>OX443562.1:16076588-17326588 GCA_949372485.1 Cheilosia soror | reverse complement strand
TTTGTGTTGTTGTTGCCGTCCTACTTAGACATGTATATTGATGAATAAAAGATATCTACTCATCATAAATAATTAATTGAAATCTAAAAGCTTATAAATTGTTATTTACATATTTATTTACTTTTACTTACATTTTTATCAAACGTCCGCCTTTGTGCACAATCAAATTCAATAAACAAAATATTTTCAATTGTCAAACAAAAATAAAACGACATACTGAGACTCCCAAACTCTAATTTTGTTGTCACACAGTTTCTTAAACCTAAATGAATGTGAAAAATGGATCGTTAGGAGTCTTAGGCGGCTCTCAGATTGAGGCAACAAGCAATAAGCAACTATAGTTACTATAGCAACTGCCAATAAACAATCAGCAACATTTTTTGTTCGAGCGATATTTAGTTGCTTTGATGTGAGACCTCTAATTTAATTCAAAGTAAAATAATTGTGAGCGATAATTTTGCGTGTTTCCTATTGCCAGTTGCCTATTGAATGTTGCCTCAGTGTGAAAGCCGACTTAAAGATTATACTTTTTGATAGAATATACTTTTGAGATTCGAATCGAATCGAATCGAAAGTGAAAGGAAGCAACATTTTTTCCCGAAACTTACACGGCCCTAGCGAGGTATCCGTCGGAACGGAAAATTCTCCGATTTCATACGAATCGGAGGATTTTTGCTTCGGGGTATACTTCGGAAGAAGACCTTTTCGGAACTTTTTTCCGACAAATATGCAACGCACACTGGCGTTTTGCGTTTCAGTGCGATCAAGTGCGTTTTTACTGATATTTTTGACAGCTTCATACGAATTTTCTTCCGATATGCTCCGACAGGAATTGGTTGCGGAATTTGTTTACGATTTGCAGTGAAGTGTTGATAAATGAAAGCAATAAAGAAAAAAAATGTTTAACAAAGTAATTGGTTCTATTTGTTGCTTAAATTTGTGTTTTCACAGCAAAAACAAACGAAAAAACAAGCACTAAATAGGAAAACAGCGATGTACCACGAAACAACATCATGTCAAATCAATGCGTCGTCGCATTTTAATCATTCTTTCCGAAGGCGGATACCTCGACTGTAATTTGAGTCTCCGACGGAATATGCGTTGCGGAGAATTCTCCGTTCCGACGGATACCTCGCTAGGGCCGAATATCAGATTTCAAGGTGATCGTTAACCTTTCCTACAGCTCAGAACAATGTCGAATGAGTTCTTCTTTCATTTGATTAATTTTATGTTAAACAAGAAATTCCACGCGTCAGAAAAATCTTGCATCTGTTGAAATCTTTCCTCTATGGATATAAGTAGGATGTCCAAAAAGCATTTAAAAAATCGACTTCGAACTTTTTTTTGATCAGTTATTTGTTCATCAACAGCCTCTTCACCCGGTCTATGTTTAATGTGTCTTTATCGCGCTACTGGTCTGCTCACTTAAGACTTCCCCCAAAGAAAACATCTCAATCCCTCCGGAAGTGTTGCCCGTTTTTCTAAGCTCATTCCCTTTACAGGGATTTCTCTGATCACAAAACTTTTTAAACTAGTCTAAATGGGTTCTATGGTCGATTAGTGCGTCTCTCTTTCGCTCTACATAAGTTAGGGACGAATACGACAATAACAAACACAATAACAGGCCGTGGTAGATAAATGCTGAGTAGATACTTATACGACAGTTGTCGCTCAACGATCAACTATTGACACTCACAATAGGGCCTTTGTCAACATGTTAAATGTCATTTTACATATCCTATACTAATTATTATTGGTGTTAAATACATTTAATTATTATTTAATGTAATTAATGGATATACTCTGAGCTGAATGCTCAGCTCTGAAAAAAATAAATGTTAATAAAAACACACCCAATACCACTCAAACTTCTACTCACTTCTCATCAATACAACAACACGTACATACAGCACCCAGACTTACCTACCCTAGCAATATCCCACACCAATAATGGCCCCATTAGATATAGATTTTGTAATTCTCCAATGGAATATGCAAGGCTTTCTCAACAATAAACCAATGCTCGAACGATTAATTGCAAAACACCATCCAGATATAATCGCTCTGCAAGAAACCCACATCTCCAAAAAACAAACGCAATATTTTAATATTAAAAACTACACACCTTTCCCCCATAATAAAGATTATGAATATTCCAAATCAGGCATAGGTTTCCTTGTAAAAAACAACATTCCCGTAAAGTTCCACATTACTTCGCGTACTGAGCTATTATACCAAACCATTGAAATTCCCACAAGAACTCCTTTGAAGTTCACAAATGTATACAGAGAGCATGAAGTCCGTTTAACTGAAGATATTTTGGAAGATATTCCTCAAAGCACTGACTACCACCAAATCATAATGGGAGATATTAACGGAGCCAACACAATATGGGGTTCTACCACCACCAACTCAATTGGGTCTAAATTTGAGCTCTTTGCAAATGACCGTAATCTCATCTGTCTAAATGACGGTTCTCCTACACATCTGAGCACCAAAAACACTTTTACATCTATTGATGTCACTTATGCATCCGAAGACTTAACACCTCTACTTCATTGGGAGGTTCTAGCTGGGAGTAGAGACCATTTCCCCATTCTTATACACACATCCAAAAGAAAATATGAGAAGCAATCACCAGCACGTTTCAATGAAAACCGAGCAAATTGGAAACTCTTCAACTCCACCACACAGTTCCTCTCATCCACCACTCCCGTTTCATCCAACATAAATCAGGAAGCTTCTAAACTCAAGAAAATCATTAGAACAGCAGCTTCAAAATCCATCCCTACCTCAAAACAAAACTGTTCCAAACAGAATCCCATTTGGTTCTCTCAAACTATTGCAAACTTAGTAAAGGAAAAAAATGCTGCTTGGGTGAGGGCGCGCAGAAGGCCATCCTTGGAAAACTGCGTAGCTTACAGGAAAAATTGTGCATTACTCAGGAGGGAATCGATTAGCGCAAAAAAATCTTCATGGGAAAATTTTATCAACTCCATGGACCCATCCTTAGACTTAAAAACGCTATGGAACAGAGTTAGATCGCTACGTTCTTCGAAGCCTCCTCAAACATTTCCTTATATGTATTTCAATGATTCACTTCACAGTGATTCTGCGTTAATAGCCAACACATTTGCGGATAAATGGGGAAACTACAGTGCGGACAAAAATTATACGGATCAGACTATTCTTAAGAAAACAGCTTTTAGAGTCGCGGACCTACCAACCCTAACATCTGAATCACAATGCCTGTTGGAAAAAATTACAATTATCGAATTTGATAACACACTTAGAACAACTAAAGGCACAAGCCCAGGTAATGATAAAATCACCTACAATATGATTAAATGTTGCTCCGACAATTTAAAAACTAGAATTTGCGATTTGTTTAACAATATCCTAAGCACGGGCATCTTCCCTCATGATTGGAAAAAGGCCCAGCTCAAACCTATTCCCAAAAACTCAATTAGCCGCCATTCCTACGATGGATACCGCCCTATTTCGCTGCTGCCAGTTCTCTCCAAGGTTTTCGAGAAAATCATTGCTAGACGAATTTCGTGGTTAATGGAGAAAAAACTAAGTGCCGAACAACATGCATTTAGGCCAAATAGAGGAGCACACACTCTCATACACCTCCTTGAACATCATCTCACATTCAACCTATCAACATCGCAGCATAGTATAGTCATGTCTTCTGACCTGCAAAAGGCTTTTGACAGAGTCTTAGCATACCCTGCTATAAATCAACTACATGCATGGGGTGTTCCGAAGGCTATCCTTAAGGTCATCCAATCTTTCTTGTCAGGTAGAACATTCAATGTCAACGTTTCTGGGTTCTCATCATCTCTTGTAAAATTAGAAAATGGAATTCCGCAAGGATCACCTCTATCTGTCGTCATCTATAATGCCTATATTGACTCGCTAATTGTTAAGATTAAATCACAGGAATTCAAGCTTGATTTTTTAGGAATCTACGCCGATAATATATATACTGTAGCATCTGGCGATCCGATACAAGCCAAGAAAACTTTAGAAGCAGCTGACTTAACAATTTACAACTGGGCTCAAGAGATAGGTGCCATTATCCCAGCTTCCAAAGTTCAAGCCCTCCATCTCTGTCGAAAAAGAAATTGCACTCCACTTCCTCTCACACTCCGTGGATCTACAATCCCATTACTAAGAGAATTAAAAATACTAGGGGTCATCTTTAGTAAAAACTTAAAATGGGACCAACATGCTAAGCACATAGTTAACCAGCTAAAAATGCGAAACAATCTTCTAAAAATGATATGTTCCAAAAAAAAAGGACCTCACATGGAAACTGCCCTGCGGATAGCTCACGTATTGGTTTACGGGACCCTACAACATGGCTTAACCTCTTATATGTGGACAACGAAAAAGAATCTAAATTATATTAATACAGCTATCAACGACTGTTTTAGAACTGCTACGGGTGCCCTTAAATCTACGCCAATTGAAGCGCTTAGAGTCGAAGCTGGATATACAACGGTTGAACATTTGGGTATAAAAAGAGGAATCAATTTAATCAGTAAGGCGTTAGTAAATTGCACCCATCCATTTCACAAAGAAATACGCGAACAATTTCGGGAAATCAAAATTAAACGCAAAACTTGTATCTCTGCCCTTAACAATATGGTACTACGTCTAACTAACTCATCTTTCTCCGTTCCTGAGGTTACTACTCCCTTTGCCTTTAATCCTCCCCCGCCTTGGAAACGACATTTATTGCATATAAACACCAGCCTTGCCAAATACCGAAAAGACGGAACGCCCAATATACAATTTCAAGCTCTTCATCATGAAATGATCAAAGAGAGCAGAGCGAACATCTTTCTTTACACTGATGGCTCTACCAAGGATAAAATCTCTACTTATAGCGTCATTGAGCTTAAACCAAACGGACAAACAACAACTATACACCAAGGTTTACTTCCAGAACTATCGGACAGCTATATTGCAGAACTGACTGCAATCCACAGAGCCATATCACATTCATTAATTTTGAGTGGACGTGTTCTAATTCTTAGTGACAATTTGAGTATCCTGGCTGGACTAAAAAACGGGAACAATAAGTGCTGCTCCTTAGAAATGATCAGAAATGCCCTTAATTGCCATAATAACATCTCCTTGGCTTGGGTACCTGGCCATGTTGGTATCAAGGGGAACGAAGCTGCAGACTTATCCGCAAAGGAAGCTACAAATTATCCTTTAGTAGCCGAAATGCCGGTTTCACTAAATTTCATGAAACGCATCTTCCTTGAGCCAGAAGAGGCCAAACTCTCTACTTCCTGGGAAAATAGCCAGACTTTTCTTCGCACCCACCATCCTCTACCTAGACGTATCCCGTACAACAGATCTTTTACCAGGGAAGAATGTATTATACTATTACGCTTTAGACTAGGTAAGACTCTCTTTTCCAGTAAACACTTCTACGACCGCCAACCTCCAGAAGAATGCCGCAATTGTGAAGTTCCGCTCTCCATCCGGCATATAATGGTTGAATGCCCCCTATCTAGCCAAGTTCAACAAAGTTCGATAGATGTTGACCAACAATTAACAGAGGCACTTAACCCCTCAGCTATTCAATCAGTTCAATGCGTTAAAATTGCAGCATCTGCCCATAATAAATTAGATGATATTTAAAAATTTGTATTTATATGAAATCCTTAATTGAAATACATAATGTCATAAATATGATACAACTTATTTCTTGTTTTTTTTTTTTTTTTTTTTTACACCCCATCTTATAAAAAACGGCATCAGATGGCCCTGGTTGCCCAGATGCTTTCTTTTTTTTGTAATTTTTTCAAATTTATTTTGTGAATTACATTTTGTAAATAAATAAATAAATAAAATGTTTTTTTTTTTTACGCCAGAACACCGGTTCGCCAAACTTATCGTGCGCTACGTTCATTTCACGGTCAACAATTAGTCGATCTGAGCAAGTTACCTGGAACACGTTGAATAGGAACGAATGATTTTTATAGCAATCACTGAAAAATTACTGTCAGTGAAAGAACCTGTCAGTGACTTTTCAACAAACGAGTCTAGGTTTTGAGGTTAGAGTTGATCATTGAAAGCAAAACTGACAGCTGAGAATAGGAAGAGAATCGAACACATCAGTGAAACGATTGGGTTCCAAATTGGAGAAACGAGAATCAGCTGTTCATTGAAATCGATTTCGATCAGTGAAATAATAAAATTGAATTTAAAGATTACTTTTAGTCAGAATTAAGTAATTTCTTTCGTTAAATAATTCCACAATTGATTATCTTTATTTTGATACCAACTAAAGCCAATATTGTTTGATTAATCGTTCTCAAATCGGAAAACAAAATTTTCAATGATGCATTTCAATGATAGCTATAACTAGGGCCTTAAAATCGAAAAAAAAAGTTCAATGATAGCTATAACTAGGGCCGTTAAAACTGTTTGGTGTGCTTTATGGGCTGTTGGATGCCGGCCAGAATGTTACCGTCAATAGAGAGCGCTATAGAAACAAGACTTCTGACTTCTTCGCTCCTCAGTTCAATTGCATTGACGAATAAGAGCTTTGGTTTCAACAAGATAGCGCAACATGCCACACAGCGCGCGACACCATCAATTTATTGGGGCAAATATTTGTTGAGCGCATAATTTACATAATGGACCTGTGAATTGACCTCCACGTTTCTGTGATCTCATGCCTTTAGTTTACTTTCTTTCTGGGTATGTGAAGTTACTAGTCTATGCCGATAAATTAGAGAGTTGGACAAAATTTGGAAGTCAAAATTCGCCTTGTTATTCCTGATATACGGTCCCAGTTTCTTGATAAAGTTGTCGAAAATTAGACTTCACGATTGTGCTTCATTCAAACTAACCGTGGCGCGCATAACCCCGAAATCATTCTTAAACGGTAATGGCATAAAATTATCTATTAAATTGATATGATATCATAGACATAAAAATTAGCTTCAAATGTTTTTTATTACATATTGAATTTGTATACCTCTAAAAAAATAACCTTTAACCATAATTGCAACCGCAGTATTTATTATAAACAAAATGTTTGTTCTCTCTGTCAGGCGTTGTGCCCCCAGCTGTAATTATAAAAAATAAAATATTGAAAAAAAAAACATTTTAGTTGGAATTCTTTTAATATATATATATATTTTTTATTTTAAACATTTTTGTTACATAGTGTTGTTCCTTATAGTTTATTTGAAGTTTTTCTGCAATCATACATATTTATAAAATTAAGTTCAAATTACAATCTTATTATTGTTTTAATAAAAATTTATTTTACTATGTTTCGCTTTTAATTTGAAAAAGTTAAATGAACATTTTTTAAAACAGTAAAAATGATTCGCCTGAAATTTACAGCTGATTTGTTTGGAACTCATGCGTTCATCATTTTCGAAATAGAACTATAGGAACATCTTATAAACAAAAATAATCTATTACATATTCTTTTCTCTTGTACACTTTACTTTTATATTTTTATTTAATAATAATTTTGTATTTTATGTATTCTTCAAATAGTTTTATTTTTGTTTTTCTTTATCAACATTAAAAATGCCGTTTAAAATCAAAATGTGTTGTATGTTAGTGATACAATTTCAAGGACCTATAAATATTTATTTAATATAAAATAGTATAAAAATAAAATACAAAAAATACCATAAATTTATATATTTGAAAAGTGAACTTGTTTGTAATAATTTGCCAATTTTATTTATTATAGGAAAAACATGTAATGAACAAAATACTTAGGTATAGAAATTATTATATATTTTTTTTAGTCCTGCCTATGTCGGTCACATACAAAATGTATCATATTTATTTAATCTGTGTTCAGAAATATTGGTAGTAAATTAATATAGTTGCATGTTTAAAGTTCACATTTTAAGGTGTTGCCATATGATTTCTTTCGTAAAGATAAACATTTAAGTATGGGAACAAAGTTGTGTGTCGAAATTTAGCTAACTTGTGGTCAATTACAGGGTTGCTGTAACTTATATAACTCAACTAGAGGTAACTTTACTTTGTGTCAGACAAACAAACCAACTTAACACAATAGAAGAAAGGAAGCTTTTTGAAATCCGTTTTTTTTTTAAAGAATTCCGAAGTTTCAAAAACCTCTTTTTTTAAAATTCCGACTCTTTTTGAAATACAGTCTTTTCAAATCGCGCTTATGTACTGGTTGACTCGTTTTTCTCCGGACGGCGATTGGAACGAGTAAATGAATATTATAACTAAGGTACTCAAAACGTGTTTTATTTAGTTGTGGAATCGAACGAATAACCTATCCTATATTGGGAGAAATCAAGAGACAATATGGGTGCCCTGCAATGCAGGTATTGCCAAAGCTTCGGTCATCGAACAAAGCACAAATATGTGCTGAATACTCCATCATTGCAAGATGGATACCCTCTCTGCTATACATAAGTGCTGAGGAGTATAACATTCCAAACAAAAAATATTTTTTTCTGTTCCTGATAGCGAAAGCAAGTGGAGTTTTTTCTACGAGAAATCTAATTTTTATAAAAAACCGAGATAAAAGCAAATAAAAAACTAACAATGATCCTTGCTCAAAATAAGTAGAATCTTTTTTTTATTAAACAGATCCTCACCCTAAAGTTTTTCTGATAATAGGTGTTTCCAAGACAACTGATCTAGACTTGGAACTTGTCGGGAGGGAAGCAAAGGTGAATGCCTCCAGAGAAACATTGTGTAAAAATGTATTATTGGTAAGTCATGAAAAAAAATTTTTTTTAGGTTGTAAAATCGACAGCAAACGGGCAAGTCGAAAGTGCACATAAAACAATCTCAGAACTTTCAAGAATATTTATGGTACAAAACAATACCAATCTAGTCGAAGAATTACATCAACTGAGACCATAGTTCGTTATGTATTGGTTGGACAATAAAATTAATTAAATAAAAATAATCAAAAGGATCATAAAATCATGACGTCGCGACATGTTACGACGCAATAGCGCAATTGCGCAGCCAGAAGGCAGAAATAAATACATGCAAGTAAAAAGCCAGCATTTGGGAACGCATACACACGGAGCTAGAAGATAGTGAGAATCAGACGCGAGTGAAGAGCCAGCATTCGAAGTTCACGCACACATGCGAAGAGTTGGTGCTACTCTAACGAAAGCCAGCAATTCTAATGAGCGAGGTGATTAAGAGAGCGAGATGAGCGAGCAGGTAAGCCAGCAGACAGCGGAAAGTCACTGGAAAGTGCTGGAAAGCTAGTGTGCCCACGCGCTATAAAAGTGGTAAGTGGCATAATAATCTTTTTATTCAGTCTATGAAAACCAAAGCCGAAAGGAAAAGAATGGCGTGCCAACGAAATAAGTAAAAAGTTATTTAAAATAAAGAAAATCAATAATCAACAATTAATAATGAGCAAGAAAAAGTGAGTACGAAAGTTGGTGCAAGTGGATAGTTATATGGTAAAAGGCATAGCGACATAAAAGTTAATAGCAAGTAAACAAGAGCGAGTGTCCATTTCTTTTTTCTTCATTTATTTTTTCCCTTTGTGAAATGAGAAAACAGTGAGCAAGCAGATAGTAAAAATAGAAATTGGTGCAAGTGTAATTTGTGGAAGGGATAGCGTGCTAAGAGCATAACGAGCCAATAATAATTATAGAGCAAGGTGATTTAGCGATAGCGTGATATATATATATATTGTATCGCATGCCAGCATACAAGTTGATCAATTTCAAAGGAAACAGAACTTCATAGTCTGCTACAATAAACCTAAAAGGAAACAGAACTCAACAGTCTATTACAATATAGTGACAGCGTACTACTGCGCGTACGACTGCCACTTGACATTACTTTTACCTTTGTATTTTAGTCTTATGACAACCAGCAAGCGAGCCAGTAGCAAGATTTGCCAGCTAAAATATATTATGGGTTTTTTCAGAGCTATCATCAAAAAAAATTCGGTGTTTTTGTAGTACCTCGCACCACCTGTTCATCGGCGCTTCCTTATTCCTATACATTTCCTATTCTGCCAACCACAACTGCTCACAGAACCATATTACCGCATACCAAAAATGCATATATTCGATATTCCCAATAATTCGCCTCACTAGGTCAATGTCAAAGCATATCACACATATCGCCGACAAAACACATAAACAATATGAGTAATGGGACAGCAAGGGAACTCCACTTCAGTTCTGTACACATATGCTGATATCACACTGTGTGTAACTAAGGCGAAGAGTGAATGACATGCTGGTAATTCTGACGCACATATGCTGACAAAGCACTATGCGCAGCTAGGGCAAAACGCCAATGACTTGTTGCGATATCGATGGTATTTTTGGGTTACAAAGGTATGAAGGACTGCATCAGCATGGTTGAGCAACGCACTTCCAAGAAGTGCAAAAGAATATGTGTTGGAGGGGAACGCAAATGAAAGTGGATGAACTAGAAAAGACGTATAAAAGGACTGAGAATTTTGGAAGCAACAGAGAGTTGTTAAATAGATTTTGTATGGTAAAGGTTGCAGCCAAGCAATAAGACAGCGGGCCTTACCATTGAAATAAATAAATATAATAAAAACAAATAAACAAATAATTAGTAAAGGTTGCAGCCAAGCAATAAGACAGCGGGCCTTACTAATCAAAATAAAATAAAAACTTCTTTTATTTCCAACCTCTCCGCGAGTTCGTTCTTCTCCTGGTGACAGGAAAGCACGACGAACTTTGGCGATACAACAATTGGTGGCAGCGGTGGGATACCCAAAGAGGTCCCGACTACCATACCAACATACCGAAGCGTTCTCTGGGGCTATACACCAGAGAAAGTGTTAAAGCGTACTGGGGCATACACCAGTTAAGTGAAGTGAAAAAAAAAAAGGAGAAAAAAAAGTGCAAAGTCCCAAATACTGTAAGACCTGGCGAATCCCTGGAATACGGGCGCCGGAGGCAAACAATTGGGCAGTGACATAAAAGACCAGGCCACCACACCTATAGGGCGGGAAGCCTGCCTGGCAGAGGAAGAAGAAAAAAAAAAAATACAGCACCATCATCACCATCGGCATCAGAAAACCTACCAGCAGCAGCAGAGGAAATTAAGGAAAAAAAAAGACAACAACAAAACCATCAGCATCCGCAGCAGAGAAATTTAAGATTTAAGGTATTTAAGAAGTTATATATATATATATATATTTTTTTTACACAAAAAAAAAAAACACATTTGACTTAGTTACGCCACGTTTCTTTATATTTATACTTTTTTTTTATTTCGGTGAAGAAAAAGAAAAAAAAAAACTCTAAAACCCAGAATTTTCATTTCCTACCCATTATTCTTCCTACACCCCCAATATTACCACAAGAAAGCAAGCTGCGATAGTGCAGCTCTTCGAACAACTACCTTTTTGTGTAGAAATACCCGAGAGTTCTGAATCCGGCACCACCATGTCTGAATACAAAATTAGTCTTAACGACATTTACAACATTATCCCGGCTTTCAGCGGAAACCCGGAAGAATTAAATAAATTTATAGCTTGTGGGAATATATTGTTCACGTCAATTAGAACTGACCCCGAACATAAACTTTTTCTGGAAGTCGTGAAAACGAGGCTCCAGGGACCGGCATTCGAGCTAGTCCAGTTAAAATCTTTTGCAAAATGGAATGACTTAGTCTCAGAACTAGAAAGACAATTCAAGGAAGAAAAATCTCGTTCCTCAGCTCAGAACGAGTTACTAAATGCTAAACAAAAGGCAGGAGAAAACGTTAAGGAATTTGGTGATCGCATCAATCGATTACTAAACTCCTTGAACTCTGCTACTTTTGCCAGCACTAGTGACGAAGCTGTGAGAAGGTTCCTTTCCCACGAAAATGATAGGCTAGCCATACAGGTTTTCGAAGACGGTCTTCTAAATCTAAATCTCAAATTCATGGTTCAAGCCCACGGGGAAGGCGATCTAAGGAAAGCCATAGCATACGCGGAAGAACATTCGGTTCGCCTCGAACGTACCGCAGTAACTCACCTTTCTGAAAACAACAAACATCCAACAAAGTTTTCCTCTTCAAAACCCACATGCCAAACTTGTAATAGGGTAGGACATACATCCACTACTTGTTTTAGAAATCGAAATATAGTCCCCACTCCCAGACCTATCTGCCAAACCTGTAACAAGGTGGGACACACGTCCGCAACCTGTTACAGAAACACCAATCTTCCTAACTTCGCTCCTCAGCAAATTAAAAGAGAAATACAGTATTTAAGATGTACCTACTGCAACAAACCCAATCATCACCAGGATGAATGCAGGACACGTTTGGCTCAAATTGGAGTTCCTCCACAAAATATACAACCAGACTCATTACAAAGGCAACACAACCAAAATAATAATAATAACTCCTCACGCAATATACGACGAGAATTCCGACACTATACCACTTCAAACGAAAATGAAGCGGGAAACGGGTTGACTCGGGGAGATGGTGTCGACAATCAGCCCCGAGCGCAAATACAAGTCGACATGCACAGAATCCCAAACTAAATTTCAATATATACGTACCATTTTGCCCCAAACGTCTGGAGCCAGTGGTACAAATAAAATTTCACCCATCAGAAAAAATATCAGCTACATTTTTGATTGACACAGGCGCTGACATCAGCCTTGTGAACCCAACAAAATTCGAAACAAAAATATGTAATAGAAATCAATGTACTATATCCACCATATCAGGAAAAGAATTTAAAACTATAGGAGAAACTATAGGAACTTTGGAATTCCAAACAGAAGACCACTTGATTCTTCTGGACCATCCGTTCCAAGTAATACCGAACCATTTGAGTTTAGCATATGATGGCATACTCGGTAACGATTTTTTAACCAAATTCCAATGTTACATTAACTATGAAAATAGGGAAATCGAAATTAAAACACCAGTAAACGGCTTAGTCACAACTCAGCAAAATAAAAAAGACTCAGCAATGGTCAATAAGACTGAGCAAAATAAAAAAGACTCAGCAATGGTCAATAAGCCTGAGCAACGAAATAAATATCCAGCAAAACGTAAGACTGAGGACAGCAGTGCCTCAGCAGAAAATAAGCCTGAGATAATGATAAATCCAGCAAAACGTAAGACTGAGGATAGAAGTGCCTCAGCAGAAGGTAAGACTGAACAAAATAAAAAGGACTCAGCAATAGTCAATAAGCCTGAGCAACAAAATAAAAACCCAGCTAAACGTAAGACTAAGGCAAAAGAGAACCTAGCAGACAGTAAGACTGAGGAAATTTTAACAAATAGCCAAACAAAAGCTGAGAAAGGCACCATCATACTTAAACCACGAACACAGCGCGTGGTAGAACTCCCATTTCATAAAACAGGTAATATCGATTTAATTATACGAAAAAAACAAATTATTCCAGGCGTATACCTCGGTGAAAGCCTGAGTAGATCCAAGGACTCCAAGATAAAAGTGTTGATGATGAATACCTTGGAAACAGAGCACAGGTTAAACACCGAAAATATCAACCCCGAATGGGAATCTCTAGACAATTTTAACTTGGTATCTAACAAACCAAATGACAAGATCAAAGGCAGACTAGACAAACTTAAGTCAATCATAGACGTCGAACATTGCAACCAAGAAGAAAAGGAATCAGTCCACAACATTTGTAGGGAATACAATGATTTGTTCTTCCTCGAAGGCGACCAACTTACTTTCACGGATGCCATAAGCCACAGAATCATAACTGACCAAAACAAACCACCACTATATGTCAAACCGTACAGATTGCCTAACGCACATACAAGTGAGATCCATAGGCAAGTTAACGATATGCTACAGGAAGGAATAATCCAGCCTAGTGCAAGCCCATGGAACTCCCCCTTGCTTCTGGTTCCTAAGAAACCAGACAAAGAAGGCAATAAGCGATGGCGAGTCGTGGTAGATTTTCGTCGACTAAATGAACTAACAGTCGCTGACGCATATCCGCTACCAAACATTACAGATATACTGGATCAACTTGGTAGAGCGAAGTATTTTAGTACCCTTGATTTGGCAAGTGGATTCCACCAAATTCGTATGGATAAGGAAGACAGGTGCAAGACGGGATTCAGCACTCCATATGGACACTACGAATATAATCGTATGCCATTTGGGCTAAGAAATGCCCCAGCAACCTTCCAACGCCTGATGAATACGGTATTAATTGGTCTACAAGGATTCGATTGCTTCGTATATGTTGATGACATTGTTCTATACGGATACAACCTGAAAGACCATAACGACAAATTGGTAAGAGTATTTGATCAATTACGCAAAAATAATTTGAAACTTCAGCCTGAAAAATGCAATTTCATGAAGAAAGAACTAACGTATTTAGGTCATATTATCTCCGAACACGGTCTTAAACCAGATCCAGAGAAAGTAAAGGCAGTCAAAACATATCCAACACCACAAAACACCAAAGGTATAAAATCGTTTCTAGGTCTCATAGGCTACTATAGAAGATTCATTGATAACTTCTCCAGTATAGCTAAACCCTTGACAAAATTACTAAAGAAAGATATCAAATTTGAATGGGATGCATTCTGTGATGAAGCATTCCGTCTACTTAAAAGTAAAATAATACACCCTCCTATTTTAGCTTATCCAAATTTTAAGGAAGAATTCATAGTCACTACAGACGCAAGTGACGTTGGACTAGGTGCGATATTATCACAAGGAGACATTGGTCAAGACAAACCAATCTGTTATGCTAGTCGTACTCTCAACGACGCTGAGACTCGGTACACCACAACCGAAAAGGAATTATTGGCAATTGTCTACGCGGTACAACAATTTAGGCCCTACATCTATGGACGTAAATTCACAATATGTACGGACCATAGGCCTTTACAATGGCTTATGAACCTTAAAGACCCGACGTCAAGATTGGCTCGTTGGAGAATATTATTAGACGAATATGAATACCAAATAATTTATAAAGCAGGAAAAACCAACGTAAATGCCGACGCATTAAGCCGCATACCCAAAAATATAGCAGAAACGTCCAAGACTGTCATGGTAACTACACGTAGCCAAAACAAACAACCTTTACAAAACGTACGTTCCGACCTTTCAGACATTCAGGTTCTTTCTAGTATTACTCTACACGAACATAAGGGATCCATTTTTGTAGACAAACTAGTCCAACTCAAAATAATAGTGTTACCCCTAATACATACATCCGAGGAAGAGGTGCTAAAAGAGAAGTCACCACAGTTTGTTAAACCACAATTAGGTAAGAGAACCCTGGTACAGTTAAGTAACCAAGAACAAATCTGTGTAATAACTTTACCGGTACCATTCCGAAGCTCAACTGATCAGAAAATCGTGAGCACATGTCTAAACGACATCAAAGAAATATGCTTTGAAAAATGCTTAAAAAATATTGGATTCTCTTTACCCGTAATAGGGGATGAATTTAAGAAAACTTTCAAAAATCTTCTTGAAAAAACATTCCAAACCCTTGATATAGACATCCATATTTATGATGACGACAGAATTCTCTTAACAGGCACCAAAGCCATACAAGAATTACTCGCTGAGTATCACGACTCACCTTTCGGAGGTCATCAAGGAGTCACTCGAACACTTAAGAGAATCAGGTCCAAATACTTTTGGCCTACAATGGCAGCAGACATCGATGAATACATCCGAAAATGTGCCTCCTGCCAGGTTAATAAAAGCAGGCGAAATCCTCCCATACCTATGAAAATCACGACTACCAGTTCAAAACCATTTGAACGGATCGCATTAGATATAGTTGGACCCTTACCAACAAGTTACGGTGATCATAAATATCTTCTAACATTCCAAGACGATCTTACTAAATACTCTGAAGCATACGCTTTATCCAATACAGAAGCTTCAACTATAGCAAGAGTTTTCGTCGAAAGCATTGTTTGTCGACACGGCATTCCGTTCTCACTACTAACGGACCAAGGTGCAAACTTCCTAAGCAAAATGTTTTTGGAAGTGTGTTCGCTCATGAAAATAAAAAAGCTAAATACAACACCATATCACCCGCAAACAAATGGAGCGCTAGAACGCAGCCACAAAACCTTGACTGAGTATTTACGCCATTACATCAACCATGATCCACTTACATGGGATACCTGGATTCCTTATGCGATGTTTGTGTATAATACGACTCCTCATTCAAGTACAGGCTTCACGCCATATGAATTGCTCTACGGTTATCCAGCAAACGTACCTAGCAAGTTCGCACAACAACCAAACGTTTCATATAATTATGATAACTATGCGAACGAGTTGAAGTCACGATTGCAACACGGATACCAAGCAGCAAAAGAAATACTTAACAAGAAAAAGGAAAACTCAAAAAAATACTTTGACGCAAAAACCAACACCAAAATATTTAACGTCGGTGATAAGGTCTTGCTCAAAAATAACGCCAGAAAAAACAAGCTATCCCCGTTATGGGAAGGTCCATTCGAAGTCATAAAAATAATATCCAACGAAAACACTATAATTAAAGTTAAAAACAAACCCAAACTAATACACAACAACAATCTACAGTCTTACTACGAATAACTACACTCACCACGCTCACACATACGACTCTTCACGAATATAAACTCATCTTTCTCCACATATTGCTAAGACGACCACTAAACATTTCCCCATTGTTCTTCTCTTCTCTCTTAAAAGATGGAGTCGATACATTACACACCAGACTCGGAATGGAGACTATTTAATATTGTAACACAAAAAGTACTTCGCTTGCGCCGTGGAACCACTAGGATAGGCAGGGGGCACGCAAATAACATAGAACTAAATACACCACTTGTGTCTCCTGGCCAGTCGGCCATCCACGTGGATCTTAACGATCAAAAGGTGCATATAGTGGACCACCATTTTTCCCGTGGAACCTATATTAATAGAGAAAAACTTCCACCATGTACCATAAGAGAGCTCCATTTCGGAGACATAATAAGTTTTGGGACAGTCGAAGAAGATTTTGAATTAAAATTCTGTCCCACATACGTATTAAAAGGCCCACTCCCACGACTCTATAACCCCATTACACGCACTCCACCACACCGAATCGACTACGACGTCAACGACGACGACGACACATCAGGCTACGAATCTTCCGACACCGTATTATGGGAACCGCCTAGCAATTAGTTTATAAAAAAAAAAGAAAAAGTAGAATAAATGTATACCTACTTCAACTATTTTTGTTCTTTCTTTCCTTCTTTACAAACCTACGACCACACTTCACCACATCGACTCGAATACTGTAAACATAAACTATAAACATATGCCCCTTTACAGATGACACCAATTATTCTCATCTCAGTGATTGGGCTATCGCTCACCTGCGGAAAACTTCAAGTCACTCCAATCAATAACGAAGCAGGCGTATACTTCGAAAAAATAGGAAACGCCGAACTATACTCCAGTGAGTGGAAACTAGTCGTCTACTATGATCTAACGCAACTCACGAAAGCTCTAAATCATGCTACTAATTACGTGGTGGAAATCAACGATTTGTGCCGCCTATTACAAGGAAACGCTAACTTTGGCATAATTTGTGATGGTGCAATAAGCGAAATCAACCACTTATTAATGAACCTTCAAAACAAATATATTCTCCTAGGCACACAAAAGCGATATAGACGAGCCCTAATCAACATAGTCGGTACATTAAGCAAATCCTTGTTTGGTACCTTGAATGAAGACGATGCAAAACACTACGACAAACAAATAGAGAAAATCAAAAGAAACGAAAACCATTTACTTGATCTTATGAAAAACCAAACATTTATAATGGAAACTACCAAAAATATTTTTAATAAATCGGAAAAAAACATAGAAGACCAAATGCTTGCGGTAAATGCAAAAATAACCAACATAAAAGGAGTAATGACTAACCTCGCGAGTCTCACTCAAGATCAAAATACATTTACTGAAATAGAATCTTTAACGTCACTAATAACTTTAATTATAATCAGATACCAGAACACGATCGACGATATTCTCGATTTAGCTACAGACGTCAAACATGGGAAACCCCACCCGGCCATAGTAACGCCAGATCAACTAAAATCTGCACTAAAAACTATCAGACAACAAATTCCAAACGGTCTTAGACTACCGCACCTAGCAAATGAAAATAACATCATCTCGCTTTACCATATTTGTACCACTAGCGTCGCAACTAACAAAGACAAAATAATCTACGAATTTAAAATACCCCTTTCCCTTGTAGACAATTTTCAAATATACAAAATTATCCCCTTTCCCATGAAATACAAAAACAATTTCGTATACTTACAACCAACAAATGATTATTTAGTAATAGATCACAAAAGAGAACATTACTCACCCCTGTACCTTAAAGACCTTAGCAATTGCAAAACTCAAGATAATGATTTCCTATGCCCTATTACACATCCACTTTTTGACACCGACACAGCTAATCCCCAATGCGAAATCCAACTCTTAATTGGAAATCCGACGCTTCACGATTCATGCGTGATAAAACAGGCAAACTTAACAACCATATGGATACAATCACACCAACCACATAAATGGCTATTTTCATCCATGGAACCATGCATTGCTAACGAAATCTGTCAAGATAATATGACAAGACATACTCTTCAGGGACCGGCAATAATAGAATTATCCGGTAACTGCTACCTCAAATCAAAAGATTTTACTTTATACGCCTACAATGAAAAATCGTCAATCATTAATAACTTCTTCATTCCACCAATAAATATCTCAAAATTCCTAACTAACCCCTCCATCAATTTTCCTAACTTCACCGAAAAAACCGCAATTGTAAGATTTTCAAGCCAAAATGAGCTAGAACTTGTTTCCCAAAGAATAAGCGAGCTAAAGAATGAAGAATCAAGACCACTTATTTCTTTGGATAAAAATGATGTTCACCACTATATTTTAATTTACGGAATAATCGTAACAATATTGATTCTTGTATCCTTAAGAAAATACAAGTCTTACAAACTCAGACATACTTCAAAAGAAAACAATAAAAAAAAGTCCAGCAATGAAACAATTAGGGACACCCCTACCTTCATTTTGGCCTAAAAATAAAAAGAAAAAAAAAAAGGAAAATGTGTATCTACTTTTATAAATTCAAATAACAATAACATATAACCTTACAAACTTAACTTTGCATAAAATATTACAAGAATAATTTTTGGTAAATTGTCTAAAAATAAATTTCCATCAAAAATATATGTAAGAAAAAAATAAGAAAATTTTTGTCTAAGATATTTTTGTTTAAGCTAATTAAGAAATTTTTTTTTACGATACTTCATTTTTTACAATATTTGGTTAAGAAAATACAATATTTTGTTTAAAGAATAACTAAGAAAATAAGAAAAAATTTGCTTACAATATCTTGTCTAAGTAAAGAAAAACGAACTATGTAATAGAAAATAAGCTAATAGAAAGTAATTGTAAATTGTTTCTAAAATTCTCCTAAGTCACTTCTCTGAAAGAAAATTGATCTTTTTACTCTCAATTTTCTTTTTCTAAGGGGGGAAGGATGTAGTACCTCGCACCACCTGTTCATCGGCGCTTCCTTATTCCTATACATTTCCTATTCTGCCAACCACAACTGCTCACAGAACCATATTACCGCATACCAAAAATGCATATATTCGATATTCCCAATAATTCGCCTCACTAGGTCAATGTCAAAGCATATCACACATATCGCCGACAAAACACATAAACAATATGAGTAATGGGACAGCAAGGGAACTCCACTTCAGTTCTGTACACATATGCTGATATCACACTGTGTGTAACTAAGGCGAAGAGTGAATGACATGCTGGTAATTCTGACGCACATATGCTGACAAAGCACTATGCGCAGCTAGGGCAAAACGCCAATGACTTGTTGCGATATCGATGGTATTTTTGGGTTACAAAGGTATGAAGGACTGCATCAGCATGGTTGAGCAACGCACTTCCAAGAAGTGCAAAAGAATATGTGTTGGAGGGGAACGCAAATGAAAGTGGATGAACTAGAAAAGACGTATAAAAGGACTGAGAATTTTGGAAGCAACAGAGAGTTGTTAAATAGATTTTGTATGGTAAAGGTTGCAGCCAAGCAATAAGACAGCGGGCCTTACCATTGAAATAAATAAATATAATAAAAACAAATAAACAAATAATTAGTAAAGGTTGCAGCCAAGCAATAAGACAGCGGGCCTTACTAATCAAAATAAAATAAAAACTTCTTTTATTTCCAACCTCTCCGCGAGTTCGTTCTTCTCCTGGTGACAGGAAAGCACGACGAACTTTGGCGATACAACATTTTATTTATTCATTTTATTCCAGGTTTCGATCCTGAACAGTATTGTAAGAGAACCCTACTCATCGCCTCTATTCGTGTTTGGACTCATACCAACTCATCGCTTGTGCTGACCGTTACGATATTTATCCCATGTACTCGCATACGTTGTACTATTTTTATTCGTCATTCGACTTGAATCTACAGACGCAAGCGGTTGTTTAAGAAAATAAAGAGTTAAATGAAAATATTAACGTTGCTGTTGGATTCCAAGAATAATATTACAGTATAATAGCGGCTAATAGAATATATAGCCACAGAGAAGGAAGAAACCAGCTATTTTTATACCATCCTAATAAATTCATTTATAAATCCAAACCCAGTTTTTTTGTGTCAAAAAATTACACCATTAACTTAAATGACGTGTCTAACCTTGACCTAAACCCTAAAAACATCAATAAACCAAGTTTGGTACAACAGAAGAGGATTGCCTTGTTGAAGAGTCAATTCCCACACCTATCCACATAGAGCTGCTCATCCTCGATGACAGATGATACAAATACACCAAATGACAACACATATTAAGTCAAAATTACACAAATTACATTATAAACAAATACATTATATACAAATTCATTTTACATTATAACATAAAAACACTACATAAATGTCCTGAGTGTACGAGTTAGTGTACAATCACTTCTAATCGAGAATTCCAATAAACTATTATAAGGTTGTGAACGTCTTGTGTTTTCTTTTGCATATTTGGTTTCTTTATTTGTCCAATAAAAATACATGTCGTTACAGCCTATTTTGGACATCCTTAAACCTTAAATAATGATTTCCATGTAATGAGAATATCATAACTGGCGCAGTCGGTGGGATAACACTAAGAAGATCGTAATGTTAACGTTAAAATAATTGAAATTCATCATTTCAAATAAGTTCGTGAGTGAAGTGGAAAAGTGATGCTCAGAATAAAAAAAATCAAGAGGCAAAATATATATAAAGTACCGTAATGCCAAAAATGCATTTAGAGCTCTGTGAAGGGATCACATCAGCGATCATTTCCATTCATAAATATTCTCATTCTGAGCTTTGATAATTAAAATCCGCCTGACACGCTTCGAGCGTCATTGCACTAGTACGTAATGCCCATAAGACAAATATATGATGTGTTTATGTGTATACCGAATCCCCAAGGTTTCCTCATTACATATGACAATGCCTAGTGACATAGTCAGAACGATATCTACAATCTAATACCGCATATATGTATGTATCTCATAAATGCATTTGGATCGCAACTAAGTAATTCCGAATTCATAACCGTAAGCATAAACAACATACTACACTACTAACTATAAACGAGCGTCACCCAAAAATATTATAAAGGGGTCAGATTATATTGCGCATACTACTACACTTTGTCAAGTGCATACGAATCTTAAGTGGATATCACTAGTGGTGATATGCTGATATACAAGTTAACACTCTAGTTCTCCCACTGAACTATCCATTCTCAAACAACAACAACAAAAATACAGCAATGCAGGATTAATGCAATGAATTGATTTCCCACACTATTTGGGAACGAGATAACGATCGCGAGAAAACATCTGGCGAACGATCGTAAAACCAACACAACACCTTGCATCATCCGACCCCCATCAACAACATCTACATCAACAATAACAAACGATCGTGAGAACCATCATAGAACATCTGGCGAAAGGTCACCGAGCGACACACCCGAATCGACTATAAAAGGGACATCAACGGTAACTAGGGCAGACAGTCATCAGTGCAACTCGTAATAGTAACGTAATAATAATAGATTTTGTTGTGAATAAAATTTGTTCTGTTTTTATAAAATTGAATTGCGTTTTGATAATTGTTAATTTACATATGGTGTTGTGTGATTAGGCTTTAATTATCGAAGGCTAGAATTTGTGTTGATGAAGAATTGAACCACATTGAAAGACTAATTTTGTAATTGAATAACAATATTTTTGTATAAATAGCCAAGAAACATCAGAAATAAATGTTCACCTTTTTGAACCAGCAACCCAACAAGACTATTTCATTTTAAAGAGACTGGACTGAACTATCTGGAATGAACTTCCCGCTCTATGAACTTAGCATTCTCGCGCATAGAGGCAAGCGACAGCATAGTAGCTAGCGTTTTGGGAAGACTCAATCAGTATATTTTTGCAAGTAGTTACCAAAAATATTACAGAGAAATACAATTTTTTACTTCGAGTACTTTCAACTTGTCACTAAATATTCATAAATCTATATCAACCCAAAAAGCCTAAAACAGTTTTAGGCAATACTTTCCCGAGTACAGGCATGCAGACCCGCTCGAATCCATGAATCTATGGGAGGATCTTGGTTGTCGTTCATTACAAAGCTTGGTTCAACAGAAGAGGATTGCCTATTTTAGACATCCTTATACCGCAAATAATGGTTTCCATGTAATGCAAAAAAAAGTGATCTAAAGATCCATAACTGGCGCAGTCGGTGGGATAACACTAAGAAGATCGTAATGTAAGAGTTAAAATAATTGAAATTCATCATTTCAAGTAAGTTCATAAGTGAAGTGAAAAGTGATGCTGAAAAAACAATAATATTCCAAAAGAATAAATTTCGTGCACACACTTTCGAGGAGAAACATTTAACTTAAGAATAAACGTTATTAAATTAATATGGCAAACGAAGAAGAAGGTGTTAAGTTGTCTTTGTTGTAGACAGCACCTTCGAACATGTCTCCGAAATCGAACCATTCCCGATAGTTTCCCGAGAACGGTTCGATTCGAATTGTAAGAAGAAAAAACTCAAAATCCTTTCACGACGAATTAGTACGGTTTAAAGTTTCGATTTGAGGTTGTTGTTCGTCAGCTAAAACTACAGTAATAAAAAAAGAAATGCACATTAATAAAAGCATTAAACATGTTGAACAAGCGGCAATAGCATTCAATATGAAAACTGGAGATTTTTGTAAAATGATATGTACATCATCAGTAAAGTCTTTCTTGACTAGAAAGAGATAACTACTGTACTAGAACCAAGAGGCATGACTGTTAAGGTAAGATTAGACTGTATGCCAAGTGGTCATAAAATGCCAATTTCTGACAGTTTTCCTGTCAAAATATGGTCATACAATGTAATGGGCATATATCATATGCTCTAATGACCTAAATGCCACATATTACCAGGCTGATTTTGACAGATAAAAATGCCCAAATGGCATATAGTGTAATCGGACAATAAGCACGTATGCCAGCATAAAGCCCTATATGCCCATATGCACTTTATTGAAATTTCGTTATGGCATTGCTGGCATTTTTGATGGAACAAGAATTATTTTGTTGTCATCGGTGTTTGAGTTCGTGGTTTATTTTAATTTTCTTTCTTTGTGGATTATTGAATCTATTATTTGTGTAAACTATTTATTTGACTATTCTTTGTAATTTGTTTATGTTTAATTAGTGGTCTTGTCCTTTTCCGCAGTAATTGTGGTTATGTATACTTTTGTCCTGTTGTGAAAATTTGTTTGTGTAGAAATTGTTTGCTGTCTATTTGTGTTGTGCCAGTTATTTGTATTTTTGTTAATATTCGTTATGTGTTGATTGCTTATTTATTATTTATTTATTTTTGCTTATTTCACTTGATGTATATTTTGTTTGTTATTTTACCCTTTTTAGTTCTTTTGTGTGTTTGCTTTTTTTCTGTTTGTACTTTTCTGAACCATCTAGGCACATGTCTTTGGGGAGCTCAATCGAAGCGGGCAGCGATGGCAGGATGGTGGAGGAAGCAAGGGCGAGGAAGAGACCGACAAAACAAATTAAGGGCGAATGGTCAGACGATCTCATCCGCAAATTAATTTCGGCTGTCGAGCTCCGACCCGGACTTTACGATGTCGGAAGTCGTACATATCGGGTCCCAAAGGATCAGGCATGGAAGGAGGTGGCCGCTGAGCTGGGCAAAGCTGACGATTGGTTAGATTGCCGAGCGAAGTGGCAAGGTCTGCGTGTTACCTTTAAAACAAATATGGCGGTATCAAAAAAAAAGCGCTCTGGGCAAGGAACAGATGAGTTGGTGAAGATCAATTGGCGATTTTTTGATGCCATGAAATCTGTTGAATTGACTGAAAGCCAGCAGTATACAGAGTCGACCTCGAATTTAGATTTGGTAAAATAAACAGCTATGAGCATAGTTTCACATACCACATAATTCTTCTTTTCTTTTAGATTGATGCCGACGATTTTGATCCAAGTGAACTGGTCGGATTACGCACAGGTGGCTTG
This sequence comes from Cheilosia soror, assembly GCA_949372485.1. Lineage (NCBI taxonomy): Eukaryota > Metazoa > Arthropoda > Insecta > Diptera > Syrphidae > Cheilosia > Cheilosia soror. The sequence goes on along the minus strand of OX443562.1, from coordinate 17,301,945 downwards.
CAACAGCAGTCGCCTTCTTCGTCCAGCTCTAGCCCTACCCAGCGACGGAAATGGGATGCAACCTTAGTTCAATCGCCTTTGGCCACAACTTCAGAGTTGAAGGACATGGCGCAAAAGGCGATACAGCTGTGCAACCAGCGTGACTCCCACAGCATTTTTGGGGAATATGTGTCGGACGAGCTGCGCAGTCTGCCGGTTGAGGAGTGCTTGCGACTTCGGCGTCGAATAACACGAAGCATTCTCGATTTTCACGACGAGCGTGAGGTGAGTTAAGTTAAGGTATATGGAATTAATTGTACATTTGTCTATACAGTGATTCTATATACCTTGACTTGAGTTGATTTTTATTTATATTTTTTTGATACTTACGTATGCTGTTTCATTAGGCAAGGAACTCTCAGAACTACTGTGATTACATAGTTCATGAGCCAGATGTCATTTGCCCGCTGGATGAAACCGAGTCCGATTTCAATATGTAAAAACTAATAATTCTGTCTGATTTCATAGAATTTTTATTAATTTTTTTGTTATGAACATTGTTTTTTGTTGTCTTTATTTATTTGTTTGTTGCATGTGAATTTGTTTGTTTGTTTTTTTGTCTTTATTAATTTATTTTGAAATTAAAGAATACCTACTGTAAAAAAATGTTTGGTATTGTAATTTTTATTCGATGGGGATAACGATTATGATTCTCCAACCATGCTCCAACGCATTTGTTCACGTCCTATAATGAATACGTATTATATAGATATATGTAGTACATAAGCTGTATATTTCTTACAGCATATGGTATTGCCAGTTTAGTTCGCCCTCATTGACGAAATAGTCTGCGAATTCCTTCTGGATCTCCTTGGCATGAGGCGCATTGGTTGGAGAGACTTCAAGTGAAATGAAAGTTCCACTTAAAGGTTCGTGACGCCAATCACCTGCAATTAACTCGCCTTCTGCGGTATATCGATCATACGATTGAGCTGGTGCGTATCTTTGTTTGTTTGTAGTCATAAGGTAGTTGTGAAGTACGCAGCATGCCAAAGTAACTTTTTTTGTTTTTTCGGCGTTTAAAGCTATTGGCTTGCGTAAAACACGAAAACGCGCTGACATTATGCCGAAGACGTTTTCAATTACGCGACGTGCTCTGCTCAAGCGAAAATTATGGACACGCTCCACCATGTGCAGGTTACGTTGTGAATACGGCTTCATGAGATTGCATCGCAGAGCAAACGCATCATCAGCCACTAAAACGTGTGGCACTGGCACTTCTCGTCCCGGTAGAGGTTTTGGTGGTGGTATTCCAAGCAGCCCTCTGTCCAAAGCGCGAGCAAAGCTGCATGTATTGAAAACGCCATCGTCTGAGCATCGACCATTGCGACCAACATCGATATAGATTAGCTTGTAATCAGCGTCGGATATACCCATGAGTACGATGCTATGTGTACCCTTGTAATTGTAGAATGCACTTCCAGCGTTCGGCGGTGCAACCATTACCACGTGCTTACCATCAACAGCACCTATGCAATTTGGGTAGTGCCACAAATCATTGTACTGCCTTGCTATGGCTTCCCAAGCCTCCGGGGTCCAAGGTGTCTAACAAATTATATAATAATACTTTGCATAAGGCCGAGAAACTATACCACACCGAAAAATCAGGGAGAGGCCTCTTACTTACTTGAAGATATTCTTCTACAAGAACTTTGTAGATTGCTACTAACATCTCGGGGATGATGGTGGTAATGGTCGACTGTGGAATACGGAAGAGGTATTGTAATGACCTGAAACTTTCGCCGGTAGCCAAAAAGCGCAAGGTCAGCATAAGCCTGTCCGCTGGAGCAATACTCTTTCGCATATGCGTGTTCTTTTTAATAACAAGTGGCGTCACTAGCCCACAAAGGTAGCTGAACTGCTCCTGCGACATTCTCAAGAAATTATTATACAATGCGGGTTCCTCATCCCGTAACTCGCGCATGAGTTTCACGCAAAAGCCATCCTCTTCCCTTTTCTTCACCCAAGCACGACGTGGTCTACGTGAAGCGGACTTTAATTCAGGCTTTCCACGATGTTCGATCTCGTCAATCAAACACGCCGTCAAAACCAATGCGCAACAGGTCTCTTTATTCATTTTTTACTACAATAAAATGACCACAATCAATTTCAAGCAGTGAAACACCAAAAACAAATAAGATAAAATAATACCTATTATTTTACAGAAATTTTCCAACTTCAAATTTTTGCTTTGTTTTTCTTTACATCATTACCCTACTACAACATTTGGCAATAAATAACAAATGCCTTAAATGACAATCAAGGCAAATATGACCATATTAGTAATTTTGGTCACATAGTCTAATATACAGTTTTGATAGTCCGGACATTTTGGTCACATGACAGCTAATCTGGTCATTTGCCTGTTGGCATTCATATGCACAATTGGCATACAGTCTAATCTTAGCTTTAGTTTTGGCCGTAGTTCGCAGTTAGTGAATACTGCCCACTAGCATAATAAAATGTTAAGCAAGACAAAAAGTGTAAAGTGTGAAGTTTCAACAATAAATGTTGGGTTTGGAAGGGAAATTTACATGCGAGATTATTTTTAGTTCTTATTTCTTTTTTGATACTCGAAGAGTATGGACTGGACGTACCAGAACTATCTATTTTTAAACCGGCAAAAAAGTAAAATGCCATTCAAAATGAATAAAGGCAAATTAAACAAAAAGAAAACCGTCATTATGACTTGGATATATATTCCACTCATAATGAACATTTTCTTACAGTAATTGATAAATTTACTAGATTTGGGAGCGTTTACTTAAGAAGCGTTAGCCTCATAAAATCACTCAAACATTTTTTTTTCGCACCACGGAATTCCCGAGAAAATTAGTGAGTTTTTATCAATTCTGTTGAAGGACTTCCTTGCAAAATACGAAATACATCTACACAAAATGTGCGTAAAAAATTAAACGGGAAACTAACCTGTGGAGCGGTTTCACTTAACCCTTACAGAATTATTAGATTCACCGATTTAAATAAACCCATACCCGAAGTTGTAGATGAAGCAGTCATTCATTCGGCGAACTAGTTAGAGCATTGATATGATAGGCATGCAGACCCGCCGCTCGGATCCATGAATCAAAGCGGTGATTCCTCTTTGTTCATTACAAAGTGTAATGGTCTTTAGTTTGTATAAGTAGACTTAAGTGGAAACGCACCCTAAAGAAGAATAATAAATTATAATAAACCGCAGCGCCATCTATTATGTAGCACAAGAGGCGAGAAGAATCGGCCATGTTAGTTTTGGGTGTGGTTTCCGGCACTCTTAGAGTGACAGCTCGCGAATAAAGACGAAAATAAATATTGTATGAGTTAAAATAATAATCGTGTGTTTTATTTAATCCTTTTGCTCTTTTTAAAAGTTTGGTTCATTTACATAATTGGCGCAGTCGGTGGGATAACACTAAGAAGATCGTTATGTTAACGTTAAAATATTAAATTTTTTTTAGCAGAACACGTGACGGTCTTCATCTTAGAAATAATAAAAGAAGCCTAGGTCAGGACGCTTATTTCGAGTTTTTCGTATGACCTTCCTTAATTCAAAAAAGTAAAATATTTAAACCCTTAATACGAGTTAAAAAAAATAGTACAAAGAACTTACAACGAAAAATCGTTGTCTTTCTTTTTCACCAATGGACGGGGAAGTGGAAACTCTAATGCTGAGCAACGTCGAACAGGAAGGCGCGGTATATACTTTGGTGCCCATCCAGCAGTTGCCAACAGAGGAATCCGCCTCTAAGGATGCCTCAGACGATCTTGCGCAACTTCTAAGAAGTTGGAATTGCCAAATTATGTATACGAACATTTTCATGGTAAGTTACAAAATATTAGTTCCCAGAAGATGTACCGACGGCAAGCACTATAACTTGCAATTCCAATGTTTGCAATTGGCTTGAAAATTCTGACCCCGGCTGCAAAAGTACTCCACAATCCAGCCGTTCAGCTGCAACATCAACAAGTTCTTATTTTTCAGGGCGTGATACAGTAAGTTAATTTTTTTCTTAAGGCGTTATAGGATACCGTTATAGGATACCGTCACTGACAACAATTCATATTTTTCTATATTTTAAACAGCATGTACTCGATATACTTAAAACATCAAATGTTGGGCAGGGTCTCATAACTTTTTATAATCAGAACAATAAGCTGGAAAAAGAAAACAGAAAAAGTTTAATCAATGCAATTGTTGAATTTTTTTACGACTCAACCAAAAATCTTTACATTGTACCTAAATCGCAACAGCTTCAAAAAATTGCAGATCAAATAACAGAAGTTTTCCCAACGGAAAATCCGGATGTTTATTTTATTTCGCGAAAGGCAAATGATAAACCAAATCCATCCGGCCTACTTTTCAACAGATTCAATAACATCAACCGAAACAAACGGAAGCATTCAGCCAGTCGACCGTTGCGACTTGATGAAATTCCAATTGCTGATATATTTGAACCAGCCATAGAAAATGTTTCGTATAAAAATAAAATGAAGACCATGCAAAGCCATGAGAGCGAAGGAATAGAATATTGGAAAGAAACCTATACTTACCGACGTACGGAAATACTCAAACTTAACAATTTAAGCGAATTATTTGACGAATGGCCTTTTTTTAAGCAAGCTGGAGCAGAAAAATTTGTAAGTTTAATATAATTTGATTCTTGTTAATTATAATGAAAATTTCCATTTCTATTTTTAATTTATAGATTGACCTAGATTTCGAAATACTACATCCAAACAAAAAGTTCAGTCTATTTAATAAATGGTGTGACTTTGAGAAGTCAGTCAAAATATACTACGGGAGGTATATTAAGGATAAGCAATATAAGTTATTGTTTGAAAAACTAGCAGACGAAGCTACTGATAAAAGTAAGTGAAAGCAAATAAAGTATCAGTATTAAAGCGCGATACATTTTAAAATGAAGTAAAACGAGTTATATTTGACATTTTACATTTATTTACTTGCAGATTCAAAGGATTGCATTTTGATTATCTTATTAAACACGGTAATTAAACCAACGTCAAGAGTCACTATAAAAACCAAGGCAAGTACGTCATTCAAAAAAACAACAATACGTGATGCTATTAATAGCTGTGTGGCGACGACATTACAACGATAAACTGAACGCGACCAGAACCCAGGTTGACAAAAAGTAATCTGTGGCATCATTGGAAAATGCCTGGCTTAAAAGTAATCTGTGGCATCATTGGAAAATGCCCTGGCAAAATGTAATCTGTGGAATTCCTAGATAAACGAAATGGCATTCATCTTTTCTCACTCGATCTCGGCACGTCCTACTTGGTGGTGGCACAAAATGAAGCTGTGGCTGCGTAGTATTTAATTAAACGTCTCTTTAAATAAATTCCAGTAATTATAATAAGACTTAATAAAGTTTGTACAATTGAATACGCGTTTTTAATTGCTTCTTTGGGCCTTGACCCATAACTGGTGACCCCGACGTGATACGCCAAGCGCAGCTCCGCCACAGCAAACAACGCCATCACACCACCAGTTCGGTCTTGTTATAAATGTCGATAAGTGCAGATTCGCCCAAGACAGCGTGATATTCTTAGGGCATTTAATTTCTAAAGAGGGAATTAAACCTTCTCCTGAGAGAGTGCAGGCCATTTCTAATTGCAACCTGCCGAAAGACGTTTGTGAGCTAAGGCGATTCCTCGGCATGCTTAACTTCTATCGCCGTTTTATACCGAAAGCGGCAGAGGCTCAGCACCCTTTGACCATATACCTGAAAGGCAAAAAGAGAAAGAACGATAGTTCGTCTATCAAATGGACAAACATGTCAATTTCGGCTTTCCAGCGTTGCAAAAAAGAACTATGCGAGGCAACTATGCTCGCATTTCAGTCACATGGTGCCAAGCTTTCTCTCTGCGTGGACGCATCCGAGTTTGCGGTCGGCGGAGTTTTACAACAATGGAGGAACAAAGCCTGGCAACCTCTTTCATTTTTTTCAACCAAGCTAAATGCCGCTCAATGTAAATACAGTACCTATGACAGGGAACTGTTAGCCATTTACTTAGCCATTAAACACTTCCGCTACCTTCTGGAAGGACAGGTTTTTACAATTCTCACCGACCATAAGCCTTTAACTTTCGCCTTCCGGCAGAAACCCGAAAAGGCATCCCCTCGTCAGCTTCGCCACCTCGATTTTATCGGACAGTTCTCTACGGACATCCAATACATTCCGGGTAAAGAAAACGTGGTGGCAGACACACTCTCTCGTTTGGACGAAATTTTCTTGCCATCGGAAATAGACTTTCAAGCAGTTGCCAGAGCACAATCGACAGACTCGGAATTAAAACAGCTCCTGGAGTCAGAAACTTCCCTGAAGCTTAAGAAGGTTGAAATCCCAGGTACTAAGGAATCGTTGGTGTGTGACGTTTCAACTACGACAACAAGACCTTACGTCCCAAAAGAATTTCGAAAAATAATTTTCGAAAAGATTCACGGTCTAGCTCATCAAGGAGTACAAGCTGCGGTCAAAATGGTAACCAAAAAGGTAGTTTGGCCTAATATCAACACTGACTGTCGAACTTGGGCCCGTTCCTGTTTAGACTGCCAAAAAGCAAAAATATCCAGGCACGTCAGGAGCCCGCTCGGAAATTTCCCGCCGGTAGCTAGGCGTTTCGACGAGATCCACATTGATTTGGTAGGACCTCTTGCACCATCAGAAGGGTATCGATACCTGTTAACCGTAATCGACAGGTATACACGTTGGCCAGAAGCCATCCCAATTCACGACATATCCGCGGAAACGGTAGCCAATGCCCTATATAGAGAATGGTTTTCACGTTACGGTATTCCTTCTACCGTAGTGACCGATCAAGGGTCCCAATTCGAATCGGGCCTCTACCACGAGCTATGCAAAAAACTTGGGATAGAACATCATCGTACCACCGCGTATAACCCAAAGGCAAATGGTTTCCTTGAACGTTGGCATCGCACACTTAAGGCAGCACTGAAGTGCCACAATGATGTACAGTGGACGAGAAAGCTCCCTAATGTTCTGATGGGACTCAGATCGGCTCATAGAGAGGAGTTCAACGCAAGCTCGGCGGAATTAGTTCTCGGACAAAACATACGTTTACCCTCGGATTTCCTCGTAGCTAGCGATACCGCCCCACCTCAGTCTGAATTTATCAAAGAATTGGTTAGTCATTTCAATAGCGTTCGGCCAGCAGCACCGTCACGACACAGTAGTTTCAAGCCTTTCATTTTTAGGGAGCTAAAACAATGTTCGCACGTTTTCGTAAGAGTTGACTCGGTCCGAAAACCTTTACAGCGTCCTTACGAAGGCCCTTTTAAGGTTCTAAAGCGCGACGCAAAAACTTTCCAAGTAGTAATAAATGGCAAAAACACGATAATCGGGATCGATCGCCTCAAACCGTGTTTCGGCGAATTCGAAGACGACAAAAGGACAGAGCTCTTACAGCCGGTACGTACCGCAACCAGTAATACAAATGCAAACGACCAAACACCTATTACAGCGAACCACACGGCACAGGAAAGGGTCACGCGAACGGGTCGGGCGATTAATTGCCCAAGTAGATATCGTTGAATACAACCCTTAGAATTCAACTGGCGGGGGAGTGATGTGGCGACGACATTACAACGATAAACTGAACGCGACCAGAACCCAGGTTGACAAAAAGTAATCTGTGGCATCATTGGAAAATGCCTGGCTTAAAAGTAATCTGTGGCATCATTGGAAAATGCCCTGGCAAAATGTAATCTGTGGAATTCCTAGATAAACGAAATGGCATTCATCTTTTCTCACTCGATCTCGGCACGTCGTACTTGGTGGTGGCACAAAATGAAGCTGTGGCTGCGTAGTATTTAATTAAACGTCTCTTTAAATAAATTCCAGTAATTATAATAAGACTTAATAAAGTTTGTACAATTGAATACGCGTTTTTAATTGCTTCTTTGGGCCTTGACCCATAGCTGCATTGTGCACATTTGCACCATAAATGATCTGCAAAGGACACGGGAAGAAAAACAAAAATTCAATTTGAGCACAAAGGGCACAATTCAACCATATTTAATAGTAGTTGGAAATGATCTCTCAACATTAACCGAATTTTACGTAGTTATTGGTGCAACCCTCCTAAAATTTTCTTCCTTCGTAACGGCCCTTGATATATGTTTCAAAACATTTCAAGTCCTAGACTTGTGCTATCCAAAAGAGTCACTATTAGTGTGGCTCTTTATTCAAAAATACATATTCAATATTACTACGTTGCATGACATCAAAAGTTCGGTGCTCACCGAATTTTTGGAAACCCTAAATAATATTTAAAATGTCGCTTTTATGCTTTAAATGTCTCTGTTCTTTTGATGCCTTGACCGACCTTATAACTCATTTTAGACTAATACATGGACTTACATGCAAGGACAATTTTACATGTGTTTTTGACCAATGCAATCAATTATTTTCAACTCTGTCATCTTTTAAAAAACATGTAAAAAAAACTTCATTTAAAAATCAATAGTGCATTTACTAATAATGATAATAACCTCCAGACTTTAAATCAAAACATACCAGATAATTCAGTTTCAATAGCAGTTACACCACAGTCACCGACGCCACAACATTTGCAATCCAAAACAGGTCATTCTAAAATATTTCCTGAATATTCATCTCTTAAAAGTTTAATATCTTCCTGTTGTGAAAAGTTTTTAATAAATTTACATACCAAAAACAATTTAAGTCGAAAAGATGTAGTTCAAATACAACAAGAAATTTCGAAAATTACATTAAATATGTCAGAGAGTATTAAAGTCATAGTTATGGATTATGTTCCAGAATCAAACAAGGATGAACTACTAGATTTTTTAAAATTTTGTGCAAATCCGTTTATTGAAATAAATTCCGAATATAAACTTTTTCAGCATATGTTAGATTCTAATCAATTTGCAAGACCACAAATGTTTAACATCAATAATGAAATATCAGAAATAATTTTAAAAGGAAAGCCAACTTTAGATGCGACTAATGTACAAGGCTGCATAATGCCTATCGAGTTTCAATTTCAAAAATTTTTTGAGCTTCCTGGAGTGTTAACTCAAACACTTTATAATTTAAATTCAATATCAAATGAAACTGATATTACACATTTTGCAAATGCAGCTTGCTTTAAGGATAATCTCAATTCCTATGCAGGTAAAACTATTATACCATATTTCTTATACCTTGATGATTTTGAGATTAATAACCCGTTAGGTAGCCATGCTACTGTAGATTCAATTTGTGGGGTGTATTACAGTTTTCCTACATTACCTCAACATCTTCTATATAGTTTAAAATATATTTTTATAGCAGCGTATTTTAAAACAAAAGAAAAAAAGATATATGGCAATGATCCATTTCTACGACCATTGATTAACATTTTCAAGTCATTTGAAGAATGTGGAATAATTATTCAGAATGAAACTGGTTCTCATAAGATTTATTTTGTCCTTTCTACAGTTCTTGGGGACAATTTAGGTTTAAATGATATTCTTGGCTTCACAAATTCCTTTAATTCAAACTACTACTGTCGTTTTTGTACCAGAGAAAAAACTGAAATGCAAAGTGACTGTATAGAATATGCTAAGTATATGCGATCTGAGGAAAATTATAATGACGGATTAAAAAAAAATGACGCTAAGCAAACTGGGATAAATGCTTACAGTTTACTCAATGACTTACCTACTTTTCATGTTACAAAGAACTTTGCTGTGGACATCGTTCACGACTTGTTTGAAGGTGTTTGTAGATACGATCTTTGTGAAATCTTGTTAAATTTTATTTTGGAAAGTAAATTTTTTTCAATAGAAACTTTTAATTACAGAAAGCAAATGTTTAACTATGGCGAAACTGAGTTAGGGAATTTATCTCCACCTATTGAATTAACGCATTTAAAAAGCAACAAAATAAAAATGTCTGCTCGCGAAATGATGACATTCTGTCATTTTCTTCCTTTAATTATAGGGGATTTAATTCCTATAGATAACGAAGTCTGGACGTTTTTTTTGACTCTTTTAAAAATTGTAGACTTAGTAATGTTAAGTCGATTTGATACAAATAATTTAAAGACCCTAGCAAGGCAAATTGAAATGCATAATAAAAAATATATGAACCTTTTTAAGAAAAATTTAAAACCAAAGTTTTACTTTTTAAATCATTACATTGGAATAATACAGAAAATCGGACCCTTAAAATATATATGGAGCTATCGATATGAAGCTAAACATAGAGAAGCTAAAATCTATGCCAGAAATATAACTTCCAGAAAAAATATTTCCTACACACTTAGTATGAAATCATCCCTAAAATTTTGTAATTTCTTAACAGAACACAAACAAGGTCTCCCGAATGAAGTCGTATATGGCAATACTGCCAATTTCAATATTGATGAAATTGAATTTAATATAGTAAATTTGAAAGAAGTAAGGTTTCAATTTTTAAAAGGGTAAACAGTAAAATCATTGTCATATAAAGGAACGGTATATAAAAGAGGATATTTCCTAACTATTACTCAAAAGAAGAAAGCAGAATTATTTGAAATCAAAGAAATATTCTTGAATAATTATAAAAACCCTTATGTTTTAGTAAATCAGTATAAGATACTGCAATTTTCTGAGCATTATCAATCATACTTTGTGGGCTCTAAATTTAATTTTTGTAAAATAATGGATTTAAAGATTGTTACGAGTCCACCAATTCATTTATACTTTCTTGCTGATGGCTCTTCGGTAATAAGAAACAAAATTTTTTAAAACCATGTACCTATATCTAACAAAAAAATAATAATAAATAAAATGTATGTACAATGTACATATTATGTGAAAATCGAAAAAATGGAGTTTTATTTACAAACAAAAAAGATAAAAATATTGGTAAGTATAATGTTAAACTTATAATAGTAAATATCAATTTAATATTTAATATTTTCAATTATTATATTAGAAATATCAGTTTCCGCATATCACTTTGACGTTTAGAATGTCAAATTTACATATAAAAATATCAATTACATCATATTATTTTGATATTTTTAATTTTCAATTGGCATCAGCAATATCAGTTTTTGCATATCAGTTTGGCAATTACAATGTTAAATTTAAATTATGAAATGTTAAAACAATTTTATCATTTTAACATTTTACATAGTAAATCCATATCGTAAATGTAATAGTGATATGATCAGTATATCAAAAGTGATATTTTTAATGTTGGATCACTTTTATCACCGAAAAATGTTAATTTTACAGTTGTTTTATCAAAATAATTCTTTCGGTGTACGAACATTTTCATGGTAAGTTAAATATGCTTAGATTATAAATTCATTATTTTATCTTGTATTATTAGATATATTCGTTATAGCTTTAATTATTTTTTTTTAGCAGAACACGTGACTGTCTTCATTTTAGAAATAATAAAAGAAGCCCATTTCGGGTTTCTCGCAGTGTGACTGCGTGCTTTTCCAGCACCAATTTGATGCGTGGCGGAAAAGCCTCAACCTACCTATTTTACCGGGTGACAGCATGCTGCAGGGATCCAGCAGCACATGTGTCTTTCCGACATCCCCATCCACATCGAAGGTGACATCCAGATGTTCAACATCGGTTTCATCGCCGGAGTCAGCAGAGACTGTCAGCGTCGATTTACCTTCTAATCGCTGAGAAGAAGCATGGGAAGCAATCCTGGACTATTACAAAAATAACAACAAATTTGAGACGGAACATTGGCAATTGCTCATAACAACAGTTGCGGAATACTTTGAAGAGAAGAGCATTCTTTCCGGGTTTTAATGGTCTTCCTACTTTAGTAAATGAAAGTTATGAGAACTTTTCTGCACATGGTTCCGATGACCCTAAAAACCAGCTACCGAATGGAGGAGGAAATATTGCAACTCTTTGTTATGTTATGAGAACTTTTCTGCACATAGTTCCGATGACCCTAAAAACCAGCTACCGAATGGAGGAGGAAATATTGCAACTCTTTCCAACGGAATCGTTGGCTTTCTACAGAACAGAAATGAGAGGGAAGACTTTTTTCTAATAAACTCATACAGTCAGTCTCCCCGTGATTCAAGAGTGATCAATTTGCGTTAGCCTCGTTAGCCTTGTTAACCTTACGTGAATTACTAAAACGTTATATTAAATCAATTGAACGGCCTCTTGCTTATTTTAGTTGTGGGTTTTTTTTTACATTTTGAAAGAAAACGGGATATTCAAATAAAGAACGTAATGGCATCACACGCATACAGACTCGGGAGCATTTCTGGTCGGGGATGTTATTCTATAAACTCGATCAGTCGTGTTCGGTGTTTTGTTGGTTTTGGAAGGAAAGAGCAGAGAAATATCAATAGCCAAACATACAAGATCGCAGCCAAGCATTAAGACAGCGGATCTTATCAGTTAAATTCAATAAAAAAATAAATATATTATTGGTCGCAGCCCTGCTTAAGACAGCGGGCTAGTAATAGTAAACAAACAAAAAAGTATTTATTTCTTTCCGATTTTCACTCTTATCAAGGAAGCACGGTGAAAAATCGTATATTACATATGATATTAGGGCTAATGGCGATAGGGATAAAAAAATTGTAAAAAATGGTAAAAATAATTAAATTTTGCCGCAATAGCAACGTTCCTATATTTTATTTCTGTGTGATAGTCCTTATAGGTCGTATATGTAATATTTATATATGTATACATATTGTATAAGAGAAGACAGCTGGCACTCTGGCGGACAGCACAAACAGTGCTAATTTTGAAACCATGCAACACTGCACCTACACACGCATACACAGAATGTGCATCACCGTTCTATTTTTTTTTTTAAAAAGACGTTTTTTAGTTTGCAATAAACCGTCGGACTATATAGATTGGCCCTTGGTTTTTTTTCCATTCTTGATTCTTTCGCGAATAATTATACAGTGGCTCTTGGTCTTTATCTCATCGCCGAAGTCAAAAACTTCAGTCATCGCACATCATCCAACCAGCTCGCTCACTGTACTTAAATTGTTCACTTGACATTGTAATTTCCTATTTTGAAAACAAAAAATAAAGCCAATGAATTTTTGTTAGTGGTTAGGTTAGGTTAGATACTACAGATATTTTGTACCTTTTCAAAAAGTTTTCAAGAAGGACAAAAAGGGACATAAATATTGTTACCAGATATACCATCAAAGACTCGCAGAATTCTTTCATTTGGTTGGGCATGACAATTCAAGGAATAGAGAAACATTATTGCCTTTCTCAACAAAATGGCTAAGAATGTTCAGCCATTCAGCATTGTACACGGTGAATCAATTCTGAACTTTTCAGACATTTTTCTATATTTTGATGGAGTTAAATTTATATTTAAAAGTTTCATCCGAGCAGTGGCCTTAAATGTCTTCTATATATTTAGTTTCAGAGAATGACGAAGTTTATACTTCCGACAACTTATCGGCTGTTGAGTTCGATAGTATTTGGCTTGCATGTGCGCAATATCCACTTCTGCAAATACGAAAATGTTCAACACCGGCTCTGAGATTTTTAAGGCGTGGCCACAATACAAAAACACGAATGTTTATCATTTGGTAAATCTTAAATCGTATAGTTAATTACTTATTATATTTAAATAGATTGAAAAAGACTTTAATACGTTATACCCACAAATCCTCACCATATTTGGGAACTGGGGAAAAGAAGTTTTAAATTCCTTTTATGTGTAATATTATAACATAAAATTCATTACATAAATGTCAATAGTAGAACATGTCTAATGACAACACTGCTAAAAGAGATTTTAGACAATGCAGAAGTCCCAGCTCCGAACGTGCCCACAAGGCAAAATTCGGGAAACCGAAGAATGGGAAACTCTCGATTTCAGGGCAATAGCCGCCCCCAGACGACAGTGCCTCGGCCAAACACAGGTCTGACCAGAGGTCCGCCTAAATAGGAAAGAATCGCCCAGTCTGTAATGCGTAATGATCCTTTATACGAAGAGAACTACTTCGTGGATCCATCTTGTGGATCAACGAGTTTCGTACCTCCAACCGTTCGGACATATTTTTCTTTTGCTCTCGCTTCGCGACTTTAAATAAATTTTATTCCAATTTATTTATTTGCATATCTGCAATTTCTTCTCCTGAACCTATTAATTGGACAGTGCCTTTCCACCTAGTTCGCGGAACATTAATTGACCCAATTTAAGAACTATGTCAAAGCAGTGCGGTAATACTGATTATGTGTCAACATTCCGGTTAGAGAAAGCCAAAGAAGAGGATACTAGGATCCTGGAAAGAAAACCTACATACCTAAGCCTACGTTTCCCACATTATGCTCGCGATAAAATGCATTAGTGATCCCCTTAATACAAATTCCTCCGATTGCAAAATGTTCTACAAACAAATCGTGACACAATTCGCAAAATATAATGAGTTGTTCAAGAGTGTGGAAGAAATATCCAATAGCATAGATGTCTCCACCACTTTTTTTTTTCAAATCGAAATTCAAAAACATAGACAAGCAACTGGCAAGTCATAGTGATATAACCAAAAAGTTGATGAGTTTAAGTCAAAGTTTTTGACTTTAAAATGTGATTTGAAATTTGACATTAACACAACTCTGAACGCACATATATCAACGATTAATGACCATTTCAACTCCTTTCGGACCTACTTTAATATTGTAACAGAAAAAAGAGAGCAAAGAAAATGTAAAGGTATGTAATGGAAGAGTTGATGAGGCGCCTAATATCAGACAAGTGCGGCCGAGAAGTACAATTGCAAATTTCACCTATGGTAGATGCCAATGCATCGTAATAACCGCAATAATTGACACGCGCCATAACATGCTCATTCCGGCTTGCATTCCCCCTTTCTCTTCGACTGTATAGTCGGATTAGTCAACTCCACATACACAGCAATCTGTATGGCGTCTTTCGTATTACCTACCATAATACGCCATGAGTTGAACTCGTTTAACGTTGATCATGCGAGGCGGCAAAGAGTCGGCAGCTGACCGCTCGAACAACGCCAAAACAATCATTCCATGGAAAATTCCACTAAACGATAACCATACTCGGTGTATGTATGGCAGGGTATCGCATGATGGGGATGGGGAAAGAAAACAAAAACCCAAACGAAAACCGGTGTGTGCAATGTGCATCTGCATAGGTACGATGCGGAATTGGGAAGAAGAACGGAGAAAGGCAAAGTCTCGGACAGCGTCAGTTGGTGTTGAAAAGTCGAGGCGTTCGGTCAGAATTGTTGTTCG
Organism: Cheilosia soror; assembly: GCA_949372485.1. NCBI lineage: Eukaryota > Metazoa > Arthropoda > Insecta > Diptera > Syrphidae > Cheilosia > Cheilosia soror. The sequence goes on along the minus strand of OX443562.1, from coordinate 17,286,638 downwards.
TTAAAAAGCGACCAGTATGTCGCCGCCGTGTTTTAGAGTTAAAAAAAAACTAAAGAACAAGGGAAAAAAACCGAAAGAAAAAACGTTAGAACTGCACGACATTTCGCAGTAATAGTGCGGATTTGTTCTGAAAAAGAAAATAAAATCTTGCTACGACTTTAATCAAATTAAAACGAATAATTTTCGTCGCGGGTGTGCCATCTCTGCGTGTGCAACCAAACCAAAAATAAACAAAAAAAAAATCAAAGAACCTCTATTTGTGCCCAAATTAGTGTCGGTTGGCGGGAATTTTGTTCCAGTGGCCAAAAACTCGGGATAGTGAACCAAGCTCGGCACCACTCCCGTGTTGTACAGAAAGCACGTGCCCACAGTCCCCTTCCGCACCGCCACCCAAAAACCGCTCCAATTACGAGCGACAAAACAAAAAATATATTAAAAGACCTGCAAACTAATTAAAATTAAAACGAACTAAAACACAACAAAATCGCCTACACCCCCCACTTCTGACGGTTCAACCCTCTAAGTCACCAACGCACTGCCAGGGGGCGTATTCGCTGTTGTGCAGCCAAAATTCAGCCGGCCCCTGCTGCCGCCCCATCATCACACTCAGGAGCAACTTCACTGACGACCACCTGGTCCTTTTCATTTTTTTTTCTAATGTGTAATAGGCCTCGCCTCCTTATTGTTTTAAAGGAAAAAAAAAATTTTTCACGAAATTCAGAAACAAGTCATACCGATAAGACCAAACCGAACACATGGGAACCACACAATACTGACCCACTCAAGTGCCCGATTAAATACTGTGGTCCCAAAAACGAAAAGGTCACAAGTAAATTCAACACCACATGTTACGTATTCTTGCGACCACTTGTATAAACAAACGAGTGCAAGAATACATAGCACGGATAGAATTACTTTGCTGACCCCGAAGCGCACAATGGAAAAACGAAGAAGTAAGTTTGGAGGAAGCATTGGGAACGACGAGTCAGGCAGTCGAACACCAGACGTCAACTACATAGTGGCTTATTAATTGTTGACTTATTTCAATAACAAAGTCTAGATTCGTGGAAAAGAGGCACCTGGTACAATACCAACCTACAAAGCCCTTCAACACCAAGTGCCTCATCCCATCAACTCGCTGTGGTCTTTCTTGGAACGATCCCCTTTTTTTCTTCCTTCATATCAAGATCGTATCAAACTAATTGGCTTGAATTGGAACCCCTTCCCTCCAGCCTGGATTCCAGTTACTACAAACTGTCTTGGATATGACGGGCCGGCTCGTTTACACGCCGATGCATCAACGAAGCTCGCTAGATGCGAGTTTCCATCTGACGACACTATGTCATCATTTTAAGGATTAACTCCGATGATGAAGTTAGAAAGAGCTATTCGCCTTATTAAACTAATATTCAGCCATGTGGCAACATTTACTAAAATTTTTGATTTTTCAAAAATTCCCATCTTTGAGGCGGAACTTCGTATTGAAGTGTTCTTTACAAAAAGAATACGATCGAATATTAAAACAATTAGTTGAACTAGATGAGGATGTTGTAAAGTGTACGACTTGATTCATACCAAGCACTTTACAACCTCTTTACTACTTCTTACTTTGTATGCAGATGTTTAACCCTACGATCAATGTTGCAACTTCGTAACAATATATTGATAGTCCCAAATAAACATCCTCCCAAATTGCTATTTCAGCTTGCCACTTCCAGCGCCAATGCCCAACACTTCCGACCTAAATAAACAATGTTTATTTATGGTCACTCATCATGTTTAATTTCATTCATTTCATTTATTTTCCATTCCCTTGCGTAACTAAGTGCACAAACCAATAACACAAGTCAACCAACTCATTATGCTGTGGTTGCATTTCTTTTACTATACGAGCGATCATATGCGAGTTACATATGAGAGGTACCGTTCAACACATGGCACGAACCCAATGTTCATAAATAGGTTGCCTGCATGTTGAATCAGAAAGACCACCCAAGGACACACATGGTCAGCAGATAAGGGAAAGGACACACCCAGAGACAAGCAGATAGTATAAAGACAGGAGACCAAGTGTGCAGGAGGGCATTCATTAGTGCATAGTCGATAGTAGTGAATAGTATCTATGTCAATAAATTGTATATGAAAGAAAAAAGTAAAACATTAATTTAATTTTAAAATTTGCGCGACAAGCAACATGAGCCACTTGACTTGTCCGGGAATTCCCTTCCGGATTTTCCTTTTCTTTTTATTTCCTTTTCTTCGTTCGCTGGGTAATGACGCGGCATTCGTTTACATACTGTCAATCGACTCAGTTCCTAGCAGTAGACAAACTCAGCATCGGGTCAGTTATCTTCTACATCATTTACTACTTCGTTTCCATATCGTTTTCCAATTTACCCATTATACAATATACATCCAAAATTGTTTTAGAAATTCATGTTACCGTTAAATAGAATTAAATAGAAATAAGTTACATTAATAAACTAATTATACAAAAAGTGCAAGTGTTCTACGTTTTTATTGTTTGGACATAAAGAAATAACACGGCAAAAGGTAAGACCCAACTGAGAGTAGTACCTCTCAGTATAAAAGAGAAAAAGTACAACACTGGAATCAAGTAGGGAGATCTTACTCCAAAATACTGACACCCATAAGGAGCAGTTCTCTGCTTTAGGGTACATAATCGTTAATACGGCAACTCGCCGGACGAAGTCAGGGAGTGCAAGATTATCCTTTCAGGTTGAAACTTTGCAACCCAACGACGGTTCGTTGCATGGATTGCAATCGTCGTTCACTCATCGCCTTGTCACTAGCTCGGACACCTGATACTTCGCTCCGCGAGTCGTTATCTATTCACTGGGGAATTCGAGGCAGCCTTGTTTTTCAACCGGCAACCGCAAGAACTTTAGTAAATTGTAGATTTTAAATTGATAAACTGAACGCGACCAGAACCCAGGTTGACAAAAAGTAATCTGTGGCATCATTGGAAAATGCCTAGCTTAAAAGTAATCTGTGGCATCATAGGAAAATGCCCTGGTAAAAAGTAATCTGTGGCATTCCTAGAAAAACGCAATGTCATTCATCTTTTTTTTTTACTCGATCTCGGCACGCCGTACTTTAGTGGTGGCAACAATTGGAGCTGTGGCTGCGTAATAAGTATTAAACATTAATTTAAATAAATACCAGTAACTTTAATAGGTCTTAATAAAATTTGTACAATAAACTAACGTGTTTTAATTGCTTCTTTGGGCCTTGACCCATACATGCAACGTCGGAAGTTTACTATTTGTGTATTAAGAAAACAAGTTCTAAAAGAGTTTAAATAACGAAATTTACAAATTCAAACAAAGGGAGTGTTCGTTCGCGTCAAAAAGTTTGGAAAATCGAAATATTTTGAAAAAATTGAATATCTGGGAACTGTTTACAAGAAAGGCCAGTACTTATCCATTACAAAAGCAGTAGAAGTCAAATTTTATTTAATCACTGGAATAGCTCTAAATCAAAGTAATCCATATATTATTTGCGAAGAAATATTGACTACATTTAATGATCATTATTCATCATATGAAATACTATCAATGTCAAGCCAAAGTAAATTAGATATCAAACATATCAAGGAGTTCGACGGTCCACCAGTTAATTCGCATCTTACTTTGTGTGGTGGCGAGTTCATTCAGAAAAAATATTTTTTTTTAATTAAAGGTAATATTCGACATGGATGCATCTAACGAAGGCAGATTTGTTGACATAAGCGAAGTCCCAAACATTTCTACGCATTCAATAACAGCAGAATCAAGTTTGCAGACAAATACAAATGCAGTCTATGCCCTTGATTGTGATGGAAACCTAACCCTGCTTGACCCATATGTAACCCCGGCTATTGAAACTCAAACAAAGCCTCAGGATGACGACAAACTTGCCAGACTTTTAAGATCATGGGAAGTTTATGATCAGTTGTACACATATCTTAAAGGTAAGTGTTAAGTTATAAAAAAAAAAAAAGGAACCGAACACGGCATGCAACACATTATTATAAACTGCAACCGCAAGCGCAACCAATACAAACACGAAAAGCACGACAAAAAAAAGTGTGCTCAGTTTTTTGTGTTGTGCTTACGGTCGGTAGCTGCACAAGCAGACTGCATTAGTCGTGAAGATGAAGATGAAGTGAGTCGCATTGTAAAGCTAAAAGGAGCAATTGGATAATAAAATAAAATTGTTGAAACTTAAATCTAAAATTTAATAAACGCGTTTTATTCTCTTTGCGACGACAAAAATACAGTCCACTAAATAAAAACATTAAATCAATAAAACAGTAAGATCATTTCATAAATTTTAAGGCACCTAACAATAAGTTTTTTTTACAGACAGGTAAGAAAATTGTCGTCGAAGGATTGAAATATTTTAAGAAGAGGCATATAGATCAGCTTTTCTACGATTTCGAGGACTTCAATTTAAAAGTAATCTTCGAACACCAGCTGAGTATCTGGCAAAGCGCCAATGTAAGTACAGAATTATAGGTACAGCAATTTGAATATATATCTGGCTGAGTTCCAAAACACTACGGTGTGTACTATTTTTGTTTAAGACGAATTTAGCCCTCGATGGAGGTATCTATACAACAACAACAACAGCAATAAACCAAGTTCCAAATAAAGATATTGACGATCATAAACATCCTAATCTTACGAACTGCCATAAGACGATCATAAACATCCTAATCTTAAGAACTGCCATAAGACATCTCCCACGATCACATAATCATCCCTCACTGGAACACATCAATGTGTACATTTTTATTTATAAACATTTGTATTCATATATAAGACAGAACATTGTAATTATTCTTTTCAGTCAGTTTTTTTTTATCAGTGATTAAATACAGCCATTTTTAACGTTCAACCAGTGTTTTACTTTATTTCAATTTAGACAATTCAGTCTAAAATTATTTTATTCTAAACAATTTTCTTGATGCATACAATGCATATGATTATTTTATACTGTCGCATATTTTGGAGAACTCGTCCAGCTACATAAATGTCGTTAAGTGTACCACCGAACCTTTGAGGAGAGTACGATAATTTTTACGATGAAAACTAATGACGGATTTATGTAGAGGGGTTAAATACGTTTTTTTACTACGGGAAGGGGAGTCTATCTCGCCCCGTTTAGACGGTTCATACCGATTACCGATACACTTTCCATAGCTGCATACTTATATGTACCTAGGTAGTGTGGCAACTCTGTATACCATACAAATGCTTGTGATATATTTTTAAGAGAGATAATGGTGAAAACACACCACTGAGCGGCTGTCGGTAGTAAGTAAGTAAGGTAGAATAAGTAGTCAGTCGACAACGTATATCCGACCGCGACACATTGTAAACGTAGAGTAACGTATCATTAATTTAAATAAACAATTATACATTTAATATTTGATGAACTCGTGTTTTATTATCTTCAACGAAGAGGCCAACATCCTTTACAGTAGGTACATACATAGTTTGTTTTATGCATAACAATTCCCTACATCAAATTCAACTACGCCGTACATTCTGAATCGTTGAGTATTTTGCTGAAAACGGCAAAAAAAAATAACACTGAAAAAATGTGAAAGGTAAGGTAAGGTAAGGTAAGGTGTTTGTCTGTTTTTAAGCCAACCGTATATAAAAAAAACACAAATATTTTTAGAGTACCTACTTTATCCCAGGGAAGAACAAAATCCCTCCTAAGAGTAAACTGTATGACAGATACACTCCTGAGATTCATACTCAAATCGGGGTGGTTCCAGTAGGTCATCAAACCCCACTGAGAATCTGGATACAAGAGCTTGTGAATTCCTGGGATTAATACCAAATCTAGGTGACTCAATAAAGCGGTATACTCTTTGTCTCCAATAGGTATGAAATGGAAGATTCCCGTGACTGGACACAATGGACCCAACTGATGGTCTACGTGAAGCTGTGGCAACCGCCACAAGAGCACCCAATTACCTACCTACCTACCTACCTTTCAGTTTCTGAAGAGATCAGCAATCTTGCGGCATTTCTGCTAATTCCATCACTATTAACTACATCAAATGTGAAGATAAGTGGATCGAAAATATGCTGCCATTACCAGCAGGAAAGAAAAGCTTCAAGGCATTGGCCTTACATTTCAACCTTTCATCCTCGTAGTAGGTAATTCAATTGATTCTATAACGTCATATTTTGTTATTATAAATGCTACTAAATATCTACTGCCTACCATTCCATGCATCTAATTTTTTTATATTAGCGAACCAAGACCCAAATATGTGTAAGATTTTGCAAGAATGGCCACTCTACAAATTTTTTCCTGCTCAATAATTTATAGAGAAATCGCCGTACCTACTTTAGAAGCACACCATGATTTAAACTGAAATTTTTCTACATTTTTTTTTTAGATCAACATGGACTTTAAGTTCATAAGGCGCCCGAAAACAATTTCAACTTTCAAAAATGGCAGACATTTTGCAATATTGCCGTAGAACTTTTCAGCCAACGAATAAAGGCCAATTTTTTAAACAGCTTTCTGAGGGAAGTTAAGGAAAACTTTACTAAAATGGATATCGGTACGAAAAACAATGTTTCACAAGGCACATTTTTTACAGCCAAATGTGTGTTTTCCATTTCCAGATAATATCAATATTGCATATACAACGCTACTGCATAGAATATTGCCACCAACATAGAGAAATTTAGGCGGAACATTCAAGAAATTTACTATTTAAGACTCCAAATCCTCATTTACCTTACAAGTTCAAGACGCCAGTCACATCGACTCACTTTTAAATAAAAAGAGGGAGGAATGCCTTAAAATGAAAACAAGCTTTCAACCCATCATTGTTGTAGTTGGTGAGAAATTTAAATTCTCCAGTTTTTTTATATCATTTGATAATATTAAATTTCAAATGCAATCATACTTGGATTGCATTGATCTGTACATAAAAATAATATATGTTTTAAATATGAAATATCCACCACAATATTTGTCCGTTCCTGCTAATTCCATCACTATTAACTACATCAAATGTGAAGATAAGCGGATCGAAAAATAAAATTTGGCGACCCTCTAAGGCTGAAGCAAGGGATAGCTTTATAACTAGAGTTTCAACGGATGCAGAAATCGACGCAGCCATTACCAGCAGGAAAGAAAAGCTTCAAGGCATTGGCCTTACATTTCAACCTTTCATCCTCGTAGTAGGTAATTCAATTCATTCTATAACGTCATATTTTGTTATTATAAATGCTACTAAATATCTACTGCCTACCATTCCATGCATCTAATTTTTTTATATTAATCACACGCTTCCGATGCACTGCAGCGTCAGTGTCTGATTCCTAGCCATACGCAACGAATGCAGTGCAGCGTCAGCGTTTAATTCTCATGATCAGGTATCATTCTAAGTTGGAACTAATATTGGGTGTTAATAAAAAGTACTCTTCTGTTAGACGTCTGGCAAGTGTGTTTTATTTTGGACATAGTGCAAATTGAAAGTTAAAAATAATTGGACATAGTCCATACCAACAAATAAAAATAATTTATATGCCATCGATCCTGTTGAAATTCGATCGAGCTAAAACTATTAGTGTATTGCTGAAGATAAGTCGCAATTAGACTCGAAATGCATTTGATCTTCAAATAAAAAATAATTAAACGTGAAAAATACTTGTTTTAATCTGTTTTTCTACTATTTTTTTTATGGTGCTCGTCTTCTTGATTTAAATTGTTGTAATTGTTGTAAAGTGCACCACTTGACGCATACCAAGCACTTTACAACTTCCTACTTTGTATGCAGCGCCCGAAAGTAAGAGTTCCTGCACCACAGGCGCAAAAAATATGCATACCAAATGGCAAATGCAAGAAATATTTGGCAGTAAGTCTATCATCTCAAAGAAAATCACCAGGACCCCAATTCTCAAATTCCGCACAACACAACTCGTATACGAGCAAATCCGCCTGAAATTTTCGCATACGAAAAAAATTGGTATTCTCAAGGTTTTTTCCACCTCTGCGAAAATTTTATTCACCTCTCGCATGAGGTAGAATTTTACGTCAAAATGTACCTACTTTTTGTGCAAAGAATACTGTGACGGGATCGCACCAGCGACCACTTAACTAATTGATTAGAGATACTATTTCGTTATCTTGAACTCGGCGCATGCCATAAATCATTAACCATACTACATTTAAATACACATACTGCACATGAAAGACATGCACAAAGCAGACGACGTGAACAACGCTCATATTACCGAGCGCAGGCATCGACAACGATGAGGGTCGTTTGCCTGTCACAACAATATGCCGATTAGGCATATTGCTTCAAGTGGCTACTATGCAAGTGCTTCGGCCGTCTAATATGCATAGTATGCAATAAGTATGGTTGATGGTTTAAGGGTTCAAGAATCGAAGTAGGTATAGATTTTAAGAAGTAAAAAACTGTATAAATAGCCTGAAATTTGAATAATAAACTCACTTTCTAAACGAGAGTCAACTTAAATGGTTTTTACTGGCTATCAGCCCAAATTCCCTTAAGTAAAACCCACTCTACTGCACAAGTGCTGAGAGTCATAACCAGGGCACAATTGCCGGGTGAGGGTCAGTACATAACACAGTATATTCCACAGGACCAAGAGGAGAGGAATATTACAATACCATGAAAAAAAAAATTGAATTCAAATAGCTAAGAAATATTGTTGATGTGGGTTTTGAATTTTGATTTACGATTAACAAAAACAAAAAAGCATTTTGTGAGTGTGTCAATTGTGTGTGATTTGTTATAATTTCAGTTAATAATTAATTGTGTTTTTACAATGGCTACATTGGGCGAATTGGGAGTAGCATTTGTTCAGTTGGCAATGGAGCAGTTGGAGCAAATAGACCGAGATATACGAGAACCCCAAGACTGCTTTGAACTATCCGACACAAAATTTGTGAAATTATTTCGGTTAAACAAGCGCTTGGCACAGGAATTCATCGATTTCTTGGCTCCTCATATGATTGACCAGTCTAGATCAAACGCTTTAACTGCTGAAGAAAAGGTAAATATTATATTAAAACTTATTTAATTGCCATTAAAAAATCGTATATTTTCAGATTTTGTGCTCTTTCCGATTTTTTGCAATTGGAAGCTATCAAAACTGCATTGGAGACAATCGCAACATTGCTATGAGCCAATCGTCAGTAAGCAGAAGCTTACACCAAGTGTTAGATGCCGTCCAGTCTAGTAAATTTCTTGACGAATACGTGTATTTTCATAGAAATTTACAAGAGTTAAATGCTGCACGACAAAAGTAAGAAATTGAAATTTTTTGTGAACTTATATACACCTACATTATGGTTTCAAATCTCTTAATCAAGGTTTTATAATATCTATAGATTTCCCGGGATAGTCGGCTGCATCGACTGCACTCATGTTGCTTTAGTTCGACCTAAAACGAGTGGTATGATTTCCGAACATATTTATGTAAATAGGAAGGGATATCACTCAATAAATGTTCAACTAGTAAGTATATACTTACTAAATAAAATTTCTTTAAATGTAAGTATAGATAATCAAACATATTACACAGGTTTGCGATACGGATCTGCGAATATTAAATGTAAACGCGAAGTATCCCGGAACAACCCATGATAGTTTCATTTGGAACAACTCAAATGTTTTGTCTGCTATGGAAGAATTGCACAGACGATATCCAGCAAATTATGCCCTCTTAGGTAAACATTTTTTCATAAAATTTCGATATGTATTTAAATTAAATATTTTTTTGATTCTGGTTACGCTTTACGCCCTTGGATGCTTACTCTATTAAGAGATGCACATAATGGTCCAGAGATGCAATACAATGATTGCAAAATGTCAGCCAGAAGTATTATTGAACGGGTCAATGGCATCTTAAAAGCGAGATTCAGATGTCTCCTGAAACACCGGACTCTTCACTATGATCCTGAAACAGCATCAACAATTATAAATACTTGTTGCGGATTACACAACATATGTGTGCAAAATAACATTCAAAATGTAGCCCCAGAACATGTTGACGAGACTTACGATGGAATGTATTTGAGGAATTACAATTTCAATACTTCAATCTTAGATAACGATCGCGTGAATCCTTTGCTAGATGATTGATCGGGAGAGCCTTAACCGGCCCTGGCACTGCGGCCTCTCTACAGGAGCCTATTGTGCCATCTTTGCTAGCTGAGGGGAGAAGAATTCAAAGGTCAATAATACAAAGATATATTGGACTGGATGATATTGGTGTATGGATCTGCCCGACGCTCAGGCACATTTTCGGCTATAAGCAATGCTCCCGCTGCACGCGCATTGTACTTTGAAGAACGGTTGAAGCAAAAAGCTGTCGACAGATAAAATGAGGAAGAGCGCTGGGACCAGTGACTCAAGGAAGTGGCTGCTGACTGAGACGTTTCAGCAGTACTTCCATGACAAAGTGATTTTAACCAATAGGACGTTGATGGACGAGGAGGAGCTGTTAGAATGTCTAATCGAAGGAATTCCCGATGTACATCTAAGATTACAAGCCAGGATGCAGTGTTTTACGAGCAAATTGCAATTGCTCAACGCGTTCAGCAATATCCAGTTGACGAAACCAAGGGCGACGTCGATGCAACCTTCGACGTCCACACAAGCGGAAGACAGCAGAGCAGCGAAGACCATCAGGTGCTACAACTGCAATGTTTTTGGTCACATGGCTTACGAATGTGAGAAGCCGAAACGGGAGAAGGGGGCGTGCCACGTATGCGGTTTGATGGGGCATTTTGCTGCGGTTTGCCCGAAGAAGAAAGAACGAATGAACGCCATCTTTCATGTAACTGAAGAATGGAGCGATGATGATTATGTAAGTGTATTACCTTTTACGTTTATGAATAGTAATGATAATTATAAAACATACTTAGGAAATTTGAACACACGAGGCGAAGGAGAAAAGACTTCGCCAACAGATGGAATTGATAAGAAATAGAAAAGAAACTATTCTAGGCTCACTCTCAACAATTCTGTAATCCAAGCAGGACTTTCCACCTGAGAGGATATCAGTTCACAAGCCATCAAGATTTGGTATGATAAAATTCGATTAATGGTATTATTGCCAGAAGATTTAGCCAATAATTATCTGGAATATTTGGCTCTAATTACTATGAGGGTGGTGACCAAGCCGTTCACAGCGTTGGAAAAATATATATGTACCAACTCATGTAACTTCCAGATTTAATAATTTGTGGGTAGATAATTTCTGAAGTCAAATTACCCCGCCTCCTCATATTGGATGTGACACAATCTTTGCTTCAAGCTGGAGAAAGTTTGAGAAGGAGATTTATCTGGACAGAGATTTTGCTGATCTACTAAGATTTATGGCTTTTGATCATTAATTATTAGCAGTAGAGACAATTAGAAATATATCTGCCTGGATAACCATACATCATCAGTGGTCTTGGACTTGGTCAAGATTGTTGGCAGATGGAGCATTTTCTGTGCAATGACGCGGCACTCAGTTCTAGGATCCTGAAAGAAAAACCTACATACCTCAACAAATATGGTACCTTAAAAATGTTGAAACCAGGGACAAAATTAATATCGGTAACTGTGTACAACAACATAGGCATTCGCCAAAGTCATCAAAAACACAGCAGCGATCATCCTCTGCTAACAGCAGCTGCAAGGATGGAAAATTCCATCTTCAGGTAGCGATTGTTGCGACCGAGAAGAGTGAATATAGATTTATCTGGCTTCTTAGTACAGACTACAACAGAGTGTAGGTACAGATGTTGATTACCGCGGCAACGGCAGCCAGTTGGCGAAAGAAAGAACAAAAGAGAATAAAACACAAGCAAACAATAAAAAAGGGTACAGGGTAAGGTAATTATTAGTTGAGTGCTCAACGGAAACGGTGTTAAAAGCGAACAATCAGAGTTAATAATAATAATCATTTTTTTCAAACCTTTTGTGTATAAACAACTGCTATTTCAACGGAACAAACATGTCAGCCATTCAAGCAAGAGCGACCATCAGCATGGTGCGCAAGCTTGCGGAGGAGGAAGCAGTCACAAAAAGGCGGAGCTGCGCCTCAAGACGGTACAGGAGGACTGGCAAAGCTTTTGCGATCTAGCCGAAGCCGTACAGTCAGTCTGTTAATTTCTCTGGGCATGAGGGTTCTTTGATTCCGACTGCCATGATCAAGATTGATTGACATAACATTCAAAAGTATTGATTGATACATGAGAACATAAGCTCACAGTCCTAATTCTTTCTTTCAATATAATGCATCGACACCACGTCGAACGATGCCTTACGATGACATACTTTAATTTGCAGAATTGATACTTGATCACACTACACCCGATTGAGTCATAGAGCTGCCCCCAAATAAAGTGTATAAATAGTCACAAGGTTTTTATAATAAATACAGTCTATTCATGTCTATACAGTCAAGCACACAGTCGACTTTCAGTAATAACAGCTTTCAAGTTCTCCTAGCGAGGACTTTAGGCAAGTTGCAGCTGACAGATGATAATAATTATCATGAAGCGTGGGACAGAATGAAGCAGATATGCAATCAAAAATATTTGATTGGCCGAGATCATTTGCGGCAGCTATTAAGACTAACCGAGCTTCGTGACCTACCTACAGCTAACGATTTGCAGAGGATGTCGATAAATTGCTGCGCCAGTTAAAATCGTTGGGTGGACAGCTGGGATTTTTTCGTCATCCATATTTTGAATGAGAAGTTTGACCTAGAAACAGCACGACAGTGGGAGCTGCTACGTGACTCGGACCAACTGAAAAATAATTTATTCAAATCAAAAAATTGCTTCCGTAGAGGATTATGAAATTGTGTCCGAGCTTATAAATTTAGTGCAGGAAAATAAATTATTAAATGACAAGAAAACCAGTAGAAAGAGATGTGAACGTGTAAAAAGTGTGAAAATGAACAGAAGTCGGCAAAACTTTTGTGTTAACTGCAGAATACGTTTGCAACGTACATGCATGTTTGTAGGATTGAAACTCTTTTGAGTCCCCTACGTTCAATTTTAACCAGTTGGATACCTCCACTGGATTTGGCAGTTTATTATTGGAAAATGATTTTTAAATTCCCTCAAGGGCTTTGACACAACAAAAACGTCACAGGTATCTAAGAACTTTTTCAAATATGCTGCGCAATTTGGGGAAGGCGAAAAGGAGACGAACTTGCAGCTGAGTTTAGAGATGACCGTTCGTATAGAACAACTCGACATTTACTAGAAATGTGTCCAATGAACAACAGACTAAGGAAAACATAATGACCCTATCATAGTATCCGTTTGGAGAGTAATTTACGTTCATTCTCCACTTAATTTGCTAGCGAGACAGCAACATTTTATGAGAATTTTAATGAAACAAATAACAGAAAAAAATGTGTGTTGTTAGCTAGAATCTAAACAGATTTATGAATTTTTAAGAGAAGTCATTTAAGTGGGACTACACAACCCCAACCCTACAATGTTCATCCATCACGTTAGAAATCATAAATTAAAATAATTAACTGAATGAAATCAGTGGTAAAAACAAAAAATGTACGCAATTTGTAAATATGCGAATATGTACTAATTTACAGAATTCCACACAGATCAAAATTGAGTTAACACCAATGCTTCGTAATAAAACTTTCTACAGATTGTTGTTTTTTTAGACACTAAAAAAAAACTCAAAGAAGCATCGGTGTTTACTCACTTTTGTCGCTCACTGTATTTATCACTAATTCTAATTCATTTTTGTTTAACTGATTTTATTGAATAAATAAATTGTGTACTGAATACATTTTCCTATTTCAATTGGCAAATATTATTACATAATATGAAAAACAAGTCCACTTACCGACAATTTTCTACTCAAAAATGTATATATGGATGTATTATGTATAAATTTAATGCTGAAAGCCAGCGCTGCTGTCCGTCCTGTATCTGCTGTTTGATCGAATTGTGAATGTTGATTCAGTGAGTGGATTATAATTGTGTGTCCAAATGTTTTACCAACGAATCTTTATTATAATCCTGTTCCGTGTGTAGTTTCCTGTTTATGTAATACATTCTGTGCTCTGACGTTATGCATTCAGCATTCCTGATGTTGATAAATGATAGTAGGTACATACATTATTGTAGTGGTACAAATAGAGCATTCGAACAATTCGATCTTTCTTTTCTGAGTTAAGGATATAGGTACCTAGTTCACCATGTACGTGATTTAAGAAGATTTTTCAATTACTTAGAGACTGTGTTTCTTCTTCTATGACTCCTTATCCTTGATGTACCCAATATATTGATTTTTTCTTGTTCCTCTCTACTCCCAAAAGTTGGCTTACAATATTGTTTCGGTGTACTATTATTGTAGACGTCCAAATCGTCCGTGGAATTTCTTCACTTGTTATAATCAACTTGTTTCCGTTTTTACTTCTTGTGTCTCTGACGCTTCAAACGGCTGTTATATTTTATCTAATAAAGGACTGAACTCCGTGAGTCGCATTTAGAGTCAATATTCCTTTATATAGCTATAGTTCTACTACTAGTCAAATTTCTCTTTCGTTGTAGTGCTGTGCTGAATTGAAAGTAAGCACTTTGCTTTACGGCCTCACATAGTTTGACGAATTGGTGGATTGATCGAACAGAGCTTGCAGATCAAGCAAATGCAGTTTGTATATTGCAATATGGGCAACATGTCTGGCATAATTCATGTTCGAAAATTGTTGAATTTCCTCTTTGATTAAGCGAATATGATTAGCGAAAAAATTTACGGATTACGCATTCAGACGTCGCCATTCGAAGTATTCTCTAATGCACTTTTGCCACGATTTAGTTTTCTTCCTTTTTTTTTCATTCTCAAAGAAATGGCATTGCGACGTAGTATAAGTTCAATGAAAAAGCACGCTCCACTTAATTTGAGAGTCGACATTGTATCTACTATTTTATTTTTAAATTATGTATGTATCTTTTCCCAAGATAAAAGTCAAGTCTCTGCAAAGAAATAGAAACAATGTAAGGACAGACTGGACAAAGAAATAAAAATTGAGAAAATTTAGAAGGCAACTTCATTTTGAAAACGATATTTAAGAAAATGATCCCTCCCTACCCTACATCAATGTGAGGTTCATGCGTGAATGAAAATGACCCAAAATAAAATTACATAATTCTAAACGAAACGCAGATATGCAAACAGAAAATCCAAACTAATATTAATAATGCGGAAGTACTTCTGTTTTTGTAATTATTATTATTTTACTTACAATTTGATCTGGATTTAGGTGTGACAAGTTATGCAGTACCATCTTTTTTCACTTTTTAATTGCGACTGGGAGCAGAAAGAACACGTTATTGAAATATGTTCCACTTGAATAATATTCACTGATCTTGTTACTTTTTATTTCATTCACTTCGAATTTATTAAATAAAGTAAAAGTAAATATTGTTCATTTAACTGAGAGCACCAAAAAACGAAACTGTATAAATGCATATCTGTGATGACGCCGCGAACAAAAACAAAGGCAAGTTTCTGGAGTTTCTGCTGAACTGAAATTAAACGCAATTAACAGAAATGCAGATACAGAAGGAAAACGAAGCGTCTGCACTCTGCCTGCTTGCAGCAGCAAACGTGGTGGTCAATTGCAAAGAAAGAGACAAAATGTGCTGTCTGGAAAGAAGGTATGCTTCATATAACCAACGGTCTCAATGAGGATACGTTTCTAAGGGTAAGATTATATTGAATTCCGTGTGTGCTTCTACAATGGGTGGTATGAATAAAACCTAGCAATTGCTTTTACTCAAAATAAATGTCAAAATCGAAGCAATTGCTAAGCTTCGTATGAATAAAAACTGATTTGAGTTGACTCCAACTTTTGACATCTTCGAAAAGCGGCGCCACCGACCTTTTACTCAGATTGGTATGAATAAAACGTGGAAGACAAAGCAATTGCTACGAAAATTCCAAGTCTGCTATTTTGTTGACTCAGAGCATTTGCTAAATATTTTGCGCCCATATTTCTTTACAAAAACAGTATTTTCTTTTGAGTTTTCGGTGTTTTTTGTTTGTATAAATAGTTAAATTAATTTTTCTTTGTTTGATTGGCACATTAAACCTGTTTTAATTACTGTTAACGTTCGTAAAAAAAAACAGTAGGTACTATAAGCAAAGACGAATTGGTTACGATCACAACTTAAACCAACCGTATCGTTTTTTTTTTATTAAATTAATTTAGCTTTTGTTCATTTTTTTACAAAAATCGTTTTCCTGATTCTAAATTCAAATTCAAAAAATTAACGACAAATTGTGACAGAAACTGCAAGGGAAGAACACATGCAGTGAAGTAAATGCTTTGTTCGAAACTTCGAACTTACTTTAGCAAAGTAGTTTTTATTCATACCGATTTAAAGCAATTGCTCAGTGCTTTGCTACAACCTTTTACTCAAAGCAAATGCTATTTTTTATTCATACGAACCAAAAACCAGCCCTAATCGAATTATCCGAAAGGGTAGTTCGCGACAACGTCAGTGTCAAATGAGAAAAAAAAATAAAGTGACAGCTAAAAAACTTGTAGGAAAACAAACGAAATTTTATATGGCGGGAGATAGGGTTTGCTCATTTTATTTGTGAAAAGTTTATAATAAAGTGCAAAATACCAATTGATAACATTGCAGAAAAGTGTTTGCAAAAGTCAAGTAGTAAAATTTGTAGAGATATTGTGTGCAGTATCTGCTGTTTTTGCTTTCTCTCATATTATGTGTTTTTGGACAGAGTTCGACCCGTCATTTTCGCTTATAATTTTGGAAATAAATGCAATTTTTTGTCATTATTTTTGGCTGTGCTGGTTGTACAGTTGTTAGTGCAACAATTTGTCGGCGTTTTCCCTAATTTTATTGCGTATATTGGGTGATTTTCGAATGTGCAAAATAGTAAAATTTGCCGCCACAACGCGCGTGATGAAAAGAATTTATTTTGGATTTTTTTTAAGCAATCTCTACAAATTTAAATATTTCACTTTTGCAAATACTTTTAACAAACACTAAATTTTAATTCTGGAGAGTTTTCAATACATATTTCGCACTTTATTTTCAATGATGCATTTCAATGATAGCTATAACTAGGGCCTTAGACTTTGTTTGTTGCCAAGTCACTGACAGGTCCTTCCACTGACAGGAATTTTTCAATTATTGCTATAACTGACTTGTCAACAAAATGAAACCACTAGAGATGAGCTAAGTTGCTATTTTGTATTCGCAGTTATAACTGTGAATGCGATTTCTTATTCACAGTGAATGTAAACTGCTAATGTAAACTGCTAATGCGATTTCGATATGGAGTCATTATTATAGGCTTTGTGCAGAAGAGTAAGTACCTACCATGCATTTTATGTCATAGTACATAGCAGCTATTGGCGTTCTATAAATGGTATGTCTACTTTTCAATTTATATGACGGAATCAGAAAGGATACTAATTTCGTTTAATTCGTTGTAATGGAGGGAAATAGGGAATTTATTTATTAAATAGTTAAATACACACAGCTAAACTATCAGCACAGTAACACAATGTACATATATTTGAATTTAAGCTACTTATTAAATATCCACCAACAACCTTTTTGAAATTACTTCGACCGCAAGCAAACGCTAAACGAAACTTACATAGTAACTTATTGGTATGGTAAATCATATCATATATCACAATGCTGAGAATGCGATCATTTAAAGTTATGATTCTCGATCTCCCTCCCGCAATACCAACTTAGCAAGTAGCAAGTAGCAACTAGCAACTACAACCTAACTGCTGTTATTATTTACCAATACCAACTAAAAACATTTTGAACCAGCTGCAAGTGAAACTGCGATATGCGAATGCGATATGCAACTCTGTTAATTGGTGATGGTTTGTCATAGCCATAGGCATAGTGCCTGATGACAGACTGCCTCATGCTGTCCTCTGTGGCCGCCGGCCGACCGGCCGCCACATCATAAAAAGTGTCGCAGCCGCAGATACAATGGTACTTTAACTTATCTCGTTTCGTTGGTATATCACATTGTTGCGCTCAATGTTGCGATGTTGCGATTGCGAATGCAATAGCCTCCCTCTCTCCTGAAGTAGCAACTTAGCAAATAGCAACTCCTTACGCTTTTACATATTATACTGCTAATAGCATCCAACAAACCAACTTTAACTTTCCTACCAGCTGCGACTGCGACTGTGATTGCTATATGCAAACTGCTATCGCTATGAGTTATGAGACGTTCCCTACAAAAAGGGTAGTTTGCATTTGAATGGGGTTGAGTGAGAGAGTGACTTGAAACGGGCGATACACTTCTTCTTCATTCTTCTTTACGTTTTTCGTATCAGCCAAACATACTTTTTCGTTTGTGTGTGTAATGCTGGAATGCATGAAAAAATTAAGTTGCGATTGTGACTTGTGAATGTGATGTGACTCAGAGATAGAAGCGAAAAAATAGCATTTAGCAGTAGCAGTTTATTTAGAAGTTGATAGCAGGTTGCGAATGCGAATTTTCATTAGCAGTGAAAAATTAGCAGGTTGCTATTTTTTGCTCATCTCTAGAAACCACCATTCCACTGATCGGTTCCAATGATGCTGTCACGCATTATTTCTTGATAGCATAAAAAAATCGACTGTGCCTGCCATATTTTTCAATAGTTGAAGTCAGAGCTAAAATATAATCAAACCCGCACTACAAACGAATAACTATTTAACAGAATAGACGGCAGCCATATTTTTCTGGATCTGTTTCAGTTTTGTGTAGATGAGCAAATTCTTCTAGATGGTTATATCCATCAGCAAAAACACCCAGAACAAAACTAAAGCCTGAGCTACATCGGAACAAAAGTGGAAAAAAGTACAAAAAAGTAAATAAAATCATTCGTCCTTCTTCATCATATAGTAATCTCTGTATATTTTCTCTCAATTTAAAATTTTGTGTGTGCCGAAAGCTTGAACATGTTCCAGCTTTCAATTTTCACAAAGTTCTTATAACCAATACAGTCAAAAAAATCGTTACGAACTTCCCGCTAGATCTCGTTCAAATCACATAATTCCTATGAGTATCAAAAGTAAAAGCTCTTAGATTTATTAGTTCAGATTTTACTCATAGATGTTTTGCAAACAGTCATGTGTTTTCGATGGAAAAAACAATTAAAAGCTCTGAGCTTTTTTTGTTTAGCTTTTGCTCATAGATGTCACTTAAATATGCGTGTGTTTTCGATGAGTTTCGCTATTCACAAAATTTAAATTGAGAGAAAATATACAGAGATTACTATATGATGAAGTAGGACGAATGATTTTATTTACTTTTTTGTACTTTTTTCCACTTTTGTTTCGATGTAGCTCAGGCTTTAAAACATTTAAAATTTCATGGTTTTAGGTATGTTTCAGCTTCAATTCTGTCTCGTGTTTTTCCAGATACATTTCAGACCGATGACTTTCTAGAACGTACCTTTATCAGCGTACAGATGTTTTCTCCTTCTCTCCAAATAATTTAAGCTTGATTTAAAAGTGCCTTCTCTTTTTCATTGCAATTTGCAGGTTCATGTTGAATTCGATTGGCAATCTGAGATTTTTTAAGATTTCTTTAGATTTCGTCTGGCCAATCGAACAAAAAGAAGTATACTGCGCTGTTCTTTGTTGGTGTTGGTGGTGTGCCTGCCAAAAGTTGTTTACCTTTTTTGTTGTGAAGATTTTTTTTTCATCATAATGTAAATGTATTGGTAAATCTCGAGCGTCTCTGAGAAAAAATCTAGATTCGCAAAAGTGCTCTCGACTCTGAAAAAGATTGCTTTTTTTTGTACCAAACGAACGAAAAAAGTGATCTCATGAAAGAAAGAGTGCTTTTTTCTGGCGAATCGAAATTAACATCAGTTTCAGCAGACATTTCATTTCGACTTCAGCAGTTTTATGAGTTTTCATTTCGTCCTTCGCCTTTTCTTCGCGGTTGAAAGGAAAGTTTAATTAATTACACTTTTGTTTTTTGATATGAGCAAAATATACGTAGCTAGTTGATTTAATACGTTTTAAGTGAATAAAATCTGATATGGACTACAAATAAAGCTAATAGGAAATTAAAGTTGACCTGCTAATAATTATTGAAAACAAAACAAACAACATGTTTTTACGTCGCAATAATCACCGCAGCTGCACCTACTCATACACATACCTATTCATTGAACCAGCAGCCGGCTTTTATACAAATGAAATTGTAAGTACAATTTGAAGAAGTAAATTATGCGATAAAAAAATAGTTTCAAGTTGATCATTTCATAAATTTCTCTTTATATTTGTTTGTCCATTCTATATCGCATTCGATATAGCACTAAGTTCGCACTGACACTGAAAACCTGTGTTCGAGGTGAGCACTGGGGCGCCCTAGTTGAGCACTGAGCTGACCCTAGGTATTCACTCAGGGCAAGAGTTCAGTGCTGGATTTGGCTGTCAATCGTAGCTGTCATTTGTGTGAAAACAAATTTTTGTAAATTATTGGCTTGTGCAGCACAAGTAAATGTTAAAAGAAATGTGTTTTTCAACATTACAATCATTAATTAAACAAATTTAATGTTATTGCTGGTGTTAAATCTGTATATTAAAACAATTTTTTTAGTGACAGGTCTCAGGGTAAACATTTCGTGTTCGACATGAAGCTGAATTTCTGGGGTTTCCTTGGGTTTTTTGGCAGCCACGAAAATTCACTGACACTTCTCAGTGCGCACTAGGGCGCACTAGGGCTGGCCACGTCGAACAAACCTTATATTAGATCCTCTTTGGTCAGCAGTTTGTCGTATTCCAATATCGCTGTTTTTCGTGGGACAAGCTCTATGACATGACGGTAAAGTGGTGGATATTTTGGTGACATTCGAATAAGTTCAAGCTGTATGACTCCATTGGAAAACACTTGATTATTTGTCGCAGGTGCATAGATATTCCTTTCTAATGGGATGCATCCCCTTCCCGACTTGTTGCTGGGCGACAACAGCCCATCTCTCGCAAACGACTCACAATGACAAACATCATACATTATGTATAATTATTGGCAAAAATTCTCAAATCAGCCGTTCGTACGGTTGTAGCCCCAATAATAAAAACTCACAGAAACGAATGTTTATGATACGCCTATAGTGCGTATAAAGATTTTTTGCGTTAACTATTTGTGTCCCGAGTGGGACTACATAACTAAATTAAGCGTTAATGCATCTACTTGCCTTCGCAACTGTTGATTTGAACTAGCCCGTCCTTACATCTTGTTTCTTTTTCTTTACAGTCACTCTACTTTCATGATCGGAAAAGATATAAACGTTATTTCAACCTCTCATAAAGTTTTTTAATTAAATTCGAGAGAATACATCGCAATAAAATTTCTTCGCAAATGAAAAAAAAAAGAAGAAACTAAATAATGAGAACTTGCATATTGTTCAAACTTTTCCAAAATTGCCATTGGTGAGAATGCAACAACATAAGGGCGTCCAGGCCGTAAACTAATCATTGAAATCATTGGCTGCACCCAAGGTGTATGAACTGTGTACTGTACTGTTGCAGCAACACCGACTAACAATTCATTAAACAGCGATTATTACTTAGAATAAAAGCGAAATGAGTGAAGGAATTTCGTAAAGTGCAAAGACTTAACTTCCAAATCTGAGAATTAGATACCACAAAAAGATACATCTGCCGATCAAATTAAAAGGACACATAATTCTTGAAAATAGTCGGAAGGAAACCAAGAGATGGGGTCATAATAATAATTGAGAGACTGAGGGAAGATGTGGAACACAATTAACTGATGGAAGAAAAACTATTCAAATGCATCAAAAAACAACGCTAGACGTTAAACCCAAAAACATCCTAATTTAAATTTAAACGCTGTCAGAGGGTGCGGTTCCATTTCACAAGCAACGAGTAATGTTTGAGCGGCGGCGAGACCACACGGAACAGGACACAGTGGACACAATTTGATTGGGCCATTCGATGGTGCATCACATCTGCATACAAATTCATCAGTCTGAATCAGCATAAACAACTCTGTTAAACAACATATCCAAGACAGCCTGACTTTCAACTTTAAAGTGTCAATATAGAATATTAAGTAGAAAATAGTGGGTAAGTGGACTTATTTTTCCAACTATAATACTTGCCAATTAAATGTATAAACTTAAGATCCTTATACACAAATGTTCAACTTTAGTGTAAAGGTTAAATATTTTGTTTAAAATATTGGTAAACTATCCGCGTATTTTTATATTCGAAATAAGTTTGGATGCCAATTCCGCAGTATTTTTTATTTATTCTCGTAATTCGATTTACCATTATAGATAAAAAAATATTTGACGCAAGAAATATACTGATAGTTTATTCAAATTTTATTTTTTAAGTTGGTACATCCACTTTGCTTGGCTTCTAAATATCAACTGTGTCTTTACCTATACCTTTTGTACTGAGAACATGGAGGGGTAGTACAGTGGTCTCCCTCTATTGAGCCGTTCTTCCAGTGCTGCCGCTTTAGATTCGGCCATCCTGCTTCTCTTCGTCGTCCTCGTCGAAGTTTACGTCGAATTTGATCCAGCGTTTCATTCTGTCTGCCGACCATATCGCGGAATACGGCTTCTGTGTTTTGGGGGCGAACGGCATGTCAGCCACCTGGTACCTGTCGTGGGGCAAGACAGCAGTCACGCAGTAAGGCCCTCGGTATCGCGCTTCGAGTTTTCGTGAAGTTCCAGTTGCCGCAATTCCATCATTTACAGACATCACTAAATCACCGACTTTATAGGATTTTGCTTTACTGTGTTTTCGGTCATGAAGTCGTTTTTGAGATTCCTGCTTTCTTTCTGTTGATTCGGCCCCTTCCTTCCGAATGTGGGCGATGTTGGTGCTTGTTTGATTCAGATCCACACATTGGGCTAGGGCGTCTCTCAGAGGATCACGAGGAATGTATCCCATCAGCAATACTTACTGTTAATTCCCCATTGTACGAACTTATTCTTCTGGTCACATTTTGTTTCTTCCTCCATAGTTGACAGGAGAGCATGCAGTATGGTTCGGTTATACCGCTCAACCTGTCCGTTTGCCCTAGGGGTTTTCGTCGCATTTTGTATGTGTTGAATAGAGTGGGTTTTCATGAAGTCTTCGAATGCATGTGACGTAAACGAAGATCCTTTATCAGATATCATTCTCCGGGGCGAGCCAAAAGTAAAAAATATGTCGGTGAGAAAATTAAGTACGGGTTTCGTCTGGGTGCTGGGTAGGGCTTTTATGTTGATGTATTTAGTAAATGCGTCCACGAGGACGATGAGGTAGGTATTCCCCTTTGTAGACTTAACGAAAGGACCCAGATGGTCAATGTGCACAGTATCGAAAGGCACGCTTCCCTTGTCAATTACGAATAATTCTCCGCGTGGTTGAATTTCCCTTTTATTGTAGGCACATTCGACACATGCCTTCAGATATTTTTTGACAAACTGAGTCATCCTTGCGAACCAGTAGCGATCCCGTAGATGCATTATAGTTTTTTTTTTCGGAAAAGTGTCCCATTAAGTCATGGCTGTTTCGCAATACTCTATTCCGTACTCCTTTTGGTACAAACAGCCTTAACTCACCGTTTACCTTTCGATAGAGTCTCCCGTGTTGGATGGTATAATCATGGGGGCTAACTATGCACTTCGCCGCGAATCGCATAATTTGCGATTCATTCGGTTGGATTCGCGGCGGACATGGCAACTATGCAAAACGATTGTTTGGAATGTCGACCTTCCAAGACATTTCCACATTTCCCTTGGTATTTCCACAAACTTTCCCCTTCATCTGTCAAAATGCTTTGGAATGTTGTTATTATTTTGTTCAAATAATTGCGCGAACTTTATGTAAACAAGTAAATTGGATATTAAAACAAAAATGTTTTCGATCGGTGTGTATTTAAATGCTGAAAGGGATGAAGTCGATGTGTCTTCGAATTTAAATGTACAACGGAAATTAATAAGAAGTGGTTCATCCCCGCTGGATCTTCCACACAACGAGTAAGATTAATTTGTTTTGAAAACGGGTAAAAGTGCATATATATTTTTTTATCTTAGATATGTGCTGGAAAATATAAAAACGAATTTCCAACGCGAAGAAGTATTGCAACGCCCATAATATTAAAACTAGCAGCAACGCTTCGATTTCTTGCTGAAGGATCTTATCAAAAGAGCGTTGGGCAAGACATGCACATAGCACATCGGACTGGCGCAACAAACCTTTCGCCAGCTGGTGGTGCTCTTTCCTAAATTGAAATAAGCAAATGAACTGTTCAGTTGTTGTAGTTTTTTTTTCTGCCCTAAATGCAAAGAAAATATAAGAAATCACAATACTTTTCGCTGTCGTTTTGTTACTTACATTTTTTTTCCACCATGCAAATGCACCGCTGACAAATTCATCCGCCATCAAAACATCTATCGCATTTGACGTCGATAAATGACGCGCATAGTTGCGCGAATGTAATAGAGCGAAGTGCAATAGTCTTCGCCGGCGAACTGAATAGTACCAAAATGCGAAATCGATTAAAAATGCGCTTCGCGGCGAAGTGCATAGTTAGCGCCCTGATGAACTTGTTTTTCGGTTTCGTTTGTCGGAGATTGTTGTAAGAGGGTTACAATTTCGGCAACTTCTTTATCCTGGAGCTGTAATGAATACAGCCAGTCGGGTTCCTCTATATTGACTTTTAGTACATTCAACTCTGCAATCTTTGGCGACTCTGCGGGTTCACATGGATTTCTTGAAAGGGAATCCACATGCGCCATTTGATTACCAGGCCTGTGAACTACTTCGAAATCATACTCCTGCATCTTTAACCACCATCGAGCGATTCTAGGAATAATTTCTTTCTTTTTCATAGTGGATTTTAACGCCTGACAGTCGGTGACAATAAGGAAACGCTTCCCAAGCAGAAACTGCCTAAATCGATTAGTGGCTTCAACTACCGCAAGAGTTTCCAGTTCATAGCTATGATACACCGATTCTTCGTGAGTAAGTCTTCGACTATAATAGGCGACAGGGTTTAGTTTTCCATTTTCGACCTGCAGCAGTATATTTAACAATGTTCTCTTCCCACCAGTTCGAATCATATCCTTTCGTCGAATTTTTCAATTGCCTACTGTGCTCGTGCAGCAATATAGATTTAGATATCAACCATTACTCATCTTTCTTTGTCGCTGGCATTTTCTACAACTGCGCAGTGTGCGTACGCTGCACTGACAAAACTAATGCGACACTTTTCCGTATACCGAAAATGCGTTATCTCCCTCAACCTCATGCACACCTTCTTCGTATACTGCTTGTTGCCATTTCACTTACGTTCACTCACACTAATAGATACGCTCACCCTACCATCACAGACCACTCAAAGCACCACCATATATACATATATATATATGTAGCTATAGCGTCGTAATAGCGTTGGAGTTTGCCTGCACAGCAATCTAACATTTACAATGCGCAATAGAATTTCATGCATTTTGTACTTTCCATCGTTAACTTAGCGAAAGCGCAATAAGCTCCGTACACCCATTATTTTGTGAACCAAAATTGTGAGCCCCGAATTCTTATCCACCGAAATTAACTGACAATCACTTGGCAATTTCCCATTAATACACAACACGTTTTTTTAATTTTACCATCAATATCAATTCTTAAAATCAATATACTTAACCTTAGCGCGTGAAGTACACATTCCACTTCTGAACTATAGATAAAAAAATGTTTGACGCAAGAAATATACTGATAGTTTATTCAAATTTTATTTTTTAAGTTGGGCACATCCACTTTGCTTGGCTTCTAAATATCAACTGTATTTTACCACCTATACCTTTTGTACTGAGAACATGGAGGGGTAGTACAGTGGTCTCCCTCTATTGAGCCGTTCTTCCAGTGCTGCCGCTTTACCATTTAAATTTCTATTGTGGATAAACATTGCAAAGGTAAGATATTTGAACGTAAACGTAGAGTATGTACTCTGTAAAAGATGACAAAGTAGCAGAAAATCATTTTGGCATTATTAAAGATAAGATGACGACGCACGGAGGCATGTTTAGTGACAGACCAATCGATTACTCTTTATAGTACTACTAGTTAGTCAAAATGAAATTTAAAGAATTCGAAAATTCATAAAAATTAAGCAACTACTATTACCAAAAGTTTAAAAGTGTAAGCACACAGTTTAAGCACAAGACACTTTTCGTTTTATATAATCTATTTTTAAGCTAAAAATGTCCACTAAATGTCCAGTCGTCACCTGAGAATAGGTTTGCTCCATACGCCACTTAGTCGGTTTCGAGAAAAATGATAAAGAAGGTTTGCGCATCTTTTTCTCAAAAACTGTCCGATAGAATTTCTTTAAATTTATAGCAGCTATTCCCCAGGGTATTCCCAACTAGAATACAACTTTTCAATCTTCCATGCGTAATAGTTTAGCAGTTATACAGCGTATACGAAAAGAAGATTTTATGTTTTTGTTCTCCATATCCAGTTTCGTTTCAAGTTTTACTTTTTCATGCACGTGGAGCAAAATAATTTGGATGTAGAGCAAACCAACACTTATTCTAACTGAATTATTGAAAAGAAATTTGTATGGAAAAGCATAAATTTTGAGTAAAATTAAAGGTTTTTTTTTTAAAAAATTTTTATTAACAAAAACAAAAAAGGAAGTATCACAAAGTGTACTAAACTAAACAGTTCTACTGTTATTCTAAAACAAAACATACTAGTAAAATTCATTTTGTATATTATACATGAGGTACATCAAGTAACTTAAATAATAACAGTCTCATTTTTATTACGTATTATACTATTCTTTTTAGACTGGTAGGCAATAAGGTAGTCAGATGGTCTTATATTTTCAGCAAATTTTGGAAATACATATTCCTTATCGACATTTGGAAGAAATGTTAGTAGTTCTTTTATATCGTCTTTTTTTTTTTTTTTTTTTTTTTTATAGCTCTTGGTGGCAACACATTTAAAATTTGTGAAAAAATGTTTTGTGGTGTTTTTAGGGTTTTCTTTGTGGCTTACTTACTTACTTAGATGGCGCTACAGTCCGGGGTGGACCTGGGCCTCAACCAACACGCCTCTCCAGTTAGCACGATCTTTGGCTAACTGCCTCCAGTTGCGCACTCCAAGTTGGTTGAGGTCCCCTTCCACTTGTGCGCGCCACCTAAGGCGAGGTCTTCCTCTACTGCGTTGTCCCTCCGGGTTGGAATCGAAGACTCTTCGGGCCGGAGCGTTGGTGTTCATTCGCTCTACATGTCCTAGCCATCTTAGTCGACTGATACGTACTTTTCTGACAAGGTCGATGTCGCTGTACAGCTCGTAGAGTTCGCCGTTAAATCTCCTCCTCCAAAGCCCGTCAACGCAAACGGGACCGAAAATCACTCGAAGAATTTTGCGTTCGAAGCGACCAAGGAGATCTTCATCCGCTTTTGACAACGTCCATGATTCTGCGCCATAAAGCAGGACTGGGATGATGAGGGTCTTATATAGAGTCTCCTTAGTGTTTCTCGACAGGGCCTTACTAATCAATTGCCTTCTTAGGCCAAAGTAACAGCGGTTGGCAAGTGTAATTCTTCGCTTGATTTCTGATGTGATGTCATTTTCAGAATTAATAGCGGAGCCGAGATAGACAAAGTCCCGAACTACCTCAAAGTTATAGCTGTCTATCGTGACGTTCTGTCCGATTCGTCGATGTTGTGTGTCCCTTCTAGTTGACAGCATATATTTTGTTTTGCCCTCATTCACCACCAAACCCATTTTTGCCGCCTCTGTACTGATACTTGCAAACGCACCAGTGACAGCTCTCTGTGTCCTGCCAATGATGTCGATGTCGTCAGCGTATGCAAGTAGTTGCACAGACTTTTGGAAAATTGTGCCCCTGGTGTTGGCTTGCGAGTTTCGCACAATTTTCTCAAGAATGATGTTAAAAAAGTCACATGACAGCGCATCACCTTGTCTAAATCCTTTTTTGACATCAAAGGTCTCGGTGAGACTGTTTCCGACCTTTACGGAGCAGCGAGCGTTCTCCATCGTCATTCTGCACAATCTGACAAGTTTGGCAGGGATGCCAAAACTAGACATGGCTCTGTATAGCTCGTCTCTATAAATGCTGTCATATGCGGCTTTAAAATCGATAAATAGGTGATGAGTATCGATTTGGACTTCTTGGGTTTTCTCCAGGATCTGCCGTAGTGTGAATATTTGGTCGGTTGTGGACTTACCGGGCCTAAAACCGCACTGATAGGGTCCAATCAGTTCGTTGACAAATGGTTTCAGGCGTTCACACAGTACGGAAGACAGGATTTTGTAAGCGATGTTAAGGAGACTGATGCCTCTATAGTTGGCGCAGTTTAGAGGGTCTCCTTTCTTATGGATCGGGCAAACAATGCTGAGGCTCCATTCTTCAGGCATACTTTCCTCTGACCAAATTTTAGAAACGAGTTGGTGTATGCTCTCTACCAAGTCATCCCCCGCTGCCTTAAAAAGCTCGGCCGATAAACCGTCCGGTCCTGCAGCTTTGTTGGACTTCAGCTTGGATATTGCTATCCTTACCTCATTTTGGTCAGGTGGACGGAAGTCTTGGCTTTCATCGCCCAGGTTGAATGGTTCATTCTGCCTGACAGCGGAATTTGTGTCGTCTTCGCCGTTTAGCAGTCTGCAGAAATGGTTTTTCCATGTCCTCAGCACCGACTGTGACTCTACTACAAGGTTTCCTTGTTCGTCTCTACAGGTCTCTGTTCGGGCCTTGTTCCCGTGACACGTTCTTTTTACCTTTTGGTAAAACTTCCGAACATTGTTCCTGGAGTAACACCTCTCTATTTCCTCGATCGCGCGCTTCTCATGCTCTTTCTTTTTCCTCCGGAGAAGACGGTGTTCTTCCCTCCTTTTTTGCTCGTAGAGCTCACGAGCTGCTCTCGTCCTTCTCTGCAGCGCCGCTTTGTAGGCCAGTTGCTTTGCTGCATGTGCTTGCCGGCACTCTTCATCAAAGCAGGGGTTTCGCGGTGGTGGTCGGGTGAAACCTAGCACATCAGTCGCGGCTTTTCTGATGGCTTCTTGGCATCGATGCCACTGGTCTTCAGCACTTGATGCTGGCTGCACAGGACTTCTCGAGAGGTTGAGGGAGACGCGATCGGCAAAAGTTCTGGCGGTTTGTTGCGTTTGTAGCCGTTCAACGTTGAATCTTCTCACAGTATTTCCTCGTTGTTGTGGTGTCTGGGATATCCGCATACGTACCTTGGCTACAACAAGGTAGTGATCCGAGTCTATGTTGGCCGCTCGGAAAGTTCGGACATCTAGAATACTGGAGGAGTGCCTTGCGTCGATCGCAACATGGTCAATTTGATTGACCGTTTGATGGTCTGGTGACCGCCATGTTCCTTTGTGAATGTTGAGGTGTGGAAACCGTGTGCTTGCTATAGTAGCATTACGTCCCGCAGCAAAGTCAATTAGCCTAAGTCCGTTTCCAGACGTGGTGTCGTGTAGGCTGTGCTTTCCGATAGTGCTACCAAAGATGTCCTCCTTTCCTATTTTGGCGTTAAAATCACCTAAGACGATTTTAACGTCGTACTTAGGACATTGCTCATATGTTTTGTCGAGGAGCTCATAGAAACATTCTTTGGTAGCATCGTCCTTATCTTCTGTGGGGGCGTGAGCGCATATCAGGCTGATGTTGGCGAATTTAGCCTTGATGCGGATAGTTGTAAGGCGCTCACTAACGTGTCGAAAGCTCAAGACTTCTTGCCTAAGTCTGCCGCTTACAACGAATCCGCATCCGAATAGACGCTGCTTCTGTTCTCTGTAGCAATCACCGTAGTAGATGTCACAGTTTTTCATCCTTCTTTTGCCGGGCCCATCCCACCGCACTTCCTGGATGGCGGTGATATCTGCCTTGTAGCAGTCTAGGGCCTCCGCTAATTGTTCGGCTGCACGCGGTCTGTTCAGGGTTCGAACATTCCACGTGCAGACCCGAACGTCATTGTCCTTTTTTCGTTTTGCAGGGTCGTCAACAGTGAATCCATCCGTATCCGAGGCTCTTGGTTGCTTCGTAACCATTAATTTTTCCGTGGTTGGGTAGTTAGCCCCACGCACAACCCCCAACCTGGAGGACCAGGCCCTAAGATAACCCTAGGACAGCGGGTCGGATACTCCGTTGTCAGTAACCCACTTCGGGGATATGAGTGCTGCCGTTGGCCCATAAAGGGTTCATCCGCCACCATCTCTATTTCAGCACCCTGACTAGTGCTGAAAATCCTTACAGACCTTTGCTCCAAATATGTCAGAGAAGCTCACGCAAGGTATCTGCCATCTCGACTGTTGACAACACCGTTGATTCAATCTTGTGTATTCATCCGCTGTATGTCCTCTTTCTGAGGGGCTCATGTAAGACCTCTGAGACTCGTTCAGTCAGTCATTCCGACAGAGCATTATAGTGTTGCTATTTTCTTCGTGTTCAACACTCGCGCTTATAAGTTTAGCAAGCCAAGCCCGGTTGAGCGAGACCAGTACCCGGTGGTTACCACGCGGAGGTAAAATAAGCACAATTGATGTGTATGAAAAAGTTACAACAGCTGGGCACCGCCAAGTTGATGCCAATCAGCGCCTACCCGATTCATACACACCCTTTGTGGCTGATTTTATTAAAAATGCACTTTTAAATTCAATTTCCCTGCCCGAAATTTTATAGTTATCTCAAATTCCTCTGATTTTTTATATTCAAGGACTTTAATTTTGGAAAATGGAACTTTGCTGAAGTCTATTCGATTTGCAACTACTGAACATGCCTTAAAATCTGTGGGCTGCATTTGTAAAATTTTTAAATTTACTTTATCAGATGGCATACTTTTAAGTAATTTAATTAGATGAAGCGGGCTATAAATTTCTATGTTTTTCAAATATCTATCTATGACACCATGGACGGAATCTACCTCTTGAATCAGAGAATGTCCTGGTTCTAAAAATGTCTGAACAACCGTGTCAACGGAATTTGCCTTGAGAAACATTTTTATAGCGGTTAAATTTATTTTGTTCTTATTTTGAGGAACGCATGAGTCACTTCACAATATTATATATTTAATGTTTCTATTAGATATTAATTATCTGAATATATAATAATGTTTATTGAAAATTGACTTTTACATTTACGTAGTTAGATATACTTTAATTTAATAGCAGCTGCAGACATCTTGTTTTCTTGTACTTGTCACACGCTATACAGTGCTCGGTCTATACATCATTGCCAGATGTTAATGTCCGCATTAGCATTGCCAGATCTTCAGTATGCAACAGTTTCCATGGTCTCGAGTTAACCCTCTAATGCCTTATTTTTTTATTTGAGTCAATAAATCAGTATAGACTAACATTCACATTAGAAGAACGAATTTAAAGTCCATTTTTCAGTTTGGAGAAGTTTACACCCTGTATATCTAAAATTACACATGCCGCCTTGAGGCGGGCTTGGGTCGTCAGAGCAAGAAAAAATCGGACAGGGTGGTATACAAAAAAAAAAGTTTATTAAAGGAAAATAATTTAAAATGAACAAAATTTAATGAAAAGGCACAACATGCGTGCGTATTATATTATTAACGTTTATGAAAGATTAGGAAACATGACTTTGTGGTTGAATTGCAAAGATTTATGTTGCATTTGGTGCAATATGCCTGTGTTTCAGACTTGCATCCCGGTAACTTGCATGTTTTTTTACCCGTGCGGTCTTGAAATGCGCACCAGTGGCTGACGTTATCATAGCGAACATCATCCGTTGGCATGTACGTCTTCTTTGGCTTCGGAGGAGGTTGAGCTGGCGATGACGTTGGACGACCTTTTGGTTTTTTTACATCGGTACAAATAAAACATAGAGATTCAGCAACTTCTGATCGAAAATTCGGCAATTCCATGTTTGATCCTTTATTTAATCGATGGTACAGGATGTATGAATTTACCATGGCCACATCCAACAGGTGAAAAAGATGCGGTTTGTCCACTTTCGGGTTTTCATTCGAATATGATACCGACCAAGAAGACCATCCATTAAATCTACACCGCCCATATGTCGATTGTACTCTTTGATGATAAATGGGCAGTCAACTTCAATTTGTTCTTGGTTTGTTCGATCCCATCGCGTGGATTTTGGAGGTTGGAGTTCAAGTTTTCGCGATACAAATGGTTTCACACCAACATATGTCGAAAGCAATCTAACAATTTTGTTGTCTGCCCACAAAACGCTACTGATGTCGATTCCATAAGCGTTAGCGACATATTCTTCGGAGTACCCCCGCTCAACCCTTTGTGCCGTCAATTCAGCATCGCTAGACAGCTTTATGTTGGGCACTCGATTCGCGCGCACTGTTCCCAAACTATATATACCACGGCTTCTTAGATACGTCATTAGACTTAGAGAAGTATAAAAATTGTCGAAATAGACAATATGGCTCACGTTATCTGTGATTTTGGCAGACAAACGAATGACGACATTTGACGAAGCTCCAAGATCCGGGGCATTTTCAGGAATCACATTATCTCCGGCGCCAGAATAAATTTCGAATGAATATGAATAGCCGGTGTGATCACACAGTACAAAGAGCTTGGTTCCCCATTTATGCGGTTTGGCTGGCATATACTGACGAGTTGGGTTGCCACCCATTTTCGTAGCGCACATCTGTTCATCTACGCACAGGCGATGAAGCATAGGAATGGACCCAAAACGTTCGTTGAAGTAAGTCACCAGTGGTCGCAATTTATACAATTTATCCTGTCCAGGTTGGCCGTTCGGAATCGCAGACAAATTGTCATTGAAGTGCAAAAACTGGCGCATTTGCTCGAATTTCATGCGAGTCATTGTCGTTCGGACTGCTTCGAATGAATATCTTCCCCAGTAAGAACGAACGTTGGGGTAACGATATACCGACATGAAAAACAAAATTCCCAGAAATTTGCGTACCTCTTTCTTGTCGGTGACAAATCTAGTGTCGATGTTCCGCTGGCGAGCATACAATTTCATTTGATCAGCCAGTGACTGCATGAAATCGTCCGTTACAAAGTAACTGAAGCAATCGAATGGTATTTTCAATGCCTTTACTTCATCTGGCACCTCTTTTACACCACGAAAAACGACTTCGTTTATATGCAGCTGCAGATTTTTTTTTCCTCCATAACATCGACTTAAATTCATGCGAATTATTTTTCATCTCATTTACCGAACCGATAAATTGGCCCGTGCTCGAAGTGTTTGCGCAGCCTTCCTCTTCTTGCAATTCACTCGAGTTTACTCGCTTGCGTTTTCTAAACCGCGAATCTGCAACTTTCGGCTCAAAAACGTCAGAAGTAGCAAATGTCGTTGGTATTGGTGGCGAAGCTGCAATCGGAGGTGCTCTACCGTGCTACAGGTATAAGTGAAGGCTGGTGTGAAAACATCAAGGGGGCGATGCCTGGTTTACTTTTGATACGCAGAGTCTGAAAATAATTAAATACGCTGACAACTTGTTTATTTTTCGCTAAAAGTTGTTCTTGTTGGTGTGACAGAGGCTGAGGCGCTCGACCGTGCTGTCCACTTCGCAAGTTCAACTGATTTTATTCAAAATTGTCATTGCCTTATATACTATTGTTGACAGAGCTTTTATTCTTTCTTTATTTAATTTACATACAGCATTGCCAGATCTTATAATATAATAATATTTTATATCATTGCCAGAAGGGCTTAGTTTTAATTTAATAATAATATAATGAATGAAATTCCGGATGCCGAGCAATCTGTGATTTCTTTTAGAGTCAGGAACATGTCACGGCACTCTTTATCGATTTTAGCATTTTTTGTACTGTGTTTGAGTCACTGATATTGCTTTTTAGCAACAGATTTAAGTGGTCAAGGCACGCAAATGCTTAGAGAGATTTCATGCCGATTATTATTAATAAATAATCTTCGATAGTATTATAATAAGTATTAAAACGTACAACTAAACTTAATCACCCTTATTCTACGTGGCGTTTATATTAAACGACAAATGGCGTTTTTTGAAATCGGTATTACATGTTGCGCTGTTTCTATGCGTTTTATGTCGTTTAACGACATGTGGCGTTTAAGTAATGTGGAATACAAGTTCTACACAGTTTTTCTCATTCTGACAGTCGTTTTAGTTGAACAAAATGACTCATAAAACGCCGATTATTGTCGATTACAAATTCTTAAACGACTAGGAGGCAAATTTAAGAAAAAACATGTGAGTTTTAGTAATTGTTTATATTTATGCAGTGATTTCATAATTCTCTTATGATTAAGGGTGAAAATAACAAACCCCGATCAAATAAAATTCCACACTTTTGGTAAAACATCACTTTTGCACAATTCCTTTCTTTTGTCGTTTAATGCATGTATGACAAAGGCTTCTTTGCTAAGTCTAAAGTACATTTTGAATCTGGTAATATGATTGGCATTATTTTCTACCTAAAACTACTTTATATTTATATGTGTAGCTAGCGACTTTCGGTAGACTATTTTAGGTTCCCAAAAATAACGACAATGACGCAGTTTTTGTGCTAAAAATTATTTTATTTAATCAAATAATGTTTATGAAATTTATTACACAATTTTCTGGCGACGACTATTTGGTTTAGTTTCCACCCGCGATAAATGCTGTCCTAGGGACCGCAGTATCCGCTAAAGAAGCGACTAATCCAAATTTTGAGTTTTAAAGCTACGTTGCATGTCTTGCAAAAAGCAAGAACACTCATCCCCATAAGGATTCCTTTGCAACCAATTCTTAAATTGAGGATCCATCTACCATAAATAGTTGTATGTTCGTCGAATAGTTGTTGCATTGTTGTTAAAATTGGGGTCTGCAATAATAATTAGAATTTTGTATCTTAGTACAAGCAAAGCTGTACCACCACCATTTTCACAATTTTTGTAGTGAATTTTAATAATTTCAATGCGTTGTTGAAGCGTGTATCGTTCTATTTTTAGTAATGGCGTAGTTTCTACTTGTCAAATGTCAAAGAATAAAAGCTTCAAAAGTGACAGTTACCGTTACTCATTGCAAAACCCTTTACTTAAACTCTGGGTTCACTAGAGTGTATAGATTTTTATGAATTAAAACCCTATATTCGATAGGGTATTCACAATGAGAATAATTTAAACTTTATGGTCTATAAAGTGTTTTTTATTTAGATTTTCACTGATTTAAACTTTAAATTTATTTGTGCGTAACGATTTTCGTTTAAATCACTAGATAGCTATTTTATTTTATATGTAGTATACTTGTACATTTTTCGATAGCTATCCTACCGACTGCGCCAATTTTATCTTGATGTAAAATGAGTTTTAAAATTTACTTCGAGAGCAAGAGCTCTTCCTTTATTGATGTCTTATAAAATCTAAAGGACCCCGCACATTTTGTATGGAAAGGCTATTCATTTATATCTTTACCATTACATAGTCTTAAGTCTTAGACGAACATACCTCCCATCTCCTTTAACAACTGTTTGGTTGTAACTTGCATCAGATCTGTCCTCGAGTGGAACCATATCAATGCGTTACCTTTGAGCCGACACGAAATTATGATTCTTGTCATCGAAGTTATATGCCGCAATTAAATTTTTTTAATTGTGTTTCCCAGCGGCGGAAACATTATGTAAATATATAAAGTTACTTGTAAACTCCTTTTATTAAAATTGTTAACAGATGGAGTGGGGATGGTTGTGGCAGATAAAAAGTTGAGGCTCGATTTGAATTTCCAACTGCTTTGGATATTTTCAATTTCTTCAACACCGGCACCTCTTTTTTGTGCCTTATAAATTTTTTGGTTTTCTGTTGTGAAATATGACTTTAAGTTGTTCCACTTTTTTATTAATGTTAGTTTTGATTAAGTGGAAGAATATATTATAATAATATCAATTACCATATGTTAGAGGAACCACTGGATTGAATTCTTAATTAATTTCGTCTACCGTTCGTTGCTTTTTGAGCTTATTTTTGCAGAACAAATTTTTAGCATTTCACATGTACTCTGCATTGTGTACTTTTTCAATGAGAAAATATACATATTGATCCTCCCAATTAAATTTTGTCATTTTATCGTCTTTGGTTGGTTGCTGAATTTGTCTACATTTTTTTTAAATAAATTTGTTTGACAATTTGTGGTACTTTGCAAAGAATTGCTATCCCATTCGTAAAAAATGTTGTGTCTCTTTTACACGCAGCTGACTTTTCAACATGATTATTTTGATAAAAATCAGAAAAAAATTAAGAAATAATGTGTCAACGGACTTTAGCTAAATTTTCTAATAATTTGATCGAAGTAAAATAATTGTCGAAATAAAGCCGGTAATTCTGATGCCTAGGTGTCGCCACAAGAATTTTTCCTTTGTAAAGATCCGATGTGGTGCAGAATAAGTATTGACCAATTTACACTCGAAAATCCAATTTTGTTTTCTATCAAAAATTTACCTTTATCTTATGCAAAAATAAAAAAATATAACCTACAACTAAATTAAAGGGCGAATTAATGACACAACGATTTTCTGTTGAATCTAAGAAGGGAAATTTACATGAAATTCATGAATTTAAAGAGGAGAGCTATCAAAAATAATTACTTACAATTTTATAATATGTATAAAAATTACAAGGTAAAAGAAAAACGTGTTTTAAGTGACACTTCACACGACGAAATGGTAATTAAATTTATGAGTTTTTTTCTGAAGGCGATTGCAGAGCGAAAAGGACGGCAATTAAGTTTCTGCTGCAATTCATTCACATGAGGCCGAATGTAGTGAAGAAATGGCAACTGCCTGAAACTAGAACCCGAGTTCTTCATGAACTTATAAGACTTTGCGACTCGCCGCTTTAAGGAAAAGTAATTTACATATCTTCACTTGAATTAAATGATAAATTAAACTCGGCTCAATGACACTAGGAATTATTCTGGCTAAACGCATGATAACGTTGGATGAGGATCCGAGGTCTGGTTCTCCTGGACTGCTGCTCTCACTCTTTGGATTAAAGCGACCCATACAGGATTTAGAAGCATGAAACGGTCAAGTGTTGTCAGTGCAGTAAGTGCTTCATTTACATAAGGAACGTTTCAAGACGTGTCGATCCTCTTTCCGTGACTGCGGCTCCCCTATTGGTCTTCTGTGGTGGCCCCGCATTCGGAGCACGTAGAGCAATTGGAAAAGCAAGTTTAACACGAAATTTTTCTTAGCCATCTAGTTGCACTTTCAGTTGCAGCTCCTATTGTAGCTTGTAGCTCCCATCGTAGGAGCGAATAATAATTTGGCTGTTCCATCAAGTAGACGGCGCGCCGCGGCGGTCATGTAACATAACCACTTAGCACGTTCGCTAGACTGTAGTAACTCAAATATTTCTTTTAGGTCCCGTATCCAACGATTAAACTCCTAAAGTCGTGGTTGTGGTGTCTCCCACTTCTGAAATAAAATAATGTATATTTTTGAAAAATACCTTTAATTCAATTATTTTTCTTTATTTAGTTTTAATGGGGACACTACTTCGTGGCGTCGTTTGGTGCGAGTGAACACAAAGAAGAATGGCCGTTGTGAAAAATGCCAGGAGATGCGCCCTTTGAAAGAAATGACAGATAGATCTGTTCATTTGATAAATTATCGAAGGCGGAAACCCAAGGCTAGTTCACAGCTCACACTTAGATGGCGTAGCTTGAGACGGCGCTAACAAGCTATATGTTTCGACTGAAGTATCAGTATTAGCACCATTTGTACTGTAAATTATACAATTGTGTTTGACGATCTCTATTAATTTTATCTTCATAATATCCTTGTTTCCCCAAAGCGGGTCGTTAGTCAACAACAACCATATTACGAAAAAAAAAGAGAAAGTTAAAAATAGGGAATGGGTAAGGAACAAACAAGGAAAGTTCGGAAAAAAAAAAATAAACGAAAACAAATTATTAAAAAGAAAACAGTCATGTATATCGTAATTTTCTCTTTTAACGTTTTTTTTTCTCTAAATCTTCTTTCTTTTAACTTCAATTAATTGTTTCAACTAACCCACCAAGTTTGGAGATTACACAACATTTTCACCACAATCTCATTTACCACGCACTACAAAGGATATACTATACATAGTTATAAGAGAAAATGAAAAAAACACAATTATTTTACTTTACAACGTTTTTTTAAATTTATTGCTGTTTATTTCAATCTTTTCAATTTTATAATAATAC
This sequence comes from Cheilosia soror, assembly GCA_949372485.1. NCBI lineage: Eukaryota > Metazoa > Arthropoda > Insecta > Diptera > Syrphidae > Cheilosia > Cheilosia soror. The sequence continues at coordinate 17,248,383 of OX443562.1, read as the reverse complement.
TATTTCCTTAATATTAGCGAGAAGAATGGAGGTGTTGGCGGAATGAATGCGCGAGATTTAAATTCGAAAATAAAACAGAGTACACGTTTATTTGCATTCAAGACAATCTTTTATTTTATTTAACTGAGTGAAGATCAAGACCCCTTACTATTGGTGGGGGGAAGTCTATCTCTATTGAAAGTACAAAACAGAATCTGTCGATTCACTTTGAGGTCTTCCTCTTATAGCATAATTCTGCTTATGTTGCAAAGAATTCATCTGTTGATAAATTCTTTGTGTATGCGCCTGGTGTGGTCGCATAAACAAACTGAATGTTTGTTTTAGTCAGCACTTCTGACTGCGAATATCCTTGGGATCGAAATGGGTTCGTTATCTAATATAACTCGCGCGATCAACTACTCGTTAGGCAAAAGCGAGGGCAAAGGTTAAACTACCAAAAACTTGAATTAGTTTATCGGTTAGCGGTTATTGGTTCACTCTCTCTGCTTTGTGTTCAGAAGAAGACAAAGTTTGAGAGATAGCTAGATTTGACCACGTGAGACTGTACCTTCTTTACGAGTGGACTTGATGATTATCAAGAGACTAGTAAACAAGGTACTATTCGTTAACAAACCAAACAACCGTTGGTGACCTATATTATGTATTATGTAACAATATGTAATAAAGGCCGGAATCTTTCTGTACCGTTTTTTTTTTTAAGTTAGCAACTAATTTGGGGATAATCCCACTTCTAATTTGTGATATTATCCTTAAAACAAACAACAACGACAACATCAATATCTTAAACAAACCCTTTCTTTTAATTAACGACCGCTTGCGTCTGCGGAGTGCGGATATACGAATTGCTGGACATCTACATGTCGATGTAGCGTGATCTTTTGGATCTCTCTATGATGGGGAGGATTTAGGTTTATAGACAATGACGCTGTTGATCTCTCCTTGTTGGGAACGCTGGGATATAATTTTACAGCGGTTATTTGGTTTGTGTTCAGTCGAACAAAATAAACGCAACCATAAAAATGTTTCTAGCAAAGTATTGCGATTAAGTTTTCAATGTGTACGCTACCACATAAATATTAAAAAAAAATTTATATATATCCACTATAAGATGGGAATTGAGGTCATGATGATATAAATTAAAATGTAAGAAAAACTCAATTAAAAAACAGCGAAATTTATTTTTTCCCCTTATGAGGAATTGTTCTTTATTTTCCAAACGATCAATCAAGACTAAAACTAAATTCAGTATTCCGATATTAACAAAATAAGTTTCCCCAAGAAACGGTTTGCCGCGTCAACAAAAAAGTTGTTTCGCGTGTTGGGGAACTTTATGCTGGTGTCAGTTCGTGGGAATGCTGCTGTCTGCTCGTGGGAAATTGTTTGGCATCATATTGCCAACAATTTCGTGGGAAACTTAGCGTTCCCATAACTACTCTCCTTCTTTAGTGAAGTCGTCCTCGGCTTCTTTTAAGTTTTCTAAAATTTCCATAACAACATTTTCTTGACTCCTTTTGTTGGAAGGTAAATTGTTATTATCACGTCTTCTGCAGATCCAGAGGGCTGTTGTAAGCATGATTGTGACGGTAAACATAGCAATGTATAGGATAAGCCATAGCCAGTTCCGTGTTTTAATTTCTGTCTTTAAATGGGCGATGTGTTCCAAATTTTTCGTAATGACCGCATGCAAATATGGCAACAAAAGTAACGTCAGGTGATCGGAAAAATTTATATTTTGCACTACAGGGACTTCCGGATTAACGTAGCTATTTCCTTTTTCGTTTACATAAGTTGACCCGTTTATATTGACCATTTTCTCGAACATCACTAAATAGGTCCCGTTGAGAGTGATTGGCAATCTAGTTTCTTCACGGACCTCTACAACTTCACGATTTATTATAATAACACCTTCGTCGATCAGACTGATAGGTTCAATATGGTGAGAAGTTGTTGTCATGCAGGATGCTGTGTTGTTGTTTAACAACTGATAGACGCACGTATTGTTTGAATCAACTTTACAAAATGTCGATGAAGTAGCTTTTTTACAATTTTTTAAAGGACGATAGTCTTTTCCACACCTGGCAGCAGCATCTGTTCCCAACAATAAAACTTTGTCTTCGCGAATAACAGGGAATATTCTTATAAAACTGGAAACAAACTGAATCTTGGGGTATTTAATTAAAAAGTAAATAATATTGATATCTTGTAAAATTTTAAGTTTAGAATTATATAAAATGTCACTAATGCTAATGTCAGCAAGTTTTTCAGTTTTTAGTACATATTCAATTTCTTTATTATCTAAAATTACTGGATTTATAACATTAAGTTTTCCTAAAGTGACTGAGTAAATAATATTAGTAAGATCTAATATGATTGTTTTATTTCGGTTTATTATCAGTTCAAATAGGTGACCGGTATCAATTTTTTCTTCAGCAGCTTTTAATAGCACGTTAACTGTTTGCGTTAGTTCATTGATTTTTACTTGTAGTTCAGTATTAATTACTATTTGTCGCTCATGGGCTTCAACTAGAGCTTCTTCCTTTGTCTTTACTTCGATGAAGTCAAAGTCAGGAGTTCCAGCTACATACTTTAGCGCGGTTCCCAAAAAATGTATGCTCCGAGCGACCGAGTATGGCGATGGTGAATCCGAAGTGTGGATAGTAGATGTGAGATTTAGTCAACATCAGCTTGCAACGATTTCCATAAAGTAGCATCAGGAAGAAATGCAGAGAGTTTAAGAGTTTCGAGAGCCATGTTCTCGTAACTAGTTAGATTGGTTCGGTGTGTTAAGTAGTGGAAACCGTTGTAAATGGCGACCATACCATCGTTGATTGGTATGAAGTGGGACTGTGAGTAGTCCATTAGTTTGGACTGAGACAGCGAAAATATTTGCAGTAAAACAAAAATGATCTGCATCCTCGCAGTAGTAGTCCAGTAATTTCAGTTGACTTCCAATAAAATGTTCTTCAATTCTCGTTTCACTTTTACGTTTACGTTGTTTCAGTTAACTTCCAACACAATGTTCTTCAATTTTTGTTTCGCTTTTATGTTTTTTTTTTTTTTACTTAACGTTGTTTCAGTTAACTTCCAGCACAATGTTCTTCAATTTTCGTTTCACTTTTATGTGTTTTTTTTTTACGTTTACGTTGTTTCAGTTAACTTCCAACACAATGTTTTTCAATTTTCACTTCACTTTTATGTTTTGTTTGTTTACGTTGGGCGCCAATTAAAATGTAGGAAAAACCCAATTAAAAAACAGCGAAATTTATTTTTTCCCCTTATGAGGAACTGTTCTTTATTTTCCAAATGATCAATCAAGACTAAAACTAAATTCAGTATTCCGATATTAACAAAATAAGTTTCCCCAAGAAACGGTTTGCCAACGTCGTTCTTAAATGCCGGAAAGAGAAGAAGAAAAAAAGTGAAATGGTGGCGCATTTTATATGATTGCAATAATGAAGTTAGTGGGGGTTCAGTTGTGCGAACTGTGAGCGGAGAGAAAATTGTACTAGTTGGTTTATATTTTACATCGCTCATAGATGGCATTAACAGAATGCATGGCACTATTTTGCGAACACCTGGCAGCAAAGCCAGTGCTCCCCAACACGAGATCTATACTGTGGAGCTCATTCCAGTAAATGCACTCCGCATCATCTTCATTGTTCTAAAAAATTTGTTGAACATCATCTTTGTTATTCAATTTTTTGTTTGTTTGTGACTTGTAAGCTCTTAGGCTTTTACGGTGCTCCTTTTCATTTTTCGCTTGGACTTGCGCTCGAATCTTACGGCCATATTATTCACTCTCTTATTGGAGAACTCTCTCTTTATTGAAGAACTGATGGAACAGCAGATGGTGAGTCAACATCGTCCTAGTCGTGGCATGTATCGAATGCACAAGCGGGCTTGCGTCAACGATTACGATGACGTGGATTTCCGAAAATATTTCCGGCTGAAAAAAGAAGCATTTGTAGGCTACATTCGATGATTAGACAGGAATTGAATGGTGATGAACGTCGGTGTGTTGTTTATTACCTACATATGGTTATCGGTTTATTTAGTTTCTTTTCATTTTAGGTCACGAGAGCTTTCAGCCGAACATAAGCTGTTGGCTGTGTTGCGTCTGTTTGCATGCGGCAATATGGAGAAAACTGCAGCCGATTACATTGCAGGGTTGGTGTAGTCTATTGCTCTAGCTACAATATCTGATATATTTACCTGTGAAAACAAAGGAAATAAATTACAAACGAAACGAAACTAGATTGAAAGAAATGAAATACTTTATTGGCGGTTTACATCATTAACTGTGAGTGACCAAAATTGGGATTGTTTCCTTTTAACTGCTAGTTCTTCGTTTTTTATTTTCATGCATAGCTTGTGCCACTCGTTACGGCGTTGATTTTCGTCGGCCAGTAGTTTTGACTTGTTTTCCAAGTATGTTTGTGCTGGGCTGCTATATTTGGTGGTGCCAGAATTGGTCAGCGAAGTTGAACTGTTGAAATTTGAACTTCCGTCAGTATTCTGTTTGCGACGTCGCTGGCTTTGTGTAGCGAACATTTGCGATGAGCTGAATGGCAACGACATAGCCGTTATTGTCGATGTCGACGGCATGGCAATTTCTTCATGCGATGGGGCTATTGTTACCAATGCACCCACTGCCAAGGAAGGGGTCGACAATATAGGAGACGCCACCTCACTATCCAATAAATTAGATGTCCGACTTGTTCTTGGCGTTGATGTCGTTTCATCGACTGGATGTGAAACTCTATCGGTGTCAACTGGTGCGAGTCCTGAAAACTTCACTTGCAGAGAAACTGCATATTTTTTTACCACTTCCGAAAGATCAAACGAAACCGACGACGGTTTGCGTGGTGGAAGGGCACTGGCCACTTGCATCCGTGCTTGGTTCGGATGTTGTTGCCGAACTTTCTGCAACCTTGGCTTTAAGCGATGCATGGGAGGGCTCATCTGGAGACCTATCCCGCTTCGCTGCCTGCTTCGGTTTGTTTTTCAGGCTCTCGTTGTATTCATCAACGATTGCCTGATATTTGATCTTATCCGCCTGGTCCTTGTCGTCGACCTTTCCGGCAGCCTCATTCTTTGAAATCTTTCCTAAAACGAAGAGGGCCATCTGGTACTTGCTTCGCATAGCTTTCCCTGTGGATTTATGCTTGTTTTGGGTGTGCGTCTTGGTTGTCGGTCGGTTTGCATTTGAGGTACTAGCCTTAACACTCTCGCTGCTTGGTTTAGGGACGATTGTCTCCTGACTGGAGGCCAGCAATTCGTCCTCTCATGTGGTGCCAACCACCGACAGACTCAGGTGGTCTTTTTGTTTTTTTTTGTTACGTCTTCTTTTCTATCCATTTTGTTTTAGATTTGGTTCCCACGAGTGAAAACGGAAAGGGTAGTCAATCCTGACAGAGCCGTCTTACCAGGATAAGATACAACCAACCTATCTTTGAAGGGAGCACTTGTTCCCTTTAGGTTTTTCCCATGAAACTTTACTGTGGAATACATATCTTATTTTAATAATATCCTTTTTAGATTGGTACCAGTTACCAATCTGACTAAAAACTGGTTACATAGGAAACCACCCTTCTTGGAAGTAAGAGTTTCAAAGTGAGAAACCTTGTCCACGGAGTTAGATCCAAGAGTATCTTGTATGTAAAAGATGAACTCCAAAATAAAAACAAAAGAACAATCCAATTTATTCCAATATTAGGTACAAAAAAATATTCAATTTTAAGAAAAATAGATAGTTTCCGATAACAATCGTCTATGTAATGTCGTTCCCCTGGCAAACAAGCCAGTGTAGGATACTAGAGTATCTAACTCTTTATGAATGTCGTCCGGAGAAAAGTCTGGAGTCAACCCCCTTAAAACCAGATTCACTGTACGATTCTCATTCAAAGTGAATGAGTGAGCCTGGATATCTTTACTTAATCTGAATATCTCGAGGTGCTCACGGTGCACCACGCCGTTGTCTACTAAAATTTTGCTAGAACCGTATTTAAGGCTATGTACGCGGAACTTAAACAAATCTGCTTTTACATTAAGTTCCCGATGAACTTTTTAAGATTTAAATTAGCTACGTAAATTGGAGTACAGAACTTGCTACTTACAATTGAGAATATGGAACAGTAACTGCTGGAGTCTTCTGGATGTTGTTGTTGGAGCTTTCGATGTAGGTTTGCCAATTAAAGGCACAGATGATGAGGAGGAATCGAATGAAGTTGACGACAGAGTTATTAGGGCTGAGCCTCTGACTCCTTCGTCTTTTTCTGGGCACAATGAAATCTTCTTCATCGTGCGTATAATAAGAGTAGTGCAGGATATAAATTACGTTGTATAAACTGCACGTACAACATTTGGTAAGATATGTTTTGACTTGTTGAAGAATCGATAAAATGGCGACACGCAGAATAAGCGCACTCAGCTAGTCCAAAAATCTAATTATATCGCTAGGTGCAAGTCCTATCAATGAGGAAACTCCAGTCCAGAAGTAAGTAATGCTGAAGACACGAGAAAAGGCACAAAATGGCCGATCCGTGCGGATAATCCACAATAAAATCTTTGTATTCTTTATTTAAAACAACAATGGCAAAATAGCCACGTCGTTATTTTTGGGATTTATAACCAAGGATTAACACAAAAAAAAAATTTTAAAAACTACTTATTTTTTGCACTTGTAAAATGAATGATAATCGAACTTGTTAATAAATAAGTAACGGACATTGCACGTCCGTCTCAGTCGAAGGTTGGCGGCTTCCCCTCCTCGAGTTACTTTTTGGTGGTGGATAATTTGCGTCCACGTTGGTCGATGGAAAAATTCAGACAGAGAACGCCTATTTTCGCCGAGTACAAAAGTGGAAAAAGATGCGTTCAGTGCGCTTAAGGACTGCAATGGTATCCTCGTGAGATAGAATTTTTTATGGTCGCGTTTATTCCTCTTGTATGGAACATTTAGATGAGGATTTTTTCCGTATTTAAAGTAAATAGCGAATTGTTATCAATTGGTGGTAACCGATTTGTCATAATGATTCCGATTTCCCATGCTGGCTTCGTTGTGTATGCTAATTTTGTCTTTTCCACGAGACGTTGAACAGAAGTACATTTACCTCTGCTCGTGTTGCTGACGTTGCAGGTGTTTTCGCTGGTATGTTCCCAGCACGTATTGCTGATGTTGGTATGTTCCCAGCACATACTGCTGATGTTTCAGGTTGCTTAGCTGGTATGTTCCCAGCAGCTGTGTCGTCGGTGGCTGGTTCCGACGTAACCCGCGCGAATTACGAGTTTATAGTAGTGAAACACAATGTTAAATAATAATATTTTGTCATGTCGGGAGAGTGTTGTGGTGGCGGTGTTATGCCATGATGATGTATTTTCCCAATGGTTTGCAGCGATCGCACGCTTGTCGTTGCACGGCTTGGCTCGACGGATATGGGGGGGTTCTTGCTGCGCTTCTCAGACAAATAATTAGTTTTCGTGCCGGGTTATCTAACTCCTACTACTATACTACACTAACGAGTAGACCTTCAAGCTTTATTCTGGAAACATTCCCCATGCTAAACATCCCTCATCGACTTGGTGTTATGTCGGTTGGTAGTCTAATAAGACTACTGAGCTGTTCCCTCATCCTTGCTGAAGCTACGATGCTTCACAGCCTTGCAACATCTACGCTCATTTTTGGATATTGCCCCTCAATGGGTGTGACGCTCCACTTGCCTCACATTTACCTTACCTTTCCTAACGCAAACTAATCTCTCATAATAAATAGACAACACTAATCAAATTTATGTTTCAACATAATGCTTATTAGCATGTTTATTAAACTCTTAGGTTCTCTTATAAACTAGCAATAATTCTTAATCCTAAACTACTTCTACTAAAGATCAGGCATTTAATATACTTCATATTGGTGCTTTGCAACATTGCTGAAGGCAATTGTTTCCGAATATCGATCTGTGCATCGGTATTATTAACGAAAGAATCTTTATCGTATTCCTAAAAGATACCGCCTTACCTAGGGGTATTATATTAACACTAAATTACTTCAAATATGAAAATCCTATCAACTAAGGGAGTGATATTTAAGTACACAAAATTGTCCGCGATGGGACTTATCCAATTCAATATAATTTAATTATTTATGTTACGAAAATCAAATACTGATTCGTACTTACATGAGTTCTCGAAGTCCGTTGATTGTGCGCACATTCAGCCGGTTGTCGATGTAAACTTGAACCTAAACGATGACCTTTTAAACTACTTCTTAGAGATCACTCTGTTAGCTTACACAAAATCTAAAATTAGAGATATCAACTGCTTACATATGCAGGATATTGATCAATGTAAATTACCTTAAGGGTATTAGAAGCAATGTTCAATAACTTGCTTTGCATAGAAGATGCATTCAAATGATTCTACTACAAAAAAGAGAAGCACTCACTGATCTTATAAAAGTTTCGCCAATGGCGTTACGTTACTTAATACACTAAAATTTCTAGTCACTGAGTTGATGATTTAGGATCTATTCCTTGCGATGATGATTTCACCATTCGGTTCATGTGGGGGATGGTTTTCCTCATCTCACGCTGAGTAAATTCAGCTCACGCAAGTGCGGTGAAATCCAGCACTGTGGAGGGTGGTTGCGAGGTGCGCAGGCACTAGGTGCGTAGCCTCGGGTGCTTGGTACGAAGGTCGACGGTCACGGACACTTCGTGGTATAAAAAAAAAATGGTTTGGCGGTCGATTCTGCAGTCTCAAGGGACTGACAAAACGCCTCGATCGTGGTGGGTGGTTTGTGGTGGTCGTGTGGACGCAGTGCTTGCTCAAGGGCAAAGACACAGGCCATATAGTGGACGCACTAGCACAAGAACACAAAAAAAATCACTAATCCAATGCGGCGATGGTATTTCAGTCGGAACATCGATGTGCACGTCTGGAACTCAATCGTAAATGGGGGTTGGTTACCAGGAAAGTGAATACAAGTTGATTGGCATCAAATTGGATGCACGTGGACGTTGTTGCATCTGGTCGTTTCTATATGACGACGCAAAATATAAGTGTGGGCACAATTATGTCTTGGGGAAAATCCCTAAGAAAAGAAAACGAAACTTGTTTATTCTTCCCTACCTAATTGTTACAATTTCTACATACCTGGTGTAAACCAATATGATGATTGATTCCCCTAAATTGAACTTTTTCCTGCACTTATGATGTGCTAACAAAACTGCCGAGGTTGGTGGTTGAAATTAAAAAGAAAGATGTCGAAATGAAAGAAGTTGGCGTGGCCTCGCGGAAATTGCGCAAAATGTGTGTCGTTCACTCTGAACAGTGACAATGTTCAGCGTGCAAATTTACATGGGCGAAATAAAATGTAGCGCTTAAGCGAAGCGCTGAAGTTGACGAATTATTTTTGTGAGAGGTAGAATGCAGTGCGATATTATTTCTGATGGAATTATAGCAAGATGGATTTGCCATAATCAGACAATCATCACAATTTATTTATTTGAAAATTAAAATCACTTTGACTTAAACACTTATTTCCACACATGTGCTTATTGAGGAATACAAATTATAACTAACTAGTTTAGTTTTACGTTCGTCTATTTATAGTTGGTAGTAAACAAAGTTGGTACTGTTGATGCGCCCATAAGTAGGTCATTCTTGATGACGTGTGCAAAAGTTGGTCCGTTCTTAAATGTTGTTGATGCTGCTGCTCTTTGTTCGTAAGTAGGTCATTTGCCAGATCTTGTTTACGTGGCAAATGTTGGTCCGTTCTTTGCACTTGGTGTTGTTTGTTAATGCTGTAGGTCTTTGTTTGCAAAGTAGGTCATTTGCCAGATCTTGGTTGCGTGTGCAAATGTTGGTCCGTTCTTTGCACTTGAGGATGTCGTTGGTGCTGCAGGTTTTTGCTGGTAAGTGGGCCATTTGCCAGATCTTGTTTATGTGGCAAATGATGGTCCGTTATGTTATGTAACTCGCGCGAAAGCGAAAAACCCTGGTGAATTTTTAGAGTCGCCACTGAACTGCGTGCGTTCATTGTGACAGTGTTCAAGCGATAACTAGCGAAGTTGCTTATTATTGCCACTGAACGACGTGCGTTCATTTTGACAGTGTTCAAACAAAAACTAGCGAAATTGCTTTATTAGCGCTTTATGTTTGTTTACTAACGCGAATGCATTTTCTTTCGAAAATCGTTTATTGAAAGTACACGTCTGCTATATCACCCTTCCCCAATCGAGTCCCCATCGCAAAATTATGTTACTTTACTTTTCGTTCATGGTTCCTCCAGGCGGAGCATTAGCTACAGTGTGCCAATTTGAGGCGGTCGATGGAGATCGAAACAGCTTTGTTTTTCACTTGAACTACAAAGTGCTTGCTTAGGCGTCGTACAACTTTAAAAAAACAAAGGTTGATTTAAAAAGAAACTTCTTGTTAGAATGAAATAAACTTCATTTTAAACCTAATAGAGTTTGAACGGAATCAATTTATTTTGTTATTGGATTGAAATTAAGATGAGCGTCATAAAAAGCTTTGACTTGACGGCGCTCACCGATTCCTTGAGTTCGTCGTCGGTAGTGGCATGACTTATGAAAATAGTGTAATAACTTTTCACCTCGTCCCATAATTCACTTAGTTCGGAGGTATAAGCTTCCAAAGAGGAGAGGGTAAATGAAGCGGCTGGTTTTTCTTTGAAAGAAGCATGAAACTCAACCAAAGTATTACTGACTTACTTATCGGGCTTCCGACCCGTAAAGAGTCTCTTCCTGAGACACTGCAGCCTTCTATCCTCTACGATCCCGGGCACGCTGCTTCCAGTTGTCGAGACCAAGCGCTCTGGCATCCGCGATGGCTTGGTCTTTGAACTGGAGGTTCGGTCTTTCTTGTCTTCTCGAACCTGGGGGCTGGGATTCGAATATCATCTTAGCTGGAGCATTATTGTCCATTTGCTCGATGTGGCCCAGCCAATGTTTTGGCTTTTTGGACTACATCCAAATCTTGGTACAGCTCATAGAGTTCGCGGTTGTATATTCTCCTCCATTCGCCCTCCTCCCTTCTTGCTTAAAGTCCAGCACTCGGCGCCATAAAGCAGGAGAAGGGTTTTGTAGAGCACACTTTTCGGAACCCAGTTGTTTTGCCAAACCGTTTGTTTGTTTATAGCATGTACTTCGTCTTGTCCTCATTTACGTCAAGGCCAACGGATTTCGCCTGATCTTTCATCGCCGTGAACGCTTCTATCGCGGCACGCTGGGAGCCACCGATGATGTCAATAGCGTCCGCATAACCCAACAGCTGGACGGATCTGTTGAAGATAGTGCCTTCCGTGTTGACACATGCCTTGCGCACTTTGAAGAAATGCAAATTTGTTATATTACTTGTAGGACGGGGACGGCTGTCTACGACAATCAAGTTAAGATTGTGTAGTATATGCTCTCCGAGAATGGCATGTATTTTTGTGTATAGATGCCACTCTGACAAAAAAAAGACACGATTATTCAAGGGTCAAGATCTAATGAATAAAAAAAGGAATTGCTTATATTTGGTAGTCAGATTATGAATCTTCATTTCAATTTCCGCTGTGCGTATATATAAACGATTTCTCTTTGAACGCCGGCGACATTTCCTTGAAGACGTGGGGATTTTTTTTTCTATTTCCTCGCAGATCGTTAATTTTTTGTCTGCCCATAGCTCAATAAAGTACTCGTCATCTTCTGAAGTCCAAAACTACGCTGAGTCCCCAAGGATGAAAGTATTTGATGGAAACACCTGGGTATAATTTGTTTCAGCTATCGTATACAACGCTGATCTTCGAAGCACTGTGCTGTCATGTAAGGACCCCTGTTCACCACAACAAATATCGATGAATTGTTTGTTCGCATAGACGACTGCTTGCATAATTATGGTGAAATTGTGCTTCCGGTTATAAAAGCACCGTTTTGGAGCAGAAATTGTGTGCAATTAATCACGACGAGAACTCCAGGAAGTTTTTTTTTTGCCTCAGATTTCCTGCAGTTATATGCAACAGCATCTCCTTGCGGCCACTTGATATAGTCCTTTCTGCTAGACAATAGCCAGTTACAAACACGACGATCAACTAAATCAGGCGAAACACTTTGGCTCCCCAGCTGCGTGAAAGTGATTGTTTGCAAATTCACCAAACATAAATATAAAATTCATTCCTTGAGCCAATCGTTTGCGCATTGGTTTTGACGCCGTGTTTGATTGACGAGATCGAAGATCGAATAATCTGTACTCGGTTTCATCCAGCTGGCAAATGACATCTGGCTCATGAACTATGACGTAATCACTGTAGTTCTGAGAGTTCCTTGCCTAATGAAACATCATAAGTGAGTATCAAGCAAATATAAATAAAAATCAACTCAAGTCAAGGTATATAGAATCGCTGTATAGACAAATCTACAATTAATTCCATTTGCCTTAACTTAACTCACCTCAGGCTCGTCGTGAAAATCGAGAATGCTTCGTGTTATTCGACGCCGAAGTCGCAAAAATGCTGTGGGAGTCACGCTGGTTGCACAGCTGTATCGCCTTTTGCGCCATGTCCTTCAACTCTGAAGTTGTGGCCAACGCGATTGAACTAAGGTTACATCCCGTTTCCGTCGCTGGGTAGGGCTGGAGCTGGACGAAAAAGTCGACTGCTGTAGCAAGCCACCTATGCGTAGAAAGAAGAATTAGGTGGTATGTGAAACTATGCTCATAGCTATTTATTTTATCAAATCTAAATTCGAAGTCGACTCTTTTCTGCCGTCAAATTTGTTTTAAAAGTAACACGCAGACCTTGCCACTTCGCTCGGCAATCTAACCAGTCGTCAGGTTTGCCAAGCTCAGCGGCCACCTCCTTCCATAATCCCTTGGGACCCGATAAATACGACTTGTGACATCGTAAAGTCCGGGTCGGAGCTCGACAGTCGAAGGCATTTTTATCTGTCAAAATCAGCCTGGTCATATGTGGCAATTTGGTCATTAGAGCATATGAGCATTGTATGACCATATTTTGACAGGAGAACTGTCAGAAATTGACATTTTATGACCACTTGGCATACAGTCTGTTCAAATCCCGATTTAAATAAAACAAGTGCTAGTTTTATTGTGGGGAAAATAAGTTTTAAAAACCCCACATTTACTTTGATAGTGTCCCATCTGACTGCAATTAAAACATCGGATTTGCTCAAGGTCTCCGACCTTTTTGTCCAGAGCAGCAGCAGTGCCCGAAGTAGTAGGTCTCGATGGTGGCCGAGAACGGGCAGCAGATAGTCGTTTGATGTGTTCCAAAATACGCTCAAGATGCATCCCAACAGCAGTTTTCAATTGAGCTATTGTAGACGTTCCGCTTAGCAACAGAACGGCATCCTCAGATGGCAACCGCATTCCGTCGACAATTATGCTGACTACTTCGTGTTCTCTTAACTGACTATTCTTGGCTAGTCCGTTCATAATAAGGACATAATGGTAAATGTCTTCAGTATCTCTGTTCCATTGACGTTTACGGAGACGATTTATGATTTCAACGTAGCTCAGCACCAGATCAAACTCTTCTAACAAAATCGCCTTCAAGCTTTGATAGTCCCGTATGTCACTCTGACTTGCACAATCGGCAGCAGCCCCCACTAGCAAACAACGCAAACAGATGTATTTGAACGCATCATCACAGCGATACGTTCTACAAATTTGCTCCAAATCGTTTATAAAGCATCTTACGTGATACCCCGACATGCGATCACCACTAAATTTTGGCACCACTCGAACAATATCATCCACTCTCACACGACTCACGGGTTCCGGAGACATCAGATGAAGTTGACGTGTTAGCTGGAGAAGTTCTTGCTTCTTTCTCAAAATGTTTAGCTGTTGTTCCAATACAGCCAGCTCCTGGTCAGCATTCGGTGTCGACTCGTGCGAGATAGCAGCACTTATTGGGGCAGCGGCCGAAGTTGCAACAGCGGTAATAGCGGCAGGGGCAGAAACCAAACCACCAGACGGTGGGGCAGCAGCAATTAATTCGGCAGCAGCAGATGGGGAAGCAGCAAAAACAGCAGCAAACGGGGCATCAGTTGAGGCAACAGAAGAAATCGGCATGGCAGCAGCAGATGGGACATCATTTGGGGCAGCAGTAGAAACCGAAACAAAGACAGCAGCCGATGGGGCAGCAGAAATCAGATCAGCAACAGCAGATGGGGCGGCAGTTGGGGCATCGTGTTCGACTGTGGCAGCAGTACCGGATGCGGCGTTGAAGAATATGTCCTCTTCGCAATCGACGACGCCTCATCGCTAAGCAATTCCCCTTCTGGGGCAGCACACTCACGCGACGAAATATCCTGATCCACAGCCACACTTCCTGATACATCCCTCAAGAGTGTTCGCAGTTGCGCTACTGTGGCCGACGCCGGGAAATCAGTTTGCATCTCGCGCAATGCTGATATTAATTCAGCTTTCTTCAATTTTTGCAGATCACCCCACTGAGAATTGTAAACCTTTTCAATTAAATAAATATTTTTAAGAATTAAAACACCACGTGTTCTTTCGAGCACAAAATCTTTAATGTCTTTTCTTCGTCCAGTTTTTACTTCGAAAACAATCAACCACCACGCCCTTTCATCTGAAGTTGGTTGTGGTTTTTATAAAATATATATTAAATGCCATCTATCTGCAGATAGATGGCAGTTTGATATAGAGTGTTGCCTAAAGGGCATATTACATTGTGTTTGTCTTACACTTTGCAATTTTTAAGATTTCTCTAGCAACATCATGGTGGCGACTCATAAAACTGGTTAAACTTTTTATTTGTTTTTTGTTTATTGACATGTTTTGTTTAGTTTCCACCATATTTGAAAAAAAAAGAACAACTGTTGACGACAAGTATTCGCTGTCGAGTAAAATGTTTTGTTTCAAACGTCATTTTCTAGTTTGTGTGCTGCCAAAACTCAATTGTATCGACTGAACTCGATTGTATCATTATGTGCTGCCACCCCTAGACTGCGTGTTCGTTTCTTATATTTCTATTCTACTTAGTAATCTATGTCATTGGTTCAAATACATCGTTACTTTTGTGTGACTTATTCAACATTAAGATAAGTCTTAATAATATTTAAACTATATGGTTAAGGGTCCTTCCTTAACACTCGCGGAAGGACCAACAAGTTGAGGATTTTTGCCCAATCCCAAATATCCTGATTGTCCTTAACACGACGCCCAGGCACCTATTGTGAGTGTCGATATTTGATTCTTGAGCGACAACTGTCGATCGATCGACGACTGTGATTGTCGATTGCGATTGATGTGCAAAGTTTCGACCTGTAATGATGTTGCCGTATTAACGATTGGGTACCCTAAAGCACAGAACTGCTCCTTATGGGTGTCAGTATTTTGGAGTAAGATCTCCCTACTTGATTTCAGCGAGTTGCTAAATAAAACCCAGTAGTTCGTCCATCGTCAAAATATAGAGTCAACTTTATTTCAAATCAGTTGGTCTTATATACTAATTTTACAAATGCTGCCTAAGCAAAAGACTTCGCTTCGTATCTTGAACCCCAAAATGTATTGATCGAATATTGCCTATTCGGCATATCCGCGTGTGGATGACCATCGTCACTTCATACGTTATTTTGTTTACATAGTTCTGATATGAAATACTCATGCTCATATACATTCTACTGTATGCACTGTGCATCGTTCAGCGTGGGCAAGAGGTTTCATTCCGGGGGTCTGATTTCATTAATACATACTGTTGTATGCTTGGTCGTTTGACTCATAATTTGTATGCTGTGGGATATGCCGTTTGCCATTAGGGCTCAAGTTACGAAGAGAACAATTAAATAATTTTTAATTGTTTGATATGATAAGTGGTCTGATGATAAGTGTCTGGTCGATGCTTTCTCTTAAAAGTGAAAAAATTTTGTGAGTACGAATAGCTAATGCCAATCGACAATTGTCGTGACGATCGCTGATCGTCAATAAGGGCCACAATTATACGTGCCATGGTAAAAAAAAAAGAAATGAAAAAAAGACAAGAAAAATCAGCGTTCTTAGATGGTCCGAATCCTCGGCCATGTTATCCCTCCTTCGTGAACTTAGCTCGTCCACTCCTGTGGTTTTCTGCGGCTATTGAGGTTTGATAACCCCCTGTAATGTAATTATACTACCTTACCGGCTTTCCATCACTATTCACTCCATTCGCCCACTTTCTTAGGAATGGATTCAAACGCTCATTCTAAATTCGTAATTCATATTGAAGATTTAAGAATTTATTGCAATAACAAAAAAAAAAGATTTAATACATACTTGAAGAGATACGATGCTAACTTTTATTTTAAAATAATTTTAAAACATCTGTGACAACACAATAAGTAACTTATACCGTTCCTTCAAATCCTAGTTTCGCGCCTTATTGTGCTTCGATGTTTTTGAACGGGCTCCTACAGCGTGCCCGGTGGATGGGGTCTACACGATTGCTATTTGACGTTCTCAAATGCCTCTAGTATTTGGTATTTGTTACAGTAACGTTGCATCTTTGAGTTAGACCGCAAACTCTCATCGGGGATTCCTTCCATTAAATATTCAACCATCAGTTTGCCATGGTTATCTTTTCGTAGAAGTAGTCTTGTCCACCTTTTTGATTCGAACATCCTCTTGAGTGTTACTCGGCTGGTGCAATCTTCAAAGATTTCCTTCATTTCCTGTAGTATTTTCTTGACGGGTACTGTCATCAAGTCGGTTTTTCAGTGGACCTAACTCAATGCTCTCACTTTCAAACGGCATGAAATGAGTATTCCCATGTTGTGTTCGTCGATGTTATACGCTGCTTCCACACTCTTCTATTGTAACTCAAAGTGCTAGAACGATTCATCACTACCGTATTTAATCATATTAATATTTAATCTGAGTTTTGTTAGCCTGTAAATAAAAAAAAAGATTTGAAATTTTATTACAGATGTTTTTTCGTGTTGTCCTGCTGCTTAGGGCGCGCATTCTCTCACTTTAACGCTGTTTTTTGGTTGGGCAAAATCTGTAATTTGTTGAAGTCTGGTTGACTTGATGGTGGCGCTTTACTTACTTATGTAGCGCTTACTTTTGGCGACTTTACTAAGTGTACAAAGGAGCAGAGAGCAAAGGGCTCACTCTCCGCTCGACTCTGTTTTTACACTAACTTGGGAGGAACTTACTTACTTACCTAGTCTGCGCTTACTAACTTAGACCGCACTTATAACCAAGGTGGCAATTAGTTAGATGGCGCTTACTTACTTGCCTCTCCAGTGGGCAATATGTGCTCCTGTTCGTTGCTACTTGTTTTGATGAATTTTTTCCCGGTTCCTTTTTCATCCTAATTGAAACAGTTGGTTTTAAATAACCTGAAGGATGTCCAAATATTTTTGAGCGGCTTGACATTTTTTTATTTTCCGTGGTTATTGAGTCGTTGGTTATAGTGCAGCTTGCTGGACTGTTTTGACTTGCTGTTTGTTGGAGTGGTCTTGCCACTGCTGTCTTCCGCGTTGCTGCTCCTTTTGGATGTTTTTATTTCAACGTGGAGCCCCTGTCGCCATGCATTTTGTAACAATAATTTAGTACTGTAATTTTTAGATAAAAATCGAATGCACAATAATAACAATTAAGATAAAGCTTTCTCTCTTTTTCGCATATTTCGTCTTCATCTATTACTTGGGCATAAAAGTTTGCCCCTTCTTTATTAACTTATTTTTTGTATGACTGATGAATAAGTCTTGGGCTTGGTGATATTTTATTTAATATCTATGTTAAGTGTTTTATTGAGTTTCTACTTCTTTCTTCAAACTCCTTCAGTTGATTATTAGAAATGTCTCTATTTTCAGTTGCATTTTCCAACAAATGGTCATCGATTTATTCGGTTTCTGCAATATTGGTGTCCATATTGTGGAAAATACTTTACATGTTGTGCAATGCGGAACAAACGTCAGTAAAAATATCAACTTTGCTAGGGTGGTAACTGCTCGTCCTTTTCTCCATCAAGATTCTCCATCGACCTACGAACAGTCAAAAATACATTTATGAAGACAAAAGCGATTGGTTACACCTTTATAAATTTCAATACATCTTTCTATTATGTTTCTTGCCTTGGAATGATTTTCATTGAAGTGTTGCTTAGCTTGGTCATTAGATGCTCTATAGGGTGTGAGTAACCAAGGCGCAATTTATTTGCGTGCTTACCCAAAAGCCAATAATTATGGTTGCGTTCGGTGAAGCTTCCAGCGAAAAAGGCTCTTTCGTTGGAATGCTTCCAACCATTTATTGCAGTTATAAGCATTTTATGGTCGCAAACCTTAAATAAATCAATTGTATAAACGGATTTTACTAGTTTTAAAATAATACTCACTGTTTTCGGCTTAAAACGATCGTCGATTCCAGTGTAGGATTTTAATTAAAAATAAAAACCAAAATGGCTGGATTTGTAAAAAACTTTTTCTTTATTACACTTTGGCACGTTGTCGCTGTTGCAGTTTACAAAATAAAGAGAGCTCTTTTTACCTGAAGTTGGTGGCATTTATACTTGAGCGGAGAAAAAAAAATATTTAATAGATTATTGAATCATCATCTCCGCTCATAGATGGCGATTTCTTCCACTTAGGGTGGTAACAGATAATAGTAATGCGTTTGAACACTCACAATCATCGCATTTAAGCTGTGTCTTCAATTTCTATTAAAGAAAATTTCCTCATTTTCTCGCGGTCTTTGAAAGTATACGTGGGTACCATCTACGCATCCGATAACTATGGAAATAAAATCGCAAGTACGAAGAACCGAAAATGTGTTTATTTATACTTACTTCCTGGTATTGCATATACACACAGAGAAAAACCTGTGTAAAATTTACCTAAATCGCGGTATAAGCCAACTTAGTCCTAAGGCCGTTTTGAACCTGGTAAGTTCTAAGGCAACTTGCCTTAAATTCCCTAGGTAACCCACATTTTTGAAGCAGTTGCAAAATTAACCTAGTTCTTGGTAACGGTATGCAATCTTGCCTAAGGCATTTTACCTTAAACCTAGGCAGAATTTACCCTAACATTTTACCTATGGAATGCATAATTTTACCTATTTTATTTTTTTTAGCACGGGTAAAATCAACCTAGTTTTTGGTAACGGTATGCCAGGGTGCCTAAGGAATTTTACCTTAAACCTAGGCTGAATTTAGCCCAAGGAATGCGTGATTTTAAATTTTTTTAAATGTTTCCATACAAACTTTGACCCCCCCATTTACCTCTTTAGGGGCTGAATTTCTAAAATCGGAGAAATTAGTTTTCTTTATTTCTCATAGAGAGTACACATACCAAGTTAGAAGTCAATCGGATGAAAAATAAAAATGTTCCTATAAAAACTTAGACCCCCCTTTTACGCCTTTAAGGGTTGAGTTTCCAAAATCGGAGAAATCTGTTTTTCTCATAGAGAGTATACATACCAAGTTTGAAGTCAATCGGATGAAAAATAAAAATGTTGCCATACAAACTTTGACGCCTTTTCCTTTAGGGGTTGAATTTCGAAAACGCCCTTAGTGCTTGTATACATCATAAAGGGAACCTCTGAGCAAAATTTCAGCTTTCTAGAGCAAAGGGTTTGGGCTGGGCGTTGATGATCAGTGAGTGGTAAACTTAATTTTGATATACATATATATAATATATATTATATAAGATAAGATATTCATACTTACTCTTATTTCTTGTGCTGAATTACGCTATCAGGAAGGTTATAAAAATTAAAGAAATGTTTTGCTAAGTATTTTTTTATTTTTTTTTTATTTTTTACTAATTGGTTTTTTACAAAAAGGTTGGATTTTTACAAATAAGTATTTAAGTACCTACTTCAATAACGAAATATTTAGAAAAAAAAGACAAAAAAAATAAAAACAAGCTACAGAATCATGTCAAGTATTACATTTTGATTAGCCTGTCGATATCATTTATAAGCGTTTGCACAGAAGGTATTTTGTCGCCATCTTCTATGTCAAAGCCAAATTTTTGGAAAAATGTCCAAACGGACAAACTCTGTGGGGGATACTCAATATTTAAAACAAATAACATTTTGATATACAGATCAATGCAATCTAAATAAGATTGCATTTTAAATTTTATATTGTCAAATGAAATGTAGAAGCCTTTGAACTTGAACTTCTCACCAACAACAACGATAACTGGTTGAAAGCTAGTTTTGAGTTTGAGGCATTCCTCCCTTTTTTTCCCCAAAAGAGAATCCACGTGACTTGCGTCTTGCACTTCAAGAGTGAATGAAGATTTGGAATCTTCAATCGTGAATTTCTTACACGTTCCCGCTAAATTCCTCGTTGTAGGTGGCAATATGCCATGAAGTAGAGTCGAGTATGCAATGTTGATATTATCTGGAAATAGAAAACATACATTTGACTATAAGAAATTTTCTTTGTGAAGCTTGTTTACAAACCTATGTCCATGTTTGCTATATTTGCCTTAAGATCTTTTAGAAAGCTTTTTAAGGTATTGGCTTTAATCCGATCGCTGAATAGATCTAGGGCAATGTCACAAAATGATTGCCACTTCTGGAAGTTGAAATTGGTGTCCGGTTTTATAAATTTAAAGTCCATATTGATCTGAAGAAACAAATATAAACGAATTAAAGGCAAAATCATGATGTGCTTATAAAGTAAGGCCATATTTTACCAATTCTTGAGCACGGGAATATTTAAAAAGCTTTGTCTCTTCCTTTCTTACTTCGTTTCCAATATCCCACGTAATCCAGAGTGGACATAGCTTCAGTTCCAAAGCTTTTACGGTCTCGCAAACTATCTTCGAAAGGGGACCTTAGCAAAAGAAATCCCAAAGTCGTTACCAGTCAGCCATTAGTAGCCACCTCCAGCTAGGAACTCCAAGGTAGCATCCAGTCTTAAAATTGGGGGAATATATGTTGACCGCGAGCCGCTCCTTGGGTTAACTGTTTCCAAAACTTGAACAAACGCCTCTTTCGATAAGCGAAAACGTTGAATAAAACTAAAATGCAAAATCCAATTCAGCAAGTTTATTGTTTAGAAATACATGGTTTATATAGGTAAATATTTAGCTTTTTGTTGGAAGTGAAAGATGATCCGATGCATCTCTTAGCGTCCTTCGCATTCGCATTTGTCGGACCAAATTTTCATTTTTTTCGTCATCGAAAAATAACTAATTGTAGTGCTGACCCATTTTTTTATCTTTTATTAAAAATGCAATTAATAAAACTCAACAAGCTAGAGCAACCATAAACGAAGTATGTGTAGTGCTGTTTTAGTTTTAACTGAGAAGCACTACTCTCAGTTGGGTCTCACCTTGTCCTCGTGTTATTTGGTATGTCCAAACAATAAAACGCAATGGTATACCTTAGATTTATTAACTTTATTAACGTAAAGTTTTCCTTAATTGTAACTTTATTAAACTATTACACTTGATTATTGTAACACTAACTTTATTGTTCAAGACTTAGGAATTAAGTATTATTAAACTTTTACACTTGATTTTTTATCAATAATAAATTACACAACAAGAAGGATTTTTCTAGATTACAATTCTTTATTAAATAAATCACAACCAACACATGTGTGTAAAAAACAATTGACAGAATGACAGAAGGCCGGAAGTTCTTCATCTTCTTCTTTTTTCTTTATATATCCGAAGTTGGGTGCAGTCTTCTGCACTCATTGGATGCGTTCAGCCGATACTGCAACACTCCAACCAATTAACGCCACTAACAATAGATGGCGCTCTACAATAAAGGCTCACAACTCGGCTAATCTGACAATTGGTCGACCTCGAACAAAATTTTCAAAACAAATATCTATTCATAACCTCTACATATTACTCTATACTTAATCTAGATCTAAAGCAAGAGGGTCGCTTAGAGTCTCAATAGGTATAGCCTCTTTATTACATTTTAAAATCCATTTCCGCAGTCTATTCGCCTCGACAACACCATCGTACGGCAGCTGAGTCAACTGGCAGTTTTCGACGTCCCGCAACACATACCTATCATTTCCAAGTACTTTACATACGACGTAGGGACCACGGAATTTAGGCAAAAACTTTTTATTTGTCCCAACGGTAGTATCAATATTTCGCATTACAACAAAGTCACCGACGGCAAAATGTTTAACTTTCTTGCTGTGCCTAAGAAAATAACTTAAATTATATTCCTGAGACCTATCAATTTTCCCTGACGCCTTCGCCCGAATCTGACTTAGATCACGGCAGTTATCCGGAGCCATCTTTTCCTCCAGATGCTCCGTGATTTCGTCTATGACTTCTCCCCGCTGATTGATACCAAACAACAGCATACTGGGCGAGTTCTTAGTCGTGCTATGAATAGAATTATTAATGGCATATTCCACCCTTAGCAACATACTCGACCAATCGGCATGATTTACAGGTTCACTTAGTTTTCCCAACATAGTTTTGATCACTCGGTTGACCCTTTCGACCTGCCCATTCGCCTGAGGTGAGGCCACGGCAACCTTTACATGTCCAATATTTCGCTTTAGCAAAAAGTCCTCGAACTCAAAAGAGGTGAAGCATGTACCTCTATCGGACACAACTCGCCTTGGCCTGCTGTAATATTTGAAGTATTTATTCAAAGCGGCAATTACTTTTATCGTACTCGTCGATCTTGTAGGATATAGCTTCACAAATTTTGTGAAGGCATCTATCACCACTAAAATATGCTTCCTTTTCGAACTAATAGACGGCAACAGACCAAAATGGTCCACATGAACGGTATCAAACGGCAACGGATTTTTCAGAATATTATATAGGTTCTTCTCACAAGAAAGAACTGGAATAGCATACATGATACACTTAATACAATTCTGGATAAATCTTTCAATTTTCAGACGCATACCCGGAAACCAGTAGTACATAGCAATCTTGTCATAACATTTATCTAGCGCTAGGTGACCCAGTTTTTCATGGATCAAACGTATGACATTATCTTCCATTTCGTCTGGCACGTATAAAGCCTTACTTCCACTTCTCATGACTTTAAATACAAGTCCGTCCGTCATTCCGTAATCTTTGACCTCTTCAACCTCCATACGATCCCGCAGGATCTTAATTACTTCGTCCCGTCCTTGTGCAACTTGAATTTGAAAATCAACATCATCAACATCCCAAATCGCAGAAATTTGACACCTGCTTAGGGCATCGACATATCCCATAGATATACCACTACGATGCTGGATTTTGTAGTTATAATTTTCAAGTTCTAAGGTCCATCGGGCAATCCGAGGATTAGCTTGTTTTTTCTCTAATGTCATCGTTAGACAACTACAATCCGTCACTATTTTAAAATGTATTCCTTCCAGGTATACCCTGAATCGTCTCAAAGCATAAATTATAGCGAGAGTCTCAAACTCAAAGCTATGATACCTGGATTCCGCAGCGGAGGTTGTTTTAGAAAAGTAAGACACAGGATGAAATTTCCTGTCATCCTGTCTTTGAAGCAAAACGGCACCGAAACCAATTGAACTAGCATCACAATGCAATTCCGTTTCTTTTACAGGACTATAAATAGCCAGAATTGGTGCTTCGACCAATCTGCGCTTCAGTTCGTTAAAAGCATCAAAGCATTGCTTATCAAAATCAAAATCGGCATTCCTCTTTAACAAATTTTGCAATGGTTTTGCAATCCTGGAAAATGACGGCACAAATCGTCTGAAGTAAGAGAATAGCCCAATACAAGAATGCAATTGTTTCTGATTAGTCGGCAACGGATATCTCTTTATAGCGGCAATATGGGAATCACTCGGCGCAATCCCATGTGAAGAAACGCTATATCCCAAATACTCTATTTCCGTATGACCAAACCGACACTTTGCAAGATTCAATTTAAGATTTCGTTGAGTAATACGCCGCAAAACGGTTCTTAGCAACACTTTGTGTTCTTCAAAGTCTGAAGTGGCGATCAATATATCATCCATATATGCAACTATTTTACCTGAATCAATCAAATCTCGGAAAATAACATTAATAAATCGCTGGAAAACGGCAGGAGCATTTTTCAGCCCAAACGGCATTCTTAAATACTCCCACATGCCACTTGGAGTAACAAACGCAGTAAGAGGAATAGATTCCTCAGAAACCCGAACTTGGTGAAACCCGCTTTTTAAATCCAAAAGCGTAAAATATTGTTTTCCTTCAAGATACTCTACACAATCTTCTATAAGCGGCAACGGCTGATTATCTCGGATGGTTTTCTTGTTGAGGCCGCGATAGTCCACGCACATTCGAATCTCTCCACTCTTTTTCTTAACTAGAACAATAGCGGAAGCATAAGGCGAGTTACTTGGCCTAATAATACCGTCTTTTTCCAATTGATTTACTATTGATTGCACCTCAGTTCTTTCAAAGTAAGAAAGTCTTCTAGGGGCACAGTGAAACGGAATATCGTCACTTAAATGAATTTTCATTTCATAATTTAAAGGTTCCACGTCAATATCTTTCGGCAAAACATAAGAATCCATAATTAAATCATTCAATTCGGCACAGCAGGATTTTCCTAATTTATAATCAATATTTAAATCTACTTCGTCTGAAACAACCTTAATATTAAATATATCCGGCACGGTATAGTACTTGCGATTAACTCCAATTGACTTAACCTCCGAAACAGATTCCTCTAATTCTTCATTATTACAAACTGATGACAATTGATCATCTCTGATAAGGCTATATCTATTAAGAGTTGTAAGAAGTTCATTTGGCAAATTAAATCTGTTGTTTCAGTTTAACGAAACCAACCTCTCCTTGTTGTATCTACATTTTACCTTAGTCAGATGAATATTGAAAGCATACAAAAAATTACGTCCAAAAATAATCGGCAGAGTCATAGTTTCGTCTGGAACAACATTAATTTGTATCGTCTTTATTTTATTAGCAAATTTTACATTACATTGTATTTCTCCCAAAACATTAATTTTTTTCCACCTACCCCATAGAACGAAGGTCTCAGTGCCTTTAATGTTCGCGTCAACTCGACCGGGATGTATGACGACTTAATAAAACTAGTTGGACTGCCCGTATCAAAAAGAGAAGGAAACTTCATGAACTCTACACCTTTTGCCAAATCAACTTCAAAAGCAACACTCACCCAATTTACGGCACCAACAATTTCATCTTCATCTTCGTCATACACAACTTTTCCAGAAACGGCCGCAACTTGTTTTTCGGCTTTCGGAACGGCAACGGCAGACAGCATCTTCTTCGGGTTCGGACACGTCCTGTGGTCATGACGCAATGGATACGGACAGTATGGTTTAATATGCCCCGTCTGTGAGCAATTGAAGCATAGAACGGAATTTTTGTCGGCATTCGGCTTCACCACGGCAGCAGGTTTTGTCGGCACGGCATTTAAATTGCGTCTCGGCACACCCAGAGTACTTTCGGTAAGATACTTTTGTTGGTAGCGATTGATAAGTTGCTTTAATTCATCAATGGTGCGAGCACCCAGCAACAAATTAACGTTGGATATTCCGTTACCCATACCATCTATGATGAAATCGATGACCTCTGTTTCGCTGATGTCCGAACGTTTGGCAATTCCCTGCATGATTAGGGTGTAGCCATGCAGCGACTCCTTTTGTTTCTTCCACTTCCTTCGGCTCAGCATCCTATATACATCTTGACGAGACACTGCAATGTCGAATTCCTTTAGGAGCGCTGACTTTAGATCGATGTAACTGAGTGCGGCAGTTGACTGCAGAAACTCCTTGGCAGTTCCGACGAGTGACCGTCGCAGACTCAGCAACTTGAAGCGGTCATCGGCATTTATCGTCTGCATTATCTCCTCGAAATCACGTAGAAAATGCTGCACAGAGTGGCTTACATCGTCACCGTCGAATTTCGGAATGGCATGTTCGATTTCTCCGAAGTCTGGTCTTGGTTGAGCGACTGAGGCGGCACCTTTTTCCAACTCGTTAATCCGCTTACGAAGCTCCATCACCTCAAGTCGCTTTCGAAGCTCACTCAGCTCTTCGTCCAGAGCTTCACTTCGAACGTTCTCGGCATTCTTAGAGTTGTCGGCATTGTCGGCAATATCGGCATTATCGTCATTAGCGTCTTCGTCACCACTTGCTATGGAAGCACTTTTATTCAGCTCACTGTGGTATAGCCTTTTTAATTGCGCCGTAGTAGCAGAGTCAGGAAATTCTACACCAATTTCCCTGAGTGCTTCCATCAGCTGCTGCTTCGTCATTGAATTCGGCATTTCTTCACGATTGAATTATTTTTAGAAAAAAAATAACTTCGTCTTAATTAGGCCAGAGATGTTCTGACCCCACATCTGAGTTTTCATCAATAATAATTTACACGACAAGAAGGATTTTTCTAGATTACAATTCTTTATTAAATAAATCACAACCATGTGTTGTGTGTAAAAAACAATTGACAGAATGACAGAAGGCCGGAAGTTCTTCATCTTCTTCTTTTTCCTTTATATATCCGAAGTTGGGTGCAGTCTTCTGCACTCATTGGATGCGTTCAGCCGATACTGCAACACTCCAACCAATTAACGCCACTAACAATAGATGGCGCTCTGCAATAAAGGTTTACAGTATCTTATAAGTTTATGTTTATTTTTATTTATTTTTTTGTTATGAGGTCCAGTCTAGGTACAATATCGACTTTACTCGTCTGGGGTTCGTATAAGTTTGTTCACGGGGTTGTTTAGTTGCTCAAAGCGATTGGTGAGCTAAGTGACGTGGCACAGATACGGGTCTAGTACAGGGGGGGTGCACTTGTCACAATTTTTACAGAATCTTGGCTCTCAAATCACTCCACTTTTGGCATGCGGCACAGTAAATTACGATTGTGCGCTGCACCTCTCGTTAAAGTTAGCAATCGATGAATTATGGAGAGGCCGCCGTATAGTTAATTTTCGGTTTAATAATTTTTTTCCTTTTTTTTTTATCCCCCGTATCGAGGTACCGACGCGAAGTTCGCGTCTTGTGTAGGAGGAAAACATTAAACGTAATTATTATTATTATTTTTTTTATTTACAATTTTTATTTTTATTTTTTTGCAAACTATTAACGCCAGGCAGGCGTCTCCGATTATGCAATGAGAATAATAAAAATTCCCTGTAAGTATAATTCAAATAAACTACGGTATACTCTACTGAAGTATATACCACTACTTTACTTAGATATGTATCTACAAGAAATATTTAAACTACAGTACACTCTGATATCAGATGCAAGGCAATACACGCCGAACACATTTGGTGTTCAGGAAACCAGTAGGCATGCCACAGATACTTGACTATATTATAACTTGACTTCTATCTACTAAAAAAACTTTATTTCTGATTCTCAATTGACCCCTTACCGCTGGTGGGGGGAAGTCAATGATCGTCTTCTCGGTTATAAAATAGAAGTGAGCTTACAAATGATCTGCTCTGATATTTATAAACAAATTTTGTTAACGTCCACAAAACGCTTGATTGTTCTTCGGCTATAACTCGTCGAAATGGGGGGGGGGGGCGTATCTTGCTGCTTAAGTTGAATACCTCTGACTTAAATATTAAAATGTACACAAAGAATGAAGCTGAAACTTCTAGAATCTACCCTATGAACTTCTCGCGACAGATGTTGTGTCGTCCTGTGAAGTCAATATGACTACTATGCGTTGACGCTATTTAGAGGAATTTCAAACTCTACTCTATCGTTATAATTATCAAATAAACGTTAAAATTCAATATAATGTATTGTACTCTACTCACCAATCGTAGGTACAGCCGATGTACGCACATTTGCTTCTTTCGATTTCCAATTAGATGTATCTGTGGGTTTAAAATTTCATTTGTTTTCTCACACACTTGTGGGATTGAAAGTCCTTTTATCTTGGATTTCACGTATCGAATTCCCTAACAGATTGAGATATACTTATTGAACGACTGCACTATTTTGTGCTGCCGGCAAGTGAATTTCGGTCGATGAGCGTTCGTTGACTAACGAAGTCACTTGCACGAAACAATGGTTAGTTGCAACGAATGTTGTTTTAGTTTTCCCTACGCTAACCAAAGCTGCGATCGCGATTGAGTCCTATAATTGAGATTGAGGCGAAAGGCGAGGTGATGCGTACTGGAGAGTGGCGAGACAACGGCGACCGACGAGATGATTGCTTTCTTTGCTCGAAAGCTTGACAACTGCTGAAAAGAGCAATTAAAAGAAGCAGAGTCGATAGCGACAAATAACAACTAACACTTTATTTATGTTTTTCTTTCTTTTTATACAGAATGTTGATCGTACATTATGCTTTGGTTTTTTCTTCGTTAATATAATAAATATGGCTTTGAGCGCCTAATTCAAATTATTGGGGAGTTATGATGAGTTATGATAATTCACAATAGCAATATTAATCATGTTAGAACTAAAACATTTTCTTTATATAATTCAAATTCAATAAGCTACGTATGTAAGATTATTTTGATTTTTGGAGCAGTTTCACCACTTATACTACTCAATGCACTTTAGCAGATTACTTTATGACTTAAAAGATATTGCCTTAGGGGCATAATAATAATAATAAGATAAATAATTTCCATGAAATTTGCTATAGGCTTATATTTCCTATAATTAACACTTCCAAGTGACATTACGTGTCGGTACGGATATTTTCAATAAAACAAACTACAACTAATACGGAATTCACTTCACACTGGGGTTGGTTGCACGTAATCCTATACGGGCTGCAATGCAGTGTCCAGAGTGGTGATGTGTGTTGCACACCAACTGAGTGTGGATAAATCCATACTGATTCGATTCTAGTAGTTCTGACTTAAAATACTAGTGGTAGCTCCTGTATCTACTAAGACTAAATGTTTTTTATTATTTATGGTTATGGGTATTATGGGAAATTTGTCCCTTTCTCTACTAACATAAAATGTACTTCCTCCGTTTGCACTTCCTGCTATATGTTGTTTACATCCATAGGTTCTGGCCTATTTCTAAATTGTCCTGAATTCTATGGGATATTATTGTTTTATCCGTATTGTCCTGAATGACTAGTTCTAATATTATTGTGTCTATATTGCCCTGGTTAATTCTGCCTGTAAATTTCTCGTTTGAGTTTGGAAGTTGTTAGGTTGTCTTGTGCTGCTTTGATCACTTAGATCTAACAAGTAAGCTATACGCTTCTCTGATATACTTTGTGAGATAATCACAGATGCCTGGCATTTAAATTACTAATAAATTTGTTGATAATAATACTGGCAGTATTTGTGGGATCATAAATTAGGCTTATTTCTAGCTTACTCTTTTTATTCAGCTTCAGTAGTATTTCGTCACATTGGCTCTATAGGGTGTGGATGTCTCTGGTGTTGATGTCAGGTCACATATGTAAACATATCTATTGTAAAGCCTCATAACTTGGAGAATTTGTTTGTCTTTGTCACCATCCGACAAGTCCGAATTTATGATGTGATGTAGGTCGTGCAGGATTTGGTCAAATGTTTCCGGAACTCCAAAGTCTCTAGAGGCCACGAAAGTGTCACTATACTTCTCATTGTGTTGATAGCGGCACCTTGTATTTTGCTGCGGATAATTAGCGTTGCATATGTTCTGTTGTGTTCCGAGACAAAAAGAAAAAAATGTAATGTTTTATTAATATTATAAATGAGCCGATCTGCTCATGTGTGTTGATAAATCAAGACTGCCTCTTTATTTGTTGTTATATACTACTTAAAATTACGGCGTCCATTATAAATCATTTAGTTTATAGTTTCCAGATGAGGACAAATTAGTATCGGGTTGCGACGTCCATCATTCATCATCTTAGTTTATCGTCTCCAGATGAAGGTCGATGTTGATAAGGACAAGTGTCGCATTACTGGGTCCAGATGTTGGTGATCGTGGAATCATCATCTCCGTTGTGAGTCCATATAACTTATCTTGCACAATTTCCTAGCGAACAACTGAAATCCATATTTCCGCACAACGAAAATGTGCCTACAAGGCAACTTTGAGGTTTACCATATTGGGCAGTCTTAATTTCATTTCCTTTGAAATTTGTGTAGGCGGTTTTGGACGTCGAGTCAATTCTGTTAAATATTTTTGCGTCATGTAATTTAATTAGTTTTTTTTACCATTTCATAGGCAGATTTTGTTAAAATTTGCACGAATTTGTGTTCATCTTCGTTTGAATATGAATCTGTCATAACAGGTCTTTTAAGGATATGATTGGTTGTTCGAAATTTGGTTTCAATTCGATGTGACTTGTTCCATTTGAAGAAGCTTTGTACGAATCCCTAATGAACTGTTTTTTTGAATCATTTGCTTCAATTTGGCATTTACTGACTAGTCCGTTGTTTGTCAGGTTTTGTAAGTTTCCGTCTGACGTATTAAATACTGTCCATTTCTCTTTTATATTGTGTCGTTGTAGTACTGTAGGACCTGGAAAGTAATCACTTCCGAGAATGCTGCATATATTTGTCCATACTGTTCCTCGGAAGAACTGTATATGCTAACTTCTGTAGGTAGTATATAGTGATCTTTCTTGTTCACATTTGCTTATCCTCATTTTGTCTGTCAAGAAAGCTTGAGAAAATGTCCTCGATGTTTGGAAGAGATACAAGTACATTTGCTTATTGGGGAAAATTTGTCTCAAGACATTTCTTTCCACCAGGTCCTTATCTGTCATACAGCGCTTGATGTTATCCGTATGATCTTCTCTGAAGGTTTTCACTAACGAATGAAGGACATGTTCTTCTTCTGTGATTGATTTGGTTAAATTCATATGCTGGAGCTTAAAGGTCGCATTCACAATTACGACTTCTGGCAATTTTTCTCTTCAAATTTCTTGTGCACAGTACAGCCCCTTAAATTTTGAGACGCGCACGGTTTGGCCACAGCCCTACAATTTTAAAGAACGAATACGGTAATGATTCATTTACTAAAAAATATAAAAGCCGATGACTCAAAATTTAAGGGGCTGTACGTGTACAATACAACACAAGAAATGAGAAGAGACATAACTTCATGGCCAGAAACAGAATTTGCGGATGGGACGTATAAGCTCCATGATTTTCCTGAAATAGGCGGGGGAAAATTGCTGGCGTAGGACAGCTAGCCACAGAAGAAGAACATGTACTTTATTAGTTAGTGAAAACCTTCAGAGAAGATCATACGGATAGCGCTGATAACATCAAGTACCTTATGGCAGATAAGGTACTTTCCGGGTGGAAAGAAATGTCTTGAGACAAATTTTCCCCAATAAGGCAATGTACTTGTGCGTGTTTCACACATTGAGGATATTTTCTCGTGCTATTTCGACAGACAAAATGGGGATAAGCAAAGATGAACGAGAATTATCTCATCACTAGCTAGCATACAGTTCTTCCGAGGAACAGTATGGATAAATCTATGCAGCATTCTCGGAAGCGGTTACTTTCCAGGTCCTATAGTAGGTACTACAACGACAATTAGAACAATATAAAAGAGGAATGGACCGTATTTAAAATGTCAGAGGCAAACCTACAAAACTTGAAAAACAAACGACTAAAGTCAGCAAACGTCAAATGGAAGCAAGGATCTTAAAAAACAGTACGTTAGTGGAATTTTTAAAAAACTTCTTTAAATGGCACAAGTCCCATCGAATAGAAACCAAATTTCAAACAGCCAATCATATCCTGCAATGTGTTCCGAATTTAGTATTATGTGTTAATTAAGGATTTGGGATAAATAAAACTCACTCTCCGATTAATTATTATTATTTAATATTATTATTAAGTACTTCACGATCACGAAACACGATACATCTGATCACTCTGAAATGCAAACTCCCACTGCTGCGGTTTCTTGGTATTCAGTTACCAACTTGTTGGCGTCGTCCGGTAGATGTAGATACCGAGGCTACGTTTTGGGTGGGTTGCATTCAGTTTACATGTGTTTGACTTGGTGTTGGGCGCAATTTTATGAAATCACAACAGCCCACTTTAAAAGTGCTGGTCTTGCGGATCCCAACCGTTTTGCATCTTGCTTTGCAGCCACTAAATTTGCAAGTACTTCAGCCTATCATCTCACATCCTTCTAGAGTCTTTTAAGGTGAATACCTGCTTTTCATGTTGTTGATAGTTTAGGAGAAATTTGTTAAATTCCTAGAATGATTCGAAGAGTAGGCCAACCGCATATTGTTTATAAAAATATAATTTTTCTGTTTGGAGGAAATTTTTTTCTCTTCAGGTTTTCGTCAAAAGAATGATACATCGATTTTAAATAACCTTCCCTTTCACTTCTAGGTCTTCTGCTGCCGTAACATCGTCTACTGAGAGTCGAATGCGGTCCTTCAATGCTTCCGTTTTACTTCTTCCAGCAGGAGGGTATGGGAGTTTGAATTTAATGGCCTATAGCAAAAAATCTCACCCGAATTAGTTGTTACGACTCCTATATGTGACTACATTAATAACCGGTGTTATATTTCAATATAAGTAGAATGTTTCCATTTTAAATGTCTACCTATTTTCGGTGGTTCATTTTCGAAAAAATGATCCCATAAAACTCTCGAATTTTTTCGCATCGCCGTTTCAAATTTCACTTTTTTAAACTAATCTTTTTAGAATCTAACTCAGCAGTAAAGATTGGATCTTCAAAATCAAACCCCACTTCGACAGAAAAGAAACAAAACAAAAATAAAAACATTGCACAGACCAGAATTCATACTGCTTGTTTTGAATTGAACGAACTGGAAGTGGAACTGCGAATAGAAGAGCGAGAGACATCGATATCGAATTAATGTCATTGTCTTGTCAGCTATTGCACACTGGTTTCACTTATATTGCTAATACATAGATGGATGTGCAGAACATGTGTCTGAGATGATGGTGTCTATTGCGAGCAAAACAGACTTTTTCTTTGCAATTAACGGCATTTACTTTATTAGGTTTTACAAATTTCTAATTTCAATACACGTGATGATTTTACATCTGCTCGCTATCGCTGTCAAAGTTGAAGAAGCTTTGTACAAATCTCACTAACGTACTGTTTTTGTGAGATCACTTGCTTCAATTTGACGTTTACTGACTTTAGTCGGTTGTTTGTCATTTTTGTAAGTTTCCTCTGACATATTAATGTCGTTTTCGGTTGGTCGTCCAGAACCGTCCGGAAGCAATCCGAACTCTTCTGAAAGCGTTCGATTGGCACTCAACTGACAGTTCTACTGAAAAGAAGAGAAATTTGCTTCTGGATTTGAATACAGAATCGCGGAGAGTTCTTCCGGACGGTTCTGGACAACCAACCGAAAACGACATAAATACGTTAAATTAAATTAATTCTGTAGGTATTGAAGAGATAAGAAGAAGGAAAATGGGCGACTGTTCCGAATTTGTCGACTGTTATGAAGTTGTCGACTGTTATGAAGTTGACGACTGTTGAGAAGTTGTCGACTGGTGTCGTTGTTCGCCACACCATATTTAATTATCACAAAAGTTTGGATTCATGGTTCAGAAACCAAACTCGGAGGAAAAAATACTTCGAAGGCAGTTCGTACTGGATTTGTACAGAGCCTTCCCAAGGCAAACCGATTAGATTACACTAGGGCCACGAAAAGTGAGTCAAACCCCTGCAGTAACACGAAATATAAGTGTCTAATGCACTTCTAAAAGTTGAAGGACTTTATTGTTTTGATTAAAAACAATATCACTTTACACTAGGAATTTTTACTTTCAACATTACGCACTGAAAGAAAAATGCGATCACTATTCTGCCACAGCCGATGAATGCTGAATTTAAAATCGAATCTGTTTGTGTCTGTTTTATTGTTTTTATTGGTTGCCACTTGTACGTCTTTTCTACTTCACGACGTCTTTTTGAAAATAACTGCATTTTAAATATTTTACCTCATGATTGCACACAATTTTTTATACCCTCCACAGGAAGGTATATTCACTTTGCCATTACGTTTGTAACGCCAAGAAGGATTCACCGGAGACCCTATAAAGTATATATATTCTGAATCAGGATCACATTCTGAATCGATTTAGCCATGTCCCTCTGTCTGTCTGTCTGTCTGTCTGTCTGTCTGTCTGTCTGTCTGTCTGTCTGTCTGTCTGTCTGTCTGTCTGTCTGTCTGTCTGTCTGTCTGTCTGTCTGTCTGTCTGTCTGTCTGTCTGTCTGTCTGTCTGTCTGTCTGTCTGTCTGTCTGTCTGTCTGTCTGTCTGTCTGTCTGTCTGTCTGTCTGTCTGTCTGTCTGTCTGTCTGTCTGTCTGTCTGTCTGTCTGTCCGTCTGTCTGTCTGTCTGTCTGTCTGTCTGTCCGTCTGTCTGTCTGTCTGTTGAAAGCACGATAGCGTCCAAACGAATTGACCTGGGCGATTGAAATTTGGTGAGAGGACTTCTTTTTACCGTCGTCAGGTTGGTATTGAAAATGGGCTATGTCGGTCAAGTAGTTCTGGTACCTCCCATACAAAACCATTAGTAGACCCATGTGTCTCTCCGCCTGTTGAAATCACGATAGCGTCCAAACAAATCGACCTAGGCGACTGAAATTGAGTGACAGGTCTTATTTTTACGGTTGTCAGGTTGGTATTAAAAATGATCCATGTCGGTCAAGTAGTTCTGCTACCTCCCATACAAAGCCAATATTCGACTCATGTATCTCTCTGTCTGTTGAAAACACCTTAGCGTCCAAACGAATCGACTTAGGTGAATGAAATTTTATGAAAGGACTTTTTTTAACCGTCGTCAGGTTGGTATTAAAAATTGTCTATGTCGGTAAAGTAGTTCTGCTACCTCCCATACAAAAGTAATGTTAGACACATACTAACTCGCGTGGCAAACATTTTGCAGGACTTTTATTCAGTGGAGGGTATCAAAGCATCGGCCAGGCCGATGATAACACTTTTACTTGTTGTATCCAAATTTTAAAATCATCGCCAATATGTTGAACAATAAATAGTTTACCAATATTTTACATAGTACATACTTACCTATTTAATTAAACTAAAAAAAAATATATTTTAATATTTTGTTACTACTCATTTTTTTATTGAATTTAATTGGCCAATCTACTATATTTTATATGAGTCCACTTTTCAGAAATATGCTCAATTTTTAAGATTTAGAATTCTTATAATTTTCGGCTATATAATTGACATATTCATAAGTATATCATTAAAGGAATTAACTCGAACTGTTCATAATTCAAAAAACATATTACGAAGTTTTAAACGCAAATAACCAATAAATACAAAAAAAAGATCAAGCAATAACCATTTAAAAAAAAATGGTGGAAAATAAATATTTGTTATTATAATAATGTAAATTTATTAAGTTGTTAAAAATTTGGTAAAATGATTTTTTTAAGATTTATTATTTTAATTCATGGTTGTTGCTTCATATTAACGCAAATGCAAATTAATTAAAAAATAAAGATTATTTAATTTTTTACTATGTTGAACCATTGGCATTGTTTACTTAGAAATTAAGTATCTTATTAATTATTATTATTACTTTTGTTAATATAAATATGAAGGAATAAATAAAATTAAAGCAAAATTGTGTCTTTGTTAATTTTTTTTGTCTGTTTGGAGTAGGTACTAGCTGACGGCGGATCGTACTGCCTTTTAGCCTTGACTGTAGCAAACGGATCTCTCTCTTTAAAGTCATGCCAAATTGCGTGGCGTGGTAATGTAGATCCAGCATAACTCTTTCATTATCGTGTAGTCCATCGTTTATTTTGAACAAAGTTTGAGAACTTTTAATACCTTTTAGAGGCTCACAAACTGCAGTTGAAATAAGTACTAGACATCATCGTAATTGTCATAAATGACATTTAGGCGTATTTTTTTGAGAATTTATAGCTAGCTCATATTGATTGTCATCGCAAAAGCCAATCGAACGGGGAACTGAATCCGCTTGAATTGGAATGGAATATTCGTGGGATAAGGACTTCCTCTCCTTTGAATTTGCCCTTGATGATATTTCGCTTGAATCACTTTGCTATTTGACTATTAATACGCAAAACTCGAATCAATTGCAGCAAAATATAGCACATTTGCTTAATAGAAAATGACAATGCTAAAATGACACCTGGCGCCATCTATTATTTATCTCGTTAACTTCTCCACCCAAAATGCCAAAACGTCTTTTATCACAATGAAATTCACAATCCTAAATTTTCCAAGCTTCACAACGAATTTTCAACCTTTATATCGTTTATATAGATTTTGAAAAAAATTATCGTACCGAAAAATTAATAAATTCTCTTTCTAGAAAATTTTAAAATTAATTATTTAATTAGTTACCTATTGTTTTTGATGTAGTAAATTTTTGCCTAACATGAGGTCTGTTTTTTTCCTCATCGCTCTCAGTGAAGTAAAGTAAAGTAGGATTTTCAGCACGCAATTACAACAACTGCACTCAATTTGACACCACTGAGATTCACACAAGCTATTCATTTCCAGCAAGACCAACTTTGGAGCATTCTTCAATTCTGAACACCAGGGGAACACATTTTTGTGTAATTTGGATCTGTTCACAGAGTGTCTCCTTTTATGATACCTACTATTTTGTCGGCTGTGGTGGGTGTAAATGTACATATAAGGAATTGCATATTTTAAACAACTTTAAAAATGACAACTGAATATTACGGAAAGTAATAAAATACTAAATATTTTACGTTTTTATTTAAGTTGCATTTTGTTTACAAAATATAATTATATATACACATAGACTTGTAATAATTGAAAACTATCTTTGATATGTTATGGGATACATTTTTTGTAGATAATAAATAGGAAATCCTCCCATTTTGTATTCCCTGTTGATTTTTTAACTGAAGTATGTAATAAAGGTTAAGTATTATTTACATAGCTACTCTTTTTTTTAAGTGAAAGTCATTCGATTTCAGCCAACTGACATTCCAACTTTTGATTTCGATGGGGATTTTTTTTGTTCATTTCTTCGCACATTCTCATTTTCGATTGCATTACCTAAGTTAAATGTTATGAGTTTTTTCGACTGAAAATGTGGTCTAAGTCTTTATTTAAACAATGTTTATAGTGAAATTTACATAAAACATACAAAATTGGAAGCAACATTTGTTCGTCTTATGGGGAAAAAATTTCAAATGTAAATAATCGTATGTCACAATCAAAATGAACAAACCAAAACGATTTGAAGTGCTCATTTATTTAATTTTTATTGCATTTTTTCTGTTCAATTTGATCTTTTCTTCCTCCAAGAATGTGTAAATAAACCCATCCTTTCTCAAATTACAGTCAAAACCAACGCAATCGACAGTGAAATATTTATACAGCTGATTTCGAAAATAAAGTTCATACAATTAAATCATTTGATAATGACCTTCTTTCCTTCAAAACTTAGATTGTGAGAAGTTCATTCGATTGAAAGTTTTAAATTCGAGGAATACTCGATTCGATCGAATCTCAGAATTAGCACGTTCTTCACTTTAGGGCTCACCTAATAAACACACCCACGCATGTTTTTGTTTTTTTTTCTTTGGCAATTAATTTGTGATATTATTTTGACCATACAAGACGCCAGGAAGAGAAAAAAAGTAAACAGAAAAAGTAAATATTCTGTACAAATTGATAATCATTATTTTTTTTGCGCTAAAAGGTTAATTATTCATTTTTCTAGAAGGATTTTGATTTTGAAATTGAATTTTTCATTGATGGCCATTTTGACAGCAATGCCAGCTGTTAACTTTTCAGGGGTAAGACCGACTGTTCAGAAAAGTGGTTGGGGACTGTTTTTTTGCACATTTTCTTACTTTACTTTACTTCACTGAGATGGGTGAGGAAAAAAACAGACCTATATTCAAATAATTCATATGAGACAAGATAACCCTGGATTAAATTTTCGACCGTTGTTCTTTATGGAACATTGCTTCCTTGGCCACAGTATCGTGTTGTCTCTTTTTGTTTTTACACAGACGCCATTATGATTTCACAACCTCAACGAAAGGTACGCGGCTGCGGCAGCGGCATTCAAGCAGAGCAGAGCAACAATCTCGTCACATCAATCGGATTCGTTTCGTATCGTATTTCGTCATCAAGAACTACATGTTATAACAAATGTTCACCATTTTGCATTTTGAGATTTTTTGTGAAAATTCTATAGTTCGTAATATTGTTGTATTATTCAATAATTATTCATTGTAAAATGTGATAGTGAGAACAAATTTGTTTGTGGTAAGTTAAGTCCAATGTTAATTAAATAATGCTGTAACACGGAAATGCAAATCTCTCAGATGGAAATGTCGATTTTTCGTTAATCATGGCACACCCCTTGTTCAATTTATATTTTTCCATTTCTTTGATTTCTGGTGTGTTTTTTGGTCAAAAGAAGCACATTTTCTATTGTAAATTATACATCTCAACTATTAAATATCAATTTATTAGAGTTTTAAACTCTACTATGTACTATTCTAAGATTTTGGTGATAATAATTAGGTAGTTCAC
The DNA here is from genome assembly GCA_949372485.1 of Cheilosia soror. NCBI lineage: Eukaryota > Metazoa > Arthropoda > Insecta > Diptera > Syrphidae > Cheilosia > Cheilosia soror. Next base: position 17,209,934 of record OX443562.1, on the reverse strand, counting down.
ACCAAAATTATTTTACACGGAGAAATTAAATGGCATTTCACAGATGGCTTCTTCAGACAACAATAGCAAAAGTGGATATATGTACTTGATACTTTTTCTTGTAGTACTTATATTCATTTAAATTACGATTACGATGGTTGATGCTGGGATGATTTGTTGCGTTGGAACAGAATGTTATTTGAAAATTAAATTAAAAGTATGTATGTACCTACATAAAATTTTTTCTTACATAGTCGGTAAAATGGCGTCTCCCCAAGTAATGTTTCAAAGCTTGCCATCGCATCGTGTCATTTGCATTTTTCACCCTTGTGAGCCTTGTCTTAAACCTTTTTTCATCAATGGTTGCGGCTCATTAGTGTCTTTTCCGAGTGAAATAATAAAATTGAATTTAAAGAAAAGTTTTAGTCAGAATTAAGTAATTTCGTAAAATAATTCCACAATTATTGATTACCTTTATTTTGATACCAACTAAAGCCAATATTGTTTAATTAATCGTTTTAAAATCGGAGAACAACATTTTCAATGATGCATTTCAATGATACCTATAACTAGGGCCTAACGAAGCAGCAAAATTGGTCTATCGTCATTCTGCACCGACGGACGAGTTTGGAAGATATGCTTATTCGTAGGGGATCGCACTTCCTATGATCTTGCACCATACGTATTTTTTTGTACGACTTCTTTCATTCTCTTTTCGTGCATTTTATTGTTATGCTTACTTATTTGGCTGCACTCACTACTCACCGGACGGGTACATTTTGCCAGTCTATGTTGGGCATGTTGTTTAATAATATTTTTCATTTTCCGTTTTTTTTTTTATTTATTTTTCAGACAAAAACGCTATGGGTAAGCCAGAAAGCAAAATTTCTGGATTTGGAACGATGTCAATACACACGAGGTGGCAAGGCAACCACAGAAAGTCACTGTTTGGTCTGGATTGTATATTGGTACGTATCTACTGCCATGAACACGACGTTGGTATTACCATGAACGCTACCCATCGATGATAACAAATTTCGTATGGATGATATGGATGTGAGCTACTTGTGGTTTTGACACACAGCTAATGTTCCAATGGATAATCTGCATGAGCGATCTGATCTGAGGGCATGGTTATCTCAAGCACATATGAACTGGTCACCGATATCGTGCGATTTGAATCCGTTAGGCGAACTATCATTGCCTCAAAGTCAACATAACTCTTGTCATCACTCAAATTCAGCGTCATCTATGCGCCAGAGTCATCGAAAATTGGACTTTCGGATGCAGCGAAGCGAAGCCGCGGCAGTCAGTTGAACGATGTAATATTTTTGTACAAACGTAACAAAGGTTAGTACATACCTAGTAGAAAATAATCTAGCTTTTTATGCATTTCTGAGTTTCACCAAAATAAGTAAAATTTTGAAATTCGTTGATTAACATTTAACCACATTAACGAATTCAACATAAAACTAATCAGGGTCAACCTATTGCATTTTAAAATATGTACATACATCTAATTAGTTTTGCTTTGCAACAGGCTGTAATCTAGAGGAGGGGTTCCCAATATTTTTCATACTACGTGCGACTCCCTAGAGAGGTTGAAGTATTTTTACGACACCCTTCTGAAGGCACCAAGTGACAAAGAACAGAAACAGGAACTGAAACAGAACAGAAATCTTTTTCGTTCTGTAGTAAATGGTGGTTCTGTTTACATTGTTCGTTCAGCTACACAAAACTGAAACAGATCAGAAAAACATGGCTGCCTCCCTCCCACGATAAATTGCATTTCTGCCGCTAGTAGCATCAGAAACAACCAACACAGACATGTTTACGTACTGTCGTCAAACAGCCATTTATCTGTCGCTAAATTTTGTTGCTGACAAAAAATGTTCTGTTCTCAGTTCTGTTTCTGTTGCAAATATATGGGATTCTGTTTCTGTTCTTTGTCACTTGGTGCCTTAGAAGCACAGACATGTAAATAGAAACTGATCTATCTGAAGATTCACTATACATATTTGTTTTTAAATAAGGACAGGACGACGTTGAAATATCGTCGTCCCCACTTCAAGATTTTGTCCAGATCATCATTTAGACTATTAAAGAGAACTAATTTGTTTGCATCTCTCACTGTGAGATGTAGCTGCATTCACAGGCCCACTGTTCAGATGGAGGATATAAGAGTGCAGTCATCAGCAAAGCTGTAGATATTATTATTTGTCGATCCAAGCAAATCGTTGATGTGGAGAAGAAATAGAGTAAAGAATAGGGGCGCTCTTGCATTTATAGCAAACGAATTAGATGATACACCATCTGCAACAACTTGGATCGATCTTCCCCGAAGAAAATTTTGCATCCATCCGCAGAGTTGTTGTGGTAATCCATAAGGCGCTAACTTGCCTAATAGGGCTCTATGCCAGACTCGGTCAAATGCCTTTGATATGTCCAAGGCTACGGCTCTGGATTCGCCGTGTTGTTCAATTGCTTGCGCCCATAAGTGCGTTACATAGCTTAACAGGTCTCCAGTGGAACGTCGGCTCCGAAATCAGTATTGGCTGTCGCTTATTAATCGGTGGCCTTTTAGATATTTGATTATTTCGACATTTATTGCCTTTTCCATTACTTTTGAGAGCATTGAAAGTAACGCTTTTGGACTATAGTTTTGTGGCAGACATTTCCTCCCTTTCTTTGGAATAGGTTGAATGTGAGCGGTCTTCCAGCAACGGTCTTCTGGGAGTACGACATGCTAAACAGCTTACATAGCACCGGTGCAAGTTATCGTGCACAGCTCTTGAGTACTATACACGGGACTCCGTCGGGTCCAGTTGCCTTATTGCAATCTAGTTCTTTAAGGAAGCGTTTAATTATTCGAGGCCGAAATTTAACTTCTGCCATCGATGTTTGTTCCCTCGGTATATTTGGTGGCTCTAGTTGTGTAGGATCTAGGGTGGAATTCTCTGACAACATGCTAGCGAAAAAATCTACCTTTTCTTTAGGTGTTGTTGCTAGCGTGCCGTCGTCTTCTGTGACTAGAGGTGGAAAGGGAGAGCAACTAAAGCTATTACTGATTGCCTTTGCCATGCACCAGAATGCGCGTGAGCCGTTAGGACAACCGATTACTTTGTTAGTGACTCTTTCGTTGTTAGTTGTCTTTTCAGATATTTTTTGCTCCGATAGGTTTGACCGCCATTCACGGAAAACCTTGTTTTTCGCTGCGATAATTCGCTTGCATTGAACTTTGACCTGACCCCGCAGTATTCTTTTTTTATGTAACCATTATACAATTGCAAAGTTCTAAATTTGTATTACATACTATTTGTTTTCTTTTTCTTTTAGGTCGCTTTAACTGAATGTTTTCCAACGAATGTCAATCCGAAAGATGTGCAGGAGAAAATTTTTCAAGTTTACCCGTCGACGGGCATGATTTCAAATGAGTTCCTGATCGGGTCATCAAGAAAAAAATTAGAACAAATAAGGATCCAGCAAAGGTTTACAAACATTTTTCGGCGTACAGTCAAAATTCGGAATTTACATACATACATACATACATTTTCAATGGCCCGCTTATCCATTAAGTGGGTCGCGGGTGTAGGTTACCTAAGTGGACCCTCCATAGCTCTCGATCCTCCGCCATCGACTCCAAATCAGTAAGGGCAATCCCCATACGGGTAGAGGAGAGATTATGAATTTGATCTAACCATCTCATCCTGGGTCTACCTAGGGGACGCCTGCTCGATGGTACGGATTCCATAGCGCGTCGTGGGATCCTGGTCGGGGACATACATTTAACATGACCAAACCACCGAAGCATGGACCGCTCCGTTCGGAGAAGTAGCTGCTCGACATTGAGTTCCTCACGTATTCTGGTATTTCTAATGCGATATCTACGAGTCACACCAGCAATACCACGGAGAAATCTCATCCGCGATACAATTCCGAATTTATTGATACTTTATCAACAAAAGTTAATAAAAATGATGCCGCTACCTACTCTTCAAAGATAAGGATTCTATTAAATTGCAGCTGTTCTCTCGATAAATATATCGAGTCCTGTAAATATCTCGTTGAGTTTCGAATACAAGTGCATGCAAAGTATAAGTTTTGTGGGAAAATTATGCAAAAAAACAATCAATACAAATTGATTTAAAAGGAAGTTTTCCAAAATTGAATACAACGGCTGATAGAAGGAACCGCACACAACACAACAATACCCTAAGACTCGTTACAATTCATTAGACCTACAATAGAAATACTAAAGAGTGCTCCACAGCATAGAAAACCAATTTCATGGACTACCTGAACGTTGTACACTATAACACTCCGAATTGATGGAGATTACATAAGAAGTTGACCAGCATACATTTTGAAAAAGGAAGCAGAATTCAACAAGAGAGGCTCATTGAGCTATTGCAATTGTTTTCAACTATAATCTATTATTATAAGATGAACATTCAGGGTAAGTGGACTTATTTTTTTTTTTGTTAAAAGTAATACATACTTGCCAATTTAAAAAGAAAAATACAATAAGTAGGAGGTTATTATTTTTACTCATACTCGTTAGCAAAGGTCCGAGACCATCAATTCACAATATGTACTTGGAATATTGTTAAAACCAACACGGATGTGCCTATAAGATTTCAAATGGTACTTAAATTAAATTAGAAAACCGAAATGTTCAAATATTTATACATTTACCTATCAGCAGTGTGTTCTTATTGTTGATTCTCCGAACGTTATAAAGCAAAAGCTAATCAAGTGGTGACAAAAAAGTATAAAAGTATTTATTAAATAAATTGATTGGATTATGAATTACAAAAAATAATTTTTAAGTGTTTCAAGTTGGTTGGTTCATTACGCTGAACCTTTTGCAACTCAACACTTATTGTATCTACAATTTGATCAAATTTAATTTTCTGCATTTACTTTCAATAAGTTTACGTTTATGGGTTAAACAAATAAATATGAGTTGCAGTTGTGACAGGGTTTCATTGCTCTATTTGGGACTTTATGATACTGTCTGTCAAGTCAAGGCACCAGAATGGCAACTGGTTTGAGGTAACCTATAAGCAGATATGATATTTAATTACATTTTTCTGCGGAGACAATTTCTCTTGGATAAATTTCTCCTTCATAAGAAAACACAACAAACTTCCGAAGGTATCGGACAAATTGTCATAAGTGTTTACCCTTTTTTTTTGATGACTTAAGTCCTTAGAATCCTCTCATTTTGTTTTATTTGAAAAAATTGTATTTCTTTGTAAGAGTTGAAGCTACGATTACACGGCCATTTTTCGACGTAAAATCGCGTAAAGCAGTCATTTTAATATCGTTCTGTGTGATCGCCATTTTTGGGATAACATTTTCGGCGCCATTTAAATGACTAGGAAAATGGTGGACAGCTTACAAAAATAAGCTGAAAAAAAAAAAAAAAAAAAAGGCAAAATAAAACATTCAAATAGGCAAAAAAAGGCATTTATTCAAAAAGGCATTTATTCAAACACTCGACATCACCCACTTCAATATTTTCAGGGAGCTCATGGTTTGCGTCGCCTTTGATAACGCAATTTATTTGCCTTACTGTTTCAAGTCCCGTATTCGCAGAGAAAACGGATTTGAATTTATCTAAAACATCTCCTGCGATTGTCCCATTTGCCGTTTCCAAGTCGCCTTTGATTTTGTTCAAAATCTGTAGGACTTCTCCGATCGTGTTTTCTAAATTAAAAAAAAAACGAATTGGACACTGTTAGAAAAAGCTGTAGCTTCGTTGTAGCTTAAAATTACCTCTTTTCTGCAAGCTTTCAAAAATATGGTCTTTTGGGTCCACTAAAAACCCGAAGTTAGTTTGGTTTTAACATAGGCTAGCTGCGTCTTCACTGCTTTGTCTGCAACTCTTGCATCGTCGTCTATTTTATCCATGATTTTTCTAATTTTTTCAAAATTCTGCGCGTAATACGACGCTCCTGCCAACCAAGTACCCCAACGAGTCAATACCTGTGAAAATTAAATGTTTATTGAAGTTTAATTTATTTATTTGAAATATAATTTAATTACGGGTTGTGGAGGCAAAGGCAGCTGAGGCTCGTTCTCTTTGAAAACTGCGATCCGAGATGGGCTTTTTAGAAAAACTTTCTTCATGTTGGATACAAGGGCGTCGACTTTCGGGAAGCTGCTCCTGATGGTTTCACATACCCTATGTAAGCCGTGAGCGACGCAAGTTACGTGAATCATTTTAAAGTACAAAACTTGCAGAGATTTCCCACTTTTTTTCATGTAAGGTGCAGCATCAGTCACAAACAGCAAGACGTTTTCTCTCTTAATTTCATCCGGCCACAACAATCGCATTGAATTATCAAACAGAGTTGCAATTGTTGTCGAGTTCACTCTTTCCAAAACCTCAGATGTAAGTAAATATCCACGTTCACCTTTTCGCAACGGTCCGACAATCACATTTGTAACGCAGCGCCCGGCTTTGTCTGTTGTTTCGTCCATCGATACGAATATTTTGTCGTCACTTATTTCAGCACGAATTTTGGCAAGTACTTCCAGATAGCAGTCATCCACATAGTTTTTTCGAAGGGTTGACTGGTCTGGAACCTTTTTTTGTACGTATTTTTCAATGAAAGCCTTGAATTCTGGATGGTTAACTTTAAATAGAGGTATGTCACATGCCAAATACATTTTGGTCAGATCTGCATTAAACTCATTTTTTTCACTCCCAGTGACAAAAGATGTTATGGTCTGATTTTTTTGTTTATTCTTCAATGCCACTGCTTGTTGGTGTTTTGCTCGTTTTATGTGTTGCTCAATATAATATTTTTTTTCGTGGTTTACTTTTATACCACACAATTTACACAGAAGGACCGAATTTCAAAAAAAAAATTTTTTAGTTTTTGCGATTCTCTACACGCGATTTTAGGCATTTTAATCTTCAACTCCTTTTTGTTATTGAAGAAATTAAAAACAAATTAAGTTTTCACAGCACACTCTAAACAGAACAGTCAATGAGACAACGACGCGAAATAAAAAAGACTGATGCACGCATTCTCGCTAAAAAAAATATCTGCTAAAACGTGCCTAACGGTTTATGATTGCCCGTCAAGGAACATTGTAAGTAGATACATAGTACGCTGCAGCTGCACTCGTGCGTATGTTTCACACAACTTTATTCCGCTATTGCCCGCCGCACCGACGCCGAACCCGGGGATAATTTAATTTTTGTTTGTATATTTGAGTCTTCTGTATGTATAACTTTGAAAAAGGCTAAAAGAGGAAAAATATGGGAAAAGGCAAAAAAAGGCAATAACGGAAGAAAAGGCAAAAAAAAGGCAAAATAAAATACATATATTTGGCACCAGCAGAACGTCAAACATGTTTGTTTAAAGTCTATAGTTTCATACGATTGCGCAAAAAAAAAGGCAAAGTGAGCAAAATCCTAGCAAAAAAAAAGTAAGTGTTGAAGTTGCTTCTGCATCTTCTTCTTCATCTACCAAATCTTTATCGTCATTTATTGCCGAGTTAGAAGTTGGTAAATTTTTATAAAATTCGTGAAACACAGGTGACACTAAGCTTAAAAAAAAAACCCAAATCCCTTTTTATTCTTCTCAGAGATATCGGGACTAAAGTTTCGTACAGTGAAATCTCTCATAAGCGGACACCTGCGGGACCGACATTTTTCGTCCGCTTAAGGGAGTGTCCGCTTTATGGGAATTGTCAAAAAATGTTTACGCTGTTTAACAAAATGTTAAGCTATCAGTTTTTAATTTTTTTTTTTTAATTAAAACTAATAATTTTTATATTTGTGATATAGATACGAGTATGTACACTGTACAGTGGGTATGTCTAAATAAAATACGTGTACTTTCAGTTTATATTTAATGAAAAAAGTCTTGAATTCGGCTCTGCCGTAGATGGACTCCAAAACACACAACTTTTTCAAAATGTGATTGGAAGATCGAATGACATTTTGTAAGGCCTTTTTGTCTCCAGCATTCAAAGCAAAGTTGCGAAGAGACTTACAAGCAGTTATAGCACTTCGGTAATTCATATAGGTGTCTAGTTATAATTCTTCACACTTCTCATCTTCACTTGAGATTGAGACATCAACATTAACAACACTTGGACTGTTTTCCATATTCCATCTTTTATGCTATAGCTATAAGCTATTGAATCCCACTTTTGAATTGTGAATAGACTGTTTTTTAAAATACTTTTTACAAGATAATGTTTATGCGAATATGCGTATAGTATGGTCGGGTGCGCATGTAGAGATATTGCACGGATACGATAACCCCTTCATAAACGACGAGCTTAGACAGTTTGCACAATTCTACTACATATTTTATTTGTGTTTACACCTTTTTATAACATTAACATAAATGCCAGCACAAAAATCTTCAGTCTTAATAGAATGAATCGATATCTATATAATTTAAACGAATTGAGTCATTTAGAAAGTTCTAATGCTGCAAATCCCAAGTAAATGGGTTTATCGAATTTTGTCTTTCCTTTTTAAAGCTTAAAGCCAATCAAATTTAGACTAAATATAGCTCTGCTGTGAAAATTAGGACGTGCAATTATACTTCTGGCTCCTTGACGTATTGTATTTCTCGCTTATGCCATCGAATTTGCGTGGATATTAGAGGTGTTATGTATGAACGACACCTAATTCCCCTATCAAACTATTGCCCGCAGTGGATTCTTTATCAAAGGCAGTTATTAATTAAAAAAAAATGCTCTTTGAATAAACATTTAGATTCTACAGGGTATTTTGCATTTAACATAAATACAATTAAAAAAAAAATATATATTTTGTATCATTAACTACAACAAAATAACTACTTATATTATGTAACGACCAACCAACTATGATAATGAATGGTTGAAGAGTCAGTCCGAATTTCAAAAGTTTTTGACGCCTTACAGAGATCGCTTCATTGAATGAGTGATGAATCCCTCGCGGGCTTTCGATTTTGATGGCCGCCCAACCTTCTTGTTGGTCCCCTTTAGGCGTATAGTTGATGTTACCAAAATCGATGGTATCAGAAAAAACGCACCTAGGTTACTGATATTTTCAGACACTGAAATTAAAAAAAAAGTTTATATTTTACAAGATTCGATCAATCATTTATATTTTAAGTATATATATTCTATAATAAAAAGAAATTAATTCTAATAAATTCCGTTGAATCCCAGAATACTCACCTTATCAATCTAGTAAAAAAAAAAAAAAAAACTCGTACGACACTGTATGCGATTTTCTGACATTCTGACAAGGAATTTGTCTAAAATTGTTTGTTCTGCTACATTTACAGATAATTCCGTTTCTAGAATATGTAATCTAGTCCCATTTGGGCATGTATCAACGCTATATAAAGCATCTTTTAGCTCTTCATCTTCAATTGTTTGTTTTAAACTCTTTTACTTGTCTTTATTTCTGATCAATTCTTTTGTTTTTATTACAATTTTAAATCGTTTTTTTTTTTACAATTTTTATTTCTTTAAACGCACGCACTACCGGCTCGATCTCACTCTTCTTCTTATATGACTACTCACCTCTGCGTTTTCCAGTGAACCGCCAAACCCAATAGATCGAGTCATTTCATTGGCCGAATACAACGAGCCCCCTCATTGGTCGCTTCAGCTGTCAGAATTCAAAGACTCGTTCCAATCTTTCAATGGAATGACCAACTGAGAGGCTACATTGGTCAATGAATAATTGAGAGGTTGGATGGGCCGATTGCTCAGTCTATTACAACTCTTTGGATTTTTTGCACTCTACTTCAGAGAACTCTGTTTCTAGACATACTTATATTCGCTAATTCCAGTGTTCAAAGCTCCATCCACCAATCTGTAAACCCTGGCTCTACCAGGAGACCTGGGTGTATAATGTGGAATATAAACGCGGGGACTTTTATTTAAAGTCGGGAAAATATATAAAAACCCGACCATCTTTAGTTCTTTATTATGTACACTTTAACTATACTATTTTATTCGTACAATTATTAGCCTTTCCGAATGCTCGGCCTCTACTACTGTACTGTCAGAATGTGACTGAGACCGGCTGACAACCTCTTGTTGGAAAAAGAGCGTCGGCAGCTGGCTCATATGACATATTTTAATAAAAAGACTCATACACGAGTACAACAATATGCCCATGTATGAGTGATTCGATACACTAGGAGCAAGAGATTGTAATTCCACGCGAGAGATTAGTTTCCCTAAAATCAATGCCTCTTTTGTTTTCTGACATTCTACTTCAAGGAATTTGTCTAAAATTGTTTGTTCTGCTACATGTGCAGAGAATTCCGTTTCTAGAATATGTAGAATAGTTCCATTTGTTTTATACTCGACTTATTGAAAAGTTTTTTTTTTCTTGGCCGACTTAAAAAAAAAGTATAGATACATATTTCTTGAACGATCTTGTATCTCTTATGTCGCCCACGGTACATTAACCTTGACAACAGTTGGGCAGTTCTAGCGCATGAACCAGAATGCCCAGTTGAAATGGTGATCGTCTTCTATTTTCTCTTGCTGATTAAATTCTCTAAGACGCCTTATCACGGGTGGCCCTGGGAGCAGTCTTGAATTGTAATTAGGAACGCGTACGATCTCCTGGTACTGAATGAATTCTTTTATTAATTTCTTTTCTTATACACTTATAAAATAGCTTACATAACAGAAAAAAAAAAAAACAATTAACTTGTAACGCTGGTGTGTGCGAATTGTCATCCGTCTCTTGATCGTTGAGCTTGACCTGTGCCTGCAGGCGCTCAATTCTGAACTTGAATAAAGCCTGGTGCTCCTCGTATGCCGCTTTTACGGCATTAAAATACCCCCTTATGAAATGGAGGTGGTCGAGTTGCTGGTGGAAATTGTTCCATATTTCGCTGTTTGTTGCATTGAAACCTCATTTTCTGACCCCTTGAACACAGAAAGATTTTTAACGCTTTTTCACTTATTTACCCCATTATGGGTTTGTATAATTTATTCCATATTACGTCTTAATAGTTAACGACAACAACTTTACTGAATGTAACGAAAGATACTAACATCTTTCCTCAGGATTTCAATTCAATAATCCTTAAAATCAAACAAAACGAAAGAAGATAAAGGTTAAATAAAACTAATTATGTATATTAATGAGATAGCTCATTTTCCCTGATTCCTATCTATGTAGTTACGGATATAATATATAAAGGGATATTAATAAAAAAAAATGTAAACAACAGGAATCACTTACGACTCACCAAATTATAAAGACTCCGCCGAAGGTATGTCTGCCGTCGAAGATATGTTGATCTAGCTAAAAGGAAGAAATTTATAGAACTTTGGATTTAGATTAAAACTATGTATATGTAAATCCAATTATAAAATTCACTTTATTGAATTCACTAGATTAAGTAGGTAGTTACATTTAATTTAACTTAATAACAATTATTTAGACTAGTTAGACCAGCAACCACCAGCGCGCGTCAAAGAACAAGAAGAACGAATGGAATCTGTACGCGATGCTTATAACCCGCGATATAAAGATGGCCGCAAAATAAAAGATGGCCACGATATAAAAGATGGCCACGATATAAAAGATGGCCGCGATATGTTATCGAGCTGCGAACTATGGTGGATAGGCGATGTTATCGATTGAAATTAATTGAAGAGTTACATCGGCCAAGGTTTATATACCTCACTTATATATGTAGGATCTGATATGCTTCCTTTGTTCCAATAAAAATAACTCGACACAGTAATACATTTAAGTTTATTTATTAATCAAATCTTTTCTTCTACGTTATAAAATTAATGCGAACGACCGGCCAGTACAAAAGTTCGAACAACAATGACTTGTGACTACGACTCTACTTTTACTTTTACTTCAACTGCAGCTGGGTTTTTTGGATAGGTACGAGTACGATCGCGTTTCATTCTGTCTGGTGTCGTTATGTTTGTATTGGTCGCGTTTTGTCACATCTGTTGCATCTGTCGTTCTGCTTGTGCAGTTGTATGTAATATGCGTTGGTCGGTTCGTTGGCGTTGTTGTCGTCGTCTGGCTACTCATCCCACATATATATGTCCTAACTAGAAAGAAACAAATCCATCCGATGCAGAAGGCAATCGACAAAAATTTGCGTTACGTTAATTCAGGCGTCAAGGTTAAACAAAAAATTAATAACTTCAAAATTACCACGTCGATTTAGCATTTGAAACTGAGATTAAAAATTAACACCCTGTAAAGCGACTTTCCATTCCTTGCAAATATTTTACCAGTTCCGCTTCCATATTTTTATTAAAATATTGGCTTACGACCCAAGGGAACAGCCTACCCGAACTTACTCTATCGTTTTTCTGTTAATTCACAAATGATCAATCGACCGGGGGTACGTAAAATCAAAGACAAAGGGCATGCATTCAAAAAGTTAAACAAGAGAACTTAAAATACTAAATATAAAGGGAAAAGGTAAATTAAAAAAAAAAAAAAATTCGATCTACATCAAACTACTTACCTGTTTTCCAAATTCGTGTTTTGGTTTATCTGAATCTCTTCTTAATCCAATATTCTATGATGGATATTAGGGGAATTCTGCTTAAGATGACATACTTTTTCTTGAAAGTGAAATATTAAAATATCTAGAAATCATACGGATAGAAACAAAGTGAATTCATTTAATTCATTTATTGGTAAACAAAACGTAATTTAACAAAATTCAGTAAAAGAATTAAAAGTATTTTGAAAATAATTGTTTAATTAAGCTGAAAAGAGAGTACAAGATGACATAGTTAGGTATAAGATGACATATGCCGTAAGTATAAGATGACATACCTCTTAAACATCGTCGTCTTTGCAGAGTTCACAAACGAACTGCTTTACTTTGTGGTCGACACCGGCACATAATGCGTGGCACCATTTTGTGCACGCCTGACAGGAGAGCCAGTGCTCCCCGGGACGTGATCTGCTGTAAAGCTCATTACAGTAAATGCACGCCACATCCTCATCATCATCCGAAAAGTCTGGTTGAACATTTTCGGTATCCAGTATTAGGACTCGTTTTGTTTGCTTATGTTCCCTTAGGCTTCTACGATGCTCCTTTTCTTTCTTGGCCTGCACTTGTGCTCGAACCTCATTTATAAATGGACTATCAGTGAGAAGCTGAGAGCCGGTCACTTTCCTCCTGTTGCTGTTCCTTAATTGCCCGGTTCCAGTTGCCTTCGGCAATGGAGAGATTGTCTTTAGCATTTGTTCAGGGTCGCAGCTCATCATCGAAGTTAAAGGTATGGCTGACGATGACGAAGGACCCGGAATGTCAATCGGTTCTACTAAACCCGATGGTTCATTTAGAAGAACCACTGCTTCATTGGCATCAGTGTGTTCTGGACTTTCAGTGACCGGGTTAGTAGCATCAGGATCAGCATTCAAAACGTTCTCCGTCACGTCGCTTGGCAGAAACATATGTTCAGGGAATATGCTCGGATTAAAGGGATAAATCCCAGTTTTTTCGAACCCGCTTGTAATATTCCCGACAGACGCAGCACTTCCGTAAGCTTTACCAAACAAAGCACTGATTTGGTAAAGCCCGACTGTTCTGCCAGGGTGGTTTTTAAGCCATGTAGTTATCTCCCGATTAAAATAAGCATCAAGAGGCCCGAAGAATGAAACATCCAGAGGCTGAATACGGTGAGTACAGTGAGGAGGCAAGCACAACATTATGACACCATTTGCTTTGGCAAACTCTAATGCGTTCAGATTTTTGTGGCTTCCATGGCCATCGAGAATTAAAAGCACCTTATTTTCCAGACTGCAACCACTGAACTGAACAAAATGTTTCATCCACTTGCAAAATAGTTCGCCAACCATATAACCGCTTTCATAGCACAACTCCAAAGATCCAGCAGGCGCACCATCAAAGAACTCACGCTTGTGATTTTTTCTTGGAAAAATTAGGGCGGGGGGAACAAGATTTCCAGTTGCACTGGCGCATACCACAACTGTTACGTGTTGGCCCCTTTCGGCGCTAGTTAAAGCCCCAACTTGTTTCTTTCCTTTGAGTGCAAATATTTTTGGAGGCTTTTGAACAGTACTCAGGCCAGATTCATCCATATTATAAATACGTTGCGGTGGTATATCAGTCAGTATTTCTTCTAACATCGCGAAAAACTTCATAACTTGAGGCTTATTGAAAGCCATAGCTCTTGCGGCTGACGTTGGTTCAGGTGATCTTAATGCCAATCTGGGGTTCCGGGCTCTAAAGCAATGCAACCAATCCCAACCAGCCATTTGAGTCTCTTTGTCGAATTTGTGGTTCACTCCTGCTTTTTCAGCGAATTCAAATGCCAATTTTCTTACGTCCGTGGTTGTAAAGCCGAAGAAACGGTTCTCGAACTCTAATATGTGTTGTACCATATGCTTTTCTACTTCTTGGCCAAAAGTTGGCTTGAAGCGGCCTAGGTTTTGCGGAATTTGCTTGAAATGACGACGAAGGGTTGCTTGAGGTACTCCATACTTCTTAGATGCCAGTAGCCAACCACATTTCTTTTCTCTGACTTCTTGAATAGCCTTAGCCATATCTTCTTTCGACCAAGAATGCCTGTTTGATGTTCTCTTGTAATTATTTGGCATACTGGAATGAAAAGATATATAAATTAAAATCAAATAATACCTCCTGGGTAAGATGACATACCGTGTCATCTTGGACGGTCGGGTATCATGTCATCTTGCCCGATATGATTGAAAATGTTTAGCAGATTGTTGGCACCAACATTTTCTGATCAGACAAAAATATCACACAGAAATCACTAAATATATAAATAAATGTACCAACAAATCACTTCAAACACACCACATTACTCACCTTATTATAAATTCTGGAGCAAACACTTAATACAAAAAAAACTTTTCCACACTGAAAATCCTTAATCCCGATCTCAATGAAAGCACTTGGTAGACTGGCAGCTGCATTACTATGGGGGTAAACAACATCGTAAAACTGTATGTCTAGACGTGTCGGGATGAACAGTGGCGCTTATGGTTAATGAGTAATTGCAAGTATGTCATCTTGTCTGGTATGTCATCTTAAGCAGAACTCCCCTACACAATTATTATTGAGAGAATTGGCAAGAATTATGCATTATCTAATTTTAACAGAAGTTTTTATTCAATATCAATACACAAGTAAGTAATGACTTACCCTTTTTATGCCTTTACGCATAGTCTGATGTTAGGCGATTCTGGACTCTCTGCAGGTGGAATGTTGTGCACAGCATATTCTTGATCGTTGATCAGCCAACTGGATTTCTAAACTTTTTCGCGAAATAAAGAAAAATAATAAAAGCGTATGGACGTCGAATGAACGATTTTATTATTTTTATTATGGATGTGGTCGCAAGTGGATAGGATTAAGGAAGGTCTTAACAATTTGTGAACACACGTATACAACTAAAAATATTATCGCCGAACGGTGTTGGTCCTCATGCTGTTCTTAGTGAATCCTTGTTCGTATGGCGTGGTGCGTTGCTTCATGCTTCATCTAGGCTGACATCAGACAAGGGCTTCGAACGGTCTGATAGGCGAGTAATGCCACGGTGGTTGACGTGCAGTTCGATGCCACGAGAAATGGGTTCAGATTTTTGAACGACCCACGTGGTGGCGTTGGACGTGACTTGGGAGCGTACGTCGAGAGGATCGTGCTGCTTCCCCACATTGTATGGTGTGCGTTTGATTTTGATCTGAAAGATTTGTCGCTATTTTACGCAATTATTTGGTAAATAGTGCTGCTACCCCATATTGTGTGATGAGCGTTTGACTGCTTACACTACAACCCGAAAATAGAAAAGATCATACTTGACAAGTTGTACTACTGCCCCATATTGTGTGATGTGCGTTTGATTGCTAAAACTATTATCCCAAAGGTGTGTTACTCTTTCACGCAACTATTTGGTAAATAGAGCTGCTTCCCCACATTGTATGGTGTGCGTTTGATTTCGATCTGAAAGATTTGTCACTATTTTACGCAACTATTTGGTAAATAGTGCTGCTACCCCATATTGTGTGATGAGCGTTTGACTGCTTACACTACAACCCGAAAATAGAAAAGATCATACTTGAAAAGTTGTACTACTGCCCCATATTGTGTGATGTGCGTTTGATTTCGATCTGAAAGATTTGTCACTATTTTACGCAATTATTTGGTAAATAGTGCTGCTACCCCATATTGTGTGATGAGCGTTTGACTGCTTACACTACAACCCGAAAATAGAAAAGATCGTACTTGAGAAGTTGTACTACTGCCCCATATTGTGTGATGTGCGTTTGATTGCTAAAACTATTATCCCAAAGGTGTATTACTCTTTCACGCAACTATTTGGTAAATAGAGCTGCTTCCCCACATTGTATGATGTGCGTTTGATTTCGATCTGAAAGATTTGTCACTATTTTACGCAATTATTTGGTAAATAGTGCTGCTACCCCATATTGTGTGATGAGCGTTTGACTGCTTACACTACAACCCGAAAATAGAAAAGATCGTACTTGAGAAGTTGTACTACTGCCCCATATTGTGTGATGTGCGTTTGATTGCTAAAACTATTATCCCAAAGGTGTGTTACTCTTTCACGCAACTATTTGGTAAATAGAGCTGCTTCCCCACATTGTATGATGTGCGTTTGATTTCGATCTGAAAGATTTGTCACTATTTTACGCAATTATTTGGTAAATAGTGCTGCTACCCCATATTGTGTGATGAGCGTTTGACTGCTTACACTACAACCCGAAAATAGAAAAGATCGTACTTGAGAAGTTGTACTACTGCCCCATATTGTGTGATGTGCGTTTGATTGCAAAAACTATTATCCCAAAGGTGTGTTACTCTTTCACGCAACTATTTGGTAAATAGTGCTGCTTCCCCATATTGTATGGTGCGCGTTTGATTTCGATCTGAAAGATTTGTCACTATTTTACGCAATTATTTGGTAAATAGTGCCGCTACCCCATATTGTGTGATGAGCGTTTGACTGCTTACACTACAACCCGAAAATAGAAAAGATCATACTTGACAAGTTGTACTACTGCCCCATATTGTGTGATGTGCGTTTGATTGCTATTATCCCAAAGGTGTGTTACTCTTTCACGCAACTAATTGGTAAATAGAGCTGCTTCCCCACATTGTATGATGTGCGTTTGATTTCGATCTGAAAGATTTGTCACTATTTTACGCAATTATTTGGTAAATAGTGCTGCTACCCCATATTGTGTGATGAGCGTTTGACTGCTTACACTACAACCCGAAAATAGAAAAGATCGTACTTGAGAAGTTGTACTACTGCCCCATATTGTGTGATGTGCGTTTGATTGCTAAAACTATATCCCAAAGTTGTGTCACTCTTTCACGCAACTATTTGGTAAACAGTGCTGCTTCCCCACATTGTATGGTGTGCGTTTGATTTCGATCTGAAAGATTTGTCACTATTTTACGCAATTATTTGGTAAATAGTGCTGCTACCCCATATTGTGTGATGAGCGTTTGACTGCTTACACTACAACCCGAAAATAGAAAAGATCATACTTGGCAAGTTGTACTACTGCCCCATATTGTGTGATGTGCGTTTGATTGCTAAAACTATTATCCCAAAGGTGTGTTACTCTTTCACGCAACTAATTGGTAAATAGTGCTGCTTCCCCATATTGTATGGTGTGCGTTTGATTTCGATCTGAAAGATTTGTCACTATTTTACGCAATTATTTGGTAAATAGTGCTGCTACCCCATATTGTGTGATGAGCGTTTGACTGCTTACACTACAACCCGAAAATAGAAAAGATCATACTTGGCAAGTTGTACTACTGCCCCATATTGTGTGATGTGCGTTTGATTGCTAAAACTATTATCCCAAAGGTGTGTTACTCTTTCACGCAACTAATTGGTAAATAGTGCTGCTTCCCCATATTGTATGGTGTGCGTTTGATTTCGATCTGAAAGATTTGTCACTATTTTACGCAATTATTTGGTAAATAGTGCTGCTACCCCATATTGTGTGATGAGCGTTTGACTGCTTACACTACAACCCGAAAATAGAAAAGATCATACTTGACAAGTTGTACTACTGCCCCATATTGTGTGATGTGCGTTTGATTGCTAAAACTATTATCCCAAAGGTGTGTTACTCTTTCACGCAACTATTTGGTAAATAGAGCTGCTTCCCCACATTGTATGATGTGCGTTTGATTTCGATCTGAAAGATTTGTCACTATTTTACGCAATTATTTGGTAAAGAGTGCTGCTACCCCATATTGTGTGATGAGCGTTTGACTGCTTACACTACAACCCGAAAATAGAAAAGATCGTACTTGAGAAGTTGTACTACTGCCCCATATTGTGTGATGTGCGTTTGATTGCTAAAACTATTATCCCAAAGGTGTGTTACTCTTTCACGCAACTATTTGGTAAATAGAGCTGCTTCCCCACATTGTATGATGTGCGTTTGATTTCGATCTGAAAGATTTGTCACTATTTTACGCAATTATTTGGTAAAGAGTGCTGCTACCCCATATTGTGTGATGAGCGTTCGACTGCTTACACTACAACCCGAAAATAGAAAAGATCGTACTTGAGAAGTTGTACTACTGCCCCATATTGTGTGATGTGCGTTTGATTGCTAAAACTATTATCCCAAAGGTGTGTTACTCTTTCACGCAACTATTTGGTAAATAGTGCTGCTTCCCCATATTGTATGGTGCGCGTTTGATTTCGATCTGAAAGATTTGTCACTATTTTACGCAATTATTTGGTAAATAGTGCTGCTACCCCATATTGTGTGATGAGCGTTTGACTGCTTACACTACAACCCGAAAATAGAAAAGATCATACTTGGCAAGTTGTACTACTGCCCCATATTGTGTGATGTGCGTTTGATTGCTAAAACTATTATCCCAAAGGTGTGTTACTCTTTCACGCAACTAATTGGTAAATAGAGCTGCTTCCCCACATTGTATGATGTGCGTTTGATTTCGATCTGAAAGATTTGTCACTATTTTACGCAATTATTTGGTAAATAGTGCTGCTACCCCATATTGTGTGATGAGCGTTTGACTGCTTACACTACAACCCGAAAATAGAAAAGATCATACTTGGCAAGTTGTACTACTGCCCCATATTGTGTGATGTGCGTTTGATTGCTAAAACTATTATCCCAAAGGTGTGTTACTCTTTCACGCAACTAATTGGTAAATAGTGCTGCTTCCCCATATTGTATGGTGTGCGTTTGATTTCGATCTGAAAGATTTGTCACTATTTTACGCAATTATTTGGTAAATAGTGCTGCTACCCCATATTGTGTGATGAGCGTTTGACTGCTTACACTACAACCCGAAAATAGAAAAGATCATACTTGGCAAGTTGTACTACTGCCCCATATTGTGTGATGTGCGTTTGATTGCTAAAACTATTATCCCAAAGGTGTGTTACTCTTTCACGCAACTAATTGGTAAATAGTGCTGCTTCCCCATATTGTATGGTGTGCGTTTGATTTCGATCTGAAAGATTTGTCACTATTTTACGCAATTATTTGGTAAATAGTGCTGCTACCCCATATTGTGTGATGAGCGTTTGACTGCTTACACTACAACCCGAAAATAGAAAAGATCATACTTGACAAGTTGTACTACTGCCCCATATTGTGTGATGTGCGTTTGATTGCTATTATCCCAAAGGTGTGTTACTCTTTCACGCAACTAATTGGTAAATAGAGCTGCTTCCCCACATTGTATGATGTGCGTTTGATTTCGATCTGAAAGATTTGTCACTATTTTACGCAATTATTTGGTAAATAGTGCTGCTACCCCATATTGTGTGATGAGCGTTTGACTGCTTACACTACAACCCGAAAATAGAAAAGATCGTACTTGAGAAGTTGTACTACTGCCCCATATTGTGTGATGTGCGTTTGATTGCTAAAACTATTATCCCAAAGGTGTGTTACTCTTTCACGCAACTATTTGGTAAATAGAGCTGCTTCCCCACATTGTATGATGTGCGTTTGATTTCGATCTGAAAGATTTGTCACTATTTTACGCAATTATTTGGTAAAGAGTGCTGCTACCCCATATTGTGTGATGAGCGTTTGACTGCTTACACTACAACCCGAAAATAGAAAAGATCGTACTTGAGAAGTTGTACTACTGCCCCATATTGTGTGATGTGCGTTTGATTGCTAAAACTATTATCCCAAAGGTGTGTTACTCTTTCACGCAACTATTTGGTAAATAGAGCTGCTTCCCCACATTGTATGATGTGCGTTTGATTTCGATCTGAAAGATTTGTCACTATTTTACGCAATTATTTGGTAAATAGTGCTGCTACCCCATATTGTGTGATGAGCGTTTGACTGCTTACACTACAACCCGAAAATAGAAAAGATCGTACTTGAGAAGTTGTACTACTGCCCCATATTGTGTGATGTGCGTTTGATTGCTAAAACTATTATCCCAAAGGTGTGTTACTCTTTCACGCAACTATTTGGTAAATAGTGCTGCTTCCCCATATTGTATGGTGCGCGTTTGATTTCGATCTGAAAGATTTGTCACTATTTTACGCAATTATTTGGTAAATAGTGCTGCTACCCCATATTGTGTGATGAGCGTTTGACTGCTTACACTACAACCCGAAAATAGAAAAGATCATACTTGGCAAGTTGTACTACTGCCCCATATTGTGTGATGTGCGTTTGATTGCTAAAACTATTATCCCAAAGGTGTGTTACTCTTTCACGCAACTAATTGGTAAATAGAGCTGCTTCCCCACATTGTATGATGTGCGTTTGATTTCGATCTGAAAGATTTGTCACTATTTTACGCAATTATTTGGTAAATAGTGCTGCTACCCCATATTGTGTGATGAGCGTTTGACTGCTTACACTACAACCCGAAAATAGAAAAGATCGTACTTGAGAAGTTGTACTACTGCCCCATATTGTGTGATGTGCGTTTGATTGCTAAAACTATTATCCCAAAGGTGTGTTACTCTTTCACGCAACTATTTGGTAAATAGAGCTGCTTCCCCACATTGTATGGTGTGCGTTTGATTTCGATCTGAAAGATTTGTCACTATTTTACGCAATTATTTGGTAAATAGTGCTGCTACCCCATATTGTGTGATGAGCGTTTGACTGCTTACACTACAACCCGAAAATAGAAAAGATCATACTTGGCAAGTTGTACTACTGCCCCATATTGTGTGATGTGCGTTTGATTGCTAAAACTATTATCCCAAAGGTGTGTTACTCTTTCACGCAACTAATTGGTAAATAGAGCTGCTTCCCCACATTGTATGGTGTGCGTTTGATTTCGATCTGAAAGATTTGTCACTATTTTACGCAATTATTTGGTAAATAGTGCTGCTACCCCATATTGTGTGATGAGCGTTTGACTGCTTACACTACAACCCGAAAATAGAAAAGATCATACTTGACAAGTTGTAGGGTAGACTGGGTGCGGTTGAAACAATTTTGCTTCTATCGCCCATAGCACTAGCATTAATAAGACTAGCCATAATGGAGTTAAGTGAAATGCAAGAGCAATATTATTTCTATTAATGCGCAGTGTTTTTTTGAGTTTATAGTGTACATTTTAAGCAAACCATAAATTTTTATGAAAAAAGTCAATTTGTTTCAACTGTCCCCATACCAGGGGCGGTTGAAACAATGAATGGGGTCAATTGAAACACGTTGAAATACAAACAAAAATCTTACGTTGTAACGTATTTAATTCATTTTTTTATTTCACACATGAACAATAGTTTTTTATACAAGTTATAGAAGGTTTTATATTAATTAAAAATAAGAAGAAATAGATAAAAACTAAAAAATTTCTTCATTAAATTAAGTTAAACAAAGTTAACAAAAAAAATAAATTAAATGAACTTGTTTCTTCAGTCTTGATATTTTTAATTCAAGGTTTTATATTAATTAAAAAAGAGAAAATAAATAAAAACTAAACAATTTCTTCATTAAATTAAGTTAAACAAAGTTAACAGTAAAAATAAATTAAATGAACTTGTTTCTTCAGTCTTGATGTTTTTAATTCAAGGTTTTATATTAATTAAAAAAGAGAAAATAAATAAAAACTAAAATCTTTCTTCATTAAATTAAATTAAACTAAGTTAACAATACCTAAAAATAAATTAAAGGAACTTGTTTGCTCAGTCTTGATAATAAATAAAAATTAGTTCTCAGAGTAATCTGAGTCGCAGTTGTGACACACATAAAAGTTGGAACCTTCGGTGCAATCTTCGTGGGCCCACATTTTGCATGTGATGCATTGCACCCACTTTTCCCTTGATCTGCTCTCAGAAAAAGGTCCCAAGCAAATAAGGCTATAATACTCCTCGTCTTCTGAGCTTGAGGATTGTTGTGGTGGTTTCTTTTTTCTAGTTTTCGTAGTGTTTGTTTTGTTTCCTGCATCGCTCAATTTTTTCTTAACTTGCTTAGCCTTTTGTTTCTTAAATGTTTCTTCATGTTCCTTTTGTATTTGGTTTTTTTCCGGGGTGTCGGTGTAGATGCTGGACTTTCTCTTTTTACGACCTCTATTTGATTTTCTTGCTAGAGCTTTGGGTAGAGGCCGGACAATTTCCGGGGAAAAAACATTAGCACCACTTGACAGTAGTGCTTGTCTACTTGTACATGGTATTGGCGAGCTCTGCTGTTCATTTATGACGCGTCTTCCTGGTGAATTTTCTTCCGGAACCGGAATATCTCGCTGCTGGATCTCTGCTTGAGGTGGTAGTGACAAAGGTTCGTCAACAGCTTGGGTAGGAGGCAGGCTATGAGGCATTAGAAACTCAGCTCCTATTTCGTTTTCGGCAGGTGGTCTATCGGTCACAAAGGAGGGTGCAAAATCAAGCTCAGTAAATAAAGAGCGATTAAATGGGTATATCCCAGTTTTTCGAAATCCAGCTTGTATATTTGCCGATGTTAACGAAATCGGCATAGCCGATGCCACAATTCCAGGAATATCGTAGATCGTCATTGTTTTGCCTGGATGATTTTTCATCCAGGCGTCAGAAGTCGAGTTCACTGCTTTTTTCAGTGGGCCATAAGCAGAACGATCCAGAGGCTGGAGTTTGTGCGAACAATGGGGTGGGAACGATAGTAGCACAATGCCGTTCTCCTTGCAAAAACTTAGGGAATTGATGTGGACGTGCGAGGCATGGTTGTCAAGGACAAGTAAAATTTTATGTGCTGTGGAAGCACATAACAAATATGTTTTTTAAAATGCTCCAAAAAACCGAGGAACGAATCATCCTTCATCCAACCAGAAGGGTTCGCAGCCCCAGCTGATCCAATGGGCCCATCTCTTACAAAGTAGTCTTGATATCGCACTCTTGGGAAGACAAAAAAAGTTGGAATTACATTCCCGATAGCATTCCCGGCAAAGGCCACAGACACTAAAGTTCCTCTTTCGGCAGAAGTCACAGATCCAACTTGACGAGCCCCACGCCTAGCCACTACCTTGTCGGGTTTTTGCACAGTTGTGATGCCGGTCTCATCGGCGTTGTAAATGTCCTGGGGCTCAAACTTATAACGATCCATTACAGTCGTCAAATTGTCATAAAATGCGTCCACATTAAATTTATTAAAACTGGTGGCCCTTGAGAGACTTGTTGCCTGCGCTACTCGCACAGACAACAAAGGGTTCCGCCTCATGAACATTCGGAACCATTCTTCGCCAGCCATCTCATTTTCATCCCAGGTCCGTGGTCGAGTTAAATTATATTTTACAGTTAGCTCAAACGCTAATTTCCTTACCTCCTTCCTGCTTAATCTGAAATAGATATCCGCACATCGTGTTAAATATTTTGACAGCTCCATTTCTTGCTCTTGGGAAAATATGTGCTTTATATCCCATGGTGCACTGGTGTTCTCCTCCGGACGCATCTACCTTTCGAATGAATCTTAGCAGAGAGCTGTAATTCATACCGTGGTTCTCTGCCGCATTGCGCAATGATCTGCCTGCCTTCACCTCGTCATACGCCGCTTTGTATGCTGACAAGTCCACATTTCCTCTTGTAGTCTTCCTTACACGTACTCGTCGCATCTACAAAACACAAAAAAAATGTCAACACACCCATATTGTGTGATGAGCGTTTGACTGCTTACACTACAACCCGAAAATAGAAAAGATCAGACTTGACAAGTTGTACTACTGGTCCATATTGTGTGATGTGCGTTTGATTGCTAAAACTATTATCCCAAAGGTGGGTTACTCTTTCACGCAACTATTTGGTAAATAGAGCTGCTTCCCCACATTGTATGGTGTGCGTTTGATTTCGATCTGAAAGATTTGTCACTTTACGCAATTATTTGGTAAATAGTGCTGCTACCCCATATTGTGTGATGAGCGTTTGACTGCTTACACTACAACCCGAAAATAGAAAAGATCATACTTGACAAGTTGTACTACTGCCCCATATTGTGTGATGTGCGTTTGATTGCTAAAACTATTATCCCAAAACGATGCAGCAGATAAAAACGTAGATTACGATTAATATCGTCAAATTAAACAAATCGTACGGACGTTGATGTCACATAACGATTTCTGCAGCGTAATTACGATTGCAATTTCGTTGCGCAATAAAATATATTTTTCGCAGCAAATTCATCCTGCACTTGGACCCTAAAAAAAAAGACTACGTACAATAACGTGGTTGCACTTTCTTACCTCGTGGAGGATGTTGACCAAATATATTCTTTGTTTTCTCTGTCTTCCTAATTGGACAGAATTCCCTTTGAAATTTTTACGTTCTTTTATAAGAATAACGCACTAAATACAAAAAAAAAAAAACTATTTGGGTTGTGAGTTACACACTGAACAACACACCAATTTTACGTTAATTAAACTTTAATGTCTACATTAAGAGTACTATTTATTTTATAATGCTGGTGCACGCTCTGTAGCGGCTGAATCACAACTGACTTCTTTTCTCATAAGTCATAAGAATCCAATTAACTTATATCGAGGAAATTCCTACTATCCTATTCTAACATTACTGATTTACCTCGAGTCGATAATAAAATTCTCTCAGTACTTGTGGCGTTCTCTCGCGTCCTCTCGTTCGAACATGGTGATAAATTCTTAGCATCACAGTTAACAGTTAAAACTTAATGCTCGATATGATGATCTTTCGCATCATTTCAAGTCTATTGGGACAATTACTTTTTTAATTAAAACTCGTCCAACAAACAGGTTTATTGGGGCAATTAAGAGCTGTTTATTGTTTCAATCAACAGTTTATTAATACAAGAAATAATTTATTGATTCTGTTAATTGATTTATTTGCATTATTAATGTACCAATTAATTGTACCAATAAACCCATTTATCTGCTGCTGTTGTTTGCCAGGTAGGCTTCGCGCCCTAAAGTTGAATGTTACACCTGGTCTTTGGTACTGCCCAATGTTTGCCTCTGCGTCTCCTGAGAATCCGCCAGGTCTTATAGTTGTGAGTCTTTTCACTTTTCACAATTTTTTCACTTTTTATGCGTATTAAAGGAATTTCCTCGCCTCTTACTCTTTAGAATTTTATTATTATTTTCCACGCACTTTGTGTAATCAACAGCATCCGGATTAAAAGGATACAACCTGTATAAGGCGGAAATAAAACACGGCGACTTTTGTTTAAAGTCGGGAAAATATATAAAAACCCGACTATTGTTAATTCTTTATTCTGTACTGTACTATTAACTATACGATTATTAGTCTCTACTTTACTGGACTTTACGACTATACGGCCTGTACTACTGTACTGTCAGATTGTGACTGAGACCGCCTGACGACCTCTTGTTTGGAGATGAGAGTCGCCAGCTGGCTCATATGTCATATTTAAAGTAAAAGACTCATACACAAGTACAATAATAACCCATGTATGAGTGATTCGATACAGTGCCAGCAAAATTCATAATTTTCTTTACAATTTTTTACATAAGTAAACTCGAATTACTATACTACACATTCTACTGATTACTGCAGCTTTCCACCGGAACTATGCAGATCTTCTGTACTGGACGTTTCAGCCTTCCTGTCTCGGTCTGTACAACTACGGATCGTACCAGCCCATCCTTGCTGGTGATGAGCTCACATACTCTACCAAGCGCCCAGTGCGCTGGTGGGAAACCTTCGTTAGCCAATGTGACCAGCTGGCCAACCTTCAACGGCTCCTTGTCTCTACGCCACTTCTTCCTTTGCTGAAGAGTGGTCAAATAGTCTGTACTCCACCTTTCCCAAAAGTGGCCTAACATTTTCTGACGGTCTTTCCAAAGCCTCACGCCGACTGTACTTGGTTGCTGACTGGTATCGAACGGAATTGGAAGAATCATCGGTTCGCCCACTAGGAAATGCCCAGGGGTAAGTGCCTGTACGTCATCTGGATCATCACTCAAGGGATGGATTGGCCTCGAGTTCAGTATCGCTTCTACCTGTACCAGTAGTGTTAAGAGCTGCTCATATGGTAGCACCTTTAACCCTACTATCCTTTTTAGATGATATTTCATCGACTTTACTGCGGCTTCATAGATTCCTCCTTGATGGGGTGCTGCTGGAATCATGAAGCGCCATTCTGTACCTTTACTGCCAAGATGAGCCATTGCTCTCTTGTCCGACCATTTTTCTATAGCTCTCTTTAACTCCTTGTATGCTCCGACAAACGAAGTCCCGTTATCACTATACATGCGTTCGCATCTGCCTCTACGTGCTATAAAGCGTTCATAGCAAGCTATGAAAGCTAACGATGTCAAATCTGTCACTAGGTCGATGTGCACTGCTCTAGTCTTCAGGCACACGAAGATTGCGACCCAGCATTTGGACTTAGCGACTTGATCTCCTTGCCTGTTGATGACTTTCATCTCTAACGGGCCTGCATAATCAACACCGCAGTGTAGAAACGGCTTCCCTGTCTGTACTCTGTCAGCTGGCAACTCTGACATCAGCTGATATTCTAACTTGTAGTTATATCTGGCGCAAATGACGCATTTGTGCAAATATTTCCTTGCCTCGCTACGAAGTTTTGGAATCCAATACTTCTGCCTCACGAACTGCATCATAACCTGTACTGCACCATGCTTTGTTGTGCGGTGTGCATGATCTATGATCAGCCATGCTAATCTGGATCCATCTGGAACTATGGCTGGATGCTTCATTTCATACGAATTGTTGCTTCTGTCCAGCCTTCCACCTACTCTCAGCAAGCCTCTAACATCTAACAATGGTTTAAGTGGTTCCAGCTTGCTTCTCTCGGGTAGATCTGTACTGTTCTTTAATGCTGCTATCTCTCTACTGTACACCTCTTCCTGTGATTTACGCAGGATGTATGTCATTGCATACGCCTTTTCCTCTAATGTTGGCTCCTTTACACCTGTCCCTCCTCTACTCGCCCTTATCTTAAAGGTCGGCCTGACTGCCCAGTTGTTTATAAACCGGACCATATAGCTGACTATGTTTACTAGCTTTTCCAATTTATTTGTGTACTCGAACAACGATACTCTATTGGTTGAATGCCTTGCACCTATACACAACGGCGGTTGAACTGTCATAACTGCAAACACTTTCATCTCACTCTGCACCTCTACTGACGTGCCCTTTACTACGTTTCTTATTGGCCACTCCGCCTGTGGTGATCGAAGCCATGTTGGGCCTTCCAACCATAATCTATTGTTTATTAGCGCTGACGGCTTTACACCTCTACTCAGCAAATCGGCTGGATTCTCTTTCGTGTTGACATAGTGCCAGCATCTCACCTCTGTGTTTGACTGAATCGACGAGACCCGATTCGCTACGTATGTTTTTAAATCACATGGGAGTCTCCTTAACCAATACCATACGACCATGGAATCGGTCCATAGAAAGTAGGATGCATCTTGCAACCCCATTGATTCTCTCACCTGTACTAGTAGTCTGGACAGCAGCTCCGCAGCCGCCAATTCCAACCTCGGAATGGATACTGTCTTCAACGGCGCCACACGTGTCTTTGACACTAATAATTTGCATGTAACTGTACCATCTGTATGCACTGTACGAATGTAAATGGCTGCTCCATAAGCTGTGCTTGAAGCATCACAAAAACCATGTATCTGTACGTCTGACTCTCTTGAAGTACCTAACCATCTGTCTATACGGAATTTTTCTAAAAGAGTTATCTCTTCCCATAACTCTTTCCACCTGTACTCTATTTCTATGGGTACGCGATCATCCCATCCTGTACTCAATCTCCAAATGTCTTGGATCATGATCTTGCCTATGATCGTGACTGGGGATATATACCCATTAGGATCGTAAAGCTGAGCTATGCAGCTAACAATCTTTCTCTTGGTGAGAATGCCGTCTAACTTTGGTGTTTTCACTTCATACGTGAATTGATCCGAACTAATTAGCCATTTTAGTCCTAGAATGGATGATTTCTCCTCCCCCGAAAACACCATTGACGCCTCACCAGTGCCAGCATTCATCTCTTCCATGAATCTAGAGGAGTTTGACTTCCATTTGCATAATTCGAAACCGGCACCTTCTAATATCCTGTACATTTCTTTGGCTAATTTTATTGCCTTAGTCTCGTCTGACTCGCCTGTGGTGCAATCGTCCATGTAATAGTCATTTTCGATTGCATTGGCTGCTTCTGGAAATTCTGACTGTGCCTCTCTTGCCGCCTGTACCAATGATCTGACTGCTAGATGCGCTGACGACGTCAAACCAAATGTGACGACGGTCAACCAATATTCTCGTAATGGATCCTGCCTGCTCTCTCTCCAAAAGATGCGTTGCAGGTCCCATTGATCTGTACTGAGCCTAACTTGATTAAACATTTTCTTTATGTCCCCGCATATTGCAATGCGATGCCTTCTAAAACGCATTATTATCTCATGCAGATCTCTCTGCAGCTTTTCACCTAACATCTGTACATTGTTTAATGATATGCCTTTATCTGTACGACAACTTGCGTCATAGACTATACGAAACTTCTTTTCTATACAGTGGTGGGGTATATGATATACCACAGCGCCTGTGTTTGCTTTTCTGTTCACAACCTGTACATGACCTAATTGAATGCTCTCACGCATTTTCTTGATGTAGTTTTCCTTCAACTGTACGCACTTCTCTGACTTGTTTTCCAGGTACATAAATCTGCGCAATGCGATTTCTCTTGAACTACCCATCTTCTCGAACCCTTCTTTCAGTGGCATCTTCACCACAAATACACCATCTTCACCACGATGATGTGTCTGTACAAAATGTTGCTCTACAAGCTCTTCTTCCTCTGTACGACTGGAACACGTATCCACCTGATCCATCTGCCATAACCTCTTCAGCAGTTGGTCCAACTGCTCATCATTTGCTAAACTGATAGCTGCGCAAGCATTGGCTTTGTTGTCGCAACTTTCATTATTGGCACCTAGAACGACTGTACCGAGAGATGTCTCCAGCAGAGCAATACCATCTGACTCTCTTGGTGATACTGCTATAACTGATTTCGCAAAGAAATCTACCCCCAACAAGAGGCTCACCGGACCCGGCTTGTAATATTCCGGATCGGCATATCTGACCAGAGAAGTCTTAGTGTTTCTATTTATCTGTACTGTGCCGGTTGGCAGGATTGGTTGCCATTGGCTCTCTTCTGGCATGAACCAAACGGGTACTATTGCATGCGGTTCCGTAGCGCTTGAAGCAAACCATGGAAAGACCTTGACCATGGCCTTGCGTGTAATTGCAAAGGGAGCGCCATCAATGCCAACTAGTTTCCCAGTTGCATTCTTAGTAGGAATCCTTAGCTCCTTTCTCAGCTTGTCCACCATCAGGTTTAGATGGGACCCTGTATCTAACATTGCACGAAAGGGCCCATGCATCAGGCCATCAAATGCAACCTTTACCATAGCAGTTGGGATCAAGGAACCCTCCTGCTTCGAGAAATCAATAGACTGTACATATGCTTTATTATTTATTTTACGCAATTTTCTTGGCACTACATTTTGGACTCTTTCTCCTATACCTTCCTGTACATTTCTTTTCCTTGATAATTTCTGCAACTGCTGGTTTAACGTTGCTTCCTCTACTTTCAGCTCGCCAATTTTGCTGTTCAGCGTCTGCAGCTTGGCTGCAAACAAAATCTCGGCTGCCTCTTCATCTTTATCGTCTGTCTGTACGTCCATATAACTGCTCCTCTGTACGTGCCTATACTGTTGCCTGTCTAGTCAATCCTGTTTCAACCTGTTGGTTGCTCGCCTTGCCCTACCCCTGGTAGGAGCCTGAGCTGGAGCCGGTGCTGGAGCTGGTGCCGGAGCCCTGTACTGGTTTTCGCCCTCTTCCTTTGCCTGTACTCGTATGGCTGGTAGCACATGTTTGTTGACTTCCCTTGATGGGCACAAATAGATGTTGTGCTTTGGAGCCCCTGGACAGCGGGCACAACCTCTCTGGAAGCAATTGTTATCTTTATGCCCATGTTTTAGGCAATTTGGGCAAATTGCTCGCCTCTCTACGAAGTCCTTTCTGCCTTTGAACGAGAGAGCGGCAAAGTCCGGACAGTCCCAGATCTGGTGGTTCTCTCCACATACCTCACATGGAGGACGACCGGAGCTCCTAGAAGCACCTTTGGAGGTGGTCGCCCTGTCCTGTACTTTGCCTCTGGGTGCTGGACCTGCTCTGGCTGCAGCTTGTCTAGCAGCCTCCTCTACGTCTGTACGGCCTGTACTTCCTTTACGAGCGTCTGTCACGTTGGTCAACGCAGCTGCCTGTTTGTCAATGAACCGCAGCATCGTTGACAACTTTGGCTGGTCGGAGTCGCGCTGGAGCTCCCATTGACGAGCCATCTCCTGGTCCAGCTTCTCACACAAAATGTGTACAACGAAGAAGTCCCAGTTCTCTACTGGCAGTCCTAATGCCTTCAACTGACGCATAGCCTCGTGCGTCGTATTTGCCATCCTTCGGAGGTCACTGGCTGACGGCAGACCACTGAGCTTAGGAAGATGTAGCAACTGGCGCAGATGGTCGCGCCCGATCAGATATTTCTGATCGTAGATCTCATTGAGCCTCTCCCAAGCCTCGTTGTAGTTATTGGCAGTCAGCCGCCACTCCCCCATGGTCCTGGCGGCGCTTCCAGTGAGCGACTTCTGGAGGTACGCGAATTTATAGGCTGGTGCGACCTTGTCGTTGTCGTGAATGGCCGCAGTAAACTTATCGTGGAATCCTAACCACTTGGTGTAAGTCCCATCGAACTCACCCCAAGTGTTCTTTAGATCATGCTGTTGGAATGGCATGTCCACCTGTACTCTTATTCCTGTACTCTGTACCTCCTGTACTCCTGTACCCTGTACGTTGTCCTGTACCTTAGGACGCAGCTCCTCCATTCTGTCCTCTAACGCTGCGCACGCCCACAAATAGTCCTCCTTTACTGACTCTTTGAAGTCGACGCATGTGATCACAGCATCACCTTTCGCTTCGGCTAGCAGAACTTCATGTAGCTTGCAAAAGCTCTGCCAGTCATCCTGTACCGTCTTGAGGCGCAGTTCCGCATTTTTATAGGAAATTGCGGCTGCTTCCTCCTCCGCAAACTTGCGCGCCATGCTGATGGTATGGGCCGTCGCTTTGGCTTGAATAGCTTCCATCTCGATTCGTCGAAATAGCTTGGGAAGAAAGAAAAGATAATTCCATTATAACCTGTACTTGTATGAGAGAACACCCCTCATTGGAGCGTGTACTGTACGATCTGTACTTTAATATCTGATTCGTTCTAGTGGATGCAAATTATTGTTTTACTCTTTACAATTATTTTCTGTACACTTGCGAATTTCGACTTGCTGTGGACATCTTGATTGAGCCCGCATGTGCAGTCTACACAATTCTTTAACCTGTACTGCAATGTGAATATATTCCTTGCTCTGACTCTGTGCGTTTGTTTTGCCTGTACACCTATACTTATAACTATACTGACATGTCATATCCTGTACCCTATTCCTATCACTCAGCATTTTTGCATCTTGTGCTAGCTTTATTGAGCGTGGAATTCTAACATCCTATACTAGCCACTTTAATTTAATGACTACCTGACAAGCATGCTTTTTAATTCCTCTACAAACCTATAACTTTCACTGTACACTACACTATACACTGTACACTCCTCTACTACCTCATAGTGATCACTATATTTCTTCTATGTGCCTATACAAATTCTTTGAGCTCACTGTACACATATTCCTATACAAATTCTATGAATTCACTGTACACTTTATCTATACATGCCAATAATTTTCTGTGTCACACTGCCTCAGCAGTTGTGCACGTAATTGACATTAAACGTCATCGACGCTCACTGACTGCACTGAACAATATGTTCTTGCATTTTCACTAAAAGATGTGTTCTTGTATTTTCACTTGAACAACATGTTTTTATTTTGACTCTATACTAAAACAATTTGCACCACTTTCTAGAACTATTTCCTGTACAATCTATACAATTCATTTAATGAAACACTCTGTACATTCTGTACTTACCAGTTGTTTGCACAAAAGATATTTTCTAGCTAAATTAATTAATTTTGATATTGATATTTGTTTTAACACCGCTCACGTTGAGTTCACAACTAATAATGCCTTGCCTATACGATGATGTCATATCACTTACCCTGTACTTTTTGCTTGTTTTTTTTTTTTTTTTTGTTCCTTTTCGTATTCTCTTTCGCCACCTGGCTGCCGTCGACGCGGCGACCAGTGGAAACTTTTCGTATACCTTCTGTACTGTACCTTTTTTTTTGTTTTTGCAAGTAAACCTATACGATGCCTTTTTCTTTTCTTCACTCTTCTTTTTTGTGTGTGAGGCTAAAAATAGATTCACTCACTGCCTGTACTGTTTTCTTTCGTTATTTTGTGTGTTGTTTTTGCTGATGTGTCAACTTGCGGCCTGCTCCAACTCGCACAAAAATATCGGCAACGTCGCACTTTGCACTCGTGTTCGTCGTCTTTTGGACATTTTATTGTTCAAAAGGGAATACACATATATATGTATAATTTATGGTTTTTTACTGATGGGAGCCTGTACTTTGCACTATTTTCTGTACCACTTTTTTATAACCTTTACTAACACTGTACACGAACACAGAATTGCAGGTTTTATTTCTTTTTACACTTTTTAATAGGATATATATATTTTTATTGCACTGATTCTAAGATCCGGCTCGACGTGGACCAATGTATAAGGCGGAAATAAAACACGGCGACTTTTGTTTAAAGTCGGGAAAATATATAAAAACCCGACTATTGTTAATTCTTTATTCTGTACTGTACTATTAACTATACGATTATTAGTCTCTACTTTACTGGACTTTACGACTATACGGCCTGTACTACTGTACTGTCAGATTGTGACTGAGACCGCCTGACGACCTCTTGTTTGGAGATGAGAGTCGCCAGCTGGCTCATATGTCATATTTAAAGTAAAAGACTCATACACAAGTACAATAATAACCCATGTATGAGTGATTCGATACACAACCCACAAATTTACAAATTGTATGTTTCTTATTGTGATGCTGATGACTTTGATAAAGCTAGGTCCGCTCTCTGCGTTGCGTCTATGAATATATTTAATAATTATTACATAATAATATTGGTAAACTGCCTCAACAGTTCACGACAGATAGAACCTGATTTAACCTGTTCCACGCTTCCAGGTAGTTTTCGTCGGTTAGCTGCCATTCTCCCATTGTGCTGGTTGCCCTTCCTATCAATCACTTTCGTAGCAGGGAGAATTTATATGCTGGCATCACCCTCTCGTTGCTGTGGATTGCTGCCACGAAACTATCGCGGTACCCTTGCCATTTCGTGAGGTAGCCATCAAATTCCGCCCACGAATGCTTTATAACCTGCAGCTGGATTAGCATTTCCATCTGGACTGCTATCGGCGTCAGTGGATTAGCTGTGATCGCGCTGGCTTCGCTGGCTCGCAAAGAGTCCCTAGGCGGCGACGTATTATTGCTTTAGTGTCGCAATATAGCGACTCTGCGTTGATCAGCTCGGTTTCAAACTGCGCTGTACGTTCGCTGGCTGCGCTTTCCAAGAGTCTAGCATGGATCTTCCCAAAGGTAGTCCATGCCTAATCTAGCCTCTCAAGGCGAACGGCTATACCCTATAACGTAACTTGGGTTGAGATATTCGAAGACTCTATACTCATGCAATCGTAAAAACGTACATCAACTATAACTGGTTGAATTCTCCAAGTTGAATAAGCATTTCTATCAGAACGGAAAGATAGCCTAACAAACTATACTTTACGTTATACACCCTAGATATTATAATGACTCTGTAAAAATAATTAGGAGTTGTGTTGTTATAATGCGAAAAGAAGGAAGAAAAGAAAACTAATATCTGTCCTCATTATAACTTATGTCGCGACCTTGTCCTACAGATGGTTTCATACTAAGGCTTAGATTTCGCGTTGGTTTATGGAAAAGACAATTAACTAACAGTCTGTCTGTCCCAAATAGAACCATATTCATTAAAACAGAATCATACAGAATCTGAGAGATGATAGTGAAATCTCAGATTCATCGGCGGTCTAGAGCACCTTGCTTTTTAATTTCCGACCGTGCTTCAGCCTGGCGTGGGTTTTGCCGAATTATAAATTCCCAGTGTTAAATAAATTATTTATGCTCGATAGGAAGAAAGAAGAAAGATGGGAAAGAGGGTTCGTAGAGGATCGCGCGGACTAGATCTTGAGGGTGACCGAAGATGTAATTTGGTCATCGTATACCCGCCCTACCAATGGCACATTCGAATCAATAAAAGGATACTCTTGAATGGCCCCATAAATAAATGAACACAAACTCGACTGAAGAGGGGTTTATCCAAAACTAAACAACATTATAATCTTATATACTATATAATGTACTATAAATGAAATATAATTAATGGGATTCATATTCACAACTAGTATACAGAAGGTATACGTCCAAAATATATATATATATCTTGGTTTGCATAAAAGTTCAAAAATTTCAGGAACAATGATTCTGCATCAGCAATTCTCCAATTTTAGGGTTACAGCATTCTTTTTAACTGCATTCCAATATATTAAATTGTTTTAACACTTTTTAGTGCGTTTGCCTTATGGGCACAAAGAAAAAATTTACACACGTGTTAACTTTTCACTATTGGAAATTTTTCATACAAAAAAAAAAAAATGATCTAGCTCACTGATCTTTACTATTGATGACTTTACTGCTTGCTTATCCGATGCCGATCTCTTTGCACAAAAATATTAAAATTTGGCGTCACAAAGCCATGCATATTTAAAAATGAATTTCTCTCAACGCAAGTAATGCGATGGCAGAAATGTTTGTACGACACTCATGTCATGTGTGTGAAAGAGAAAAGTAGGTATAACAAATTATTCGTCGACTCTCATTATTCGTTCAATACAAATAATAATTTTAATTGATTAAGTCTATTGACACTGAATCAAATTTATATTTAATATCGGTAATTGATTAAAACACTTTTAATAAAACGCACTTGCGAAAAGAGTATAAAGAAAATTCGTTGGTTACACGATCGACTTATTGCGATATTTTCACTCCTTATTGCGAAAACTTGATAACGTTCAAGAAATTAATCCGAGGCATCTTGCCTTTTAATCTAGCTACTGCCGCAAAAAAAAAAAAAAAAATACCGGGGCACATAGCCAACAAGCAAAAAATAAACTGTCCAACCAGGGACCAACGATAGCGAAATAAAGAACAGAACTGCATGACTGATGAGTATTAACTGACTTACTCAGTGACGCGCAAAATTTTCACCACCTCTGTATCTTGTCTGGATCTTCTTCACTTATCATTTTATATGCCCTTGCGAGGTTCATTAAACTTATTTCGAAACCACCCATCCAAAAAGAAAAAAAACCAACAACACCAACCCAAGCCATCATTAAAATACGTGGCTCCTCTGACGTTCCTTAGCTGGCCGGAAACGCTGGCTTACTGGCAAATTGCTGATCGCTGAGGCCTGTTTGTCCAGGAACTCCAACATCTGCCCCACTGTAGGGGTCTCCCACTGGCGTTGCAACTCCAACTGCTTCCCTGTGTCGTTTTTCAGACGCTCGTGCAGTATGTGGACCACAATTGCTTCTAAGCCTTCCATTATTTTGCGTACATTGTAGTCTTTTATAGTCAGTACGTGTTTTCTTCTACGTTATAAAATATAAATATAAAATATCAGGATTTCGTACCTTCCTTTCCGTTAGTTTTTGGCATTCGGTCCTTTTTTTTGTATTCTTCAATCGTTATTGGTTTCGGCCCATCCACTATTTGTGTTGGGGTGTAAAGCGAATACTAGATCCTCCCACTTTTTAAATAGTTCGTTAATCTCTGTTAAGGATCGCAATGTTATGCTACTCGTTAGTATTGTTTGCTAAGTCCCTAATTTTGAGTGTTATCTTAGCTCTCCAGCCGCAATATCGGGATGAAATCTTTATAACAACACTACTTGTGTGAATATTAAAAAGACAAAAACTTACCAATAACTGAATTTTATACTGGATTATAAATACCGCCTTGTAGGTATGTACCACCTTTATGGATACCTTGAGAAGGGACCTTGCAATTTTTATTCAAAAGTGAAATTTCTTGAACCATGATATTAATGATGCTAGTTACATTTAGTTCATTTGACCAAATTGTAAATTTTTACTTTTTTGGTACTGTTTCATGAACTTATATGATATTGTTTTTGGCATATCTCATAAGTATGTTTCGATTTGTTCAATTAATTTTGATTCTAAGTGCCTGAGTGCGAGTATTTTCTTAGCTCTCCTGTAGTTGTTATTCAGCGATACTTCCTACTTTTGGTATTTAAGCGTGCCACGCTGAATTGGTAAGCGATTTCTCGCCGCATTTGTACGAGCATCAAAATGCACGAATTAGTTTTGTTCTGAGCTCTTCAGCTGATGAGTATTGTAGTCTCCAAAAATCAAGATAAACTCATCTTTAGTTTTAAATTAAGATTGACTTTATTTTTCGAATTGATTTCCTTAAATACTCTTACGACTAGGCTATGGTCTACTTTAATTGACCTGCTTAAATCTATTACCTATTCCAAATCTATTGTATATTAATGGACTGTAATTTGGTAGAAAACGGAAATTACGCTGGCTGCTCTTCCCACCAAGGATTTCCGTAGGAAGGAAAACTTGAACGCTGACGCTATTCTTTGGTTCTCGTGGATGGCTGCGACGAAGCGATCCCTGAATCCTTGCCACTTCGTAAGGGACCCGTCGAACTCTCCCCAAGAGTTCCTAATGTCCTGCATATGCAGGGTTAACTCCACCTGCACGGATATCGGTGGCGGTGGGTTCGCTGTCCTTGCGCTGGCTTCGTTGGCTCGTAGTTCGCAATTTTATTGCGTCTTTACATATTTGTGTCTTAATGAGATTTTCTGAGTTTTCGCTGGCATATGTTTTATTATTTTTGTAACCCTTTTTTATGGTTTTTTTATTGCGCTGGCACTTTTACTAATTTCGTTTGCACATTTGAATATTTTTATTACGCTGGCTATTTTGTTAGAATTTCGCTTGCACAGATTATTTATTTTTATTACGCTGGCACTGATTTGGATTATTTTTAGGTTATTGCTTTTACGCTGGCACTGATTCTTTTTTTGGGTTTTTTATTACCCTTTTACGCTGGCACTTGAGTCTAGCACGCTTGCAGTTTTTCGCTGGCACCTTTCGGGATTTTTTAATATCACGGTTTTTACGCTGGGGGCACTTTCCGATATTTTCCACGCTGGCACTTGATTAATTAATTCCCGGAATTTTACTATTCCCGCTGTCCATAGGTCGCTAGCTCAGAATATCTGGCTCGACGTGGACCAAAATGTATAATATGGACTGTATTTTAGGGATAAATAGATGATGAAATAAAACGCAAGTAGATTTTTTTTTGTGCGAAAAAGAGCGTGCTCTAAAAAAACCCATGTTTATTTTACGCTGTCCAAAGAAGAAGTGATACTCGACGATACTCTCTCTTTGTTTATATTAATGGACTGTATTTTTAGGAATTCGGAAATAAAACACAAGGTATTTTTTTTTTTATGGGAAAAAAGAGCAAGCTCTCAAAAAACCCCATCTTTATTTTACGCTGTCCCTTTCACTTTCACATCTCTATTCCAATTTAGTAAACAAACACTTCCTTCCTATCTTGTGCACAAGAATTTAAAAAACACCACTTCACTACCCCTGAGTCCGTATCATCCTATGACAACACAGAATAACAAAACAAAAACAATCTAACTAAAACAAAACCACTCGCTGCCACTGCTCGTCTTGCCGATTCGCTGTCCATTTTTTCACACACCACACACTTTTATTTGATTATTTAAATGACTTACTTCTTTGTTCGGTTCATTTTCCAATGATTCCTCTATTATTATTATTATTTTTACACTTCAGATTTTTTTCGCTCCTCGGTTAAAATATACTGACCACTTTCCTCTTCAAGGTCTCGATTTGTAATGCGCAGTGCGCGTCATCAGTCATTTATTTATTTGCTGTATGGAAGGGAAAAGAAACAAGAAAAAAACCCAGCCGGCTGGCTGTAATGTATACAGTACGGGAAGGAAAAATAAATATTTTCTCCCAAGTCTTTTCTGCGGTCTCGAGCACCTGGCTTACTACGGCTGCTTCAGTCCGGGGAGTGGGTTTTTGCAGATCTTACCAATACAAAAATAAATTATGCTCGATATAGGTGGATAGAAAGTAGAAATGAAAAGGTAGTCTATCTATTCGTTTAACCAGAAGATCGTTTAATATAACCACAGGTGTTTTGGTTATCTATACCCTCCCAACCTTGGCACATTCGGGTAAATCTCTAATAATTTTAATGAATGGCCCCATAAATGAATGAACTCGAACGCTCTTTTGCTTCTTTTACCTCATTATATAAAAATATTTATTCCATTATGAATATCAAGAATTTACTTAACTAAACGATGACTTATTTTCAACTAACGAAGTCATTGAAGTACATTAAAGGTAATCTTACGATAAAGTTATGACTAAAAATATGCATACATATATAAGTACTTTAAAAATTCAATCAAAGAAAAGAAACTTACCAGCTTATCAAAATCTCTCTTGCGAAGGAAGGCCTGCCGTCGAAGATGTCGATGAGCGCTGTTTGAATGAAAATAAGAAACCCTACCTACATATATATGCATGTGACTTAAGAAACTAAACTTATTATATATATCTTATCTATGCGATACATTCGCTCTTTTCAATAGAGAAAATGTATCTCGCTCTTAATCCTATTCCAGTTAACAATTTCAGATGCAGAAGGCACTGATCAAAAGTTACACTAAAGACAACAAAAGACACGGTATTCAATAAAGAGATCAACGATAAATTACAGTTTTATCGCAAAGAAAAGACAAAATCTTAACTTTACGATATGTCCAAAAGTTAGGAAATTTACGTTAAATCGTAATTAAAATTTACGTTATCGATCTTAATGAAAATTTAAAGACAAAACACAAAAACGAAGTACAATACATAAGTCGTTGGTTTGGTAAAGGACGAGGATTCTATCAGCTAATGTATGGTGCTGACTGTACAAGTTTCGTACGGTACATATCGTATATTATGAACAGTTATATGTGCTGACGAAATTTTAAACAGTATTTAAACTTAGTAACGGAATATGACGATGAAGCCATGTGTCAAGGCACGTGGTATCATCTCGCTTGTTAGCTCACGTAAAATCTTCGTGGCAATGTTATAGTTAACTGTCGATGAGTTCGTTTACGTTACGTAAATTCATTAAAGGATTATACGCAGCGTGTATAAATATAGTTATGTACATATATCTATATATATGTTTCTAGGTATATTAACCCAATAGCGTTAAGTTATGAAATTTCTTTATCGCGTGACTAAACTTATGTAATTATAATAGCATATAGTTAAATTTTAATATATGGTATACTTAAAATAACGATAAAGGAACTTATAAAAACGGCCTGATGAAAGATGAATGCGTTCTGTCTGCGCGATGTCTCCAAGAATTAATTAACCGGTGCGGCAACTCTGCACGTGGACTGCGAATTTTAATGACGCAACCAAAACGTACGTGTATGTCGGTGAACATATGTAACGTAGGGGATAGAAATCAACCCTATACTGCGAAGAACGGCGTAGGGGATAAAAATCAACCCTATACTGCGAAGAACGACGTAGGGGATAAAAATCAACCCTGTACTGCGAAGAACGGCGTAGGGGATAAAAATCAACCCTATACTGCGAAGAACGGCGTAGGGGATAAAAATCAACCCTATACTGCGAAGAACAGCGTAGGGGATAAAAATCAACCCTATACTGCGAAGAACGGCGTAGGGGATAAAAATCAACCCTATACTGCGACCCTGCAGTTCGCAAAAAAAAATAATACGCTTTTAATTGCGCGCTACACTAAAAGAAAAAAAAAACACTAGCTTACCTCATTTGAGGGATTTCTTGAAATATATCCCGTAGGACAATGTATAATTGCGATGCGTCCAGCGCAATGTGATTCTTGAAAAAAAACTCCCGCAGAGACAAAAAACTCCTTTTTTTTTCCAGCTTCTAAATCTCCAGCGTTATCATGCAAAATATTTCTTTAACACACGCGATAATTTCTTTAAAAATTACGTTAATATGTTTAAGAACAAATTCCCACATGGAATTTTATTTTTCCAAACTCAGAACAAAAACTGTTACTTGTATGAGTGAAATAAAAAAACTGTAGTGCAGGAGCTACTAAGGCTCCAACCTTCAATGCACAATTCCAACCACCAACTGAATATCAATCGTCAGTCGTGATGACTTTAAATTCCCCACAAAGAAAATTCAATTCCAATAAGCTGTCTTGCTTACACCATATTCCTATCCTATTAGTAAATCTCACCTAGTCTCATGTATGATCATGTTTACTCTTTCAGCCTACTAACAATATTTTTGGCGTCACTCATACATTTAAACATGTACGGGAAAATGAAATTATGACGCAATGCGGCAAAAATGATATTTTCCATAGCCAACATGCGCATGAGGGAGAAAAAGATCAATTTCATATTACGCACTACTAACCTCAAGCACTAATACAGAAAACTCAACTGTTATACTGCGAGAGTGGCATACACACACTGTATATGATAAACATGAAATACGTGGTGTGTGTCAAAGATAAGAGAAAATTAACTCTGTGGTGTGATAGTTGAAATTATTTTGTTGACACATGGGTGTGGCTTAATAAAAAGATAGGGTTACCATGCGGTAATGAATTTTTGATGAAAAATAAAAATTATTCTTAATGAAATTTCTTTTGCAGGTATTTAAAAGAGAAAAATTCGAGATACATTTTTGCATACAAAAGCATGCACAGTACAAACACAAGGTATTTTTTTGATGGGAAAAAAGAGCAAGCTCTCAAAAAAACCCATCTTTATTTTACGCTGTCCCTTTCACTTTCACATCTCTATTCCAATTTAGTAAACAAACACTTCCTTCCTATCTTGTGCACAAGAATTTAAAAAACACCACTTCACTACCCCTGAGTCCGTATCATCCTATGACAACACAGAATAACAAAACAAAAATAATCTAACTAAAACAAACCCACTCGTTGCCACTGCTCGTCTTGCCGATTCGCTGTCCATTTTTTCCACACCACACACTTTTTTTTGATTATTTAAATGACTTACTTCTTTGTTCGGTTCATTTTCCAATGATTCCTCTATTATTATTATTATTTTTACACTTCAGATTTTTTTTCGCTCCTCGGTTAAAATATACTGACCACTTTCCTCTTCAAGGTCTCGATTTGTAATGCGCAGTGCGCGTCATCAGTCATTTATTTATTTGCTGTATGGAAGGGAAAAGAAACAAGAAAAAAAACCCAGCCGGCTGGCTTACCTGTGCGCTGTACTATTTTTTGTATCCGCTGGCAGTATTCTCATTTTTGTGTTCGCTGGCTCTCTCGGTCTCGCTGTCCGTGTGTGTGTGTGGTGGTGGTTGTTCGCTGGCTCCGCTGTTCGTAGGGCGTTGGCGATAATTTTCATCTGCCTGTGTGCCGTTTTTTTGTGTGATCTATTTTTAGCTGGCTGCTTTGCTGGTGCAATTTTTATTGCGTCTTTACACTTTTTGTGTATTTGCATACGCTTTCCAGGAATTCTCACTGAATTGGTTTCTTTTTACGCTGGCGCCTTTTTTATATGGTTTTTTATTGCGCTGGCACTTTTTCGCTTGCACTGAATTTTATTACGCTGTCTGTTTCGCTAGCACTAATTATTAGTTAATTACGCTCGCACTTTTAGGTTATGTTCATGCTGGCACTGATTCTTTTTTTTTTTGGGTACGCTGGCACTGATACTTTTTTTTTTTTTTGGGTTTTATTACCCTTTTTACGTTGGCACTTTTTAGGATTATCTCACTTGCAGTTTTTTACGCTGGCGGCACTTTCCGATTGATTACGCTTGCAGTTTTTAGATTTTTACGCTGGCACTAATTTAGCTATTCCCCGGAATTTTACTTTCCATATGTCGCTGGCTCAAATATCCGGTTCGAATGCGACCAAATGTATATTAATGGACTGTATTTTTGGGAATTCGGAAATAAAACACAAGGTATTTTTTTTATGGGAAAAAAGAGCAAGCTCTTAAAAAAACTCATCTTTATTTTACGCTGTCCGAATGAGAAGTGGTACGTAGACAAAAGTACAGTCGTACGCGCAGTAGTACGACGATACTCTCTCTTTATATCTGTGTACATTTACATACAAGTTCTTTTATACAATAAACTCGTACGCCAATACGATAAAACCCTTAAACAAGACTTATTGGAAATAGATTACATTCGACATAGAAATGTTGCAAATATTTATAAGTACATTGCTGATTAGTAAAAATTCATAAAAAAATGTTTTCGAGACCAATCCTCGCGATTAGAGCAATATTCCATAGTACATTAAAAAACTTAAAGATAAGGTTGCCTTGTAGCTTACTTCATTTTAAAAACTATAAAACAATTCGATACTACAACCTCTAAACTAAATGTTTTCCTTTCTATATAAAATATAAATTGGCAAGTTATTACTTTATACAAATAAGTCCACTTTTTAGAAATAATTTTTTTTTATTTAAATCTTTTTTTTTTTACTTAAATTACAATATTTAAATTTGAAATTTTTTAGATTTTTCAAATATTTAGACATTCACAATACAAACTCTTAAGTTTTAACCGCTAATAAATGTACAATGCAACTTACGGAAAAGGAAAAAAAATATGTCCATCGTCCATAGAACTCTGAATTATTTAATATTTTTAAAATTTAGCTCTCAAATTAATTGTACTTTTCTGAGACCATGTAACCATTACATTAAAAATATTTTTTTTTAAATCAGAATGTAATATTTTTGGCCTAAGATGAATAAAATATTTTTAAAATATTATTCTAATGTAAGTCAATTCATTAAAAAAAATTAACAATACAAATTTAATAAGAACCAAGCCCCTAATAAAAATAAAATAAAATTGTCTTTGCATAATTATTTTGTTTAAAATTATTTTTTATATACTTCTTGTCGTTAAACAAATAAGTTCTTCTTCTGTTTAAATTAAAATAAAGCTCATTTATAACGTTTTTGAATTGACGGATTTTTTTTATTTCACTTGTGATTTTTCTCACAGTTTTCCCAGATTTGTATTTTTGTATTTCCAAAAGCGATTCGATCCATTAAACAGCGATGCTATTTAGGAGACGGGTTAATTTCTTGTGACGGCAAAAAGCTGTCAAACTTTTGGGAAAATAAATGACAAACTGGAAGTCTAATTGGAAAATAAAAGGAAAGCATGGTTCGCATTTGAGAATAAGCAATAGCGAAGACGGTCGAAATCGAAGTATCGCTTTTAATACGATCCGCCCAGCTTGTAGCTCTACAGCAGCTCCTGAGCTCTACCAGCAAAAAAGGAGTGAAGAGCATTGGCTTTTTCTTAGGAAAAAGAAAAAGCATGAGAAGCGCGTGATTGAGGAAATAGAGAGGTGCTAACTCCAGGAACAATGGTCGGAAGTTTTACCAAAAGCTTAAAAGATCGTGTCACGGGAACAAGACCCAAACAGAACCCTATAGAGACGAACTAGGAAATCTTGTGGTAGAGTCACAGTCGGTGCTGAGGGCATGGAGAAAACCTTTCTGCAGAAACGCCGAGAACGTGAGAAATTGCGCTGTCGGTCATAATGAACAATTTACCCTAGACGAAAGCTAATCACCCTTATTCTACGTGGCGTTTATATTACACGACGGTTGGCGTTTTTTAGTATCGGCATTCTATTCCTTGAAAGCCTCCTCTCTCATTTATTTTACATTCCACATGAGTTCCACGCCAATAACTGATAATTGACAAGTAGATGTTTATGGCAGCAAAACGGGGGGATTTTTTTTTGTAAATTGTTTAACACACGGAATTTAAATCCAAACAAAACCAAATGAAAAAGCTGTTACGCCATATGTAATACCGATTTCAAAAAACGCCATTTGTCGATAATATAATCGCCACGTAGAATAAGGGGGAATACCTCCCGTCCACCTGACCAAAATGAGGAAAGGATAGCAATATCCAAGCTGAAGCCAAACAAATTTGCTGCACCGGACGGTTTATCGGCCGAGCTATTTAAGGCAGCGGGAGATGACTTGATAGAGAGCATACATCAACTCCTCTCCAAGATTTGGTCAGAGGAAATTATGCCTGATGAATGGAAACTCAGCAGACTCTAAACTGCGCCAAATATAGAGGCATAAGCCTCCTTAACATCGCTTACAAGATCAGGTCTGCCGTACTGTGTGAACGCCTGAAACGAACTAATTGGACCCTATCAATGCGGTTTTAGGCCCGGTAAGTCCACAACCGACCAAATATTTACACTACGGCAGATCCTGGACAAACCCCAAGAAGTCCAAATCGATACTCACCATATTTTT
Source organism: Cheilosia soror (assembly GCA_949372485.1). Taxonomy (NCBI): domain Eukaryota; kingdom Metazoa; phylum Arthropoda; class Insecta; order Diptera; family Syrphidae; genus Cheilosia; species Cheilosia soror. The sequence continues at coordinate 17,164,940 of OX443562.1, read as the reverse complement.
ATCGATTAAGGCTGCATAAAACAACATTTATAATAGATCTATATAGAGCCATGTCTAGTTCTGGCATCACTGCTCAACTTGTCAGATTGTGCAGAATGACGATGGAGAACGCTCTCTGCTCCATAAAGTTGGGAAACAATCTCATTGAGGAGACCTTTGATGTCAAAAGAAGATTCAGACAAGGTGATGCGCTGCCATGTGACTTTTTCAACATCATTCTTGAGAAAGTTGTGCGAAACTAGTAAGCCAACACCAGGGGCACAATTTTCCAAAAGCCTGTGCAACTACTTGCATACGGTGATGAAATCGACATAATTGACAGAACACAGTTAGCTCTCGCACTGGTGCGTTTGTAGGTATCAGTACAGAGGCGGCAAAAATGGGTTTTAGTGGTGATAAGGGCAAATCAAAATATATATGCTGTCAACAAGAAGGGACACAAAATCGACGAATCGAACAGAACGCTACGATAGACAGCCATAACTTTGAGGTAGTTCAGGACTTTGTTACTTCGGTTCCGCTATTAACTCTGAAAATGACATTACATCAGAAATCAAGCGAAGAATTACAAATGCCAACCGCCAAGGAGACTCTATATAAGACCCTCATCATCCCAGTAGTGCTTTATGGCGCAGAATCATGGACGTTATCAAAGGCGAATGAAGATCTCTTTGGTTGCTTCGAACGCAAAATACTTTGAGTGATTTTCGCTCCTTTTTGCGCTGAGAGCGCTTGGCATGCCTGTGCATCACGGGCGCACTGAAGACATCTCCAACCGCCGCTCTGCAAACCATACTTCCGCTAGACAAAGTTAGTAAAGAATGCGCCACAAACGTGGCTGTCAGATTATGGGAAGGGAAACACTGGAGAGGGCAATCGTCTGGGAACACCAGAATCCTTCTACAGACGATCCCCGTGCCCACTATCGGTAGTAGTGCCTAAGAAAATCAACTTCGAAAAAGGCTTCACCCATGAAATACCGGACAAAGTCGACAGTTATTTGTGTAGGACCTTTTGTGAAAACCATTGGTTTCTGACAAAAGGTCCTACACAAATAACTGTCGACTTTTATATTTTATATCGCATGCTTATAATCATCATTCCTTACCATAGAATAAGAAGCGGCAACTAGGATTCCTACGTACCTAACTATCTACTCGTTCCGTTTCATAAAGCAAGAAAATCGACAAAAATACACATCAAAATCCATGCGTACTTTTGGGGTTTGGAAATTTGTCGAGAATTTATTTTCTGGTGTACGAGGAGCATGTTTTTTTTAGAACGTTTTCCGTAGAGCGTTTTTGGGGGCAAAAAGTAGCGTACCTAAGTGGAGTCACGACGGGTGGCTGTTAGTAACTTAAATAAATTGACAAATTTTTAATAAGAAAAACCGTAGCAAATAGTAAGTACCAATTTAAAAATTAAGTAAACTTATCAGCAGTTCGAAGAAAACAAAATCCTCCGCAAACAAGTCACTTTCTGACAGCCATCTATAGGTAGTAACAAAATTACTCATTTAGGTGGCGTTACAGTCCTCCCCGGATCTGACTATCTCAGCTTAAATCAATACGAGTAGGTACCCCTCTCAAGTTAGCTCAGTTTCCAAGTTGCATGGGTTGACAATTAGTTTGTAAGGGTGTCCGCTAATTCACGCAAAATTTGAATGTTGCGCCATATAATAGAACAGTGATGCCAACGCAAAAAAAAGATAATAATGTGACAGCTTCCAGTTCGGGTTAAGTAAAAATGGAGCGCTATACGAAAGAACAACGCATTTTCATTGTTGAGCAATATTTTAAAAATAATAAAGGTTTGTCAGCTATAGTCCGCAATTTTCCAACAAAATCGTCTTCAGTGATTAAGCTCATTTTCATCTTGATGGTTTAGTTAATCGTCAAAATTGTCAAATTTGGGGCTCAAAACCCATGAACTATGAACTATCCGTCGACAGTTTCCACGCTAATCCCATCACAATGGGATGATTTCCCTGAAACGTCTATCTATCTCCTCACAAACTCGCCAACACCACCCGCTTCGTTATCCCATCAGACTGGACATACTCCTGCACAAAATGAATGATATCTTATTTTTGATCGGGTTAAAATTAATTGCTTTCCTTTTGCTCATTCACTGTTTTCTTCTTCCTCACTATCTGAACTGAACTGTAAAACATTTCAATGATATTCATCTTTTAAATCTTTTTAAAACTGAAATTTTTCGAGAAGTAAAAACTTATATGCACAGTCATTTATTTTCGGAATAAAACAAACAGACTTTTTGGACAGTTCCATATACAAGTGCTACCAATCATTCGAAAAGATTTTACTACATTCTAGTCGTCTACAAATCTGCTACAAATTCGTCGGGACATCTATAGGCGTATTTTTTTGGGAAGTGAGTATAACAAAACCAAAAGTGAGTATAACAAAAATGTTGCATGTAAAACCAAAAGTGAGTATACAAGTTTTGCATGTAAAAGTAAAAGTGAGCTAGCTATAGATTCTCAAAAAAATACGCCTTATGCTAGGTAATCACTGATCATTGAAATCTGACACAACTCAAGAAACGTCAAAAAGTCGTTTTGGACAAACGACAACGGTAATCGAGGTGATTTTGTTTATATATTAAGTTTGACGACCATTGACATACTATACATGGACTGCTAGTGAAATGTCAGTTTCATACAAATCTGCGAGGAAAAATTAAGCAAACATAAGCACTAGCCAGCCCTTTTGGTTCAGTGCGGCGAAAGTATGAAACCTCTGCACACCATTGCTATATTGTACATATGTAGAACACAGTGCCATCTATTGTAGAAACATTGCAACTGCGCAAAATAACGACTTATTCAAATTATTTCGAACGTTTAATAACAGATGGCACCCTCAGCACTCAAACAAAATCGCATGAATTGCTCGATGACATTTGAGTGTTTTCGTTTCTCTCCGCCGTGAACCAAAAGGGCTAGTGCTTATGTTTGCTTCAACGAAAAATTGGTTGCTAGCAGCCATGTATAGTATGTCAATGTTGACGACATTTAAGTTGACATGTCGCTATAATCATCTAGGAACGCGGGCATTATCTTGCTCCAGTATGCCAAGATAATAATTGGCCGATGTTATCCTCACCACAATAGCGCCAGAAAATTAGTCGAGGATAATTAGATGTTTTAGACACTCTTTTAGAACCAAAAAAAGGGATGATATAAAATGAAAATTCCATTCCAGCAGTCCTTCCACCTCTGCACGCTTCAGTCCAATCAATCCGTCTCGTTTAAAACAAACTTTTGGTTCGTAGAATTTCGTCTTTATCATATCTACACAGCTCTGTAAATGTGTCGTAAAATTGTAAATTCCATGGATCGATGATATATATTTCACAGAGTCTCATTCCCTTAGTATCTAATGCATTCCACAATTGGTTCTGATAAATATTTTCAAGAAACCTAAAATAAAACTGTAGGTATCCAACCCACAGTACTTTTATGACAGTCTATTTGAGGCTTGTTGTCACGAGTTCTATATTAAATTTGTAGCCACGAGGGGTTTAAACTTTGAAATGCTACGAAAGTATGCACCGAGATAAATAAGCTTTAGAGGCCTTTTTTTCAAAACTATTCAAATAAATACGTAAGGTAGATATATCACTGCAGGCTGTAAAGATTGAAAGTGCACGCAATGCAACGAAAAAAATATCGACTGACTGATGAGATCATCAAAGACCCAGCTGCAAGCCTTATCCCACAGTCCAATATAAGTTCGACGATTCAAAAATTTTGAGCATGAATTATAAGACAGAGACCGGATTGAAAAACCAATTATTTTTAGGTCGGTCTTGTTTATATTGTATCTATTCAGTTGGCATACGAAAATGAGCTGGCATCTGCAAAACGTTCGTCGAAGAAGGCGATGAGGAAGTTGTCGAGACTTGACAAGAGGGTAGATGCCAATTTTCGGTTTGCAACTCTAACCATATGCCAATAAAAATATATTCTTTACCGAGTTTGCAAAATATTTTTGGCAGCTTATTTTTATAATTTTATGAGCCGGCACTTATTTTTAGAATCATTGCATAGAGTCTCCATCTCCGCAGTCTCTACCCTGGCACACCACCACATTGGAGCATGTTTCGTTCATTAGCCATGCTCGTTTTTCGTGCTGTAGACGAGCATGACGTCTTTAACGTCTTTGAAAATGCTTTAAAATACCCTCGACTCGACTAGCCAGCCATCTTTTTGCCTTATAGTCGCCGAGTACAAAATGTACATCAAACTCATGACAAGCTCAGTCGGCCAGACGGTCATAAAAGTTACCCTCGGTATTAGTGCCTTTAACATTTTGGATACGGGTTAATTTTTTTTTATATATTAACCGAGCTGTAGATGATCTCACTGGGAGTCGAAATCAGTGATGCGTCAACTTGAAGATTTAACAACACTTCTTAAATCGTAAATCAACTCAGTCTAATGTCCTTCTTTGTATATACGTATTTGGTTCAGCTCTGCAATGGCATACAGTAACAGTAACGTCGCATGTCTCGTCTCGACAATAATCGTCTACTTGTTATGCTCTAGTGATTTTGGGGCCACATTTTTGATCGTAAACACATCCAGATGCAAAGTTTCGACGAACGCATTTCATTTATTTTCGATCGTAAAATTATTGTTCAGCACCTTAACCGGACGAATGTCGGTCTTTTGTTTACAATAGAACCAGACGTTCGTTATGAAATTGGATACTTTTGGACCGATCAGCCGGATGCGAGTCTGTTTTAAATGCGCAGTTTCGTTTGGGGGCGATATTTTGTGTCACAAATTATTTGCGATAACCGCTGCTATGAGTCACCATTTTAGAATACATAATATACAATTATATAGCAAATCCGGTTTCTGGTCTCTGTCTTCTAATTCATGCTCAACTTTTTTGAACTGTCGAACTTATATTGGACCGTGGGAATATTTTTTGGAACAAGTCTTTGATGACCGCATTTGTTAGTCCAGGGGTTCCCAATCTTTTCCGTACTGCGACTCCCTATACATGTTAAAATATTTTTGCGATGCCCTTCTAAACACAACGAAATAAAGCACAGATATGTGAATAGAAACTGAGCTTCCTGAAGATTCACTAAAGGGGTTTTCAATAAGGATGGGTCGAGGTTGAAATGGAATAAAATATGCTGTGTGCGGGGTATTAACGAAATTTTTTTTTATTTAAAAGCCCCATGTGCGCCATTATTCCATGTACTATAACACCATGTCCAAATGCCCGCCGCAGTTCCTCAGGTTGTCACAGATTCGAGTGTTCCAATCTGCCGCATAGATCCGGCTGAATTTAAGCGATGGCATTGGTTATGTTGGGTTTAAGCACATCATCGGTCGAACTAGACCACCACAAGAAAAAGTCTAGCGAAGTTGAATCGCACGATCTTGGTGGCCAATTCACGTCACCTCTGCTAGAGATAACCATACCCTCAAATCGTTTATGCAGAATGACCATGATCTGCTGTGTGACACGTAGCCACGGAATCACACGTTGTCAATTTGGGCCAAAATTAATCGGTTAGCATCGTTCTGTAGCGCTCGCCGTTGATGGTAATGGCCTTATGAAAGTGATTTTCAAGAAAAAATACAGAGTAATGACACCGCCGCGCCGCCGCCGCGTCGATCTAAATTCCGCACCAAACATCTTTTTATGGATGCATTGCCACCTCGTGTGGGTTGGCGTAATCCCATATACGGCAATTTGGCTTGTTAACACAGTCATATATCCAGAAATGTGTCTCGTCGCTAAAGTTGATTTTCTATGGTCATTCTCATTAACGATGAGTTCCTGGGTCATTTGGATCTTGAACGGGTATAGGCCCAAGTCCGGCCGCAAAATTCGCCAAGTTAAAGTCTGCAAAATGTCAACTTTTTGTGCACGGCAAAATACAATGGCCAACAGCGACCTGACCCGACATTTTTTTCAAATCGAGCTCCAAGCTGATGGAACATTGTGTGACGCCCTTATGATATTGCCATGATGTTCCAGGGCATCGCGACGTACAGTTAGGGAGCCCCTGTGTTAGTCGAAATTTTTTTTGTGGCATTGCGTGGACTTTCAATCTTTACAGCCTGCAGTGTTATATCTACCTTACGTATTTATTTGAATAGTTTTGAAAAAAGGCCTCTAAAGCTTATCTCGTTGCATACTTTCGTAGCATTTCAAAGTTCAAACCCCTAAAAATTTAATATAAAACTCGTGACAACAAGCCCCACATAGACTGTCATAAAAGTACTGTGGGTTGGGTAGTTTTATTTTACGTTTCTCGAAAATATTTAGCAGAACCAATTGTGGAATGCGTTAGTCACTATGGGAATGAGACTCTGGGGGCTATATATCATCGATCCATGGAATTTACAATTTTACAGCACCTTTACGGAGGTCTGTAGAAATGATAAAGATGAAATTCTACGAACCAGTAGATATTTTTAAACGGAGCGGATTGATTAGACTGAAGCGTGCAGAGGTGAATGCTGGAATTGAATATTCATTTTATATTCCATCGACCGGAAATTACTTTTTATCACATCTACCAAATTGTTGGTTCTAAAAGTGTGTCTAAAATATTTAATTATCTTCGACTAATTTTTCGACTCTATTGCGATGACGTTGAGTACCTAATACATCAGCAAGCTGATGCGTATTAGCGCCTAGTTGATTCTGGGACAGTTCCCCGACGACGTTCAGACGCAGCGGCGGCAGAAATTGAGGGTGGGATTTTGCGTGCTGTGGAAGTTAAGCTTTTAGTCAGGTCCGCAGACTAGCTATGCAGCTGAAACTTCTCAGAAGCAGGATTCACAGAACTCTTCAGAGTATTAGATTACACCGGTACAGGCTTTACTACCACGAGTAGAATTTTGCCAGTGGCTACTGCACAGCAGTCAGAAGACGGGCACTTCCTCAAGAACATTCTGTGAACTGACGAAGTGCCGAAGCACAATTCTTAAGAGATGGGGGTTGGTGAGACCCCATCCCCATTTAATAAGCCTGAAAAAAAAAAATGGCTTTTACTACAAGTTCTGTTGATCGTACGTAAAAAAGTTGCTTAACATAAATTTTAGGAAATTTCTCAAGGATAAAAATTTCATAAAACAAAATAGAAATGTATTAAGTAAAAATTTTGAGAAAAAAACATTTTAAATAAAACAAGTAAAAGTGTTATCATCGGCCTGGCCGATGCTTTGATACCCTCCACTGAATGTACTGTACCTATAGGTACACGTGTGTGTCTAATATTGGTTTTGTATGGGAGGTACCTGAACTACTTTACCGACATAGACAATTTTCAATACCAACCTGACAACGGTAAAATCCTCTCACAAAATTTCATTCGCTTATGTCGATTCGTTTGAACGCTATCGTGTTTTCAACAGACAGACGGACAGACGGACATGGCTAAATCGATTCAGAATGTGATCCTGATTCAGAATATATATACTTTATAGGGTCTCCGGTGAATCCTTCTTGGCGTTACAAATGTAATGACAAAGTGAATATAAAAATTTAACAACAAATTTTCAAAATTTTAAGTTTAAGAAGCCATAACTTTTTTGTAAATGAACAGATGTTCTTGAGTGCTTAAGACTTGTATGCGCTACTAAATTCTCTTTTCAAAATGTTTGAAACTATTTTTGTACCTATAATAGTTTAGAAGTTATAGCAAGTAGTAACACCTCCAAATTAGAGGTCAACCTCCCCCCCCCCACCCTGTCATACAATTTTTTATTTGGTGGAACTTCAGGAATCCTCCCTTAAAAGATTATACCGCTTAGCTAAGCCGCTCATCCTGAACTTGTCTTGTCCATACTAATACCCTCCACCTCCACCCTACGAAATATTCCATCCCCAAGAAATCTATCAACGAAAATGTTTTTTTCATTTTATTCTATTCTATACCGGAGTGAAAATAGGGTAGGAATCTGTTTTCACAGAGTCCGGCCGGCAGTGATTTCATATTTCAATACCAATGCAACAAATGAGAGTGTACTCTTCGTCTGCAAGACTACAATGCAGATGGAAGATACTTACATTCTTTACTGGTTAATCTTACTATACTCGGATGTGCCTGTGACTGTGAGTCTGCGACTACGCTCGGTGTCAGAAATATCTTTGTGTGTGTATGAGATCGGTGAGGCTGACGCTGAGGATGAGGACCTGACCTGAACAGAACAGTATCACATAGTTTATTTGTGTGTCTCTCATTTTTGCTTAATGTTGTGGTGTGCGTGTATCTACTACTGATTCTGGTTTCCTTTACTTCATCTGTATTATTTAAAATTTCCAACTCTGTTCTTACTAAGCCTTTAGTTCATATTGAGCACTCCGACAGGGCAGATGGGAATCTGCTCTGCAAAATTTAAATCAGTTTAAAAAATATTTATTCTCAATTAAGTGAATTAAAAAAAAAAAAATAATTTTGTGTTATAATAAAAATGTGAGTGCTTTCGTAATTATTTTTATTTTTTAATATATCCTAAAACATCTATAATATTTAATGCAATAATTACTACTGAAGTTGGTGAAAAGTTGATTAAAACGGTTTAAGTGAATAATGGTTGAAATTTTTGATAGAGTTTTTGGAATAAATGTTGTTCCTTTGAAATAATATTTAAGAATGTCCTTTTGACTTTGAGCTTTTTTTTTTTTGTTAATTTTCGTGAAATTTATACTTTTTGTTACATTTTCGAAATTTTTAATTGAAATAGTTTCTTCTATTATTCGTTTTAATTATTTTTATTTATCGTTAACAAACTTTATACTATATTTAAATCCTTGGGTCGTTTAATGTGGAAAGTTGTTTAATATTCCAAAATTTTATCTGACTTAGTTTAGTGTATTTTATTAATAAAAATAGGAGCAATCTTCTATCCTGGTTTATCCTTATTGCGAATTTTATTCTGTTAAGTTATTCCTTTGATTTTTTTGACACTTTATGTGACATTATTCTCTGTGACTGTGGTCATTTATTTCCAAATTCTCTGGAAATTATTTCAACAAATTGTGAAATTCATTGGTAGATACACTTTTAGATTTTTTTTTTCTTTTTAAAGTGAAGTAGTAGTAGAAAAAAATTAAATAGTGAAATCTAACACCCCTAGTTGACAAATATCAAAGAAATTAAGGAATCGGTATTATTGTTATCAATTACCAAAATGTGAATTGAATGGAGATTTAAGATCTATTGTGAATAGTTCTACTGACAAACTTGATATTAGATATGATTGTCAAAAACTTCGATATCTATAAATTGTTTTTTTTTTTTTATAAATTCTTAATTGACAAATCTATCAAATATCTAAGTGGTACAAAATACAAACACTTCGTCAGCGGAAAGCAAAATTGGTCTAAGTTCCAAAAACGAAATTTTACAGGGGACAATAATTTAGTTTCAAATAAAATTATAGCCATACCTATTGGCTGCGTTTTAGCTAATATATTTTTTTTTAATTCAATTTCCAATGTCGATTCCAAAAATAAAAAAAAATTCTTTATAAATAACATTCTATCTACTATTTTGTAATAATTTAAAAAACCAAAAACCCAAGAATGGGCATAGCACAACTCCCATACAAGTAGATATGCATCATCATAGAATAAAATATGGACTTAGTACAAAATGTGGTAGTTAGAACAATCGAGAACTACGTTGTTTGCAATTAAAGTATATGACTTACCCCTTCATGTAGTGTTCTATGGCCAATTTTAAATTCAATTTTGTTAAAAAAAAACGCATTTCTGATTATCTCCTCGGAAAAAACACAAAACGTGCCATTGGACAAACATTTATTTATTATGCAAAACTTATGAAAAATAGAATAGTAAGTTTTCTGAATAGTACCAAGTTTTTTAACCCAAATCAATTTGGCTTTCAAAAAGGTAGATCGACTAAAGACGAACTTTTACAGTTTTGTGCTCAAGTAATGCCAAATCTCGATAGCAAAAAGTGCACTGCTAGTTTATTTATTGATATTACGAAAGCTTTTGATATGGTGAATCACAATATTTTCTTGAGAAAATTGGAAAACGCTGGATTTCGAGGTTTCGTACTTAACTAGTTTAGGTCTTACTTAAAAGATAGGTCGCAAAGAGTGAAATTAGACGAGATTAGAAGCGAAATTAAGTTCTTCAATTTGGGAGTACCCCAAGGCTCTGTTTTGGGACCAATTCTGTTTCTCATTTATATCAATTCTCTTCTTGCACTTAATTTTAAAGGTTCACCTACGGCTTTTGCGGATGATATTGGTTTTTCTTATGGGTTGAACTGTCCTTTGGATCTAGTTTCTGATATTAATTGGGATCTACATTTATTGAGAACCTGGTTTGCTGAGCACAATTTGATTATAAGCTCCAAAACTAAAATAATGTTTTTCAGTTTCTCGTCACAAAATAATTTCGAAGCGAATGTTTTTTATCACGCACATGACTGCCTAAAATACAAGCTTTCTGATTGTAATTGTAAGTCTTCTCCTACATTCTGTGACAGTTTAAGCTGCAGTGATATGTGTTTTTCGATTGAAAAAGTAACTGAATTTAAATACTTGGGGCTTACAATTGATTCTAGAATGAGCTTTACAAATCACGTAGAAACTCTACGGAAGTATTTTCGTTGCACACTTAGACATTTTTTCTATTTGCGAAACATATGTTCGACAATGCTCTTAAAAAACATTTATTACGGAATCTTCCATTCCAAACTGCAATATGGAATTGTTTGTTGGGGAGGCGTTTATGTGAACCAAATTCAATCACTTTTAGTTCTGCAGAAATATATTTTACGAAAAATATGTCGCAAACCTAGTAGACATCCGAGCTTTCCATTGTTCTGCGACCTGAAAATTCTGCCAGTCCGACATCTGTACTGCTTTAAAGTTTTAAAAACCTTCTTTATTATGTCTGGTAATCGAAATTATCGATTAATTTCAAACTATAATTTACGTGGAAACTTTTTTGACTTAGTTTCTGTACCAAAATTTCGCACTACTGCATTTCGTAATTTTTATACAGTTCATCATGTCGTTTATTTAATAAACTTCCTCAATCGATCAGGACAATAACAATGCCTGGAATGGCCTTAAAACTTCTAAAACCTTGGCTTCTAAATTTGAATTGTAATAATATAGAAGCATTTCATTCTGATATTCTGGTTTAATCTTAATTTCAGTAAAATTGTTAATTCAATGGTAATTAATACGTTACGTAATTTATTTCTTTGTAGTAAATTATTATTTTTTATTTTTTTTTGAAACAACGTAAATTGAACAGTCTAATTTTTTTTGTTCTAGTACAGTATTGCAAAATTTAATCTTTATAATTAAAAAATAATTGTTTTATTAGGGCACCCCACCCAAAATAATATTTGAAGTTGTTTAGAGCCCATTGAAGAGGCATTCAACACTATTTTTAATACTTTGTATATAAAAATACAGAATGTCTTTTATATTTCTTATATGATTTACTTAAAGTAATTATTTAATTTAAGTTTGAAGAACTATTGTTAATTTATTATGGATTATAAGAAATAAAATTATTATATCTATCTATCTATCTATCTATCTATTTATCCTCGAGTTAACGCTAATGTCGACTCTAACTTTCGATCCTGAAAAAGTCGTGTCTAACTCATGGTTATATAAGTGTCATCGTAGAAGTGTCATTCAAGGGAGAAAGAACAGTTTACCAGCCGATATATTTTTATTTTTCATTTAAAATTCTTTTATAAGTAATTTTATGAATTAATTTGATGTTATTGTTTTAAATAAAATACATTTAGCTGTAGCCTGTGAAATACTGAATTTTTATTTTCCTAAAATAAATTGACAAATATTTGTCAAGCAAGCCTAATAGTTTCTTTTATTTCGTGGTTTCTGTTTTGTTAAGACAGTGACTGTGATTATGATTAGGTACCATCTGAACATTTTTCATTTTTTTGGCCGGAAAACCACAAAACGTACTTTGTTCAAACGGGAAAATAATACATAAATGTATAACCAGACTTCTGACCTAACCTACCTCCCAACAAATTGTGTGAATAGTAAAAGTATTGCATTTCAGCAAAAAAAAAATGAAGAGTTCATTTGTTCTCGAATAAATTCGCCAAATTCGTACAAGATTTGACATTAATTGTACTAGAATTTGTACTAAAGTCGTGTTTAGTAAACTCTTCGATTAAATTGGTTATTATTAGGGCAAAATTAAAATTCGAAATTAAAGTTAGTTTCGAAATTAGTAAAACTCGAGTTTAGTGATTGTTTATTGGTAAGGCCCCAGTCATATCAGTGCGTGCGTCGCGTCGTCACATTTTAATTATTCTTTTCCGAAGACGGATGCTTTGAATGTAATACTTATGAATATGATTATGACTTATGAGAGCCACCGACGGAGTATGCTATGCGGATTCTCCATTGCGACGGATACCTCGCTAGGGTCGTATTTCGTATATCTTAACATTTTTGGCAGTCTTGAAATTTAGTAAATAGGGGTTCATTGCTTGTTAAGATCATTTAATAAAATGCGAGCGGGATAAGGAAAATGAGTTTGGCACTTCTCATACAAAAAAATACACTGGAGTGTCTCACTCATGAGAACTAAAGTTGTATAAAATTTGGGATTCCATTGTCCTAATAGACAAGAACATATTTTAGCAAAATACAACTAAATAAATACCTATCGTGCTGGTATACCTACCTACTTCTTATTTAAAACCTGTTTATAACATTTACCATCTTCTGTTGGCATCCAATTGTACATTTATTTTCCTTTCCTTATAGAAATAAAACCTCCGATTGATGTTATTATTATTTGAAGCAAAACATTTACTTTCTTTTGATTTGTTAATTTTTTGTTGAAAGAAACAGTTTCTAATATTATGCTTGCCCCATATTCCTCACGGTAGTGTACGTATACGAAGAAGATTTTTCTTTCGTAAATTATCTCTTTGCATTTTGAGAATGGGATGAAGTTTAGCCCAACTGTATCTAGCGATGGTACCGTTTTGCCTTTCGTGGCTTTATAGTTATTTCCAATAGAAAAATAGACTATATACAGACCTGCCAAGTCCACAACCAATGAGGCGATACAAAGTATTTTTGTTGGTTACAAAATCGTTAGACATTTCTTTGTCGCTTAGAACAAAATTCCCTAAAGAATCATATGCACGGTATTTGACACCAATATTGGTATAAGTGCCATCGCAAATTGGATTTAGACTATTTTGGAATTCTTCTTATTGAAACTTGAAATATATGAACAATTGATCTATTTCATACAAAATTGTCACTTTGAACAATTTGGAATGAATTTTGCCAAAAAAAATTGGCTCTTAGAACAAATGGATTATAAAATATCTGATGAACCGATGGAGATAGACTAAAACGGATTTCAGATTTGGAAAGAGCGCCCTCAAATTAGCAAAACTGCATCATTAACTCATTTCGGATAAAAAATGGATATAGACCAATTTCTTTAGTTTTTTTTAAACCCCATTTTCAAAACCGAAATGTCTTGACAAAAGACCAACATTCGTCCGGTTAAGGTGCTGAACAATAATTTTACGATCGAAAATAAATGAAATGCGTTCGTCGAAACTCTGCATCTGGATGTGTTTACGATAAAAAATGCGGCCCCAAAATCACTAGAGCATAGGGTAAAGGCCCCTAATCTGAGCCCCCCACCAGTAATGAGCCCCCTGTCTGCATTTCGCTCCAAAGCTAAGCCCCTGTTATTAAAAATACATTTTTGTTTTAATCAAAGTCTTCCGTTACTTCTTTACTTGTATTCTGTTAATTGTTTTCCTATAAAATGTCACGTCAATCGGTGAAAAAAAATCGGTAATTGCGGACATATCCTTCGTGTGTTGTGCGATTGTGTTTATAAACAGTTTTCTTAACAAACTCTTTACATAAAGCAAGTAATTAAGTATTTTCTTTATATTTTATATTAACTAATATATGTTTGTATTAACAATTAGACTCCATTGTACTTATTTCCATATTAAAAGTTAAAAAAAATGCTTATTTATTAAAATATAGTGGGGGCTCACAATTGGGAATCTGAAACAAGCAAATCCAAAAATGAGCCCGGGGGGGCTCACTATTGGGCAAACACCAAAAACCCTTGTTCCATTTATGAGCCAGGCCAATTTTTATATCAAATCAATTTCGCAGCAAACTTATTTATCTCATATAACGTAGGTAAAAACAGTTTGTCCAGATGACTGAATGGCCATTAGTGATCAACGCCCAGGAATCTGATATTTTGAAACAAAAATATTTTTTTATGGTCAAGTTGAACATTTAGGACCGATTTAGAGAAAGTCTAACTTAAAATTTTGTTTTGGAAATTTTGCTTGGGAGTAATTAGCGGCGGGAAAAGGGGATTCAATATCTATGGGGAACATATTCTTTCATCTATCGAGCGCATATCAAAGCACACAAGGTAACTAGCTACTTCTCCAACGGAAGCGCAGCTTCGAGTAAATGCTAGTAAATAATAAAATTATTCCGATATAGGTACCTATACCATACCTACAACACTATGTATTATTATGCCTATTTTATGGGTGTATTATGTAACATGTAGGTATGTTATATACTAGATATCTTATTATTAATTGGGAAATACATTTTTTTTTATTTTTCACATCGCTTATTTTTTTTTTTTAACTTCTGACTTGCCGGAGCACTAGGATGCACGTCGACCTAAAAGATCTATTGTGCTTGACGTCAGATATATGTTTAGGTTAGTAGCGCTTCTACTTTCCTAATGTATCTGATCATATATTCAGCAGAGGAATTTCTTAGTTCTTCGGTACTTATTACTTCCCTGAAAAATGATTTCCTTCTTATACCGTAAAGGGCCGGGCATTCACATATTATGTGTTCGGCTGTTTCGTCTTCTTCTAGACATAGTCTGCACTCCGGTGAGTCGACTAAATGCATTTTATTTAGGTGATATCGCAGACCGTGGTGACCCGTTAGTAGGTATACTAGATTTTTAATATCATGCCTGCGAAGATGTAGTATCTTTCTGGCATCTGCTTTGAAGGGCTGAATCGCTCTTTTGGCCTGTCTTATAGGCCTGATGGGATGTTCTCCCAATACGAAGCACATTTGTTTTGCTCCCAGCTTTTTATAGCCAGATTTATAGCTGATTTGGGAATCGAACAGAATGGTTCAGGTCCAATGAATGGGGTTTCCGAGCCATTTCTGGCTAGTTCATCGGCTTTTTCGTTTCCTTCAATTCCCTTATGTCCGGGGCCCACCATAGACTGGTTTTGTTCCTGTAACTAAGTGTTTGGAGGGAATCGAAGCAGTGTAGTACTGATTTGGAGTCAATAATGTGTGAGCTAAGTGCTTTTATAGCTGCTTGACTATCCGTGAATATATGGATGTTGGCGCCTTTAATGCCTGAATTGTATATAAGGTTTGCGCATTCTTTAATGGCATGGAGCTCTGCTTGAAATACGCTGGGGCTTTTTCCCATAGGTATTGAGATGTTACATCGCTTATTTACACCAACTCGTAGATTTACCAACTTTCAAATCTTTAAAATGGATGTAAAGAGAAAATAATCTAGATCTAGAAGATATTGAAAATGGTCTCTCAATACATGCTGCTTCAAGATGTTATAATATTCCAAGACCCACTCTTCAAAATCGGTTGCATAAACGTTCCTTTAAAAACCAAAAAGGACCGTTGACAATTCTTAAATTGTAAACTGGATTTTTGAAAATCATGCAAGAGGCTTTCCAAGACGTTGCATCTTTATCTGAGCATCCCCCTCCGCCTAAGAACCTAAAGAAAAGGAACGTAAACGAGACTATGAACCTGTTCCTGAAAAAGAAGAAAATATATGTAAAGAATACATTGAAACTGGGCTTTGTTTTGATTGCGGGGCAATATTTCAAAAGCTGAAAAGGGAACATCATGTTTCATATGCTCAAAACAGTATCATGTTAAATGCGCTGAAAATATATCGAACGATATTGAATTTTTTAGCTGCAATAGGTGCAAAATAGTCTAGTTTATGCTTTTTTTTAATACTTTAATTTGTTTGTCTAATACTACATAATTTGTGTTTTATAACATTTACCTATGAAGTTCCTACTTACTTATTTATTTAGTTTATAAAATTAAATGTTCTTAAATAAAACTGGCAATAAATATTTGAACAATTTTAAAAGTAACGATAACTTTATAAAAAAAAGCAAAAAAAAATGGTTTTATATGGGGGCTCGTTATTGGAACGGTAAGAGCTCAAATTAGGAACAGGGGGGCTCATTACTGGACTACTTCGCTTTTTGTAATTATTTTCCTTTTATTTAAATCTTACCAAAACTAACAAAAAAGTAAATAGTTTTATCAAATTAGAATTAATCACATTATAATTTAATGAAATATTTGTTCCGATACATGCAAACAATTAATTTTGCAAAAGCAGCAAACTCAAAACTATCCTTAAGGGGGCTCAGTACTGGGGGTTTTACCCTAACAAGTAGACGATTATTGTCGAGACGAAACATGCGACGTTACTATATGCCATTGTTGCGCAGAACCAAATACGTATGCACAAAGAAGGACATTAGACTGAATTGATTTAAGATTTTAGAAGTGTCGTTAAATCTTCAAGTTGACGCTTCACTGATTTCGACTCCCAGTGAGATCACTTACAGCTCGGTTGACATATAAAAAAATTAAACCGTATCGAAAATGTTAAAGGCACTAATACCGAGGGTAACTTTTATGACCGTCTGGGCAGCTGAGCTTGTTTGATGTACATTTTGTACTCGGCGACTATAAGGCACAAGATGGCTGGCTAGTCGAGTCGAGGCTATTTTAAAAACGAGCATGGCTAATGAACGAAACATACTCCAATGTGGTGGTGTGCCAGGATAGAGACTGGAGATGGAGACTCTATGCAATGATTCTAAAAATAAGTGCCGGCTAACCGACGAGATCATAAAATAAGCTGACAAATATATTTTGCACACTCGTTAAAGAATATGTTTTTATTCTGTATTTGGTTAGAATGCGGCATACTGAAAATTGGCATCCGCCCTCCGTAATTTTTGACTTTATTGCATCTGAAATTGCAATAAAGTCCAAAACGATTTTTGGACTTTATTGCACCATAAACTTCATTGCACCTACTAGACAGAATTCAAAAGCGCGCGATAAAACTTATAGGCGATAGAAATATAGCGAAGTCTATTGACCCGCTCGAACATCGCAAAAATGTTTCTTGCCTTTCCTTGTTTTATCGATATTTTCACCACCAATGCTCTGATGAAATAGCTAACAGCATATTCCGCCCCTTCAGCAATTCTCTCGCAACAATCGTCACACATCGAATGCGCATCAGTTTACCCTTAAGCCTACCTTCGGACCTACTGTAAAATATAGAGATTCTTTTGTAAGTTGAACAACACGCATGTGGAATGCATTGCCTCACGCGGTTAACCCCTCTCACTACAATCCACAATTTTTTAAAACCAATTTGCACCAGTACGCAGTACCTCTTCTCTATCCTCCCTATTAACCCTTTCACTCGTGCTGTGCATTAGCATTTTAAGGGAACAAAAACCCCTTGAGCACTGGTGAATTATAAAAAAAAAAAACAGACAGGGCAATTAATTCCGAGGAGAACCGGTACGGAAGTTGCCGACCTAATTTAGTTGGTTTGTGCCTACGGTGTTCTAATATTAAATGTGTTTCTTTTCTTTTTTTCCTTTTTTTGTAGGCTCATATTAACTTGACATTTTCCAATGCTTTAAGAGGAGTTTGAATAACCATTTCGGAGAATGCTGTACTTTCAAAAGTCGCTACCCAGGAATAAAGGGTCAATTAATTTATTAATGACATTAATTTATTGTATGATGGCTACCTAAGCCATTGTTGCATCAATGGAGGATATATGCTGGCTGTCTATACCCAGTTCCTTTGGCGCGCACAAATGATGAAGTAAGATGCAATTAAGGACAAATAGGTATGATTTATTTATTATCATTTGTAATCTATTCCTAGATAAGGATTCCCCGGAGCTGATGCATAGAAAGTTTCGAAGGTTCACTTGAACCTTGTCTGGCCTTGTCAATATTACTTCTATTTTGAAGACAACGAATGTTGCTACAATTACAGAAAAATTTGAAATCAAGAGATTTTTAAAAGAAGTTTTGGAAAATTCCATTTATCGGCTAATACAAAAAAAAATCCTGACCAGCCATGAGCTAAAAGTTCAACAGCATCGTATTCATATGTCATCAACATCATGTACCAGCTTACATTGAGCTATGTATCTTCATAAAAAAAGGAAACATCACATTGGACCGATAACTTCGATAACTTCAAATGCATAAACATAGAAGAAGATGATTACACACACATACAACTGTCTAGAACGTTAAATTTACATACCAACATAATGTAATTACATTTTTGGGTAAGTGGACTTATTTTTTGTTTTGAGTAATTACCTTGCCAATTTAAAATACATTAAGTAAGAAGTTATTTTTTTTACATACTCGTTAGCCAGTGCTCTAAAAAGAATTATGCATTTTTATCGTCCAAGGTCAGAAATCTACGCAATATCGTTAACACTGACGGGGATGTCAAATACATTAAATGTATGTAACAGCATTGGTGCTTTATATATTTTTTTAAATGTGTTTGCATAAATATTTTGAACTAGCTTTTGCCCGCGGCTTCGCTCGCGCAGTCCTCAGGATTTGGTACACAGATATTCCTTCACAGTCAGTTAGTTCCCTCTTTTATATTTATATATCGCGCAGAAAACCTACCTAAGAAAGTACCTAAGAAGAAGTTAGTATCTCTGAAAAATGCGTTTAATGCCCTATTGGAGAAAACAGTTCAAAGGTTATATGATCAATATTTTTGTTAGTGAAGCGCTGGCATCTCAACACAGATCATACTATAACAGATTGAGTCACAATCTATGGGAAAAAACATACTTCTTTGCTGACAAATACAGCGATATGATAAGCACCATCTTTAGAATAGGGGGAGCTTTTACCATTTCATTATATTCCACACCTCCCAGATCTTATTACACTCTTGCAACCAGAAAGATGCACCACTTTCTAGCAGACCCTTATTCATACAGAATTCCGCTTAAGTATCTTTGGAGTACGTACGCTGGAGTAATTTGAAGCGATAAGCATATTCAAAGGCGAAAGATTTTGGGACGCATTACAGTTTAAAATTGATACGACGAACGGTTCGTGACTTAAGAAAAGGGCCACAAACTAAGTTTGAAGTCCATCGGATGAAAAAATAAACTTTGACCCCCCTCTTACCCCTTTAAGGGTAGAATTTCCAAAATCGAAGAAATGTATTTTCTTTATTTCTCATAGAGAATATACAAACCGAGTTTGAAGTCAATCGGATGAAAAATTAAAATTTCCCGTACAAATTTTGACCCCCTCTTTTACCCCTTTCGAGGTTGAATTTCCAAAATCAGAGAAAGTAGTTTTCTTTGGTTTTCATAGAGAGTACACAAACCGAGTTTAAAGTCAATCGGATAAAATATAAAATTTCTCCATACAAATTTTGACCTCCCTTTTTACCCCTTTAAGAGTCGAATTTCCAAAATCGGAGAAATGTATTTTCTTTATTTCTCATAGAAAGTACACAAACCAAGTTTGAAGTCGATCTGATAAAAAATTAAAATTTTCCATACAAACTTTGACCCCCCTTTTACCCCTTTAGGGGTCGAATTTCAAAAAATCCTTCTTTGTGGTTGTATACTATACATCATAAAAAAAACCTCTGTGCAAAATTTCAGCTTTGTAGAGCAAATGATTTAGGCTGGGCGTTGATCATCTGTCAGTCGGAATCTTAATTTTTACATATAAAGATAAGTAAACGTTTCTGGGGTGATTTGAGAATTTTTAAATTAATTATCCTAATTTATACATTTTAATTCATCCTATAAATACTAGCTTTGTTTGTCAAGACTTTTCAAGAACGACGATTAATGCGCTTAAGGCACCAAGTGACAAAGAACAGAAACAGGAATAGAAACTGAAACAGAACAGAAAGTTTTTTCGTTCTGTTGTAAATTCTGGTTCTGTTTTCGTTGCTCGCTCAGCTGTACAAAACTGAAACAGAATCAGAAAAAGATGGCTGTCGTCTATTCTGTGCAAATAAAAAAAACCTGCCTCCCACGATAAATTGCATTTCTGTCACTGCACTGGCAGCAACAGAAATAATCAGTACAGTCTTGTTTACGTTCTGTCGCCAAACATCCATTTTTCTGTCTCTAAATTCTGTTGCTGAAAAAAAAGTTCTGTTCATAATTCTGTTTCTGTTGCAAATGTGTGGGATTCTGTTTCTGTTCTTTGTCACTTGCTGCCTTTAAAGACCATTCACATGAGAGCGAACAAGCGAACGAACGAATTGATGAAATGCAAACAAACGACTCTTGATGATTTTCTGAACAGAAAATTGTACATTTTACTATTCCAAGAGTAGGATAATTATTAATCCCATCAAAATGTATTAAACAATCAAGTTTAAAAACAATTTAAACAACGAAATATCGAATTCCAAACTTTTTGCCGCGAACGAAAACACCCCTGGCGCGAATTGTCACGTTCCACAAACTAGCGAATAAAATATTCGTACGAACTTAATCTCAAACTAGATATTGCGGGTAGAAGCTGATGGCTGAAATTCGCAAACTGCCGCGACCTAGAAAAGTGTTTCTATAAACGGACTCTCAAAACTTGCGAATATTCGTTCGTTCTTAGCTAATTGGTCACTCTCATGTGAATGGTCTTTTACTCTATTACATTTTATCTCCTGCCCATTTTTTATAATTAAAACTTAGTACGCAGCTCGAGCAAAACTAAATTTTAGCTCCTCTCCGATTTTTCTCTTTAAACATTAGCTAAAATCCCAGCTAAAATTTTGACATAGAGTGCGCTGTGGATATATGTGTCACAGAAAACAGCTGTTCGTTGAAAATAACTTGCTTCAAAAATGCATCGACACGAACAAGTGATATATTTTCGTTGCACTTTCTTTTTTTTTCTTGTCTGCTATTCCTTGGTCTAAAAAAAAATCACATTCAAAGGATTCCTCATCGAGGTATTCATTGAAAAACCTACTTCTTATTTATTTTTTCGCAACACAAAAACACAACAGAAAAAAGACCCAAATGATCTGTAAAAATCTAGCATACCAAATTCTGACAGATATCTAAAGTAAAATGAAAATATGATTTTTTAGCTGAAGCAGCGTCCCGCTCTGCTAAGTGGATTCGCTTAATTTAGCTCAGCTAAATTTTGGAAATAATTTTGTATGGGAGCTAAAATTTAGCTCGAGCAGCGTACTAAGCTTAACATTATATTAGTTTTCGTGGTTCTACATAAAGTGAGTAACTTTAACTTTAACTTATTAAGCCCTTAGAAGGATGTAAATTAAAATGGAGCCCAAGGATCGACACGGGTCCTATTCTCTTTTTGATAAAAATATATTACATACCTACATAATTAATTATTTGAACAGGCAGCATTTGTGGAAATAGGCTGGATAGTCAGTTGAATATAAATTATGAACTTCCATTCCTTTTCCTAATTCGCATTCCATTGCCGGCGCTAATATGTACATTAATGTTTATTTCCACTTGTCATTTTATTGTCAAAGTTCGACATTGAACGTTTTTGTCATTGAACGACACCACTGTCAGTTCATTTCTATTTATGCCAATTATTGGGCAAAAACGCGTTGGTCAGTTCATTGACAATGAAATTTGGACAAATGTCTTTGTGAGTTTGCTAAAAGCTGTTTTTACCAGCGCTGTCAACTAATGACAAAGTGACATTTTGTTTGACAACTCATCTATTTGCACTTGTCATGTGAATCTCTTTCTCAGTTTTTGACAAGTTAGCGCTGTTAGTCAATTCAATGAAAATTCACTTTTTCGTTATTTCCACTTGCGAATTTTTTTTATTAACATAAAAATACGTCAGTTGTCAATTTAAAACAACAAACAAGCGGAAACCTAGTAATAAGCTGGTAAATGAAATTGAATTTATTGTGCTAAAAAAAGAAGAGCTGGACTTTCTCAAATATATAACTCACGTTATGTATTTTCACTTGATTTATTTTATTTTTAGACTTAGATACAAAATCTAAAGTCAGCCACTTAACATTTTTGTACCTATCTTATTTTTTTAAAAATGTTCTACTTGTGTCTTTGTTATTGGGCACTAGCAATAATAATTTTTAACATTCAACCTTAATATTTTAACGGCCACAATCGATAATTTTATATGGAAAATTTCGCTATTGTGAAAGCCTGAACATACAAAATGGTCATTAGTACCGCTCACTGTGTTTGTTTTGGCTATGGTTATATCTCGCTCTGTTCACAACATTTATATTTGTAACCCTGCTTTATTGAAAGTAAATGGTTATAGTAAAAATGTTTTATGTGATTATATCGTTTTTTTTACACTTTTATTGACAAATTAGGATTTTTCTGCTGATGCCACTCGACCTTCGAGTGGGAATACTCAATGTTTAGAGTAATATGGCAGATTGAGATTAATTCGTTTTTGATTCGGTTAAACTTTTATCAACGACAGACATTTTTATATTCAATGTCAAATAGTCTTCTTCTTTGAAATATATGTTGGCTGAAAATAAGGCAACTTCTCCGTCTCCACGGGACGAGAGCTTCGTTGATATCAAAGTCTTCAGCGGGGAAGGACATTTTGTGTGAATTTGTTTTCCAAAATTTCAACAAGTTCACTAATTTTTCTCAATTAGTCGAATTTGTCAGTTGTTTCCTTGTTAGTGAACTGCAGAGAGAAAGGACTGACATCGATTTCGGGGCATAACTGAGCGTTAATTATAGATTCCGTTCATTTCCTGTTCATTTCTACATCATCAATCTCAAGAACATAATTTTTATTCCTTTGGGATTTGTTTCAGATTTTCAGTCCATAGGTTCATTTTGTTGTATTTTAATCTTTGGTTAGCAGACATACATATTTGTTGTTTTTGTCTCCCCCTTGTGTATTCTGACCATTTAGGATCTATTACTATATATATATATATATATATATATTCATCATTGCCTTGGACTTTGTCTTCCTCTTCGTCTTCGACTTCTACTTGTTCATCAATTTCAACTTCGTATTAGTCTTTTTCTTCTTCTTCTTCTTCTATCAATTCTCAGTGATTTATAGGCTTCGGGACTAAATACAATCGATCGCCCTTGGCATATTTTTTTTAAGGATTTTTAAAAATCTATCACTCCTAGATGGTGTTGCATATAGCACACCCCACCCAGATTGATCAATCTTTCCAATGAATGTGAATGTCCGCGAAATGAAGTTATAGCTTTAACTTCAACAATTCCTCGAGTCAACACATTCATGAGGATACATTTAGAAATGCATGTCTCCATCTGTGATTCTATATAATTCAATACACTTGACAGATTTCAGTATAAAAACGGGCAATTGCAATTTGCGGCTCTTGTTCTGACACCAAAACGCTGGCTTCCGTCTTTGCGTGCATCTTTTAGGCTCATTCCAAAGATGTGCCCAGTCTTGGTACTTGGGTGCAGAACTCTCTTAACAGTTGCTATTTAATTTTGGGCAATATGAGGCGATTTTTTTTTTAAAGGAGGCCTTTTCGCTTTCGTATTGCCAATGAAATTTATTAATGTATTTACTTTATTAATAAACAAATGTCTTTGACTATGATTTCGACTTCGATTTCGTCTTCGTCTTCTTCATTGCCTTGGACTTTGTCTTCCTCTTCGTCTTCGACTTCTACTTGTTCATCAATTTCAACTTCGTATTAGTCTTTTTCTTCTTCTTCTTCTTCTATCAATTCTCAGTGATTTATAGGCTTCGGGACTATATACAATCGATCGCCCTTGGCATATTTTTTTTTAAGGATTTTTAAAAATCTATCACTCCTAGATGGTGTTGCATATAGCACACCCCACCCAGATTGGTCAATCTTTCCAATGAATGTGAATGTCCGCGAAATGAAGTTATAGCTTTAACTTCAACAATTCCTCGAGTCAACACATTCATGAGGATACATTTAGAAATGCATGTCTCCATCTGTGATTCTATATAATTCAATACACTTGACAGATTTCAGTATAAAAACGGGCAATTGCAATTTGCGCCTGTTATTCAATGGAATCTGACACCAAAACGCTGGCTTCCGTCTTTGCGTGCATCTTTTAAGCTCATTCCAAAGATGTGCCCAGTCTCGGTACTTGGGTGCAGAACTCTCTTGACAGTTGCTATTTAATTTTGGGCAATATGAGGCCATTTTTTTTTTAAAGGAGGCCTTTTCGCTTTCGTATTGCCAATGAAATTTATTAATGTATTTACTTTATTAATAAACAAATGTCTTTGGGTATGATTTCCACTTCCATTTCGTCTTCTTCATTGCCTTGGGCTTTGTCTTCCTCTTCGTCTTCGACTTCTACTTGTACATCAATTTCAACTTCGTATTAGTCTTTTTCTTCTTCTTCTTCTTCTATCAATTCTCAGTGATTTATAGGCTTCGGGACTAAATACAATCGATCGCCCTTGGCATATTTTTTTTAAGGATTTTTAAAAATCTATCACTCCTAGATGGTGTTGCATATAGCACACCCCACCCAGATTGATCAATCTTTCCAATGAATGTGAATGTCCGCGAAATGAAGTTATAGCTTTAACTTCAACAATTCCTGGAGTCAACACATTCATGAGGATACATTTAGAAATGTATGTCTCCGTCTGTGATTCTATATAATTCAATACACTTGACAGATTTCAGTATAAAAACGGGCAATTGCAATTTGCGCCTGTTATTCAATGGAATCTGACACCAAAACGCTGGCTTCCGTCTTTGCGTGCATCTTTTAGGCTCATTCCAAACATGTGCCCAGTCTCGGTACTTGGGTGCAGAACTCTCTTAACAGTTGCTATTTAATTTTGGGCAATATGAGGCGATTTTTTTTAAAGGGGGCCTTTTCGCTTTCGTATTGCCAATGAAATTTATTAATGTATTTACTTTATTAATAAACAAATGTCTTTGACTATGATTTCCACTTCCATTTCGTTTTCGTCATTGCCTTGGACTTTGTCTTCCTCTTCGTCCTCGACTTCTACTTGTACATCAATTTCAACTTCGTATTAGTCTTTTTCTTCTTCTATCAATAATTCTCAGTGACTTATAGGCTTTGGGACTAAATACAATCGATCGCCCTTGGCATATTTTTTTTAAGGATTTGAAAAATCTATCACTCCTAGATGGTGTTGCATATAGCACACCCCACCCAGATTGATCAATCTTTCCAATGAATGTGAATGTCCGCGAAATGAAGTTATAGCTTTAACTTCAACAATTCCTGGAGTGAACACATTCATGAGGATACATTTAGAAATGCATGTCTCCATCTGTGATTCTATATAATTCAATACACTTGACAGATTTCAGTATAAAAACGGGCAATTGCAATTTGCGCCTGTTATTCAATGGAATCTGACACCAAAACGCTGGCTTCCGTCTTTGCGTGCATCTTTTAGGCTCATTCCAAACATGTGCCCAGTCTCGGTACTTGGGTGCAGAACTCTCTTAACAGTTGCTATTTAATTTTGGGCAATATGAGGCGATTTTTTTTAAAGGGGGCCTTTTCGCTTTCGTATTGCCAATGAAATTTATTAATGTATTTACTTTATTAATAAACAAATGTCTTTGACTATGATTTCCACTTCCATTTCGTTTTCGTCATTGCCTTGGACTTTGTCTTCCTCTTCGTCCTCGACTTCTACTTGTACATCAATTTCAACTTCGTATTAGTCTTTTTCTTCTTCTATCAATAATTCTCAGTGACTTATAGGCTTTGGGACTAAATACAATCGATCGCCCTTGGCATATTTTTTTTAAGGATTTGAAAAATCTATCACTCCTAGATGGTGTTGCATATAGCACACCCCACCCAGATTGATCAATCTTTCCAATGAATGTGAATGTCCGCGAAATGAAGTTATAGCTTTAACTTCAACAATTCCTCGAGTCAACACATTCATGAGGATACATTTAGAAATGCATGTCTCCATCTGTGATTCTATATAATTCAATACACTTGACAGATTTCAGTATAAAAACGGGCAATTGCAATTTGCGGGTCTTGTTCTGACACCAAAACGCTGGCTTCCGTCTTTGCGTGCATCTTTTAGGCTCATTCCAAAGATGTGCCCAGTCTTGGTACTTGGGTGCAGAACTCTCTTAACAGTTGCTATTTAATTTTGGGCAATATGAGGCCATTTTTTTTTTAAAGGAGGCCTTTTCGCTTTCGTATTGCCAATGAAATTTATTAATGTATTTACTTTATTAATAAACAAATGTCTTTGGGTATGATTTCCACTTCCATTTCGTCTTCTTCATTGCCTTGGACTTTGTCTTCCTCTTCGTCTTCGACTTCTACTTGTTCATCAATTTCAACTTCGTATTAGTCTTTTTCTTCTTCTTCTTCTTCTATCAATTCTCAGTGATTTATAGGCTTCGGGACTATATACAATCGATCGCCCTTGGCATATTTTTTTTAAGGATTTTTAAAAATCTATCACTCCTAGATGGTGTTGCATATAGCACACCCCACCCAGATTGGTCAATCTTTCCAATGAATGTGAAT
The DNA here is from genome assembly GCA_949372485.1 of Cheilosia soror. NCBI lineage: Eukaryota > Metazoa > Arthropoda > Insecta > Diptera > Syrphidae > Cheilosia > Cheilosia soror. The sequence continues at coordinate 17,138,223 of OX443562.1, read as the reverse complement.
GTCCGCGAAATGAAGTTATAGCTTTAACTTCAACAATTCCTCGAGTCAACACATTCATGAGGATACATTTAGAAATGCATGTCTCCATCTGTGATTCTATATAATTCAATACACTTGACAGATTTCAGTATAAAAACGGGCAATTGCAATTTGCGCCTGTTATTCAATGGAATCTGACACCAAAACGCTGGCTTCCGTCTTTGCGTGCATCTTTTAAGCTCATTCCAAAGATGTGCCCAGTCTCGGTACTTGGGTGCAGAACTCTCTTGACAGTTGCTATTTAATTTTGGGCAATATGAGGCCATTTTTTTTTTTTTAAAGGAGGCCTTTTCGCTTTCGTATTGCCAATGAAATTTATTAATGTATTTACTTTATTAATAAACAAATGTCTTTGGGTATGATTTCCACTTCCATTTCGTCTTCTTCATTGCCTTGGACTTTGTCTTCCTCTTCGTCTTCGACTTCTACTTGTTCATCAATTTCAACTTCGTATTAGTCTTTTTCTTCTTCTTCTTCTTCTATCAATTCTCAGTGATTTATAGGCTTCGGGACTAAATACAATCGATCGCCCTTGGCATATTTTTGTTAAGGATTTTTAAAAATCTATCACTCCTAGATGGTGTTGCATATAGCACACCCCACCCAGATTGATCAATCTTTCCAATGAATGTGAATGTCCGCGAAATGAAGTTATAGCTTTAACTTCAACAATTCCTCGAGTCAACACATTCATGAGGATACATTTAGAAATGCATGTCTCCATCTGTGATTCTATATAATTCAATACACTTGACAGATTTCAGTATAAAAACGGGCAATTGCAATTTGCGGCTCTTGTTCTGACACCAAAACGCTGGCTTCCGTCTTTGCGTGCATCTTTTGAGCTCATTCCAAAGATGTGCCCAGTCTTGGTACTTGGGTGCAGAACTCTCTTAACAGTTGCTATTTAATTTTGGGCAATATGAGGCGATTTTTTTTTTAAAGGAGGCCTTTTCGCTTTCGTATTGCCAATGAAATTTATTAATGTATTTACTTTATTAATAAACAAATGTCTTTGGGTATGATTTCCACTTCCATTTCGTCTTCTTCATTGCCTTGGACTTTGTCTTCCTCTTCGTCTTCGACTTCTACTTGTTCATCAATTTCAACTTCGTATTAGTCTTTTTCTTCTTCTTCTTCTTCTATCAATTCTCAGTGATTTATAGGCTTCGGGACTAAATACAATCGATCGCCCTTGGCATATTTTTGTTAAGGATTTTTAAAAATCTATCACTCCTAGATGGTGTTGCATATAGCACACCCCACCCAGATTGATCAATCTTTCCAATGAATGTGAATGTCCGCGAAATGAAGTTATAGCTTTAACTTCAACAATTCCTCGAGTCAACACATTCATGAGGATACATTTAGAAATGCATGTCTCCATCTGTGATTCTATATAATTCAATACACTTGACAGATTTCAGTATAAAAACGGGCAATTGCAATTTGCGGCTCTTGTTCTGACACCAAAACGCTGGCTTCCGTCTTTGCGTGCATCTTTTAGGCTCATTCCAAAGATGTGCCCAGTCTTGGTACTTGGGTGCAGAACTCTCTTAACAGTTGCTATTTAATTTTGGGCAATATGAGGCGATTTTTTTTTTAAAGGAGGCCTTTTCGCTTTCGTATTGCCAATGAAATTTATTAATGTATTTACTTTATTAATAAACAAATGTCTTTGGGTATGATTTCCACTTCCATTTCGTCTTCTTCATTGCCTTGGACTTTGTCTTCCTCTTCGTCTTCGACTTCTACTTGTTCATCAATTTCAACTTCGTATTAGTCTTTTTCTTCTTCTTCTTCTTCTATCAATTCTCAGTGATTTATAGGCTTCGGGACTATATACAATCGATCGCCCTTGGCATATTTTTTTTTAAGGATTTTTAAAAATCTATCACTCCTAGATGGTGTTGCATATAGCACACCCCACCCAGATTGGTCAATCTTTCCAATGAATGTGAATGTCCGCGAAATGAAGTTATAGCTTTAACTTCAACAATTCCTCGAGTCAACACATTCATGAGGATACATTTAGAAATGCATGTCTCCATCTGTGATTCTATATAATTCAATACACTTGACAGATTTCAGTATAAAAACGGGCAATTGCAATTTGCGCCTGTTATTCAATGGAATCTGACACCAAAACGCTGGCTTCCGTCTTTGCGTGCATCTTTTAAGCTCATTCCAAAGATGTGCCCAGTCTCGGTACTTGGGTGCAGAACTCTCTTGACAGTTGCTATTTAATTTTGGGCAATATGAGGCCATTTTTTTTTTAAAGGAGGCCTTTTCGCTTTCGTATTGCCAATGAAATTTATTAATGTATTTACTTTATTAATAAACAAATGTCTTTGACTATGATTTCGACTTCGATTTCGTCTTCGTTTTCGTCATTGTCTTGGACTTTGTCTTCCTCTTCGTCTTCGACTTCTACTTGTACATCAATTTCAACTTCGTATTAGTCTTTTTCTTCTTCTTCTTCTTCTATCAATTGTCAGTGATTTATAGGCTTCGGGACTAAATGCAATCGATCGCCCTTGGCATATTTTTTTTAAGGATTTTTAAAAATCTATCACTCCTAGATGGTGTTGCATATAGCACACCCCACCCAGATTGATCAATCTTTCCAATGAATGTGAATGTCCGCGAAATGAAGTTATAGCTTTAACTTCAACAATTCCTCGAGTCAACACATTCATGAGGATACATTTAGAAATGCATGTCTCCATCTGTGATTCTATATAATTCAATACACTTGACAGATTTCAGTATAAAAACGGGCAATTGCAATTTGCGCCTCTTGTTCTGACACCAAAACGCTGGCTTCCGTCTTTGCGTGCATCTTTTAGGCTCATTCCAAAGATGTGCCCAGTCTTGGTACTTGGGTGCAGAACTCTCTTAACAGTTGCTATTTAATTTTGGGCAATATGAGGCGATTTTTCTTTTAAAGGGGGCCTTTTCGCTTTCGTATTGCCAATGAAATTTATTAATGTATTTACTTTATTAATAAACAAATGACTTTGGGTATGATTTCCACTTCCATTTCGTCTTCTTCATTGCCTTGGACTTTGTCTTCCTCTTCGTCTTCGGCTTCTACTTGTTCATCAATTTCAACTTCGTATTAGTCTTTTTCTTCTTCTTCTTCTTCTATCAATTCTCAGTGATTTATAGGCTTCGGGACTATATACAATCGATCGCCCTTGGCATATTTTTTTTAAGGATTTTTAAAAATCTATCACTCCTAGATGGTGTTGCATATAGCACACCCCACCCAGATTGATCAATCTTTCCAATGAATGTGAATGTCCGCGAAATGAAGTTATAGCTTTAACTTCAACAATTCCTCGAGTCAACACATTCATGAGGATACATTTAGAAATGCATGTCTCCGTCTGTGATTCTATATAATTCAATACACTTGACAGATTTCAGTATAAAAACGGGCAATTGCAATTTGCGCCTGTTATTCAATGGAATCTGACACCAAAACGCTGGCTTCCGTCTTTGCGTGCATCTTTTAGGCTCATTCCAAAGATGTGCCCAGTCTTGGTACTTGGGTGCAGAACTCTCTTAACAGTTGCTATTTAATTTTGGGCAATATGAGGCGATTTTTTTTTTTAAAGGAGGCCTTTTCGCTTTCGTATTGCCAATGAAATTTATTAATGTATTTACTTTATTAATAAACAAATGTCTTTGGGTATGATTTCCACTTCCATTTCGTCTTCTTCATTGCCTTGGACTTTGTCTTCCTCTTCGTCTTCGACTTCTACTTGTTCATCAATTTCAACTTCGTATTAGTCTTTTTGTCCTCTTTGGTCCTCTTTGAGCGGCGTGAAATGAGGAGCCTATTTTGTGTAAACCTCACTGTATGTCGCTAATGCGATATAGGTCCTTAAAGGACCGTAAAACAGCAATCACATTTATAGGCTTACTTTTTTCTATAGCTAAAAGTTCGAAACCGTCTCTGGTGATGGCGGTGGTGGTGATGATGGTGTTGGAATATTCCGACGAACCGGCTTAACAGCAGTTGCTTGCATTAGTTCTTGACGCGCAGCCTCTGCATCGGTTGTTTCATTCTCTTAAAATCAAATCGCTATTGGAGTCACAGGGATATTGTTTCCTTGGTGTGATTTTCCATTTGCTTTGTAAACTTTTTTTTACATTTAAATGTAAAATCTAATAAATTTAAAGATTCTCAATCTTACCCGAAATCACGGAAATTTAAACACACCATTTACGATCGATGACTTATAACTCATGCGAAAATTGCCAATAATGACAATTGTAATTGCTAAGATGAATTATTGCTTAAAAGTTTTATATTGTCCTTTAGTCAGTCTTACGTACTAGATGGTGGTACCTCTTCTTTAGACTTAGTATTTTTAGTCCTTCTATAGGCTTGCCAATAGGTATTAGGTCATTCAATTCTTCTATTATCGATTTCACTGATTATTATTAAACGTCAATGAATTTGTTGTTCTATAACAATCTGAAAAACGCCGACAATTTTACGGCTCGAAACAAATTTTTTTTAGCACAAGCAGGAAGGTTGTCGGCCGTCTACAGTATATTTAAAGGTATAAGTTGTACCCTGGTAAACTCGGTTCGATTTTGAAATTCACTTAGATCTGATCCCAGATTCAGTACTGTACAAAGTCGCTCATGATGAAGTCGGCTGTAGGTTTTCTCAAGTTCTCTTTCTCTTACTTCACTATAAACTTTAGGGACTACTTCACTGAGTTCCGCAATTAATTAACTGACTTCCGAGATCCCCTTATCGTAGCTGCCTTCCAAAGTATTGATGATTCCGTAGCGAACGCCTTCAATGCTTTTACTTGATGAGTACAATTATTGCTCTTTTCGTCCTTGTGGCTCTCAGAGTCGATGTGGTGTTGTGCTCGTCAATTCACTAGCGACAGTGGGATCTACCAAAGCGTCCTTCAAAGCAATACCAATTGTCCCTCTTCTTAAGTTCTCTACAAGTTTGTTGATGGGCTGTTGGTGGTCTGCCAAGTTTTCTAAATTTATTACGCCGCCGATGAGAACGCCAACGAGAGCGTTATATACGACGTTTCACTTGTACTAAATTTCCGAAATTATTGGGTCAAAGGGAAAAGGATTCTAAATTTAATTTTATTTGGTATGTATTACCATTACATTACAAAAACGTTTCTTAAAAAGTCTCACTAGGGTCAATTCTGATCCTGAATGCTCTTAAGTGTTATACCAATCCCAGCACTAGTAGAGAGCATTAAATTATTCGTACTATCAACTACTTCATTGAAGGGACAAATTTTTAAATTATGCTCCCTATGCCTTAGATACACATAGTTTAAAATTAAGAGATAAAATAAAATATAAATTGCATACAATTTAAAAAAATCTCTGTAAAATTCGCGTTGAATTTCCTCATTCGACTCCTCATAATCGAGAGTTTCTGGACAAGCCAAAATGTTATATTCTGAGTCTTATAGTCCCCGGGTATCAGCTTTAAACCCGGTTTGACAACTGCTTTTTTCTATTAGACCCTTAAACTGAGACTTATTGGAAATAAATTATTGTCCGCATCAAAATTTTGAAAATATATATAAGTACATTGCTGAGTATTAAAAATCCATCTAAAAATTGAATCAAAGTGCATTAAAAAAAAACTTAAGGATATGGTGACCTTGTGACTTACTTTTATTTTTAAAAACTATTAAACCATTTAATTACTAGCAACTCTAAACTAAAAGTTTTCCTTTCTTTAAGAATATAAATTGGCAAGTTATAACTTTATACAAAAATATGTGGGTCCACTTTTTAGAAATAAGTTTTACTTTTATTTAAAATTTTGTAAACTAAAATTATAATATTTTTCATTTAAAATTGACATTTTTTAGATTTTTAAATTATTTAGGCATTCACTATTCACAATACAAACTGTTAAGTTTTAAGCGCTAATAAATATAAAATGTAACTTGCGGAAAATAAAAACAACCGAAAATATGTCCATTGAGTAGAGTTCTGAATTATTTAAAAATTGCAAAATTTAGCTATTGACCACAAATTATGGTCAAAATTATGCACATACAAAGTATTAATAATTTTCTAAAAGAATGTTATTATTACATTAGGAATATTTTTTTTTTATTTTAACCGAATGTAATGGCTAAAATGAATAAATGAATATCTAAGTAAATTTACTTAACAAACAATAACAATAAAAATTAAATACCAACATAGTCCTTATTGAATTGTCATTGTATAATTATTTTTTTTTAAATTATCTTTAGTGATAAAATATATTTTTTTGCATACTTGTAGTTCATTTAATGTTTAAAATAAAATAAAATTCATTTAAACAATTTTTCAATTGGCAGCGTTTTTATTTCATTTGTGATTTATCCCAACGTTTTAGAGTTTCCTTGATGAACATAAATCGAACGCTCTTTTCAAACACGTGATCAGCTATATTCCCATATTTTCATTCCGCACCCCAGGACATTGTCACGTGGCTATCTGTGTACAAAATACATAAATCTGTTTCGAACAGCTTACAGTATCATAACTAAACTATAGGTATACACTTTATACATTTTAAACCTGTAATTGACAGGAGCTACGCGTTTTCTCTCCACCCTTACTGGCAATCACAATCAGTCCACAGCATTACGCCTCACCACATCCCACATTCAATTACGTAACTACGGGTTTATATAAAACACTTCCATGCGTTGTATTGTAAGTATAAGGGATGACTTTCCCGTTGTTTTTGTTGAAAATGATTACTGGTAAGGTCTTATCCTATTTGAATTGATGTAATATGCCCGCAGTTCTATCGGAGTATAAGATGTGGGTATATCCGTTTTTTAAATATGTCCAGTAATACGGTAAATGAATCATTCTCAATATGAGTAGGTACCTATAGGTGTTTTATTTATATATATACAGACTAATAACTATGCGTTTGGCGAAGTCAATTGGCCGCCTTGGAGCTGCGAATTGGCCCCTTTTGACTTTTTTTGTATTGAACCGTAAAAGACCGATGTTATGCCAACAATACGGAAACGAATCAAGCACTTAAGGCCAATATCATCCCAGCAATCCGTGAGCTACAACCCGAATCGATCAGCAAGGTCTTGGAAAATTAAAGTGACAGAATGCGCTACCCCTACTGCGAAGCCAGCCGAGGAAGTGGCTGGAATGACGGACGTTGTGTTCCATAATTAATGTAAATGGCCGCGCTCAATGTGCTTAGCAGTGTTGTTATGGACTTTTTCTGAAAATCGTGTTTTTGGGGTTGTGAAAATCGTAATTATCGTATTTTGTAAAAATGTGTATAAGTTAGTATAGAGTAGGGTACTTATAAGGGTACTTAGATAGATGTACAATTCTAATGAATATTATAAGCGGACACACGCAATTGCTAGGTATGCCCAAAGGCTGGCTCTGAGTATACCTACCCTTTTTGCAGAAGTCGCAGAAGTCCAGGAGCAAGCAGTGTAAACGGGTGCCGGTCTTTTCGACAAAATTCATTTCGCAAATTTTATTTCGCATTTATCGACTCGCATTTAGTTTATCTCGCAATACTTTTTTCGCAAATTCTCATTCCTGAATTTTAATTTTTTTAAATATAGTATTATTTAGTTCACCATTTCATTATTTGTATCTTACGTTGTGATTTGTTCGCATTTTGCTATTTCGCATTGTATTATTTCGCCAAATGGTTTGTTTTACAATCTATTACATGTATTTCGCGGCGAAATTTATTATCATTTGCGAGATGAAAAATATGAAATGATGTTTTTGCGAAACGATTACAACGCGAAATGAAAGATTGCCTAACAAAAATTGCGATTTGATGAAATGCGAAATAAATTAAAAGCAAGACAACAAATTGCGAAATGATAAATTGCCAAAATAATCCGCGAGATGAACCCTACCCAGTGTAAACACCTATACTTTTCAATGGCAGCACAATGGACCTATATTCTTGTTTAAAGTGCACCTCGTCGAGGACCACCTAAAACCAACCATAGCTTTTAGTACCTAACTAAAAATTTGGTTTCCATTACTTGGGTGCGAACCTTCTAAAGTATACAGATTTCTTATAAATTTCAACAACAGTAGTGGTACTGAGGCAGCTTCACTTGCCCTAAATGTTCAAACTTAGTCCCAAAATTGCGAAATTGATATTTTTTGATATCGAATTCGAATAAGTCATCAGCGTTCTTGAACTCGATACGCAAACGACCAGCAATTTAAAAACTGGGTTAATCCCACTTCTCCCATTCAAGGCGGTTATGTCCAGCAAGCGTTTTATTTGTGAATTTTTAGAACAATTAAATAATAATAACTTCTTCGAGAGTGCGCCTACGAGCATGTTTAACAGTATGCAAAACTTCAGCACTTGGGCCTTAATAATAATCAGTTGAATCTCTCACCTTAAATATTCTGTAATTCTCAAGATATTTGGAAATTTCGCAATTTTGAGTTCGTAAAATCTAATATGGACACTAAAAATATTATTAGAACTATACCCTACTGCTACGCTACTAAAAAAACACAATCCGTCTTTAGGATGTGTCTACACGGCTGCGTACTGCGTTTTTTCAATGCCTTGGAAGCGGTAATGACTAGTTCTACTACCAGTGAAAGAAAGCGGAATCCAAGCGATTTGTTTTCTTCTTTTATAGTCGTATCTGCGACACAAAATACAAACACTGCACGATGGTTAATAACCCTGATAAACATGAAAAACGCTTGTAAATTGACCAATTGGCTTTTTTCGAATAAAAATAACGGATAACGCACTGGTTTCCGTAAAATGGTAAATATAGCTACTCTTTGAATAGTCTTCTTACAGAATAGAATTTTCAAATAAAATTGTGTAATGTAGTGAAAACGCTAAAAGATAAAGAAGTAGAACACCAATTGCAGCAACTTGCAACATAACGATCAATAACCTGAAGCAGTTCTTATTATAAGTAGAGAAGTTCGCTACACTATGACGTTTAGAGTCGGAGGGCTTAAAATGCAGTCCAACGTATGTTGTGTATATGTACAATTTGATACTGGTTTAAATTTGGAAACAGAAGACATACTCAAACAAATACAGAAAACCAAAACAAAATATGAGCAATATCGAAAGTCAATTCCTTATAGCGACAGTAAGTTGATTAAGAATAATTAATTAAAAAAGGGATTCCTGGAGCGCTAACACTCCAATTCCATTCAATTATCCTATAAAGCCGAAACCAGCTTTTTTGTTGGTAAAATGGTAAAAATGCCAACGAAAATTGAACAAAACTTTAAAAAAATGTAATCATTCTCATAACAGTTATCTACATATAATAACAAATAACTCAGCAATTAATGGTAGATATAATATACATATTTTTTGCAGGGAATATTTTTTTAAGATAATAGTCTAGCACTAAACCACGGGAGCCGACCAATTTAGGGACCATTGGGACCTAATTCAAGCCTTTAACCTTTCTGTAGGCATATATTCTGAGGAACTTAGTTATTCCTCGACATGCGACATATGTATTTTGAGACATTGTAACATATAAGACAACTAATGCACTTCTCCTGAAACCATAAAACATAAAACATAAAACAAGCAAACTTTGTAACTAGCATCCTGAAAACATATTTCCAGAAGACTGTTGTAGTCAACAATATGTATTAAGTGCAAAACTAATGCTTATCACTTTATCAGATTCTGTTCCCCTTTCCTGTTTCGAATTTTTCTTGTTTGATTTGTTTGTGCGTAGTTTCAAAATTTGGTAGGAAGTAGTTGTTCTTACAACAAGGTTTGTAATTTGTAATTTTGTAGAAGTCGTATTTGACTGCTTCTAAAATCGTAAATATCGGAACTAAAAATCAGCAAATCGTAGAAATCAGGCCAAATCAAGCAAAAATCGGAGCGTCGTATTTGCTTTCCAAAATCGTCACAAATACGATATTTACGACCGTATAACAACGCTGGTGCTTAGGCACCTAAATATTTAGGTGACAGTTTATTATTGAACGGAAAATTGCCTAGTACCGAAGCTAAATGTCAAATGCCTTACATGTATTAAGAATTGAGCATTTACTTCCTGTTTTGACATCAACTGATCAACACATTGACTACCTACTAAAGAAAAATATAACATTATTGAAGTGCAAAATGAATGATTCTATTAATTCTTTTCTACAAGCAGCTTTACAAATTGTCGGATAAAAACCCCATCTAAAAGACACATTTTATTTAATTATTATCACACTTGTGTACGTGTTTATTTTATTATTCGTAGTCAATTCTTCGTAAGTTTCCTTGGTATCATCGATGTCATACAAAACACCGTCAATTGTAACTTGAAATTCAATTTTTATTTTTATTTTTCCAACTATAATAATAAAACCACATACAAATCTCAGCAAAGTTCAACAATGGAGTGAAAAATTCATCGATTTCAATCAGCTGTTTATGACATTTCTCAGACCCACTAGAACTCAGGTAGAAATTCTTGCCTAACTTTCCAGTCACCACAGCTGACCTACCTCACGAAATTTGCCTAGATTTGCAGTCAAATCTACCAATCAGAGGCTGTTGACTAGCTAGGCAAAAGCGTATTGAACGCGGCCAATGTTTGCTCTTACTAATAAAGCCATAATAAATGAAAAAAAAAATAGTTTTCTTCATTTTATTGCATTTTTAAAAAGAAACTTGTATTAGGCCCCGCGTTACCGTTGATAAATTTAGAAAAGTCGCAAGAAAAAGGTCCACGGGGAAAAAAGGGCCATTTAAAGTAATAACTTCAAAGTAAACATAACAAACAAATAAGATATACTGATAATATTCTATTTAAGAATTCTATAAGAATTGAGTCGAATAAAACAAAAAAATAAAACCATAAAAAAAACATTAAACGTAAAATCAATTCAATAACATAACAAATCAATTGATTAAGCGGAGAAGGTTCTAATCCAAAATCTTCTGAATCATTCTCCGACCGCTCTGCCCCGTTTCCGAAATTGGAGACGACGCATTGCTCGTTGAAGGAATGGAGTTCGCCAGATCAAATGTCACGGTAGTGCCCCAGCCAAGTTCTCTAGTAAAGGCACTTACCCTTCTTACAGGAACAAACTAAGGCTGTTTTCGACCGCCTTCTGACTTCGGAACCAATTAATCCAAAAACTTCAAAATTGGAATATTTACCAAGCTCATTAAAAAGGTCCACCTTACCAAATTGCATCTCTATAACATTAGTGGTTCTCAAGATACAGGACGTCAAAAATCGCAAAAGCCGTAACTGACTGACTGACTCACTCACTTACTCACTCACTTCCTCACTAAGATGATGATTATCAAAATTATAAAGCACTCCAGCCATCATAGAATCGTGAAATTTGGCAGAATGCTAGATCCTGCGGTGCATACACTGGGAAAAGTCCAAAAGTTGAGATTTTCCCATCATCCCTTCATGAATTTTTTTTAAAAATGTGAAAAAGGGCCAAAATCATTAAATTTTAGAAAAGTGGACTCATTGTGCCAAGGTGGTATAAAAAGTGCCAAATTGCAACTTTAGTCTTACAACGGTCACGCTGATTAGGCCTACCCTTTAAAAATCCCTCTGAAAAATCTGTGTAAGTTACCAAAAGGACATTCTTCATCTAGATTGGATATTTTCCAAGAGAAGTTGGTGTGTGTTGGATGGGTTGGATAGAAGAAATTTCGTTACTTAGTGTAGGCTTTGTTTCCTGATTGAGTTCTCCTTACAATGTCTTTGCATTCAAATCACCGAAACTAGCCCTTTATTTCGAACCTAGAATCCTAGATATTCCGCAAGTCTTTAGAGCCTCATGTTAGACTTCTAAGACTTTGCCATTAACGACAGTGAATTATAACTTTGGACACGACCGATGTGAGTTTTTTATTTTTTTTTTTATTTTTAAGACGAATGGAAGATACCTAAAATTTAATTCCAAATCCAACAGATGAATTGAAAAGCTTTCGTGTCTACTTACCTTTAGTAGGTAACGTTCTCACCTAGAACTTTTATACATTTTCTAAAACAATTCTATAAATGACAGTTGATATAAAAAAAATCTAAAAAATTAAAAAAAAATAGAGATGAACGTTTTAGAAAACCTTCCCATTTGGGCCCCCCTGTTAAATTAAAAACGCTGCCAACTTCAAGTCAAATTTTAATTCAAACAACGTATAGTCTTATCGATATAAACAAATAAGTGTTTTATGTTTTTTATATATATAAAAAAATATTAATTTACAATTTTTATTAGATATCTAATTAATATTTATTCTTAAGTCGTAATTCAGGAGTATCTGTAGTCTGGATTCATTCCGTCTGTCTGTTGGGAGCTAGCACTCACTATTGTGTAACTAACATTGTTAATAGTTACAGTTTCAATCTGCATAGATTCACTTTTTATTTCCTGTGTCGTCGGTACAAATGAGTCATACTGCGTTACATTTTCTTGTTTCACAACGGATGGGTCGTAATGCACCACATTTTCTTGTTGCCGTACAAATGAGTCATCATTCATTCGATTTTCTTGTCGGGGTACATAAAATGATTCATCATGAATTAGATTTTTTTGTGACGGTACCAATGATGACTTCTTCTGTATATTCAATAACTGACGACTAATTTTCTTAAAATCAATGCTTGATGAACTTTCATTGTCTTGAGCACAAACACGGTTGAATACTTCACGGAGACTGCTCCTTTTTCGTGGAGCATTTGCGCATTCGGTCTTAATTTCACTAATAATTCGCAATTTCGCTCTGAAGGCTTCTTGAGTTGGATGATTATGCGCGGCACTTTGTCTTGGAATTCGAGCCAAGATTTTACTATTCGTAGCAACCACAATACTAGCAGGACACTTTTTGTTATAGCAAATGTATCTATGAGATTTTTCCGATTTGCTTTTTATTTTATAGAGATGTTTAATTTCAGGAATGTATATTAATATGCTGCCTCTGCGCAAGCCTTCGCAGCGTTCAAAGGGCAGATATACGTCACTCGTGCTAGCCATTTAAGAAAATATTTTCTGAATTTACGAAATTCACTTTTTCTTATTTTTTTTTTTGGTACAAACTATTGGTTGCGACTGTTTTGTTCGAGAGAGAATTTCACTGACAGTTACATACTGGGTAAATACTGCGCAGGTTTTTTTTTATCCTTCACCAAGAAATTGTTGGAGTTTTTTTTTTTTTTTTGAGACAGCCACTTGTTTTGGAATAATATTGGGTAGGTAGAGTTTTCCTCTAATTTAATTTGTGTTCACTGTATTTTAATAATTGTATTGTATATTATAATGTTTTCGTATTAAGATTTTTTGTTTACTAATTTTGTGTTAAAACAAATTAACCAAATGAGTTAAAAATCGAACTTGTCGTTGTGTACAGTGCACTGCAAACTGTTGAGAGGGAAGTGAAGTGTTTTCCTTTTGTGCTCTTCTCGTTCTACCCAAACCATAAAATTTCATCAGTGAAATTCAATTCATCCCCTTAAATTTGGTTTGAGCTAAAAATATACTCCACGGATGTGAGTGCAAATGTGTATTCATATTAAATGTAGGTTATATTATTTGTTTGTGTGTATTTCCGCATAGTCCCAGTCATTGGTAATGAAGTTAAAAGAAAAAAGGACACAAGCAAAGAAAATGAACAAATAATAGGATTTAATCAAAAGAAACTACAAATAGGAAATGTTTGTGAGACTTGTTTAAGATAGTATGGGGAGAAAACTCTGATTGGCGCCCAATGTAACCACCGCCACCGTCTTTAAATATGTACATCAATTGAGCTTTTAATGTAATAGATCATGGTTTCTGTACTATGACTTTTAGTGGTTAAATTGCATGAAGTAGGTAGGTAGAATATCTCAACGTATAGCTTCTTAAGGCCCCGACCCATAGAATCCGTCACATACGTTGCGGCAATGTATTCGACTGACAGGTTGATAGAATAAACAGTAGCTTATGGAACGTGAACTCATAAGCAACGAACGTGCCGGATGCGACGGATAAAGTAGGTTTACTTTCTACTTTTCTGTCCGTCGAACCGTTGACAGTTGGCAGAGCGTGAGAGTAAGCATTTTCATTGGTGGAAATATAAGATAATGAGAGAAACTGTCACTCACATGTCATTGGCTGTCAACGTATTCGACGAATTCTATGGGACTGTTCGTTCCGTCGAATACGCCAATCCGTCGACGCAACGGATGCAACGGATTCTATGGGTCGGGGCCTTTAGGCCGGTTCACTTGGATGAACTTGGATGCTGAAATTTTCATACCAATTTGTTTCTCATATCGCAGGAAATCAGAGACAAAAGCAAATAGTCGTTACACGCATTTCAAATCAAATTTCAAATCATCTGTCAATTTTCAGGCGACTGACAGTTGTTCCAATTCTTACGCAAAGAAATTTGTTGAGTAAAAACTAGTAAGATTCTCAGTGGAGGAGTAATATCTTGCTCTCTCGAAGCCTCTCGTAAAAATTCGTAATGCGAGAAACAGATTGGCACAGCAACAGCAACAGCAACTTTGACAGCCACAGCGCACTTTTTAGAGCCCCTGCTTTTTAATGGCTGAAGTTACATTACCAAGCAACATCGACATCGACGTTAGAGCTACCAATTTACAATTGCTTTAAATGTTATCGAAAGTGCTATCGATTATGTCATAAATGACATTAATTTGACAACTTACATTAGACTGGGTCACCTTTGAACTTGAGGCATATTGGAACATTGCTAATAAGACAACAAATTAAAACATAAAATTAAAACAAACAAACATCAACAATTAAAATATGGACGAAAAAAATTGCAACTCAAAATTTGGGCTTAGGAAAGGAAGGGACACTGGGACTGCTGAAATAACGCTACAGTGCATGTAAGGAGCTTGTACACTGCCACTGATTCGCTACTGGAACTTGAATCATCCGATAAAAATGCAAGCATATCCATTACGTTATGCAAATCGCTGTTACGGCTGGAACTCGCTGTTGCTGCAGAGCTTGCCAAAAATAAAGCATCTGAAACTTAATGTATTTCTTCTCATTTGTGAACTATTTTAAAATATTTCTGCCTGAAATACGGTAAACAGTGATTTAGTAAACGAAAGGAGAGACTGAGATTTAGTATATCGCAGTTTCGATCCATCCGTGAGGAATTGGACCACTTCATCATCTGAATCACGATCACATTCTGAATCGATTTAGCCATGTCCGTGTGACTTTCTGTATGTCCGTCTGGCTGTTGAAAATACGATAGCGCCCAAACATATTGACCTAGGCGAATGAAATTTTGTAAGAGGACTTGGGCTCAAAACACATGCAACGCTTTGTCTCTTGAAAACACGATAGCGTCCAAGCGGCCTAACTCTCATGGGAGTTTTGCATGGCTTATATGCAGTGGATGCCATCAAAGCATCGGCCAGGCAGATGATAGCACTTTTACTTGTTTTTTGACAAAGTGCGTACTCTATCGAGTATTCCACCAATAATTTGACATGCCCAGTCAAATCACACAATCTCATTGGCTCATCGCAGTGGTTCATCTTTTGGCTCTACAAACTAAGTCACACATGAATCCAACTCCCACAAAATTTGAGATTTAGTTCATTATGAACTAACTCCCATGATTTTCGGGAGCCAAGATCTTTCTCTAGAATAAAATAATGTCCAAAATGTGAATGAAATTTTCTTCATTTCCATGCGTATACTTAACATCGCACCTACTCCAAGTCCAAAATTGACCCCAAGCAGGGGGGCTTCAGGGGGGACTTGATGTCCCCAAACCATATTTCACTGTTCATGCATTGACGTCGTTGGATATTAGTTCATAATGAACTACATCGCAAATGAACTATCTCCCCAAACTAAATTCCACATTATTTCGTGGGACTTAGGATATTTTGGCATAAGTTAGATTCTTTGTGGGACTTAGTTCGAAGGGCCTCAAAAACGGGTCCTCCTCAGTCAATAGTGAGTTCAATTGATATAAGGCCAAACAATAATATACTTTTAAGATTTAATCGCAAATTTATCCCTGCTCCATCCAGGACCAGGACTCACTTTTTCTCTGTCTGGGCATATTCAAGGTACTCCAGTTGTTTGTTGCTAACTCAAAGTATGTATAATGATTGTATAAGTCTGAAGAATATTGTAGAATAATTTTCCAATCAGTACACCTACATATTTCTTGTCACAGACAGCTAAGTTCCCCCACGCACCAACCTCTAACAAGCGTTTGGTAAATGTGGAGGAGGATATACAAAACAGAGATACACGTGATCTACTCTACGTACGTGGCCGTCTTTGATTTGATTATTCCCTGGACATGTTTTTTTCCCCTATTCTAAAGGTTTTGCATTTTTTCTGTATACCTACTACCTATCTACCTTTATGCAATTGATTCTCTGAGCATGCGCTTCAAATACACGTGTATATATTTTTTAAACTTTCTAGGGTTCAGCGAGTAGGTATAGGTACCCAACTGACAGCCCTAGTTATGTACATTAATAAATTGCGTGGGATGCTTAATGCTTTATGTCCTGTTTCCTTTTACCAACAGCAACAAGCTCTATGGGGTAGTGATTTTTATAATTTTTTCTTCTTGGAATTGCTGTTGCTTGTTGCCAACTAAAGTATTTATAGATTGGCCTTACATAGAGAGAGATTATATGTCGAAAATGGTATGACGCAACTGGACCATAAATCGTAGGACTCTAGGCTTAGCAATTCACATTCATTCGCAACTTTGTATATTGTGGGATTCATTCCACTCATCCAATTCAATACCTATACAACTCGCATAGTTTTTGTGAGGTTTCCTGTTAGTTCCATCTAAGCGTGGGTGCACTGATCACATTCTTGTGTTCATAGCCTAATATTTTTACAAGTCTACCATTTATTCCGTTTTTTCGTATCCACCGATCCCATTATAGGGATTGAATTTGAGATTAAAATTCGACCCTTATCAGCTATCACTGACGATCTCGATCGAGGTGATTGTGCAGTGCATGCCTGAGTTTTAAAGGCATAGAGTTTCAGACGATGAATGTGGCTTGATAAGGAATTCGTCAGAATTCGCTTCGGGTCATATGTTAGATACACTCGTAATACAACCCTTGTTGCTCAGCGGTATACCAACGCATGGTTATGGTGAAACTGCAATAGTTGCGCATATGCGAGGAATAGTGGGTTGTGCTATCGGGAAAATAATTAAAAAATTATGAATGGTTGACACTTGACACCAGTACTGGAAAAATGACACCCAAGATATTAGTTGGGCCTAAGAATTTGTAGGCAATTAACAGGAAACAAATTATTCTTGGAAGGGTAAGCAAGGTCATGTGAAAATTGAATGTAAAAGGACATGATTGCGTGAATAGAAGAGTGTATTAGATTTGAAGATTGAAGAGATCTGCTAGTAAACATCATCGATCTTTTAGATTTTTTTTAAAATTTTTTGTAACTGGGCTAATGTTTTCTACTAACAATTCTGTTTGAGGATAGTCCTCTTGAATTCATTTTAACACGCCAGGGACCAAGGAAACCGTCGAGACAGTGGACTTCTCGAAGCTGAGAAAGGAAGAGCGGGGGGGGGAGGGGGGGTCAACTTTCCTTGCGTTGAGGAGTTCAGGACTGTCTTTAGCCAGAGTCTGCGCCTGGTTTGGCATGTAGTCGAATTTTCATGGATGGCTCCAAAACTTGTCAAGGATCCGGCGCTAATGTTTTCGTGAAAATCGACAACATTCGACTTTACTTATCGTTAGGCACGCATGCCACTGTTTTTCAAGCGGAGATCGGGAGATCCATGCTATCCTAATGGCTCCCGAATATGTTCATAGGAATAGGTGGCGGGTCGAAGTATCTACGTCTGCGCCTTGTCCAAACCTGTAATCCGTTCCAGAATAGTTTGGGAATGCAAGAATTCTTTAAATTCGGTCGCAAGGCTGAACTCTTTGATGCTTGTCTGGGTCCCACATCACACTGGGATTGCGGGAATGAGATATCCGAAGAGATTGCTAAGCAAGGCTCAAAGGATAAGATAATTTCTCGGGACCAGAACCTGTGCTGGGTCTTCCTGCGTCCATTGACGAATGCGTTTCTAAACGAACACAATTGTTTATGGCAAAGCTCTACAGGATGTGGGAAGACTAAACGCATGCTCCCGAAAGTCAGTAAGAAGTCTGCGGCATTCCTGCTGTTTCTCAGCAGAAAAGACTGTTGAAAACTTGTTGGCGTTTTTAGGGGACACTTTACTTTTGCTAAGCATATTTTAGTCTTGCAGGCTCAAGTAATACAACTGCCTGCGACGCTTGTGAAGTGGGCAACGATACTTCGGATCATTTCTCTTGCCTTTGCTCGGATCAGGTGGCAGATGTTTGGCGCTGATGTGGCGAGTGATACTGTAAACTCCCGCAACTCCAGCTGTACTGTAGATAAAGAATGTCTTTCGGTTGGAAGATCAGAGGCACAGCTATGTTTGGTCTGGGGTACGACTATTTCGATCAGAAAAACCGAAGCGAATTCTGACGAATTCCTTATCAAGTCACATTCATCGTCTGAAACTCTATGCCTTCAAAACGCAGGCATGCCCAATCACCTTGATCGAGATCGCCAGTGTAACTGATAAGGGTTGAAACCCAATTCCAAATTGAATCCCTTAGGCTCGGTGTATACGAAACAATGGAATATATGGTATACTTGTAAAAATATTAGGCTACGAACACAAGAATGTGATCAGTGCACCCACGCTTAGATGGAACTAACAGGAAACCTCACAAAAACTATGCGAGTTGTATAGGTATTGAATTGGATGAGTAGAATGAATCCCACAATATACAAAGTTGCGAATGAATGTGAATTGCTAAGCCTAGAGTCCTACGATTTATGGTCCAGTTGCGTCATACCATTTTCGACATATAATCTCTCTCTATGTAAGGCCAATCTATAAATACTTTAGTTGGCAACAAGCAACAGCAATTCCAAGAAGAAAAAATTATAAAAATCACTACCCCATAGAGCTTGTTGCTGTTGGTAAAAGGAAACAGGACATAAAGCATTAAGCATCCCACGCAATTTATTAATGTACATAACTAGGGCTGTCAGTTGGGTACCTATACCTACTCGCTGAACCCTAGAAAGTTTAAAAAATATATACACGTGTATTTGAAGCGCATGCTCAGAGAATCAATTGCATAAAGGTAGATAGGTAGTAGGTATACAGAAAAAATGCAAAACCTTTAGAATAGGGGAAAAAAACATGTCCAGGGAATAATCAAATCAAAAACGGCCACGTACGTAGAGTAGATCACGTGTATCTCTGTTATGTATATCCTCCTCCACATTTACCAAACGCTTGTTAGAGGTTGGAGCGTGGGGGAACTTAGCTGTCTGTGACAAGAAATATGTAGGTGTACTGATTGGAAAATTATTCTACAATATTCTTCAGACTTATACAATCATAATACATACTTTGGGTTAGCAACAAACAACTGGAGTACTTTGAATATGCCCAGACAGAGAAAAAGTGAGTCCTGGTCCTGGATGGAGCAGGGGTAAATTCGTGATTAAATCTGAAAAGTAGATATATTCGTTTGACCACATCTCAATTGAACTCACTATTGACTGAGGAGGACCCGTTTTTGAGGCCCTTCGAACTAAGCACCATTCATCAACCATATTTCGGTCCATCTGGGCGTTAACACAGACCGTCTGTAAACAGAAAGTATTGCGTAGCGTAGATGTTTGAACCATTTAAGCAAGATATGCAACATCCACAATATCAATGTCTCATCTACCCCGTGTTGTCTAGCAGATTTACACATGCAGACAAAACTCGCATTGTCGAAAGCGCCCTCTATGTCGATGAAAATGCCCATGGCGTATTCTTTCCTATCGAGCGCGAATTCAATTCTAGCGACTAGATTTTGTTTGAAGCGCAGTCTTACGAATTTTTCCACGCTGATATGCATGTTGCAACTCAGATAGAGGATGCATCCTGAGTGCATACCTGCGCATGTGCATCTTGACCAGTCTCTCCAAGCTTTTCAGCAAGAAGGAAGAGAGATCTGAAACCAGCGATGCCAACTCAAAAATTTGATTTAGAGCCAGAAATGTGATTTCAGGGCTAGTTTAGGGCCAGACCAAACGACTTTAGTATATATTTACACTGTTTTAACGTTTTTGACGTCCAAAATAAATAAATAAATAAATAAATAGGTGGCGCAACAGGCGGGTGACACCCAAGGCCTAGCTTCTCGCAACCATTCGTTTTGTGTGAGTTTCTATTTTTGGGACGAATGGAAGGGACCTACAATTTTATGCCGAGTCCAAACGGCTGAATTGAGAAGCTTTTTCATGACAGTCATACTCTCGGATGTTTGTCAGACGTTCGCGAGAGGTGGCGCAGTAGAAAAAACTTTAAGATGTAATTTGGGTTTTTCCGGGGATCGAACCTGGGATCCCTCGCACAGTAGTCCAACACACTAACCACTGCGCTACTGCGCCCACAACGTCCAAAATACTGAAACAAAATTTAAGTTTTAAATAATTAACTAAATTTTCACAGAAAAACTGTTTTACAGCAATAATTAAATGTGTAATGCTTGAAAATATAAATTAAACACAGTGCTAAAAGGCCAATTTACAGTGCTAGATCGAATGAAACAGTGCTAGAATTTCACAATTGGGCTAGGTTTGGCATCGCTGTCTGAAACTCTTAGCGAGTGTATTGTCATTTTTCGACTGAAACTACTCGACCTCTACGTCAAGGTATAGGAATATTTATGCCAGTGTCAGAAACGCATTAAAAATTTTCTTCAGTTGGAGCAGAGCTGGGTACACTTGATCGATCGGTACCAGGCAACTTGAAGTTTCTGTTTGAAATTAAAGGTAGGGAATGCTTTAAAAACCCGTCTTTTTGAAAAGCAACAGTTTGAATTCCATATACTGCTACCAAAATGGTTATGGCTCACCACCCCCGATCCCCATCCCCGCTAGCAATCTGTTAGAAGGTAAATCCTCATCCTTACTTCCCACAAAATAGAGGACGGAATATAGCTAACAGCACCTAACCATACAGACAAAGGACGTACCTAACCCTAACGTTTGCTGTACCAAAATGGTTGTTGATTTGATTATATCCTGGAAATGTTTTTCATATGTTGTACATCAATAACATTTTTGTGCAGGAAATTTAATTTTCTATTTTATCTACCTGGATGCAGTTAGTTCTGAGCATGCGCTGAATATCTATATTTTCCTTAAATTTCTAGAAATTCAAGTACACAGCGATGACACGTTTTAAAGGGTAGTTCGTAGTTGTGTACAGTAAGGATGCTCAGGGGATGCTGTATGTTTGTTACTATTGGCAACAAGCAAAAGGTATAGATTTTATTTTTTGTACTAATCTGCTGCAATGTAAACATAACTCAGTTTACTTTGAACATGTACAATGTACATCCTGTGCAATGTGCATATATGGATTTATGTAGGACTTGCAAAAACTTATTGACATAAAAGATCATCACATTTTTTTAGGAAGGGGTTCTCGTGCAAATTTCAAATAATTCTATTTGCAGAAGAAGGATAGTTTTGTTTGGGTATATGGTGCCAGTTGTCGATTTAATGAGACCTTCGTTCATGTCCTTATTATATTCAATGAAGCCAAAACTTTGTAATGAAATGTCCATGTTGTTAACCATAAACTCTTTGTTTAATTTTTTTCGAATATGTCATTTCCAATGATTATGTTTTTCGACGGCGTATGTCCTGCTATAGATGGCCTCTATTTAGCTGACTCTTTTCAATTTATCTACTATTGAGCTGATATATTATATGCCTATACCTGCAGTTATAAAAGTTATGCATCTATATACTTAATTTATTAGCTGAATTAGAGCATGCGCTAAATATCCATATTCCTTATTTCTAGGAATTTACCGACACAGAGGCAGTAAGTGTCGATATTAAGATATGTATGACAAGATTACGCATCGAATGCCATATTTTGGTTACTAATAGCAACAAGCTCCGCATAGAAATTGCCTGTTGCCAACTCGATTAATAGTCACATCACAATGGCCGCGTTCCATTGACCGCTAGATGACTGGCGGCATGCCAAACCCCATATAAAAAAACTGACTTTTCAGCATTTGCGCTAGAGCTCTAGCACATTTTGTGAAATGTCCTTTCCTTTCCTTTTCTGGAAAATTTTTCAATCTAGCGCAAAATGAAGTGCTAGATTGAAAAAAAAAATAACGAACTGTCAAAATAAAAGTGAAAGTGCAGAAGTCAAATATTTCCAATTTGGTGCTAGATAACTAGCGGTCAATGGAACGCGGCCAATCAAAACCTGATGTTTTCTTCTTACGTCATGGCTGATTTTTTTTTTGAGTCATGGCTGTTACAGAGAATTCCTCAAAATCGAAACGATGATATATGTATTTTTTCATGTAGGTAAAAGGCTCACAGTCACAAGCAGTAGGTAATTATGCCTTTAAGGAAAATCCTTAGAATATTGCAATCTTATCCAAACATCAACGCTAAATGGCCACTATCCACGAATGCATCAGAAGCAGCAAACAGGACAGTGCTGCAACAGCGTATGCCGCTTGGCAACCACTAGATAGTTCTAAAGGTGCTAGTACACGATATGTAGCACGCCTCATATAACTATATGTGGCTCTGACGTCAACATAGAGTGAACAAAGAGAGCATAGCCAAACGAGCACCTTTAGTCCCAAGCTGTTCGTTTGGCCATGAAACAGTTCACGACAAAGAACTGCATTCAATTTATAAAACAGTATAATACCTACTATATTACACATGTCAAAAATCGTTTCAATTTTTGACATGCTAAACGTCAGATTTTGTTCTAAAGTTGTTTGAAGTTGAGCATATCTTTGACCACATGCCGGTCATAATACAAGATGCCGCCAAAGATGCTATAATTTTTGCAAAATGGCGGCAAATGTCAATTCTACTTTGACAGTTGTGAAGTACAAACAGATACAAAATACACGTCAAAACAGTCATGAATGATGAATCACTATAATCCTAAAGAACGCGGAATAATTGCTTCGATTTTATTTTGCGGAATAATTCGTCGGTGGTGTTGCCGCAGCCTGAATTTCCGCGCAGATTTACCGCACGTCCAACACCAACTAGGCAAACACTATACGACGTTTAGCCGCTCGTAAAGAAGATTATGGGACAACATGAGATGCTGCCGGCCCCGGAGCAACCATTCTGCTGAGAATATAGCAGCTGTGATTGAAGATGTTGCAGAGGACCCCTGAATATCGACAAGCCGACCGACGTGCCACGCAATTGGACATCAATCGGCGGTATTTACAAATATTTTTTGTTGAAAGGATGTAAAATAGTTCCTTAGAAAGTGGGGAGACAGTGCATATGCTGTGTAATCTACGCTGAAGCCATCATGTACCTCTACCACAAGGGGAAACAACTTTTCATGGAAAATCATCATGAGCGACGAGACCCTTTTTCATCCCTGTGGATATGACGTCTGTAAGCAAAATTATCGATTTGGCACCGAAAATCCGCGTGTAACCCAAGAGGAGCCATTGCATCCGCTTAGGCCCCGGTGCACACTTGCGTTTTTTAACGCGCGATACCGCAACGGCACCGCCTTTGCGTCTTAGTGGCAAAATGACGGATGTGTGCACTGCTCAATAACAAACGATGTATACTAAAAGCGATCTCGAGGAAACTTGCGAGTCTTTTTTCCCGCAAGAATGACGCGCAGTGTCATCGCACATGTGTGTGCATCACTCAATTTATTTGTGAATACTGCAAGACACTATTGCGGTGACGCTGCGTTAAAATGACGCATGTATGCACCGGAGCTAAAGTTACTGCATGGTGTTCTGGAGGCGTCATCGGGCCGTATTTTTTCAAAAACCCCGCGTGCCATACGACAACTTTGTTTTTTTGATGCGGATGTGATAATCTTCTATAGATGCGGAAGCCCGTGCGACCAACATGCACGATTCGCGAACCCGAATAATCGATGCCGGGAGTGCGCCTAAAGGTACTAATCCACACCCTACAAACTTCAACCACTCTCCCCACGGGACTGCCGTTAGGTATTAGTTCGCGGGGCTGGTTAGCATTCAAGCTAATCGTGTTGTTTCACCTGCTTCTGGTGTTTCTGCGGCCTCTGAGAGTCTGAGGCTTCTGTGTTGGCTGTTATTAGCCTTTCTATTCTCCGTAGCTCATTTTGTAAGATGGTTATAAAATTACATAATTCCGCCCAATTCTCTGCAAACTGCAACATGTGGTCGATGATTAGTGACGGGCTGGGCAAAGTATTTCTCCATGCCATTAAGCGTGCGCAATAAGCTTCTTTGGGTTTATAAGCCCCCAGATTTTCATAGCTCTTTATTGTCCTCTTGTGTTTCCTGATCAAGGCCCTGTCTCTATCGTTGATAGAGGATGGGTCTCTCTCAGAAAACTTTTTGAGAAATCGTTTAGAGGCCCTGTAGGCTGTAGTTACTGCGCTTTCTTGTCGCCTCAGAGACGGCGCGTGGTTTCAGGGTGTTGTCCTCAGATTCCGTGTCACCCAGCAATTCGTCCTCAGTCTCAGATCCAATGTTGGCAGGTGTGGATGAGGATTGGGATACTTCCTCCGCACCTCCAATATTGAGGTTCTTGAAGATGGGGAGAGTTGTCGTCAGTAGGTCCGAATCTCTGGTTGTGTGTTGGTCGTCGCGTTTGTCCTGGGTTTGTAGGGTTGGGTCGTCTTGTCTAGTTAGTTTAGGTCGGTTTGTTTGGTTTTCGTTCTTGTTTTTAGTGTTTTGCGTGTTTGAAAGTTTTTGAATGTTGTTCCCACGAGTAGGTCGGAAGAGTAGGTCCATCCCGGCAGAGCCGATATACCGGGGTAAGGCAACAGGGATACGACAGACCTTGCCTTAGCGTCTGAAGGAGCTCGTTAATAGCCGATTTTACCCCCGGCCGATTGCAACCAGAAGCACAGTTTGCTATGCGCTCTCTCCACCTCTGGTATCAGGCACGATTTAAGGGTTTTCTCCCACCACAACTAATGGATCACGACATACGATTAAAGCGTAAGCATAAATCCTTGGCTGACACTAACCAGACAAGCTGGCCATTTTCAGACGGGCACCCGCGGGAAGGAACAACAAGTTGAGGATTTTGCCCAGTGTATGTCAAGCCTCGGACTTTTAAAGCTCTCAAAGAGAATCTCCGCCAGAAATGCGAGGACCCATTGCCGGAAGTTCTGGCAAAAGTGTTTCAAAATGCAATAAATCGGACCCGAATGGTTATCATTTAATTTTCTTGACTTAATGGAAACAAATTTAAGACATCAAACAAACATAATCCAAAAGCATCAGAATTCAAAACCAACGTTTTTTAATAAAAAAAAATTACAACCAAAGAACATCGAGTGACAACTTTTACATCCGTGGCAGTGACAGTTCAGAAGGCTATGGACTTCATCAGTCAGTTGTGGTTGTGGCCGTTTTTGCGAAAACATTAGCAGAAGTTCAAATGAACAACTTTTTTTAATCTACAAAAATCCAGACTAACGATGCAGTTAAAATAAATAAATAAATGAATAAATAAATAGGTGGCGCAACAGGCGGGTGACACCCAAGGCCTAGCTTCTCGCAGCCATTCGTTTTGTGTGAGTTTCTATTTTTGGGACAAATGGAAGGGACCTACAATTTTATGCCGAGTCCGAACGGCTGAATTAAGAAGCTTTTTCATGACAGTCATACTCTCGGATGTTTGTCAGACGTTCGCGGGAGGTGACGCAGTAGAAAAAACTTTAAGATGTAATTTGTGTTTTTCCGGGGATCGAACCTGGGATCCCTCGCACAGTAGTCCAGCACACTAACCACTGCGCTACTGCGCCCACGATGCAGTTAGTACTCAGTATTTTGCCAAGATAAGTTTTCGCTAATTTCTTTAGCACTAGCAAGGATTCACTGCACTCATTGTCACAAATCTGGACATTTGATGAATAAGGTTTGAGCAAAATGGATTAAGTGTTGCCTACTGCATCCTATGACAGGCAAACTAATTCATCCTTCTTAGCATCTGTTCGATAGAAAATTTTGAACCAGTCGAACTCATCCATACTCGTAGATTTAATAGCTCTTCATCTTCAAAGGAGTTCCACCCATTGTCTGAGCATATTACTGACAGATTCACACGAATTCCAAAGACCGCCGAAACTGGCGCCCGGTAGATTGTGTTATTTTTCTGTAACATTTTAAATTATGCACATTAATTTATTTTTCTCTACTCCTCCGTAAAAGAAGATACAACGACATGTGGTGATGGTGGGCTATATGCTACCACATTTTGCAAAACACAATTTCTTGCACTTCAGGCGAGACTATAATAATTATGTGGCGACTATCACACTTTGCTAAATACAGTTCCCTCATTAGCGCCAAGAATATGCTATGTAAATTGCAAATCTTACCCGACAACAACAACCGTAACAAAAGAGAAGAAATGTTTTTATCTTCAAAACGACGAGCGACGCATTGTCGATATTTGAGAGATACTCGTGGCGCCGTTTTGTTTTAACCACATATTGTTCACATGATGATAACATCCATATCATCCAATTAGGGTCAAAAGAATTGTTTATCTTGTATGCGAAAGGCTGGTTGGTTTTAGGGCGCGGAATTGACTGCATCGGGTTTTCTTGCATACTCTCAAAGGCAGTGGCACTGGCAATGTTTTTTGACAGATCTATCGTTTCATTGACGTACAGGTGTAGGCTGATTTATCTATTGTGTCGATTGAGTCCAATTTGGCAACCAAACGCATGACCATTTAAGACTGTTGCCATTCGCCCTTAGTTAGAAACACGGCTTCGAGACGCGACCACGCCTACGTAACGAAATGTCAGATAAAGCGACGCGACGTATACTCAAAGGTTTTTGTATAGGCTGTTGCTATTCGCACGTTGTTCGGGACACGACTACGTAACGAAATGTCAAAGTTTATATTGCGTCAAGTTGGGGTATGTGGCTCGCTACGCTCGCGGCAAGGACTCTAAACTCCAGTATAATCATTTTCGGACATTATGCCGTACGTTTTGGATCCAATTTATCTGTTTATAAAGAGTTTTTAATGAAAATAGGATTACGTTACGTTGATTACGTAGTCGTGTCCCGAAAATCGGTAAACGTCAGTTCAGTACAAAATCTGTCAAAATGAACGTGCGAATAGCCACATCGTTTTGTATAAGTTAGAGCGGGTGAGTCGCAAAAGCTTTAAATTCTTGTACATAATATCATTTTTCGCTGTCGCACGTTGTTCGGGACACGACTACGTAACGAAATGTCAAAGTTTATATTGCATCAAGTTGGGGAATGTCCGACAAGGACTCTAAACTTCAGTATAATCATTTTCGAAGATACTCCCAACTTTTATATTTATAAAGAGTTTTTAATGAAAGTAGGATTACGTTACGTTGATTCCGTAGTCGTGTTCCGAACGTCAGTTCAGTACAAAATCTGTCAAAACGAACGTGCGAATAGATACTTCGATCAGTTTCGGACATCACCATGTATTCGGTGTGACATTTTCGTTACGTGGATTACGGTCATGTTCCGAAGTCTTACGTATGTCAGTTAGGGACACGGCTATAGGGGCGAATAGCCACTTCGTCCATTTAAACCCTAAAATGAGAGAAAAACACCCATCATTGGCATTGCCTCAAGAGAACACTCATTTTGATAAAAAAGTTGCTCCGGGGAGCAAGATAATAAATTATCCTTATACGCACATTTTTGACGTTTTGTTTTACTTGAGTATTGCTAGAATGTCAAAGTGAGAATAAAACACAGAATTCAATTAATTAATAGAGTGCAATTAGAAAAATCTCTGTCTTACGATTGGAGTTTGTTGTTTGACTTTTTTTTTCAACCGCCTGTCATAAGTGTCAGAAAATTAGCCGCGGATAATTATTATTTAGTCCAATTGACAGACGACCATAGTGTCTGAAAAATTACACATGAAAATGAAGAATAGGCAAAAGAACATGGCCGCAATGAACTGTCAAAATCTTTACATCATATAGAACCTTTTTTGCGAAGCTCACATCTTTAACAGATGGTCCCATATTCTTCGTTTAATGTCCGTTTGTAGCTAGAGCAGTGGTTCGATAGTGCTCAGTCCCTATTTTGGTAAATACCTACAACATTTCAATTCTGTATTAATGTTTTTATTTGTGTATTTTGCATTTTGTTATAAACTTTTTAAAATTGCTTTAACAACACTCTGCTGGCTATACAAAATAATTTCTAGTTTTCCTACTAGTTTTTTAGCTGTCACTTATTTTATTTTCATTCGACGCACTGACGTGACGTTATCGCTATATTATTGGAAAACCCTTTAGAATTTAGGATGTAATTTTCATACACCTCTTTAGTGTCATTAAAATGGCCTGCGACTACGGCGAAACATCCATCGATTGACAGATTGAAGTCGTTGTGGCCTTTTTCAAGAAAGGTAAGAAAATGGGCCGAAAAAGGATTGCTCCAAGTATAGAGGTACATCAACATCATTTAAGACCTAGACCCACTGTCCACGTAGCGCGCTTTTGCCATTTGCAGCTGCAAAATTTAAAGTTGAAATGACGAAAGCGTGCCATTTTTTAAAGGTTGATTTCGGTTGCATGAAATGACCTATATTTGTAGCTTGAATGAAACTTAAGTGACGTTTTCTGGACAGTGATTAGATGCAAAATGCGCTTGTCTTCATTTTCAGCTTGCATCCAACCTCCAAATGACCCCTTCGTGGACAGTAGGACTTTTTGCCCGGAAAAGTATTTGCCAAGGTGCTGATGGAAGCGCGTTGCACAGTTTTGGTCGAGTCACACTTAGGCGGTTCTCAGATTGAGGTGCAATAAGCAACTAGCAACTGCCAAAATGCCGGTAAGCGATCAGCAACATTTTTCGTTTGAGCGATATTGAGTTGCTTTGATGTGAGACCTCTAATTTAATTCAAAGTAAAATAATTGTGTAAAAAATCACCCTTAATAGTGTGGTTAGCACTATCTCTTTGCACTAGGTGAGTTTGTTTCAGAGTTTTAGCAATGAAAACCTAACAAATAGACAGACAGACTGTGGATTGTAATATATGTAAGAAATTTGCTTCGATGGTGAAACGGATACTTCAATTAATTGATAATACCGCCCATCGAAAAACAATTATTCTCAATTGAAGTGTCTCAAGTGCTCGAGTACTCGAGTGTATTCTTCTTGTTGTATCTACTATACACAGGGTGGTTGGGTTTATACTCCCACTCAACATCCTGTTTTTGTTTTCTGATTAAATCAGATCTTATGTCTGTAGGTATAATGTAGTTAAATTTGAGCAAGCGATAAATATCAAATTTCTTAGAATTCGAGTACACAACACCTACAAGTCTACAACAAAGGATGTGCGTGGGATGCTATATATTTTTTTACTATCAGCAACAAGCTCTGTTTACTTGTTGCTAACTCGAATACAAATACAGATACATACAGTATATTTACACGAATTGTTGTGAAGCTTACGTGGGGATAAAGACGAGGTGCTAGTACACGGCATGTAGCGAGCCACATGCGTATGTAGCTCTGACGTCAATAGAGAGTGGACAAAAAGAAATTGTACGCGGCATGTACCCATTGAAACCATTCGTTGACGTAAAAATGACGTCTGTGCTATATACGTATGTGGCTACCTACATGCCGTGTACTAGCACCCACCTTATAAGAGATCACGTTATTTTGTTGTATAAAAAAGGTCCAAACATTCAACTTTCGCTTAAAAGACTGTTACCTTTTTTACATCATGTACCTGGACCCTTTTTTTCGACAATTTGGTCATCTTCCAGTGGACATGGACATGTCACGAAAAAAATAGTGTCCATCTATATATGAGTGATGAGCTATAGATGAGCGTTTTTACCCCCATCATCAATTTTATTGTTTTCCTGACATGATCTATATGTGTGTGCAGTGAAATCTCATACAACAAACACTATGTGCATTTGAATCTGAGGATGCGCAAGAAATCTGTACAATTTTGCATTTGAAATAATTTTTGGACATGTGAGGGGATGGGGGGGTGCCAACCACACTCTATCAAAACTGAGTTTATTGATATTATCATCTCGCTGTGTGTGAGTATATACGAGTCCCGCTCCCGGTAATCTGAAAACATTTCTGGATGCGTACCAGCAGGATGTGTGTAAGAATGAGAAGCAGACCCGCTTTCCCAGTTGTTTATTATCAGTGTATGTGTGCAGTATCGGCCATTGAATAGCCAGTTCATTTTTGCCAACAATAATAATTATCTTCACGGTTCTTATACATTTTTTTTTAATTATTGCATCTATAAAATAATTGCTTGTATGTAATTCGCCAATTCGACAGTGGGTGGTATATTCTTTTAACCCCCCTCAAGCTTTAACGATAGCTTTCTCCTCGTGTGCTATATAAAAATGTATCTACGCAGTTACCTGCAAGGATTGTGTGGGTTGTGTAGGGAGGATAAGCATAGTCTCTATGCCAAATCGATGTAAATAGGGGACACAGCAACAACAATAGCCCAGCAGCCACCAGCCAATATTGAAGGTATATTAGGCTGTGCTAAGTCGATCCATAACTCAGTTGTGTCTGGACTGCTGCAGCTGTTGCTCATAAATTCAGCTGCTTTAGCAGGCCAGTTTCAGTTTCTATCACTGTGAATAATTTGAAATATTACTGTGTTATAATTATTGCATTTAAACAGACCAAATACCTAGTAAAAGTGTTAACTTCAAAGTGACTTGAGTAGTTGAATAATAAATTAAGTGATATTCAGTTAATATTCAGGTTGGTATAATATACAGAGCGAAATGTTATTTATATCCACAAAGTGAACAAAATTTGAGGCAGCAAAGGTTTCGATTTAAATTGCGAATTTTAAATTGTTTTATTTGTGAATTAAATTTTTGTGATCGTTTCTTTTAAAGAAATCATTGCCATAAAAGTACAATAGGAATTTATTTGGCATTTTCTAAATAATTTACCCAACGATACCTACTGTGTAATTGTGTTACGTTATTTCATTTTTTAAATTGTGGGTAGGTACTGAAATCCTGTATTATTTTTTTAATTTAAATTTCAATGCTTACACTTGTGACCATCTGAAAACTTTATTATTTAATATACTACTTTGAGTTGGGTTGGGGTTGAAATACTGTATGGTCAAAATTCTGTTTTCAAAATACTATATTTCAAAATTCTTTATTTTAAAATTTTAAATACAGAATTCTGAAATACTTACAAAATATTGTTCATCAGTATTTTCAAAAAATAAATTTACAGAATTTTGTCAATATAGAATTTTGAAATGCAGAATTATGACCCCTCTTTGAGTTATTTGTGGACAAATAAAATTATATTCTATATACAGAGTAGCACTGTGGTGTGGTATCACAATGAACCACGTCTGTTCTAAGTGAGGCTGCCCTTATTGCGGCCTGCCTCTCACCTAACTTAACCATATACCTTCATAGTACCTACTCGGGAGAATAACTTTAATGCAATAACCAAACAATTCAAACACATTTAGACTTATTTTCCCGTGAGAAATTGTTAGCGACTAGGTCCCTTACAAGCGAATTTACACCTCCTTCAGTTTCCTAAAATTTACGTGATGGCTAAAGTATATCAAATACAAAATAAAGTCCACGACTACTGGATCAAATTAAACTTTTTCGATTCAAATTCAGATAATTGTAAACTTTCACTTTTTAACTTAGAATTAATTATTTCTGATATTCTGCATTAATTTTAATATTAGTTATTTGCAGTAATTAAATCTTTAAAATTTAACTATTTTTTAGTAGTAAAATATTTATTTTTGGAACATCTTAGTTCGGTTATTTTTTTTTTATATATTATTCTTATCCATTTGTATTAATTTTTATGTTTAGATAATATTTTTTGAATAGGGCAACTTCCCCCAAAACGATATTTAAAATTTGTATCAGCCCATTGAAGTGAAAATATGTATTTAATAATATTTTTTATGTAAAAAATAAAGTGCTACCCAGTCGGCACGAAACTTTCTCTTTTACTGCGAATCTCGCTGAATGTCAGAGTCATTCCAAATTGTTTGTGGTTGCTATTGGATTTGTATTGCCGCTGAAGTTTTGGGCTTTACAAAAACAGATCGGGATTTGGGTAGTCATTTTTGAGAAATATTTAGAAAGCAGCTTTATTTGTATATTTTGTGAAAAACTAAGTACGTGATATTGTTTAGAATACTTATGTTGTCTTAAATATATATTTGGATCAACATCGTTAGAGCGGTTTTTTGTAAAATTATGCTGACAAATGTTACAACTTTGGATTCGAAAAAGTTTATCTTAAAACTGAGTACAACGTATTGTTCAGGATATAAACATTATGTACCAATTACATTTTCATCTAAA
This sequence comes from Cheilosia soror, assembly GCA_949372485.1. NCBI lineage: Eukaryota > Metazoa > Arthropoda > Insecta > Diptera > Syrphidae > Cheilosia > Cheilosia soror. Next base: position 17,105,687 of record OX443562.1, on the reverse strand, counting down.
TCGAAAATGGCATTTTCGAGATATGAGCATTTTTTTAAGTACCAAATATTAGCGATTGGTTCAAAAAACACTGTTTAGCTCAAAACTGAGCAAAAGATATTACTATGGACTTAAGCAGTGGGCGACAGAAAACCAACCTTAGGGCGTGTGCTATTCAAGTGGCGCGGAGTGTATGTAATTTGCATGTTATGTAGGTGTAGGTATGTATGTGTATTCGAAAGCTTTGGAATTTCGTAGGTTATTTTTAAAGTTTGTTTTTACTTCAGCTTCAGAGCTAAAATGAAAGACACAATACATAATTTTGAAAAGCAAAGCAAATTACATAAATTACATTTATAGGTTTGCATTAAACTTAAGAAAGGACAATCTCAGGTCAAGGGTGGAAGATACAAAAAAAAAATTTCCTTTATGTACTTTCCCTTTGTGCATTAACTTGATAATCATTTTTGCGTTATTATTTTTGAACAGATTAAAACTAGATGCCGCTGTTTTCTACCCAAATCCTCATAATTACAGAAGTAAATCCCACATTGTTTCGGATTATATTATGAACCAATTAATTTCTATAATGTACACAATTTCCTTGGTATTTAGATACATAGCTACCTAAAGATGAATCCCTACAAATGCATATATATATTTCAATATTATCGTAATTGTTTTGAAAAAGGCACTTGTGTGCACCTCTTCAAATAATAATGATTCTTCAAATCTGTTTGAACGCCTGATGTGCTTAGCATAAACATTTTTTTAAGGATCATCATTAGCCTGCTTTAAGGGGATGATAATTATATTAATCTAGGGCAACAAAAGCAATTGCCATAAATCGATACAACAACAAGTGTTTCTTTATTTAAATATGTATACACACATATGTAGGTATAGGTAGCTACTTCAATTGCAAGAAACCAAATTGATTGGTGGGTGTGGGTGGGGTAGTTTGCCATTTGTCGAAGACCGGACCGATGCAGCACAGATTAGGAAATGACTCACACTTGAAAGCTATAGTGTACAATATATACATACATACTACACTCATATATAAGTAGGAGAAGAATAAATCCCATCCCATCAATATGTACTTCGATGAACCTAACAGCAAAAGGAAAATTACCAATGATGTTGTTTTGCTATTCAATTCTTTAGAAGCCTTACAGTTAATGATAAATCGCCTTCATGACTACTGTAAACTTTGGAATCTAGTCGTTAACTTGGGAGAAGTCAAAAATTATGATTTGTAAAAAAGGTGTCGGAAGACGTTGCAGAAAAGAAAAGTAGCATTACAATGGCGTAGAGCTAGACGTAGTGGGTGAATATAAGTACCTTGGGGTAACTCTAACAAAGAGCTTAACCTTGCAGAAACATCTGCAGAAGAAACTGGCAAATGCTAAATGCGCAATTAACGCAACACGGAAAATATGTTTTGATAATCGTTTTATTTCCCATAGCAGAAAGTATAAAATTTTCGAAGCAGTAGCAGAATCGGTTATGTTTTATGCTGCTCAAGTATGGGGTTGTAAGCAATACGAAGAGGTGGAGAAACTGCTGAGGTTTTATATTAAGCGCATTTTTCGAGTTCCTAACAATGCTATGCCAAACTATTTGTTAATGATCGAAACTGGTCCTTCACCATTATTCATTAAAACCCTAAAACTTCAGGTCGACTACATCCTAAAAGTGATGTGATGAATATGAAATCTTTTCGACTGCCAAAAATAGCAGCTTTAAGGACTGTTTCCAATAAATCAAGCTGGTACGGAAAGTGGCTCGATCTTGCAATTCAATGTGGCATGGAAGTCGATTTGAGCATCGAAAATGTGGCAAATTTGAAATCAGTCTTATACGGGCTGATTGAAAAGCTATAGATGAACTCTAGCGGCAAATACAGAGAGGGAGCCGAATCGTCTATTTATAGATATATTTACAGTCGTTTGAATCACAATTTATCAGAGAAGAATTATTTCCATGATAAAAACAGTGTGCAGGAAATATCAATGATGATAAGGCTACGTGGGGAACTTGTGAATCTAAACGGAATCTAGACGGCAAAGCCAAGCTCATTTGTTTTTGTAAATATGTATGAAAAAAAAAACAATAAAAAAAAAATAAATAAATAAATAGGTGGCGCAACAGGCGGGTGATACCCAAGGCCTAGCTTCTCGCAACCATTCGTTTTGTGTGAGTTTCTATTTTTGGGACGAATGGAAGGGACCTACAATTTTATGCCGAGTCCGAACGGCTGAATTGAGAAGCTTTTTCATGACAGTCATACTCTCGGATGTTTGTCAGACGTTCGCGAGAGGTGGCGCAGTAGAAAAAAACTTTAAGATGTAATTTTGGTTTTTCCGGGGATCGAACCTGGGATCCCTCGCACAGTAGTCCAGCACACTAACCACTGCGCTACTGCGCCAAAGAAAAAAAAAAAAACAATACTGATTTAATAAAAACTAACACTCTTCACACAGAAAACTAAGTAATTTTCCAACCTACTGTTAAACAAACGCAAAACAAAAAGAATAATGTATCCGAAATTCGATGTATCACAGCTACAGATACATAAACAGTTTAATGCGTGCCCTATTACCGGTCGCTCATAAGCGCAACAAGGCTTCGTAAACACCATCCAGCCACTACCCCGATTAATTAAGGCAACTCTTTCCCACCCTACATCTGTTTTTAATCGGGTTTTATATACATTTCGCACGTTTCCCTATCCTATAAAATAGAAATAAAAAATAAGTATGTAATTTCTTAAATTTTCTTCCACGGTCAACTGCGCTGCGACGCGACAAAAATCAAACTTGTTTGATTTGAAGCGACCAAACTACTTTTCATAGCGTTGGTCTCACAAATAATGTTTTATTATGAAAAGCTGTTTGTATGTAGCTTGAGCGATCTTGAAACAAATATGTGCGATCGTGCTACCTCATCGCGCAACCTTACTTACTTTTGGTGGCTTTTACAGTCCGGGTGGACCACGGCCTCAACCAAGAAGCTCCTCCAGCCAGCTCGGTCTCTTGCTAGCTGCCTCCAGTTACGCATACCAAGTTGGTTGGGTGCAGGGAAATAAGTCCCCCAGTGAGGAACTTAGTTCCCACCTGGTGGTGGGAAGTGGACTTAGTTCCCATGTAAGGTGGGAATTATTTTTTTAAAACTCTGAGTGGTTTTATTTCCCTTTTAATATACCCAATTTCGCACAACACTAACAAACTAATTCCACTTCACGAAAGTCCTTCAATGGACTTAGTTCCCGGAGACTTATTTCCCTGCACCGTTGGTTGAGGTCGTTCTCCAATTGTGCGCGCCACCTAAGGTGGGGTCTTGCTCTGCTGCGTTGTCCCTCAGGGGTGGATTCGAAGATTCGTCGGGGTGATGAGTTGTTGTGCATCCCAGAAGGTTTCCTTTTGACAGAGACCATGTTTCTGCGCCATAGGATGATTAAGGTCTTATATAATATCCTTGGTTTTATGAGAGATTGCCTTACTTCTTAGATGCCTTCTTAGCCGGAAGAAACAGCGATTGGCAAGAGTGATTCTTCGGTTGATCTCTGCTCTGCGAGGTGATAGTGGAGCCCAGGTAGACAAAGTCTTTAACTACTTCAAAGTTGTATCTGTCCATCATCGTGACGTTTTGTCCGAGTCGCCGATGTTGAGAGTCCTTTCTCGTTGACAGCATATACTTCGTTTTGTCCTCATTAACAGCCAGATCCATCTTCGCCGCTTCCGTTTCGATGCTTGCAAATGCGCCACTAACAGCTTTCGCGAACCGAACCATGGTTTTCAAAATAAGTTTGCACAATTTGCACGCGTTGGTCTGGCGTAAATCTATTCATCGTAAAATGACAATACGTATACTTACCACAAATCAACTTTCAACTGTCAAATTGACAATCTGTAGAATCAGTGCTGCCAATTTAAAAATCAAACCAACCAAACACCCTTTATATCTGTGGCATTAGGCAGAGACTGCTATTGTCGAGAAAATGTCGTTGGAACAATTTCATTGTAAGTGACATTGGACCAGCTTGATTCCTACCTAAGTAACTACGAAGCTTCTTAATTTAGTCGTTCACTCCAAAAATAAAAACTCATACAAACAAATGCTTGCGAGAAGCTAGGCATAGGGTGCCAGTCAATACGGACCTGTTGCGCTAACTATTTATTTTTTTTATCTTTTCATAAATGAGAAACAAATTCACTTTTTCTTTTCAGACCAATTAAAACAAGAGTGTAGATGTAGACTCTTTATTTTTGCCGTCCAAAATTCTACATAAAATTCAACCGTAAGCCAGAAGTAGTTCAACAATTTTCAGTTGGAAAATACTACATTTTACTTCAAATAAAAAATCAATCACTGTAAGTACATTGAACTGCTTATTTTTCAAGAGTTTATTGAGACATTTGTTTAATTTTAGAATTGATCAACATTTTGTTTTTGGTTGAAATGGATCTAGTTCCTCTTATTCTTGGAAAAGCGTGTGAAATCATAAAGAGAGACATTGTTATACTCCCATGGGAAGTCGGTGTACTAATTATAGTACCTTATTTTTTTGAATCCATACGAAGTGAGACATTAAGTCTGTTTGAAACGGTATACTAAGGGCGTACTAGTGTGCAATAGTCTAGTCCTAAATTTCTAAGGTTTCCTTGGGTTTTTGGCAGCCACGAAGATGCACTGACTCTGACATTTCTCAGTGCGTATACTGACCAAGTCGAACGAACTTAATTCTTCAAAAAGATGACGCCAGTTCAACAGCAACAGTCGTCGTTAATTGAAAATATTGATGCAGAGCTGTAATCGAATACGGGTGAGTGGACTTACAAAAAAAAAAAAATGTAGTAGACTTGCCGAATTAAATTTAGATTAAGCCTTAACACATTTTTATAAAATTATGTTTTATTTATAGTTATTTTTATAAACTTAGTTGCTATAAAAATATTTCGAAGGAAAATTTCAGAACTTACATAAATATGTATCTACAATTATAGTCAGCCCTAATTTAATGTAAGAAATATTTAAGTTTTAAACAAAAAGTTTTTAAAGTAATGATGTAGTCTTTTAAGACTCTGAGAGAGAGAGAGAGAGAAAGAGACTGCGGTACCTACTGGTTTCTACATTGTGTGTCCTTTTTAAACGGTTTTTTTTCTCCGCTTGGTATTAAATATAAAAAAAAATGTTTCTAGCAAATTTTAACTCAACAGAGTCTCCCATGTAGGTCTATATTTTGATCTATTTCCCTTTTAATAGAAATCAGGTGGAGTATGGGCGTATTGTGCGTCTTTTCCTTTACTTAGGTCAAAAAGTGCATGATTATTACCTCGTATATACGGCATTAGAATGACCTATCCCAGTGCATATGATTCAGCCTTTACAAGCTTTGGAATTTTATTTTATTTTATTTTTAATGCCTTTATAAGGCACTTCCATTCAAAATTTATTTATTATTTAATAACTTTTATTATAACAAATTTTGACACCAAAGTTGTGATCAGAAAAAAAAAAAACAAAAATTATTTCACAAATTGTTATATTGCTGCTTTTGTTGAAACTACAGTCAGGAAGGACCTAGACCTCAATCTAAACCAACATGCCTCACTGACGACATAATTTATCCCTTGTTCTTGCATTTTTTTTTCTGGAGGTTGAAAGGTTCAAAGAGCTTTGTCTGGCATCCTATCCTAAGCGAATCTGTCGTACCAACTGTTTTATTATTTTTAAAATTTTATTTCCAAATGTAATTTATTCAGAATAAACTAAAATTTTGAATCAAGTTGTAATTAAAAAATCTCTTTTTAACTGACAAGGATCTACATAATTATTCTGTAACGAACATTAGTCAAAAAAAGAATGGGTTCGAAGGAAAACTGCTCATAATTTGTTTTATTGGCAACTTCCACCAAAAATTTCCAAGGATGGATCGTGGATATTGATTGGATAAGTGATAAACTTAAATAGTTCTCTTTAAATAATGGAGAAGGTTTTATTTAAAGAAACACCTTTCTCCTGATAAAATGTTTATATTTTTTATTTCTTTTATTATTATTGATCGGGCCAGAAAACGATGTCGATTGGTCTTATTCTAAAAAAAGTTCTTGTAAAAAAAATAATTGAAGTACCTAGTAGATATGATTGACAAAAAGAAAAAACGTTGCATATCTATTCTAACTTTACCACTTTGTATCGATTCTTACTTACTTACTTAGATGGCGCTACAGTCCGGGGTGGACCTGGGCCTCAACCAACACGCCTCTCCAGTTAGCACGATCTTTGGCTAACTGCCTCCAGTTGCGCACTCCAAGTTGTATCGATTCACTCACATTTAATAATAGAAATACCCAAGGAAACCTCATGGTCCTCTTTGAGAGGCATGAAATGGGTAGCCTGTTTTATGTACACCTCACTGTATGTTGCTAGTGCGACAGGTCCTTAAAGGACCACGCAATGGACATATTAAGTACGAAATAAAATATTTTCTAAACGAGTCATACTCAGCACTTAGGATAATACCATGAGATACCATGTAAACAATTTCATTCCATGGAAAGTACCACTCGGCCCACTGGCCGACTGTAGCAATAAATTGCTCAGATGTGCTGGAGGCTCATGATGTCATATTCTTGACAGAAGTCTATTTTTTATTAATTAATTCATTTTAATTATATTTATCTATTATTTGGTCCATAACACTCCAAATAGTATTAACATGACAATAATTGTCCTTTCTTGCTCTTGACAACCAAGATTGTTTTCTCCTCGGAATTCCTCTACTAGAACTGACGTTGATTCCACCATCTTAATCGGGAATAGAATCCTCATCGTCATCGCCACAGAAATTGTAAAATTGAGCCTTCTGATATATTGCTTCACTTCTTCATCATCTGGTATTTTTTATTAGTGAAGTTAAACTGACTTCAGGTCGTTTAATTTAAATTTCCAATTTGTAGTCGACTTTGAAAGTTACGCAGTATCACCTGCAAAAGTTCTCACGACTGTATTTTCACTTGCTACCAAATCAGGGCCTACTACACTGGCTTGTGGCATACCAGCTTTAATTTCTCTTAATGTTGAGTATTATTGTTAAAAATTTCACCGCAGCTTAGTAGGTACCCGTGTTTCAATCGTGTCTTTCTTTTGAGTGGTGGTAGCTAAAACTTATTTTAGATTTATTCGTTTTTGAAACTTAATTTTCTACAGCCTTGATTTTCTGTAACAACAATCAGCATTCTTCTGCTCAATAAGTCAAATTTTCATACTATAACTGCTTTTAACAATACTTCTTTCACGATAACAATTTGAAGGCAAATCTTCGTCCATCGAGTTGGAACTTTTATTTTGAGAGGCAGAAAGAATTTTTTGAAGTTTTGTTTGAAATGTTATAAAACAAAACCTTGAAATCTGCATCTCTATTCTAACTTTACCACTTTGTATCCATTTACTCACATTTTATAATAGAAATACCCAAGGAAACCTCATGGTCCTCTTTGAGAGGCGTGAAATGGGGAATCTATTTTGTGTAAACCTCACTGTATGTTTCTAGTGCGACAGGTCCTTAAAGGACCACGCAATAGACATATTAAGTACGAAATAAAATATTTTCTAAACGAGTCATACTCAGCACCTAGGATAATACCATGCAATACCATGTGAACAATTTCATTCCATGAAAAGTACCACTCGGCCCACCGGCAACATCTGTAGCAATAGCTGTTCAGATGTGCAGGAGGCTCAAAGATGTCATATCGTTGACAGATATCTATGATTTTTATTTATTAATTCATTTTAATTATAAGTATCTATTATTTGGTCCATCACACTCCAAATAGTATTAACAGGACAATAATTGTCCTTTCTTGCTCTTGACAACCAACATTGTTTTCTCCTGGGAATTCCCCTACTAGAACTGACGTTGATTCCCCAATTTTAATCGGGAATAGAATCCTCATCGTCATCGCCACAGAAATTGTAAAATTGAGCCTTCTGATATATTGCTTCACTTCTTCACCATCTGGTACTTTTTATTAGTGAAGTTGAACTGACTTCAGGTCGTTTAATTTAAATTTCCAATTTGTAGTAGACTTTGAAATAGTAATGCATTTACTGCATCTTGCAGGTTACTGGTTGCTTCTTTGACAGTTTTTTTCACAACAAGTTACGCAGTATCACCTGCAAAAGTTCTCACGACTGTATTTTCACTTGCTGCCAAAGCAGGGCCTACTACACTGCCTTGTGGCACACCAGCTTTAATTTCTGTTGAAGCGGTGTATTTCAATCGTGTCTTTCCGTCGAGATGGATTACAGCTTTTGAGTGGTGGTAGCTAAAACTTATTTTAGATTTATTCGTTTTTGAAACTTAATTTTCTACAGCCTTGATTTTCTGTAACAACAATCAGCATTCTTCTGCTCAATAAGTCAAATTTTCATACTATAACTGCTTTTAACAATACTTCTTTCACGATAACAATTTGAAGGCGAATCTTCGTCCATCGAGTTGGAACTTTTATTTTGAGAGGCAGAAAGAATTTTTTGAAGTTTTGTTTGAAATGTAATAAAATAAAACCATGAAATCTGCATCTATATTCTTACTTTACCACTTTGTATCTATTCACTCACATTTAATAATAGAAATACCCAAGGAAACCTCATGGTCCTCTTTGAGAGGCGTGAAATGGGGAGAAGGACAATTGCCCTTTCTTGCTCTTGACAACCAAGATTGTTTTCTCCTTGGAATTATTCCAGTAGTGCTCGTACCAACATTGATTGATTTGGCTTATAAGCTTTGTCGAGTCGCTCATACAGAAATTGTCTTTTGATAGCACCTTGTCTCGCCTCTGTGCGGGACTGAGTGCATATCAAGTAGATGTAAATTAGCTCAGCCCTTAGATGCGGATTATTTTAGTGCTCAATACATTATTATTTTTTATATATAAGAATTATTTTGAAGTAAACATTATTCTAATACTTTGTTTTTGCACATAAAGCTATTCAAATTAAAAAGCTTTGGCAGCATTGTTTTTGTATGTCATCTTTTCTAAAGAAAAGTTTCAAAATAAATTGTCAAATTAGAGAATTCTTGAAAAAATATCCAATGAGATAGTTTTCTAGTAATAAAGAAACGTGTATTTGCTAGATTTGTGCATTTGTCATCAATCCTCATTAGAGGCTTTTGTTTTATTTGTCGTTCCTGTCATAATTCACGAACGAAAAATGGTACGGATATTCCGAAACCATCTTTGTTGATATGATAGCTGTTTTAACACTATCTACTTTTGAAAATTCGAAATGACCTTAACCATTTTATACAGATACAGAGTACAACTTTTACTATTTGTGGTTAAGTCCGTCATTGATTCGTTTATATTAATATTCATTTCTTGAACATTATCGAACAATCTTTATCTCAATCTCTTTTGTTCTATGCAACCAGCTTTAAGTGTGATTTTAATATTACTTTTAATTTAAGCATTCGTTTCTTTTTTTAAAATCACAAACAAACTATCTTTTGCTGTTGTTCAAGCAATGGCAAGACGCTTAAGTTCTTTCATTTCCTTCTTTCCGTCTCCTCTCCGCTTCTGCTTGTGGTAAATATATTGATCACTGGAGGCGCACTAGTAGCAATTAAGAACATAAAGGCCATATTACAATGAGATGTCACAACTCATGGTTTAGAGACACCTTTTAAATTCGTTTTTTTTTTTGTCTTTCTCTCTATTTATTTATTTATCTATATCTGGCTATTGAACCATTTTGTAGTTTGAATACCAGAACGTATAGGGTATAGCATCTCGTTTCCTAAATTGGATTTTATTCTATGGATGCGATCTATTCTGTGATGTTTATCTCTTAATCTATTCACCTATCTCTCTCTCTTTACTTTGCTTTTACTTTTGGGGGCGCTTACAGTATAGGGTGAACCACGGCCTCAACCAACAAGCCCCTCAGCCAGCTCGGTCCGTAGCTAGTTGCCTCCAGTTGCGCACACCAAGTTGGTTGAGGTAGCCCTCTAATTGTGCGCGCTACCTATGGTTAGGTCTTACTCTGCACGTTGTCCCTCAGGGGTGGACTCAAAGAATCGTCGGGCTGGTGCGTTGCCACGTGCCCCAGTCATCTTAACCGTTGTATCTTCATCTTTTTGACCAGGTCAAGGTGGGTGTATAGCCCATAAAGCCCTTCGTTTAATTCTTCTCCTCCGCACTCCTTCGATACAAACTGGACCGAATATCGTCCAAAGAATCTTTCTCTCAAAACATCTCAGCAGGTTTTCATCCGATCTTGACAGAGGGTCCATGCTGGGTTAGGGTTTTATATAATATCTCCTTGGTTCTATGAGAGAGGGCTTTACTTCTTAGATGCCTTTTTAGCCCGAAGAAACAGCGATTGGCAAGAGTGATTCTTCGCTTGATCTCTGCTCTGCGAGGTGATATTGGAGCTCAGGTAGACAAAGTCTTTAACTACTTCGAAGTTGTATCTGTCCATATTTTTTGTCCGAGTCACCGATGTTGAAAGTCCTTTCTCGTTTTGTCCTCATTTACAGCCAGACCCATCTTCGCTGTCTCCGACTCGATGCTTGCAAATGCGCCACTGACAGCTCGCTGCATTCTTCCGATAATGTCAATATCGTCAGCATTATGCAAGCGGTTAAATAGACTTCTGGAAAATTGTACCTATCTCTTTCACGAATGATAAACAATGTAGTTGAATTTTAAGCGCGGTATAGATAGTCTGAGCCTAGTTTTTTTTTTACCTTCATTCATTTGTTTGATTCGTTTTTAAGGTTCCGTTCCCATAGGGACAAAACGGAATCTTCTTGTTAGTAAATGGAAGAACTTTCAATTACATAATTGACGTATTGAAGCTTTATGTATCACGAAACAGTTATGTTTTTGGATGTCTGTCAGTTTTACCCAGTGATAGAAAATATCAAGTCACAAATCACTTGGATTAGTCAGCACAGCATTGGATATCAAATCAATGCTTTCTCTTACTCTCTCCCTCTCTCTCATTCTTTCTATTTTTTGATTTACAAAAAAAAAACAATTCCTTTTTTATTTTTAATGAACTTTAAATTAAAACTTGTGATAAGCATGACATTGTGATGTTACTCTTAAAAAAAAATGGAAGTGTCAATCAGGATACTTTAGATGTATTTACTTACTTGTGGTTGACTCATAAAAATTCGGCAAGAAGTTATCTACTCTATTTAAGTCCACTGTTTTTTTTTTAAATAAATTAGAAAAAAATAAATTTTTACGTATTTGCATTGTTTTAAAATTAGCATAAATGTATGTAACTAATTATATTAAACAAACTAAAATAAAAAAACAATAATATTAAAATTATTGAATTTATAAGAAAAATAAAACTGAACAATAAAAAAAACTCTATATAAGTTGATGTTTAATTTATAAGACTGAACAGAACATGTAATAATTATTATATCATTAATTCTATTAAGAGTACGAGTACCTATACGATACAAAAGGAAATGAATTTGTTAATTTCTTTTTTTGTATGTGTTAAATAAAGTACGGAATTTATTTGGAGATTTAAAAAAAAATGTTTTATAAACTTACTCCTAGGTTTGGATGAAGCCGAAGCTGGATAATTTTCATTTATGATTTTATCATTTAAAAAAATGAGCTACGTAAGTATCTAAGAAATGCAATTAAATTAAAAATATTTTTGAAACCATAACCTATACAGATTGTTTGAGCTACTGCAAACCATCTTGTTGATTTGACGAAGTTCATTAGCATTCTTGTGGTACTGCAAGTATTTAAGGTGGCCCATCTAGCGTTTGTCTCTTTTGTGGCTTTTCACCCTGCTTTAAGCTTGAGTGTGCAAGGCAGCGTGGATCAGCTTGTTCTGAAACAGCCACCGAAGCTTGTTTTGCCAATTCGTCTGCTTTCTTATTGCCTGGAATGCCTTCATGTCGCGGAACCCATCAGAGTAATACCTTGTGCTGTGTACCAAGAGCCTTGAGTTCTTCGCAACAGCACTTCACAAGCTTCGATTTTATTTCTGGTGCAGTTATGGCTTTTATTGCTGCCTGGCTGTCGATAAAGAAGGTAATACCTCCGGATGGTATTGCCCTTACCACAGACTCACGGGCTGCTGTTGTCACTGCTAGGACTTCCGTTAAGTTTAGAAGATAGTTAAGTGTGCAGTGCAAACAGGTCTACCCGCCTACCTCCCATCGTATTCGAAGTAGCATTCATTTAAAAAATTAAATAAAAATTCGGCTTTCTCTTTAGGGTGTGAACCGAAAATATCTAAATACGAAGTTGAATACCCAAATAGCCGAGAGAACGAAGAGTAAAATACTATAAAAGGCCTTAAATTATCGTTTAGTCGCGTTGTTTCATTTGTTCTTAAAAAAATCGTTCTCGGTGATTTTATCGCCAAAATGGTCAGCATAGCTTTAAAAGTATTATAGACCATACAAGGTCTGACATTGAAACTTTATTGTAATTAGAAGAGAGCTTTCTCATCCAAATATTTATTTTGGAAGATAGCTCTTACCAGATCCCCAAACCGGTAACAAAATTGGTCATGAGTTGCGATGAACTTAGGCCACTTTCTCAGTTAAAGGCTCAAAAAATATCGAAGACTCCACGAAAACGGGCAAATACTGAGAGTAGATTTAATGTTGATCGACTGCTTTAATAGTAAGCCGTAAGAACCTTTGCCGATCCCCGCAACCTATCAAGAAGCCCAAGTGCCAAGGACTGTAGTGGCTGTCGGTGAATCGGTGCCAAAACGTACTTACTTAGATGGGGTTACAGACTGGGCTGGACCTGGGCCTCAACCAACACGCTTTTCCAAGTTAGCCCCATCTTTGGCTAACTGCCTCCAGTTGCGCAACCCAGGTTGGTTTTGGTCTCCTTCCACTTCTGCGCGCCACCTAAGGCGAGGTCTTCCTCTACTGCGTTGTTCCTCCGGGTTTGGATTCGAAGACTATTCAAGCCGGAGCATTGGTTCATTCTACATGTCCTAGACATCTTAGTCGAGTGATACGTACTTTTCTGTTAAATCTCCTCTTTCAAAGTCCGTCAACGCAAACGGGACTCACTCGGCTTTGTTAAATGTTGGTCTAAAGAATTCTGCAATCCCTACGTGACTTAGTCAGTCTACACCACTTTTGTTCACCCCCTCCTTGAGTACGTCAGTCAAGCGTGGTTCATGTGCTCAGAATCGAGAACATCCAACGTCGTTTCCTTCCATTTGCTCTTCGAGGTTTGCCTTGGAATGATCCGTTTAGGTTGCCTCCTCCATACTCAGATCGCGGAAATCTCATTAACATGAAGTACCTTGAGGAACGTAGGGACGCTGCAGACATTTTTTTCTTTCATCGTCAACTCTATTTTCTTTAACACAAATCCCCGTTATTTACGCTGCCCTCGTCTCTTTTACCTTCCAACCCACCGAACCTCATATGGCTCCAACGAACCAATCTCCCGTATGCTTCGAAAGGTTAACTCAAAGATTTCCGTTTTCGATTTCAACCGCAGCTCTGCCCGCCTTAAAATCGATCTCCTTTACCATTCCCCTTTACCTTAAGCTTTAGTTTAAGATTAGTTTTAAGTTTTAGCTTGTAAGTTATTTATCAGATGTTAGTTTCAGCTTGTAGTAAGCCAAATAAATGGGGGCTATATTTGGTGCTTTGTAAAGGTCAGAAATAACCTAATCGATAATTTTGACAAGTTCTTAGAAATCTAGGTAGTAAAAGGGAAACTACAGGAAAATCGAGAAATAGTCAAAATGAGAAGGAACTTAACTCATGCATTCTGTGGCCCATTACCGCTAAGTGGTCATTACGTTCAAGTTAGTTGCCGACACATGTCTGTGCTACCTCCTCTCTTTTGCTCCTATTTCATTCTTCTCGAGCTGAGGCATAACGCGCGTTACGCGTTTCCGATTCCTGTCGCTTTTTTGTTTCATCGGAGCTTGGAAATACTGCTCAACGAGCTATAAAAAATCGTACATAAAAAGAGACAAGTACAATTGTTAGAAGTCCTCTCACAAAATTTCATTCGCCTAGGTCGATTCGTTTGAACGCTATTGTGTTTTAAACAGACAGACAAATGGACAGACCAACAGACTGCCATGTTTAAATCGATTCGGAGAAAGAATAGATATATTACATTTTATGGGGTCTTCGGGTACCCCTTCTTGGCGTTACAGAATGACAAAGTGAATATACCTAACCAACCTTCTTGTGGAGGATTCATTCATCCCTTAAGGAGCTATACGTGCTGGTTATAGACTTGCTATAGTTTCGTGAATACATATAAATATAGCTTGTTCCCGGATGTGTCAATCGGATCACTCTGGCTCTTTCTCAAAACTTCCCAAAAATCATCATCAATAGTAAGCTGGAAGGTCTAGGTGTGGGTTTAATTTTAGACTGTTGCAGATGAAAATAGAAAGCACAGGAAGCCTTCTCTGAATGTCCCATTTGGTTAAGAAAAAGACACGATTTATTTTCCAAGTACCTACTTAACAAAGTGCCCGAGATTTACTCCTAAAAACGCTTTAAATTTAAATAGAGTCACCCTGTTGTTCTGTCGAATCATTAAAGCTTAAACAAATTTGTCTACAGAGCTTGTAAAAATGTTTTGTAAAGCTTTTGGATTTTCTGTTCCAAACGCCATCTTTTGTTAGATGGACGCAGGTATATGGAGCTTTCTTTTCTAAAGCTTTATTGTTCAAATGAAGTCAGTTAACAGGTTAGCTACATACCAGAGTGGAATGGTCTTTCCTCTTCCCTTCCCTTGGAAGAAGCTTTGTTGTGGCATCCGTGCTGTAACTGTATACCTGCCGTTTGCTCTGACAGAAGAGTTGGATTGATGCCAATCCGAGTACAAAGAAAACTACTGAAGAGACATTTTATTCGAATACCTATGTGTCATTTAAGGATCTGGCTATCTTAAAGACTAAATTTTATGGTAATCGGAGTACCGACAACTACTTGGAATGTAGAATTGCATAACGAGTGGCATGCATCAACATTTTAGTGAAAGACCAAGATCCTAATACACCTTGGTGCTGTCGCGAATTTGAAACACTAAAGCTTGTACGCACGGCCTTCCAGCATTCCATAAGAAGGAGCGAGGTTGTAGCATGGGACAAATATAAGCCACAAGCCGTAAAAGAAAGATGTGGAAGTTACTCTGTGACGGCAGGTAAGAGAGAGTTATGGTGGGACCTTTCCCCGAGTATTAGGAGTACATCTGAAGTCAGTTGACTACAAAAGATTGTCTCCAGATATCCAGTTTGTAAAATCTAACCCATTTATAATAGAATGGATAAGATAGTAGAAAAACTGCCGCCATTAACAATACCCCGTGGCTGCATGGTATATTTCCGGCTCTAAGAAATAAGTGGCAGATATAATTTCACCAAGGCATAGGATACATGTCCCTATCAAGGAGTCTATATACTTATGCTACGGAGGCAGGCAAATGTCGTCTTCCTGGCGAACCCAAAAATAAAGGATTAAACCGAAGCGAAGTACTGCAAGCCGGTCAATTATCCCTTCAGGTCAGTCTATCATCCTTTCTGTTAAAGGCAATGGCAAGGGTTGTGGTGGACTATGTGGAGAGTATCAATAAGTATCCTTTCACATTACGCCTACAGCTACAAAGCAGACATAGATACGGGCATTAATTTAATTTCTCATTAAATTCTGAGATGTAATCCACCAACTTCAAAAGCTATTTAAATGCAACCTGCTAAAGCTTATACAGAAAATTACTAATGCAGAAGCATTACCAACACCGAAACTCACTTACAGAATTGAAAACAATGGCCAACATCCAACCAAAATCCAACCAAAACAAAGAGTCTTCTCGTTCTCCAAAAGAGACTATAAACTGCTAACAAAGTGAACAATAAAAATGCAAAATAGCTCATTTAATCACTAAGCGCCAAGATGTGCGTGTCTCGTCCATTTCAGATTTTCATCCCCTCCTGAACTTTGTGTATCAAAACAAAGTCAATGTAGCTGTAGCACCCCGAAACAACTACAGTTTACATTTCCCTCCTATATATATCCAGCAGGACTCATTTCCTTATCTGCAAGATGTGTAGGTAAGGTCTTTGCATAAGACTTGTGGCCGTTTGTAACCACATCAAAAATATTTTGAAAACTTTTTCTCTCTTCCGAAAAAGAAGCAAAAAGCAAAGCCACACAAAAAATTAATAGATACACCCAATAGACGGAACGTTTAGATAGGTATACCTACCAACATCAACGGGATGTGCGAAATAAAAAAAAAATGTTATATCATGTTCAGATGGTATTGTTTGTTTTTTTGTGGCGATTTTGGGTCGACCATTGTCCTTGAACTGACTGTTTATCCTTTCTAATTATTTTCCATCCAATGAACGAGTCCAGCAAATGAGTTAAAGTTGACCGATACTCTTGTGTGTAAAAGTGAAATTTGTTTGTTAAATTCGCGGCCGACAAAGGGTCTACGCCGCACAAAAGACAACAATGTTTAATCCCGAAAAAGGATTTCGTAAGGTATTCTTTTATAATGATCCAATTTAATGTAGACACGAGATGGTTGCATTGTTTAAAAAGTATACAAAAATGTAAGTTGAATGTTTCACTTTTGCGGAAACAAAAAGTAGATTGGAGGCTTGGAGGCAACTTTTATATGTGTATTCCATAACAAGTTGACGAGAAAACGTTAGATAGGTTAAAACTATACCGCCGGTATTGAGCCACAAGCAGCATAATGGGGGACATCAAGTATGGAGAGTACTTGTAACGATTAAGGACTTTACATCCTCTCCAAAAAATCAACCGATTTAGTAGACTATTCTAAGCAAAGCTTAAAAAAAAAAGCTGAGAAAAAAACGCCTCTAATAACGCTACTAAAAATGGCTGAAAAACGCCTCTTAAAACGCCACTAAAACCGATTTAGTAGACTATTCTAAGCAAAGCTTAACAAAATGCTGAAAAAACGCTTCTGAAAATGCTACTGAAAACGGTTGAAAAAACGCCTCTTAAAACGCCACTAAAATCGTCTGAAAAACGCCAAAATGTGTCAAAAACCGCTACTAGAAACGCCTCTAAAAATGTCACTAAAAACGAAACTCTTCTATATAGCCACAAACATTTCACTAACAACGCCTGAAAAATGCCTGTAAAAATGCCTCAAGAAACGCCTGAAAAAAACCTCTAAAAATGCAACTAAACTCGCCTGATAAAACGCTTCTAAAAGCAAAAAAACACTCCACTAAAAACGGCTAACAAAACGATATTAAATACGCCACTAAAACGACCGAAAAAAACGCCCGAAAAGACCTCTAAAAATGCTACTAAAGTCGCCTAATAAAACGCTTCTAAAAGCCACAGAAACTCCACTAGAAATGACTCAAAAAACGCTACTAAAGACGCATCTAAAATGCCCGAAAACATCTCTAAAAATCCCACTATAGTCGCCTGATAAAACGCTTCTAAAAGACACAAAAATCCACTAAAAACGCCTAAAAAAACACGCGAGAAAAACCCTCTAAGAATGCCACTAAAGTCGCCTAATAAAACGCTTCTAAAAGCCACAGAAACTCCACTAGAAATGACTCAAAAAACGCTACTAAAGACGCATCTAAAATGCCCGAAAACATCTCTAAAAATCCCACTATAGTCGCCTGATAAAACGCTTCTAAAAGCCACAGAAACTCCACTAGAAATGACTCAAAAAACGCTACTAAAGACGCATCTAAAATGCCCGAAAACATCTCTAAAAATCCCACTAAAGTCGCCTGATAAAACGCTTCTAAAAGTTACAAAAACTCCACTAAAAATGCCTCAAAAAACGCTACTAAAGACGCATCTAAAATGCCCGAAAACATCTCTAAAAATCCCACTATAGTCGCCTGATAAAAC
This sequence comes from Cheilosia soror, assembly GCA_949372485.1. Classification (NCBI taxonomy): domain Eukaryota; kingdom Metazoa; phylum Arthropoda; class Insecta; order Diptera; family Syrphidae; genus Cheilosia; species Cheilosia soror. The sequence goes on along the minus strand of OX443562.1, from coordinate 17,087,791 downwards.
GCTTCTAAAAGACACAAAAATCCACTAAAACCGCCTAAAAAAACACGCGAGAAAAACCCTCTAAGAATGCCACTAAAGTCGCCTAATAAAACGCTTCTAAAAGCCACAGAAACTCCACTAGAAATGACTCAAAAAACGCTACTAAAGACGCATCTAAAATGCCCGAAAACATCTCTAAAAATCCCACTAAAGTCGCCTGATAAAACGCTTCTAAAAGACACAAAAACTCCACTAGAAATGACTCAAAAAACGCTACTAAAGACGCATCTAAAAACGCCCGAAAACATCTCTAAAAATGCCACTATAGTTGCCTGATGAAACGCTTCTAAAAGACACAAAAATCCACTAAAAACGCCTGAAAAAACCTTTAAAAATGTCACTAAAGTCGCCTGATAAAACGCCTCTAAAAGACACAAAAACTCCACTAAAAATGCCTCAATAAACGCTAAAACCGCACTAAAACGACTGGAAAACGCCCGAAAACACCTCTAAAAATTCCACTAAAGTCGCCTGATAAAACGCTTCTAAAAGACATAAAAACTCCACTAAAAATGCCTCAAAAAACGCTACTGAATACACCATTAAAAATGCATAAAAAACGCCCGAAAACACCTCTAAAAATGCCACTAAAGTCGCCTAATAAAACGCTTCTAAAAGCCACAATAACTCCACTAGAAATGACCGAAAAACGCCCAAAAACGCTACTAAAGACGCATCTAAAAACGCCCGAAAACATCTCTAAAAATGCCTAATAAAACGCTTCTAAAAGACACAAAAACTCCACTAAAAATGCCTCAAAAAACGCTACTAAAGACGCATCTAAAATGCCCGAAAACATCTCTAAAAATCCCACTATAGTCGCCTGATAAAACGCTTCTAAAAGACACAAAAATCCATTAAAAACGCCCGAAAACACCTCTAAAAATGCCACTAAAGTCGCCTGATAAAACGCTTCTAAAAGACACAATAACTCCACTAGAAATGACCGAAAAACGCTACTAAAGACGCATCTAAAAACGCCCGAAAACATCTCTAAAAATGCCTAATAAAACGCCTCTAGTCGCCTAATAAAACGCTTCTAAAAGACACAAAAACTCCACTAAAAATGCCTCAAAAAAGGCTCTAAACGCCTCATAATCATAGCCGAACTCCCTGATCTCGTCACTCTGGTTGCGATCTCATCATTATTAGGAGTTGTTTGTGGTTTGATAGCGGTAATTTTGGACCTCGCTAGGTCTAACGGTTTCACTATGTGATCATACTTATACGGCAGCAAAGTGTAAATATGCGATGTTATAACGGTGGTAGTATATTGGGGTAGGGAAAAGGGACTAAAACCAGGAAGGAATAAAGGAGGGAGTTTGTGGTGGAAAGGATAGGAAGGTTGTAAAATGTCGGAAGGAGAAAGCAGGGAACTTTATTATGAATGACACGATTGCGGTTGCGCATGCCTAGCTTATAGCTCTGTAACTAGCTCGTCGATGAGGTGTGGGTTCTTGCAATCAGTCAAACATGTGTACCAGCACATAAAAATATTGCACGCGCTAAGTAAGGTAAGAAGGAAAAAAAATTTAGTAACTATCAAGGGCTGAAACTACAAAAAAAATACGATAGCAATGACTTAAATCTAACAAGCAGACGATAGGGTCTGGCTTGAAAATCATCCACAACCAACTACATCCGGAGGAAAAGATAGTATATCCTCCACGCGGTTCTGTACCCACCCATCCGTGTGCCGAGGTCCGCTGAAAACAAAAAAATGAACGGCACCCTTGTGAGCTTGAAGCCCTTTAGCAAAAATTAACCCTTAACCCATTACCCCCGAAATGAGACACTCCAACTAATTTCAAAATTTAGAATTCCATTTTTATGCTTTTATTTAAAGAATACATATGAATATCTTATTAACTAAATACATAGGTAATCCATTTTAAGGGAAAAAAAAAAAAAAAAAAAAAGAGAATATAAAAGGTAATACATAGTTTATATTTTAGGTACTATATAGGTAGTAATATGTACTATACATTTTGTTTTTGTCGGTAAGTGGAGGAAAATAAATATATATGTCTAACGTCTATTAACGATTTTTTTTTTTTTTTTACGTGTTTCGTTATGTATATTATGGGTGTTTAAATGTATTTATATAACCAAATCTTCGTTCAGAGAAATGTCTATGAAATGAAATACAAAATGACTTACTGAAAATCCGGATATCCTCGTCGTCAGGCCTGATGAACTGGATCTAGTTTAGCCAATATGCTAAGGGTTATTTATGCTTGATCTAAAAAAAAATAAACACTTCACACAAAAGAATTGGTATCGCGATATAATATAGGTAAATGAAAATTATTAACGCCGTTAGTTAAATTTTTTTTTTTTTTTTTTTTTTTTTTAGTTATTACTCAGATATTTTATTTTCCTCTACCGATTTTTTTTTTGTTGTTAATACTACTTTTTTTCCTTTTCGTTTTTTTTTTCTCTTGTTACAAAATTTCTGAATTAACACTAACTTACTAACTAAACTAATAAAAGTACAAATAACTTAAAAAGAAACTTCGGGCATCGTTATCAGCATCTCGTTTCGGCACTTTTTTTTTCTTGATCTTGGAGACTTTTTTTTTTGTTTTTGTATTGTTTAGGTAAAAAAAAAAATTTTTTTTTTTTTTTTTGTTTAATTTTGTTTGGTTTCAGGGAGCACAATAGGGGAGCACTTTTGCACGTGATTATGTTTAGGTATTTTTTTTCCTTTTGTTTTATTTTCCGCACTTAAGTTTGGTTTCTTTTTGTTTGCACTTTAGCGTTTTAAAAAAAAGAAAATGCGACAAAATGTTTTTAGGTACAGTAGGTACACTTTTTGCGCGACTTTGTGTTAGTTTTGTCTATGAACTGGGTTGCATTTAATTTGAATGCAATAACTGATTAATCGTCTTAATTGACGAGTTTAAAACGAATATATGTTTATCAAAACTCGAAACAAAATTTAAAAAAAAATGTGCGCACTTCCAAAAAAAATACCGAATAATGTTTAGCTATTTAGGGATTCGGATGGCGTGGTTTGTCTTGCCAAATCTTACGGACAACTCCCCTTTGTGATCGTCAGTTTTTCTTCTTCTTTTTTTTTTCTCTCCTTTTTTGCACCACGCACTGGTATATATACCAGAAATGGTTCACCCAACAGCGAACGGAATGCCAACCACCCATTCAGCGGAAAGAGAAAATGCACTTCCCCAACTAAGTCTAACGAGAACATCGCCAATAGCTGAGCTTATGCAGATTTCTCAACCTAGCGGCTCGTCTCTTGTGAGCGTAGGTGGATAAATGTCATAAATTAGCTCCCGCTGACAAATCGATTTGTGGTGTGACCAAGAACAGAGAGTTGGCAAACATATATGTGTATGTATTATATATTTTTGTAGGTATTGACAATTATTGATGTTTTCCCGCTCGGACATAGGTAATAGGGCTTGCTATATATTTAGCTCAAGCACAAAAAAAGGTGACATGATCTATGTACGAAAATACGCGGTACTTGATCATACGATCATAGACAAAAAAAAATGCTAAGTTGGTGACAAAAGATTTATACCTGTCAATCCTACTTTTTTTTGTTTTTTTTTTAATTAAAGAAGATGCCATTACAAAACAGATTACATGAAGCTGATAACAGCGGAACTGTAAGCTGAGAGGGCAAAAGGAATAAGTTAACGCCTGATATCCTTCGCGTGGTAGGTACCCACCAATTTGCCCATTAGGTCTTCTAGAACGTAATAGGAGGACCCTAACTTTTCTTTTATACGCGACTTAATAAAAACTGGGGCCAGCTTTGCATTGAAACCCCTTTCGAAGCTACTCTGCGCAAAGTTCCGTCTGTAAACTTCGTCCCCTACTTTAAAATCTGCAGGTTTCGTTCTCAAATTGTAGGTTCTTTCATTTTTCTTAAAGGCGGCTTGGATGTTTTCTTTGACCCGATCTCTGGTTAATGACAGTTTATCCCTCCTTTCCAATTGAATGTCGTCGTCGTTGATTAAGCTTAACTGTCTCAAGAGAGCATAGTCAGATCCGTGCTGAATCATATTTTGCCCAAAAAGCACAAAATATGGACTACAGCCAATGGAAGTGTGGATCGTAGCTCGCAAGGAGGAAGCTATACTACTGAGATGGACGTCCCATTCGTTATGATTTTTGGTGATATATGCTCGAATTGCTGCTATAATAGATCTGTTTACTCTTTCGGAAGAGTTTGACTGGGGAGAGTGTACTGCCGTGAACATATGCCTGACACCATACTTCGTAAGAAAACTGTCGAATTCGCCGGATTTGAACTGGGAACCATTATCACTAATCAAATTCTCGGGAACGCCATATACGTGAAATATATCACTTTCCATGAAATCCACAATGGGCTTAGTTGTAAATTTTCGCAGAGCCTTTAGAAATATAAATTTCGAAAGATGATCTAGGACAATGAGAATCCCCACGTTTCCAGACTTTGATCGGGGATAAGGTCCCAACAAATCGACATAAAGTTTTTCGAATGGCCTTGAAGATACGACTGGCTGTCCCATAGGTGGTCTGAGAATGACGTTCGGACTCTTCGTGGTTTTGCATATTTCACATGAAAGTACGTACTCTTTTACATCCTTAACCAACCCTGGCCAAAAGAAATAACGCCGCAACTTTTCTATTGTCTTACCTACTCCACAATGAGCAGAACATGGTGTGTCATGAACAGTACTGAGTATATTTTTAACCAATTTTGATGGCACCCACAGCTTCCAGGATTCGTTTTCTTGGGTCGGAGATCCGGTAAAATGTGCTGTCCTTTTGTAGACAAATCCATCCACTACCCTTACATCCGGTAGATTAGCTTGGTTGGAAGCAATTCGTTCTTTCAAGGAACTATACTCTTCCGATGAAAAGTGTGGTGAGGATAAGTCTATAAGTGCGTCAGCTTCAGATAGAGAGCTGATTTCACAAGAATCTCCCCTCGATAGACAATCGGGAACAACATTATCTGACCCCTTCCGATGTTCTATCGTAAACACAAACCCTTGAAGCTTGAGTGCCCATCTAGCTAAGCGTCCTGATAGCTCCTTCTGCTTCATTAGCCATTGAAGGCTTGCATGATCTGTAACGATCCTAAATTCATGCCCTTCTACGTATGCACGGAATTTCTTTATTGCAAGGATAGCAGCCAAACACTCTTGTTCCGTCACCGAATAGTTACGTTGAGCCTTATTGAGTTTTTGACTCATGTAAGCTATTGGTTGCTCCGATCCATCCTCATTCGACTGTGCCAAAACGCTACCCACTCCATGCTGACTTGCGTCGCACTGGATTATAAAGGGGCGTTTAAAATCGGGAGTTCTTAGCAACGGTGCGGATGTCAGTTTTTGTTTCAAAAGATCGAAAGCCGTTTGCGCTTCGGGATCCCAAGCAAATGACTTGCTCTTCTTTAACAGATTCGTAAGAGGAGTGGTAAGTGATGCGAAATTCGGAATAAATTTGCGGTACCATCCGGACATACCGAGGAATCGTCTGAGCTGACGCACAGTTTTAGGTGGTGGAAAATCCACTATGGCGCTGATTTTGTCGGGGTCTGTCCGGATGGAACCATACCCAACAATATGTCCTAAATATTTCACTTCTCGGAGACAGAACTTACTCTTCGAAATGTTAATGGTGAGACCCGCTTTCCTAATATGCAAAGCCACCTCCTGTAACACGCAAATGTGAGAATCGAAATTCTCAGAGATAACTAATAGGTCGTCAAGGTATACGAATACCTTCTCACGTAAATGGGGTGGGATAACCTTATCCATTAGCCTGCACATTGTTTGTGGCGCATTACAGAGTCCAAATGGCATCACTGTATAATGGTACAGAGGCCTATTTGGAACTGTAAAGGCGGTTTTTTCGCGTGAGTTCATCTCGAGGGGGATTTGCCAAAAGGCATCCTTTAAATCCAAACTCGAGATGAACTCAGCGCTAGGCAATCGACTTAATATGCCGTCTATGTGAGGCAATGGATAGGCATCTTTTACCGTTAAGTCATTCACCTTTCTGGAGTCCAGACAAAGTCGTACTTTTCCAGGTTTACGAACCAGGACAACCGGTGAACTCCAGGAACTGTTTGACTCTTCGATAACTCCCATGGAAAGCATTCGGTCCACCTCGCCGAACATCAGTTTCTCTATTGCAGGTGACACAGGATAGTGCCTTTGCTTAACAGGAAGCGCATCCCGAACATTAATTGAGTGTTCAAGCAGGTTAGTTTTGCCAAGACCTGAAACCTCGAAAGAAGGAAACGAAGCTATAACGTTTATCAATTGTTGGTTCTGGTGGTAGGTTAGCTCATGAACAGGTTGCTTAGTTGGCGCTACTACATCTAGTTCCCCTATGATCTCAGGAGCAAGTTGGAAAGCTCTCCAAAAATTAACTCCGAGATAGAGATTTTGACTAAGAGAAGGAACCACGTGTATTTCTAATTGCTTGGTGCTGTTGCGGAATGTTACATCCACACTCACACATCCTTTAACTGTCTGCATTCTGCCCTCTGCTGTTTTTATAAAAGCGTGATATTTTTTTATTTTTACTTTAGACGCCAAAACCTCCAGAGCAGCTTCTGCCCCGAAGCAGCTAATCGAAGCTCCGGAATCTAATAAGCCGTTAAAAGTTTTCCCGAATATTTGGACGTTGGCATATGGTCTTATATCTGAATTTTGAGTGCCAATTTCGGCACATAGCAGACGTTTTCTAGTGGTAAGAACTTTCTTCCAAAACTCCCGCATACGCTTAGTTGATCGTTTAGGAATTCCTTTTGTTGAAATAATTAAACTTTCATTATTAAATATTTTAGCGCGGATTTTTTGATATTCTCGCACTCGCTCATGATACGGTTTGAATGGGTTAAGGCCTTGGGGTGGTATTGAGACAGGTTCTTCTAATTTAGATGGCGATGGACTTTCGGGAACCTGCACCGATTTTTCCGTTACGTTTAATGGTTCCTTGTTGAAAAGGGGAGAGGAGGATGTGGCTTGGTGTTGGTCGCCACATCCGCTTTGGAGTTTAAACGAACTGTGCATTTGGGACATTGGGGCTTAAAGACATTTGGAGTACCACAACCATAACAAAATATTTTCCTTGGCTGCATACAATCAAAATATGTATGCCCTGTGGCTTCACAATTCCAACACACCAATATTTTGTTTACTTTGCTCAATTCGGATATCTCTATTTCTTCTTCAAGAGGAGGAGCACTGGCCAATTCAGAGATACGCTTTTGCATGGGGGAAAATCCTGATGGACGATATGGACGATGCACATCATGCATAAAATTTTCGTGGCGATGACAGGCTTTTCTTAAAACAGCAATAGATGAAATGTCAATATGTAACAATTCATGCCGTAAATCTGGCTTCAAGTTCCTGAGGATTATCTCTAGAAACTGACGATCTGGTATTGACTCTGTTAATCTGTCTGATATTGAAGTAACTACGTCATAATATTCGTCGAAAGATTCTCGCTCACGCTGCTTCCTATTTCTTATCATTTCCACTAGATCACAATCAGTGCGCAGATCGGAATATTGTAACCGAAGAGCATTGCAAAGAGAGTGCCATTCTACGGTTTGAATACGCCGATGGTGTCGCCAAAACCAATCCTTTGCTTTTCCTGTAAACAGGATGTGAATGTGCTGGCAGAGTAGCCTAAAATCACCACTAAGCGTGTGATTGGTAAGAGCCTGAACTCTGTAGAGGAATTCTTCCACGGAAATACCATCATTCGAGCCACTGAACTTAACATTCCAATGCAGAATTATGTTGGAAATCTTTTCGAAATTACTTGTAATATTGGCATTTTGATTGGACGTAGTTCTAAGCTGGTCGAAACCGTAATTGCTTTCTGATCGATTTGTATGTATATTGGTTTGAGGCCAACGAGGCTCCTCTATGTTCGGAGTATTTGGAGGGACAAAAACTGGTGGTGGAGGTTGAACATTAAGGTAACGCTGGAAAAGGTGTTCAATAGTCTGGTTAATCGCCTGGGCATTTCTGTGACGATCTTCCTCAATCTCTTCTCTAATGACTTGGCGAAGATGTACGTCATTACTAGGTTCAGTAGCATTGCACAGGGGAGGATTCAAATGCATTAGCGGACGGGACTGTGTTTGACTCGGTGGTTCTACCTGAGCTTGCGCAAACGCTGGAACCTGCTGAGGTAGATTGTGATCACCAAATGAAATTCTACTCTCCAGGATGCTAGCATCTCTGATACTCCAATCTATCTGGTTCAGATTTTTGGTAGATCGAGTAACGGGTTTTCGGACTTTTGGGGTTGCGCCTTTAGCACGAGAAGTATTAGACCTAGTTTCGATTTGGGATTTGGACGCAATCGCTTGCGGATCTGAAAAGGATTTAAGAAGTGATTCGGAACATTCCCGTCTACATATTGGACAAGTTTGGGAATCCTTTAACCAACTTATTATGCATACCTTATGGAAAATATGGTCACATGGTGTTCTTGTTAGATCAATTTCTATTAAGCAGGGTTCTTTGCATATGACGCAACAAGGTTCTAACAATTGCTCAGTAGTGAGCTGATCCAGCTCTTCATTACTGTGCCGTACTGCCATACTAAATAAAACTTATTGTGGGGGTGAACGTAATTATAAATAAGTTATCGCAACTCTATAGCTGATTTATGGAAAAAAAACATTTGCATAAGAAAGATAAATAGTTTAAATAATAATAATAGATACATAAATATAATGAGATATATATATATAAAAAGAAATAATCTATGGATATAAGATAAAGTGTAATAATGGTCATAATAGTCGAAGCTTAGGTCTCATTTCAGGGTTTTGGGGCGTATGGTGTTGTTGGTTGAGGTAGATTGATTAATAAAGAAAAAAAAGAATTTATCAAATGGTGGACAAGATGTGCTCTATGTCAAGGTCGTTAAAACAAATGTATGAGATTCATGGTAACGCGATTCCCAGCCAAACAAACACATCAAGTATGCTACGTTAAATATAAAGATGTTTTTGAGATGATGCTAGCTTTGATAAGAAGTAGTAACTATTGACCTTGGTCATGCTAATCCACTGAATCTAAAGATTAAAACATGTGATTCCAAAGGATACAATTACTTATCTGTTCATCGCGAAGTTTGCGAAAATAAATGCAATAATTTTACTGAAGAAAAGATAAAAAAAATTAGTGGCCTGCAAAGATCTGCTGGCCCCACGTTGGGCGCCATTTATATAACGGTGGTAGTATATTGGGGTAGGGAAAAGGGACTAAAACCAGGAAGGAATAAAGGAGGGAGTTTGTGGTGGAAAGGATAGGAAGGTTGTAAAATGTCGGAAGGAGAAAGCAGGGAACTTTATTATGAATGACACGATTGCGGTTGCGCATGCCTAGCTTATAGCTCTGTAACTAGCTCGTCGATGAGGTGTGGGTTCTTGCAATCAGTCAAACATGTGTACCAGCACATAAAAATATTGCACGCGCTAAGTAAGGTAAGAAGGAAAAAAAATTTAGTAACTATCAAGGGCTGAAACTACAAAAAAAATACGATAGCAATGACTTAAATCTAACAAGCAGACGATAGGGTCTGGCTTGAAAATCATCCACAACCAACTACATCCGGAGGAAAAGATAGTATATCCTCCACGCGGTTCTGTACCCACCCATCCGTGTGCCGAGGTCCGCTGAAAACAAAAAAATGAACGGCACCCTTGTGAGCTTGAAGCCCTTTAGCAAAAATTAACCCTTAACCCATTACCCCCGAAATGAGACACTCCAACTAATTTCAAAATTTAGAATTCCATTTTTATGCTTTTATTTAAAGAATACATATGAATATCTTATTAACTAAATACATAGGTAATCCATTTTAAGGGAAAAAAAAAAAAAAAAAAAAAGAGAATATAAAAGGTAATACATAGTTTATATTTTAGGTACTATATAGGTAGTAATATGTACTATACATTTTGTTTTTGTCGGTAAGTGGAGGAAAATAAATATATATGTCTAACGTCTATTAACGATTTTTTTTTTTTTTTTACGTGTTTCGTTATGTATATTATGGGTGTTTAAATGTATTTATATAACCAAATCTTCGTTCAGAGAAATGTCTATGAAATGAAATACAAAATGACTTACTGAAAATCCGGATATCCTCGTCGTCAGGCCTGATGAACTGGATCTAGTTTAGCCAATATGCTAAGGGTTATTTATGCTTGATCTAAAAAAAAAATAAACACTTCACACAAAAGAATTGGTATCGCGATATAATATAGGTAAATGAAAATTATTAACGCCGTTAGTTAAATTTTTTTTTTTTTTTTTTTTTTTTTAGTTATTACTCAGATATTTTATTTTCCTCTACCGATTTTTTTTTTGTTGTTAATACTACTTTTTTTCCTTTTCGTTTTTTTTTTCTCTTGTTACAAAATTTCTGAATTAACACTAACTTACTAACTAAACTAATAAAAGTACAAATAACTTAAAAAGAAACTTCGGGCATCGTTATCAGCATCTCGTTTCGGCACTTTTTTTTTCTTGATCTTGGAGACTTTTTTTTTTGTTTTTGTATTGTTTAGGTAAAAAAAAAAATTTTTTTTTTTTTTTTTGTTTAATTTTGTTTGGTTTCAGGGAGCACAATAGGGGAGCACTTTTGCACGTGATTATGTTTAGGTATTTTTTTTCCTTTTGTTTTATTTTCCGCACTTAAGTTTGGTTTCTTTTTGTTTGCACTTTAGCGTTTTAAAAAAAAGAAAATGCGACAAAATGTTTTTAGGTACAGTAGGTACACTTTTTGCGCGACTTTGTGTTAGTTTTGTCTATGAACTGGGTTGCATTTAATTTGAATGCAATAACTGATTAATCGTCTTAATTGACGAGTTTAAAACGAATATATGTTTATCAAAACTCGAAACAAAATTTAAAAAAAAATGTGCGCACTTCCAAAAAAAATACCGAATAATGTTTAGCTATTTAGGGATTCGGATGGCGTGGTTTGTCTTGCCAAATCTTACGGACAACTCCCCTTTGTGATCGTCAGTTTTTCTTCTTCTTTTTTTTTTCTCTCCTTTTTTGCACCACGCACTGGTATATATACCAGAAATGGTTCACCCAACAGCGAACGGAATGCCAACCACCCATTCAGCGGAAAGAGAAAATGCACTTCCCCAACTAAGTCTAACGAGAACATCGCCAATAGCTGAGCTTATGCAGATTTCTCAACCTAGCGGCTCGTCTCTTGTGAGCGTAGGTGGATAAATGTCATAAATTAGCTCCCGCTGACAAATCGATTTGTGGTGTGACCAAGAACAGAGAGTTGGCAAACATATATGTGTATGTATTATATATTTTTGTAGGTATTGACAATTATTGATGTTTTCCCGCTCGGACATAGGTAATAGGGCTTGCTATATATTTAGCTCAAGCACAAAAAAAGGTGACATGATCTATGTACGAAAATACGCGGTACTTGATCATACGATCATAGACAAAAAAAAATGCTAAGTTGGTGACAAAAGATTTATACCTGTCAATCCTACTTTTTTTTGTTTTTTTTTTAATTAAAGAAGATGCCATTACAATGTCATCTATGACAAGACGATTAGAGAGCATTGCGCAAATCCAAAAAAAAAGAACGTTCTCATTGCAGTTTGTCCCTACAGACTGTTGGAGTCCTCCAATTCCAACCCACTAATATTTCAAATCGCCCATTTTCATGATTACCTACAACATAATAGTGTCACTGTCAGTTTCTCCTTTTTATGTTCAGGGCATTATGTAACCGTTATTTTGTAATTTAAATACGTTACACAAACATGCAACTATATAATTATTCAGGTCCTTTCATTCTCCTTGCTAAGCGTTCGCTCCTCGAACTGCGTATAATAGTTACGAACATTTTATTCGGTACGTGCACTGAAAGAACAACATTGATGCAAAATAATTTCAATACGATGAGGTGGGTACGACTCGACACGAATACCTCGTAGTCGTAGGAAAAGTTTAAGATAATGTGGACCACACCGTGTGCATAGGAATGTCCAACGTTCGCAATACTACTAGTCCAAGCGGAGTATCCTTTTCAAATTAATTTTGTTTGTAAATTCGTCCTGAATTTGGAACAGCGGCAACGGCAAGTGTATGCAAGGAAAAGTTTTCAAAGAAGTAATGAAATTCTCGAATGAAGGTATCCCGATCCCGAGAATTGTTAGCTAAGTTGTTTATTTTGTTTTAGTCGACTGAATTTTGGACAGAACTTTTCAAATGGAACTATGTAGCTATTTAAAATTGTTGCAACAAAAAACCTGGTTAACAACTTGTCGAATGGATCTTATGGATGACAGCATTTATGAAAATCGTTTATGAGAAGTACAAAGATAGGAGTTTTTGAATGAATGCAATTCGTAGGTAGACTACAACTGCAACAATATTTTTAATGAACTTATTTCAATTTTAAATTATTATTAGTTGGAGAAGGGGTGGGTCAGATGAGCCTATAGTATGCATACGGTACGTTTAAAAAGCAATATTTTAGTGGTCTTTACCACTGTAAGAGAAGAAAGAGATTGAATTGATCCCTCGTCACTTTACAAGCTCTGATCTTACTTTGTCCCTTAGAACCAAGTCCTCTAATATTGCCACATGCTATCCTATCCAGTGTTCTTCAATTAGAGCCATGTCTCCTTGTCTAGCTTCCTTGAGGTAGACCAGGTCCGCGCTCGTCGCCTAACTGTGATGGAGGTTGACTTGCATTAGCTTCATCACAGTGTTTAACCCCCGACGCTACCTTGTTTTTTTTTTTCTGAGCCGAATTGGCTATCAGCCTAAGCTTGCTCTGGTTTATATACTGACATGAACCATAAACCCAATCTTTCTTAGCGACGGGATGGATTTGTGGCTTAGCTTCGCTGTAGTTCCCCATTTCTATCACTTTCGCTTAGTCGATCTCTATTGAGGGACCTTGCAATCCGATCTTTCTGAATGTAAGATTCTTGTAGCTCGATTGGTTACCATTGGTCGTGTGACATTTTCCGTGAAGGAAGGACTGCCGTGATCAATGATAGCGACTTGTTGTCCAACTTCGATGATGAATTTCTGGCCTTTTTCCAAGCGTTTGGTGTTGGTAGGGAGATATTTTGTCGTTTAACCTGGCCTATTTCTACGTGTTGCTATCCGTTCGGGATTGGGTTGTAAGTCCACATTCGAGCCCATTGGTGGCCTCCTAAGTTTATATTTTAAGAAAAAGGATTGGACTAAAAAGGGGAGCAGTTGGCGAGTCCTTAGTTCGCTACTCTTCAAAACAGCCTGTCTGTCATGGGTAAACCTTCAGACGACTATCGCCTCCAACAGCATAGATTGTTGAATCATTGCAACTTAAACATGCGCACAAACATCAAGGTGGACCTGTGGCAAAAAAGCGGATAAAGATCTTCTTGGTCGTTGCGTTAGCAAAATTCTTCGAGTGATTTGTGGTCTAGTTTGAGTTGACGGGCTTTGGAGGAGGAGATTTAACAGCCAACTCTACGAGCTGTACAACGACATTGACCTGGTGAAAAAAGTACGTATCACTCGACTAAGATGGCTAGGACATGTAGAGCGAATGGACACCAACGCTCCGGCCCGAAGACTCGAAGAGTCTTCGATTCCAACCCGGAGGGACCACGCCGTAGAGGAAGACCTCGCCTTAGGTGGCGCGCACAAGTGGAAGGGGACCTCAACCAACTTGGGGTACGCAACTGGAGGTGGTTAGCCAACTGGAGAGGCGTATTGGTTGAGGCCCAGTTCCACCCTGGACTGTAGCACCACATAATTAAGTAACTAACCCAAAAATTAAACCCAAGTCTATAATATTCAGTCGTTAAACCCGATATCGATAATAAATCCTTTTTGTTTAACCTTGTCGGCTTTTAATCCAATTGCATTTAAACTGCACTCCCCAGACTAGTTTAAGTACTCGGCTCAAAACGCAATTTCATACTATTGACTCTTTTTGTTTATGTCACACATTTTTGACATTTCTTCGCTGGCAGAAAATTACTGAATGTGAAAATGTAATAAAAACGGTGAAGAAAAGTGGATTTTATTATGCTTTTTATGTTGGCAACGGTTGTGAGACAGATTGGCGCCATTAATTTTAACTTATTTCCTTTTTCTTGTTGCTAATCGACACCACATATAAATTTTGGTATTAACTTTATTGTAGGTATCTAAAATGTATCTTTTGTTTTATTAAATAAATTAATTATGAATGCATTGTTGTATGTACACGAGTCCACTCACTGGACAGATAGATAGATAGATAGATATTTTTATTTCGTATAAAAAATTGTATTTACAGAGTTATTGTTATTGCACATTTTACAGAGATTTGATTTTGGGCTTTTATCTTTCTACTGGAATATTTTTCTTTATTACAATATAGCATTTACGGATAAGAAAAAAAAATGAGATTTTGAAGGAAAATACGAAAAAAAACCTTCATGAAGAAAAAAGAAAAAGTACATAATACAAAATAACTAAAAGAAAAGAAAAGCAAAAGTTTTTTACGTGGTAGGTACATACTATGTATATAAATAACAAAATAATAGTTCAATAAATAGCCAAGTACAAGTAAATTTTCATGTACACAAAAATATATGTACGAATACAGAAATTAATAAATAAAAAATAAATTATCAATAATAAATAATAAAAAATAAATAATAAATAATACCTAATAATTAATAAATTATAAAAATAAATAACATATAAGACAATAAGTAATAACTAATAAATAACAAATAACAAAAAAAATAAATAATAAATAATAAAGTAACTTTAAGTAATAAGTAACAAGTAACAAATAACAAAAAAATAAATAGTAAATATTAATAATAATTATTCAATATCAAATAAGTAGGTACAATTAATCGTCAGGTGGATTTAATTCGTTTATTAGAGGATTATCCGTAAAACTGCATCTTGTTTTAAAAGTGCTATTTAGTTTAAGGATTCTATTAGGTATCAGTTCAACATCCGCTCTGGCGTGAATATCACGAGTCGAATGGTGCCAAGGTAAGTCTAGTATCATTTTTAAAATTTTGTTTTGGGATACTTGCAGCTTGTTTAAATGGCAAGTTGCGCAGTCACCCCATACCTGGCAGCCATATAGCAAAATTGCCTGGAAAATTACTTTGTGCAATATAATTTTGTTCTCAGTGGAAAGAAGTGATTTTCTATTAATAAGAGGGTACAGCATCTTTATTGCAATACCGATTTTCTTTATGGTTTTATTAATATGATCCTTGAATGTAAGCTTACCTAAATATTTAACCGAGGGTTCCCAATCAATGTAACTTCCATTTAGCTGAAGCTGACTACTGGGAAGAAAACAAGACTTTCTTTTTCGTGTGAAAAAAATAGCTTGTGTTTTTCCTTCATTTAGTTTTATTTTCCATTTGTGATAATATTTTATTATTATTTCCATTCCATTTTGAATGTTCCTCTCAATATTGAGAGCAAGTTCATGAGATGAAAATATTGCGGTGTCATCTGCAAAAACAGCTATATCACAGTGCGGTAATTTTGGAATATCAGATGTGTAAATGTTATAGAGTATTGGGGCAAGAACTGAGCCTTGGGGAACACCTGATTGAAAACATATTAGATTGGAAACACTACTATTTATGTGGACTTTGAAACGACGAGTGGACAGGAAACTTTGGACTATTTTACAGATATAAGGAGGAAAATTCAAACTTATCATTTTGTATATCAGGCCATCATGCCAAACAGAGTCGAATGCCTTTTCAATGTCTAGTAAGACCATGCCTGTAGATTTCCCTTGCGACCGATTTCTTTTAATATAGTTGCATATTCTAAGTGTTTGATGAGACGTACTATGAAAACGCCTAAAACCGAACTGCTCGTTGGGAAAAATTTTATGTATTTCTACGAACTTTAATATTTGTTCCTTTAGTACTTTTTCATATATTTTGCTAAGGTTGCTTAGTAGGCTTATAGGTCTATAACTTTCTGGCTTTTCAGGTGGTTTACCAGCTTTTAGTATTGGTACTACTTTTGCAAGTTTCCATACATCAGGAAAGTATTGTACTTTAAGGCAAGCAAGCAAGTGAAATTGACAAAATATTAATGTCACAAAAAGAAACAAATGTCATTTTCTGTGAATTTTGACATATTATCGTAAGTTTGAAAAGGGGTTTCAATTGGATTAAAAATCAGTTTAAATTGTTTCAAATCCGTTTTTAATCCAGCGGGTTTAATGCATATTTTTGAGTGAATATTTTGGATATGGGTTTAAATTGTTGGGTTTCAATGTTAAGATCTCTATGTAGATCAGCGCTGCGTATGTACCATGCAGAGTTGCCAACCCGAATCGAAGTTTTTATGCCTCATTCCGAAAAAAATTATGCCTTTAAAAAATAGAATAGGTAACGAAGAAAGTTTCAATTTATGTATTAAACTTTTATTAGTAGGCACATAGTTAACCCTTAAACCCAACCCATCCCTGGAGAAACACTATTGCTGTCCTAGGGTCCAGAAAACCCCAAAATAGTTTTGTAATTATTTCAAAAACCAACGCACATTGGAGGCGTTTTCGTAAGAATATAACTCGTGCGATCAGGTACGAAAACGGACGAACGATCCCGACTTTCTAAGTAGGTATTATGGGAGCCCGCACCGCACATTAGATGCGAGTTAGTTGTACGTATACTTACGTGTAGTTCCGACGTCCGAAAACAATCCGAACTTGTTGGAATTCTTAAACACTTTCGTGCGTTGAAATAAAACACTGAAAATATATTAACTTGGTTTACGGACACAAAAGGGGGTATGGAACACACGGTACGGACAGTATGGGGTCATTATATAGTAAGTCTTCCATAATATGATGAAATTTACTGAATTCATGTCTTTTTAAAGATTCGGTTGAAAGTTGACGACGCCGCCGCAGTTTCTGTTCTCCGAATTAGAAGAAAATTATCTTCAAGGTACAGATTATTCATCAGGCACAAAATCAAAGTTACCGGGACACTGCCTATTAAAAGAGAAAATCGTATTCGGTGTTTGCACTCAATTCGTACGACCAGTATTCATACATTTACGTACGATACAAATTCGTTTTCAATGTGCGGCCGCCCTAATGCATTTGCATACCATATCATATTTCTTGTTTGGGTTTAGTACCTAAGTAAGTCTCGTAGAGAATTGGAAAATAAGCATGACGCACAGTGGTAAATAAAAATTAGTGAAGCGACTTTGTATCAGATTTACTAAATTAAAAATTTATTTTTACGGATTGATTGTAAAAGAAAAAAAAAAACAAAAAATTATGTCTTATTTCTCAAAATGATTCCTCAATGCCTTAAGCATCGGAATTATGTCTAAAAGGCATAATTATGCCTCAGTTGGCATCACTGGTACCAAGGTGCATTAACTATGTTGCTTAGTACTGTATTTTGGAAAACTTGAATTTTTTGCAAATTTGTTTGGCAAGTGCATGCCCACAACTGGAGCCCGTAGGTCCATACTTGCTTGTATAGCAATAACTTATTGTAATTTGACAGAGATGAATATCTCCCAATAAGCCAATACATTTTACAGTATCGCATGTTCAACTCATCTCGTTTTTTCATTGCATGCGTTTTGCAACGTAGTTTAGCATCTACCAGAGAGTCATGACTAGATATTTGCCTGTATTTGAGTATTCCACTGTTTATGTATATTGGAATATGTGGTACGTTTTTAAACGTGTGGGCTCAGTACGAAGTGGTTATTGTGCTGGACTACTGTGCGAGAGACCCCAGGTTCGATCCCCGGAAAAACACAAATTACATCTTAAGGTTTTCTCTACTGCGCCACCTCTCGCGAACGTCTGACAAACATCCGAGAGTATGATTGTCCTGAAAAAGCTTCTCAATTCAGCCGTTCGGACTCAGCATAAAATTGTAAGTCCCTTCCATTCGTCTCAAAAAATTAACACACATAAACGAATGGTTGCGAGAAGCTAGGCCTAGGGTGTCTACCGCCTGTTGCGCCACCTATTTATTTATTTTTTTTTTTGACTTAAGGTCATATAATAAAATCTGCTATTTTTTTTATCCAATCAGAGATATTGTGCCTTACCAACAATCAAATTTAGTCTCGACTTTAATGCAAAAGTCGAAACTAAAAAATATTGCGTACCAATAACCAATTTATCGTCGAGTTAACTAACCCTAATGTCGACTCTAACTTTTGATCCTAAGAAAGTCGTGTCTAACTCATGGTTTAAGTATAAGTGTCATCGTAGTAGTGTCATTCAAAGGTGGAATGTCAGTTTTCCAGGCAATATATTTTTGTTTTTCATTTAAAATTCTTTAATAAGTAGTTACATAATGATTTAATTTGTTCAATAGGTAATAATTTGAGTTAAAATTTAATAAACGTGTTAAGCGGAGTTGAAGTAGGAAATGTCTATCCAAAAGCCAAAATGTGCTTTGTGCATTTCATTGTACGGTTGTGAATCTTTACTCAATTTTTTTCCGAATGTATAGTTTTATTTGCGTCCTGACTCCTGATACCTACCAAGATGTTGTGTGAAACTATTGGATTTGCGCAAAAAAATATATGAACAGCTGATTTGTGCTCGAATAAAATTGACAATTTTTCGAAATTCGTACAAGATTTGACAGCCATTGTACTAGAATTTGTACTAAAGTCGTGTTTAGTAAAACTTTCGATTAAATTGGTTATTGGTATGACAAAATTAAAAGTCGAAATTAAAGTTAGTTTCGAAATTAGTAAAACTCGAGTTTAGTGATTGTTTATTGGTAAGGCCCATTGTCTATTGCCCTTTGAAGTTTTTTTTTGTTGCTTTTTCGATAGATGCTCCCACAGCAAGGGCAGCTGTGTCACCTTCAAAAAGTAGCTATAGTGGTTTCCCCATACTTTCAGGCAAATCGCTAGTGAATAGAAGGTATAAAATGGGACCTAGCACGCTGCCTTGTGGTACACCAGATTAATTTCTCTTAATGTTGAGTACTCTGTCTGTTGTTTAATTCTGAAGAATCGATCTGATATATATATATGATCCTATAATATGACTCTAGAATTGTCGAATATTGCTTTGGCAGTTGCCTTTGTAGTTTGTGGATCAGACTAAGACCTTTGTGCCAGACTTTATCGAAAGCTTGTGCTATTTCAAGAAATATTGTAGAGCACACTTTTTTCTCTTCAAGTGATCTATGCACCTGATCGATTGTAGTTGTAGATTGCTTATTTCTAAATCCAATTTGGTGATTTGGGCAATTTTTCGTCAATACATTTTTGCAGACGTTTTAACAGCATTTTTTCGAAAAACTTGTACTATTGATATTGGGCGATATGACGTTACTTCGCTAGGTGGTTTGCCTGGTTTTGGGATCATTATTACCTCCGCGACTTTCCACATGCTAGGTAGGTAGGTACCAGGCACGAAGCGTGCATTTTTGGGAAGCGGAAGCACTCAACTCTAAACTTAAAATTAAAAGTACTTTATTTAAGAAAATGTCACTTTATTAAAATTATTTAAGTCTAAAATGGTATATAAAAAAATACTTTTAAAATTCATTAAAAACAAAATAATAAAAAAAGAAAACCTAATATGTATATTTAGTCTTGTATATTAAATATCTACAACTTTTTTTTAAGTAAAATTATCTATGATCTAGTCATAATAATAATTCTTTAGCTCGAGATCGTTTCGTATTAATTGCACATATAAAAGCAAGATGTATAGAACTCATTTAAATAAATAATAATATCAAATAATAATATAAATATTTTAAAATGTTATTAAGTACTACTGTACTTTAAATTAATTCTTCTTTCTTTTGAAGCAAATTTATCTGTGATTTGGTCATAAAATTTCCCTTTGTGCTGATTCCACAACCCAAAGCTGTTATGACGTCACCGATAATGCAGAATGCACCCATTTACGATATTGTAAAGATGTCAAATAAGCTGTCAAGTATTGTTCGATATATATAAACAAATCATTGTATATAAAAGCTAACGCATCTACGTCAAATAAATCAATAATTTTTATAACGTTTTAAAAGGCAGTACTTTTATTTCCGCAAGTTTTACAGCAATTTTCACTTAAATTAAAACCGGTAGCAACACTGTCTTGCAAGTTCAAAGTCGAACATTTTGGTCCACGAGCCGGATTTTTGTTAACTTTTTTGTTGTAATATCACTGCCTTTTGTGTGCGATTTGAGTGCTGTCTTTTTACACATTGGATACAATCTTTTGAGGATTTGCTGGATTTTGCTGGATTTTGCTGCTTTTTTGTATGCTGTGTTCTGTGCCGCCGTCATCTGAAGAACTCAACAACCGGACCCACAGGAAGCGATCTAATCCGAAACTGTTTGAATCACAGTGGTGACTGTAAATCTCCAAATAATTTGCAAGTAAGTACATACAGAACTTCTTGTATTATTTCTTTGTGTATCTGGAAATAAGGTAGAATTTTAAATCATGAAGCCAAACAAGCTAAGTCGCGTACTTACCCGCTTGGAAAAAGATATAGAAAATTTCGGCAAAAGGGGATCCAGTACTCGAACGGCAAATTACTTGTCGGGTCGTTTGCTTTTGTTGAAAGAGACAATGGAAACAGCTGAAAAAGTGTACGAACATTTGGTAGATAGTCAGGATGAGGATAGTGATTGTTCTAAGATTGAGGAAGTGTATGATAGGCTGCGCGAGTTGTATTTGGATTACAGATCCGCTCTTCTTGATGCCATGGACAAAGTTAAGGCAAAGGAAGCCCAGAGTGATGTCCCGAAGGCAGAGTCAAGCGATATAAAGCCGTCTCCGAATGCGGATATTAAGTTAACCCATATTCCAGTGCCTGTTTTCTCGGGGAAGTATGAGTCGTGGCGTGGATTTCGTGACTTGTTTCTTTCTCTTGTCCATCAGAATACCTCGTTGTCTGAAATACAGAAAATGCACTACTTAAAAACCAGTGTAGCAGGTGAAGCTGACAAAATTTTGTCGCATTTATCCATTTCCAATGGAAATTATACAAAGGCGTGGAAGATTTTGGAAGATAGGTACGATCATCAACGTTTTCTTGTCAACACACAAATGAAATGTCTTTTTAATCAGCCTTCAATAACCCAGGAGCGATCTGAAGCAATAAAGGAATTGTTAGATACGTCTACAGAAATAGTGCATAGCCTGGATAATTTGAAAGTGCCAGTCGAACACTGGGATGTGGTGTTAATTTATGTGCTTTTGCAAAAATTACCCACGAAAACACAGCAGCTGTGGGAAGAGAGACTGGGATCCAAGGATAACACCAAGGAACTACCGACGTTTGGGGAATTTAAACAGTTCCTTGAATCAAGGTTCCGCACTCTAGAAGCAGTTTCTTACCAACAGGGAAAAACTCCATCTGAACCACCAAAAAAGGTTGCCCAGCGAAACTCGTTTCACGCCCAGGCCGCCAAATCCAAGTTTGCCTGTAAGCTTTGCGATAGGGGTCAACATGCAATCCGCAAATGCAATCGTTTCTTAAAAATGAATATCAACGATCGCTGTCAAGCTATTTCTAGACTAGGTTTGTGTAGAAACTGTTTAGCGTATAGCCATTTGTCCGAAAGCTGTCCAAGTACTCGTAGATGTTATTATTGTCAGCAGTCCCATCATTCGTTGTTACATAATTCGTCTCCACAAACCAATTATATGTCAAACCCCTGTAATACGTCAAGTTTTAGTCAAAATTCTCAACAACAAGTTACAAATTGTCTTACCTCTGCAATTAATCCGAATGCTCCGAGTTTCAAGCCACCCAATATGGAACGACCTCCTCCAAATCAACGAGATGCATCGAATGTTCAACCCTCGAATGAAGAACACCCTTGTTGCAGCAAATCCGTCCACACGTACCACTCTGTGCCACACACGAACACCCAAGTGATGTTGGCCACAGCTATCGTGAAGGTCAGCGGTTCGTCAGGGGAAGTTGTTTCACTTCGGGCATTGCTGGATTCTGGTTCTGAGGCGACTTTTATCACTGAGTCAGCAGTTCAGCTTCTGCGTCTGAAGCACAAATCAACCTTTGTCGAGGTGTCCGGGCTGGGTATGGTCAACAGCGGCACATGTAACAAAATCGTTGATGTTACGATTGGGTCCCGCCATTCAACATTTGCAGTCAACACACAGGCTCTCGTCTACAAGTCGCTGTCTGGGCATATTCCATCCCGAACCCTCCCAGTCACTGATTGGAGACATCTTGACGGCTTGAGCTTAGCCGACCCATCATTTTTTAAGCCAGCCAAGGTTGATTTGTTGTTAGGGGGCGATGTATTAGCAGACATTCTTTTGCCAGAGTTGGTGAGGCCAACTAATATCAATTTACCTATAGCGCAAAACACCAAATTCGGATGGATTCTCTTCGGACGCGCTACATTCGCGTCGCAGGCTGTCAAGAGTTTCCATCAAACGTGCAATCTAGATGCTGATATGCGCCAATTCTGGGAGATGGAAGAAGCACCGTTTCAAACTACCGAGACTCCAGAAAACATCGCATGCGAGACACATTTTTTGAAAAATATTAAGCGCGTAGCAGACGGCCGTTTTGAAGTTGCCCTTCCTTTCAAGGGTGACATCCATCCAATACTCGGACGGTCAAAAGAAGGAGCGCTTAAACGATTCAAGCAGCTGGAGGGACGTCTAATAAAAAACAAAACCTTTCATAAGGACTACACTACTTGCATTGAAGAGTACTTACGGATGGGTCATATGAGCGAAGTTAACGAGCCATTGTTAGAAACTACACCACACTATTTTCTGCCGCATCATGCAGTAATAAAGGAGAGCAGTTCATCGACCAAACTGAGAGTAGTTTTTGACGCGTCTTTCAAAACATCTGATGGAACATCACTCAACGATAGGCTCATGACTGGACCAGCGTTACAAAATAACATCATCGACGTCATTCTTAGGTGGAGGCTATATAAATACACTTTCACAGCCGACATCGAGAAAATGTACCGCCAAATTTGGGTAACGGGTAAGGATTCATTTTACCAATTGATATTGTGGCGAAAGGATCCAGCTGAGCCTATCAAAATCTATAGATTAAAGACAGTGACTTTCGGCACAGCATCTGCGCCATATCTAGCTATCCGAACTCTAAACTGGCTAGCAGAAGAAGTACGTCATGCATTTCCACGAGCGGCGAAGATGATCCAAGAGGAGATGTATGTAGATGATCTCATTTCTGGAGCGGACACCACCGACGAAGCTGAAAGGAAGATAAAAGAAGTGAAAACCATATTAGGAGCAGCCGGTTTGAATCTACGCAAGTGGGCGTCCAACACTTTGAGCCTCTTAAGGGAAGTGCCGTTGGAAGAAAGGGAGACAACATTTTCATTCCCTTCAGAAGACTCTGGGCAACTAAAGATGCTGGGGATTCACTGGCATCCTAACACGGACAGCTTTCTCTATAGATACGACCCACCAAGTCATCCACAAACAACCAAAAGGTCTATCCTATCCACCATAGCAAGGCTTTTCGATCCAATGGGTTGGATTTCGCCGTGCATCATAAAGGCTAAATGTTTTCTCCAGTTGCTTTGGGCGAAGAAGATCACGTGGGACGACCCTATCGACGAAGAGCTCGGAAGAAGTTGGAATTTATTTTTTCAAGACTTGGAGGCAATCAACAGGATCCGTTTGCCTCGATGGATTCAGTGTGGACAACGTTACAAGAAGGTGCAAATTCACGGCTTCTCAGATGCATCGGAAAAGGCATTTGGTGCCGTTGTCTATATCCGAGTACTGGGTGAAGGAGGTTCGGTCCACATGAATCTCGTGTTTTCCAAAACTCGCGTAGCCCCACTTAAACGAGTAACCATTCCCCGACTGGAACTTTGCGGAGCAGTCATCCTAGCGAGGCTTCTCAACCATGTCATCGAAATTCTCAATCTAACAGATGTAGAGGTTCATGCTTGGACCGACTCAACAATTAATCTTTGTTGGATAAGATCGTCACCATCACAATTGGAAACTTTTGTCGGAAATCGAGTTGCAGAAATTCAGCGTCTAACGAGTTTGTCCATTTGGAAACATATTCCAACAGAGCAGAATCCAGCAGATTTAGCGTCCCGAGGAGTACTGCCCTCGGCACTAATACAGGAGCGTTTATGGTGGAATGGGCCGACGTTTTTGCATGAATCATGGGATTTCAAGATACCGACGCAACCAAACAATTTGACAACCGAGGAAGGACAAAAACGTACGCGTTGTCTCCGATTGGAAGCAGAAGACAACCAAATTCTGCAACTGATCAGTAAGGTTTCAACGTTCCCAAGATTGGTAAGGATTATTGCGTATTGCCAGAAGTTCATCAACATCTTTCGTCAACACCATCATAAATTCTGCAACTACGCACGAAGTCTACGAAACGACAACATCAGTAAACCCTTTACACCAACGGAACTCGACGAAGCCACAAACTCACTGATTCGGGTCGCACAAAGACGGATGTTTCCAAATGGCATCACGAAGACAAGAGGAATGGGGTCTTTAAATCCATTCGTGGACGGTAACGGTGTAATTCGAGTGGGCGGAAGACTTAGCCAGGCGAACATCTCGTATAACCAACAACACCCGATTATCTTGGACCCAAATAACCAGATAACCATATTAATTATACGAGATGCCCATCATAAAACACTACACGGAGGTGTTCAATTAATGATGGCGCATCTAAGAAACAAATTTTGGATTTTTAGGCTTAAAAGAGCGGTAAAAAAGCACATCCACAGTTGCGTCATTTGCTACAGATTCCACGCTCAGAAATCTCAGCAGCTGATGGGAGAATTACCAGCACCCCGAGTTACAATGTCAAGACCTTTTACCCACACTGGTGTTGACTATGCAGGCCCCATCAACATAAGAGCTTGGAAAGGTAGGGGGTCTAAGTGCCACAAAGGGTACTTGGCCATTTTCATTTGCTTGGCCACCAAAGCAATGCACCTGGAAGCGGTCAGCGACCTAACAAGTCATGCATTTTTAGCTGCCTTCCGCAGATTCGCTGCACGTCGTGGAGTCTGCGCCCAGATATATAGCGACTGTGGCACAAATTTTGTGGGAGCTGACGCTGAGCTTCGTCGTCTCTTAAAAAGCGGAACACAAGACTACAACGAAATAGCCAACGTCTTAGCAACCGAAGGAACAAAGTGGAACTTCATTCCTCCCGCTTCTCCCCACTTTGGAGGATTGTGGGAAGCGGGAGTAAAGAGTGTCAAATTCCACTTAAAAAGGATTGTAGGAAACGGGACACTTACCTACGAGGAGCTCGCCACGCTTTTAACACAAGTCGAAGCGTGTCTCAATTCGAGACCCCTCTGTCCCTTAACAGAAGATCCTGCGGATTTTCAGGCGTTAACACACACACACGTTTTCTCATTGGAGAAAGCTTATTTACAGTTCCCGAAGCAGACCTGACTATAGGAAAACAAAATTTAGCAGATCGATGGAAGACCATTCAATCCTATTTGCAGACTTTCTGGAGGCAATGGCAGATTGAGTATCTAAGTCGTCTCCAACATCGTCCAAAATGGTTGAAACTACACCCACAACTAAAGGAAGGCGATTTGGTACTCATCAGAGACGAACGACTTCCCCCTGCAAAATGGAACCTAGGCCGCGTAGTTGAAACCTACCCCGGAGCTGACAAAATAACCAGAGTGGTAAAGGTAAAAACACTACAGGGAGAATTCCGGAGACCTATTACCAAACTATGCCCTCTTCCGTGTAACGCTAACCAAACAACACTAAACACTGAATAAAAACAAAAAAAAACTAAATTTTAAACATTTAAAACCATCTGTATGAAAACTTATGCACCCTACTGTCTTCATACCGATTGCAACACAACACAATTCAACACAAAATATAAATTCACTCAAAACAACATGGAAAACGGTCGCGCTCCTACATGCACACTTATTCCAAACCCAACACAAACACTAATAAGATTACAGTCCACTTACCACTTCCCCTTGTTTCTCAATAAACGGCACAGAACAGCAAATGCACACCATCGAGGGAAACACAATCCAATCACACAGACACAATACACAACAGAGAGAACAAAATATACACACTTATGCACACCAACAATGGACGCAACTCACAAGGCAAAATTGATCAACACAATAAATAATTCAAAATCGTACAATTCGAAGAACCTAAATCAATTTCAAATTTAATGATATTCGAATTAACGACACTCACAGGAATTCTTCTACACCACATCACAAATCAACTTAATTACAATTATAATTTTAATGTTATTATAACAAACACTCGATTAAATTCGCGCACTATACCAACACCGAATGATTAACGAATTACAATTGCGGCGATTGAAATCAAGTCAACTGATTGATTTTCTCAATACACACTGCACCGCTACCGCACACCGAAACCGAAGACGAAGATTCACACAAGCACTGTCGTCATATCATCATCTCGGTCTTAACTCTAACAAGATAATGCGAGAGCGCGAAAACGGTATATTGCGTAAACGAATCAACTGAATTCTCCATAGAATGTCTGTTTTCTGGTCGAATTACTGTTTTGTTTGTTATTGTTTGTCTATATCTAAGCAAATTAATCACTCGTCTTCTCTTTTCATGTACATACATACTGATACGCATGTGCATGTACATATATAAGTACATCGACAATTTGATTTGAAGGCAGAGTCGCAGACGAAAGTACAGTGAGGCAAAATAAAATTGGTAGCAGACAATTTGATGATCTTCACTCATCGGTGGGGGAGAATGCTGATTCCACAACCCAAAGCTGTTATGACGTCACCGATAATGCAGAATGCACCCATTTACGATATTGTAAAGATGTCAAATAAGCTGTCAAGTATTGTTCGATATATATAAACAAATCATTGTATATAAAAGCTAACGCATCTACGTCAAATAAATCAATAATTTTTATAACGTTTTAAAAGGCAGTACTTTTATTTCCGCAAGTTTTACAGCAATTTTCACTTAAATTAAAACCGGTAGCAACACTGTCTTGCAAGTTCAAAGTCGAACACTTTGCCTTGTATTTCTTTTAACAATGTTTCTTAATCGACATAAGGGCTAAATTTGACAACCTTTCTGTCCACATTTATTTCGTAAGTAATATTTTATTCTTTTAAGACACGAAAATTATCTCTCTATAGATGCTTTTGTCACAATAGTTTACAAAGCTTAAAGTATTCAGTGAAACTTTTATCCAAATCAGTACTGATTAAAAATCTTAATATTTCTTAATATCAGTTTTTCACGTAAAATTCTCGTCATCGATAATCAACTTTTGTCAACGCTGGAATGTCAGAATATCCCGGGGAAATTATTGAGCTAGTTAACAGGAAAATTAGTTTTAAAATGTTCATACAATGCTGAAAGTTTCAAAAAATCAAAACATCACAGGGAACTAAACCGTTTATCGATTTGTTTGATGACTTAGTTGACAGTTGTTGTTAAACATCGCTGGATTTTGATTGAATAATTTTAAATAAAATGTCAATTTGTGGAAAAAACTTATTGAAAAAATAGAGAAGAACAATAAATTTCTTATCAGTAAAACAATATATCAGACCTTTCGATAAAACAATAGCTTCAGTGTCCCAATCTTCTTCATTTTCAATAACGCTTTCGAGTATTTTCAGGGTATGTTTAGGGGAGAAAACTGTTTTATTTATATCTATCTATATATATAAAAATGGATCTTGGTTTGTTCGGATGCTTAAAACTCGAAAACGACTGGACCAAATTGGATACTTCCTTCTGCGGATTTGTTTGTAATTGCTCCGCGAAGGTTTAGGAAAAAAGAAAAATTTAAAAATTCTCAACAGGTGGCGCTGTAGGCGGTCATTCCATTTGATAGCACAGTATATGTTCTTTGTGATTTGAACCACCAAATCGATTGAGATCAAACTTACAGATAATCTAAGGTATTGGTCGTGGAGTATTCCTGTGAAGATAGATCAAAATCGGACAAAGGGGCGTGGCACCTCCCATACAGAAAAAACATTCAAAATCGTATATCTCGAAAACCACCAAATTGCTTGAGCTCAAACTTACATATAATCTTAGGGACTAGCCGTAGAGTGCTCCTGTGAAGATTGGATAAAATCGGACAAAGGGGCGTGGCAACGCTCATAAAAAAAACACTCAAAATTGTATATTTCGAAAACCACCGAATCGATTAAGATCAAACTTACAGATAATCTTAGGTATTGGCCCTAGAGTGCTTCTGTGAAGATTTGTCAAAGTTGGATAAAGGGGCGTGGCACCTTTAATACAAAAAAATTAAAACATTATCACCCGAAAATAAATAAAATAAAATAAAAAATTAAAAAAGCAAAAAAAGGCCTGGCGAAGCTGGCGGGGGTTCAGCTAGTGATTTATTAAAACGAATTTTTTTTGTACATAATTTCGAATAAATAAATTCTTTGTTATGAATATTTTTTATTTATTTATTTTTTTAATTCTTACGGCAGCACTGTTTCCCTTCAATATATGGACGCTTCGTGCCTGGTAGGTACATATCTTAACTTAAATGAAGCATTTATAATCTGAGCTAGTTTTTTTGTAACCTTTTCGAGGAAATTATTTTAAAACTTCTTTGTTCTTTTATTTTTTATATCGCCAAGTGTAAGAAGCATGGAAGAGTGATCTGATTGAAGATCAGGCCCTTCCTCTGCATTTATTTTATTTGAAGATATATTTTTTGATATAAAGCATTCGACAAGTTCTGGGGTCTTATTCCTATCTGTTGGCCAGTAGGTACGATTTCCCGTTGAGTGATATTTGGCGCCATCTTCTTCTCTGCATCTAGTATTTGTTAATCTTGATTCCCAATATTTATTCTTAGCGTTAAAGTAAAAAAAAATATTTTTCTTAAGCCTATAGATTGGATTTATTTAGGGGTATCGCGAATAAATTCCGATGAAATTTTTTCCCTTGTCAGCAATGTAAATCAAATTGCTGAATGGAAACATTCCGGGGGAAATATTATTCGCGATAGGGGTGATTATTATCAGGTGAATAATATAGCCGTTATAGTCGTTTATTAAACATCAAAACTCAAATTAATTAATTATTAATGAACCGATCCCTAGCCAAATAAATACGAATTATACTAATGAATCAATGTCAGTCAATTGATGAAAATGGAATATTTGTCAAAAATACCTATACCAAAGGAATCTATCTATTTCCGATTGAACTCAAGACAGATGTTGGCGCTAAATCATTGTCACTACAAAGGATTGGGATAAACCCCAGCCAACCTCTACGCCTACATTCCATTTGCACTATAGTATTTCAGACTGTTTTGATCTGGGAATCTTTTAGCAAAACAAGAAAGTCCTTTTCCTGATTGCGAATACATTTTCCGTCGTTTTGTTCAGGGTACAAAGGCTTTTGCTTTCATATTCAAATGTCCAATCTGCGACATTGTTATGCCTCCGGATTTTTTTCTTCCTCTTCTTTTTTTTGTTTCTTTATGTAAATGCTTTTCTTCCTCCCACTTGACAATGAAAAAAGAATTTTCTGGCGATAAAGGTGACATTTTCAAAGAGCGAAAGGATTTAGATTTGGGCTCTTAGTCTGTTATCGGATGGATGAGAATGTTGTGGCAGATGTGCCATCTAAAAAAAAATCCATTAATCATTGGAGTTTAATCCGGCACTCGCATACGAACGAATGGATGCCATTAAGTCCATCTAACATTTTGGTTCTTTTCTTCGATCCAATTAAGAAAGCTCTAAGGCTGCGATAGATTAAAATCAAACCAATACCACGCACCTGTTGGGATCTCTTCGAAAAAAAAAAATTACACAATTTAAACAAAGAAATATTCAACCCCTTAGACTTTTTCTTAGATAAACTGTGGCTTGTCCTTCCTTCGGTGGAGTACGATGATATTTTTTGTAAGGAACTTAACTTTATCACAAGAGATTAAGATAAATTTGATTTTAGTTCCTTCCTGACAAGTTGCGAGCAGAGTTTCTTTTGTTCCTTTCATTGACTATGATGGTGGTGGCTGTGTTAATCTTGCGAATTCATGTGGCAGACAGGGATTCCTGCGAAATGTATCTTCCAGCTGAAATGAGAAAGTTTTTCAGAGAAACTTTAAATTTTGTTCGTATGGTGTGTTTTTTTTTAACAGGGTTGCTTTCAAAGTTCGAAAGCGCTTATCTTGTTAAGTGTAGTTGGCTAAGACTACTTGTGTTAATATTATGCAGATCCTGAAGAGAGATATGATGTAATGTAACAAGATGATGAATGCTTTTATTAAGTATGTTACATCCAGCTGAAGTTAGTTAAAGCATTCAGACGACAGTGCAGTGCAGTGAGTTAATATTGACAGAAATGTCATGAGGTACACAACGCATTTGAATTGTCATTACCACACCTGCTCTGTGTCACATCTGTGTGTTTGGGGTAACCACAACTTCTTTTGATGTTTGTAACTGATCGCATTACATTTATGTATTTTTTATTTTCCCCTTGGAATTATCTCGACAATGCGTGTTACTGAACCTTCCGATTTCTTCAACGTTCCTTCCTTCCTCAGTTCAATTGAGTTTAATTGCGAAGCACTTAGCAATCGATGTTAGGAAATGATTTATATTGAGATAGTTTGATGCGCTGTAAATTGACATCTTTAACATCATACTTGAGAAAAATTGTACGAAACTGACAACTGACAAGCCAACACCAGAGGCACAATTTCACAAGTATGCATATCAGTGATGAAAATCGACTTTTCTCAACTGTACTGAAAACTGAAAAGAAATTGTACTGAATAGTACTCAAATTTCTTAAATGTATAAAACCAATCGAAAACATAAAAAATAAATATTTTCTTAAACAAAAAAAAAAAACAGTATCAGTAGATATGTTATCATCGGCCTGCTTTGATACCCCTTTTAACATTTAAGTCTTGCAAAATGTTAAGCATGTGAGGTCGTGTATACATAAGTACGTGGATCTAATTATGGTTTTGTGTGCAGCGAGGTGCCGCAAGAAAGAAGTCCTTTCACAAAATTTCATTGCAGAGGTCGATTCGTTTGGTTGGACTATGGACTACTTGTGTTTTTAATGAATAGACAGATCGACACCGACGGACGGATAGACGGACATGGCTAAAGAATTGCACCCTGATTCAGAATATTTACGACTTATGGCCTTATGGGATATAAGGGGACTTCTTCTTGACGTTCGAAATGTAAGTGTATATTTACCTATACCTTCCAGTAAAGGGTGTAATAAAGGCGCATTTTATTGAATCTAAAGCTTAATACGCAGCTCGAGCGAAACTAAATTTAGCTGCTCTTTAATTTTTCTTTTTGAGCGTTAACTAAAATCCTAGCTAAATTTTGAAATAGAGTGCGCTGTGGATATAAGTGTCACAGAAAACAGCTGTTCGTTGAAAATATCTCCCTTCAAAAATTCATCGACGCGAAAAAGTGTTATATTTCCGTTGCACTTTCTTTTTTCCTTGTCTGATATTCCTTGATCTCAAATTTATCACTTTGAAAGGATTCCTCAGCGAGGTATTCATTGAAAAACTTTATCCTTATTTACTTTTCCGCAACCCAAAAACACAACTGAAAAAAAAACAACATGATCTGTCTGAATTTTGCTTGAAAAAAATTTACCGAACCATTAATGTGCGCGCTAAATTGTGACAGATACATGCAGTACAGTCTGAAGTTAAAATTTAATTTTTTAGCTGAAGCTTAGTACGCTGCTCGAGCTCAATTTGTTTTATTTATATAGCTATGGCAGCCTTAATTTTTAATAATATTTTTAGATTCTAATAATGTATATTTACGCCTGCATTCGATTCGTTAGCTTTGGTTATTTTTTTTTTATAAGAGCTATTTTGATAAGAAAACATTCTTTAAACGTTTGCGGAAGAATAAGAATGAATACAAAAAGCACCATCGACAATGCGGTGTAGGATTTGAAAACATGAACTCGTTGCATTCATTTTGCACAAGGCCCATTTCAGTCCAAAACGAAGAAATAGAAGTATGTACCTGTTGTGTCTATAGGAACTTCTCGGTTCCTACGTATTTATTGATTAAATTAAATAGTAAATTCTTTTTGACATTATAATAAATGATTGAGAATTACTACAACTAGATCATAAATATCTTAGTGATTTCTAGATACTACAGTACCTATTTGTATCGCAGTCAGATAAAGCTCTATATTCATCATTGATAATTTCAATACTTATTTGTTTTCCAGGAAAAAACCTTAAACAAATTGGACCATTGAATATACTTGATCGTCCAAATGGCAGTTTGTGAAAAATGTTGTAATGAGTTCAAAAAAATGCCTCCGAAATCAAATCTTTTTTCCACATCTTCGAGGATTGCAAGAAATTTCAAAAGTCAATTTTTAACTAAGTATATACAATGAGTAATAAATGCATTCAGAATTTTAAAACAAAGGAGTGCGTTCAGCTTATTTTTGTTTAATCCTTTGATTTAAAAGACATAAAAATAAAATTTTAAAAATTTAAGTTAGTACAAATAGTACCGAAAATTGGGAAGTGGTACTTGCGTACTCAGGAAAGTCAAATTGTACTGAATTCAGTACAATAGTAAGCCTTTTTGCAACTGTGATGCATATGCAGATGACATTGACAGCTGGGAAAGCTCAGCGAGTTGTCACTGGCACATTGGCCGCGTTCAATTGACCCCTGGACGTCTAGCACTTAATTGGCGTATTTTTTTTGGGAAGTGAGTATAACAAAACCAAAAATGAGTATACAAGTTTTGCATGTAAAAGTAAAAGTGAGCTAGCTATAGATTCTCAAAAAAATACGCCTAATATCAATGATGGAGGAACGCAGCCGTTAGATCTCTAGTGCTAGCGGAAAGTGACATTAGAGCTAGTTTGGATTTTTATTGCTTTATCTATATTTCCTTTCCAATTTAACTTACATGCACTACAACTTTTGCTTGTTTTTTTTATAATATTAATTTTTAGACTTTTGGAAGATTTTTTTGGCATTTCAATATTTTTTTTCAATGAAGGCGTTCAACAGTCTAATTTAGCAAGTCTGACAGCTCTCTGACTTCATGTTGCTGAGTTTTCATTGGGCTAAACTCGTTATGTGTACAGTTTTCTCAGTTGACGTCTATGTCCGACAAATCAAGTCAAGAATTTCTCGACTTACTTCCTATTAATGTCGTTTTCGGTTGGTCGTTCAGAACCGTTCGGAAGCAATTCGAACGCTTCTGGAAAGCGTTCGATTGGCACTCAACTGACAGTTTTTCTCCTGAAAAGAAGAGAAATTTGCTTCTGGATTTGAATTCAGAATCGCGAAGGGTTCTATCGGACGTCTTTTTGTGTCAACATGTGTCTGGAAGTCTGGACTTCTGGAAAATTCAGTTTTGACATTTCTATTGGATTATCGATCGGAGAGCATGGGAGAGCGCAGATTGACATTTCGATTACTTTGACATGTAGAGCATCAATCAGAAACTCAGAAGCAGCACCGAGGAGAAAAAAAAAGAAAACATTTTTGTCAATAAGTGACATACCGACAATTCAAGTTAGTTTTCGCATTCAGGTAAATTTCAATCCAGACAATTGAAGTCGGCCTACGATGACTATATTCTTGAATGCGGCCAATATCACATAATATCCCTGTTGGGAGGAACGCTACCGCTAGATCTCTAGCGTCAGCGGCAAAGTGACATTAGAACCAGTAATTTAAATTAAAATCAAAGGTGGTCTCAGACTAAGAGAGAACAACATTTAGAAGCCCGAATCGTTCGGTCACATTACATCCTTGATCAGGGCGGACTCATCAAACTGACTCACTGCAAATACCAAGATATGACTTTGACAAGAAATTTAAAGTCTGTATACCGGACAAGCAGGACTGGCTCTCCCTGAGTACTGTCATAAAAGGTACACTGGTCGGCATAAGTATTTTGACAAAACTAAAGTTAATTCTACTCATAATTTGAACTTACTTCATGTAAGTTCCTTAACCCATTAAGTACCCATTGAAAATTTAGAACTTTTGGAAAAGTCAACTTTTTTGACTTTTTTCCTCGGTCAAAAAAAAAAAATGTTTTGATGCAAAAAGTTTCTTCAAACAATTCTAATAGTGACTGCAAAAAAGATTTTTCAAAAATCTCTTCGCTAATATTTTTTATGATTTTTTGAATAGGATGATCTCAGAGAAATTTTGTATGAAAAGGAGGAAAAAGTGTCTAAAATAGTAATTTTTAGCAATTTTCAAAAAATCATAAAAAATATTAGCGAAGAGATTTTTGAAAAATCTTTTTTGCAGTCACTATTAGAATTGTTTGAAGAAACTTTTTGCATCAAAACATTTTTTTTTTGACCGAGGAAAAAAGTCAAAAAAGTAGACTTTTACAAAAGTTCTAAATTTTCAATGAGTAAAAAAAGTAGACTTTTACAAAAATCAAAGAATTGGTAACCTTTTTGAATTCCACAGGTTGGATCTAAACTCTCCACTTCGAAAAACTCTAACAACCAGGTCAAATGAGTTGTGGTAACAAAACGGCCTACCTACCTATGGATAGCCAAGCAGCAGTTAAAGCGATTAACTCCAATCTTGTAAACCCCAAATCCGTAAGTCAGTGCCTCTCGGCATTGAGACCATTAAATCATCACACAGTAATGCTATGCTGGGTTCCTGGACATGCTGATGTAGAAGGAAACGAGGATAAACTTGCCAGATGCGGCCCTGAAATGGACATACTATTAGTTGACAGACAAGTATTACCAGCTTTCAATGCAGCTAAGGCCGTCATTGATAATGTCACATTAAACTTGGTTAAATAACGAGGAACAATACTTCCGGTTTTACCATAATTCGCAGCTTATAGCCCAAAATTGACACTAAAAGGTCAAAGATCCTAACATCTTCTGATAGAACCAAACCATAGTGCTCGTCGGGGTAATAACCGGATACTGCATCAATGGACCAATTTCTGAAAGACTGGGTATCTATCCAAATGAATTCTGCAGAAGTTGCAGGGGAACTAATAATCTGTGAAGCATCTCCTGTGTCACTGTCCAACCCTCCAAGAATGCCTCCATGAACGCCGCCATGAACTCTTGCATTGGAGCATGGTTTTTTGATGGATTGGAAGATCTAGCAAGGATACCTCTACCAGATTTAAGAAGATTCATCAACAGATTCGGATGGTTTTGTTAGTTCCATGATCTTACTCTTCATGTACTTACTTTCTTACTTAAGGTGGCGCTACAGTCTGGGGTGAACCTGGGCCTCAACCAACAACGTCTCGAGTCAGCACGATATTTGGCCAGCTGCCTCCAGCTCCGCACGCAAAGTTGGTAAAGGTCCTCTGCCACTTGCGTGCGCCACCTGAGTCGTGGTCTTTTTCTACTGCGTCATCTTTCTGGTGTGGACTCGAAGATCTTTCGGGCCGAAGCATTCGTCCCCATTCGCTCTACATGACCCAACCACCTCAGTCGTTGGACCTTCATTTTTCTGGCTATGTCCCTGTACAGTTCGTCGTTGTATTTCCGCCTCCATTCGCAGACGGGACCGAAAATCACTCGAAGAATTTTTCTCTCTCAACAACCAAGAGTATAACCTCATCCGCTTTTGATAGATTCCAATCCTCTGCAACATAGAAAAGGACTGGGATGATTAGGGTCTTATAAAAGGTAACCTTAGATGTTCGAGAGAGGGCTGGTTCGAGGTGGCAATGTCTGAGTTCATAGCGGAGCGGATTTTGGCATTACAACTGCGTATTCTCGTTAAACCGGAAACTAAGACCATGTGGATCGACCAAGGATTAAACATAGGAGGACATTTTAAAAACTGATAAATCGGTAGCAAAATACCTCGTTTGGCACTTCGCATTATACCCCTTCGCAGCCACACCAAATCTTCACTACTCCCGTGCCATCTGAGACTGCGCCAAGGCATTAATCTTGATCAGTGCTACGAGACATTCTTGGCCATGCCTCTCTAGTTAAGTGGATATCAATCAATTTACTCGGCCCTAGTTGCACACCAAATTAGTTGTGAACTCTCTTCAACCAATGACTATTCGGATTCGGTTTATTTTGAGCCCGTTTTTGATTTTTTGACGGCACCATCAACGTCTATATATTTATCATCGAGGTACAAAATGTTATTCTACATGCCGAAGATTAGTTCCTCTTTTTACTTGGCAGCCTTGTTTAACCCACGAACCTGTTAAGTCCTACGCATGCTTTACTACCCCAACGTTGGTTGTATGTAGTCATCTTTTTTACATTCTCGGTGTTGGCTGTCATTTATCTTGCAGAGAGTACACGTGATTCAACGCTTATCGTTTTTTTACCCTATTCCGCCCCAATATGCACAGACGTACCAGTGAAAGCCCAATGTTGTCTCGTGTCGTCAGCATAGAGGGCTTTTTTTTAAAAATGACACTTTACTGACAGCCCGATTACAGCAACTGGTAGTGGCATTCTCAAAGGAAAATAATTGACTTCATAAAACTACTTCAGGGGGTTTACAAAGTCTACATAACTTGCCATGTAATCACAACTTCTTCTTATAATAATTTTCACCCTTAAACACTTGACACCCAATTACTTGATTATCGGGCCGTATCCATGATAATCACAACAACACAAACAATTGCTGTACCTACATATACTTCCGTTCTTCACTCGTGTATTTATTTTTTCGACATTATACGAGTTCGTTGGACAACTTTAAAATTTAAAAAAGCAAAAAAAAAAAAAATCATTTTGTCAGATTTTCGTTTACACCCTGCTCAAGCAAATCCCATTACCATCTAATAGACTTTGTCTGCTGATGGTCTCCCTCCACATCCTCCGCACTGACCCAGGCTATAAGGGAGAGATTGGTTGAATGTTTTTGATTATAATAAAATATAATTGCGTTGAAACAACCGACAATTAAATTCATCTCCTCAGCGATAAAATTCATCCGCCGCGCCGCCATTTAGGGATGAGAGAGTAACCTATAGACGTTCAGGTTCAGGCTCGGCCCTCCGTTAGCTGAATGTTGTTATTGTGGGAACTTGTATTTATTTTGGCCACCAGCAACTGCTTTCTTAGGGTTATTCTTATTCCCTTCTATTATGCGTTTTGAGGATTAATTGAAACGGATAGCACATAAGGGGCCAGCGACTGGTGTTAAATAAAGATCTTATCCAAGGATTGGGGGCATTTTTTTTTTCTCAGACGATAAGTGGTGCATAAATCTTTCTCAGCTTTTGTTGACTAACTTTTGGCCTATCTTTTGGGCGGGCGTCGAAATGGGATTCACAAATAAGGATTTATATGAGAAAGTAGGTTGCTCCAGTGTCGAATTCAACATGTGGGTAAATGCTGAGGAGTTTTTTTGTTTTTTTTTTTTAGGGAATTCATTATGTAGAAGAGAACTTCACCGTTGTCATCGTCCTTGGCATAGATAAGACGAAGTTTCACTAAACATGAATAAGAATGACATTATCTATGTAAGAGATGGGGGACACAATAAAGCTTTTAACAGAGATAGCGTTTTACGAGTCGGAGAGGTTTATTGCTATTTTTTTTTGGATGAAGAAAACGACGCGACAAATGACTCCCATTTATAGAGGGGATATACCTTTTGAGAGCTTAGACTCTATCTGTCTGATGCTTTCGATTTTAAATTATTTGATGCTTCGAAGGACGAACTGACATTTCTTAAAATTAAACATACGAATGTCAAAAATGAGAATATCCATGCGTGCACATTTTATGCTGTGGTAGGTGCCTAAAAGTTTATGATCTCTTGGTAACTGATAGCATTGGAAGGCGAAAAGAATTATCAGCAAATCAGTACAATTTAGTGAGAGGAAATTCAACTCCACAAACTTGAAAGAAACCTTTGATGATGAAAGCTAAAGCTACAAAACAAAAAATAGTTAAAGTGCCAGGTTTATATAAACACGGAAGGCCTAGAGTCTCACTTTACTGGGAGTTTTTATTTTTGGATTGAATGGAAGGAGCCATACATTTTTTTGCCGAGTCCGTGATTTGTGTTTTTCTGGAGATCGAACCTGTGATCCCTACCCTAGCTCAACAGCCCGCTAACCGTAACCACTACTGAGGGACTGAGCGTTCAAGCAATTTATATTTTATTCTTTTAAAGGAATCTTCTTACTTCTCGTTGGGCAGTAACTTCGAACTTCGATGAAACGAAAAAGCGACAGGAAACGTGCAACTGAAGCAGCTTGGGCAGAATGAGACATTGGAGAAAAATGTAGAAGCCAGTAGATTCGAAGTTGGGAGTAGAAATTAAGGGTGAAATATGCGTGGCTTTTGCTGAGTGTACAATGCTCGCACGAGATATCTACAGTCCATCTCGTGCCCGTACTGTAGACCCGAGGATAGGCACATAGGGTAAAGTCATGATCATGATGGCTGGCTTTGTTGGCTATTTTTTTTTTTTTTGAAAACTTACAGTGGGTGTAGTGGCTCAGTGGCTAGTGTGTTGGACTACTGTCTCAGGTTCGATCCCCAGAATAACACAAATTACATCTCAAGGTTTTGTTTTCAGTGCGCCACCTTTCGCGAACGTCTGACAAACATTCGAGAGTAAAAATGTCATGAAAAAGCTTCTCAATTCAGCCGTTTGGACACGGCATAAAATTGTAGGACCCTTTCATTCGTCCCAAAAAATAAAAACACACACAAACGATTGGCTATGAGAAGCTATGCCCCAGGATGCCTATACGGATTTGTTGAGCGATTTATCTATCTATGAACTTACAGAGGAATTGGCTATACTATAGAGTATCCCTGGCATCTGTCCACAAAAGTTGTTATTTGTTAAGTCTGTGTCGAGGTTATACAGTATTGAGAAGTACTGTCAGGGTGGATATAGGGTGAGCAGCCTTATTTTAACTATAACATTTCCTTTGCCTTTCGACGCATATATTATTTTGACACTAAAATCAAGAATTTGGACTTGGGCGGGCTATGCTCCCGGGAAGATAGGGCTACGTAGTACGTACCACACAAGCCGTTCAACAATCGATTTATAAACCACTTTGTTTGTCGGAGTGACTATGAAATTGACTTCATTCAGCACCAATCGGACGGAACATCGTTATAGACGTCTAACTGCAAGGTAGTATAGGACTTCCTCGGCTCCGTTAAAAAATCTGAAAATTACATCACATAGGAAATCGGGCGAAGAAGAGGCATACGGCATACCGCATACCTATTGTTCAAGCTTCAAGGTCCAAGGATTTAACTCAACGTTATTTTACAAAAGAAAGAAAAGAATTCTAGATGAAACTACAAGGAGGCGCAAGGAGACCGATTGGCGATTACCTATGACTTTTGCAAATGGCGGAAATATTAATTTTACTTTGACAGTTGTGAAGTTAACAGCTACCTATCTGATTGTACCAAATACATACATGTCATGAATGGCAATAGACTCCTAAAGTACGCGGTGAAGTTGACGCAGCTTGGCTCCGATGCAGCTGTCCTTTTGAGAATATAGCAGCTGTGGTTGAAGATGTTGCAGAGGATCCCGGAGTATCGACCGGACGACGTGCCACGCAAGTAGGTATCAATCGGCGGATTTTACAAAGAAGGGAGCGGGTCGAAATTCTGCTTTGCAAAATTCTGACTTTTAACACAAAAATTCTGCTTTTCAAAATTCGTTTTTTTTTCATCTTACAAAATTCTGCTTTTTAAAATTTTGACAGGCAATATTTTAAACAAATAAATTCTGCTAACTAATTCTGCGCGCGCTTTTTAAATTTTTCCAAATCATTTTTTTTGCAGAATTTTATAAAGCAAAATTTTGAAAAAAAGAATTCTGAAAAGCAGAATTTTGAAGGCAGAATTTTGTAAAACAGAATTTTTAAAGCAGAATTTTGAAAAAAGAATTTTGACCTCGCCAGAATTTCGACCCCAACCCTACAAAGAATTTTGTAAAGGACTGTAAGATGTCTCCTTATTAAAAGCAGACAGTGCATCAGCTGTTAACTGTTGACCGATAAGTTCAAGAAAATCCTGAATCTCGACCACAAGGGAGATTCAAATCATCACGAACGACGACCATTTTCTGGTTTTGAGCATTCAGCAATATTTAGAAAACATTAAAACCATTTTTGGGTAGCTAAGCTATATTTTTATTTCAAAGTTTAAGGAACTTCAAATTGACTTTTTTAACTGTCTGGACTTTATTGACAATACGACTGACGTAATAATAGTTAGTTCGACTGAAAACATTGAAATTTTCTAGCAAGCCCTTCAAAACGGTGGCAGGGGATTCCTCATAGATACAACAGCAGTCATTTGCTCGCCACATCAATCTGTATCTTGAAATTAAAATTGCAGATATTACACGTCAAGAGTTAAGCTAACCATGGTATAATATTAAAAATAATCACATCACCAGCACCGCAACCGAACTACGTTAGTCGATTATAATAAAACATGGATGCAAATAAATGCAATTTAAAATATACCTCCATCTCCTAGAATCAGCAACCAAATCCGCAAATCCCACTAAATGACCAAAATGCAAATGCTGCAGCAGCAGCAAAAGTCGGACGCAATACATTGTCCGTATGGTGGTATATTGTCGGTAACTATTCGAAAATTCGCTGTATAGGTCGTATGCAAATTTATTTTGTAAAATCCCATCAGTTGGTACCTACTCGTAGGTATACCTGCTCCAGTGGATGTTTCATGTAATTTACTGGCCAAATTTCTGGCCGTAGACGGCTGGCTGATGACGACAACAGTGTTGCACAATACCCACTTTGGTGGTTTCGTTAGAACGTTGATGTCCGCACAAACCTTCCTTCATATAGTTAGTTTGACTAAACCGCAACCCGTCAACTCATCAAGCACTAGTCGGACCCGGAGTCCGGACGATAATCGCATTCGCTGCTGGTCAATGGAACTTCGAGGTGTAATGGGGGGAAGCATATTGCTAATGCGGTTGCGGTACCAATCCAAATGAATTATGCCACTTTATTTAGAAATGTAACTCTGGTTAGTGATGCTGATGCGTGTACGAGTATCTATGATAATGCAAATTTGTCTATTTGTATGCAACTATTTGTGTTGTTGTGGTAGATACTATTTGTTTTGGGTGATGGGTCATTCGTTGGCATTGCATGGTCCAATAGAGATTAACACCGATGCTGAGCGACGTTATTTTATTTACGCACCATAAGCTGACAGGACATTTTGTAGATTATTGTTCAGGTCACTAATGAATTAGTGCGATTAACTTTTATATGCATTGTTTGCTGGACGGGACTACATGATTGCGCTCAAATTGAAAAGAAAATCGGCAAAATGTTCTCAATAATATTTGTGTAGGTATACCTAAGGGGCTCATCATCATTATCAATGGTCATCATCATTTTCAATGGTACGCTTGTCCATTAAGTGGGTCGCGGGTGTAGGTTGCTCAAGTGGACCCTCCATAGCTCTCGATCCTCCGCCATCGACTCTAAATCATCAAGGGCAATCCTCATACTGGTATAGGAGAGATTATGGACTTGATCTAACTCCAACTCATCCTCGGACTACCTAGAGGACGCCTACTTGATGGTACGGATTCCATAGCACATCGTCAAACCTAAAGGGCTCTGGAATTATATTTATTTAGTAAAATTTAAATTATATTTATTTTATTTTTAAAGAGCCTTTTCTATCGAATTAATTTGTAATGTATATAAAGGATCCGCCATCTAACGTTTTTTTTTCAACTAGTGCTTATTTCGCGAATGGTAACACTTAGCTCATGTCCGATTTGACAGATAATTAGTTTCATCCTTCCGCTGAACGAATATGGTTGTGTATACGCTTGAACAACGCTGGGAAATATTGCGACATTACTTTGAAAATCATGGTAATGTTGCAGAATGTGTGCGAAAATTGCGTACGGATTTTGGAAGAAGAGAAGCACCGTCAGCTCCGTGTGTTCGTTATCTTGTGAAAAAAGTGAAAGAAACTGGCATCCTCATCGATAAACCAAAGCGTGAAAAGCCAAAAACAGTGCGTGCACCCGAGAAAATTGCAGCTGTGGCAGAAAGTGTGCGTGAAGCGCCATCAGCATCAATTCACTGTCGTTCTCAACAATTTGAACATCATTGAGACGTATTTTGCATAAAGACCTTGGTATGACGCCATACAAAGTCCAATTGATTCAGGAGTTGAAGCCAATTGACCATCCAATGCGTTTTCGCTTCGCTAAGTGGGCCTGCGATCGACTTAGAGAAGATGCCAATTTTGCCAAAAAAATCATCTTTTCAGATGAAGCTCATTTTGATCTTGGCGGGTATGTAAACAAGCAAAATTGTCGCATTTGGGGCACAGAAAACCCGCACGCATAAATTGAAAAGCCGATATACCCAAAACGAGTCACTGTTTGGTGCGGATTTTGGTCTAGAGGCATAATTGGGCCATTTTTCTTCGAAAATCAGCAAGGAGTGGGCGTTACAGTCAATGGCGATCGTTATCGGACCATGTTGAACGAATTTTTGTTCACAAAAATTGAAGAGGAGGATATTGGCAACATTTGGTTTCAACAGGATGGCGCTACGTGCCACACAGCCGAAGCTACACTCGATGATTTGCGCCCTGTTTTTGAAGATCGCATTATCAGCCGCAGAGCTGATGTCGTTTGGCCACCGCGGAGATGCGATTTGACACCGTTGGAATATTATTTGTAGGGTGCCGTAAAAAATAAGCGTTACGCCGACATGCCAGAGACAATTGACGCTTTAAAGGACAATATTCGTGAAGCCATTGGTGAAATACAGCTGCACACAATCGATAATGTGCTTAAAAATTGGACCGATCGTGTAGGCTACTGCATGGCCAGCCGAGGCAGCCATTTGAATGAAATTATTTTCCATTATTAACCGGAAGGATTGTACTTTCAAATAAAAAAAGAAATTTGAGAAAATATTCAGTAGTTTTTTTATAGCATTTTCAAAAAAAAAAAATAAGTTATTTGGCGGACCCTTTATATACTACAAGCTCTATGGGCTATGCTGTAAAAAATAGGTCGAGGAGAAGTAGCCCAGCTCTACTTAGGGCGTTGCTTTAACCACTTGACAACTGGGTGTATGAACTTAAGAACTTTTTAAAGATTTGGTCGCAAATAATTTAAAACTGGTCAGCGTTCCAGGGCACAATGGCATCAAGAATACCGAACCCGCCATGAACATGCAAGACAAGATTTAGAGGTTGTTTTCGAAGGCTACAAATCCATGCCGTAATTGTCAAAATCTGGGTTTTTTTTCAAAACGGAGGTGACAAAATTCTTAGTAAGGGAAAAAACTCAATAAGAGTGGAGAATTTTTAAGCCACTAAAAACATTTGCCATTTTTACACACAGCAGCGCCGTTTTGACATTTCCTACAAGGTGGCGCAATAGTTGTCAATCAATGTTCCCTGGCTGTCGTTTTTTTTTAACGTTGGTTCTGCTGTTGGATAGTGTTTATTTGATGTCTTCTACTTTTTTCCATGAAGTCAAGAAAATTATACCGGCAAATTATATAAGTGGCCGCCATTGATGACCATTCGGGTCGGATTTATGGGATTTTCTATCGCTCTTTGTCAGAACTTCCGACGATAGGTCCTCGCGATCTTGATGGATATTCCTTTTGAGGACTTCAGGAGTCTGACAACAAAAAGAAATCTGGAATGGCTAAGCCAGGCGACCTAGACGGAGAGTGCAATTCAGTAACACGAGATATAGGCGACTCCAGAAATGCGGCCCTCCAGAATTTCGGTTGTGGCTTTTGCAGTATGCGCTGTTGTTTAATTTTTTTGGAACCACATGTTTTCAGGTCCAATTGAGGAAGCAGAAAGCCGTATGGCTCCCTGTAGCGCTCGTTGTCCACAGTAGTCGTTTGGCCCGCTGCGTTTTCAAAATAATAAGGCCCGATGTCTAAACATCAACATGCAGTCATTTTGAGTTGGTGTAATGGCTACGCGTATTTTCAGTGTCCCAAAAGCGATAATTCTGCTTATCCACAG
The DNA here is from genome assembly GCA_949372485.1 of Cheilosia soror. Lineage (NCBI taxonomy): Eukaryota > Metazoa > Arthropoda > Insecta > Diptera > Syrphidae > Cheilosia > Cheilosia soror. Next base: position 17,043,659 of record OX443562.1, on the reverse strand, counting down.
AGATGGAAATGGCCCTCGTCGCTCGTGATGATTTTCGATGAAAAGTTGTTTTACTCGTGGTCGAGATTCAGAATGGCTTGAGTGTAGCTTACATGGGCTTGGCGGTCAACAGCTAACATCTGTTGCACTCTATCTTCAAGGGAACTTCTAACAGTATTTCACCATAAATTCTCTGTAATTACCGCCGATTGCAGCCCAATAGCCTGACACGTCGCCTGATGGATACTCCGGGGTCCTCTGCAGCTGGTTCGGGGCTAGCTAGACATGACAGCATCTCGTATATTGTCCCATACTCTTCTAGGTAAGCGGCTAAATGTTGGTTGGGAAAAATTATAGCATCTTCCTTTAGGGTGAGCTATCGGAGACGAATCTGCTCCACTGATGTTTGCCATCAATGAGGGTGACAATTCGTCTTCGGGAAAAAGACGGAGAATAACCGAAAAAGTATACACCCGCCTATAGCCTTTGACAGTTAGTATGGTAGGAGTTAGAGACAGATGTCGAGCAGAAACAGGTGATCGAAGCAATCTACCCTACAACTTGACTTCGAAGAGGCTGGCGATTGCTAGCTGTTCAATAAGTAAGTGCGTGTTGATGTTTCAGTGAAGTTTGTAACGAACTTGCTGATGCAGCAAGTATCGGTTCGGGACAGGTCAGTCAGGTCTTTAAAGAAATAAGCCGCTAAGGTAGCCCTACCAAGGCCGCAAGAGCTGGACAGGAGGAGAGGAGGTGAACGCTGGTTTTATCTTCCTCCTCGTCCATGCAGGTCCTACAAAAATCGTTAATGATTTCTGTAGGACCTGCATTTCTTATGAAGCTAATTTTAATTCCATTACTTCAAAGAAGTTTTCTAGTTCTTCTGGCAACTAATTTCAGTCAAATTTGTGTGGAATGAAAAATTTTTGCGAACACAGCTTGAAACAAGTTCTGTAAAGAGATCGAATGGCCGTCACGAGATAATCTCCATTTGAATATCTAGTTCTCAACTCTGCAACGCATTATAATCGGATAGGTGAAATAAATGTGTCGCCTTCTTTCTTATGTCAAGTAATCGTGTGACTATTTCCAAAGTTCAGCGAGGCACTAACGCACTTCGCTTAGAAAGGGTTAATATCTTCTAATACCCTGTCCTCGTTGGATGTATTCTGGCAGTTCATCCAGCTTGATGAGTCTTATGTCAACATCGTGCACTATTCAAAATGCGCATCAGTTCACCCTTAAGCCTACCTTCGGACGTACTGTAAAATATAGAGATTCGTTTCTAAGTCGCAGTAGCGCAGTGGTTAGTGTGCTGGACTACTGTGCGAGGGATCCCAGGTTCGATCCCCGGAAAAACACAAATTACATCTTAAGATTTTTTATACTGCGCCACCTCTCGCGAACGTCTGACAAACATCCGAGAGTATGACTGTCATGAAAAAGCTTCTCAATTCAGCCGTTCGGACTCGGCATAAAATTGTAGGTCCCTTCCATTCGTCCCAAAAATAGAAACTCACACAAAACGAATGGTTGCGAGAAGCTAGGCCTAGGGTGTCTACACGCCTGTTGCGCCACCTATTCATTTTTTTTGTAAGTCGAACAACACGCATGTGGAATGCACACGGTTTTCCCCTCTCACTTCAACCCACAATTGTTTAAAACTAATGTGCACCAGTAGCCTCTTCTCTATCCTCCCTATTAACTCGTCCACTCGGGCTGTGCATTAGCATTTTAAGGGAACAAAACCCCCCTGAGCACTAGTGAAAAAAAAAAAACTATTCAAAAACCTTTCAAGATTCAAGCGGCATCCATGTAGCTGTAGATATGTTTCGAAATAATTTTCAAATTATCACAGATTGAGATACGAGCTTGAATAAATGCAACCCCATATGTCCATATAGTTGCACAACCACACATTATTATAGCCTTGGCAATACTGCCCATATTGACCAATATTCCATGTTTCGCCTTCATGCTACGCGATAATTGTAAAAGCTTATTTCACAGTCGATAGCGTGTTGATTGCTGCTCTGAATCAAGGCTGTATTATAATCTCTCGAGTGGTGTAAATGATTTCCGAATCAATATATACATTCAAACCATTTATACAGTATAATCGCCAAAGTACCTACTGCATTAAGTGCGTTGAAGTAGCTTATAACACCCCATTCCACTCCACCCCAAAGCAAGCACTCCAGAGCGACACTATTAAGAGGCAACAACAAAACTGCAGTGGCAGTCCTATCTACCACGTGCCCGCTAAGCACGTGGATACGAAAATATCCCAAAACAAAAGTTTTCCCAGTATCTCGCATTTTTGCATTTTCACTACTCGAATCAGCTCTCTTAAAATATTTTCCCTCGACTACAGCTGAGTAACAGGTGCACAAAGAGATGCAAAACTTTTAAAAAAGCTTTTCCTCCGGAAAATGGGAAATTCAGTGCACACCACGTTCGAGGCGGTCCAGCGTGGAAAATCTCGTATCAGCATTAGTCTCCGTTGTATTTTCCCGCAAATCACACGCGCGGATAGTGATTGCGTGCCATAACACACACAAGTGTGTCACTGTGCCGTTGGATTGCGTAAAACGTGAAAAACCACTCTTCGACTATAAGTGAAAGTGTTTAGTGCTGTATTAGAGTAGCCGCAATGTGGAAAAAAGCGATTTTCCCATAATTCCTCGCAAAAGGAATAACAACGGTCCTTTGATGTTCAGTGATTTTGTTTAGTCGGTTATTGCTAATTAATAGTGCGTGGGATTTTTTTTTTTTAATTTTTATTGTGAACAAAATACTAGCCCATTGTGCTCTGCAAATATTATACTGAGGAACTGCTGTCTGTTAGACAGTCGCTTGGAATACTCAAATTAATTGGATTAACCATGGTTCCAGATTCAACGCCATTCATCTCTTGAAGGATAACACTAGAATGTAAGTTTTATCTTTTACCATTGCACATCACTTGAGATTTCGTTTCACGCTCTGTTGCACACTGTTATTTAAGATTATGACTGCAGGGCACCAGATGCTTATGGCCTTGGTTCATTCTGAGATACAACTTGTAATTAAGCGGTTTTATTTTTTTGTTCTTGTCATACATAATATACGTCCGGATATATGTACTGTACGTGTATGGGAATTTATGAACTGGAAAAATGGTCCTGCAGGGGATGATGGTTCACAAAAAACAGAAGTAAAATAAGTGTGGACTATTTTTTGGCTTTGGGGAAGAAAAAAACATAAAAAACTGTCGGTTTGTAGAAGTTGATTTCAGATTTCTTATGAAAAAAAAAAAAATATAATCCTCACCAATGCATCGAGTTTTTGGATAAATTTTTAAAATTTGAAAAATTCGCTTGTAATTGATTTACGACCATAAAGATCTTACGACGTTAGAGCACACTCCGCGCCACTTGAATAGCACACCCCCTAAAGGTCGGTTTTCTATCGCCCACTGGTCCCAAACCAAGCTTGCTAGAGACTTAATTTTGTTTTTAAATTAAAGTTCATTTAATTGTTGGGATTTGAACAGAAGAAAGATTTAAAATTAAAGCTTTAAGTATTAAAAAAAATTATCAACTAATGACCAGCAAAATTTGGGGTATTAATTTTGCGCTGCTTGAATAGAACACTTACATAAATGAAAAAAACATTTTAGAGAATTCTGCTTCTTTTTAACACAAGCATTACTTAAATTTAGGGTAATTGGAGTATTTTTGGAGATTTAAAAAAAATTGTTCAATTGTGTTTTGAGCCACCTTTCTGCTCCAAACTGCACACATCCGGTTGGTGTATTATCTTGAAATACTGTATAAATTGTTAGAATTTTAGTGTATGCTCAGACTGTATAAAATGTCAGATTTAATAAAATAAAACTTACTTTATACGAGACTACAGAACCAGACTGATGTCATTTATTAAGGATACTACAGTTGGAATTGATGCATTATACAAATTGGCCAAATAATTTAGCGAAATCGAGCTTCAAGCTGATTCGATGGATTGGACTAGTTTAGATACAGTCGAATATTGTTGTCCCGATCCATAAACTTGACGTGTCAACCATTGCCAAACATTTTCGATGATATTCAAATCCGGTGAGTAGTCCGGTCAGATTAATAGCTCCACAATTTGGCTCTATAAATACGTTTTATCTAACAACCCGGGCTGTATGTATTGGCGCTTTATCATGTTGTTAAATCAACGGCAGAGGTCTAAAAAGGTTCTGAAAATATGTTAAGGCCTTATAAGGAAGACAAAGCATTCATTGTGGTTAACAAAAATTTTAATTTTCGGGTGCCATAATACGAAATGGCCCCCACACCATCACACCTTCAACTCTGCTATGCAGCCGTTCAAAATGATGAGTTCCTTTGCGGAGGTAATGGAAAAATTGAGTTCAATTTTTATTAGAGTCGATAAATCAATTAAATGTTGACCGCGACTACGCTTCAAGTGGTCCATCCAGAATGTTCAATTTTGGCATACTTTTTTCAACATAACAGATATCAACTGGTATCTCAGCAATAACACGAATTATGTTGTCTTCCAAGGCGGCCGGCAGTAGTTGCTGGCTTATTCACATATTCCCACAAAAAATAGTCCATCATCGGCGTAAAATCGCACGATTTAGGCGGCCCAATTCACAGGTCTAAAACGTGAGAAGAATTGCTTACCAAATTCGCCTCGCAATATGTCCATGGATTCGGGTACTGTGTGGCATGCCGCATGTCCTTTTGAAACCACATGTCGAGCAAACCCAGCTCTTCCATTTTGGGCAAAAAAAAAGTCCGAAATCTTCGAATTATAGCGAGCACCATTGACCGTAATGTTATTGCCATCATCTTCTTTGAAGAAATAAGGCCCAATGATGCCACCGGCACATAAACCACACCAAACGGTAAATATTTGTGGGTGCATTGGCAGTTCTTGCCATAATATACTAAAATTTTGTTTATTAACGTAGCCTGCTCAGTAGGACTATTGAGACGACCATAAAATGGACGAAGTGGTCTAAGCGCATTTTTTACTGAGCAGGATTTTTGGTAATAAAATTGAACAATTTGCAAACGTTATTCGGGCGTAAGTCTATCCATGGCAGTGCTAACTAACAATTTTTTACTTTACCGCGTGTCACGAATCACGCGTGAACTGTCAAAAAAATCAGGCCGAAGAACTAAGCAGCAATAAAATCATACTTTACTTTGATTACATGAATAAGCCAGGCCATGGGTGAAAAACAAACCCTTTCGGCGATAATCTCAGATTTGTCTTGCAGTATGATTTACAGTCACTTGTTGATTGGAAAATCATCACCCCTATCGTGGAATCCGCCGGGGGGAATTATTCACGGAAAAGAATATTTTGGTATCGTCGCATCCGCAAAGTGTTCAGTTCTCCGAGTGGTTACTGCGAATAAGTTTCACTGTATCCTTAAAAACATTCAAATCGAATTTTTCCCGAACTGGGAACTGTTCACTTTGCGGATTCGACGATACCAAAATATTCTTTTCCGTGAATAATTCCCCCCGACGGATTTCACGATAGGGGTGCATAAATCTCGGTGAAAATCGAGCAAACATTGCGTCTAGATCAGAATCAGATGTGGTGGTCGTCTACAACTGATGATCCCACCCACCAATGAAACGGATTTTTAGAGGTTATGGCATTCCAATATAAACCAACGCAGCGCTGCCAGAAATGTATTTTCGTGTTCAGTGGTCACCACGAACTAAGCTCACAAAGTTACAGCCTCGCTAAAATGACTTGAGAAAAAACGTTGCTAGCTCTTAGATACTCTATTATAGGAAGTTTTGTCAGTATTTAAAAAAATAAAACCAAAAAAAATATATCACGTTTTTTATAAGATCAATAAATTCATTATTTATTTTTATAAGTAAGAAATTCCGTTTTAGTCTAAGAGCCCGCAGTAAATTTTGGACGTGAAAGGCAACCGGATGAATTTTTACATAAATACGTTGCTCTGATGCCCAAGATTTTAAATACGCCCGTCTGGCAGCGCTTAATGGCAGCTAAAGGGTGCAACTGCACATTAAAAATGCGTTTTGATTCAAAACAGGAATAATTAGTGCAACCGCTTGAATCTACTACCAAATAATAGAGAATGGTCCCCTCAGTACAAATACATGTATCCAAGACGTTTTAGGTGTCGCCAAAGCCCTCCCAGACGCGGTGGAAGTGAGTTCAAAATTTCAATTTTGAATAATTAATGCAACCGCACAAATTTTTCCTAAAATGTAGGATATTACAACGTAGATACAAATATGAAGGTCCAAGACTTTTTGTGTGTTACTAAGGGCTTGCCAGACGAAGTCAAAATTTTGCTAAATTGCCATTTTGGAATAATTCATGCAACCACTCAATTTTTATTTTAGAATTTAGAGAAAAACCCCCTGATAACAAATATATAAGTCCAAGACGTTTCACAAGGTGTTTCACTTGTCGCCAAGTCCTTGCCAGATGCATAAAAAAAAAAATGCACACTGAAAAAGTATTAATTAAACTGCATTTCATATTTGGTTACATTTTATCATTATTAATTTAAATTAATGTCGATGCCTTTGCCTTTAGGTTAGGTTAGGTTTGTGGGCTGGCGAGGAGTACTTCGTGACACACTCAGGTCAATACTGACCCATTGGAATGCCCGTAGCGGAAAGAGGTTGTCACTTGCCCATTATAACCCTGTAATCAAATTACTTACTGTGCTACTAACATACAAACCATCTTGATGATTTAACGAAGTTCATTATCTAATCATTATCATTCCGCTGATCGTTCAATATTGGGTCCTGTGATGTTATTGTACATGTATAGTATATGTACATGGATTCTTTGGGTAGATGGGCTGGTTGGCAATTTTAATTCGTGTTACAGTCAGTCTTCCAGTAAAAAGAAAGAGTACCTATTTAAGGGATTATATACATGCTTATTACAAAAGTTGCAGTTTTTTTTTTTTTTTTGAATACATATGCAATTTCAACTTAGGTATGTGACAAATTTCTTTCCATTTTAACCAATCAGAATATCCGATTGGTATTCACATCACTGGCATCAATCATTTTAACGCTTCTTAACAAAACTTCTGATGATAAGATAACAATAGCTGACCATCTTGAAGTGTTTTTAACGAACCACAGATTCTTTATGTCAATACCTAATGCTGTTTATAGACTTTGCGATAAATGTCAAGTGGAGACACTCCACCGTGTCGCTTGGTATCTCAAATTATAAAAATGATTAGAGGCAAATGCATGCAAATATTGGTCAGTATTATTTACAAACATATTTATTGGGTAGATCGGTTCTACGATACGAATATAAATAACAGAGCTTGAGTTTTATTTTTTTTATTTTAAGTGTTTGTGGCAATCAGAAGATATTGGGATAAAATATTAAAAATAAAAAATAAATTCATAATTTCACAAGTCCTCTGGGGCTTAATAAATTCTTATTTTTGAAATTGTAAAGGTGACATTTCGTATATTGATACCAACCATAGATATTAACGTTTACTGATTGGTAAGGTCCATTTGGGAATAATAAAAATGTGCACGACTGGGTCGCAGGTAACTTTCTCGTTTATTGCGAATCTCGCAGAATCTCAGAGTCATTTCAGCAAATTTTACGTTTAAAATCATACCCACTCAAGGTGTAATTAATACCGTAAATACATACTACATAAACATAAACCTACGTATTAACTAGAACACTTTATTATGTACTTTCAAATTTCACCCCGAACTGACACTTGAAGGAGGCAAGTAGGCGATGAATTTCAAATTATATTGCTATGTACTGAAGTTTTGGACTTTACAAAAATATACCGTGTGTGAATACATATCGGGATTTGGGTAGTCATTTTTGAGAAATATTCATAAAACGGCAATATTCGAGTTTTCTGAGAAAAACTAAGTACGTGATCATGTTTAGTATGCTTATGTTGTCTTAAATATGTATTTTGATCAAAATCGTTAGAGCGGTTTTTTGTAAAATTACGCTGACAAATCTTACAATTTGGATTCGAAAAGCACTGTTATTAAACTGTTTAGCTGAAAGCTGAGTACGACATATTCTTCAGGATATAAACATTACATAGCAGTTACATTTTTAACCAAATCGAAAATGGGGTTTTCGAGATGTGTGTAGTACCGCTTTTTGCGATTGGGGTGGAAATCGAAGGATGCATTCATGGTTCAAAAAACACTGTTTTTCAACTGTTTAGCTCAAAACTGAGCAAATGGTATTACTATGGATTTAAGCATTACCTGACAGTTACATTTTTATCATAATCGAAAATGGCGTTTTTGAGATATGAGCAGTTTTTAAAGTATGTACTATTATTAGGGATTTGGGTGAATATCAAAGGACGTAGTCTTTTTAGGGAAAAACTGAGTTTGCTATCAAGTTAAGAATGACAATAGTACCTTAAAAATAATTTTTTTTTAAAAATCGTTTTTATCATTTTCGAGAAAAAGGCAATTTTCAAAACTGCCGTTGCTGGTACCGCTAATATTAGGGCTAGCATAAAAAAAAAAACGTCCCGAGCGGGAAGCCCAAAAACTCTAAATACGAAGTTTGAAGCAAATCCGTCCAAGCGTTTAGATTCCCCAGGGGTGGGACAGACAGACATACGGACGGACAGAATTGCGAGACCCACTTTTTTGAGTTCCCCTATCATCGTAATATCAGAATTGATCAAAATCTCGAGTTCGAAATTTTGTACGAAAACAATATCTTTCTCTTAGATACTACGTATACGAGAAAGTTAAAAAATAGAACAAAACTGTTCAACAATTCTCTCCTAATTCCAAAAAGAAATAAATAACTCGTAATTGTGTCTTAAGAATTTGCAGCCGAATACATAATGTGGATGAATGCCATAAAATTAAATTTTTGCCAGCTAACTTAATCGACCGACTGCATCTACCTATACACGGAAGCTATCGAAGGCAAACCTTTTTTGGTAAAACTTTCAGACCATATAACTAGAGCTACATATCTTCCTTTTCTCATATTATCCTTTTTTTGTTCGGAGGAATTTTGTGATCTCTTTTCCCCTTGATATCTTTCTCTATGGCATATGATTGTGAGATGTGACGATGGATCGAACCAAATCAGATGCCAAATCAACTACAATCTCATTACCTCATTAGTGCGCTATTGTCTAAAAAGTTAAAGATATCAGTCATCAATCTTAAGCCAAATATAAGTTCGTGTCGTATGGGGGAAAGTGACGAGTAATAATCACCCCTATTCCCGTTGGCGTTTGTCGTAAACGCCTAATATTTCATTTCGGTTTTAAATCAATGTTTGTAACTTTTTTGATCAAGCGATTTGAAAATACAGTGAACACATAGAAAAAATCGTTAACAAGCAAAATCGTTAACAAAAGTTCGAAAAAAAATCTGAATATCGTTTTTATAACGACACGACAAATGAGTCGTGAACGACAAACGCCAACGGGAATAAGGGTGAATGTTTCTCGCTTACATTTATAAGAAACCCCCATGACCAGCGCCCCTGTCATTGCAAGCAAAGGTACCTTACCTATCAATAGCTGAGTGTATTTGAGTGAGAGCATTTTGCGTAGTCTTGCATTTTCGCGAATGTGCGAAAATTTGATTAAAATTTTGTCATCTCTACTACTTTATAAAAGGCAACGTCCGTCTGTTTGTCCCTCCATAACACGAGAACCATTCGTCCGATTTTCGTGATTTTTTTCTGATTTATAGATGTGTGACCAAATTTGGCCTTTGGGTAGGTGAGAATTGTAGAAGATAAAAGAGGGGTCGCGAGGAGTAAGGGGGGTCTCACGAACCGTTAACCGTATGAAAGTTTGTATATTCATACATAAGTTAAAATTATAACATGCCTCATTCATTGTTTTCCAAAATTCGTCCTATAAGGGTTGAAAAAAAAGAGGATGAGAACATTTCTGTTTCTACCTTTACTACGCTCAACTTGCCATTATACTCATAAAACTATGTAGGTCAATTCAAGAAATGCTTTTAATTGTTAACATTCTTAGCTAAGAACTAAGTTGATGACGGGGGAGGGGTGAGGGGGTGGTAGGGACGAACTCTGGAACTATTTGGTCAATTTTAAAAATTCCTTCAATATTGTATTTGGCTGCGATTGGGGGAAGGGGAAACAAGGGTATAGGGGCTATCTTCAGAACTACTCGGCCATTGCCGAAGTTTATACTGAAGGCAGCGTTGCCATAAGTGCAGATTTGTCTGCATTTTGCAGATTTTCAGCGCAGACTTTTAAAATCCCAAAATGTGCGTGACAGATTTTGTCTGCATTTATTTGGTTTGTTTAGTAATTTTGAGCTGCACGGAGGAGAACAAGAAAGTAGAGGTTTTTGCGCTCTATAAGTAGAAATGCTGTCTAAAACGGTCGCACTTCTGGTCTTATGAGGCTATAATGAATGCGTCTAGCTCTTACCTGTCAAAATTAAATTTTTTGATATTGTAATATTTATGAATCCAGATTTTTTTTCCATGGAAATCTGCATTGCAGAATTTTCCTTCATAATTGCAGATTTCTCGAAATATTTTCATGGCAACACTGACTGAAGGATACAATGATTTTTATATAATGCAAGTGAACTGTTATAGAACTGAACTGAAGCGTTTCACTTGAACGTTTCATTTGAAACGCTTAAGTTGAACTTGACTTTAAGGCTTCCCAGCTGTTCTTTGAATGCGAGTTGCTGTAAGGTTTACTTAACCCAGGCTATCATATACCAGGCACCCTATATGGGTATGATGTATGTGAATATGAAACATAATACAGCTCCACCAGCTACCATGACTCTAATTATTAGCAGTTTGATATATGCGTCTGTAAGTCAATGGCAATTAATAAGACCCGCTGTAGAAGAAACACGGTCTTCTAAACGTCTTCTAGATCTAGTAAAAATGAAATTAAACATATAAATCCCACACAATGTTTTTTTTATAGTTCTAATAAAAAACCAAACCAAGCATGATTCTACTTTCGGATTTTGTCCTTCTCCAAAAATACCTATTAGCCATAATGAAATACAAAAAATGTTATTTCTCTATATGTAGGTGTATGTAGTTTCATAATGGCTATTTATAGCAACCTTGTAAAGGATGTAAGTAATTGCCGGTTTATTGTTCGAGTAAAGCAACCCCAATCCTTATAGCCATGAATTCGCACATAATGAAATGATGTAGATGATTTACGTTAATTGCGGTTAAATAAATTAAGATTAATATTATTCTATGAGTTAGCGTATACATAGCTGTGTACCTATAGATCGGGTGTGATGGCCTTATACCTAGTTAGTGACCATGATGTAGTAAAAGTAGGAATAAATGCATACAAATCTATTTAATGAAATGAGATTGGAGTTACACATCCGCTATTTGGAAGAAATACATGAACCATCTTTAAATTCGCAGCGTTAAATAATATCAATAGTCAATACCACACCTTGAAAAACTCTTACTTACTTACTTGAGGTGATGCTACAGTCAGGGTTGGACCTGCCACTTACCTAAAAGCGTTAACGAAGATTCAAAGACTAGCGTGCATCGGCACCACCAGCGCGATGAGGACAACTCCACCCGCAGGACTTGAAGCTATCTTCAACTTGTGTCCGCCAGACATTCATATACAACTATCGGTCGCAATTAGTGCAATGAGAATCAGTCAATCGGTAAAATGGAATTTGAAGGAAACAGATCATTCTATAATATTATAGAATATAGGTATCACTCTGCTGTGTTCCGAGACATGAAGGCATTCCAAACAATAAGAAAGCACACAAATTAGCAAAACAAGGTTCGACAGCTGTTTCGGAACAATCTGATCGCTCTGTGGACATCCCGCCTTGCACACTCAAGCTTGAAGCAGGGATAAAAGCCACAAAAGAGGCAAACGCTAGATGGGCCACCTTAAATACCACAAGAATTCTATGGCCGTCAAGATAACGAACTTCTTCAAATCAACAAGATGGTTTGTAGTAGCTCAAAAAATCTGTATAGGTTATGGTTTCAAAAATATTTTTAATTTAATTGCATTTCTTAGATACTTACGTAACTCATTTGTTTCAAATGATAAAATCATAAATGAAAATTATCCAGCTTCGGCTTCATCCAAACCTAAGAGAAAGTTCATAAAACATAAAATATTAAGTTAAAAAAATAACGAAACGTTGTCAAATCCAAAGCCAGATACAAACAACTTACAAGCGTCTTGTACCTATAGCCGAGTTTCGCCATGAAAATCCAAGTGCTCCGCGGAAAGATGAGAACAAATATGAAAATTCCGTCAGACTAGCTAATTTTGTGCTTCGGAAACTTTGTCATTTTGATCGCAGCATTGGAATTTGTGTATTGGTTACGTACATAGTACAAAAATGAGAAAAAAATAAATCGTGTAGATAAAATACTGCAGAATTTCAGAGCATTAAAATGGAAACGAATCAATCAATCAATGGCATTGACAGGGACGAGATGTGGTTGTTCTACGAAGCTTGTTTTTGGGGTAAATACACGTTTCTAAGAAGACCGGACGTTTTGAGAACCGCATAAGAAATGAGATTGGATGCAAAACTACTAAAAGTAAAGATTTCCGGACAAGTAAAGCCAATCCATTTTTGATGTCAATAAAAATTAGAAAGATGGTTGCAAATAAACTCTATAAAGAACTAACGGCCAGGGCTGTTAGGCGCTGTGTCCTAGAACAAAACCCTCGTGGATGCATATTGAACAAGAAAACATATTATGTCAAAAAAAAACCTAAGAAAAAAATGGAATTTCGAAAGACTTCACTTACAAAACCATTGACATTTTGGAAAAAAGTTCTTTGGAGTGTCAAATCCAAGTTTAATTTACATATTTCTATCCAATGGACAAGTGTATGTAAGGCGTCCTCCACACAAAGAATTGCAGCCAAAATACACGCTCTTTAGACCATAAAACATGGAGGAGAGAAAGTAATGGTCTGCGGTGCATACTCTTGGTTCGGTGTTGGTCAATTAGTTGTATAAGGGTCGACCCTTGATCAACACGCTTATAAAAGCATATTAGTGAAAACACTTTTTTTTTTCATAAATGCAAGTAAGATATGATTTCTAACATCACAACAACGATCCTTAGTATACTCCGCTGAGAGTGAAGCAATAGCTTAGAGATAACAAAATAAATGTTTTGGATTGACCCGGGTAAAGTCCCAACCTGAACTCATTGAAAACATGGAAAACATGTGAGCCAACATCGAAAATTCGAAAGTGCATTAAAATCCAAAAATTCAAGAAATGCTGAAGAGCTTTTCGAAAACACTAAAAATGTCTGGAACTATTTACCACAACATTATGATGCCGAATGGGCGCAGTGGCTCAGTGGTCAGTGTCCTGGACTACTGTGCGAGGGGTCCCAGGTTCGGTCCCCGAAAAAACGCAAATTATAGCTTAAGGTTTTTTTCTTTGCTCCGCACCCCTCGCGAATGTCTGACAAACATCCTAGACTCTAACAGCCTTATTTATAAACTTTAAAAAGCCTTATTTATAAACTTTATACACTCTTTGTAATACATAGCTCAAAACGCAAAAATATATATTAGATTTTTGCGTTTAGAGTTATTATAGAGAGTGTATAAAGTTTATAAATAAGGCTGTAAGTGTCCTGAAAAAGCTTCTCAAATCAGCCGTTCGGACTTGGCATAAAATTGTAGGTCCCTTCCATTTGTCCCAAAAACAAAAACTCACAAAACAATGGCTGTGAGTAGCTAGTTCTAGGGTTTTTATACGGACCTGTTGCGCCAAATATTTATTTATTTATAAGATTCCGGATTTTAGTGGAAATTCTTTAGAAAAGATTGACTGCAGTTTTAAGAAAATAAATATTGGTAATTTTTATAAGTGTTGGAAACTGGAATTTTAAAGTTTTTCTTTTTTGTGTCAAACTCGAAAATGAATAACAAATATGTTTAACAAATGTTTTGGAATTCTTTTTTCTTAAATATCTACTAAATTTAAATATTTTATAAAATGGTAAAAGTCACATGACGTAGGTACATGTTACTTATTTCTTCAATTTAATAAAATTTAAAAAAAAATCGGAAAATAATACATAATTGCGTTTTCCATAACTACGAAAAATCGGATACGTACGGACGAAATGCTCCGCAAGGAATTTCTCTCCAGAAAAGTGCTCCGCGACCAAAAAAGATGGGGAACCGCTGACCTATAGCCTTTGGATATTATAAGCAATCACGTCCCACCTGAGTTTGAAAAAAAAATGCTCAGGGCAAGCCATTGCGGAACTTAAGGACAATGTTTTTCCTCCTATGGTCGACTAAAAAAAAAAGAAACAGTCAGCAATAAAAGGGTAAACATTGAGCCCTATAAACATTTAACTCATCAATAAGTTTCATAATTGTGCACAATCAGCCCCCTAAAGTGACATAGATATAGACATGGATGTGACGCACCACCCTCGTTACTCATGATCATGACCCACGATACTTTTCCGCGAAAAAACCTCTACAACAAAATCCAACAGGTAGCAGTTAATTAAAAAAAAAACAAAACCTGTTCCCACAGTTTCAAGAAATTCATTTCAAAATTACACAAACAAAGCAAAAAGTAAACACAATTTAAAATAAATAATTAAATGATGTATACACAATCATTATTCACCACATCATCGCCACGTACGTTATTTAAACAATTTCACGCAATTATGGCAACAGTCTGTCGCTCCATTGGAGCGATAACTTATGTGTGTGTGTATGGTTTTAAATCGCCTCAGGCCATCACCAATATCTATATCACCATTCACCATGCTAATTTGTCTGCAAAGACTTGTAAACTGCTCTAAATGTTGTCATCAAAAAGAAATCTCACTCATCTTCACTCCACTCCACAATAACCTCTGTCATATCAATAGCCATCGGGAGGCTTTCATTTCATCCCTTATACCATCAGCGAGCGCGTTGGTATTTTTCTCAGCCTAAATGTCGTTCCATAAGCAGATTTGAAACACTTAAGCAAATCAATTAGGGGAAATCCTATTTAATGAACCATTTGGAATTAAATTAATTTACATCCCACCCGTGGAGTACCCCTCGACCATGATGGGTCCCGGTATAATATTAATGAAATTATTTCCCATCACAAGCATGGGCTGGGCATCCCTTAATCGGCCTCCCCTCTCTGGGTAGCCACATGTCAGTGTGTCGGCATGGATACAAACAAGCAGGCAACCAACTGTCCAAAGCTTTTCACAAATGGCCTTTGTGCGCCTACGTCTTATATACCATGTCCTTTGGGATTCTTCTTCTCCTTTTTCTTCGTCCATTCGGTCGTCCATCCCTCTCACTTTGAATGAGAGAAAACTATTTGGACTTATTCGAATGCCTAAATTGATTGATTGCCAGTAGGAATGAGTGTGTTCGTACTCAAGTTCAACTGAATCCTATAGGTCCTCTCGAAGTTCATTGAGCGTAACGAGGCAAAACTTTATCGGCACGAGTTGGATTTACCCTAAGACCAAACAGAAAGGAGAGACGCAGCTATTTCCAGGTGAATGGTACTAATGTGTCTAATCGAAATGGACCGCAAATAACACCGTAATTCGGAAAAGTAACACAAAAACAAAATTCAAGAAATGCCCCTCAGAACCGATAATAGATTCCAACAAGGCAAGGCGGGAGTTTGTGGAACAACTCTTTGATGAGGGTGCAAAGAAACAATATTTGCCATTCCTGTCGGCCACTGCCGGTGTTGGGATATTGCGTTTAGCAGTTTATCGACTCGCACTCACATAGTGGGCTTAATAAGAAACATAACCCGAAGGGTATACGGTAAGTCCGATTGGAAGTATGTCATGTATGTGGATGAAGGGAGAATGAGACAAACTTGGGGATAAACCTATAAGTATTTTAAGAACTTTTAGGAGGGTTTTTTTTTTGCTGCCACGGTGTATATATGAGATGAGAAGGGATCAAAGTATTTTGGCGAGTTCATGGCGTAATGGAATTCTTGGAAGCGGTAATCCACATCGAAAGTTACTCTTTTCGTTTAATGTAGTACGGATTATTTGAATAGAATAGCCTTTCCATCCGCATAAGATTACCTTTGCGGTATCTCATTCGATATAAACTGAGACTTAAGCTGCGGGATGGATTGTGGTAACTTATTTCATTTCGAGTCGCAATGGCAGACAGATTGTTAAATTTTAATAAATTCTTATTTTAGAAATGGAACTTGTAAACTGTCAAATGTGTAGGTAGAGGAACATACTTTGCGATTGAAGGAAAAAGGGTTGTCATTATTTACACAAATAGAGTGAACTTTGTTGCAGGAAAGGCTTGCTTTTAACTGATTGACAATTAACAAGTAAATGTTTGATCGACTGTAACCTTAAACATTGTGGGTAGAGGGTAGGACTGCAGTGGGGAGAATTTGTAGTCAGAATTGAGTACCTACAGTATGCCCCTGAGAATATTGATGCAAAAGTTTGGGGTTGAAATGCAGTCCCAATGTAGTAGCTGAGGGGAACCACGGACTGCACTTCACTGACACATAAGACTCCATCTGAGAGCAGATTTTTTTCTGTGAACCTTGGCGGTCTGTACAATAAATAAGAGGAACTGAAATCACATCAAGTTGGTGAAGATCAGTGCTTTGAAACCTCAATTGTACCTAGGTATACTGATTGAGTCCATCTGCACCTGACTTCTGAAATCTATTTCCACTATAGTGATGAGTGAGAAGAACACAATATGCTCCGTCGGAAAAGGCGAACTAAACAAATCTCAAACAGAGCAAACTTAGGCAAGAAGTCTCTCACATCAAGGCAATCTACATCGATGTCTAATTCACTACAAAAGCCTTATATGCACTCACGCCTGCGCCAGGAGAAAAGTACCAAAATTACCAAATGACCAAAAATCGTTGGAAGGCATAGCAGACACTTCACCGAGTCCGGTAGGCTTATTGACTTTGCGAAGTACCTTTATTAGCAGTATAAGGTTTCCTGATCATAGTATATATTCGTTGTAAGGGACTCCCTCAGTACTCTAGATTTGCAAAACATCCGAGCGGCTAAAATGGACATAGAGCCTCGTTGCGGGAAAGGTAAAATTAAGAATGTTTGCTCTATAAAGAGTCTAAATACTGAACGACTTTGAACCACAAAAATCGTCAGAAACATCTTAAACTTTCCAGAACTCCTACCCAGTCAGGATCAAGTTTCGAGACTGAGTAGTATTAATGTCAAAAAAAAAAAAAAAAACGACGCTGCGACTAATGCCCTGCGTTTCGCCTGGGTTGAAGAGACTTCTTCCTAGCACACTCAGATGATTGACTTTTGGTCAAGCAGAAAATCGAATCATTCAGTCATTCATTTTCAATATCCGCGATTATCCATGGTAGGTTGCTCAAGTGGGCCCTCCATAGCTTTTGATTGTCCGTCATCGACTTTAAATCATCAAGGCCAATCCCCATACGGGTAGACGATAGATTGTGGACTTGATGTAACCATCTCATCCTGGGTCTACCTAGACGATGTCTGCCTAATGGTACGGATTCGATAGCACGTCGTAGGATCCTGGTTGGGGACATGCGTTTAACATGACCAAACCACCGAAGCATAGACCGCTCCGTCCGGCTGCTCGACATTGAGTTCCTTACGTGTTCTGGTGTTCCTAATGCGATCTCTACGGGTCACACCAGTAATACAACGGAGGAATCTCATTTCGAAAGCTTGTATCCACGAGGTAGGTAGCAATTGAGTTCCCACCTGTAATGTGCGGCCTAATGTAACCTTATCTAACCTAACTATCAAAACCTGTATGAAAACCTTCGGGTTTGCAAGACTACCGAGTCGTTTAAAAGTGTATGTAGGCCAAAGAGCTATCGGAAAGTTCTTCTAAATCCTTTTCTATTCCTAATAATTATGTCAGAGTGCTCGACATTAGCAAAGATAGTTTGGTCCTAGCTGATTCTCATTTTCTTGCTATAATGTTTTAGCATATTGTGTCTGATGATAATGGCCGTAAGAGAGGATATCGTAGCTCTTCGCGAAAACGTCTTGTTATGAACTTTGATTCAGAAAATATAGCTTTTATTACCGCTTTGCAGTTAACGAAATAAATACTTACTATCTTCATGAGATATTGCCATCTTTGCAGCCTCTTTAGCAGCTATTATCATTGCTGGTATGCAATGCTGTTGTCAGGAAGTCCTTCGGAGTGGAGACCTGCACCAAAACCGAATGTGTGAATGGATATTGTTGTTGTTGATCCGATGGGTATCAGTTGGAATTGTTTCCATTCATCCCTACTGAGGAAACCAGTGACAAATTAGAAGTCATTATCTACCAAGAGGGTGAAATTTTTGTTAAAAGTCAATGTTTAGATTTCATAAAATAATTTGTCACTTGTTTCCCCAGTAGGGCTGACTATTTGACCATTTTTGGCCAGAAGTCCCGGTTTAGAGAGTATAGAAAGAGTTTTCCTAGAATGGCGCGCACAAGACCTCAATCAATTCCAGGTAAGCAACTGAAGACTACTGTAGCTAAAGATCTGGCATATTGCTTAAAACGATGGCGAAGAATTGAGAGTTATGGAGGCACCACTTAAACACGTTACACTCGCGACCCACTTAATGAATAAGCGGCCCAATTAAATAAAAAAAAAATTAATCTTGGAAAAAGAAACAAACCTCGACAAGTATAAAACTTAAGATCTTTGAAGGTTTAGATCAATCATTTGTAATGCGTGGCAAGTTTGGGGAATCTTTTGCATCTTTTAAGTATGTAAAACTTCTGATCAATACTATAATTTAAGAAATTTGGCAATGGTCATGGTGTTGTGGATGACTCGAGTGCCGTAAGTTCGAACATCGACGGAAAATAGCAATACTCTGCCACTAAACATAAAAAGGAACATCACTACACCAAAACAAGTAGTACAATGACAATCCACCCGAATTGATTTTTATATAAAAAAAGTCAACGTTTTTACCGAAGGATTACCCTATAAGAAGGCCTGCTTATAGCCATTAGAAAAGTCCATCCGAAAGAACACGAAATAGAACAAAACTGACACATCCATATCCATACTACTTATAAAATGCAACGTCCGTCTGTTCGTTTCTTCATAACTCGAGAAGCATTCGTCCGATTTTCATGATTTTTTTTCCTGATTTATAGATGTCTGGTCAACTTAGTTCGTAGGGTGGGTGAGAATTGCTCGGGAGTAAAGGGGTCGCGGGGAATAAGAGGGATCTCACGAACCGTTTGCCGTATGAACTTAAAAGTTTGTATGTTGATAGATAAGTCAAAATTATTACATTCCTCATTCATAGTTTTTCAAAATTCGAGCTAACATTCGTCTTTCTGGTCCATTCAGAGGGTGAGATATAATAAATTGAAATTAGATCTTATTTGGCCAAGTGCGAACAAAAATTGCTTTATCGATTGCAGTTGTGCTTAGGGGTAGTTTTATATTTCGTTCTAAAAATAGAATGATTACTCGAACGACGGGCATTCAGAATGCATAATTGTAAATGCTCATGAAATGCGTAGTTGAATTTGGTGTAGGGAATGGATTGGATATGCATAAAACAAACTACGTAGCCATAAGGAGTTGGTGATGCGTAAATATGTAGATTATGCACAATTGTACATATCTACATCTATATTTGAGATCTGCAGATCCTCGACTTCCTGAGGAACGAAAGTTACAGTCTCGATTAGGTTAAAGTCAAAAATAAATTGGTTATTGGTACGCAATCAAATTTAATATAGTTTAAAAAACTAATAAATTATGGCTTACTTTACTATATAGTTTATTTATAAACGTCATGGCAGTGCTGTCATTTGTCAGCCGAAACGTTGCAGCAGTTTTGCTGTCTCAAACCTCAAACAAAATATAACAGAGTGCGTCAAAAAAATTAAAATCAAGAAAGAAATTCTTTAAAACGTTTCAGAAATTCAAGTAACATGTCAAGCTTTGACACCAATTTTAGTCCTCCCATCAATGGATTGACTAAGCTGTCTTAAAATTAATTCAGTCTGACCAATTCTACAGGAAAACTCAGCAAAAATAAATCTAGAAAATTTAAAGATCAATCGATTATTTTTTCTTTGATGAACTAACATCAAAAGCAACATTTTAAGACCAAGATTGAGTTTAACTATTAAGTTTAAGTGCCCCAAAAAAAGCAAAAAAATTGTTCGGTTGTATTTTACGTACCTATTGCTATAACCTTTGTATATACATTCCTATAGTAGCTCCAATAGAGTAGTACACGTATCGTAATAGGTGTCGCTACTCATACTAAATCGAGAATTGAACGACCGAGAGCTTTGAGCCTTTGATAATATTATTCCTTATAAAAAAGCATTCGTTGAGATTTTCGTCCTTCATTCATTTGATTGTTCGTCGTTCGGTTTTTGTTTATTTTGTGTGCATTTTTTTTTATTGATTTTGAAAATTTGTGTTTTCGCAAATATTTTGACATTTTTTAACAAAGGCCAAATTTTATTTTGAAAACTTTTTTACTTAATTAGGCGGCTCTACATTTCGAAGTGAACCAAGGCTTTAACTTCTTCAGTTAGCACGGTCTTTGGCTTACTGTTTCCAGTTGCGTGCTCGACGTTGGTTGAGGTCCCCTTCAACTTGTGAGCGCCACCTAAGGCGCTACTGCATTGTTTTTTTGCTACATGTCCCAGCTATCTTAGAGAACTGATGTGCAATTTTTGATTAGGTCGATGTCGCTGAACTGCTCGTATAGTTTGTCGATGAGTCTTCTCGTCCAAAGACCGCCAACGTAGACGGGGCCGAAAATCTAATGAATAATCTTTCTTTCGACCGAGTATAGCTTCATCCGCTTTAGATAGAGTCCAAGCTTTAGCGAGATAAAGCAGGACTGGGATAATAAAGGTCTTATATTGAATCTTCTTAGTTCTTCGGAATAGAGCTCTATTACGCAATTGCTTCTAAGCCCAAAGAAACAGCGGTTGGCAAGTGTTATCCATCCTTTAACTTTTTTTGAGACGTAGCTATAAGAGCTGATAGCAGCTGTAATAAATGTCGCAATTTTTTCTTTTCTTTTCCTTTCTTGGATCGCAATAATGTCTGGTTTGTACCGCATGAGGACAGAGTCAAGTTTGTTTCTGGTTGCCATTTGAGGAGTTCAGTTATCCGAGGCTGGTTACATCTCTCATAACTAACTGTTTTTTTCCATGGTCAGGAAGTTACCCCGACGGCATAACCCTGAGAGAGCCAGGTCCTTGCTTTGAATTGGATAACATGTGTATGATATTTTATTGTTGGGAAGAGGCACCCAAAACGATTTGGTTTCGTGAGCCTATTTCTTGACCTAATCGAATGGTTGTTGCGGTGGTGAAACATTTTTTCTGTACGGTCGATGATTTTTTGGTTGGCATCATGATGTATGCGGTATATTTTGTTTTCCACCATATATTTGTTGGACAATCGTGTTTGACCAGTGTTTGACGATGGCGATGAGACATCTAGGTATATAACTTTTTTAGTCTATGGTTTGACTTAAACCAAAATGTCCCATAAAACGAAAAAGGTATTTCAAGCATCAAGTTTTAGTCTACCCACTACATTTATTAGAAAATAATGGAGATGATAGTTATTTGACACTCCATCACGAAACTTTACCTCCTAAATTATATTTAAGGAGTTGCTATCTTCTTTTTTTTCCTGATTGCATCTCACCCCTACATAGAAGAACTCACAAAACATTTGCAAACCCGTAAATATCCTCATGCACGTATCTGAATAACAGCTGAAAATACTGCATTGCTATGTTAACAGATTTAACCATTTTCTAACAAATTCTAGATCGGGATCGGAGAGGAAAAATGAAATATGGCAACCAGTCCCAAATACTAATTTTCTTTGAAAACATAAATAAAAAAAAATATTACTACCTACCTATTGTTTTTGCTTATCACATCAATTACTTTCGTTTAAATATAGCTTTCGTTTTGACGAAATTTTCATAAAAATTTAAAGCTTCATCTAAATCAATTGAGGGCACAAACCCAGTTTTCATTATTGATCGATTGAAGCGCCAAAGCTTCGGTGGGATACTGGTACAACATTTTTATTATATTTCTTGGCGCTACTCTACTATAGGAATGTATATACAAAGCTATAACTAAACGAATTAAACTTCCACTACTCATTAAGACCCAGCTTTTGAAGGGGTTAACCCAAGTAGGAAATATTTTTTAAATACCAAAGAATGGGAAGAATTTATGACTTGAACATAGCGCTGACGAAAGTGATAAATTTACACTTTCTAACCTCAAAACCAATCTTGTGGATAGTTCTCCTCCTAACCCTGACTCTAACCTAACCTAACCCCAAAACCAGAGAAGTCGTCCTACATCTCATCGGAACCCACCCAATATTGAGCTCAATTAGAATATCCAATTGGGGAATGAACTTTACCTCTCTCACTCTGTCGCTGGCACTTTAAATGGTGATAAATTTGCTAAATTTTCAAAATCTGCTCTAAAATAAAATGTAGCCAACTACAAATCATAATCGAAGTCAAACGAAAGCTATCTTCAGCTTGAAGTAATCTCTAGATTTTTTTCATTGTAAGCTGAAGTTGTATTCATTGAAAAAGTTGCATCACTAAATAAACTTGTCAAATCTATCTTTTTGACAATATTTCATGCAACGACTTTGTTTAGACTGATTTGCATGGCACTCTCGGTTCAATAGATGCTATGATGACATTCATCAATCATCATAAATGTGAAAACCGTCAATTGAATGCCAGAAAAGAAGCCCACGTCTGCACCTTGACATTTTTAGACCTACCCACACAAGGACTGCATGCCAATGACATTTTTTTTTTTTTAAATTACTTTTCAATTTTACATTAAAGTTAGCTCTACACGGTCATTTTTCATTTGCCTTGCATCACCTGTGTACATTCGTAGGGACATTCATCAACATCTTCATCAAGGCGCAGCAAAAGCAATTCAATCTCCATTTAGCTATTCAACACCACCACCACCAACTGCCAACAACAAGGAGTGTGTATTTTTAGGATTTTTAATTATAACGTTCTACTTTATAGTTGGACTCGTACATACATACGAATGCGTTTTCATCATCGCAAGTCTACAGACAGATACACAGAGCAAACGGTCTCCCTAAAACTATGGCGAATACAAAAGAGCCGAGACTTGCAAAAGACCCAGCAGCAGCAGCGGCAGCAGGGAAGAGACAAGCAAATTCAGTTGTACATCGTCAAATCCTATTCACAAAAAGCGAGAAATACTTCCCTTACACAGCTCACTCAATGACACAATCACAAAACGCCTAGAGGCTCTTCTCGAAAGCAATTTCTAATGGTGGTTGGGGACAGAAAGGCTTCAAACACGCCCACGTGGTTGTGTGCAAGACGCCGAATGACAAACTTCACGGTTGCTGGCAGCATACACAATGAGGACAAGAACAAGGACATCATAGCGGGGGGCAGGAAGAACTCACGGATACCAAAAGGCAGGACATTGCCAGCAACTACAACAACAACAACTGTCATCATCCCGCACTAAGCCGTGTCAGTGCTGTGTTCGGTCGGAACTCTATGTGTGTGCCTTCTAGTTTAGTGGACATTATTTTGCTTTGAAGATGAGATAAAGTGCGCGACTAAATGTTCGTTCATCATTCACGAGCGATTAAGAAGACTCTAATGTCCCTCTATAAATATCTACATAAATTTCCATGGCAAACAAGGATTCGGTCTGTCAGAGCCGGATGTCAAGTGTTTGCATTACATTTATGTCAGTTTAATGTCACACGAGATGATGAGTGTTGCACGAGAATATAATATTCAAGGGTGGATTAATATTTGTTTTATGGGTTTTCTCGGATAGTGTAATCATGAAGAGTTAAATTAAAGGAAATGTGACAAAAGGGCTCATCTGATGTGTAATCACTCGACATAATGTATATAGAGGTTCTGTTCAGTCCCTTTAGAGATGTCAAATTGGAATTACGATTTTTTGGTTGACATTTAAATTCGGTGTCAGCCTTTCAACTGTCAAAATCCTAACGAAATTGAGGGCGTTCAAGAATCTATAGTTTAGTAAGTCTGACAGCTCTATATATTCATGTTGTTAAAGACATCATTGGGCTAGACTGGTAGTGTGAACAGCTTTCTCAATTGATGTCCGCAATACCGACAACTACTACTACTGAGTTGACGTCTATTTGTGTCAATATGTTGTGTCTGGAGAATTCAGTTTGGACATTTCTATTGGGTTATCGGAGAGCATGGGAGAGCGCAGTTTGACATGTCGACGTGGAGATCACCAAAAATGCTCTGAAACTACATTTTTTCCAGTCAGTTCAAATGAATGTTTTGTTTATCTTCCAGATAAAGAATTTAACAGCCACTTGAACCGGCTGATACTCTATCCGATACTATATCTGTCAGATATCACTATCCGGAACCTTCGAAACCAAAAGTTGAAGTTTAGCTGACACCTGACAGATAAGTTCTGGATAGTCTATCCGAGACTTTATCAGCTAGTTTTGAAACTGGCCCTTAAAGTTGCGACCACATACTCGGAATTTTGGTATTCAATTTTAATTATGATGAAAATGTTGGTTTTACTGAACATTTTGACATTGACAGATCGGTAATCGGTTTAAGGGTGCGCTCTGAAAGTTTGGAGTTGTCAAGTCGCTAATGGAAGACCCTTTATTTCCAATATTTGAAGTATCGTTATAACTCGCTTAATGTTAACTTCGTAAAATTCGTAAACTAAAATTTTGACAAATCCCATCAGACCCAAACTAATAATTAAAAAGCAGTGATGAATAGAACTTCTTCTTGTTTTGCGAAATTGAGTCAGTTAACTTTGACTATGAATATCTTTCAATCCAGTGAGTTTTAAATGAAATCTACGAAATGAATTTTGATTAGATTTCGTCGAATTGAATGCAAGTTGCAAATGTTACAAAACTCCTGCTTATTCGCATAAATTTGAAATATTCTGTTCCCAGAATTCGCGATGCAGATAACATTTATCCAAGTCAAACGAAAATAAAGAACAAAAATAAAAAGTACCGGAAAGTAGGTACCTCTTCTACAAAATAGACGGTTGATTAATTTCTGGCATCAGCTTTAGCCAATGTGGGTGTGTTTCATTAGCAGTATAAAGGCGTTCAGGGTAAATAATTCAAAACAGCTTTTCGTCGAACGTGTCAAAAATGTTGAATATCATGGAACGCAAAATTCTAAATAATTACATAGGGTAGATGTAGATCTTATTTTTTTTTTTAAACTAATTTTGCATATGGCATAGGACATTTTTACAGTTTAATCTGAACTTAATTACGAAATCAGAGGCAAAATGATATCGTATATAGATTAAACACATATAAGGAGTACCTCCACTCATCATGATGCAAGTGTTCGTATGTACTTTATTGGTACTTTGTATTTAGAGTTGCGGATAATGCGTTTAGAATGAGTACATTTATGTTCCCTTACCCACCCCTATGTAATTATGTTCAACAAACATTGTGTATAGGTGCATGTGTTGTGTGCACCTCGAGGCGAAACAAATTGTGAGCACTGAAAAGAGAATGGAGTTTAGGGTTGTAGATAGTTGTATTGTATCGTCCTTAATCGAAACAAGAATTTTGCGTTCGTCGTATATCTTTGTATATGAACTTTTGTCATAAATTTGGCTGCGCTTAGTTGAATGAAAATAAATTTATCGTGTAACTAAGTTTGGGAGTAGATACTTTTTCCTTTGTTCACATTGTGTCTCAAATGTTCGTGACGGTTTTTTACGAATTTGAAATAAAAAATTGCTCTCGTAAAATATAAATAAAAAAGTGTCCATCGTTGTATGGAAAGTAGGTACTATTAATTTTAAAGGTAAATTAAAAATCCGTGCGCAGCTGTTAGTGTGCTGGACTACTGTGCGAGGGATCCTGGGTTCGAAATTACATCTTAAGGTTTTTTGTACTGCGCCACCTCTCGCGAACGTCTGACAAACATCCAAGAGTAAGACTGTCCTAAAAAAGGTTCTCAATTCAGCCGTTCGGACTCGGCACAAAATTGTAGGTCCCTTTCATTCGTCCCAAAAATAGAAACTCATACAAACAAATGGTTGCGAGAAGCTAGGTCTATGGTGTTTAGTGTTTACCCGCCTGATGTTGCGCCACATAATTATTATTATAAATTAAAAATCCCGATTTCTTCTCAGGGTTAAAGTGGTCAGAAACGAAATTTGGTCCAAAGCAAAAAACAATACATATTTATAATCTACTTGAATCAACATATTTCGATTCTTTTTGAATGAAAACGAAAACTTGGCCAATTTCAATAGCAATAGGCGTTCTAAACTCAACCTTTCAACAAAGGAACAATTTAAAGATATTTCAACAACAAGTATCGACCAGTCATCAAAGAAATCAATTTTCGGTTTAGTTCCCTGTCATGTTTTGAATTTTTGAAACTCTCTCTAACAATTTTCCTGTTAACTTGCTCAATAACTTACAAAGCTCATACCCGGGATATTTAGACATTCCAGCGTTGAAGACAGAACTAAAGTTAATTTTCGATGACGAAAATTTTAACTTAAATTTAAACTGATCTTAAAAAAATATTCAGATTTTGAATCAGGACCTACTGATTTGGATAAAAGTTTCACTGAATACTTTAAGCTTTATAAACTATTATTGACTTTCACCGTGACAAAAGCATCTGTAGTCTGTAGGGAGATCATTTTCGTGTCTTAAAAAAATAAAAAATTACTTACGAAATAAATGTGGACAATAAAGGTTGTCAAATGTAGCCCTTATTTCGATTGTAAAGCCATTGTTAAAAGAAATACAAGCCAAAGGGAAATTTTATGACCAAATAATAGATAATTTTGCTTAAAAAAAAAAGAATTAATTTAAATTATTTATATTTTTATTTCATTTTATGTATTAATTATTTAAATGAATTCTATACATATTTCATTTATATCTGCAATTAATACGAAACAATCTAAAGCCAAAGGATCATTATGACTAGATCATAGATAATTTTGCTTAAAAAAAGAAAGTTGTAGATATTTTATGTACAAGACTTAATATATTATATTGTTTTTTTATTATTTTTTTTAATGAATTTTAAAGGTTTTTTTTCTATTTTTAAAAATGGTATCATTTTTGCCTTAAATAACAATTTTAATAAAGCGATATTTTCTTGAATAAAGGACTTTTAATTATTTTAAGTTTAAAGTACTTCCGCTTCCCAAAAAGTCACGCTTCGTGCCTGGTAGGTACCTACCTACCATTAATTGAAGAGCCTAACTAAAAAATTTAAATTCACCTCGAGGTTTGAACCTCTGGTAGTCAAAAACTAAGATTGATGAACATTTTCCTAAACTTTTGTATTGTAGCAAATTTTACACAAATTTTACACCATTTTACAAAATTGTTTAATTTTTATATGGGAGTAGGTTGTACCTTTAAAAACTCCCTAGTTACAAATTTTGCTGCAAATCTGTCAAACAGTTTAGGCCGTAAGTGGGTTGTGCCTCCAAAATTCAAGAACCATTTATCTGATTTAATTGACTTTTAATTTTTTACGCCAAAACTTCTTCATAACAAACACCAGACGAATGAAAGAGACTTCGGAAATTCTATTTTATATTGTTTGTTGAAATTTTAGATTTTTTCAAGTGATTTTATTTTCTATAGGTATAGCCACCAAGCTCCAGCAAGAACTACGTAAGTTGTTAGTTGTAGTCTGTAGATCCATCTGCCTTTTGCCGCCTTATCATACCTGACTTGTCACAGTCCTACAAATGTTATCCTTTCTTCCTCTTTTACAATTTTGAAAATAATGATCTCTAATAGGCTGGCTATTTGCCTAAGGTATATCCTTTGTATTTAAAGAATGTCGAGGCTAAAAGATGTCATATTTTTTAGCTAACGTGTTGAAATCGAAGAATTTATTTTCGATAAGTCAGAAATTTGACAGTTTTTTTTTTTGTAAATGGAATAGATTCTCCTTTAGAACTGTTTGCCTTAGCATTGTAGCATTTTTAGAGATGAATCGTATGACGACAATCTTATTAAGTGTTACGTGATTTGGACCCAGGGTAAAGGAATCAACAGTTAGCATTAGAAACTAGATCTATATCTAGAGGTAGCTGACTAAGGACCAACCTATAACCAAATACGCTTTTACACTAAAACTCTCTCGTAAAACTGTCTGTTAGGGTCAACGCCCAGCACAAACGGTAAGAGCTAAGAGGCTCTACTTTTAAAATAAATTTTCTTTTATAACCAAAGAAGCGATTTGAGGAAATTCGAACTCCAAAAGGAGTGGTCAAATGGGGGGGATAAGGGGGGTTAACATTTTTATGGGATAATTCTTATTTTTCATCCGATCAAACTTTGTTTGTGTACTCAATATTAAGAAATAAAGAAAATGCATTTTTCTGATTCGGGATAAGATAAGGTAAGGATGAAATGATTTGTGTTCTGTCGAAGAGAGAGAAAAAATCATTGACAGTCTGGTTGCGATTTTATCGGGTTGGCGTCGATGTGGACAATCCTGATTGGATGGTGAAGGCGGCTTCTATCACCAAGATAAGCTGTCAGCTGTCACTTGACGTAAGCGGGGTTGCTAAAGCGTAATTGCTTGGCGAGTCTAATCCTCCCACCACATTTATATTTACAAACGTCTCCAAGATGTATTAGCTGTAACACATCCTTCAAGTCAACACCAACAGCAATATAATAATATTTATATGCTCTTAAGATTTAAGTAGCTAATGAAAAGTGTTTGCTGTCATCTCTACGTGTCTGGGTGATTCGCTGTAAATTACATCAGAAGCATGTACAAAAGCAAATCAACATTAACAATACATTTGACAATATCATAGGCCAGGCACACTATGCATCTTTTGATTTATAAAAAAAAGAATAATTAAATAGAATGATTATTATATGCAAAAAAATAAAAATATTTATTTATTTATTTGTATAATTGTGTCACTTACTGAGACAATATTGTGTGTCGATGCTAATTGGGTGGCTGCCATAATTCTCAACAAGTAATCGATTCTGACAGCTGTCTGTGTTTGACTACGTTTCTATTTAAATTTTTTTTTTCCAATGCACCGAATATGGTGTAGTGAACATTTTTCACTTTTAAATTAGTATATAGTCGAGTCAACAATTTGTTTTTCTTTTACGAAACGAAATTCAGCTGAGTAAATTATGGAGATGTAGATGAAACGATTTGTTTATTTTTGTATGAATTGCAACAGCTTGTGTGGATGAGATACTTGCATCAAGAGATTACGGATGAATGTAAAAACACCGAGAATAATTTTAAATTGATATACAAAATTATATACCTGAAGTGGAGTTTTGGAATGCAAGTGTAGGTACTTCAGATGGATCTATCATTTATATTAAGCTTTAAGAAATATCTATTGTCTTATTTTGAGTATAGGTATAAGAAGAGTCAATTGAGACATCAACCAGGAGTTTGTCAGAAGATCGCAACGTTTTGCTCAAGACATTTTAACAAAACTGTGACTATTGCGTGCGCCACTTGAGTCGCGGTCTTCCTCTACTGCGCCGTTCCTTGGGTGCGGATTCGAAGATCTTTCGGGCACTATACATAACCCAGCCACCGCAGTCGTTGGATCTTCACTCTTCTGGCTAGGTCAGTGTCGCTGTACAGCCCGTACAGTTCGTCGTTGTATCTCCTCCTCCATTCACCGTCTATGCAGACAGGACCGAAAATTACTGGAAGAATTTTTTTCTCGAAGCAACCAAGAGTAACCTCATCCGCTTTTGGTAGAGTCCATCCACTGGACTGGGATGATTATGGTCTTATAAAGGGTTGTTCGAGAGAGGGCTTTGTTATTCAGTTGCTTTCTTAACCCAAAGAAACAGCGATTAGCAAGAGTTATTCTTCATTTAATCTCAGCGCTGGTGTCATTGTCTGAGTTCATAGCGGAGCCTAGGTAGACAAAGTCCTTTTCCAAAGTTATATCTGTCTATAGTGACATTTTGTTCAAGACGTCGTTGTTGGGTGTCCTTTCTTGATGACAATATATACTTTGTCTTACCCTCATTGACAGCCAAACCCATCCTCACCGCTTCCTTCTTAATGCTCACGAACGCGCCAGTGATATCACGCTGCGTTCTGCCGATTATGTCGATGTCGTCGGCGTAGGCGAGTAGATGGACGGACTTTTGAAAGATTGTGCCTCTGGTGTTAGCGTTTGAATTCTGCACTATTCTTTCAAGAACAATGTTGAAAAAGTCACATGACAGCGCATCGCCTTGTCTAAATCCTTTTTTGACATCGAAGGTCTCGGTGAGTTCTTTACCGACCTTGATGGAGCAGCGTGCATTCTCCATTGTCATGGATGCCAAACCTAGACATTGCTCTGTATAGCTCGTCTCTATAAATGCTGTCATAGGCGGCCTTAAAATCGATGAAGAGGTGGTGGGTATCGATCTGGAGTTCCTGAGTTTTTTTCCAAGATCTGCCGCAGTGTGAATATTTGGTCGATGGTACCTTCCTGGCCTGAAACTGCACTGATAGGGACCAATTAGGTTGCTAACGAAAGGCTTCAGGCGTTCACACAGCATGGCAGATAAGATCTTGTAGGCGATGTTAAGAAGACTAATACATCTGTATTTGGCGCAGTTAAGAGGATCTCCTTTCTTGAGGATCGGGCAAACAATGCTGAGGTTCCATTCATCGGGCATACTTTCCTCCGACCATATTTTACAGATGAGTTGGTGCATGCTCCTAACCAAGTCATCGCCTGCCGCTTTGAGAATAGCTCGGCGGTTAGGCCATCTCCCAGCGGCTTTGTTGGACCTAAGCTTAGATATGGCTATCTATCTTCACTTCGTCCAGGTCGGGTGGACGGAATTGTTGGTCTTCAGCGGGATTTAATTCGTCATCGCCGTTAAACAGTCTGCAGATGTCGTTCTTCCATATCCTCAGCATTGACTGCAATTCTACTATGATATTCCCTTGTTCCCCTTGCTACCTTGGCTACAATATGGTAGTGGTCCGGGTCAATGTTGGCCCCTCGGAACGTTCGGACATCCATAATACTGGAGGAGTGCCTTGCGTTGATCGCAATGTGGTGGTCAATCTGGTTGACGTTTGATTGATCGGGAGAACTGTGACTATTAGCATGGTTTAAATTTGTGGCAGTGATGTTCTAGTTTGTATGGCTATGGTATAACCTCAAAAGTTCAACAAATTAGAGCGAATTATCTCTACTTTTACTTTGCGATCCCTTGAGTCCCAGGTTCGATCAGCGCCAGCGGGGAAAAACACAATTTTCTCAATTCAGTCGTCCGTTTTTCAGAAAACCCGTTTTATACACATTTTTCAAAAATGACTTCCCAAATCAGGCCCTGTGTAAAGT
Source organism: Cheilosia soror (assembly GCA_949372485.1). Taxonomy (NCBI): domain Eukaryota; kingdom Metazoa; phylum Arthropoda; class Insecta; order Diptera; family Syrphidae; genus Cheilosia; species Cheilosia soror. The sequence continues at coordinate 17,012,187 of OX443562.1, read as the reverse complement.
GGAATAGTTCCTTAACAAATTCAATGGCTAAAACCTTCTTGAAATCAAGCTTTCACTACTTTTGAATCCATATTCGAGATACACCTTAAAAAAACCTGTATCCACTAAGTATATCTAACATACACAAGGTGACGCAAAAGTTATCACCCGATGTTCTTTGTCTGTAATTTTTTGTATGAATGAACAACTTTTGTTCTGCGTTTAGATTATGTTTATCTGATGTCTTAGATTTTTTTTATTAAGTCCAGATAATGATATCGGCTTAGTGGCCACTGGCAGAATTGATGATCATTCGGACTCGATTTGAGGTATTTTCTCATCACTCTTGGCGAACTTCAGACGGATCGGGCATCACATTCTTGACAGATTATTCTCTTTAAGAGTCTGAGGGTTGTTATCACAGATTCGTGACTTCAAGAAACCCCACAAAAAGAAGGAATGGTTAAATCAGCGATTTGCCGGCCAGTGCAAATCGCCAAAACGAGAGATGAGGCTATCCAGAAATGCAACCCTCAGAATTCAGGTTGTGTCATGCAGTGATCCATTCTTTTAAAACCACATGTTCTCAATTCTTAAATGGGGAAGGAGAAAGTCATTAAGTAGGATAATTCCTTAAGTCCCAATTCATCTAATTCAGGAAGGAATTATAAGAATACCTCTGTAGCACTTTCCGTCCACAGTAGTCGTTTGGGCTATGGCTTTTTCGAAAAAATAAACCGCACACTATGCACTTATGCAGTAACTATGAGCGGGTGAATTTTAGGCGGATTTTCTTTACACCAGAAGAGATCATTTTGCTTATTTACGTCATATTCACAGAGATAGAAAGGGGCTTTCGTCGCTCCTGACGACATCTTACAGTCTTTCACCAAAGTTTTCTAAAAAGACCGCCGATTGATGGCGGCTGGTCGGATCTCCGGTATCCGCAGCGATATCTTCAGCCACGATATTCTCAGCAGAACGGCTGCTCCAAGGGCGGCTATACATGGTAGAATCTCGTGTTGTTCATGTTCCGTACTCTTCTAGGCCAGCCGAGCAGCTAAACGTCGTAGTATTTTCCCAGTGGGTGTCGGATGACCGGGAAATCTGCGCCGAAATTCACGCTGCACCAACACCCACCTACGAATTATTCCGCAAAAAAATTAAAACAATTATTTCGCATATTTTACGAGTATAGCGATTAATATCTTGCTGACGTGTTTTTGATATTCTGTTTACTTCATAAATGTCAAAGTAGAATTGACATTTGCCGCCATTTGCAAAAATTATAGCATCTTCCAAAAGTGTATAATGAATTTTTCGTCACCTGGCATCTACGTTGTTATTGTCCATCAGGACATTGCACATCTTTGTTCCTAATCTTACAACTTTAACTTCCTTGATTGTCGAAAGAAGCGTAAGTTTTGTTAGGTGTCACGCCCCTTTGTACATGTACATTTCCGTCTACATTTTGTAAGCTTCTTTCAATATTCAATATAAGTCCATGTATCAAATTCCAAGACTAAAGCTTCCACAAATGTCAAGATATAGTGGTTTAAAAAGCTTTACTATATGACATGCCACGCCCTGTTTTTTGAATACCGCCTCTATTTCACGCGTCTCCTATGTCCTACAAGAGTACCTCTCTGCCAAATGACGTTTGGTTCAGAGGTTTAGTTATGAAAAGGTAAGAAAGACAGACAGATAGGTTTACTTTCGCTATTGAAATATTAGTGTGGATAATGGCTTAATGTGGATCCTGTAGAAAGGACCTCAAATTAACCGCCACCTTATTTTATATTCCTTTCAGTTTGTGTCTTCAAAACTCTGAATCAATAGCTTTGTCTTCATTATTATTAGTTGTTCGAAACATCTCATAAAATGATGCTATCGAATTTTTTTAACACGTTCCACATTAAGTATCTTCATCTAATCTACAGCAGTTCCCCCAAAAGAATATCAATTTTTCAGAATGGTCTTTGGCAACTCGATACTGTTCAACTCTCGAATTTTGTCCTTAAAGAAAATCCACTTTCATTTTATCGACTGGGACTGCTGTCACATTCGATTCTTGTTCAAGATTTAATGGATTCGTTACGCTAATTAGTCACAGCGCAATTACGTTTCCTTGGCATCTTGAGAAATTAATTTAAGAACCGTGTTTTTAGGATCAGTTACAACCCAACGGCGGCAGAAGGATGTAACTATCCACCTATTGTCTCCTGTTGAATATTAATTACAAATAGATTAGAGATTCTCTTATGAAGGCTAATCACGTGTATAGAATCCACAGCCACAAACCAGAAATCGGAACCACCCTTCTGATTTATCTTTTCTAAGACAATGACATTTCATTATTCTTTTGCCACCACGACGTGATGCGGTGATTAGAGGGGGACAATCACTCGTTTTCATTTTTTATGCATCTCAGCACTTGGATTAGATTGATGTTTATGTCGGTTATCCTCATGAATGGTTTTATCTTCCAACTTAAAATCCGGAACGTCCTTGATGTTCGCATAATCCAAACAGCAAGCATTGCCATTTTATAGCTTCTGCATCTCACTAGACAAGAGCTTGCCCAAAATTTATTTGAAAAAATATCTAAGGACATGGATACATAAACACACACACTATACAAATGCAAGTGGTATGACTACAATGGGCGCTGCAAGAACAAATTGTTCCCCATTTTTGCATCATTGTGTTGTGCTTTTGTGGTAAGCAAAGTATGCTTGACACGCGTCAAGCTCAAGAGGCATAATGTACAACTTCACAAACCACTTAAAGAGACGCTGTTGACCATGTCGCATGTCAGTGCTACTTATTTGGAAGCAAAGTGATTTTCTATTCACGTAAATTGTTGGCAAATTTAAATGACAAAATTCGAAATGCATAGCGAGATGTTACAAATTTAAGTGACCAAAGTTGGATATCTAATTGCTCAGTGGTATGGCGGGGCAAGAGCGCTTGAATTGGTCATGATCTACTTAGGCCGTGATCGCTGCTGCTGCTGCTGGCTATAGGTGTGATTTCATGTAATGCAACATTTATTATAAATATTCATGTGAGCTATTTGAATGGGTCAGAATGAGTCAGAGTGCGTATGCTTTTATGACTTTCTGATTTATGAATGAAATTTGCATAGCTTTCTGATAAGAACAAGCACTTTATAAGACAGCGACTTTGGTTTTGGGCGTCAGTTTTTTTAATTTGACTCGAATGTAGTTTGTGCGTAAGAGAAGACAACTGACCAAATATTCACTCTATGGGAGATAATGGAGAAAACCCAAGAAGTGCAGATAGATACCCACTATCTGCTTGCCGATTTTAAGGCCCCATTATGACAGCATTTATAGAGACGAGCTTACAGAGCCATATCTACAAGGTGACCTATCAGATGGTGTTATAATTTTTGCAAATGGCGTCGTACGTCAATCATATTTGACATTTTGTAACTCAACAGCGGGGCTGCATTCCAGGTTTGACTATTTTTACTACAGCGTTGACAAGCTGTGACAGTTCGAAGGAGGGGAAGTTAACTAAATTAACGAGAGGCAAAAGTGTTAAAGATAAACAATAAAGCGATATACTTCGCAAGAGCGTGGAATAATTGTGTCGATTTTTTTTACCAATAAAAAAAAAATCGCGTGTGAGTTACTGTCAAGCCATCCTCAATCTCAACAACGAAAAGGACGATTTTGTGTCGAAAACCATCATGAGCGACGAGGCGCATTATCAATTAAGCGGTTATGTCAAAAAGCTAAATTTTCGTTTCTGATGGGGCACTGAAAATCCACGTGTGATGAACGAAAAGCCATGACATCTACTCAAAGAAACTGTGTGATGCGGCGTTCGTGAGGGAGGACTAATTGGGCCACATTTGTTTTGGGAACGCCATCAGTACCTAATACTGTCACTGGCGAATGCTACCGAGCGATAAATGTCTTACTGTTGAAATTGGATGAGAGGGGCTTTCTGAACATGTGGTTTCAACAAGATGGAGCAACCGCACACACAGCACGAGCCAAAATGGATATGGTGAAGAAAGCGTTTCATGATCGCGTAAAATCCCATCTTGGCAAATTTGGCATTGGCATGGCTAGCAAGGCAGAGCGAAACTCGCACAATTTCCCAAATTTCTGTGCAACTGCACGTGTTTGATGACGACATTGACATAATTGGGAGAACGCAGCGAGCTATCACTCGTGCGTTTGCGAGTATCATCACAGAAGCGGCAACAATGGGTTTTGTGGTGAATGAGGGCAAAACAAAATACAGGGTTTTTCAATAGTGACTCTACAAAAGTAGATCGACAGGGACAGCAAACGACGCCGAATTTCTTGCCGCTCTTTTGACATTTCTCTTCAGTAAAGTTTGATATTATGATGGAAAGATATACGAGCCAACAACGAGTCGAAATTATTAAAATTTACTACCGAAATTCGGAGTCAGTGGCCTCAACGTTAAGAGCGCTACGTCCAATCTATGGTCGTCATAATCTTCTTAGCAGATCAACAATTGAGCGTCTTGTGGAAAAATGTTCACTTGGCCGCCTCGGTCGTGCGATTTGACGCCCTTAGACTATTTCCTGTGGGGCTACGTCAAGTCTATGGTCTATGCCAACAAGCCAGCGACGATTGATGAACTTCGTACGAATATCGAAATTGCAGCAGTATCGGCCGATTTATGCTTGAAAACCGTCGAAAATTGGGTTCAGCGTCTGGACTTCTGCAAGCGTGCCCGTGGTGGCCATGCAAAAGAAATCGAGTTTCATACATAATGGCATCAAACGTACTTTCATTGATATCCAAAACCGTTTTTGTTTTATTAAAAAAACTTTTGTAGCGCTCTTATTGAAAAACCCTGTACCTGCTGTCAACTAAAAGGGACACCCAACATCGACGAATCGGACAGAATGTTACGATATACAGCTACAACTTTGAGGAGGTTGTAGGGACTTTGTCTAACTTGGCTCCGCTATAAACTCTGATAATGACACCACAGCAGAAATTAAACAAAAAGTTACACTTGCCAACCGCTGTTTCCTTAGCCTTACAAGGCAACTGACTAGTAAGACCTTGTGAAGAAGCACAAAGACGCTAAACAAGACCCTCATCATCCTAGTCCCGCTCTATGGCGCAGAAGCATGAACTTCGGCAATGGCGGAAGCTTTATAATGATTTCTTACCCGGCCCCGGATGGTCTTTCAGACATTTTTTAGGAAGTGTTCCTCTGTAAGTAAAGTCCTATACTTTTACGTCTGGGCTCTGCCGTGTTGTCTGGCGATCAAAAATAAGTAAATAGGTGGCGCAACAGTCGGGTGACACACAAGGCCTAGCTTCTCGCAACCATTCGTTTTGTGTGAGTTTCTATTTTTGGGACGAATGGAAGGGACCTACAATTTTATGCCGAGTCCGAACGGCTGAATTGAGAAGCTTTTTCATGACAGAGTCATACTCTCGGATGTTTGTCAGACGTTCGCGAGAGGTGGCGCAGTAGAAAAAAACTTTAAGATGTAAACCTTTCGAAAAATAAATTATTTTGAAGAATTAAAAATACCACGTGTTCGTTCGAGCACAAAATCTTTAATTCTTTTTTCGTTCAGTTTTTTACATCGAAAAAAACAACCACGCCCTTCATCTGAAGTTGGTTGTTGTTTTTATAAAAATATATATTAAACGCCATCTATCTGCAGATAGATGGCAGTTTGATATAAAGTGTTGCCTAAAGGGCATACTACATTGTGTTTGTCTTACAAAGATGTAATTTGTGTTTTTTCCGGGGATCTGGCGATCAAGTCACAATTAATTTTCTATTTTATTATTTATTTGATTTTGACGTTTGACACTATATTCCAGGATACTACACTTTATTACCTCATTCATCTATTTCTTTCAAAACGAGAATTTTCCCAGATTTGAAAGGCATCTTTCATAACCCCGATGTACAAAAAATTATTAAAAAATTAAGCCACCAATTACCAAAGCCCAATTGCTTAACTCTCTTATATACTTAAACTTTTTGAAAGTATTTTATATGAAGCCTTAAGATTTCAGAGCAATTCTCTTATTTCCCCTAACCAGTACAGCTTTCTGAAAGGTAGATCAACTAATACAACAGATCTCATCGAATGCATATTCTTTGCCCTATCAGCCTTAGAGAGTGGCAATGAAGTCGACGTCATTGCAACTCACATCAGTAAGGCCTTCGATAAGATATCTTATTTAATTAATCCTCATCAAATTGTCTGAACTTGGCTTTAAATCCATATTGAAGTACCGGTTTTAGCGATTGGGAAGGACGCATTCATGGTTCAAAAAACACTGTTTTTCAACTGTTTAGCTCAAAACTGAGCAAATAGTATTACTAAGGATTTAATCATTACCTGAAAGTAACATTTTTATTATAATCGAAAATGGCGTTTTTGAGATATGAGCGGTTTTTTAAAGTACTATTATTAGGGATTTGGGTGGATATAAAAGAACGCAGTCTTTTTAAGGAAAAACTGAGTTTGCTATTAAGTTAAGAATGACAATAGTTCCTCAAACAAATTTTTTTTTAAATCGTTGTAACCGTTTTTGAAAAAAAGCCAATTTTCAAAACTGCCGTTGCTGGACTTTTTAGCGAAAAACTGGGTATGCAGTCATATTAAGCATACTTACATTAACTCAACTATTAATTTTGGTTCAAATCGTTAGAGCCGTTTTCGAAAAAATCTAAATTTAGGCATATTTCGTCATATTTCGTAAAATTTTTATATGGGAGGTACCGCTAATATTAGGGCTAGCATAAAAAAAAAAAACGTCCCGAGGGGGAAGCCCAAAAACTCTAAATACGAAGTTTGAAGCAAATCCGTCCAAGCGTTTAGATTCCCCAGGGGTGGGACAGACAGACATACGGACGGACAGAATTGCGAAACCCACTTTTTTGAGTTCCCCTATCATCGTAATATCAGAATTGATCAAAATCTCGAGTTCGAAATTTTGTACGAAAACAATATCTATCTTTCTCTTAGATACTACGTATACGAGAAAGTTAAAAATTCTCCAGCACCTACGTGACCATAGATCCCTCTATATCGCCTTTGTGAGTACGGCACGGTAGTCAAGCGATGTCTTCCTTTCATAAAGTTCAAATATCCCGAATTGAGAACGTCCAACGTCTCTTTCCTCGATTTGTTGTTCGAGGTCTGCCTTGAGACGATCCTTTTATCTCTTTATCTTGCTTACATATACAGACCGCCTTGATCTCAGTAACCTGAATACTCTTGAGGAACGCATATACACTGCCGACATTATGCGTTTTTCTTTTTTAGGTCAAAACTGAGTTCTGAATAGGGCTCGAGCATTTTGAGCGTGCTCTGAACCGGGCTTCTCAGATCATTCTGATAAAACACACTTGAGCACATATCTCTGTCATATGGTTATCTATTTTACCTTCTGTGCCAAAAGAACAAGGTTCGTCCGCAATTTCAACTGCACTGTAAGTGCGTAATGAGCTTTTTACTCAGTCTGCTCAGTCAATTTATTCTGAGCTCATAGAGCGCGCTCTGATCATTCTCTGAACGAAAAAAGAAACACAAATTCTGAGCTCTGATATGTCTGAGCTAAAAATGAAACAAGAACAAGATGACTTAAACTGCATCCCTTATCTATAAGTCTTAGTCTTAGTGCCCAATGTCGGAACAACTGAAAATATAAAATCAACCGGTTGACAACACGGGTTTCAGACCAGTAATGGACTCAGCGTTGACTTGACTCCACACACGAGGAAACCCATCGCCAATCAAAATCTCTAGCTCATTCAGTGTCGTCATGTTTTTCAACCTCCTCCACCAGCAACAGGTTGATCTGTTGCTCGCTCATCTTCAACAAACTAGAAACTGAAATCAATAGGCAACCCAACATGCAAATCCACAGGCGACTGGTTAGAAACTGGTTTTTGTGAATCGCAAACGAGTTTTCAACCAGTAGCGTTGCGCGTGCGTCGTCGTCCCATTTGATTACATAGGATATGAAACTAGTTGTCAATTCGCATCACTGATCAGTTTTTTTCCAGTTGCTCCATGTGCATTGGGCCTTAGTTTTAAATTTTTACTTTAAGTACCTATAAATGTTAGTTTTAGCTTGTATTAAGTCAAATAAAAATGAGGTTATGTATTGCCCCCACCCCAAAATTAAAAATTAATAAAATTAAAATTTCTTCTCTCTCTTTCATTTCAGGTAAGTTTCATACAGCTAGAGGACTGACAGATAACATTATCTCATCAAATAACCAACTTTGGGTAAATTTATTATTAAAAATATCAATTCCGTTTATAGGCTTCATATTTAGGGCAACATTTGTATATCCACGAGAGGTAATGCATTCAAAAAAGGTTAAACGTATTATTTGTCGCACTTGCATTGACATATTGACAGCAGAAAAGTCATTGCAACCTACAATAGTATTGCTTTTTTCACGCATTATGGTATTGACATTATAAAAGATAATGTCATGAAAGCCAGAAAGTATTCCGGTCAAACTCATTTCGATTCCTCTTCAGATAGCATATTCATTTTCACTTTATATGCCATAGCGTATCCGCCTATTTCTATTAGTCGAAAATCCCAAATGGACTTCAATAAAAACAAAAGTAGATTTCCATTTTCCAAGAGTAATACTTTCTATCTAAGTAACCAAATGCATTTTTAAAAACACGCAAAAAAGAAAAACTCGCCCCAAAAAGCCACCTACTCAACTCGGAGAAATCATAAAAGGTTGCCCTTTTTTTAATTTTGTCACTCCTACTCTGAAAGTGCCTTGGGTTACCTTATCTTATAGACCGAGTCCATCGCCCGGCCGTCTACCAAACGCAAATAAAAAGAAGGTCATCCTTCTTTTTACTTCTTTCTGGTCCCAAAACCGAAATAATATCGTCCATTAATTTTATCAATGAGATAAATGAACTGTCAATAGTCGTTGGCCAACACAAAAGTCTTATTAAACAATAGGGAGTCTCTTTTTAATGGCTGCAAGAAAAAGGTTTTTTTACCAGCTAACACAACAGATTACTTTTAATTTAATTTTTGCCAAAGGTATTATGAATTTTTACCAAATTAAAAAAAAAGGAAATCCCTGAAAATATCCCATCCGGAAGCTCTTTGAGGGATTGAGGGATCTTGAGATTTGTTGCTGCTGAAGGGTTCAGCTGCCATATTAATCGGTTGAATCCTTTTAAACGTACATAATGGACCTTAGTAATTATGCATTAATTCTGCAGCTTGCTTTTTTTTTCTTTCTTCTTGTTGTTGTTGTTGCTGGCGAAATGAAGGAAGTATTAACGGTTAAGTACTTTAATGTTACCAAAAATGTTTCAAGTCAAGAATAAATTCAAGAAATGAATATAGTTTATAGTTATATGTTTAATAATCTTTAATGTTACCTTCTGATTGGATTTGCTTGGTTCTTTCGGATCTTAATCTCTGGGATTTTAATTTGATTCGCAACTCTGGGTGATTTCTTATTTATAACGGTAGCCGGCGAGATTTTAGTTGGGATAGTCTTGAGTTTATCTTTTTTTTGTGTCGTTAAAATTTGAAGTGAAGGGTTTGCTATTTAACCCTTCTTGGTATTGTTCCAAATTTGTGGGATTAAATTCATGTCAAGGTACAATTTAATAAATTAAGAAATTGCAGTTGTTTTCTAGTTGCCAACACTGGTAGTCTCCAAAATGTCAAGTTCTCTCAAAAAGCAAAGTTTGAAGAGAAGGAATCCTTGAGTTCAAATTACTCGTTTAAAGTTGAGGTCACAGGATCAAATCTTTTTTATGATTTGTTGATAGTCTATCGATGTGCATGATATTAGTATTCTCCCTCGGAGTGCATCTATCAACACCATCATGATCCAATAAAGTCCCTCCCAATCTAACTGCAGCTTGGGGGATCTACCGACTTTTTGTCTATGAATTATGAAACCATCAATAGCATTTATCCGAGGCTTCGCTTTTGTTGCAAAAGTTTGTAGTGTGCTTTGCGACGCGCATGCAACTGTTCCCCATGCAAACTGAATATCCCTTTCCCATCGCTAATAACTCCGGGATTCAAGTAAAATTTCCAAATACTGAGAAATTAGTTTTCTCTATTTTTTAGGCTCAATGCAAACGGAGCAACTGGAAAAAAACTGATCAGTGATGCGAATTGGCAACTACATATGTATGTGCTTCGCTTTAAGTCATACCCTATGACATCAAATGGGACGACCGACGCACACGATGCTACTGGTTTGCGATTCACAAAAACCAGTTTGTAACTAGTCGTCTGTTGATTTGCATGTCGGGTTGCCTATTGATTTCAGTTTCTAGTTTGTCGAAGATGAGCGAACAACAGACCAACCTGTTGCTGGTGGGGGAGGTTGAAAAATATGGCAACACTGAACGAACTGGAGATTTTGATTGGTGATGAGATGAGTTTCCTCGTGTGTGGAGTCAAGTCACCGCTAAGTCCGTAACTGGTCTGTAACCCGAGTTGCCAAACGATTTAGTTATTTTCCAGTTGATACGTGTGGGCGGAGTAGCGCAGTGGTTAGTGTGTTGGACTACGGTGCCAGGTTCGAAAAACAAATTACATCTTAAAGTTTTTTCTACTGCGCCACCTCTCGCGAACGTCTGACAAACATCCGAGAGTGTGACTGTCGTGAAAAAGCTTCTCAATTCAGCTGTTCGGACTCGGCATAAAATTGTAGGTCCCTTCCATTTCGTCCCAAAAATAGAAACTCACACAAAACAAATGGTTGCGAGAAGCTAGGCCTTGGGTGTCACCCGCCTGTTGCGCCACCTATTTATTTATTTTTACGTCTCGTCTACATTTGGTGCATAATACAGTACACAAATCGAGTTTGAAGTTAATCGAAGAAAAACTAAGAAAATTTATCATTTTGCCCCCTTTTGCAGTTCGAATTTGCCCAAATCGCTTCTAAGTCTTCAGTTATACTTATAGCTATAATCATTGAAAATTTTGATTTCCAATTTTAATACGGTTAATCAAACAATACCTTTTGGCTTTAATTGGTATCAAAATAAAGCTATTCAATTATGGAATTTTTTTTACAAAAAAATTACTTAATTCCGAATAATACTTTTTTTTTAATCCATTTTTATTATTTCACTCATTGACATACTATACATGGACTGATGGCAGCAAATTTTTCGTTGAAGCAAACATAAGCACTAGCTCTTTTGATTCACGACGGAGAGAAACGAAAACACTCAAATGCCATCGAGCAATTCGTGTGATTTTGTGCGCCATCTGTTATAGAACGTTCGAAATATTTTGAATAAGTCGTTATTTTTGCGCAGTTCCTACCGCTACCGCACTGAAGCAAAAGGGCTAGTGCTAGTGCTTAAACTGACATTTCACTAGCAGTCAATGTATGTCAATGATTTCACTGACGAAAATCGATTTCAATGAACGATATCGTTTCTCTAATTTTCACTGATATGTTCCATTCTCTTTTCATTCTCAGTTGCCAGTTTTGCTTTCAATGATCAACTGAAGACCTAGACTTATTTCGTGGCAAGTCGCTGACAGATTCTTCCACAGACAGGAATTTTTCAATGATTGCTATAACTGACTTGTCAAAAAAATTAAACCACCTTTCCACTGATTGGGCCTCCGCACATGAGACTAATTATTCTGCCGGCATAAAAACCGCTTTTGTAGGCGAGGGGACTGAAGTGAGGGAAAACAAACGGAATAAAATGTTCTGCCGAGTTTAAGCGGTTGAACAAGGCATAAAACTAATACATATACAACTTTCAAAATATTTCAATTGTGAAAATAATACTAGAAAATGAAAAGGGGTTCATATATATAATTTTTGTGTCGGCAGAAATCATCCCGTGTGCGCTCGAAGTATGGTATAGAAATGGTTTTCTGCCGGCAGAATTAATCTCGTGTGCGGAGGCCCATTTGTTCCAATGATGCATTTCAATGATAGCTGTAACTGAGGCCTGTGCTCACTTTGGCCATAAAATTAAATTACTTGAAAAATCAATGCTCTGGCAATTGTATATGTCAGAGTCAGAAGTACATCAACCCGTTTTGTGAATCAGTCCATGGAGATTAACACATATTTGTAACCGTTAAAAGTTACTGTCAAGAGACCTAGAATGTCGATCGCCAGACGCTGAAAAGGTTCACTAGACAGTCTAAACTTACGTTTGGTTTTATGTTTCGGACCCTTTTCATCTGCAAAAATTTCGTATTCTGTGCAGTAATCAATGAGATCTCTCCGGGCACCATTCCATTACTAAACGTGTCGTCTTGTTGATACCGAAATAACCAAAGATTAATGTTAGCTCAAAATATTCGGTGAGGTATTGCCTCACAGTTCAAAGCATATCTTGAATTGACATACATATATTTATGAGTAAAATGGCAAGTTGAGTCAAAATAGAAATGATCCACCCCCTTTTTTTCAACCCTTATAGGCGGAATTTCGGAAAAAGCTGAATGAGGCATGTACTAATTTTGATTTATCTATCAACATACAAACTTTCAAGTTCACACGGCTAATGGTTCGTGAGACCCCCCTTACTCCCCGCGACCCCAAAGGCAGCCATTTAGGGCCATATTGCTTTTTTTAATTTTTCAAAAATCACTTTGGCGATTAAACACTGTTAACGTTTGTTTTATGCCAACGATTTAAAACTACGTCTAAAAATTAGAAGAGGACTGCCGCACGTATTACAAACAGTTGGATCCAACATCCAAATTCTATTTGAGACTTTCACAAGAAACCTATGAACCAATACTAATGTAATTTGGCAGAGATGTGGTCTGGGACTTTAAGAAGGGCATAGGTGACTCGCAAAATGAGGGCGGGATTGAAAAACGAGCCGTGTTACCCATACAATATATTTTAACATTTATGGACGCTATAGGATTAAAATTTTGTTAACGGACTTATATTCCCTGTTGGAGGAAGCATTTTTTTAAAGGGCGGATATCTTTTAATAAAATCAATGAGATTGGGTGAAAATGTAGAAAATTATTTCTGAAAACCGTATATGGATTAAATATAAACGACGATAGACAAAACTTCTGTCCACGGATAGATATATTCATGGTAAAGAAGTTTATAATGAATATTAATTTTTTTTTCGGTGGTCACCTATAACATCAGTCAAGGACTTTCAGACCCCTCAATGTAAATTGAATTAGTCCTATTGACTCACCGTTGCCACAATGGTAATCATTGGCAAATATCACTCCCATTCATGTGCCATTAATTTGAACGTCAATGCCAACCCTTTATGGGAATAATGTCATTACCCATTGAAATCGGTCTTCACTGATTAGACAGGAAATAAACAACACATTTGCGAAATAATCCGAGTGCTTATGTAACTAAAATGTCCTATTGATGTTTACATTTGAACCCACTTACACTGACCGGCAGTGTACACAATAAATATGCATACAGGCCGACACATCAATTCAATTGCAACCATTTAACCTATTTGTGCATAACTAGAAGTACACGTCCAGCTTCCAGCCTATTTCCCAATTCTGACATCAAATAATATTCAAAAGTCCTTAAGCTTAAATTTGTTTGATCTCCATACACCCACCGTATCTCTACAACTGGCGTTAACAAGATTAAACGTATAAACGTACCCAGGTGTCCAAAGGCAATGTTTACATAATTCCATAATAAACCCACTTACAAATCCCCAGCATCGCCCTTGGCATTTTCTCGGTGTGCAAACGTCAGAAACACTTGGCCCATCGTCCATACTATCATCAAAGATGCGAGAATCCATTCCTGACACACAAAATCCAGCAGCAGAACATGACCGAGTGTTATGAATTTTTTCATAGATTTACATCTTCAACATGAGACTCTGGGCCCAGTGCATGTGATGCGAGGATTGGTTAAAACCTGGACATAGACCTGGACACTCGACTCGATGATTATTTGTCCTCCTCACTGCTGCATGCTGCGGACAATTCCACATGAAGAGGGTAGACGTTAGTCCCAAGAGGATAATATATTTCATTTCATTTCTGTTTTGACTCGGTGTGTGTGTGCGTGTGATATGGCTAAGTGAAATTTTCATGACAGGATTTGCTTGTCTAGTCTGCTGGCAGATGGCCTTAACCATAACTGATTAGTACCCCAATGGGACTGACGGCAAGTACTACGGTGCTAGATTAGCAAATTGTTCATTCAAATGCACTGTCACGGTGGCGTATACGTAACTTTTTTTTTTTTCCGAATTTGCGTCTCCAGGCAAATTTTTATTAAAATTTTAAAAAATATTTCAGTATTTTGAATTTGAATATATTTCTTTGAATTTTCCGTCACTATTTTAATGACAGTTGGATTTTTTTATTGCTTTACTATTTTTTCTACTTGGTCGATAAAATGTTGTGCATTTGGAAAGTGAGGCAACTCTGCGAACGAAATCTAATTAGAGCGGAATTCTGATGGAAATTTTATGGCCACCACTTGTATGCAGGACGATGTGGAATGTTGTGGAATGTTTTCCAGTATAGAGGGGTACTTTTTAAACAATTTCTAATTTTTCAATTTCAATGCTATAAATTTGTTGACTTCAACTTTAGTGGATACGGATTCTAGTGGGGGTTTGAATTTTTTTTGAAACCTATACAAAAAGAAGAAAATTATGGAAAATGTTTTGGGATCATCAGAAATAGAGCATCGATACAGAATACATGAAGAGGACTGTCCATGAAGGTAAGCGTGAACAATTTTGAAATTTCAAATATCACGGATTGTGTGCTATTCTCCAATTGAATCGGTGTGAATTTTTAAAAAATTATGTAACGTCATTTAGGGGCTCATTTGGAGTAAAGTTCCAAATAATCTTCTGTCTTTCATGTTGGTAAAGTAGGGTGGGTACGATTTTCAATTTAATCGAGTGGTTGTCGATGGATTAACTGCCCTTTTTTGCCACGGTTAAGAAAAAACGGCAACTGCCGATCGTCTTGTACGAAAATGACAGAATATTTTAACATTCATTTATTTTGGGTGTCGAGCCATAGAGACATTCCAGGGAACTGTAAGGCCGATGAAATCGCTAGAATAGGACCTGGGCGATAGGGGCACCTTTGACATACCAAACCAATACTTACAAAAAAAAAAAAATAAAATAAAATTGAAACCAGATGCCATCAAGAGTGCACATTTTAAGCGTATAAAAGGCACTCTAGCGGTGAACAAAATTTAGCTAAAACTTGACTTAAAAGACTATAAGAATTTCTCTCAACTAGATTGCATAACCTCATTACAAAATCCATCGCGACTTGATCTAGTCTGGTACACAGACGGTTCCAAGATGGATTCAGGGACTGGATCTGGCATTTTTGGAGAATCACCTCAAGCGAACCTCTCAGTCAGCATAGGCACGTTCTCGTCCATATTCCAGGCTGAAGCCCTTGCCATCAATCACTGCGCTAGAATAAATTTATGTTCTAACACAAGTGGTAAAACCATATTTATCTTCTCAGACAGTCAAGCTGCTCTTAAAGCTCTGAACTCATCTGTTATAAAATCGAAGCTGGTCCTAGAAACTTACATGGCCATCTACGAACTAGCAAAGAAAAACCTAGTCATCCTACACTGGATTTCAGCCCACAGGGTATTTACTGGAAATGAAACGGCTGACTCTCTGGCCAAAGTCGTCGCGACAACGCCACTCGTCGGACCTGAACCCTTCTGCGGTGTCAGTAAGGGATGCTTCAGGGAATACATTAGAAGCTTAGCTCAAACCGAATCTAATGAACTCTGGCTTAAAACACCTGGGCAGAACTGCACCAAACAGTTCTTCCCAAAATTCTCCCAAAGAAAATCCTATTTTCTAACTACTCTGGGTAAAAACAACCTAAGAATGCTGACAGAAATTATTACTGGCCATGGTCTTATGAAAAAATATCTTCACCGAATCGGAGTCTCACCAGACCCCACATGTAGACTATGCCCAGAGAGTGATGAATCCTCTGTTCACATTCTCATGGAATGTCCGGCTCTCTTCCGCCTTAGAAAAAAAGTTTTTGGCGAAGAAATCTTTACCTCGGCAAATCTTGCTGAATTACCCCCAGAGAAGATACTTGTCTTCCTGACTTTCTCCGGAGTAAAAAGATGGCTCTTGGACCCTACCAGGGATGGCACAATAGGCTCCTTTAGAGAGGCCGCAGTGCCAGGGCCGGTTAAGGCTCTCCCGATCAATCATCTAATCTAATCTACAATAGGTGGCATAACTATGCCCTGCATAATAGAAAAGCATGCTGTAAGGTTAGACTTTTTTGCGAACGACTTTTGCAGAAGCTGTATGGATGAAGAAGAGAAGGAAACTATTCCTCACCTTCTTTGTTCCCGCCCAGCTCACTTCCGTAGAAGAAAGCTTCACTTAGGAGCCTTATCCATTACAACGACTTAGGTGATCTGACAAACAACGACATCAAAGGCCTCTTACGCTTTAAAAAAACTCAAAATGGTTCAACAAGTAGGGAGAGATAAACTTTCTCCAATGATCCCTTCTTCGTGGCATCACAATGGACCTATGATGGTCTAAGTTTATTGGGGTTTCCTAGCTGTTAGTCACTGGACCGAATATCTTTCGAAGAAAATTTCTCTTGAAACGGCAAAATATAACTACATTCGGTTCTGAAATCATCTATGCTTATAAGATCCGTAGAGCAGCATTGGAACTATTAAGGTCTTATGCTATGCACTTTCTCTTAACTTTCATTATTGCATAACAATTAAAAGTATTTCTTTATTTGACATACATAGATTTATGGTATAGTGGAGAGTTAAGCTTAGTAAGGTAGAAATAGAAATATTTGCACCTCCTTTTTTCAACCCTTATAGGACGAATTTTGAAAAACGATAAATGAGGCATGTAATAATTTTGACTTATCTGTTAACATACAATTTTTCAAGTTCATACGGCTAACGGTTCGTGAGACCCCCCTTATTCCCCGCGAACCCTTTACTCCTGAGCAAGCCTCTCCCACCCTACGGACTAAGTTGGCCACACATCTACAAATCAGAAAAAGAATCATGAAAATCGGACGAATGGTTCTCGAGTTATGGAGAAACGAACAGACGGACGTTGCATTTTATAAGTAGTATGGATGGATTATGCTTCGTGAGCGCAGTGACTCAGTGGTTGGTCTACTGGAATACTTAACGAGGTTTCCTAGGTTAAACACTCACAGAAAGGTTTTTTCTACAGAGACATTCTGACAAACATCTAAGAGTGTTAATGACCTGAAGGAGCTTCCAAATTCAGCAGTAAAATTATAAGTCCCCCTTCCATTCGTCAAGCACAGAAAACGCAAAGGAGAATCTGTCAGAAGCTTAGCCAAAAGTTCTGCATAGTTTTATCCTATACAGATAGCCTTACTATAAAGTTGCCTTCTTAAGCAAAACAAACATTGACGGTCAAGAGCTGTATGCTTCGTGAGATGTAATTTCTTTGACTAACTTACTTACTTACGTTAAGGGTCACTGAAGCCTTCCATACTCTACGATCCCGGGAACGCTGTTTCCAGTTATTCAAACCAAGCGCTCTGGCATGGCATCCGCGATGGTTTGGTCTTTTCTTCGTAATTTCTCAGAGCCGATATAGATAAAATCCCCAAAGGAACAGCCTTCTACAATGACGTAATGTTGGCTGTCACATCTTACATCTTCCATCAAAACAATCTGTCATTTGTACGGTAAGAAAATATTTTCCCTTGCTAAATTATTGATGGCTTCAACATCCAAGGTATTTACATACTCTACCCATTTATCATCGAAATACAAACGTAAATCATAAATACCATCTCACACAATAAGCCTGGTATCTATGTTCGACACCAACGTATACATCACAAGTATCTAATTAAAGGGAATATCCTGAAACTCGACAATATGCCCTCGTTACCCACAATGGAATTCCCAACATGATTGTAATGCTGATGTTGGATGTGGTAAACCGTGTCATCAAATTAATGAGGAAACAGTTGTACACTTCTATAGATAAATGTTCGTGTGTATAATACGGAAAATTAAATAAATAAATAAATTGCTCGTCTCGTTTAATTACGCAACGCAAACGGATTCCTCATTCTTGCGATGTGAACTTGACCTCAACGAGATGCCAAGGTTCGCGGTCGTCCATGGCATGAGAGGTGCGCGGTGATGACCACATGAACAAGAGTCAACACCTCACCACCCATTGAGTGGCAGTATATTGCTTTCGCTATATATAGGAGTATAAGCTATGCAATTATTTACACAGATAACTCGCGTATGTCGGTTGGAATGAACTACACGTGTGATGACTGCTGACATTACCAATCAACCAAGATACAAATTATTGTTAAGAGTATCTGCTATGGTTTTGTGTAGATAGGTTAATATTCGTGTTAATTGCACGATTCCGTAATTGAGGTCTTTTTGCGCTGATTGAGGAAACAGAACAACTCTTCGGATGGTATGGCTTATTATTCTCAAATTTAGTTGTGAATTCTTGAGGGCTGCACCATTATACCTCTTTAGATATTATGAACCCTCCTGGACAGGACCAATAATCAATTTTTTAAGATGTTGACAAGTCTATGCTTCTGTGCAGCTCTTAACGCGCCTTGGGGTCGTCGAAAAGATGTGGATATCAATATCCGATATCGGCACGTTCTGGACTCATGCCAGCAGTCAGTACTGTCTATCAATTTTCGGTCTTCTTACGAATTCGGATATATGACATGTCGTTGTGATTCATCCCCCTTACTCGGGCGTAAATAGCGCCAGAGATTCATGACCTGTATGCCTTTCGATAACAATTAGAAGAATCCAATTGGTTCTACCTACATATTAGGTGTATTCATTTGACTATGTAAAAAATCGCCCAAAACGAAATCGCCCAAAACCGAGAAATGAAGAACCGCCTAAAAATAAATTTGGGTGATTTGTCATTCGCTTTTGGGGGAATTTACATTTTCTGCTGTTTGGCTGATTTTTCCTAATGAAATATCGCACAAAATGTCAAAAAGGATTGCCAAAAAAAAACTACCAAAACTGAAAAGTATAATAATGAAAGAAGGCCCAATTTTCTGCTACTATTATAAAATGAAAAATTGCCCAAAAATTAAAATGAAAAATCGCCAAAATTAATTTTGAGCTTTTTTTCCATTTTCTTTTATTATGTTAATCAGCGCCTATTTTTTGGGGGGCGATCTTTCAATCTGACGCTTTGAGTGATCTCACATTCAATTTGGGTTCTTCTTGCATAATTTTTTTGGCAGTTTTTCATAATCAAATTTGCCCCATAAATTTCGGGCATTTTGCATTTTCCGATTTTGGGCGATTTTTCGCATATCCTGTTCGTTTGGATCCATAATTCCCATATTACTGTGGCGAGTCTAAGGTGATCAGGATTAGTATTGAAATCGAGGTCGATGATACTTCGATTTGTTTCCGTCAGTTTTAGAGTCTTGTGTCTAGTAGTGAAATGTTCGTCATGAACAACTTGAGGTTTGTACCTTACTTACTTACTTATCGGGTTCCCGACCCGTGGAGAGTCTCTGCCTAAAACACTGCAGTTTTCCATGCTCTACGATCACGGGAACGCTGGCTGCTTTCAGTTGTCGAGACCAAGCGCTTTGGCATCCGCGATGGCTTGGTCTTTGAAACGGAGGTTCGATCTTCCTTGTCTTCTCGAACCTATATGGGCTGGAATTCGAAGACCCTCTTTGCTGGAGCATTATTGTCCATTCGCTCGATATGGTCGAGCCAATGTAGTCGACGTGTTTTGGCTTTTTGGACTACATCCACATCTTGGTATAGCTCATAGAGTATATCTCGCGGTTGTATCTTCTCCTCCATTCGCCCTCTTCGCACACAGGACCAAAAATCCGCCGAAGTATTTTTCTTTCGAAGGAGCCCAGTATCAGCTCTCCCTTCTTGCTTATCGTCCAGCACTCGGCGCTATAAAGCTGAACTGGCAGGATAAGCGTTTTGTAGAGCACACATTTCGTCGTTCGAGTTAGGAGTTTTGAACCCAATTGTTTTGCCAAACCGAAGTAGCAACGCAGTAGCATAACGCCCTGGGGCCTTATGACACATTTTTACATATGACATTATGACTAGCTAGGCAAAAGCATATTGAACGCGGCCATTTACTTTGGGTGGACATTCTGTTGCTACCTGGTGCGGATTTCTTTTAAAGGAGATATCTCTGAGTATCTTCCAACCTCGCTAAGAGCTCCTGATGATGACTGAAGCAGTCAACTCAATTGGTTAGTACCTCCTAGTGGCAATTTGTCTTCGATTAAGAGCAAGGGGTGACGGTATCAATCTGCCTCTGACCCTGACAGTCCATTATTAAGCAGGGAGACTGGTGAAATGGTTGGTTGAATCAGGTCGCCTTTCTATTTGACCAAAAAGTCAATGGACGGCGTTTCAGAGTTTCAGGCTTTCACAGAATATGCCAGATGCTTCTATAGTTGCTGCGGTTTAAAGGGTATTGTGTGAAAGTTCTGAGGTTCCAATCATTGGCCATGCTTTCTTCGGACCAAATCTTGAAGATGTGTTAGTTCGATCCTCTTCACCAAGTCGTCTCTTGGCTCTCGCTGACTTAGCTTAGGCGGGTATGCAAAAATTACGCAGTTGTAATGCCAAAATCCACGTCCTCACCAGCGTCTACAATATGATATGCCTCTACAAGGGATATGCCTCTATAAATTCACGTCGTCACCACCCGCTTGCCATTCGAAAATTACGAAAATTAAACCTGTTCGATATAAGTGGCACCAGACAAAGGTAATGCACGATAGAGGTCATAAAAATACCACTTATTCAGTAATGCAGGAAATTGAAGTCATGAATATACTACTTCCCAGGTAACGCATGCCTTCTTCCTGAAGACAGCGATTTTTATTTAGGGTGTCTTAGCGCCGCGCCGGTCAACAATCTGCAAAAAGTTTCTTTGCTCATCTCTAGAAGAGTTCTCTGGTCGGATTTTGTTGCCTTAAGACGTTCTATTTACCTTTTTTTGAAACTGGAGTGACACCGCTCTATTTCTTCGATTCCAGGTTTCTCGTGGTCCTTCCTTTTTGCATCTGAGAAGTCGATGTTTTTCGGTCCTCCTTTGTTAGTAAAGCTTATAAGCCGCTTCTCTGTAGCATCACTCTTATAGTTCGAACAAATCGAATACTGGGGGAGTGCCCTACGTCGCGTCGATCGCAGTATGATCAATTTGGGTGACGGTCTTTTATTATCTGGTGAAAGCACACGGTTTCAATATTTACAAAGAATCTCTTTAAATATTGAAACCGTGTGCTGGATTAACGTTTCGCCTCGCTACAAAGTCAATTAGCATTAGTTCGTCTAATACAATACCACTAACGATGTCCTCCTTGGACTAATCTGACGTTGAAACCACCAAGTATGATTTTAAGGTCATGTTTAGGACATTGCTTATATTACGAGGAGCTCCTATAGAGACAATCTTTGGTACCTTCATTCAGTGGTCTGTTTAAGGTCTATACATTCCACGTGCAGATTCGTTATTTTTTTTCTGTTTTGCAATGTCGTCAACAGTAAATGCTTTGGAATCCAAGGTTACTTCTTCATACAGTATTTTTTTCCTGGTTAGGTATAGTTACCCCAATGCACAACCTGACCACAGGCCGGATATTCCGGTATCAGTAACCCACTTTTAGGATGTGAGACCTGAGGGCTGATCACCACGATCTCTCTTCCAGCACTCTAAAGCTATCGTAGCGGCCATTTTTTTGAGTCATTTAAATGGCGCTGTGACGTCAGGAAAAAATGTCGCAGTAGAGCGACATTTAAGCTACGATTTGTCATTGGAAAAATCGCGATCACACGAAATGACTATCATCGTCATTTGTTTCCCAAAATCAAATGACGGACACTGCGAGTCATTTAGAATTTTCCTTTGGGATGCCATTTAAATGACGAAACAGCCAAAAAGTTTAGTCATTTGTCCTAGCCGTCAATGAAGAGCGATCACACGGCCATTCTTTTCCGCCACTTAAATGGCACTAAATACATGTCATTTGGTCCGACATTTTCCTAGTCATTTAAATGAGGCCGAAAATTTTATCCCAAAAATATCGATCACACAGAACGACATTTAAATGACTGCTTTGTGACGCGATTTATACGTCAGAGCGCCATTTAAATGACTCGAAAAAATGGCCGTGTAATCGTAGCTTAAGGCTAGCCCTGTAAAATCTTCACTGACATTAGCTCCAAGTATATGTTAGAGTAGTTTGTGTCACTGTGAACTCATCCGCCGTACATCCTCCACCTGATTGGTAGTTACCCCATTTTGGAAGGATGTCATTACTTATGAGGTGTCGATATCGGTTTCGGTGTCAGATCCCAGAAAGGCTCTTATTCATTGCGCAAATAAATTTATTAATCAGATTCCCCTTTTAAACACATCCACCCCCTTTCGAAATCCAATAATTTACTGAATAGTGCAAGAGCTCCTTTAGTATTCTAATGGCTACTGGTTGAATTCAAATTCAAATGGAACTATAGGTAAAAAGCCACAAGAACGAAAAACCGATAGGATTTCTCTCTTTCGTATTTTTGAATTATATCTACCACAAACTCTACAAATTACAACTTTCCACTAAACTATGATCCTCCACTGAGTTGTCCTTCTAAACTGAATTTATGACTGCAATTCCTAAGCTTCAATGGGATTGTTTGAATTATTTTTTTTATCCCCCTCACCCTTCCTAATGGATGCTGAGGAGCTGAGACGACATCTCTCGTTTCTTTTCAATTAATAAAATGTGGAACTGGGAACTAGAGTACTATAGAGTCTATGAGGACACATCCTTAACATTAATTTCAAATCTCCTTCTTCTGCTTTATTTGTGTTGAAATTGAACAAAAGAAAGTATACTCGTTGGTCATTTATTACTTCATCAATGAAGTGGAAGTGAATGAAATTCATATCTACTGCAGGCTGTTGGTTTAATGGACATTTTTATATTTGGCAGACAAGTCGTAGCCTCTCTAATCCAGTGGAAGAGTATTTATTAAAAGAATTGCCACATAAAAAGGCTTTTTTTTTCTTTATTAATCTACTTCGATATTAGGTAGTCAAAAGATATTACTAAAGTATCTACCTTTAGTGTCATTTTATGATGGGGTGCATTTAATTTGAAATTCTTTCGATGATTAGATGAATATTTGAATGATTAAAAGTGAGGTCGAATTTTAGATTCCATTTTTGAGAACCATGGCGATAACTTTTGTTTCAATTAGCTAATAGCTACGAGGGTTAATAATCCTCTGACAAAAGTGTTTTTATTTAGACTTTTAATCACTTAAAAGCGATCTATGTTTTATTTGCTAAATTTATTTATTTAACACGAGAAAACTATTCCTAAACACAAACTTTTGTATATGCTATGCGCCACACCTCCAGATTTCGAAAAGTCCCTTTTTCGGGTTTCTGCTTGGTAGCACAATGGACCGAGATTCATCTGAGTGCTCCAGTGTTTGGAATCCCCTTTAGCAGAGGATTTGTTCATCTTTTCGTGGTCCCTGGAAGAAGATGTTCCATCTAATTCCACATGGGGCTGGACATTCACATATAATGTGTTCAGCCGTTTCCTCCTGTTGATTGTGATTGTACGGCTGGAAAGCTCGTTTAGCCTGTCTTAGACCTGGATGTTCTCTAAGTTGAATAAGATACATTTCGTATGTTTTCAGAAATTTGTTGCTAAATTTATACCCGATTTGAGGGTATAGCAGAAAGGATTCGGTCCCGTAAAAGGCGTTTTCTTCTGGCCAATTCGTCATCTTTTTCGTTTTCTTCACAGCCCAGATGACCAGAAGCCCACCATAAACTGTGAGCTCAATGATGGGGTGAGCTAAGGACATTCAGAGCTTCTTGACTGTCCGTGAATATTATGGATGTGAACGTCTTTGATGACTGTTCATTGGATGTGGTTGGCGCATTCTTGGATGACGTGGAGCTGTGTCTTGATTACATGAGGGCTTTTCATCCTAAGATATTGAGACTGTGATTTGGTTTATGAATGCAAGCTTCTAAATGCGATTGAATTTTGGAACCATCCACATACTACTTTAAGACGTTTTGGCAGTTTAGCGGTTAGTTGCTTCTTCATGCGCCTCTACTAGGGAGAGAATCATTTGTCGAAAAATACGGTTTTTGGGATGTTCAGAGTTCAGAAAATAATCGTTAGTTCCGGGTGGTCCCCAAGAATCATCTCTTTCGCTTGTATCAAACTTGTCGAGCTGCATAGTGCATACTGCCACTTTATTTCGGGATTTACAAAACCATGGTTTTCGTTGAACTGTCTTCTGATAGCCAGAAGCCATCCTTCATCGTATGACCTCGCGGAATAAAGATTTTTAGTAGACAGACAGCTATCTGCCACGCATACCTATGTGCTATGCTTTTTCATAGGGCTTGACGGATTCACGAAAAAGAAATACTTTGGTCAGCGGAGATACAAAAATTTTCTTCGAAAGATTGTATTATGGCCTCCATGAGAAAGATTGTATGTCGCTTACGAAACCCTATGAAACAAAATGTTATTAGGGTTCATTGTCAGCCATAAAAAAATCATTCAAGCAACAACTCCATGGATATCCAGCTATACATCGGCTCCCTACAAATACTTACTTACATATTGCGCTTCCGACCTGTAAATAGTGTGATGTGATTTTTCTGAGGTCGAGGTTTCGCTCGTCGGATCCAGGATTTGCCCAAAGAAACACCATACTTTGGTTAAGTTAAGAGATATCCTTTATTTCAATAACCAACGTATAAACTACTGTCTTATGATTAGCTTAACAATGATTAAATTCCTAAGTTTACGCTATACAATTACATTAATGCGTGGCTCCGATGTGCGGCCCAGCGACAAACGTGGTTCCGATCTGCGGCCCAATGACAATCGTGGCTCCGATCTGCGGCCCAGCGACAAGCGTGGTTCCGATCCTAAGCAGGACAGCCAAGAGCCAAATATGCTGAGACTGCTGATTTAAGGCCAGCTTCCAAAGGAAACTTATCCACCAAAAATTCACAAGACTGACCGAAGTCAATTTTCGTTGTGAGAGCCTTATCTGGTACACTAGATTGGTACAAAACAACAAGTAGACAAGTCTCCCCCGAACGGAAATTTCATTCGGGTACTCATGCAATTTCCTCCAAGTACTCAGTGTGACTTATAAGTGACGAATGCAAATTTCTTGATACAAATATTGGTTGGTTGGACTCTAGGAAATTTGTGCAATAGTAGCGGGTGGTGTATCTGCGGTTGCCTGTGTAAAGGCCATATAAAGTGTTTACAGTGGGGACAATAAAAGTGTGACGAACGGGGACGTTGTTGTATGTTTCAACACATATGAAACACATAACAGTGATAGCGAAACAACACGCCATACAAGTGTGGATCTGGCTTTACTTTCGTTTCCAGATTTGAATTGCTAAGGAACACATTATCATAAAGAACGACCAACATGACCGATGTAGTGCCCTTTTATACAACAAATGCCTTTCAACATCTAGTAAATCGAGACACAACTTGAAAGCTGATACCATAATAACTGGCTAACTCTGGAGCTACTATATTTTAATTTCTACTACTAAATATTAATTTCATTACCACCGTCATATTATTGTTTCTTCTCTCCAAACTGTGATTTGCTACTTTTAAGTGTGACTTTTAAGGGCCACCCTAGTACCACCAATAATCAACTACCTACGGTTGGAAACATTCATCGTCATCAGGATTGTCACCGCCAAACCAATTATTTTTAGGATGTAATAAAATTTTCATCCATAAACTAATATTAGTTGAAAAGTCCTTTATTTGAATGCCATCAGAGAATGAAAAAAAATCCATTTACAACCACAAAGGCTTCGTAATCTATAAGCGCACTCCACCCTGAAAGCCACAAAAGTTATGAATTTCTAAAGGATCCCATTGTTGCATCCCTAAAATAGTGGCAATGGCAAGGTAGGTATTATTGTTCTGGTAGCACTCGTGAAATTGATTTTCAACCTTTCAATTTGGAAAGTTCTGAAGTCATAGTGTTTGAAATATACACTCATGGGAAAAGTCACATCTGGTAGATTGGTTAGATTGAATGAATTTTTTAAAGTCATTTCCTTTTCTTTGTTTAAGGTACATTTTATGCTAAGAAATTAGTGTGTAATCTTAAATGTGTGTTGGTAACTTGCCTTTAGCCTTTAAAAACTGACACTAACTGACAACGGATACAATGCGAGGCCGGGAGACCCACTTTTTTGAGTGACCCCTTTCATCGAAATATCTGATGGGATTTTGTAAGATGAACGTTTTTCACGAACTTTTTCCTTTATGTAACTTCGAAAACGAAAGCAAAAAAAAAAAAAAACGAAAGCTATTTCATTGACATTTTCGTATATTTCTTTGCTTCATATAACTTTAAAAACAAAAGATCAACAACAACAGTTTTTTCATTGACGTTTTTCATTTTCTTTGAAGAGAAAGCAACAAAGAAAACGAAAGGGCTTTTGATTTCTTTCGTTTTTAGCTTTCTCGTATACGTAGTACCTAAGAGAAAGATATTGTTTTCGTACAAAATTTCGAACTCGAGATTTTGATCAATTCTGATATTACGATGATAGGAGAACTCAAAAACGTGTGGGTCTCGCAATTCTGTCCGTCCGTATGTCTGTCTAACCCACCCAATTCTCGCAATTCTGTCCTCGGAATTCTGTCTCGCAATTCTGTCCGTCCGTATGTAACTGCTATAGGTAATGTTTATATCCTGAAGAATACGTCGTAATCAGTTTTCAGCTAAACAGTTTAGTAACAGTGCTTTTTGAATCCAAATTGTAAGATTTGTCAGCATAATTTTACAAAAAACCGCTCTAACGATTTTGATCAAAATACTATTTAAGACAACATAAGCATTCTAAACATGATCGCGTACTTAGTTTTTCTCAGAAAACTCGAATATTGCCGTTTTGTGAATATTTCTCAAAAATTACTACCCAAATCCCGACCATTGAGACCACTTTTTTTAAAATAATAATCAAAAATGAGAATTCGAAATTCATCGCCTCCTTGCCTCCTTCAAATGTCAGTTGGGGGTTGGGGTGAAATTTGAAAGTAAGTAATAAAGTGTTGTATGTTTATGTAGTATGAGTTACTTAGATACTTTTTTTTAATTAACAAGGATTCAGTTAAGCAATAAACGAAAGAGTTACGTGCGACCCAGTCGTGCACATTTTTTTCTCAATTTTTTGGCCTATCAATTGATCGCCGTCATTACTGACATTACAAAGAAATCAACAAAATTGGTTGAAAATTACGGGCGACAATATTTTAGTTTTTTTTTGCATTGGAGGTGTTACGCCCCTTTGTCCAACTTTGACCAATCTTCACAGGAGCACTCCATGGCCAATACGCAAGATTACGTGTAATTTTGAGCTCAATCAATTTGGTGGTTTTCGAGATATACGATTTTGAATGTTTTTTTTTTGTATAGGCGGTGCCACGCCCCTTTGTCCGATTTTGAATTTGTTTAGCCTATTGACCGACCATCGTAATTACCGACAATTAAAAAAAAAAATATCAACTAAATTGGTTGAAAATTACGGGCGACATAGGGAAACATACAGTTTTTTCCACTTTATATTATATAGAGATAATTTGTGAAAAGAAATTCCCTTTAGACCTTCCCTTCCTGTTTTTCTCTTAGATTTATTTAAATAATTCGCCACAAAATTGAAAGTTTAATAACGCGTTGTAGTTATATCGAGAGAATATCCGTTGACATCCGCATGTCACAACTTAACCATCAAATTGCAATTTACAAAAGTCGTAAAGTACCTAATTAAGAAAGCATCAATATTCATTGATATTCCCTAAGAGGATGATGGCGCCATAATGGAAGAACACAATCTGACATCTATAATCCCACCCACCCAATTTGACAAAAAAAATCAACCAACCACTCATTGTCAAAGTTTATTTACAAATTGTCAAAAATAAAAAAAAAAACTTTTGTAATATCTCATTTTCAGTTTTCTTTTAAACAACACAACGAGCCATTTCCGGATAGTCACAAGCCTGCAATGGAAAATAAAATTTCGAAACCACTCAACTTCGCATAGTTATCTTCAGAGATTGTCCCACCTGATTCCTGGAATTATAGTGCAAACCCTCTGGACACCATTGTAGAACAGCAACACCTCGATCGCACTTGTAGAACTCTGAACAACTTGTTGGCGACGGGAACTGCACAACCATATCGACTTCACTTTGATCGGACGGGCATAAAATCTCAGCCCCCGATACTGCATATAAGGTCAGCAAAACACTGGCAAGGATAATGCTAACTTTCACCATTCTAAGACCAAAAGACTTTGTCGTACACGAAATTCAAGAGCCAAACACTTTGAACCATGTCGCTGGAATTGCTTTTTATATATCGGCTCGAAAACCACTTTTTCGCAGACAATGTAGTTTTGTGTAGCGGCGCACCCGACGCGGCGGTTTCTATTGAGTAGAAAATGATGTTCGATTAATTGCATATGTCTGTCTGTCATCGATAAGGGTAACAGAATGACGCAGCGAATGCTGTGACTCTATTTGAGCCTACTCTGCAATTAAATCTGCTTTAATTAATGTCACACCCTTAACAGTGCCATCAGGGTGCCTCATCTGTCTCGTTTTGTGATGATACCCGACCTTGACCTACAAGAAAACAAAAATCACCTTCCCGTCAGGCGTTAACATCTTGTAGAGCAAGTACCTACAGTACCACTCTATCAGTTGGTGAACCTCATTCGACATTTTTTTTAGATAGAGCTGCTTCGCTGGCACCCCATTTGGCATGTGGTTTAACATTCATTTCTGGTTCAGACTTCTTCTTCTTCTTCTAGTGCTCGTTACAGCATGTGTGCGCTAAGACGTAGCTATGCTATAGCACAGACACTAGACAGTGTGTGTTATTGATGACGATGACTCTCGTCGCATGAAGCAGCAGCCGGGTGCTTCAAAGCGCTCAGGTGAAACGTATCTCATGCCCAGATATGGAGTATCTTAGTCGTAGCTGACGGGTGGCCTCTGTGATGCCGATGCGAATGGGTAAATAAATTGCATAGCTGACATCTTGATACTATTGTTCCACATTCTCTAGTGGTGGAAGTTCGACGACGGTAATGGCATTTAATGTCTTGTGCCACCACGAGGCGTTCAACGTTCAAGTACAGCACTGATGCCTCTGTCTATGCCTATGGGCTGGAAGATTGCTTGCCTGCTCACATTTATTTTAGAAGGAAGATGTGACAAAAACCTTTCGGAATAATTAACTCGAATAATTTCATTGTAATTGTATTAAATTGCCGCGTCTTCGCTTGGCGTCGTCGCGTCGGGGCGTGCAAGTTACGTGCTGTCTTTTAGAGCGTACACTGTCTTTGACATGCATATTATGTAGCTGTAGCTGCTGATTGTAATGATGATTGTTGTGTGGATGTGTGAGAATCTTTACATTTGTGATTATTTAGGGGACACAATTGGAGTGGCGCGCAACAGCCAATTTGGGACGAATCCCAGGATCATTCTAGTTGCGAGAGCATGTTTTCAATTGGGTTTTTCAAGTGGAAACCCATGAATAATGGAGTGATGTGATATGATAAGTGAGCGATAAATATGTAGACTTTTATGTTAGGTGGGAGGTATAGCACTTAACTTGGGGGCGGGGGTGTTTATAGAGGCCCTGATGCTACAATGCGGATACAGGATAATAGTATAGGAAGACATCACAGAAATGCTGTCTGCACACATGTATCTGGAATTTAGATTTGAAATTAGAAGTTGAGTGCTGGAAAATTGAATGGCTTAATCGAAAGAGGAACCAGGAGTACCTACATTTTTTTCAATTGTCACTTACAAGTACTAAAATATTGTATGGTCGTTTTTTTTAATGAGACTATACCTTTTCGACCGAGGTACGTCTTAACATTGGCCGCGTTCAATGTGCTTAGGCACCTACATATTCAGGTGACAGTTTATCATAGAAATCCGGCAGAAAATCTCGCCTAACAGACAAAACTTGCCTAGATTTGCTGGCAAATCGACCAATCAGAGGCTGTTGACTAGGGTACATGTCATAACGTCCGGTGTCTCAGTTATCCAGACTAAGCGATCTGACATTCCCAATGGCTTTGATTCCTCTCCTCTTAGCTGGTGCATTATTGTCTATTTGCTCGATGTAGCCGAGCCAATTTAGTCGACGTATTTTGACTTTTTCGACTACATTCAAGTCATGATGCTGCCCATAGAGTTCGCGGTTGTACCTTCTTCTCCATTCACACTTTTCGTTCATTTGACCAAACAACCGTCGAAGTATTTTTCCTTTGAATGATTGCCGTATCGAGGGCGCAGTCGCAGTGGCTCAGTGGTTAGTGTGATGGAATACTGAGCGAAGCGTCTCAGGTTCAACCCCCGAAAAGACTCAAATGATATCTTATGGTTTTTCCACTGCGCGATCTCTCACAAATGTCTGACAAATATCCGAGAGTATAAATCTGTCCTAAGTTATATTCAATTCAGCTGATCGGACTTGACA
Source organism: Cheilosia soror (assembly GCA_949372485.1). Classification (NCBI taxonomy): domain Eukaryota; kingdom Metazoa; phylum Arthropoda; class Insecta; order Diptera; family Syrphidae; genus Cheilosia; species Cheilosia soror. Next base: position 16,981,563 of record OX443562.1, on the reverse strand, counting down.
GAAAATTTTAGAGATCATTTCCATTTATCCCATAAATAAAATCCTAGACAATATTGAATGACTTTGAGAAGCTAGGTCGATGATACTTGTATAAATCTGATGCGGCAACTATTTGTTTTTATTTGAAATATTTGATTAACGAACAGAACGCCTGTTCAATGCACTCTGCATGTTAGTGGAGTCCCATTGAAACAGGTGGAGAAGTTTAAGTATCTCGGGGTCTTATTCACGAGTGATGGAAGGAGCAATGCCGAGTTTTCCTGTAGGATTGGTCAGGCTGGATCGATTTTGAGACAGCTTGGTCATTCTGTTATCAGGAGGACTGAACTCGGTGTCAAAGCTAAGTTGTCAATGTCAGTCTTTAATTCGGTGTTTGTTCCAACTCTCACCTATGGTCATGAGGTTTGGGTAATGACCGAAAGAATAAGATCGCGGATACAAGCTGCCGAAATGAGATCTCTCCGTAGTATTGCTGGTGTGACCCGTAGAGATCGCATCAGAAATACCAGAATACGTGAGGAACTCAATGTCGAGCAGCTACTTCTCCGGACGGAGCGATCCATGCTTCGGTGGTTTGGTCATGTTAAACGCATGTCCCCGGCCAGGATTCCACAACGTGCTATGAAATCCGTACCATCAGGTAGGCGTCCTCTAGGTAGACCAAGGATGAGATGGTTAGATCAAGTCCATAATCTCTCCTGTACCCGTATGGGGATTGCCCTTGAGGATTTAGAGTCGATGGCGGAGGATCGAGAGCTATGGAGGGTCCACTTGAGCAACCTACACCCGCGACCCACTTAATGGACAAGCGGACCATTGAAAATGATTGAATGAATGAATGATTAACTTTTTCTGTTAATGGTTTTAAGTATCAGCTCTGCCTTCCTATTTATCGATCTGCACTCGGCGCCAAAACGCAGAACTGCGGCAGGCTTAGGGTTTTGTAACTTTTCGTTTTTTGACTTTTCGTCATTTTAGTTAGAAGTAAGACTTTCGTTGACAGGGTGGCAGGTACCTCTTTCTTCTTCTTTTTAGATCTGTCAATGCTCTGACAATGAGCTTACAATAGCCAACTACCTTATAATACAAAATTGTGCGTTCAAACTGTTGTAAGATTTTGGAAGATTTTGATGGATGTCTTAAAATGATTTGACAATGACTTTTCTGACAACGTTGTTGGTTTGAAAATTGTGTGTTCATACGGTCGGCAGATATTTGAATATGAAAAATGTGCACGTAACTTTCTTGTTTATTGCAAATCTCGCATAATCTCAGAGTCATTTCAGCAAATTTAAAATCATACCCAATTAAGATGTCCTAAGGTTTAGTAACTGAATCCTTGTTAATTAAATAAAAAGTATCGAAGTAATACATACTACATACGATACCCTATTCACACCATGCCTAAAACAGAGTTATCGTCAAAACAATTTAGAAAACTCGTGGATGCATTCACACCGAAAACCAACTCGTTTTCGTTTGACGTTTCAATTAGCTGTGAAACTAGCTATGAAGTGTTTGCGGTTATTAGACTTTTACTTTAGTTACTAAACTTGTCTCGACATAATATACAAACAAACTTCTTTAAGCTACTTTATAATCGTTAACTTATGGTTAAATGCATAAAATAACATCAGCAACAATCAAAATCAAAACATCTGAAAATACCATTTCGTTGTGGAAGGTAGTTCTAAAATTATAGAAAAATTGAATAATTTGCTCTACATTTGTAAACAAAAAAACAAGAAGAAACGACAGCACTGAGGCTCTCACTTAGTCTCTCACATCCTGTCAGCAGTTTTGCTGAGCTCGCTGAATGTTGCAAAAGGTGTGTCTGCTTTAACAACCCAACGATTGTACTCGTGTTCGTGGCGTTTTCATGGAAAACGACTTCAAACAACTCGTTTTGAAAACTGCTATATATATGGGGAAACTTCTGTTTTCGATTAAGTTTTCGGCTGTTTTCGCGAAAACATTCGAGTTTTCTGAGAAAAACTAAGTACGTGATCGTTTTTAGAATGCTTATGTTGTCTTGAATATGTATTTTGATCAAAATCGTTAGAGCGGTTTTTTGTAAAATTATGCTGACAAATGTAACAAATTTGGATTCGAAAAGCACTGTTATTAAACTGTGTAGCTTAAAACTGAGTACGAGGTATTCTTCATATGCCAGTACAGAATACTCACTGTGGAAGGCTACAAAAAAAATGAACAGACCAACAGCATACATTCCACCAGTTAAAAATAGCAGTGGAAGCTGGGCGAAAACAAATAAACAAAAGGCGGATCTATTTGCGGAACATCTTTAAAACGTCTTCCAGCCATACGAAGACATTGATTATTTACATCAAACGGACATGTGCGAAGACGAGAGATTGATTCCAGCAGTAACCTCTGAGGAAATATCCACTGAAATAAGAGTAAAAATGAACCCGAAAAAAGCTCCGGGGTTTGATTTAATTACGAGTGAAGTTCTAAAGAAACTGCCTAAAAAAGGTTTGAAAAAAATAGCACAGATAATAAATGCAGCGTTTAGACTAAGGTATGTACCACGCATGTGGAAAGTCGCGGAAGTTATTATGGTACCAAAGCCGGGCAAATTGCCCAGTGAAGTTACCTCATATCGTCCGATTTCATTGTTGCCAATTTTATCAAAGCTCTTCGAAAAAATTCTTCTGAAACGACTCAATCCGATCATAGAAGAAAAAACACTGATACCAAACCATCAATTTGGATTTAGAAATAGGTACTCAACTATAGATCAGGTTCACAGAATAACTGATAAAATAGAAAAGGCCTTAGAAGAAAAACAAATATCTTCCTTGATGTAACACAGGCTTTTGACAAAGTCTTGCATGAGGGATTGGTCCATAAGCTACAAAAATATCTTCCCAAACAATACTCAGAAATATTAGAGTCATATATAATCCAGCGATTATTTAGAATTAAACAAGAAGATGAGTACTCTGAATTAAAATATATAAAAGCGGGAGTACCGCAAGGTAGTGTGTTAGGACCTGTACTTTTCCTTATATACACCAACGACCTACCACAAAATGACGAAACTACTGTAGCCACATTTGCAGACGATACTGCTGTACTTGCTGTCGGAAAAACCATGCAGGAAGTTACAGAAAAACTGCAAAGGACAGTTAGTGATATATCTGATTGGACCAAAAAATGGCAGATAAAATTAAATGAACTGAAGTCAATCCATGTTCATTTCACCAATAAAAACGTACAACACATACCTGTGTACATTAATAACAAAGAAGTTCTTCATTCGAACTCAGCTAAGTATTTAGGCATGACTCTAGATGCGAAGTTGCGCTGGAAAACTCATGTCAAGAAAAAACATGACGAACTAAGTATACGATACAATAAAATGTATTGGCTCATAGGGAGGCATTCATGTCTCTCAATATATAATAAACTGCTTCTATATAAGCAAGTCCTAAAACCAATATGGACTTATGGTCTCCAGCTCTGGGGGTGCACAAGTAAGACAAACCTACAAAGCATTCAATGCTTCCAAAACAAAGTACTACGCAATATTGTTAATGCGCCATGGTACATACGTAACGCTGATCTACATAGAGATCTAAAAATTGAAACGGTAGAGGACGAGGTCAGGAAAGTCGCAAGACGACATGAAGGTAGGCTTCGCAACCATGCTAATTCAGAAGTAGTCGAACTACTTAATAACAACAATTTAGTTAGAAGATTACGAAGAGTAAAACCATTCGAACTAGTTAACTAGGAATAAAGAAAATAAAGACAATTTCACAACTCAATCACACTAACAAAAGTGATAAAGAATTAAAAAACAAAAGGTAACAGACTTAGTTAGTACCTTATAGCATAGTATTTATTATAAGTATAAGAAACAAATTGCTGATTAGTTTAACGACTAGGTGCGATTATTGGAAGGATGGCAACACCATGCTTCCCTCGGGTGTTTTTTTAGTGGGTGAGCTAACCGCAAGTCTCACACTATCGCAAAGCTCGCATGCGATGTCTTTCAACGATTTTTACATCCAGCTACACGCAAAAAAAAAAAAAAGGTATTCTTCAGGATATAAACATTACCTATAGCAGTTACATTTTTAACCAAATCGAAAATGGCGTTTTCGAGATTTGTGTAGTTTTTAAAGTACCGTTTTTAGCGATTGGGGTGGAAATCGAAGAACGCATTCATGGTTCAAAAAACACTGTTTTTCAATTGTTTAGCTCAAAACTGAGCAAATGGTATTACTATGGATTTAAGCATTACCTTACAGTGCCATTTTGGCGTTTTAGAGATATGAGCAGTTTTTTATAGTACTATTATTAGGGATTTGGTTGGATATCAAAGGACGCAGTCTTTTTAGCTAAAAACTGAATTTGCTATCAAGTTAAGAATGACAATAGTACCTTAAAAATAAGTTGTTTTTTAAATCGTTTTCACCGTTTTCATCTCGAGTTCGAAATTTTGTACGAAAACAATATCTTTCTCTTACTATGTATCGGATAAAAAAAAATATATAAAAATTAAAAATTCAAAAGAATTTTTTTAGTCTTTATATAAATTCAGTGTAGGTACTTATGCTATGGACTTCAAAACCACGTAACCGATTTGGATAAAGAACGCGGAACCTCCCTTACAAAAAGAAAACCATTCAAAATCTTACATCTCTAAAACCATCCACAATGTCGGTATATAGGCTATACTCAATCTTTAAGCCCTAGATATTTTCATATAGGAAACTGCAGTAAACAGCGCATTTCGGTCAAGACAGACCAGAAGCTGGAAACATAGCCTTACGGGTCATTCACAAATTCTGTAGCACTACACTACTCCGCGGCAAGATTTCACAAGACCATATACCACATGTTTTCCCAGCAGGGACGAAAGGGTACGAAGATTAACCAATGTCCATCGGATCAACCTACCTATGTATCTATATGGATGGATCAAAGATGGAGGTCGGCTTTGGCGCGGGTTTCTACTCCGGACGTTTCGGACCATCCAGTTCATTCAGACTTCCTGACTACACCAGCGTATTCCAAGCTGAGGTACTGGGAGTGGCAACACCTGATAAACTGGTTGCAATGATGGCAATACCTCATGCAGATATTAGGTACCTTTTTTATTGACAATCAACCGGCAATAAAAGCGATTTCTGCCGTTGAGTTAAAATGGAAGCTTGTAAGTCGCTGTCGCGAAGAGCTATGCGTTCTTGGGGCGCAGCACAACGTAAAACTATGCCGGGGTCCCGGGCACAGAGGTGTGTCTGGAAATGAAAAATCTGATGAGCTGGCAAGAAAAGGGTACAAAACTAGGCCGACACCACATACATGATTCCCCCCTGTAATCTCAGACTGACGATTGGGAACAAAATACTAATGGCGACAAATGAAAGATGAAGCAAGCTCGACTCTTGTGGAATAATAAAAAAAAAAAATAAAAAATACGTGGCGCAACAGGCGGTAGACACCCTAGGCCTAGCTTCTCGCAACCATTCGTTTGTGTGAGTTTCTATTTTTGAGACGAATGGAAGGGACCTACAATTTTATGCCGAGTCCGAACGGCTGAATTGAGAAGCTTTTTCATGACAGTCATACTCTCGGATGTTCGTCAGACGTTCGCGAGAGGTGGCGCAATAGAAAAAAACCTTAAGATGTAATTTGTTTTTCGAACCTGGCACCGTAGTCCAACACACTAACCACTGCGCTACTGCGCCCACGTCCTGTGGCAGGAAAATATGGCCAATCTACAACAAACAGAAAACTGAAAAAAAAATCTTACAATTGAACAAGAAATCATTGTCCTAGATTGTGGGAGTGGGTATTATTACTGGACATATTATATGATGAAATACCATACCAAACAAATGGGAATCAACACAAATGACCTGTGCAGAGGATGCAGTGATGAGGAGGTGCACGAGGACACCCCACACGCTCTGCTACCAAACCAAACCAAACGACAATAGCGCTCGGGTCCTCCGAACCCCAGATGTGGCAATTTTGTTTCTTAACATAGCCGCCGAACTGAAAATGCGCCTCGTCAGAAAATATGACTTTTCGCCCAAAATCGTTGTCCAATTCAAGCTGCTCGAAGGCCCAAACTGCGAAGCGATAACAGAGCGGATGGTCGTGCGCTTTCAATTGCTGAGTCAATTGGACCTTGTTAGCGAATAATCCGAGATCTTTGTGCTGAATTCTCCTCAGGCTAGTGTCTGAAATGTTGAGCTATTGAGATCGATGGCGAGTTTATGTCTTACCTTCTCGGCTACAGCAGCCACATTTTCATCTGCACCGTACGATGACGGGGACCATGAGTATTGTCCACTAGCATTCCAGTCTCACGAACTTTTTGTACAAACTTGCACACCTATAGCAGGCGCAGTGGGTGCTTCATTTCGGCCAAAACTTCTTTTCAAAAATTGCACTGTTTGGGCTACAACACATCACTCACTTTGGAAATAAGTTTTCAATATTTCCCAAAGTTGTTCAAGCGTAAAGCGACTCATTTCGGTCCGCAGAAGGTATGATACTGACTTTTTGTCAAGATTTCGAGCGGGAAACAGGTGTCAGTGTCAAAATAACATATGATTTAAAAAGAAACCACTAGATGGCCCACCCTATAAATAAGTCTTATTGCAAATCACCGAACATGGCTGGGTCGTTGTGTAACGTACCACCATGCCCATACCAGAAGCTGCAGGAGAACCACGCTGAACAAGAGTTCGGAGTGTTCGGACTAGACCCCTTCCTGCACTATCACCCGTGCAGGTAAGGACCGAATCCGCGATTGTCGTAAGCACTGCTTCTGCTTCCGGCCGGCAATAGGGAGACCCTCCTACGGATCCTTTCACCCTTATGACCCAAGGTCACAGGACCCTTGAGTCAATCCGGGCGAACAGGTAGGAGGGGTGTCCAGGCACTCGAGGCTCAGGCATGACCGCTTCCCGCGCTAGCTCAACCGTGGGTGGGGATCTTGCCTCAAGCCCTGAACGTGAGTTACTTGTATTTACATGCCGGAAGGTTCTTACTAGTTGTAACTTAACTAAACGAAAAAAAATGCTAAATTGCGAGGCCCGAGTTAAGATAATACACATTCCCTTCTCAACACTACGATAGGATTGAGGCGGAGAGATAAGGTGGAAATCCTCTCCGCGAGCTGACCCACCCCTAGTTAAACATTGAGTTTATTTACCTTGGTCATCGCATCGCCCTACTCACGATAACCCCTAATTAACACCGGGTTATTAATCAAAATGATTAAATACCCCTCACTTCTTCTCCCTCAATACTCCTCAGACATCCTCCCCCTCCATACCGGCACCTCCTCTTACCAAACTTTACGCCATCCGAAACATTATACACCTGAACTAATCAAACCACAGTATATCAGTAAACATTGAATCTCTAATTAAAAATCTTCAAATAAACGTCGTCCAATATCTACAATCTCCAACAATAATTGTAGGTGCAAACAGCAAACCCAATGAAAGATATTTCATCGTTTTTAAAAATTTCACAAAAGACCTTTTTATTATTACTAAAAATCGAAACTAAAATATAAATTAGTACAAAAGTTCAAAAGAAAACTATACGTAAATGTAAGTATCTATCATAGGGTACATATCAACCCCGAACAAAATTCTTGAAATACGATAACAATATCGATATATATATAAATTCAAAAATAAATAACGATTATGGTACCACTCTATGGTATTCGGTAATTAAAATTCAGTACAAAAAGAAACACAAGCTATTACTGAACTACGGATGCTTTAACGCACTTTAGTTAACTTATCCAAATTGGAATAGATTGTATCTTCAAATTAAAACCAAAAAAAGTACTGTTCTTTTATACAGCTCTTACTGAGACACAATTTGAGGCACTAATCAATTATTTATACCCAGTGGTACACTATGTAGGTACTGCTTCACATGCAGTTGAAAAAAAAAATTACAAAAAAAAAGTAACAAAGCCTATCTGTCTACCTGATTGGTCACTTTCACTACTAGTTAATATTGTTCAAATGAAATTTAGGAAACAAGATTGACTTACCCCTTCAATATTATAAGGGTTACCTTAAACCTTTAAACCGTTGCCCAAGGGTGGGGAGATGTGGTGCACCGCATTCCGTCCTTCGCTTATGATCTCGCGTATACACAAGCTGTATTTACCTAGATAATGTAGTTAGGAAATTGCATTTGAACAAGTTGTATTACAAACAAAAACGAAAAATGACCGAAACTTAGCTTTAATAATTTAGCACTTCCTTCAGAGCCCTCTAGGGGGACCTAGCCTAACAAAAATCCTCGGTTGGTGTCGTTACTGCTGCTGCTGCTGCTGACGGCGAATTCGACGATAGTTGATTGCTGGGTGGTGACCTTCGGTGCGGAGCTTTTGCACCCACGATTTTGTGGAGAGATCGACGTGGATTAGCCCAAGATGGAGTGGAAGCACTTACACTTCGCTTTCTCTCCTCGCACGCAGTGGCCTTTGCTAATCGTGGCCAATATTGCTTTGCCGGTACTCGTACTGCCTGAAGATGCTAGCGAGATCCGACCAGAGTGACGGTTGTTGGACTCAAGCTTCGGGTACGGAGTACGACTAGGGCAGTATCGAATGAAGAGTGCTGACGGTGGACTTTTTGGTTATGTGCAGCACGATGGAATTACGGCGATTGCTGTAGGGTTGTCGTCCCTTTTCGACCTTAAATCGGTTGGTCTGTAGCGTGTTCGGGACGTTTGGTTGGACGGAGGCAACAAGATACGATGGCGTAGGTCGCGGTATGGGAACGGCTCAAGGGCCGCGTGGTGTAGCGTACAGGTGTTTTGTTTATACGATGGATTTAGTTTATATGCGGACGAAAATTTAACGATGTCGATTGGTGTAGTTGTTACCACGTTAATTATTTATTCGTCAAATATCGTATACTTTCTCAACGATTGAATATATTATGTATACGATTGTACGACACGTATGACGCCACCACTATCCATACAATCGCGAATATGTTTGTTACTTTTCCCACCATCCACGTCCGAACCTCACGCCAACTCAAAACTGACTCTCGACTGTCTAGCTCGCGAAATTCCATGAGCTATGTGCCATATTTCTGCCATCTCTATTCGTCTCCTTCCCACTTATGTACGAGCTTCGCGCCAAAATCTTTTTAGCTACCTAGCCATCGAAATTCAATTGGGAAAAATATAAACTACCAATTAAAACGTAATTCGGAATTTTTAACGTATGATAAATACGCTTAACTTTGTATCGCAATTAAATTCAGTAAGCCAGGCGAGATTAAAAATCCTGCCATAATTTGCGCGAACAATTTTAGCGACAATAACGTTGACAGCTGTCAGGCTTCCGCCTGCCATCTACTTTTTCGCTCAGTGCAGAAATTAACCGGAGGCACGATCGCCATTACCTTTTCGGTTTTTGAAAAATCGTCGTTACCGGAAATATTGAAATAAATACTCCCAAAAGTGAAACCGGTTTCCTACAAAACTTGAGATTTTCGTTAGTTCCAACGAGCGAAAAGATCAAGGAAAAAAACCGCTCTAGCTTTCTTCTAGGAACGAACTCACCCCTGCAAAAGATAGTCTCATGTTCAGACTGAACTAGTTCACAGAGCGTTAGTGTTTGTAGCTGTTGGGAACTCCGCCTAGACCTCAAGCAAAAAAAAATAATGTGTAATTAATACGACATCACCGTCGCATGTCCTTCGAATGCACAACTCCTAAGCTATTCCCAGATTCATCACTCAATTCATAAAGGTTATTTCCGATTATTTTGCGGACTTTGGCTTTTATAAATTTTCGACAGAGTTTTGCATTTATGCGCTTTGAAGCATCGCTCAATACATAATTCCGCTTATAAACGGTTTCGCCTACCTGGTAACGAACTTTAGTACTTCGCGTATTATACACATTCTCATAGATGTGATGAGTTTTCTCCAAAGAGTCCTTTATATAAGAATGCAGTATATTCATTTTAGCAGCTTTGGGTATCTGCTCTAACTCGGAATTGTTTAACCCGTCTAAACTACGCAGGAGTTTATATTCGCTTCCATGCTCGATCATTCGCTGCCCAAACAGTGCCTCGTATGGCGACATACCGATAGCCGAATGTACTGCCGTACGGAGTGCGCATCCTATGGAGTCTAATTGAGTATCCCAATTAGATTGGTCTGCGTCAATGTAAGACCTGATGGCCGCCAGGATAGATCGGTTTACCCGTTCACTGGCGTTAGCCTGCGGAGAGTACACAGCCGTTCTAATGTGGTTAATTCCAAACGATTCGATAAGGTGTTTAAATTCTTTGCTGAGAAACTGCTTCCCGTTGTCAGACAGAATCGTCTCAGGTACGCCGAACATCAAAAATATGTTGTCACGAAGAAATCTAATGGTGGCTTCGGAAGTTATACGCCGTACAGGCTTTATGAATACAAATTTAGTTAGCTGGTCTAAGGCTATTATAATATGCGTATTGCCAAGCTTAGAACGAGGATATGGCCCCAAGAAGTCGATGTACATATGCCGAAGTGGTCTTTCGACTATAAAAGCTTTTCCCATAGGTGCTCTCAGGATAGTGTTAGGAGCTTTCGTCGTCTTGCACACCTCACAGTTAGCGATGAATTGCTTCACTTGAGTTGCCATATTCGGCCAATAAAATTGTTGCCTTAAACGATGCAGGGTCTTCGCTAGGCCACCATGCGAAGCCCTAGGTGGACAATGAGCCAAGAAAATAAGGTTTGTAGTTAGCGCTGCTGGAACCCACAGAGTCCAGGTCAGGTCGGTTTGAATCGGATTGGGAGTGTTGTGTTTTACCTTCTTATACAAGAGGTTATCAGAGATTTGAAGGTCAGGCAGCTGGCTTTGATTTTTCTTGACTGTATCGATGATCTGACGATACTGATCCGACTGGAAACTCGGATGCGCCAGATCTATGTGCAGTACCTCGCCAAGTGCCTTTGTTTCCAAGCAACCGTTCTGGACCGCCTCTACTTCGTAAACCCGTGACAACGCGTCAGGAACAATATTTAAACTCCCTTTCCTGTGTTCGATTTCGAACGAATACCCTTGTAGCTCAAGGCTCCAACGCGCCAACCGACCCTTAAGATCCCTTAGGCTCATTAGCCATTTAAGGCTCGCATGGTCCGTGATCACCTTGAACCTATAGCCCTCTATATAGGGTCTAAACTTTGCAATACCCATGACAGCAGCTAAGCACTCACGTTCGGTTACCGTATAGTTTCTTTGAGCGGAATTCAACTTATGGGAATAATAATATATCGGACGCTCAGCCCCGCTTTCATCTACCTGACTAAGAACTGCCCCGATGCCGGTGGAAGAGGCATCGCAAGAGATGATAAATTGTTTCTTAAAGTCGGGATTTACTAAGACTGGAGCGCACGATAATCTGGACTTGATCGCGTTAAACGATTCAATGGCTTTTTCTCCAAAGTTAAATTTCACTCCTTTCTTTAAGGTGTCTGAAAGATCCGAGGCAAGGGATGAGAAGTTTTCTACGAATCTACGATACCACCCGGCCATCCCTAAAAATCGTCTAACCTGACGGGCGTTCCGGGGTATCGGGAATTGCTTAATGGCCGCTACCTTGCCGGGGTCAACTTTTAATACTCCACTCCCTACAATAAAACCCAGGTATTTGAGTTCCTTGTAGCAGAATTTCGATTTTTCTAGATTGATTGTTAGTCCTGCATCTCGTAATTTATCAGCAACAATACTAAGTAGCTCGATATGTTCTTCGAAAGTCCCTGAAATAATGAGCAAATCGTCGAGGTATACAAATACCTGATGTCGCAATTGATGTGGGATAACTTTATCCATGAGGCGGCATAGACGCTGCGGCGCGTTGCACAAGCCAAAGGGCATCACCTTGAAATGGTACAACGGCCTACCGGGGACGGTAAAGGCCGTCTTCTCCCTGGAGCTTTGCTCCAGCGGTATTTGCCAAAAGGCGTCCTTCAGATCTACACTTGACATGTAGTAAGTATCTGGAAGGCGCCCTAGCAAACCCTCTATATGCGGCAGTGGGTATGCATCTTTTTTTGTGACGCGGTTAAGATCTCGAACGTCCAAGCACAATCGGCTTTTCCCCGCCCTTCTGACTAGGACAACTGGGGAGCTCCATGAACTCGAGCTTTCCTCTATCACGTCCATAGCTAGCATACGATCCAACTGCGCATATATGAGGGCTTCAACCGCTGGAGATACGGGATAATGACGTCTTTTTATTGGCGCCGCGTCCCCGGTATCGATCACATGCTCCTCCAGGTTCGTTTTACCCAGGCCAAGATTGGCGAAGGATGGGAACTTGCTAAGGGTTTCTGTTAATCGACTGGATTCTTCGACCGACAATTCTTGAGATGACGATAGGACTTCACTCTTAGGGGGCGAATCATCTGAAACATCTAGACCTAACGAAATACTTTCTAATTTAAATGTGTTATCCACAGTCGCTTTGGGAATGACGTTTGGAGCTATATCAAACTTTTCCCAAAAATCGATTCCAAGATATAGCTCCTTAGTTAACGTTGGAACTATGTAGAGCGCAACTTCTTCTTGGCGATTTTCATACGTAATAATGGCATTAACTATTCCAACAATATTCTGCGCTTTCCCGTCAGCGGTAGCAATGGCTGATGTAAACTTCTTATATGAAATATTGTTGCCTTGCAGAAACTCTATACTACCACCACCTAGACAACTGATGCTTGCACCACTATCCAGAAGACCGGTCCAATCTTTTCCGAAGAAATTAACACAAGCATACGGTCGCGGATCGTCCGCAGAACATCGTAAAGTAGTTGATGCAACTGCACGATATAAATTCCTAAGGTGTTTGAAACGTTTTCTAATTTTTAGAACTTTGGGAGAAGGATTTGAACATCCGAATAGGCGTTTCTTGGCTTGGTTGTACTCTTCCCAACGTTGGTGAATAGATTTGGGGCAATGATCACTTTTGATTGGAACGACTTGAACGGGAGGCTCAGTGGTCATAGATTCGGTAGTACGTCTTAAAATGGTTGGAAATATGGTTTGGGGTTGTTCTTCTACTGGTTTGCCGGTTCCCGATTCTGGGAGCAGCTCCCCCCGGTACGAGAGTTGCTCATCTGTGAGTTTCCCGAGCATACAGGACAGTTGGGAGTCACTGTGTTTTCGAGTCCACATTTATAACAGAATACCGAACGTTGCGGTGCAGGACAATCGAAGAAGGTGTGTCCTGTCTCCTTGCAATTCCAGCATCTTAAGGGGCCCCGTTCTCGTTGACGATACGCTAAGGCTTCCACGTACGGTTGTGAAGTCGAAGCGGAAAAGTGATCGGCGTTCTCACTTATCTCGCTGATATTTCGCCGAAGCGGTACATGAGCTTGAAATCTCGGTCTCTGAGAATCAGAGTCCTTCAGAAATTTTTCTATGCTACGACATACGTAAACCATTTCAGGAATGCTGTGGGTATTAAAGGTTAGCAAATGCTCCCCAATTCTACGGTTAACGTTATGTTTTATAACCTCAATCAGCTCCCGAGTAGGCTTAGGAAATCTTAGTCTAGAATTAAGCTGAAGTAAATCTCCATAATAATCGTCAAAACTCTCGTTTGCTGCCTGTTTTCTCGCTGACAATTGTCTGGAAATCTCGAAGTCTGTTTCAAGGCTGCGGTACTGTTCGATCAGTGCTAGACGAAGAGCGGACCAGTTTGTGGTTGGGTTGGCCTTAATGAAAGTCCAAAACCAGGACTCAACTTGACCGCTTACAAAGTGGTGAAAATTCTGGAATATCTCGCACCACGACACATTGTAGGACTCCCTGAGTCTTCCCAATCGGAAAAGAAAATCATCAACTAACATCTTTTTATTATCAAATTTGATCCCCCATTTGTGATAATTAGGGAATCGTCCGCCTGAACTTGAAGGTGAAGCTGCCTGAGAGCGTGGTTCCTGTCGAGGAGACGCATCGTTCAAATTTAAATTCCCTAACTGCGCTAGGAAATTATCCACATTTGCGCTTCGACACATATGCACAGGATATACCGCCGGGTCTTCAGCTCGATTACTGCTCTGCCGTGGAGGCTCAGCTCTAGGTAGCTGTGTAACATTTTCGCTTATCGTAGTTAGTGGAATAACCGGAGCAGCGTTGGTGCTCGACGGGGCTGGAAGGCCGGATAGAGCTTCACGCACTAGCGTAGCTACTTCCTGACGCATGGCCAGCCTATTCTTTTCCAACTCCTCTCGAATAAAGCGGAGTTCATCGGTTCGGTTTATACCAACTGTAGCAGAAATTACATCCTGCAAGTACGTCTCGAAATGTGCGCTCTCATTTGGGTCAGCCGTAGCTTCTGGGTTATTACTTGCATTCTCATGTTGAGGCTGAGGAAGCTCGTTATCTGCCAGATCTCCTGTTCTGTGGGTATCCGACCTGTCAAGTCGTGGGTCGATATTGGACTGAGTGGTATTTGGTTGACTGGGTTGACTGGGGTTTCTACCACTACGTAAATTGTAGGTAGAAGGCCCTGGCAAATTACCTGTCTGACTTGGATTTGGGTTAGACATATTCCGGGATATAACTGATTAATTCGTTGATAAACTCTTAAATGCTACTAATTCAGAACGTACGTATTCCAAAAGTTCTTTATGGAAAGACAAAATCTAATACTATAATATAATGACTTGACTTCAGTTATCCTAATACCTGAAACACGACTGCTTAATAATAAAGAAAAAGATTAAAATAACTATTTGTTAATGTATAATATATTCGAGGATGTGACCGGTGTGAGGAGGTAACATTCGAGAAATGAGGGAAGCAAATATTTGAAATACAAAATCCTATCATAGAATATCAATGTTTTACAATGCAGTAACAGTTTTCCGAAAGCTTGTTATCTTTGTCGTTGAGGAGTGTCAGATGCGAAGTAGCAACAGGCATAAGCGAGGACCTACGTCAACCCACTTACCGGACTATACCCGCTCTGATCTCTAAAAACCTTTCACGTTGGATATGCCTACGATCCGAGCACCAGACGTAATCAAGAAAGGGATTCACATGGCTGCCGGACATGGGAAATCCTGACATACTACAACTTAAAGGGGGATTTCACCGAATGAATTAAGAATATGCTACTGTCATAGATGAGGACCATAATCTACCCATCTATCGGACATACCCTATCAAAAGTGAACTTAAATGAATGAATGTTTACCCGTATCTCTTCGAATACTGCAACGGACATAAAGGAGGAACTACTTCAACTCAATTATCGGACTAGTATACGAAGAACTACAGGAAGATGGAAAATTCGATAACTACTAGCATTCAATTCATACGACTCTGAAACCAATACTATTCTAAACTACAGAATTTTAAAAAACGAAATATTTTGTTGAATGTGAATTATACTGAAACTTCGGGCCCCACGTTGGGCGCCACCTGTAACGTACCACCATGCCCATACCAGAAGCTGCAGGAGAACCACGCTGAACAAGAGTTCGGAGTATTCGGACTAGACCCCTTCCTGCACTATCACCCGTGCAGGTAAGGACCGAATCCGCGATTGTCGTAAGCACTGCTTCTGCTTCCGGCCGGCAATAGGGAGACCCTCCTACGGATCCTTTCACCCTTATGACCCAAGGTCACAGGACCCTTGAGTCAATCCGGGCGAACAGGTAGGAGGGGTGTCCAGGCACTCGAGGCTCAGGCATGACCGCTTCCCGCGCTAGCTCAACCGTGGGTGGGGATCTTGCCTCAAGCCCTGAACGTGAGTTACTTGTATTTACATGCCGGAAGGTTCTTACTAGTTGTAACTTAACTAAACGAAAAAAAATGCTAAATTGCGAGGCCCGAGTTAAGATAATACACATTCCCTTCTCAACACTACGATAGGATTGAGGCGGAGAGATAAGGTGGAAATCCTCTCCGCGAGCTGACCCACCCCTAGTTAAACATTGAGTTTATTTACCTTGGTCATCGCATCGCCCTACTCACGATAACCCCTAATTAACACCGGGTTATTAATCAAAATGATTAAATACCCCTCACTTCTTCTCCCTCAATACTCCTCAGACATCCTCCCCCTCCATACCGGCACCTCCTCTTACCAAACTTTACGCCATCCGAAACATTATACACCTGAACTAATCAAACCACAGTATATCAGTAAACATTGAATCTCTAATTAAAAATCTTCAAATAAACGTCGTCCAATATCTACAATCTCCAACAATAATTGTAGGTGCAAACAGCAAACCCAATGAAAGATATTTCATCGTTTTTAAAAATTTCACAAAAGACCTTTTTATTATTACTAAAAATCGAAACTAAAATATAAATTAGTACAAAAGTTCAAAAGAAAACTATACGTAAATGTAAGTATCTATCATAGGGTACATATCAACCCCGAACAAAATTCTTGAAATACGATAACAATATCGATATATATATAAATTCAAAAATAAATAACGATTATGGTACCACTCTATGGTATTCGGTAATTAAAATTCAGTACAAAAAGAAACACAAGCTATTACTGAACTACGGATGCTTTAACGCACTTTAGTTAACTTATCCAAATTGGAATAGATTGTATCTTCAAATTAAAACCAAAAAAAGTACTGTTCTTTTATACAGCTCTTACTGAGACACAATTTGAGGCACTAATCAATTATTTATACCCAGTGGTACACTATGTAGGTACTGCTTCACATGCAGTTGAAAAAAAAAATTACAAAAAAAAAGTAACAAAGCCTATCTGTCTACCTGATTGGTCACTTTCACTACTAGTTAATATTGTTCAAATGAAATTTAGGAAACAAGATTGACTTACCCCTTCAATATTATAAGGGTTACCTTAAACCTTTAAACCGTTGCCCAAGGGTGGGGAGATGTGGTGCACCGCATTCCGTCCTTCGCTTATGATCTCGCGTATACACAAGCTGTATTTACCTAGATAATGTAGTTAGGAAATTGCATTTGAACAAGTTGTATTACAAACAAAAACGAAAAATGACCGAAACTTAGCTTTAATAATTTAGCACTTCCTTCAGAGCCCTCTAGGGGGACCTAGCCTAACAAAAATCCTCGGTTGGTGTCGTTACTGCTGCTGCTGCTGCTGACGGCGAATTCGACGATAGTTGATTGCTGGGTGGTGACCTTCGGTGCGGAGCTTTTGCACCCACGATTTTGTGGAGAGATCGACGTGGATTAGCCCAAGATGGAGTGGAAGCACTTACACTTCGCTTTCTCTCCTCGCACGCAGTGGCCTTTGCTAATCGTGGCCAATATTGCTTTGCCGGTACTCGTACTGCCTGAAGATGCTAGCGAGATCCGACCAGAGTGACGGTTGTTGGACTCAAGCTTCGGGTACGGAGTACGACTAGGGCAGTATCGAATGAAGAGTGCTGACGGTGGACTTTTTGGTTATGTGCAGCACGATGGAATTACGGCGATTGCTGTAGGGTTGTCGTCCCTTTTCGACCTTAAATCGGTTGGTCTGTAGCGTGTTCGGGACGTTTGGTTGGACGGAGGCAACAAGATACGATGGCGTAGGTCGCGGTATGGGAACGGCTCAAGGGCCGCGTGGTGTAGCGTACAGGTGTTTTGTTTATACGATGGATTTAGTTTATATGCGGACGAAAATTTAACGATGTCGATTGGTGTAGTTGTTACCACGTTAATTATTTATTCGTCAAATATCGTATACTTTCTCAACGATTGAATATATTATGTATACGATTGTACGACACGTATGACGCCACCACTATCCATACAATCGCGAATATGTTTGTTACTTTTCCCACCATCCACGTCCGAACCTCACGCCAACTCAAAACTGACTCTCGACTGTCTAGCTCGCGAAATTCCATGAGCTATGTGCCATATTTCTGCCATCTCTATTCGTCTCCTTCCCACTTATGTACGAGCTTCGCGCCAAAATCTTTTTAGCTACCTAGCCATCGAAATTCAATTGGGAAAAATATAAACTACCAATTAAAACGTAATTCGGAATTTTTAACGTATGATAAATACGCTTAACTTTGTATCGCAATTAAATTCAGTAAGCCAGGCGAGATTAAAAATCCTGCCATAATTTGCGCGAACAATTTTAGCGACAATAACGTTGACAGCTGTCAGGCTTCCGCCTGCCATCTACTTTTTCGCTCAGTGCAGAAATTAACCGGAGGCACGATCGCCATTACCTTTTCGGTTTTTGAAAAATCGTCGTTACCGGAAATATTGAAATAAATACTCCCAAAAGTGAAACCGGTTTCCTACAGTTGTATATAAACTGTTGGCATGAATGCTTCTTCTATGGCTAGCTGTATGTGGTTTGTTCCAGAGAAATACATCACAGAAATATCGAAATCAAATAAACCAAATAAAATATATTTTTTTAGAAAAGTATTTTTATTAAATTATTTTAAAAGAAAAAAAATGCTATAGTTTATTAAAAAGGTACCTACTGTGCCGTAGATGTGTACAAAAAAAAAAATGATTTATTTTGGCAGGTAAACCATAGTGAGCACACATGACTTCCCAATTCAGAATGCATACGTAACGTAAACTAATTCAATTAAATAAAATCACGTAAAAAATAATGGTAACTAACAGCAATATAAATAAAAGCCAATATTCATTTGTGTGTAACAAAATCTACTCGACCGTTTTATTTTTCTAATTAGTGACAGCAGTGTTTAAAGAGTGGTTTAATTAAATCCGATAGGCAGCGTTATGTGGTTTTAACAGAGTTTATTCGAGATTGGATTTATTCAGATTTCAATTTATTGGTTTTAAATACAGTCAGCGACAAAATTTAGTAAAAATTTAAAAAAATCTGACAAAATTCTAGGATTTTATTGGAATTATTGAAGAAGCAGAATGCTATCGGCTTTTTTTTTGTTAGTTTAGGACACGCATTTTGGTAGCGCTACCAACAAGCGATGCGACCGACCAAAGTTCATCGTTCGGTCGTGCGATGCCAGTCCAATTAGGACGTAGCCTAAGATTACAATTGTCCAATTTTCCCCAAATTGATCTCGTAAGGCAATCCTCTCGGCTTCGTACCGTGGACAATGGAAGAACACGTGTTCCGCATCTTCAGAAACGGTCTCGCAATGTGGACACTGGACAGTTTGGGGTGGTTTCTTGTTCGCGTTTAAAGAGATCTTCTCTGTAACAGGCATATGACCCGTCAAAAACTTGGTCAGATAGAAATTTGTTTCGCCATGAGTTCGTTTAATCCATTCATCGCTCTTTGGCATGGGAAGTCCATCTTCCATTCAACGTTTCATTCCATTGTTGTTGCCAAGTTGCGATACTACGATTTCGTTCATACCTTGACTTTCTTTTATCGTCGTCTACCCGGCCATTTCGGACTCGCTCGGTTCTTAGCGTTTCGAGGAACTCCACTCGAGTTCATTGGCAGCGCTAAATATCTGGGGCTGAGGCTGGACAGGAAGCTCTTATGGAGAGAAAATATTGCCGAACGCGCTAGGAAATCCCTAGTAGCTCTATACTCCTGCAAAAGGGCTGTAGGCTCTCGATGGGGCCTTCAACCCAATATAATGCATTGGCTTTATACTACGGTCATAAGACCGATAATTCTATACGGCATCGTTGTGTGGTGGCCGGCCTTGAACAAAAGTTCCAATCTAAAGGTCTTAGAGAAGATTCAGCGCTTGGCATGTATGTGCATTACGGGAGCACTGAGGACATCTCCAACCGCCGCTCTGCAAAGCATGCTTAACCTACTTCCACTAGACATCGTCAGTAAAGAATATGCCACCAACGTGGCGATCAGATTAAGGGAGGGGAAACACTGGAGAGGGCAACCAATTGGACACGCCAGCATCCTTCTACAGACGATCCCCCTGCCCACAAATACCGACTATCTGCCTACGAAAATCAATTTCGAAAGAGGCTTCACCCACGAAATACCGGACAGAAACCAATGGGTTTCCCAAAATGTCCTACACAAATCACTGTCAATATTCACAGACGGTTCTAAGACACCAGAGGAAGTGGGCGCCATAGTCTTTTCAGAGGAATTCAACCTGTGCCTCTCCTTCAGTCTTCCGATACACTGCAGTGTTTTTCAGGCCGAAATTACAGCTATTCGTCAAGCTACAGCGTGGCTGTCGATTAATTCGGTATCGCAAAGGGATATCGTTATATACATTGATAGCCAGGCTGCAATCAAATCCATAATATCCAGCGAAATAAGATCCAAGGCGGTGGAAGATTTCCGCATATCTCTAAACGAGATAGCTGGACAGTACAACCTCACCCTCTGCTGGGTTCCAGGTCACTGTGACATCCCAGGGAACTGTGCAGCAGACGAACTAGCAAGGCGAGGCTCCTCTGGCGTGGAGAGCATAAGCCTGCGCAACGTGTATGCACCACTTTCCCACGCTAAACAAATAATTCATGCGGATGCAGTAATGAGTGCAGGCTTCAGATGGAAACATTTGGGATACTGCGATACTGCCAAGCTCACTTGGCCAGCTCTGGACGCAAAGCGATCCAAGGAGCTTCTTCGACTTAATAGATCTAGCATCTCGAAAGTTGTTAATGTGATCTCCGGGCACTGCGTATTAGGCAGACACGCCCAAAGGCTTGGTCTGCCATATAATGACTTCAGCAGAAGCTGCAGGGACGAGGAGGAGGACGAATCCGTCACTCACTTTCTTTGCAACTGCCTTGCCCTGGCCAATCTAAGAAGGGCCTATTTAGGAAACTATTTTCTCAATGATCTCAGTGATCTAGGTAATATCAGCGCCGCTCACATTCTTGGCTTTATAACCGGCAGCAAATGGTTTACATGAGTAGCCAGTAAAGAAACAGCTCCCCAAATCCCAGTGGTATGCACAATGGGCCGAATAACGGCCTACGTGTTTCTCTCATCGAGAGCCACTTTAAACTAAAGTAAACTAAACTAGCGTTTTCATTTCTTCAGCTAGTAAGTAAATCGATAGGTAGCATTAAAGATACGACGAGTATAGCATCGTTTGAAACAGTTCGCAATGTATAGGCGACTCTTAGTGCGCTAACGTGGTAGACGGATTAAATTCTGCATACATAAGACTTAACTTGACTGCATATTTCTACTGAGTGTTAAACCAACAGATCCAGCAAGAAGTAGCCTCTTATTCTGTTTCGGGCCTCCGATGTTACTCATAAACCTCGAAAGTGCGCACTAACAGTTTTTGAAAACTTTTTGCATATGTACATGCTCTAGGTGGTATTTGAAGCTTAGATGAGCAACAATAATCACTCCTAGGTACTTAATAAATGGTTGAAAAACTACTTCATACCTTTCCACGCTAAATGCTGTCGTTTCCCGAACTTTCCTCCTTGTAATAAGCACTGCCTACGCTTTCAAACCGGCATTATCTATCCAACTACGAACAGTTGAAACTGTCTCTTTCAGCGCAGTTCAATATCTTCTATCGTTTTTACCATTATCACCACGGTGATGTCGTCTTCTGTAAACTCGATAATTGAGGCTTCTCTTGAATTTGGTAGGCTCAAGATTTCGTCGTCTTACAAAACGTTCCACAGCAAGGGAACTAAGACCGATCCTTGTGGAGCACCGCCAGTTACTTTTTTAAGAATCGTACAGCGAACTCTGTTCACAAAAGAACTATTTATCATTTTTCGGAGATATTCTGGCATTTCAATCCGGTAAAGACAGTTAGCGATTTATGTTCTTCTTACCATATTTGCCGTTTTCTGATTCCTGCGAGATACTTGGGCTTGGCTGCTCTCCCTAACTCTTTCCAGCCGACGAAGTTCCTTTATAATTATCGCTGTAACCTGCTTTACCGCGTCCCATATTGCGCTTGATGTTAACATTTGGTGTACAATGTTCTCGGGGTTTGGTACTTCTCCAATTATTTCTTCTACATCTTTACGTTCTACACAAAAACGTGGGCACTCAAAAATTGCGTGCTGCGCATCTTCCCTGCCATCTCCACAGTTAAGACAAGTGGGAGATTCTTCTTTTTTTTTGTCTTTTTTTTTTAAATACTTCTCCCGGTCCCGGGAAAGGCAAACCTATAACGCTTCATCAGCGCCCCGAGATGGCAGCAGATGTATGTTAATTCTGCACTTAAATTGCTGCAAATTGTAGTCTTCTGGAAATATATCCCCAGGAAGCGAGTTCCAAAGTTTGCTTGTCCTGTAGCAGAAGGAATTTTGGAAAGATGATGTCCTCGCGGTTGTCAAGTGTACTGTATGGTCATGAGCATTAGCAGCCTGTCTTGTGGGGCGCCCAAAAGTCACATTTCGAGGAATAATGTCTTTGAGTTCCTCGGAACATCTACCATGGAAGTACCTATAGAACAAGCATAGGTCAGCGACTTGTCTTCTGTGCACCAACGGTTGCAGATTCGTTGTGAGTGTAGGGTCTCCAATAAGTCGAACTGCTCGTCTCTGTATGCTCTTCGAGACCAAATCTGTTTAGATACGCTCGGAACCATCCGGTGTCCAGTCAGGGGCTGGTCCATCCATTTCCGAATTTCCAGAATAAGACGACGCGTCCATTTTACTTTTGCAGATTGGTTCCACCCCTCCTGTCAAGTTCTAACGCTTCACAGTCTTTCTTCCCGCCTGATATCTTTGATTGAATTTCGGGGATCCTGAATTTTGGCATCGTAGGTCCTTTTTAATTCGGTGGCTAAGATATCCGCTGGTAGCATTCCCGCGATGACACATATATCATCATCTGACACCTCCGATAAGCGCAGCATACTCACAGTGCACATAGTCGATTGACGGTGTTTGTCCTTCTTGACTTAATTGTCATTGCTTTTGCCAAATGGGTGCCGCGCACATTAAGATGGATTGCACCACACTTGACAGAGTTATAGCCGCCTTTGTTGCCTTGGTCCTTCAATATTCGTCATTACTCACCGAGCAGCTTTATCGCAGGTGCTTTTAATGTGTTCTTTATAATTGAGCCTCGCGTCGATCATCACGCCTACGTATCTGATTGCTGATTATTATATTGTGACCGCCTACCCTGATAGTGATTGGCTCTCTTTTCCTGCGACTGCTTACTATAGTACTGCTTTCGTTTTATGTTCAGCGAGTTCTAGACCAACTGTTGCCATCCACCGCCTTACTTTTCGAATGCATTCATTTCCAATGTCCTCTATTTCTTCCAGGTGTTTCGCCGGACTTCTAGTCTTGGAATCCTATCATACATAATGTTCCAGAGGATAGGGCCTAATACCGATCCTTGTGGAAATCCGCCAGTTATGTGGTATCTCTTTACGCCGCGCCGTCATCGTCGGCAGTCTCGAAGATACCGTTTCTCAAAGTAGCTCTGTATTATTTTAATTAAAAACCCTGGTGTCCTTGTTGACCTAAGTGAGTGTAGTATAATTTCCCAGTTGGCAGAGTTAAATACGTTTTTGACGTCCAATGTTAGTACGACACCATATTTCTTTGCTTCTATACCTACAATGTGCACTTTTAGTGTTCATGACTGTATGAGACTGTACGTAGAATTGGTCAAAATTCGACCTCAAGTGATACTGGTTCTATATTCAGCAATCCCATTTAACACCAGGTAAAATATCGCCAAGGTAAACGTAAAATATTTTGAATGCATTCCTACCTCAATTCCCTTTGAAGAATTTTTAAAAATTTCGTAGATATAGATATCATATAAAATGTCTACACAAACAAAGTGGATAGGTTTTCATATTACAAACAGTGTTGTCACTTCTACCACAATGTGGTAGATGTACCACAATTTCTTAATATTTTTTCAATCCACCACAACTACCACTGCACCCAAAAATTCTACCACGTTTTGTTATGCCAGTGTTAATTATTTTATAGTTCTCTTTTATGCTTTCATATCTATAAGAAAATAAAAGCGAGGCGCACTTTTGATGGATATTTTTTATCATTCGTGTCGTCATTAACATCTTCAGTCTACAGTTTCATATCCCAGCAAAACAGGCAATTTCCATTTCGTTCGCTAAGAAGATTTTGTTCCTTAGTGAGTTCGATTAGGAATTTCGAGCAATAGATTGACATTTGACGCCCTGGACATTGACGCCTTATGTTCGTGTATAGAATTTGTTTTTTTTTTAATTAATTATTTGAAAATATTTATTTATTTGAAATAGAGTGGATTCGAACAATTAAGAACAAAGTTCTTTTACTAGTACATAAGATAAGGGATAAAAAATGATAACAATATTTAATACATGAATTATAAATAATAATAATAATATTTAGGAAAAACAGAATACAATAAGAATTATAGGTATTTTAAAATTTTTAAATTTTACAATAAAAGAATTTGAGAGCAACAAGTGTGTTTTGTTTAATTTTAAGTCTATTTATTTCGTTTATTGACTTTATTTATGACTATGTTTGTGTCCAGTTTGCTTTAGAGATTTTTAAAATGATTGAACAGAGAAGCACTGAAACTTCGTAACCCTACCATACGTCTAATTACATATGGCAGTGAATTCCATAACCTTATAGCATGAACAAAAAACCAGTAAGACAATTATCTTCGACTATGCCGAAGCTCAAATACCCGGTACTATATTATTGTAAAAATAAAAAAAAATATTTAAGTATTAAAAAATTATATATTTGTATGGGAGGTATGGGTAGTTTTAATTGGACCAAGCTCATTTTTTGTCAAAAAATTTTAAATATTATTAAAACAATATGTGTAAAGTTTAAACTTGCTATCTTTATTGTAGATATTTCAATTTAATTTTTAACATCAAAAAGCTATATAAATCCGATATTTTTGTATGGGAGGTAGTAGTAGTTTTCATCCGATCTTGCTCATCTTCGAACTTAGCCTCAGTTTGGTGGATAAAAGCTTACGTACCAAATTTCAAGTCGATAGCTCTTAAATTACGGCCGTAATCGTGCGGACGGACAGACGGACAGACGGCAGACGGACAGACAGACGGACATCGCTAGATCGACTAAGAAAGTGATGCTGATCAATAATATATATAGTTTGTCATACCTACAACGCCTCCTTATGTGCGTTACAAATGGAATGTCAAAGTGAATACCCTCGCCACAGTGTGGTACCGGGTATAACAAACGGCTAATTTCTAAATAGCGATGAATTGGGAGAATTATATTCCCAGTTCTGGAAGAACAAGGAAAGTGCAGCTTTTGGTATAGATAATTTGGTTTATGCCGTGATATTAAATTTCCTAGGAAGAGACAGTTTCGATAGTTTAAATAGTTTCGCAGAGAACATCCTAAAATAGACCTATTAAACATTGAAATATGATCAAACTTTCTCAAATGATAAACATATCTAATCATAGCGTTGAAGGCAAGTTCTAATTTTCTATACGATGTTGAATCAAGGTTGCTATAAATTAAACAGCTGTAGGTTAATTGAGGTACCAGCAAAGTTTTAACCAATTTCAACCGGATTTTAATCGGGGTGTAGTCAGCAGATGTCCACAACATGCGTAGTCCGGAATATATATTCTTGACTACTTCATCAATGTGGTCGTTTGCTGACATTTTTCACGCGCGGTTTTGTATCCTTTCCAGTAGGTGCAATCGTGCAATGTGGTTTTTAGCGCACCCGACCAGATAATGAGAAGCGTTATCAAGTTTGGGGCAAATGAACGCCTTATAATATATTGTAGCTAGATCAAAAGGAGTAAAATATTTCTTGCACCGTTTGAGGGAACCTAGACATTTCGCATCGTTCTTGAAGACTTCGTGTATATGGTCGTTCTAACGACGTGTTTCATTGACACACATACCTGTAGTATCGGCACTGTGCGATGCCAACACTTGACTATATAAAATGTAAAACAATGAAAATAAAGTCGCACTTATAAAATAAAAATACGGAAAATAGAAGTCAATTGATAGAAATATATAAAGCAATCGACTATGAAATATTGGGTCTCTACAATACCGAAAATGGAAAGTCTTTCGGGTTCGAAAATATAAGGGCCATTCATTGATAATGGCTGAAGGTTTAGTTTTTGCTTATGCGAAGGTAAGTCTGTTGTCATCAGTGAAGGAAAAAATTGGATTAGAAGTTACAGACAAGTGATCATTTATGAAAATGAGAAAGAAAGTCGGAGACAAAACAGAGTCTTGGGGAACACCAGCATTTATATGGTGAGTTTCAGACGTGAAACCATCCAAAACAACTTGAATTGAGCGGCCAGAAATGTAGTTTCTAATCTATTGAATAAAAGTCGCATCGATCCCATAAGCACGCATTTTTGACAAAAGAGCTTGGTGTCAAACTCTGTCAACTGCTTTTAAAATATGAAGCGCAACAATTTTTATTTCATCAGAGCGGTGGAGAGATTGTTCCCGCTTTCCGGTGAGATAAGTCATCAGCGTTTCTTTAGAAAAGAACGGACGTAAGTGCTATGGGTCGGTAATTGGTGGGAGAAGAAGAACCGCCTTTTTTAGGGACGAGCTGGAATTGTTTTCCACTCGGAAAGAGTACAGAAGAATACGACAGGTGATTAGATTAATACCAGATAATGAGAGTTCTAGGGGAACTTATCGGGTCAGTGATTGCTGGGATTGCACATTACCTATACATATTTGCTGATTTTTCTGTAACTAATTGTAATGGTGCATATAAACTTCAAATCTACCATACCCATTTCTTAAATCTACCACTCTTTTTTCCTTCTAATCTACCACATTTTTGAAATTCCAAGTGACAACACTGATTACAAACATGTCTTGAAACTGTCGCACAGGATGTACTGCACTTTTATAATATAAGAAATAACTTCAAGTTTCAAATTCGATAAACGTCACGTATCTGCAGGAACACTCTAGAATTTACTACCGAAATTCCAACTGAAAATACCATTCTGTCATAGAGCCATCCGGTAGCGATTAATCTATCCAACAAGTACATTTTCCATGAATGGATATTGAAATATTTTCAAAATGACTGCCGTATTTACAAATTGCTTGTCCGGGCTATGATTATAAAACAAGTTTGTATGAATTTAAATTATTCCCTTGTGGAAAAATGTTCATTTGCATTTATGAAATGTATTTAAAACTCATTGCTGCACCGCACCTCAGCTGTAAATATCTTTGCGCTTCGTTGGATGGAATCCAAACAAAATTTTACAACGTCCAACTCATCATATTTACGTTTATGTGCGGGTGAATAAAATTCTCAGGAGAAACAAAAAACCACAGAATTCATTTTTATTTTCATAGACACAGACAATAGACACTTTCATGTGGTTCTCTACTGCATTATAATGAGGAGGTGGTGAGGAAAAACAAAAAAACAATTCACTTCATGACCATGACCAGACCATCTCGAATCACACTCCCACCTGTTGCGGATAAATAAATAAGCACTCAACGGCCGACGCACGGTGGATAGCTCTTTCTGAGATCACTGTCTATCATCTCATGTCTATTTGAGATCACCAGATGCGTTCTCGATTTCCTTATGTACTGCAGATACTCTTCCTGTACGTCTGCCAAGAAAACATATCACGCAAACAACAACAACAAACACTCGTTTGTAAACCAAAAAAAGATAAATAATCGGTATCCTAATATTTTGGCACTTGTAGGTTCAATATTATTGCTGAACGGTGTTCGAAATGTTTATTTAAATTGCTTCTGCCAGCATCCAGCGAGCTCGAGCACTGATGCGCCGCGCCGGCCGTCTTCAATGAATCTAATGACGAAGGGAGCGAGGCAATATAGATACCAACTACACGTCAGAACAATTCCCAAACACACAGCAAAAACAGAAGCAACGGCTGGCAGTGGATCAGTTGCCAAATTGAGAAAATTGTTTAATATCGAAAATTTCATTACGACTTTGCGATTTCGACTGCGCGCGTGTGATGTTCCACAGTAGTCGCCAAGGTGAGAGACGGGGGCGGCGGCGGAGGGTTGTTAATCCGCCAGCAAAGAGGGTGAAATAATCCAATAGCAATTTTTATTATGTAGGCGGGTTAAATGAATGAAGTGCGACGAAAGACGCTTTCAAGTCGCTTATCCTAAGGAGGGGGTGCTGAAAGTCGAGCAATCTTGTGTTCTTTCATTTTGCTTAAAGGCGAAGCGATGATTGCGGCAGTATTACCAATCAACGTAATCTCTCCGCAAGTGGGGGGCGCTATGCATGTGTATCCTCCTTGCGAATTTTAATTTAACTGAAAGCTGATTAACACTTGAGATCCTGAATGAGGTGGCAGCGCGCTATGATTCGAAATTCAAATATGTAGCTTCCGGCAATGATTTTCCATAATTTATTAGCGGGAAGTGTGTATATAGGCTTTTCTCACCGAATTGACAGTTCGTTTTGTTTATAAAATTCAGGTTTCTCTTTTATCTGCTGGATGCGGTGGGATTTAAATGATTTTGTGAATATATTCAGTTTTAAACTTCAAAGATGCTCTGCGAATGTGTGGGTGCCCGTCAGACGGCATAATTAATGAAAGGAACTCGATATGGGTTTGGCGAAATAGCGTTTCCTGTGTCGAATGTAATATAAGACATCGTTGACTTTTATCACAAGTTTTGGGGTGGGTAAATGGGTAGCTGATAATTTTAATTTTTTTTGTACATATTACTGGCTTTTAAAAAATATACACCTACGTGTCTTCTCTCTTTGTTTA
Source organism: Cheilosia soror (assembly GCA_949372485.1). NCBI lineage: Eukaryota > Metazoa > Arthropoda > Insecta > Diptera > Syrphidae > Cheilosia > Cheilosia soror. Next base: position 16,952,890 of record OX443562.1, on the reverse strand, counting down.
GTTTTTTCTATAGAAACGCTTGGATTACATTTGCATTTTAATTACCCAGGCAACACTGGTTGGTCTCCGCTATTATCCGTTTTTTGTTTGTTCCTCTGAATGGAAATGGGGTTTTTCAACAATGCACCTGATGCTGGTATAGGAGGCTTTTTCCACATAAAGCTTAAGCTGTGCTTTGAAATAAAGCGAGCGTTTATGAAAACATAATAAATGGTAATTTACGTACCTATACACTGCTGCCATTGTTTGACATTTGCAGTTTTGTAAACATTTTATTTGAAAACGAAAAGGTTTATGTGAAAAGGCTCTGGTAATTAGTTGATAGATTTTTCATTAACGAGGAGAGTGATATTTATTATAGGATACTAGCGGACCCGGCGAATTTCTACTCGCCCCAAATTTAACGCCCTCAGATAAACTCCAGACTGTTAATAAAACACAGATATGTAATTCAAATTTCAATCTGATTTATTTGAATGGAATCGAAATTAGTAGAGAGATGTGATAAACAATGGTTGTATTCACAAATCTAGTTTGGTAAGTGTGACAGCTCTCAAAATTCATGTTGTTGAGTTTTCATTGGGCAAAACTGGTCACGTGATCAGTTTTTTTCAGTTGACCTCTTTCTTCGCAACACCGACCAATCTAGTCAAGAATGGCCGCGTTCCATTGATACCAATTATATTAATATCATTGGCGTATACAAGTAATTGGATGGACTTTTGGAAGATCGTGCCTTGTGTGTTGGCCTCTTGTAAGTTTCCGACAATTATTTCAAGTATGATGTTGAAGAATACGCACGACAGCGCGCCACCTCGTCTAAATCTTCTTTTGACATCAAAGGTTTCGGTAAGATCGTTACCGAGTTTTGCATGGATGCCAAAGCCATGCATGGCTCTGTATAGCGAGTATCTATAGATGCTGTCATACGCGGCTTTGAAATCGATGAAAAGAAGGTGGATTTGTGCTGGCATAGCGACATATCTCCGCCCGGTACACTTTTCGAGCGGAATTATGTCGCTTTTTTTCTGGCAGAGTTATGTTGTTTTGTAAACGTCATATCTCCGCGCGGTGCTATGTCGCATTTAAAACGACATATCTCAGCCGAACTAAGAACGACATATCTCCGCGCGGAAATTATGTCGCGCGGACTTATATGTCACTATCGCTACCCCTTTGTACTCCTTGGGTTGTTTTTTTTTTTTTTTTTCGAGAATCTGCCTAAGATTGAAAATTTGATTGACACGGTGGACTTTAGTGCCCTAAAACCGCACTGATAGGGGTCACCAGCCTTGGATTTACCCTTAGGCCAACTAGGCCCAGACCTATGGCATCACGACAGATGGGGCACCACGAAAACTGCAAAGCAAACGCAACAATTGAAATTGAATTTACATGACGATCCTTCCAATTCTTCATCACTTGAACCTTATGTGAACTATGAGGTCTAACCAAACTTTTCTGACTTTTGATGGGAGTTTTCTTTAAAACATAATGCCAATAGATTCTTGAAAGTTCAGGATAGTGTCACCGAAAATATTTTCTGTGATTTGATAATTTTTGTTTAATGTACTCGTTGGCTGGCCAGACCTTTCCGACTTTCGAACCGAGTTTTCTCTAAGAAACAATGGCTACAGCTTCTTGACATTCCATGATAGTCAACACGAATGTTCTGTGGTTTGGTAATCCGTGGGTAAACCGTAAACCCTTAGATAAAGAGTAGAATTTGTCAATTCATGCACCTTCCGCACAAATCATTCAAATGATGCATGTTTTATGATTTTATTTGATGCATGCATTTTTTTCTCATTCTTTTGTGTCAGTCATATCGTTGGTAACACTGCAGATAGGAGAGCGAATGAAGAATCCGTGGGTTATAAAAATCCAGGGTTTTAAAAAGGAAATAAGTTCTTTTCCTATTTTCTGTTTTGTCACTTTTATTTTTATGCAAAATGTGTACCTGCGCAGGTCTGGCCAGACCTTGTGGTTGACGGGAAGGTATAAAAAGCTAAAATTGACAGAAGGGTTAAAACAAAACTTCACCAAATTCTTCTAAATATTTAAATACAGATTAATATTTTAGGCATTCATAATAATACCTATACCTACATTTTTCCATTCGTTTGATTTGTTTTTTTTTATAAATAGACATAAACTAGGCGTCTATGTGTGTAACTCTTCCCGCAATGTGCTGGATCTGCCACAATTTCTGAATATATTTTTTTAAATCTATCACTATACCGCAAAAATACTACAGTTCGCATATCGTTCGCTTTGAATTCCACGGAAGAAGATTGTGTTCGCCGGCGAGTTCATTTGAGAATCCCAAGCGACACCTCACCAATATCGTGTTAAATGCTTGGCTTAGGTGCGAATGTCAATCTAGGAATCAGGGAATAAAAAAAGAAGAAAATGCGAACATCTATAGAAAGTTTATGTGAATTGGAAAACGGTTTGCAAATTTACGGGGATCCATTGGTGGTAAAGAAGAATATTTGAGATATTCGTCACTTGTTTAAACACTGCTGAACTCTTTTTGTTATCTTGGGTCAAGGTGCCTACACCAAAGTAAGCCTTTTCTTAAATTCTTAGCAAATTATATTCACATTGAACTGCAGAACTATTTTTCTTACATTATACCCACGAATCATTTCCCAGTTGTAGGGGTCTCCTTTCTTGCGGACCGGACAAGATTGCATTCATCAGGCATGTATGCATCAAATTTTCATACCCCTACTTAACATAACCTAACCCAACCTAGATCCTAGAGCTCATAAGCGTGAGTACTCGTATTATGCAACATACGCACCTCGCACTATGAATAATTTTCTTCTAACGAAGTACAAGTGCATTTCCCCCCATCTTCCCCATTTTTTCCGAAACGCATGTCAGTCTATTAATTTCTGAATTAATTAAATCGACGCGGAGAAAAAAAAATCAAACTGACAACCTACATCTGAAAAATTGAAAGCAAAAAAAAAACAAATACGAAAATTAGTTGTCACCTGTCAAAGATACTTACATTAGTTGCTTTCGAGTATAGCCCATAGACAGCTCCATCTAACAGCTTAACAGCGCTGCGCACCGCCAGATCGCTGTCACCTTTGATCCAAAATAGTTACTCACTCGTTTGTTGAAAATTACAACCGAGATTGACTTCAAAGAAATTAGTAACAATCGAAATCGCTTAATCGTAACAAATTAATTACATAAATGACCACAAAAGCCGCAGATGGTACATCGTGTGTGCGACTGCAAGTACATCGTATACACACGGCAGTAACTCATGGAATTTTGTTACACGGATGCTGGAAGGCATTATACTGTGGCTATTGCTATACATAGAAGGAACTTGTTGACAGAGTATTGGATTTCGAAATTAATGATTTTTTTTTGTGGTTAGCTAACTACCTGTACAATTGTAAAAGGGTGGGTATTCGATGGATATTAAGTTTCCAATATATATATGTGTGTGTGTGTGTGTGTATTGGTGGTGTTCATTAAAAGTTGTTTCCTCTTTAACTTTTCTGGCTGTTGATTTATAAATTTTAATAAAAATTACTTTAATAAGTTACAAGCCAATTGGTAATACATTTTTCAAGCCAGTCATTTAGGTGAAGGTAGGTGCAATGGAAATTTATTTTATTCAAAGTGTGACTTTGAGTGGGAATTTTAATTTTTTTTTTTTTTATTACCCAAGTAAATTGATGGCCATCATCGGAGTTGTAATTTCTAGTTGAATTTATTATTGTAGTAGAATAAATTTATAATAATTGGATAATTATGAAAATTGGAAAGCTTTTTCACAATTCACACCTGTCCAGTGTCCATAGTCGTCCAAGGTGGGTAGGTACTAGGTAGGTCTCTTCTCATTTTTGTGCCTAAAAAGTAGCAAACGGCCTAAGTAGTTTTTAGCGACTTCCCTTGTACGGGTTTTTCAATAAGAGCGATACAACAGTTTTTCTAAATAAAACAAAAACGGTTTTGGATATCAATGAAATTCTTTATTCCTGTGAAAGTACGTTCGATGCCATTATGTATGGAACTCGATTTCTTTTGCATGGCCACCACGGGCACGCTTGCAGAAGTCCAGACGCTGAACCCAATTTTCGACGGTTTTCAAGCATAAATCGGCCGATACTGCTGCAATTTCACGTTCGATATTCGTACGAAGTTCATCAATCGTCGCTGGCTTGTTGGCATAGACCATAGACTTGACGCAGCCCCACAGGAAATAGTCTAACGGCGTCAAATCGCACGACCGAGGCGGCCAAGCGACTGGACCATTTCGTGAGATAACACGTTCCCCAAACTTGGTTTCCAATAAATTGATTGTCACATTCGCTGTGTGTCACATGTCCTCCAAGTCCATATTATCCAACTGGGGCCAAAAATATTCGGTTATCATTGAACAGTAGCGATTCCCATTCACAGTATCATGCCGGTCTTGATCATCACGGAAGAAGTACGGCTCAATGCCGCCGCCGGCCCATAAACCACACCAAACCGTAATTTTTTCGGGATGCAATGATGACTCATGGAGTACGTGTGAATTGCTGCCTGACCAATACCGCATATTTTGTTTATTGACGAAGCCATTCAGCCAGAAATGAGCCTCATCGCTGAAGATGATTTTTCGATGAAAATCCGAATCATTTTCAAGTTGTTGCTCAGCCCAATTCACGAACATACGACGCATCTGGTGGTCAAGCGGCTTCAGTTCTTGCGTCAATTTAATCTCGTAAGGATGTAGGCCAAGATCTTTTCGCAAAATTCGCCACAACGACGTCACAGAGATGCCCAACGCTTGAGATCGACGTGTGAGAGACACATTTGGACTTTCTTCAACTGAAGTCTCAGCGGCAGCAATATTCTCGACACTTCGGGCACTTCTTTGTCTCACTGGCACGGGAACATTTTGTACTGTATCTGTGGATTCAAATTTGTCCACTAGACGCTCAATTGTTGATCTGCTAGGACGATTTTTTTTTTTTTAGGTGGCGCAACAGGCGGGTGACACCCAAGGCCTAGCTTCTCGCAACCATTCGTTTTGTGTGAGTTTCAATTTTTGGGACGAATGGAAGGGACCTACAACTTTATGCCGAGTCCGAACGGCTGAATTGAGAAGCTTTTTCATGACAGTCATACTCTCGGATGTTTGTCAGACGATCGCGAGAGGTGGCGCAGTAGAAAAAACTTTAAGATGTAATTTGTGTTTTTCCATAAATTGGACGTTGCGCTCTTAACGTTGAGGCCACTGACTCCGAATTTCGGTAGTAAATTTTAATAATTTCGACCCGTTGTTGGCTCGTATATCTTTCCATCATGAAATGGCAAACCATACTGAAGAGAAATGTGAAAAGAGCGGCAAGAAATTCGGCGTCGTTTGCTGTCCCTGTCGCTCTACTTTTGTAGTGTCCCTGTTGAAAAACCTTTAAAAGGCAAAACCTTTAACAGCTTCAATAGGTTCTTGTAGATAGATACTTCTGAACATATAAACTGTAGTTGTTCGTAAATATTTCCCCGGGCCCGTGTTAGTTAAAAAGGTAACTTCATGTAGCAAAGGGGGTTTTGGAAATGTAATGTATGTGCCTTTGGCAAGTGTAGGTACCAACAGCTGGTGAACGTTAGTTGTCTTTCTTGGCGATAAATTCCTTGGAACATCTGTCACGAAAGTGTAGGTATTTTGATTCGATCATAAGTAGAATAACAAGAGAACGTTTTTATAAAAAAGCAAATGATAAAAATATCAAAGAAAACGTACAATAGATAGACGTGAAACAAACAGCGATTTCGAGAAATGTATCTAACTTCTACCCCTCTTTAAAATTGTTCCACAGACTTAGTATAGACAAACACATGAATTTGCATTTATTCCAAAAATTCTATCGAACTGTCAAAAACATCCCAAAAGCCTTTAAGACCGCATTTAATATATCAATTAAAAATATAAAAAAAAAGTGTATTACATGAAATTATCTCAATCTGTCTTTTATACATTAAATTTACCCAGAGACATCTTCATGAAGTTAAAAATAAACTTTTTACTGAAACACCTCAAGTGGCATCCGATGACAGCAAATTTCATAGTAAATTTTAATTATTATGTGCAAAGTAATTAAGGCAGATTTAAGAGCGTGTAAAACTGATCGCGTGTACATTATTTCGAATTTGTTATGTGAGTATGTGGCAAGGAGAATTTTTCTCCTCATAAATTATTCGAAAAGGAGGAGATTTTGGAACTTGAACCGTGCGAATTGTTTCCCATTACTATTTATATACACTACACAGTGAAGGTCACAATAATTTATTTAAACAATAATCATCTCAGTAAATAATTTAAAATTGTTTTGAAAAAAAAAAGATGTTCCATGTGATTAACATCTGATTTATTTTGGCGTGTGTATTTTTCATACTGTCACTACTCGGCCATGGCAGATGAAACTGCGTGGGTGACGTGAAATAAGGCCAAACGAAATAAGACCAAATTTCAAATTTTTTTTTGCTTTATTTCGCTAGAAATAGAAATAAGGACAAATTGGATTTATTTTTATTTTCAAAGGAAAATAAAGTCAAATTTAATTTGGAAATAAGACCAAAATAAGGTCCACAATTCATGAATATGTATGGGGGGCATTGTGCCCCCCTTCAACTACCCCTGATTGGTGTCTCATTTCGATATTGAGTAGGTGCGCGGTTAAGAGCGTATGGATTTAAGGAAACTTTGCACATGCCCAATTTCGCTGCTACTCCTTATCCAACAGTGACTCCTAGAAGGGGGGCAGCATGGAGGCAGCATGTCCCCCACACATTTCTCACTGTGGATTTATGGAATATGAAAACAAATTAATGCCAAATTCGTCTTATTTCGGTTTCTGCAAGAAAATAAAGGCAATTTAAAGAGTTTGGTCTTATTTCGCTATTGAAAACGAAATAGTGCCAAATTTTCGAAATTTTATCAGAACTACATTTGGCCATAGGTGTGAGCATTCCAATCGCAAGTAAAGTGTAAATCTTTTTCAAATAGAAACTTCTCAAGGAGGTGCTAAAGTTTAAGGCGGCTCTCAGATTGATGCAACAAGCAATAAGCAACATTTTTCGTTCGGGCGATATTTTGTTGCTTTGATGTGAGACCTTTAATTTAAAGTAAAATAATTTTGAGCAATAATTTTGCGTGTTTCCTATTGCCAGTTGCTTATTGATTGTCGCATTAATTTGAGAGCCGAATAAGGTGCACAAGGGCCTCTTTAGCTACCGCGCGCGGTCTAGAATCTACCTTCAATTGAGCTCTTCAAGTTGGTTTATGGTTGTTTTCTACTTCTTTGCTTCACCATGGTCAGGTATTTCACTGCTGTTTAGATTTCGAATCTCCAATGCCCAGTGGATAGTATTTTTTACTAGATCGATGTCACACTCGTAAAATTTGTCTATAAATCATTTTTACCAAAAAAACTAATCAACGCAAATTGAGTCGAAGATCTTATGGTTTGGTCGTGTTAAACGCATGTCCCCAACCAGGATCCCAAGACGTACTGTGGAATCCATACCATCAGTCAGGCGTCGTCCTCGATGACTAGTGACCACAAGAGAGGAGAGAGTACTCCACCTTGAGGGCAGCCTTTTGCTGCTGGCACAGACACCGATACACCTCCAGAGGAGGATGTTATTATTTGACTTTCCAACATGCCTCTGATCCACTGGTTGGTCGAGTCTTTAATACATTTACATCTGATCGCCTTAGCAATCGAATCATAACCGGTATTATCGAAGGCGCCCTCAACGTCCAAGAAGGCACAAAGGGCAATTTTCTTGGATCGAAATGCTTCTTCTACCCTTCTTACGAGGTAATGAAGAGCACCCTCTGTGGATTTACCCTTTCTGTACGGAAGTGGAGAGAGTTAGATAAAGCTAACTGTCCTCTAATATGAACATCGATAAGTCTTTCCATTTTTCGGGATGAATATCACATTCACCTGTCTCCAGGAGATTGGAATATATCCCCAGTTGTACTCACGATGGAATATTGCAATTGCAACGTTAACTAGAAAATAACATAAAACTTTTTGTAATTTTAATCATGTTGTCCAGTCTTGTGTAATAAATTCTTTACAGCGAAGCTCTGCCCAAATTGAAATTTGTTTTTTTTTATTATTATTATTGGGAATAGCTGTCTTAAGTCTCCCTAGAGTAAATGCCAAAGTCCCCTCTAGGGCTGCCCTACTAGAAGACTGATTACTCTGTATAGTTGGTACAGTTGGAAGGTTGCATTTCTAGTAGATCGGGCAAACGATGCTGAAACTCCATTCATCGGGCAAAACATAAAATTGAAAATGAAACAAGTCCCCATCAGACACTCGATGGGTAAACCATGAAGCCTGGTAGTTTTTTTCGTCTTTTGGTTGGATACTTATTATTTATGGGCTACTTTTTGGAAGGTATAAACTGTCACTGAGTTTTCTAGAATGATTATTTTTTATTTATTTAATGCGGTCTCCTCCGCTTTCTGGGCTTATCTTTTTTTTTTTTTTAAATACTTCTCCCGGGAAAAGCAAACCTATATAACGCTTCATCAGCGCCCCGAGATGCTTGCAGATGTATGTTAGTTCTGCACTTAAATTGCTGCAAATTGTAGTCTTCTGGAAATATATCCCCAGGAAGCGAGTTCCAAAGTTTGCTTGTCCTGTAACAGAAGGAAAGATGATGTCCTCGCGGTTGTCAAGTGTACTGTATGGTCATGAGCATTAGCAGCCTGTCTTGTGGGGCGCCCAAAAGTTGCATTTCGAGGGATAATGTCCTTGAGTTCCTCGGAACATCTACCATGGAAGTACCTATAGAACAAGCATAGGTCAGCGACTTGTCTTCTGTGGACCAACGGTTGCAGATTCGATGTGAGTGTAGGGTCTCCAATAAGTCGAACTGCTCGTCTCTGTATGCTGTCAAGTAGGTTAAGTGAATGTTTTGGGGCCGAGCTCCATATATGGGAACAATATTCCAGGCCTGGTCTAACCTGTGCTTTGTAGAGAAGGAGAAGTTGCTTGGGGCTAAAGTACCTCTCTGCTCTAAATAGGTAGCTCGACTTAGCGGACGTCGATCTTGCGATATAGGATATGTGGTCCTGCCATGTGATTCCTGAATTGACTGTGACTCCTAGAAGGTGCATTGAGTCCTTGGGATGGATTGGATGGTCATCCATTTGGATCTGAGGAACTGTTGATGGATTTTTCCTGGAAAATGTTGTGAGCTGTGTCTTGTTCGCATTAAATACAACCAAGTTGTCTTTTCCCCACTTCAATATTTTGTCCAGATCACCATTTAGAGAACTAATTTGTTCACATCTCTGACTGTGTGATGTAGCCGCATTCACAGGCCCACTGTTCGAGATAGAGGATATAAGAGTGCTGTCATCAGCAAAGCTGTAGATATTATTATTTGTCGATCCAAGCAAATCGTTGATGTGGAGAAGAAATAGAGTTGGGGAAAGAATAGATCCTTGGGGCACTCCTGCATTTATAGCAAACGAATTAGATGATACACCATCTACCACAACTTGGATCGATCTTCCCAGAAGAAAATTTTGCATCCATCCGCAGAGTTGTTGTGGTAATCCATAAGACGCCAACTTGCCTAATAGCGCTCTATGCCAGACTCGATCAAATGCCTTTGATATGTCCAAGGCTACGGCTCTGGATTCGCCGTGTTGTTCAATTGCTTGCGTCCATAAGTGCGTTACGTAGCTTACCAGGTCTCCTGTGGAACGACAGCTCCGAAATCCGTATTGCCTGTCACTTATTAATCGGTGGCCTTCTAGATATTTGATTATTTCGACATTTATTGCCTTTTCCATTACTTTTGAGAGCATTGAAAGTAACGGTATTGAACGATAGTTTTGTGGCAGACATTTTCTTCCTTTCTTTGGAATAGGTTGAATGCGAGCGGTTTTCCAGCAAGAAGGAAACGTCTTCTGGGAGTACGACATGCTAAACAGCTTACATAGTACAGGTGCAAGTTCTGGAGCACAGCTCTTGAGTACTATAGCCGGAATTCCGTCGGGTCCCGTTGCCTTATTGCAATCTAGTTCCTTAAGGATGCGTTGAATTATTCGAGGCCGAAATTTCACTTCTGCCATCGATGTTTGCACCCTCGGGATATTTGGTGGCTCTAGTTGTGCAGAATCTAGGGTGGAGTTCAGCGAAAACATGCTAGCGAAAAGGTCTGCCTTTTCTTTAGGAGTGCCATCTTCTTTTACTAGAAGTGGAAAGGAAGAGCAACTAAAGTTAGAACATGATTGTCTTTGCCATGGACCAGAATGCGCGTGAGCCGTTAGGGCATCCAATTACTTTGTTAGTGACTCTTTCGTTGTAAGTTGTCTTCGCCGATTCAATGATTAGGTTGCATCTATTTCGAAGAATTATGAATTCTGATCTTTTTTGCTCCGATGGGTTTGACCGCCATTCACGGAAAGCCTTGTTTTTCGCTGTGGTAACTCGCTTGCATTGTTTGTTAAACCAGGGTTTATTTGAAGCTGGTTTTTTGATGCACTGTGGAATATAAAGTTCCATACCGAGTAAAATCATTTTGGTTACGGCTTTTGCGCACATATTGACATCGGTATCTCTAAAGCACATATCAGCCCATAGCAACGAACCGAAGAAATTACGCAGCTCGTCCCAGTTAGATTTACTATAATTCCAAATCAGACGATGGCGATCCAGGTTCGCTCCTATTGGTGTCGGTAAAGAAAGGATAGCAGATATTAGAGCATGATCCGAATTTCCTAAGGGAGCAGATTTTTTTATTTTATAATTATCTGGCTCGGTTGTGAGAAACAGATCTAAAGTGTTCCCGTAATTCGATGGATTGTCAGGAATTCGCGTTGGTTCATCAACGAGCTGAGTGAGATTGCAGCTAATGGCGAAGTCTTCAGCTTGTTTCCCTGCTTCGTCCGTTCTGGTAGAATATCGTAGCCAGTCCATGTTATGGGCATTGAAGTCACCAAGTATAATAACTTCAGCCGTTGGATGATGAATTTGTATCCAGTCTACCTTTTCGGATAAATAACGAAATAATTTAGATGGTTAGTTATCGTTTGGCGAGCGGTAAAGGCAGCAAACGAATTTAGTACAACTTTGTAGGACGACCTTTAGCCATATTAAGTCGAGATCCGCAGGTTCCATCTCTTCTTTTCTTTCACACGCCAAATCTGTTCGGGCAAACACACATAGTCCCCCCCTTATATCAAAAACGAGGAAGTAGTTCGTATCCTGGACAGCGAAGATATGTGTAGTCAGTGTTTGAGTTTATTTGAGTCTCGGTTAAGGCAGTGCCTAAAACACTGCAGCCTTTAATCTTCTGCGATCTGGGTATGGGTACATCGCTTTCAGTTTTCCAGACCCAACTCGTGGTCAGAATTGCTGTCTCGCCCTATATGCGATTCGCAGATCTCCTCGACTTGGACGTTATTGTCATGTCGACTATCCATTCTGTCGATGTGACCGAAAAACAGACTAGAATTCTTTTCAATAATATCTTTTTTTTAAGGTACCTACACTACACATATATCCAAGAAGAGTTTATTTATCTTACCTATCGTTTCCGGATGACACAAAACATGGTACACCCAATAATTATCTATTTGTTTTGAATTTATTCCCAAATCGCTAGAAAACAAAACAAATTTACAACACAGTACGACTACTAATACTTATACAGCGAACAACAACAACTTTGGATATTTATCGATAGTATTTCCAATAATTTTATGTGATTTCCTCGCAAGATGTTTACGTGGGAATTGTTTTTCATTAACAACGAACAAAAAAAAAAACTCATTCATTCATTTGGTTGTCTTTTTTTTTTTTTTTGCTGATTTTCCATAATAATAAATAAAACAGTCCAATGGGAGGCAAAGGCAACAGCAAGGGATTTTCAAGTCGAAAATGTATATTCAAAAGAATCTCAATCTCATATACGTGTGTGCATTGTATCGTACATTGCGTTGAAATGGATTAATTAATTCATTGATGCTGAAGAATTTCAACGGCGAAATGCGGATTAATTAATTTATTCCACAGTAATCCCATTGAGAAATTCGCGGAGGCATTTTTTTTTTTAACACGTCGTACACATTTATACATATGTGATGTATTTTATTTAACCACTGAGTGATTACTTGAATGTCATTTCGAAGGATACGCATTATTTGATAAAGCAGCAGTCTAACATGACCCGCAGGGGGTAAGTTGCGAGATTAATCCGGCGAGAGAAGTAATGTACCGCGAAAATGTTGTGTTTGTGTGTTGTCTTGTGAGTGTGACAACAACTCATTCCATTTGGTAATACGTTCCAGGTCCAGGTTTAAAATGGATAGAGGAAAAATGAAAATGAAAAGCAATCAACTTTCAGACGCATAATTTTCATTTTATTAATGCGAAAGTGTGTTGGTCTGACTGTCCTTTAATCATACAGAAAAATGCCAGTAATGCCAGTGTGTCATTTGCAAAAATACTTAGATCGGTGCGGCGGCCGGCGAGCGTCAACATGGCCCAATTTGGAAACGTCGTACTCGGCCATTTCTGCTCATCATGATGACATGTTATCGATTTCGTCTTGTGGAACTGTAAGTTGAATTCTGTGTAGATGGAGTCAGATCAGAAGTTACCAGTTAAAAAGGAATTTATTGCGCTGCACATAGAAAAGGGTGGGCCAAATACAAGTTTCTTTTAAAAAATGCAATAAAATGAACAAAATTAAAATTTGGCCATGTATTATGGCTTTAGTAGTACGAGCAAATATTCGAGTGAAGTAGCTGCCTCGGATGGCTTCGCAGTATAGCGCATTCTGTCACTCCAATTTTCCAAGACCTTGTCGATGGTTTCGGGCTGTAGCTCACGGATTGATTGGATGACATTGGCCTTAAATGCTTGAATCGTTGCCGGATTGTTGGTATAACATCGGTCCTTCAAGGTTTCCAACAAAAAAAACAAACCCAAAGAGGTCAAATCGCAGCTCCGAGGCGGCCAATTGACATCGCCAAGACGACTGATAACATGATTTGGGAATTTGGTGCGCAAAAGATCGATTGTGTCATGGCGCGCCATCCTGCACGAACCAGAGGTCGTCCAAATCCTTGTATTCAATATTATTAAAAAAAAAGTTGGTTAACATGTAACGCCCACGGTTGACCGAAACGTTATTCCCAGCCCCATTTTCGAAAAAATAAAAATGGTCCAATGATGCCACCACTCCACAATCCGCACCAAACTGTCACTCCCTGTCACTCGACCCCAAATGCGAGAATTTTATCTGTTAAGGTAGCCGCCGAGGTGAAAATGTGCGCAAACTTGCGTACAGCAGGCGCGGTGGGTGCTTCATTTCGGCCAAAACTTCTTTTCAAAAAACGCACTGTTCGGGCTACACAGCACTCACTTTGGATATACGTTTTCAATATTTCCCAACGTTGCTTAAACCTAAAGCGACTCATTTCGTTCCGCGGCGAAGGGTTGATACTGATACTGACTTTCTGTCAAGATTTCGAGCGGGAAACAGATGTCAGTGTCAAAATAACCTATTATTAAACCCTACAAATGTAATCATATTTTTTAGTACATTAAAGTCGAATCGACAAAGTAATATTGGACTCCAATTTTTACGAAAAGTGTGCAGAAAATACTTGTTAATTAGACCATTTCTTTTTTAAGCAAAAAATAAAAAAAAACCCTTTTTAAAAACTTTTGCATTTATATTGAAAAATGTGTTGGAACCTCTGTTTTTTTAAGATCAGCTCATACTTTTTTATATAAAATAGAAAAATAGGAAAATATAACATAAAATCATAAGAACTTAAAAATAAAATATGCCGCAAAAAATAATTCATTTTGAGCATTTGTTACAAAGCTCAACTTTATGCGCCCAGCATATGCTTTCCTTGTACGTATCGTATGACTACTCGGTCAGCCGCCATTTTTTTAGGGCAATATGTAAAAATGTTCCCATTTCTTTACATTGGCCGCTAGTCATCTAGCACATAATATCCCTGATGGAGGAACAAAGTGACATTAAAACCAATTTGAATTCGTATTATTTCATCTTCATGAGAGTCAAAAATGTATTTTGTGCCTTCATGCCGCATATTTATTAATCTTCTATTATATAAAAGAAAGTTTAAAATATGTTTGTCCGTTTATAACTCGAGTTCGGCTATACCGAATTTGATGGTTGTTTTTTTAATGGAAAGGTCTTCTTTTGTAGAAGGTTTGTATGTAATAACAATTGGGCAAAGGGGCGTGGCACCTCCTATAAAAAAAAACATGGTATATTTCGAAAACCACAAAACCGATTGAGCTCAATTTTTGAGAAAATCTTTGGTTTTCGAACGAAGTCTATTCTGTGAAGTTTGGTCGAAATTGGACAAAGGGGCGTGGCACCGCCCATACAAAAAGACATTCAAAATCGCATATCTCGAAAACCACCAAATCGATTGAGCTAAAACTTACAGATAGTCTTAGTTATTGGCCCTGGAGTGCTCCTGTGAAGATTGGGAAAAATCGGACAAAGGGGCATGGCACCACTCAGCTCATACAATAAAAACATTCAAAATCGTATACCTCCCATACAAAAAACATCTTTTATGGGGTAAAATTCGATGACGTTCTATCTCGATAACCGCCGATTTTCATTATTCGTTTTATATTTTGTTCGTATTGCTGGTATTTTAGGTATAGGCAGAAAGAAAATTGCACCTAATCGAATTATTCTCATTTCTCGCATTTTACGAAAGAACATTATTATCTTAGACCTAAGCAATACAATTCCTGTGTTCGGGCAAGGTCGGGCGGGTACAGCTAGTACATTATAATTCAAATAAACAAATACAATGTATATTAATTACATAGAAGCTTCAATTCCCATTTTACATCAAATTGGAAATATTTGACTTTTGCAGTTTCACTTTTGTTTTGACAGTTCGTTATTTTTTTCAATCTAGCAGTTAATTTTGTGCTAGATTGAAAAATTTCCCAGAAAAGGATATTTCATGAAATGTGCTAGAGCTCTTGCGCAAATGCTGAAATGTCAGTTTTTTTTATATGGAGTTTGACATACCGCTAGTCATCTAGCGGTCAATGGAACGCGGCCATTTATTGCATCTACCGTGTCCTCTCTTATTTGTTCGTTAATTTTGGTGAATTTTTTTTTTAAATATTAGCCCGAATCGAACACTAAAAGTTACGTAGAAGGTAATCTTCGTCGTTTTGACGAACATTGGCGCCATCTTTCGATAAAAACAAGACTTAACCAAACAGTTTTTTCGACGAAATTCCACAAACTAGAACTAGAAGGCCTTAGAGATGGCTGGTATGACACCGAGAGAAGATGCGATCGGAATAAAGATCGAGGAGAAAATTGAAAAAATTAAATTGATGTTCGCGAATCGACGAAGATTACCCTTCAGGGTTAAAAAGAAACCACTAGGCGTAGGCCTACCTACCAGTAGTGGCTGACAGCTAGTTAGGAATTCACAAATAGGTTTCGCAGAAACCAACAAGAAAGCAGTTGATGTCACTGCAAAATTTCACTGACACTTACACACAATGGATAACAACGCATAACGTGCATGGATACACTGTCATGAGTATCATGGGTATGACTGTCATTATCATGAACAACTTGAAAAACAAACGAAATTTTATATGGCAGGGGATAGGTTTTACAAAGAATCGCTAAATTTCTATTCTGAAATGTTTTCAATTTGTATTTTGCACGTTATTATAAACTTTCACCAATAAAATTTATTTTTTTTATTTTTTTAGATATTTAGTCGGCTCTCGGCTCTCACATTGAGGCAACAATCAATAAGCAACTGGCAATAGGAAACACGCAAAATTATCGCTCACAATTATTTTACTTTGATTTAAATTAGAGGTCTCAGAGGTCTCACATCAAAGCAACTAAATATCGCTCAAACGAAAAATATTGCTGATTGCTTATTGCTGATTGCTGATTGTTGCCTCAATCTGAGAGCCGCCTTAGTAATTTTTTTTTCTCATTTGATGCAGACGTTTTTGCGGACTACTCTATAGCTATGAAAAAAAATTTGACAGGTAAATGAATAGTGAAATTGAAAGCACAAACAAATTGTATGGTAAAGCCGAATCGGACTTCCGTTTTTGACGTCTTCACTCTACCAACGCAAATGTCAAATGAAGATTTCTATCGAAAGCGGAATGGTGCGGAAAAAAACCTTCATGCTCAGCAAATGCGAGAATTATTTCTGAAAGTGGATTTTCGTTGCATTTCTTGTGCCATCCACATTATCTCTCTAATAACTTAAAGCCTACATATGTCTCGCTGAACACGAAAGAATTGTCTCATGGAACTGTCATCGATTCGTTTTTAAGTTTCCACTAATAAATGCGCTTGCTCTCAATTCATTCAACGCAAATAACAGTTTTTTTTTGTATTCTCTCAATATTTCGAATAATGACACAGCTTATATTGTCAATTTGTGAAGATTGTCAAAATGTCAACGGATTTAATGGACACACAAGTAGAAAGTAAATCTATTTCATCCGACGCATCAGGCATATGCGTTGCTAATGGGTCAACTTCCATAAGCTATTTGTATTGTATTCAATTGGCTTTCTGGGATTCTCAAATGAACTCCCTGGCGAATCAAATCTTCTTCCGGAAAACTCAAAGCGAATGAAAAAGCAAATTTAGGTGCTGCGATCAGTTAGGTTCAAGTCTAGGATATTCCACGGCTCACAGGTTCTGGTACTCAATATATTTTCACCGATTTCAAAACATCTCTCACATCGTCGGCATATAGAACTCAGACATCTGCTGAAACTTTATAAGGTGATGTCCTCCGTCCTCACAAAAATTACTAAAACAAAAAACATAAAATTCCCTCACTTCTCAAAAAGTACGATTTTATTTACAAATGTGGCAGCAATTATAGCAAATACATTAGAATCAAGTTTTAATATAAACGGCAGCGCCTGCAAAAGAGATAGTTTCAAGTTTCTCATCTCTTCAGATTCTATTGACCTCTGCGTCTGCAGTCTGCATCCGCATTGACCATTAAAGCCATTAAAAGTTAAAGAATACACTCTGGCAGCCTTTCTGGACATTGAAGGAGCATTCAACAATGTCGAAACAGACGCCGTACAAAGAGTTCTTATAAACCTTAAAGTGAATACCACTATCATCAAATGGATAATGTGTATGCTCAGAAACAGAATAATCATCTCAGAACTAGGAGGTGTACAAACGAAGGTATCTGCATCAAGAGGCACTCCTCAAGGTGGAGTACTATCACCCCTACTCTGGGTTCTTGTGGTAAACGAGATCCCGATTAAACTAGAATTTAGTGGAGTTAGAGCAGTTGCATATGCCGACGACCTAGCACTGCTCGCGACTGGAAAATTCCTATCCACTATCAGCGAACAATTAAACAAAGCTCTATCCATGGACAAAAAAATGTGGACTGGCAGTAAACCCACATAAAACGGAATTAGTTCTCTTTACCAACAAAAGAACAATTCCTGAATTTAGCCTGCCAACAATTGAAGGGATTCCGCTTAAAATTTCTGAAAGTGCCAAATACCTGGGAGTTATCCTAGATCGAAAATTAAACTGGAACCTCAACATTAAAGAAAGAACCAATAAGGCGATGATAGCATTCTATGCCTGTAATAGAATATTCGGAAGAACATGGGGTCCTAGCCCTAAAATAGTCATGTGGCTGTACACGGCGGTTGTAAGACCGATACTAACATATGGTAGTTTATTCTGGTGGCAAGCGCTGTGAAAGGCTAACAATCTTAAAACCATGACAAAGATTCAAAGAATGGCCTGCATCGGCACCACGGGGGCAATGAGAACCAGCCCCACGGCAGGATTAGAGGCCATACTCAATCTTAAACCCCTAGACCTCTTTGTACAGGAATCAGCTGCTAATAATGCCCTCCGGTTAAGCAAGACCAAAAACTAGAAACACAGCCTGACGGGTCATGCACAAATTCTGAAGAAATACACGAACAATAATGTATGCACGGACTACACTACTCCCCGGCTAGATTTTACACGGCCATTTACCACGTGTTTTCCCAGCAGGGACGATTGGTATGAAGATCAACCAGCATCCATTGGATCAACCATACCTATATACACGGATGGATCAAAGATGGAGGTCGGCTTTGGCGCGGGTTTCTACTCCGGACGTTTCGGACCATCCAGTTCATTCAGACTTCCTGACTACACCAGCGTATTCCAAGCTGAGGTACTGGGAGTGGCAACACCTGATAAACTGGTTGCAATGATGGCAATACCTCATGCAGATATTAGGTACCTTTTTTATTGACAATCAACCGGCAATAAAAGCGATTTCTGCCGTTGAGTTAAAATCAAAGCTTGTAAGTCGCTGTCGCGAAGAGCTACGGGTTCTTGGCGCGCAGCACAAAGTAAGACTATGCTGGGTTCCCGGGCACAGAGGTGTACCTGGAAATGAGAAGGCAGATGAGCTGGCAAGAAAAGGGTCCTCCCTTGAACTAAACCAGGCTGACACCACAGTAATGATTCCCCCCTGTAATCTCAGACAGAAAATTGGGAACAAAATACTAATGGAAGCAAACGATAGATGGAACAGGCTCGACTCCTGCGGCATAACCAGGAAAATGTGGCCAATCTACAACAAACAGAAAACTGAAAATATCTTACAATTGAACAAGAAATCATTGTCCTCGATTGTAGGTATTATCACCGGACACAACATGCTAAAATACCATACCAAGAAAATGGGAATTAGTACAGACGACCTGTGCAGAGGATGCGGAGACGAGGAGGTGCATGAGGATACCCCACACTTCCTTTGTCACTGCCCTGCGCTCTGCCACATAAGAAACAAAGTCCTTGGCAGTTACTTCTTCGAGGATTTAGAAGAACTTTCAGACAGGTCCATTAACGACCTACTTAAATTTGTAAATAAAACGGGTTGGTTCACCAAGCCGTAGGTTTTTCATAGGTTTCCAGAGTATGGGGGTCATAAACCCCTAGGGCATCACAACGGATCTACATTGATCTAAGTGTGGCACGTACAGGTTTCTACTGTCCTGCCTACCCACTAACCTAACCTAACCTATTAAAGCCTAGTACGCTGCTATTGCGAAATGATGTCGAAAAGAGGTATGTAATTGTAGTAGAATGCTTGGTACAATTCTCCACTCTCTCTCTTCGCTTGCGAAATTTTACATTTCTTTTGACGGGCTACACGATTTGGGATTGAATTTTAAATTTTAATCTGCTCTCCAATTTTTCTCTCCAAACATTAGCTAAAATCGTAGCTAAATTTTGACATATATAGAGTACGTTGTGGATATAAGTGTCACAGAAAACAGCTTTTCGTTGAAAATAACTTCTTTCAAAAATTCATCGACGCGAAAAAGTGTTATATTTTTGTTGCGCTTTCTTTTTTTCTTGTCTGATATTGTTTGATCTAAAATTTTTCACTTTTAAAGGATTCCTCATCGAGGTATTTATTGAAAAATCTCATTCTTATTTATTTTTCAGCAAGACAAAAACACAAGAGAAAAAAACTATCATTATCTGTCAAAATTTAGCTTGAGAAAATGTGCCGAACCATTAATGGAAACCGCGCTAAATTTTGACAGATATATGAAGTACATACAGTCTTAAATGAAAATTTAATTTAATTTTTTAGCTGAAGCAGGGCTAAAGAGATTTGCTTAAATTTTGGAGAGAATTTTGTATGGGAGTTAAAATTTATCTCGAGCAGCGTACTTAAATTATTATTTTATTAGTATTTATTGTTTAATAATTGGGCAATATGTATACGCACTTTGGGAATAAAAATTTGTTTTTTAAAGTCCTTCACGAGATTTTCTAGAAGGTGGCAAGCTCTAGTGGCTGTAAAAAAAAGGACCTTCGAAAAAAATTTATCAGGGGCAATTAAAAATTTTACAGCACGTGCCAGTTTATTTCAATTTATGAATGCCTCTTGTGTTAACTTCTAAGTGACCACAAGAACTATAAAACCATCTGTTGATGACAAAAAAATTAAGATGTATTTATGTGATAACCAAATTTGTTTGGACAACGTAAACTTTCAATGTGGCCAAACGGTATAGAGTTGTTTTTAAAGTTCTAATCCTTTTACAATCGAATTACAACCCGAAACAAAACTTTGCACAGTCTATTCTAAAGATGATGTCGACAATGTCCCTGAAGTAAAAGTTTTCCATTTCTTTTTTTGCTGCTCCATACGAAAACCACCAAAAGTGCAGAAAACTTTTATTTAATTCAAATGTTCTACAATAAAATGCAAATGTTTCCCCCAACTTTAACCGAAACATAGAGACACGGTGTGTGTGGGTGATTTCCTTAAAGTATATATATTTATTGCAGCACGTGGTGTGGGTGTGGTGTGCAACTGTGCAAGTTTCCTATTAGTTGAGGAACCATCAAACATTAAGTCGCAAATTGAACTTTACAAGTCCTGTTTATTTTCAATACTAAGGTACATACGCATATATAATATTTTTTCTATATGATTTTGTAAAAAAAAAATATTTATCCCTTGGAATGGAAAAATAAAAGGCTCAAAGCTTTTCCCTAACTAGGCCAAGTCAAAGAGGATTTTAGATATACAAACTACTTACGTGAAGAAGTTCTGTCGGTAGAAATGAAAGTGGGTACCAAACTTTCAAACAATTTCAAGTAGTTCCTTCGAAAGTTGGACTCTAAGCAGACGAACTTAAGGCATGAGTGCTTGAGATCAAAGTGAATTGTCGCAAGGAAACCGCATGATATGTGGTGTAGTTCTTTAAATAAAAAACAAAAATTGACAATTTAATTCATTTCAAGTCGTTAAATTGAAGAGTTTCTTTTTGTTGAATTTAATTTACAATTTGACCATTAAAAGTTAGCTATGCCGAAAGGGCCTACGAGCTGTCAGTTGTGCACTTGCAAGTAAGCGGGAAAAATGAGTTTAATGGAGAATGAGGGCAAAATAAAATATATGCTGTCAACAAGAAGGGATACACAACATTGAAGAAATCGAACAGAATGTCACGATAGATAGCTACAACTTTGAGGGAGTTAGAGATTTTGTCTACCGCTCCGCTATTAACTCTGATAATGACACCGCAGCAGAAATGAAACGAAGAGTTACACTTGCCAACCGCAGTTTCTTTGACCAAAGAAGGCAACTGACTAGTAAGAAACACTAAGGAGACTCTATAAAGGACCATCATCATCTCAGTTCTGCTTTATGGCGCAGAAGCATGGCCGTTAACAATGGCTGATTAAGATCTTCTTGGTCGTTTCGAACGTAAAATTGTTTGAGTGATTTTTGGTCCCGTTTGCGTTGCCGGCCTTTGGAGGAGGAGAATTAACATTGAACTCTACAAGCTGTACAGCGACATTGACCTGGTCAGAAAAATACATAT
This sequence comes from Cheilosia soror, assembly GCA_949372485.1. NCBI lineage: Eukaryota > Metazoa > Arthropoda > Insecta > Diptera > Syrphidae > Cheilosia > Cheilosia soror. The sequence continues at coordinate 16,931,426 of OX443562.1, read as the reverse complement.
CAGTCGATTAAGATGGCTAGGACATGTAGAGCGAATGGACACCAACGCTTCGACCCGAAGAGTCTTCGATTCCAATCCGGAGGGACAACGCAGAAGAGGAAGACCTCGACTTAGGTGGACAAGTGGAAGGGCACCTCAACCAACTTGGAGTGCGCCACTGAAGGCGGCTAGTCAAAGATCAGACTAACTGGAGAGGCGTGTTGGTTGAAGCCCAGGTAAACCTTGGAATGTAGCGTCATCAAAGTAGCAGCATTTCAATAAAAACCTTGGTCACCCAACGTTATCTTAAGACGCGATTAGCTATCTATTCAGGACAGCCAGGACAGCATACCTTGGTAGAGAGAAAGGCGGAGATCTCGAACTATTTTGTTCAACCGGAGATATCTCCTTAGGCTACTGAGACCGTGATGACCCAGGAAAGTAGCTCACGTTCCTATTTTCCGCAGAACTTCTTTGCTTAACAGTTTACAAATCATGTTTATAATGATCTCCGTCCAAATTCTTAGCCAAGGTCTTGGATAAGGTTTGATAGCGATTGAACCCATTATAACCTAAAAGTATCTAAAGGGAGTTTGTGACTTCGGAATATCTGATCTTTTAAAACAGGTGGCTGCAAAGATCCTGGTTGAAGATTGTGCGTCGGGATAACTTTTCTACCAGGGAATCAAAATTGCTACGAAGGAACGCAGCCTCGGATGAGGACGATCAAAAAACTAACTTCAGATCTTGTCTTGGAACGGCCTAAATTCATACAGACTGCATGCAGTCTACCGGCAGATGGAGACCCTGCTTAGGACAAAGTTTATATTACAGCCCTTCACAAAGTCCCACGAATTTCTTACAGATGTGAGGGTTTGTAGAACTAAGGTCCTTAATGGACATTTTTTTCCGAAATGTGATGTGAAAAAATACTAAAATATCTGTGACCCCAATGCAGATTTGTAATGATGGGCAGACTTAGGTAAGATGTTTTTAAGGCTTCCGTAATGTAGGCCCTAAACTGGTTGCAATCCGCATCAGGGCCAAATTTTAAAACATCTGATTTATGAACTCCCACCGAGGATGTAGGCCATCAAATGTTTTTCTTGACGACTTTAAGGTCAGAATCGTAAAAGAGGCTATCTTTGGTTTTACATTTGGAAAGCCGGACTTAAGCTGATCGAGTTTGCTGCGGGGCGATCCGCCATCGTTACTTTAATAAATACAAATGGACTTGGCGGTCTTTATATCACAAGACGGTCAACAGAATAGCGATTAATGGTAGTCCTAACGAATCGATGTCATAATGATGTCACTACTTGGTATAGTACCCAAATCCAAAGTACTGATTTGGATATGCATCAAGTCACAACCCCCTAATGAATGCAGTTAAAAGCTGATGTCAACCGGGTATCCCTCAACCTCCAGAGCAAGCAGATTACCAGAGGACCAACCCTGCTTCGATGGTACATGCATCTAGGAACGAGGCCACTTAATCAATTCTTCAGACCAAAACAAGAGCTACTTCGAGAGCTGCCTGCTAGATTTATTGGCAGCAAATAAGGAAGGAAACAGTACCCGAAAATTAACATCCGTGTAAAGATCAAGCGAAGAATCGATCGTGCAAATTGCCGTTTCTGTTGCCTAAGAAGATATCAATGAAATAAAGACTTCTATAATAGAACCACTTTTGGACAAATGCTCATGCAGTGTATTCCAGGCAAAGTTTCTTGACGCACTCAAAGCTGCGGAACACCTTGAAATGGGTCCAATATCCCACAGGAATATCACTAAGCCAGGGTGTGCTAAAGGCGCTAGAGTCTTACATCGTCAGATCTGAACTAGTCAGGAACTAGCTAAACAATACTCAAGGTACTATGCAGAACCATGTCAGATTATGTGTTGGGTAACTGGATAGGGACAGCTGTAATGAAAGGACCGACGTCCTTGCTAAAAACAGAGCAGGCCTTCCACGACTAATGAAACGACTGAAGGCTGAAACTACCAGTACCAGTACCCATGGGCAAGAGAAATAGGGCCGACGTAAGATGTTCACATAGAGACGTGCACAGGGTCTCAAAGACCTGGTGGACTGTCTGGAGTGACCTAGATCGGAAAAACTCTGTACAAATATTAAAACTCATCAGATTAAAGTAACGAATGGCGAATGGGATACTCTTTGGGCACTTGCTTCTTAGGCAGCATGCTAGAAGATTAGGTTTAACAAATATGGACAGGTGCAGGTATTGCGAGGACCCACATGTCGCAGAAGAAATTACTCATCTTTGCTGTGAATTTTAAGACATTGATCGGAACAGAAGAAAGCTCCGCGGAAGGTATCTCTTCGACAATTTGGAGGAGGTTGGTGTCTCAAACAAAATTGAAACCATTTTTATGTTCTGGGTACTTGGTACGAGGACACATAGGGATCGACGGCAATGAAATGGCGGACTATCTTCCAAAACAGGGGTCAACTGAAAAATTACTGGGACCCAAAGCATTCTTTTTAATTGGTAGAGGAATGGTAGAACAACTGATTCACAAATGGATAAGGGCAGAACACTTGAGAAGGTGGTCAACCATAGACAATGTAGGCAGGCTAAAATGGCAATAAAGTGTCCGACCTGATGCTCCACTCAAAGAAGGATTCTAAGCATGAGTCGAGTAACATTAAAATGAGTGGTGGCGTTGACTACAGGACATGGTATTTTCGGGTAACATTTAAGGAAGATCGGCCTTAAGGTGCTAGTACACGATATGCAGCACGCCTTATATATATGTGGCTCTGACGTCAACAGAGAGTGAACAAAGAGAGCTTGTACACGGCATGTACCCATTGGGACCATTCGCTGGGGTCAAAATGACGTCAGTGCTACATATATATATGAGGCGTGCTATATATCGTGTACTAGCACCTTTAGAGAGGATGATACTTGTAAACTATGCCTGGATGAATCTGAAACAGCGGCACATTTACTGTGTCAATGTCTGGCTTTGACTCGCAGAAGAATGAGGATCTTGTGAAAATATTGGCTAGAGACCCATTGGATGAAACAGATCTCAGACAAAAAGATGTTAGCGTTCACACTAAAAATCTAACCCAGGTAAGAAATCTAGAGAAGTCCAGAGAGTCTCTTTGGGTAAGATTTATAGTTGCAGAGAGGCGAAAAGAGACCCGACAATTGTGGCCTTATTCGAATATCTCTCGAAATCTATATAATAAGTTCTGTAAGGAAATAAGGTATTTGACTGTGAAGGTTCCACAGTGATGGCGATGGACTCGATATGGTGCCTAGTCTACTGTAATGAACTCAACCTACACCCTTCACAACCTAATATAGCCTAAACAACCATAGAACCGGAGGTACTTAAAAAAAAAAAACCAGACGCATGGACTTCGTCGAAAGGGGATAAAGACCTCTCGACGAATTTTGGGAGACAAATTCTTTAAGCAATATTGCCTCCAGTTTGTATCGATTGAGTGTGGAGGAAAAGATGCAACGGCGAACTTTGCAACGCTAACCCAGGAGCTTAAAATATAACGATGAACATATAATAGGTCACAACTTACTATAGAAAGGCGAATTTTCTTGTCCAATCCTAAGGGGCAACAAATCAGTGAGAACTTAACTTTACGTGGCGCGCACAATTGGAGAGTGATGACAACCAACTTGGTGTGTGTAAATAAAGGCAGTTAGCTATGGGCCGAGCTTCAGGAAGCGGCATAAAGTTGTGTCATTTAAACTACAAACAAAAATATGTACCATAATCGATCGTATCAAAATTAGACACAAAAGACCCCGGATTTTCTGGTCCAAATGAGACGCGACTATCGTCAAGCCATTGCCATACCTACCAGCATTCATTGATGTTGAGAATACCTTTGAGTAGAAGTCTGACATTGCATTAATTGCCGTTTATGTAACCATCTACGTTAATGGCTTATGTTCGAGTCTTCGTTCGAATTATTACAACAAACGTTTGAGTCTCCTTTTGTCCCATTGGCTTCACCTCTACGGCTAAACGTTATCTCCATAATGTCAGCCGCAATTCCATTAATTTTTACCAACAAACATCTTTAAACGTGAGCTTCCTAAAAACGCAAACAGACCTTAATAACTTTTTACGAATAATACTCACAGTCGCGCGTGAATCAGCATAGAGCGAACCTTCTTTTTCGTACAAAAAACATTTCACAAAAATACGCCAATAAGTCTCTTTCTTCGAGGTTCATTTCATAGCCCTAATGACATCTCCCCTACTACCTCATATGAGCTACAGACGATTTTTCTTTCTTTCACCCAATTTATATAGCATTTCCAAAAAGAATTCCATTATTTAAGGCAACATTGTAGCAACGTATTTCAATGGCCTTTGGGGTTAAGCCTCAAGGCGGTGCTCGTCTTCATTTAAATACCCAGCTAAGGTATGTGGCAAGTAACACCGGGCTTATGTAAATACATTACGATTATGTTAACATGTCCTGATTTATTTTCAAAAGAATGGGGAAGCGCAAAAAAAAAACCGTTCTAATGTAAATTTAACGACAATCCATCCATTTTAGCTGACGAAGAGGATGGCATTATGTCCTGCGCCGCCTCTGGATAACTCACGTTCAAGGAACATTTTCCATGCCAAACGTTGGAGGGGCGCACGCAACAAACTTGGAAGACGACAATTTTGGAATTTTGTAATTATCGTCTAGGAAATTATACGGTTTCTATAGGCCCCAGGACACGGCCATTAAACAAACATTTTCAAATGTTTCGCAAACGACTTATGTAGTTGAGAGTTTTAAATTGCATTCGCACGTATAGGCCAAAAAGGGAGCCTGGGGGAAGTTACTTTGCTTTTTTTTTTTGTTTTAATTAATGTTTATGGAATTACGCCAAATGTAATGTTGATCTTTGTTTTTAAAATCAAATCGAATCCTTTTCGGTGCTGCTGCTGTAAAAGTTTACAAATTTCAACTCGGAGTACGTTTCCTTGTTGAATTTAAAAAGTCATGCAAGGGTTGTGTTTTGTTTGTCTTTTGTTCTGTGATGTTTATTGCGCGTGTAAAACGATTACAAGGGATGTAATTAGGGAAATAAATATGGAGCCTTAGAGCGGGGAAAAGTTCTCATTGCGACAGAGAACAGAGGAGCGCCCGCCATTGTGCTGGGGAAGTATTTATTTCATTCTGAGTGGGGCATGGGCAGATGCAAAACGTTCCTTAATTGGGACAGTAAGATTTTTCTAAAATTATGTTTACGCGCAATTAAAGTAGAAAAAGGAGTATTGAACATTTTTCAAAGAAAACTTTTAATGATTTTAAATTCTCGTAAATGAGGGATGGGAGTCAGATAGTTGACAACCACGTGAAGCGAAGTAATAACAAGCTGTTGACGCAGACGAGACAGGGGTAGACACGTAATGAAAGTCTAACGAAAACAACCCGAACTAACGATGGGCATGATGATGGGGTATACAGTTTCTAGGACTCAAAAAGGACATTCAGTGACTACTTACTCAATGTAATTAGATATAGTCGTCATCATCATCATCATTTTCAATGGTCCGCTTGTCCATTAAGTGGGTCGCGGGTGTAGGTTGCTCAAGTGGACCCTCCATAGCTCTGGATTCTCCGCCATCGACTCTAAATCATCAAGGGCAATCCCCATACGGGTATAGGAGAGATTATGGACTTTATCTAACCATCTCATCCTTGGTCTACCTAGAGGACGCCTACCCGATGGTACGGATTCCATAGCACGTCGTGGAATCCTGGTCGGGGATATGCGTTTAACATGCCCAAACCATCGCAGCATGGATCGCTCCGTCCGGATCACATTGAACATTGAGTTCCTCACGTATTCTGGTATTTCTAATGCGATCACTACGGATCACACCAGCAATACTACGAAGGAATCTCATTTCGGCAGCTTGTATCCACGATCTTATTCTTTCGGTCATTACCCAAACCTCATGACCATAGGTGAGAGTTGGAACAAACACCGAATTAAAGACTGACAACTTATTTGACACCAAGTTCAGTCCTCCTGATAACAGAATGACCAATCTGTCTCAAAATCGATCCAGCCTGACCAATCCTACAGGAAAACTCGGCATTGCTCCTTCCATCACTCGTGAATAAGACCCGAGATACTTAAACTTCTCCACCTGTTTCAATGGGACTCCACTAACATGCAGAGTGCATTGCATAGGCGTTCTGGAGATGACCATCACTTCAGATTTGTTCACGTTTATCTTCATCTCAGCTTCAACAGAAACGGCTACAAACCGATCGAGTGAGCGCTGAAGTTCAGTTTGAGAAGACCCAAGGATGACCAAGTCATCAGCGAAGAGCAAATGACTTATCCTCAGATCTCCCAATTCGAAACGTTCCTCGCCAAGCCTGTGCTGTAACATCCACTCCATATAAGTAATGAAAAGGAGAGGAGACAAGACGCACCCCTGGCGAAGTCCAACGCCCACGGTGAAAGGTATTGATTTAACGCCGTTTACCCGAACACAGCTTTTACAGTTTGTGTAAAGAGAGAACCGTCAACTCCATACTCCTGTAATACACTCCAGAGTTTCCCTCGAGGGACTCGGTCATATGCTTTCTCCAAATCTACGAAGCAAGCGTAAACAGGTGTAGCATACTCCCAAGCCTTCTCAAGTACCATTCTGAGAGTGAATGACTGGTCGGTTGTGCTTCTGCCGGGACGAAAGCCGCACTGCTCATCTCCTAATCGTGCCTCGACCACAGCTTTGCAACGCGTTTCCAGCACCTTGGCAAAGACTTTTCCGGGGAGACTTAAAAGTGATATACCCCTGTAATTGGAGCAATCCCTTTTATCCCCTTTCTTGAGAAGGGGCACAATCACCCCAATCTGCAAATCGCTGGGAGTTTCGCCGCATTCCCAGGCCACTTTAATGACACGAGAGAGCCATTTGACTCAAGGCCTTGAGCATTTCTGGCCGGATTTCATTCACTCCGCCAGATTTGCCAGCTTTTAGCGATTTGATCGCAAAAGTGACTTCCTCTACCATGGGACTATTTTCCGCCCTGCTTAAGGCGATAGATGTGTCATCCTCAATGCCCTGGATTGGATTGAGCAATTCAGAAAAGTGCTAGATATAGTTTTCATCATAATTGATGGAGAAGTGTTTTTGTGTTTTATTTCTGTTGAAGGATCATTTTCTGCACTATTTTCTATATCCACTATTATCCGACGACATTTTTTTGTGGTACATACTTACCCTACTAAATGTTAACTAATTTATTTTTTTTTTTTTTTTACCAAATTGAAGCTAATTATTTCATAAATGTGTCCAAAAGAATAATAATTAAAAAAAAAAATATTTGCAAAGTATGGAAAATTAAATTTTTTAAATTACCTTAATTACAAGAACAACATTGTGCAATGTAAATGCATGTAATCGAATTTCGACAATTTGTCGAGCAGCCTAGTTTAACTTTAAAGACACTAGATCAATCAATGTTGGTTGATATTATATTTTTAATTTTTCCTCAGCGCTATGTTTGAACAAAAATGAATGGGAAACAATTTTTTAAATAGCTACCACTGAAGAAAGTCAAGCATTTTAAACCAATGATAAAAATACTGCCAGTCACATAAAATGTTGCACCTTTGTGGAAAAGGCAATAATTAAATGTCATGAGTTTCTTGTAGACTTGCACAAACTCTGAATTTGATTGTTAATAAACTTTTTGAGTCAAGTAAGTTTCGCCAATAAATACTAGAGATGTAACGGATATCCGGTTAATATCTGTTATCCGGTCTATCCAGCCTATCTATGGCTCCTTTTCTGATATCCGGCACATTGCTGGATAGTCCTTGTAGTAGTAAAATACAACAAAAAGCATTTATCGCTAAACTGTTCCAGTCACGCTCACGGAACTTCCGCGACTACGTTTTGTGGCCAAAAGAAGCGAGAATTTGGAAGCTATGTGTAAAAAAGTGAGAAAACCTTTCAACAAAGCCAAACGCACCAGCCGGCGCGTGTGGGATCAATGTCGGTCTCTTCTAACTAAATACAACCTAGAGTAGCAAAGATCCAAAAGAGCCTCCTGGCGTGACAACTGTGAGAAACTTGAAATTTTTCCTTTCCGATTGCATATGTATGTAGTATATAGGAAGATGATTGTGGCTCAGTCTGCTAAAGTAAGATCTGTATTGAGATGCCAGCGCTTCACTGTAACAAATTAGTCACATAATTTTTGAACTGTTTTCTTCAATAGAGCATTAAACATATTTTTCAGAGATACTAACTGCGTTGGTTTCCTGCACGATATATAAATATAAAAGAAGGAACTAACTAACTAACTAATCCTGAGGAATGAATGAGCAAAGCCGCGGGCAACAGTTACTTACTTACATACTTAGGCGGCTATACAGTTCGAGGTTAACCGAGGCCTCAACTAACAAGCCTCTCCAGTTATCCCCGTCCTTAGCTAACTGTCTACAGTTGCGCACTTTTAGTCGGCTCAGGTCACCTTCGAAAGACCGCGCCACTTAAGGTGAGGCCTTCCTCAACTGCGTTGTTCCCCCCGGGTTAGACTCGAAGGGCAAAAGTTAGTATACCATAAAAGGCATTAAATCAGCAGTGGGTCTGTTTCCACGAAAACTATACTGCCAGTCATTAAGAAGTTTCCGTGACATTATAGTAAGCCGACAAGTAATTTCGTTTTCGATTCTTATTAAATGAAAAACAATATATATGTCGAAGAATGGTTCAGTGTATGTCACGGATAGTACAGCATTCCACTGTACATTTAAACGTTAGGTTTACTGTATTATCAGTTACCTAAATGAAATCAGAGCTGGCAATGTGATTGTTTGAGATTTTGGAAAAAAATAAATAAAAAAAAAAGTAATTTTTGAAATTTAGAAAAGAGGAGACATCGCTCTGAGATCATTAACGAAATCCCGACCTAACATTGTTCCATTCAGTAAAGAAGACTGAATATCAACGAAGATTCTACATCAGAAGTGGGATGATTTCCCCCGCAAGACGAGGAAGATAATAATTTTGCTGGTGTTTCAATCCGGGATGAACGGCAACAATATTCTAAAAATAATGAAAGGGAGCTCCTGCAACCAAATTGATCGGGATGGACTTTATGATAAAAGACACAAGCTTATGTCTGCAGCTACAACAACCAAATTTTACAACTGTGGGAAGCTTGGCCAAAAGTCCGTAGCATGGCGCTTTAGAAGATACAAACCAAGGAAATTCCAGATACCTATTTCATCTTTCGGTCGATCATCAAATAAGGATTCAATTGCCTTAAAACCTACAAATACAATTACCTGCTTCAAGTGTCGATGTTGGACACTTTTTATCAAGGTGTCCTAGTACGAGCAGTAAGGATGGAGAAATGCATAGCGCACCAAAAGTCGAACGTCAAGTAAATATGTGCGAGATCAGCGCCTTCAGGTACTTTAAGGCATTCCGGTGAGAATATTTTATTTCATTTAGGGGTATCGCGAATAAATTCCGATGGAATTTTTTCCCTTGTCAGCAATGTAAATCAAATTGCTGAATGGGAAACATTCCGGGGGAAATATTATTCGCGATAGTGGTGATTATAATTCGGGTTCAGAGTGCTAACTTATTAAAGAACCAGTTTGTTGTAAATTTATTGGCAAAAGGTGTAAAGTGTTGGGACTTTGGTGGGTATTATGGACCACAAGCCTGAATAATCCCTACAGATTTTGACTTCTATTTGTATTAACGAAGTTTTACATGAAATACCTTTTCACGTGCCCCCTGACCATTGCTTGCGTTATAACGTTATTATTGGACGGACATTTTGAGACAGAAACGAAAAATAGTACGTGATAAAATTGATAAGCTTCTTGCCGCTAATGTTATCTATCACAGTTTGTCTCACTTTGTAAGCCCATACTCCTTGTTAAGAAGACAGACGGTACGAATCGCATCTGCATAGATTATCCAGAGTAGAATGATAATACCATTCCCGACAGATTTCCTTTACCATTAATAGCAGACCAAATTAACAGGCTTCACGGATGCCACTACTTTACAACTCTTGACATGGCCCGACACCCAGAGTAGATACATGGGTTGTTGGCATTCCTTCAGGCATTTGACTTTGATATCGTCCATAGAGATGGAAAACGGATGTGCCATGCTGACTTCTTTTCGCGAAACCCGATACCAACACCAACACCATAGCCGAAAGGGTTCAGAAAAAGTAAGTCAATCTAGCAAATCTTTCAGATAATTGGCTACTTACTGAGCAGCAAAGAGATCGAGGATTGTGAAAATAATCCTTACATATAATAAAACTGTAGGCATTTTCTTTGTCAGCTAAAAACTCGAAAACTACTGGACAAATTTCGATGAAACTTTTTTTAAATGTTCCTTAAGACTGTGACACTGCTATAGGCTATGTCGTTTATAGCCACGTCCTTAGGAACAGTTTTTAGCCAAAATATATTTTTTGGAGTGAAAATATATACATACACATATACCTTGCTACGAATGGATGTTTATACTTTTGCGATCGTCAAACAAACACATTCGATAAGGGTTGATTTGTTTTCGCAGTGAGTGCTATGGTCAGTTGTATATTATGTAGGTATGTATATTATGATTGTATGTCGGATGAAGGATGGGGATGGGGTGAGTCGTGCGTGCTGCAGAATGGCATGGGGTATATTAATAATCTTCATAAGAGAAGAGACGTATAATACAAAACAGGTTTCATTTCAGAATTTCATTCGATATGTGGTATGGTAACAGGGTAGGTTTGGGGTAGGTAGTTCCTTGGATTCCACATAGGAAGAGGGAAACAAACGAAAGGAAATTCAGTATTACAAATAAGTAGCAAGATCTAGGAGAGGGAGGAATTTTCTTTTTCTCCTAAAAGCGCGAAAACTACTGGACAGATTTCAATGAAACACTCAAAAGTGTAATTTTAAATGAACCAAATATAATTTTGTGCGAGCACGGGTCCAGCTAGTCAGTGATATAAATGACAATAAGCTCAGCGACGAACTGCTTAAGACCTACGAGTTGCGTTCTGGCTTGTTAAGTCAAAGAAATGGTAGGACCCGATGCTTACTTTATCTTACCTAGAGCATTAAGATGCTCTGTTATTGCATTAGTGCATCTCGGTTGGAAGAAGACCCTTGAGAAAGTCTATGACCAGTAATTGGTTCAAACATATGGCAAACTATGTTAGAAAATCAGAATGAAATTGCTGCATTTAGTTAATACGTAGCCGTAGCTCGTTAGAAATCGGAATCTCTTCAATATAGACCGTGAGTGAGCGGCATGCGTTTGACTATATGTATCTAGTAGGTACCTATATGGTTTGTAATTGGTATACTATCACTGGATGGAAGTGGTAATGAGTACTGGATGGAAGTACTGTTGTTTTCTGTCACATGGAAGTGGTAATGAGTACTGGACGGAAGTACTGTAGTTTTTTTTATCACTAGGAGTGCTGAATTGTGTAATGTCTATTATCACTAAATCGAAGTGGTAAAGAACACTAGACGTGTTAAGTACCAGTTGATACTTTTCAAAAATATGTGTGAGATTTGTTTCCCGACAAGAGAAGTTATGAAGAACTAAATCTGAGTTTAGATATTTGTATACTAGATTAATAATGAACTTAATCTTTGAAAATGTAATTAAAAAAACAAAACAAAAAAAAAATGATTTGTTATTAATTTGTCAGTAATGGCCGAGTGAGACAAATAACAACGGTTTATTTTTTTGTTTTCTTTTAACACAAGTCACATGAGGACATGTGACATGTCAGGACGGCCGTGTCGAAGAATGGTTCAGTGTATGTCACGGATAGTACAGCATTCCACTGTACATTTAAACGTTAGGTTTACTGTATTATCAGTTACCTAAATGAAATCAGAGCTGGCAATGTGATTGTTTGAGATTTGGGAAAAAAATAAATAAAAAAAAAAGTAATTTTGGAAATTTAGAAAAGAGGAGACGCATCGCTCTGAGATCATTAACGAAATCCCGACCTAACATTGTTCCATTCAGTAAAGAAGACTGAATATCAACGAAGATTCTACATATATAATTTTTATTCTCGTAAGAGAACACACGCTAAATAAAACGACTTTAACTTTGTATTTTAATAATTTTATTTTATTGGAAAGCTTCAGAGCCCTTACCACTGTTTGGGGGAAATCTTCAGCTAAACGTTTGAACAAGAACTAACTCTATTTGACCGAATAAGCCCTTTTTAAAGGCTTTTACTTAATTTCGTGAAAAATTTGTTGTGTCAAAATCTTGCAAGTCAAATTTGAACCACTTTCTCTAAACTTAGAACTTTGTTTGTAGTTATGTATTGTATTATTTGAGTGTAAACTACACAAACATGGCTTACACTAAGCCCCTTCCAGGATAAACCTTAAAAATAGATTGGTTAATTTTTATTTTTTTGCTTTTAGTGCAGAACCTACTTATAAAAGCGTTTTTTTAGTTTTTTAAACTATGTATTATTATACTAATAATTTGTTTAGTCGGCAAATCTATCTTCGACTGAAGATCGATTGCGTTCCTTGTGTCTTTTTTCGTTGAGGACACAAGACATAAGGATGCACACTTGTGTCAATGAATCAAGCTGGCACTGACGTTGAATGAGAATATGCTTTGGCCACACAAATTACTGAAGGCAAAATGTACTGACATGTAATTTTATATATTTCTTGTGATCGCATTTGTTTATTGAAAGATACTTTGTATCTTTCTTTTTATCTTTCTTTTTTTATCATGTGATATGTTCTAAAAATGTAACCAAGTGTTCGTTTATGTGCTGTGCTGACAATTAGCAGGCTTCTTGTTCTATGGCGAACTATTCGTGACCACGATTGTTTAGACAACGAGATTTTTCGTTAGCCTTTTGCAGCTCTAATGAGGAGCTCACCTTCAGCACTTTAGCCGTTGTGAGTGAGTCCTTATTGAGAATGGAACTGAGGAAATACCAATTTCAACACCGTCACTCGTCTTAGATCCGTTTGTTTATATTTTCAGTGTGTTTCTACAGTGGCACAAATCCCCGGACACAAATTATATCTTAAGGTTTTTTCCACTATGCCGCCTCTCGCGAACGTCTGACAAACTTCCGAGAGTATAAATGTCATGGAAAAGCTTCTCAACTCTGCCGTTCGGACTCGACATAAAATTGTAGGCCCCTTCCATTCCTTTCAAAAATAATAAATACTCACACAAACAAATGGTTGGGAGAAGCTAGACCCAGGGTACCTATATAGACCAGTTGCGCCAGCTATTTAGATGCAGAACCCGAACATCTACTTTATTGTTTTCAGTTTCTGTTTTTTTTTTTACCAAGTCACTTTCTGTATTTCAAAAGTGCGGTACCTCGCTACATTTCAGTCTTAACCTCTGATTGAATGATGATTGATTATATCATCAGAAACACTCTGTGTTTCATTGATTCTTATACAAACAGTAGTCATCTATAAAAGTTGTAAAGTCAAAAATAAGCTCTGCCACAAAAAGCGCTTATAGAATTAATTGAATTAATATTTTATTATTATGAATATCGATGTCAAATTTACTGGCGTGTTAAAAAAGAAATACCTATTGGCTTCGGAAATAAAATAAATTATTTTCAATACTGGTTCGGCGCACCTGCCACCAGTTCGCCATCACCATTCATCGTCATGCAATTTGCGGGGGAAAACGTCAAAAACTCATACTGGGGTCCCATTAAACCCGAACGATAATTAAAAATGATTGAAACACAATTATTTTCAATTTGTGCGTTAAAATGAGTCTAGAGGGTCTCCCTCCAATCAATGACGCGGAGATTAATTTGACACAAAAAAAAAAACCACTAGATATAAATAGTCCTTCCGTTGAGGGTGTGTCTGCATTTTTTTTTCTCATTAAACCACTGTCCATTTCCATATTATGCACAACAGACTGATAGGAAAAAAAAAAAAATAACAACTCTATTTATAAAATGAGCAAAATGTCAAAGGGATCACCTCTGAGTGACAAGACAATTATGTATGTGATGAAAAACAAGAGAAACGTACCTAAACTCATCTAACAAAATCTGACTCATCTGCCATCCGCCATTCAGCATTCACCATCACAGTTCAAAGAACACAGTAGTCAAAGCTGTATATGAGAGCGATTTGCGAGTAGATTTCCGTTCTTTGGTGTGTTCTGTGCATCTGGAACGATGCCAGGTAATAACGTCAAGAGATTCACTCAATGTCAACAGCATGTTTTCTAATATACCTCATCATAGTTGTACACACCGTGTCTTTGTACAATTGTTGAACTAATTTTTCTTTTTCTCTCTTTTTCCGATTTTTGTCGGACAAGGATGAGAGACAAAATTATGTATAAGACGAAAATGCACACAAAAGAAGATGTACGCGAGCGATTTGTAATTTAAAATCGCTGTAGTCTTAAAAGCTGTCAAAATGAAAATGGGAGAGCGCCGTTCGACAACTGTTCGCAGTTCATTTCCTGGGTGACAATGAAAGTGTTATACGAATGATGCTCATTACGTTGTTGAGTGCTGAGGTTGTTACATAAGATATTATCAAGACGCCAGACTTTTGTTATTACATCTGCAGCTTTATTAGTATAGTTGTTGTTGGGTGTGGCGTTGTGCGAGACTTTTCAGACAGTTTGTAGGTGGTGCCCATTTGCTGGGTATTACTTTATTACTCCTTTCTTGGCCGGAAGGATGTAATGAGATTTTGTTCTTTTTTTTCCAAAAGAGTTGCCTTTGTATAGTTTTTTTTTTTCCTGATTACAAGCAAAATGCTTTTCATCTGGATAACGATGGTGAATTGTAAGTTACTACTTCTTTCCCTTATTGCAAGAATGAGTCTGCTTGTTAAGTAGTTTGGGGAAGGAGGAAGCATAATGATTAAGTATAGCATGACGAGAATATCCTCAGCATGGTTGTGTAGTTCGTATTGGAAGTTAGTCCAGTGAAAGTAAATGTTGGCTTCTTAAATACGAATCCTTAACGCTAGGATAGGCCCAAGATGCTTGCAGATAGATGTTAGTTAGTTATGCATTTGAGTTGTTCCAAGTTGTAGTCTTCTGGAAATAAGTTTCCATGAAGTTTATTTGTCCTGTGGCAGAAGGAGTTCTGGAACTCTTAGGTTCTCGCTGTTGTCAAGTACATTATATACTAAGAGGGGGTACCTTAGCTGTCTGTCTTGTGGGGTGCTTATAGATCTGAGCGGAAAGTGCATACAAATATTAAAAAAAAATCAAAATGTTGCGTATACGCCCGAGTGAACCAAAAACAATGTTTGTTCTCAAGCCATGTGGGTTCGATTCCCTTCCAATTGAGAAGGCTGCCTAAAATAAGGTCGACCTCTAACGCGTTGTCACTTTGAAGATTCTTCATTGACTAGACGTCAATCCCATCTTAACCTATTAATTCTAATTTTCTTTTTTAGGTCAATAACGACACTTACTTAGGTGGCTCTACAGTCCAGGGTGGACCTGGGCCATATATTCCGACATATACAGGCCATAAAACTCTTGATTTAAGCTTCTCCGTCAAACTGCTGTGCGTTTTCATCGGCCTTTGACAGAGTTCATGCTTCTGGGGTCTTTTATCAATGTCATCAGTCGTGAAAGGGTTTTGCCCCGCAGAAATATCGATTAGTCTCAGTTCTGGTGTTATTGCTGATTTCACCATCATCGAGTCAAAGACTTTTAGGTTAGGTTGGGTAAAGCGGCTGTCCTAAAGGGGACAGACTTAGACCATATTTTTGTTACATTATATTGGGAACTCTATTGCTATTTGCGAATTTTAGTGTCTTATCTCGATAAGAGGTTTTGATGGTGACTGAGGCAGTCATATTTTATCTAAGTTTGTATCTTAGTCTTCAAAGTCTTTTACTATATCCAAAATTCTATCTTAGTATTTTGACGATCTGTCCAAAGCGCCGATTTTTAATGTCTTTTCTACACCTCTTCAATACTCACATATATTTTCGGCGTAAGCGTTAAGAGATAAGTGGGCGCAGTGATCAAGGCTTTTCCCACTGCGTCACCTCTCGCGAATGTCTAACTAATATCCGAGAGCATAATTGTCCTGAAAAATCGTCTCAATTCAGCCGTTCGGACTCGGCATAAAATTGTAGGTCCCTTTCATTCGTCCCAAAAATAAAATCTTACACAAACGAATGCTTGTGAGAAGCAAGGCCTAGGGTGCATATATGGACCTGTTTTTTGTTTTTATAATTCACTAGTGCTCAAGGGGTTATTGTTCCCTTATAATGCTAATGCACAGCAAGAGTGGAAGGGTTAATAGGGAGGATAGAGAAGGTGCACATTGGTTTTAAACAATTGTGGCTTGTGATGAGAGGGGAACACCGTGTGAGGCAATGCATTCCACATGCGTGTTGTTCGACTTACAAAAGAATCTCTATATTTTACAGTACGTCCGAAGGTAGGCTTAAGGGTGAACTGATGTGCATTCGATGTGTGACGGGTGTTGCGAAAGAATTGTTAAAGGGGCGGGATGCAGTTAGCTATTTCACCAGAGCATCGGTGGTGAAAATATAGATAAAATAAGGAAAGGCAAGAAACATTTCTGCTATTCGAGCGGGTTATCGCGCGCTTTTGGATTCTGTCTAGTAGGTGCAATGAAGTTTTTGGTGCACCTGACCAGATATGAGCGTTGTACTGAAGCCTAGGCCGAATAAAAGCTTGTATATTAAAGCTAAGTCGGAGGGTGTAAAGTACTTCTTACACCGATTTAAGAAACCAAGACATTTCGTAGCGTTTTTGGCGACTTTGTATATGTGGTCATTCCAACGGAGTTTGTCGTTAACACACATACCAAGTATGGAAAGTCGTTCGGTTTCGTCGATGCAAGTCCCATTCATGGATAATGGGTGAGGATTCAGGTTACGCTTTAATGATAGAAGGCAGCATTGTGTTTTGGAAGCATTAAATTCCACTCTTTTGATTGTACCCCATTTTATAATGGTGTCAAGATCGGAATTTAATGTGTTTAGCATACGTTGCCCTTCCAGTGCCACGGCCGAAGAGCAGGGGCGTGAGTCAGGGAACGAATATAAAAAACTGAGGGTGCTATCATCAGCGAAAGAATGTATTGGATTAGAAGTACATAACAGACAAGAGATCATTGATGAATATGAGAAAGAGTGTCGGAGACAAAACAGAGCCTTGGGGAACACCAGCATTTATATGGTGAATTGCAGTCTAAAACAACTTGAATTGAACGGCCAGAAAGGTAGTTTCTAATCCATTGAAGAAGAGACGCGTCGATCCCATAAGCACGCATTTTCGACAAAAGAGCTTGGTGCCAAACTCTGTCAAATGCTTTCGAAATATCAAGCGCAACAATCTTCGTTTCAGCAGAGTGGTGGAGAGATTGGTTCCACTTTTCGGTGAGATAAGTCATCAAATCACCAGTGGACCTGCTGCCACGAAAATCATATTGCCGGTCATTGAGAAGTTTTCGTGAATCGAGATATTTCATAAGCTGACGGTTTATCAGCGTTTTCATGACCTTGGAAAGAATGGACTTAAGTGCAATGTGTTGGTAGTTGGTCGGGTAAAGGAGAATCGCCTTTTTTTAGGAACGGGCTGGACAAATGCAATTTTCCATTTACTCGGAAAGAGTCCAGAAGAGTAGGACAAGTGGAAAAGCTTACGTAGTGGTTTTGCCAGCGTTGAAGAACACCTCTTCAGAATTATGGGGGATATACCATCTGGACCAGCGGATTTGTTAATGTTAAGATCTTTTAATACTCTTGCTACTGTGCGAGTGCGAAAATGTATTTGTCCCGTGAAATATTCGACGCTCTCGAGCACAGGTGGAGACATGATGCAATCTGGAATGTTGGAGCTTGCGGCGAATTGCGCAGCGACGTGGTGGAGTTCTTAATATTTTTCACAAAAGACCAAAACTGTTTACTACCACTGGGACAGTGGAGTATTTTTTGTCGTAGGTTTTGGTCATGAGAAAATTTTGCACGTCGTATATGGACCTGTTGCGTCAACTATTACTGCAGTTGTTTGACTGTAAGTTTTATTCAATTTTTCCAAGTATGAAGTGAAAGAAGAACACATGATA
Source organism: Cheilosia soror (assembly GCA_949372485.1). Classification (NCBI taxonomy): domain Eukaryota; kingdom Metazoa; phylum Arthropoda; class Insecta; order Diptera; family Syrphidae; genus Cheilosia; species Cheilosia soror. Next base: position 16,913,317 of record OX443562.1, on the reverse strand, counting down.
GCACGTCATGCTGTTTTTCCTGCCATCAAACGGTTCGGTGGTGTTTTTACTGGGCTAGCGTCAGTCTATAAAGCTAATCCCTGCAAACACTATCTATTAAAAACGATATCAAAATCTATGAGGAAGGCGTTTCCCAAGACCTGCCTTCGTATGAATATTTGGTTGATGGCGGATTTTGCCGGCCTAAGTTGTCACTGATAAGGACCTATCAGGTAAACTATCTATCGGTTTTGGTGTTCACAAATTATTGCAGACAGAACTTTGCATGCTAAGTTCAGGTAACGTATATCGCTGTAGTTGGAGCAGATCAATTAATATCCTGGACAAACGATGTTCATAACTCAAACAAGAATTCATAAACTGAAATTCGACAAAATTTCCAAACATAAACTGTCAGGGTCAATCCCAACTAACGAGAATCGTTGTTAAGCTATGATTACACGGCCATTTTTTTGAGTCATTTAAATGGCGCTGTGACGTCAGGAAAAAATGTCGCAGTAGAGCGGCATTTAAGCTACGATTTGTCATTGGAAAAATGGCGATCACACGAAATGACTATCATCGCCATTTGTGTCCCAAAATCAAATGACGGACACTGCGAGTCATTTAGAATTTTCCGTTGGGATGCCACTTAAATGACGCAATGGCTAAAAAGTTTAGTCATTTGTGCTAGGCGTCATTGAAGAGCGATCATACGGCCATTTTTTTCCGCCATTTAAATGACACTAAATACATGTCATTTGGTGCGCCATTTTCCTAGTCATTTAAATGAATGCCAAAAATGGCGATCACACAAAACGGCATTTAAATGACTGCTTTGTGACGCGATTTTTACGTCAGAGCGCCATTTAAATGACTCGAAAAAATGGCCATGTAATTGTAGCTTTACTCCTCACTTCCCCACTCAGCAATGACTGCGACTTTAATACAATGTTACCTTGTTCATGTTCATCTGTGGATGTTTCGGTTTGGGCTTTAAAGGTTTAACGCGTCCTTTTAACCTTGTGGTAAAACCTAATTTCTAGAATGACATCTCTCTATCGACTGTATCCATTTTCTTCTTTTTTCCTTTTGAGAAGTTTGTGATTTTCTATATCCAACGCACAAATGCACCAATCTCAGGCAATTTTTCTCTCAACCCTTGTCTTCGTGGACAATCTTGCGGGAGCCACATGAGCTCGTCAGCATTCGACATCGAAGAACGCGTAAAGTCTAGCAGATCCTGAGGTTACACATCTGATGTTTTCCTACAATCGGTGCCATTTTGTGTTGTGGTGGCACGAGCTATCTTGAGAGATAGAGCAAAACGCGGTTGGCAAATTTTATAGCACTCTCTTTCGATCACGCAGCCTTTCAACGTCGTACAGTATTATCTCGTAAGCTTACCTTGGCCATCAGAGTCAATATTGGTACCTAAATATGGGAATGCCTATAATGGCATGCCTAACGCAATTTTCGACACATCAATCATGTTTTGATCATTCGACAGACACATTTCTGTATTTGTATCGAGATGCAAGAAACGATTGCAATTAGCCTCTGTCCGTTCCCGGATGTGGTGTCGTAAAAGGTGTTTTTTAAAGGTATACAAATTCAATATGAAGTAATACACTTGAAGCTAAACTTAATGTCTATGACATTAGTTTTATTTAATAGACACTTTTATGCCATTACTGTTTAAAAATGATTTCGGGCATATGCGCACCAGGCTAGTTCGAATGGAGCGCAATCGTGAAGTCTAATTTTCGACAACTTTATCGAGCAACTAGGGCCGTATATCAGCAAAAAAAAGGCGAATGTGGACTTCCAAATCGTTTAACGTCTCTGATTTATCGGTATAGACTAGTGACTTCACATACTCCCAAAGAAAGTAATTTAAAGGTCTAAAGATCACAGGATCGTGAAGGCCAGTTTACAGGTCCATTACGCGAAATTATGCGCTCAGCAAATGTTTCCCGCAATAAATTGATGGTGTCGAGCACCGTGTGGCATTTTGCGCCATCTTGTTGAAACTAAAGCTCTGTCACGTCAATGTCATTCAAAAAAGTCAGAAATCATGATTTCATTGACGGTAACATTCTGACCGGCATCGTCAATAAAGAAATATGGACCGATAAGTCCACCACCCCAGAAAGCACCCCAAACGGTGAGTTTTAGTAGATGTAAAGGCGTCTCGATAAAGGTTTTTCGGGTTTTCTGCACTTCAAATTGTGGGCAATTTTGCTAGCTATTTAACAGAAAATGGGCCTCGTCGGAGAACAAAATTTTGCGTTGAAAATGAGGATCAAGCTGAATTATGTTTTAGGCCCAATTACCGAACCTACGACGCCTATAATGGATTTCAACTCTTGCACTAAGCTGGATCTTATTAGCTTTTAGTCAAGATATTTCCGTAAAATCTTCCACAAAGTAGATGGGCGATGGGCATAGCTAATTGCTGTGCACGATGGCGAATCGATGCGCTCCACAACGGCAATAACTTCTCCTGTTCGCACTGTTTGTCGTCTTTGGGGATGCGTATTATCTACTAGAGTATACGTGGTGCGAAAACGATTCATCGTCTTCCGAAAAACTTGCTCAGATGGACGATTATGTCGACCGTAAAATGGACATAGAACACGATGTATTTGGCGAACCGAACCGTCGTTTTCAAAATAAGTTTGCACAATATGCACGCGTTGTTCTGGCGTTAATCTATTAATCGTAAAATGGCAAAACGTACTAACCACAAATTAACTTGCAACTGTCAAACTGACAATCTGTAGAAACAGTGTTGACAGTTTGAAAACCAAACCTAAAAAAAATCAAAAAATCCTCGAATTTAAAACACTTTTCATGGGACTTCTACGGCAACTCTTTAGCACTATCTTCTGTGTCCTCCGGGTCTTAAAGCATATTAGGATTATGCTATGAAAACAGCTTTGTAGGCCTCCAATGTGTCAGTCCGTTATTCGCAGCACGTGGGGTATTAAATATCTGCATTTCCAATTGTCTTTGTCCTTGTTTCATTTGCAAAGGTCGTCAATGGCAATATCTACCTTATCGTAGGCCAATATTGACCAACTGTGATCTTGTGTGCAGTGAGGCGAAGATTTTTGGCAACAACCAACAGTGTTCTAAGAATCCCGCAACAAGTATCCCTGCCCGCCTTACAATGTTCATTTTTCCGGGTTGTGTTAACCCAGCTGTATTATTTTCGCAGACAATTCTTAGAAGCCATGACCAAAAAAAAAACTCCCATACAAATCTAATATTACTGTCCGCTTCCTAATGTCACTTCTACTATCTCATTTCAGTTCTTCAAAACCAAAACATTGCGAAGCGGATAAGTTAAGTTTTCAAGCGAAATCGATACGTCGTCAAGGAAGCATCCAGGAAGGCTTGATAATGAAATGGATGTACACGGATATGGTGGTCAGAGACCAACATCAACCCTACCATCGCCATCGAATGGTGCTTCCATCAATAGCACTCGATCCACATTATTCCCATATCCGTTGTTGTCAGCAAAATCGGATGTCACAGCAGCACATGAGGCCGAAACGGCCACGACAGCATCATCGAATATCTTCGATGATATCCTTTACCTCTGCAGGATGGCAAACGAAACCTGGTCATCGTTTTGGGGGCCGGATATCCTGTGCACACCACGAATACAAATCGTCGGCAAGACATCAACAACAACAACCACAACAACGACAACGGTGGCGACTGCATCTCAACCGACTGATACATACAAATGCCTACTCGAATCCTTCCAAAATACCACGAATAGCGCCCACTTCACCTGTCATCCATCATACGACCCATCAATGGACGATACACTGAGTAGCAATCCAAGTGATTGTATCCTCAATACAACACTCCTAGTACGTAATATCCTTAATCCAGTCTCTGAATTCAATTTAGTCGTTGCAAAGTTACCTGATCTCCTTACCAATCAGCTGCCGTCGTCATCGTCCTCAGATGACCCCCTAATGGTGGCCACCAATAGCAGTGTCAATTGTGATCTAGTACAAAGTCGGATGTTAGTGTGCTCGCAGCGTCTCATAGATGGCTCGTCACTCTTTGAGAATCTATCAGCGAGCACAGTCAATTCCACTCTAACAGTACTCGGCGAGCAGCTCGACTGTGTTCTAAAGCTGAATCTGACAGCCGAGTACGGTTGGTGGTCCAGTCGATTTGCGATGCTGAATCAATCGGCAAGTGGCGGTGGAACATCGATATACAATGCCAGCGGTAATTTCAGTGATGTATGGTCGACTAACTACGAAGACATGACAGCAGCGTCGATACCGACGGAAGGACATGGCTACGATTGGATGTTTCTCTTTGTGATTGTGTTCATTTTCGCCGGCGGTTTGGGCAATATTTTGGTATGCCTGGCTGTGGCGCTCGACCGCAAATTGCAGAATGTTACCAACTACTTCCTCTTCTCGCTGGCCATTGCTGATTTGCTGGTCAGCCTGTTTGTGATGCCACTGGGTGCTATACCCGCCTTTCTCGGTGAGTAAATGTAAATATTTTCAATTTTTATTTTATTTGATTTTTTTTTTATCCCTAATGGGGGATAGTTTACCCCGTTTACCTTTTATTTGTGGTAAAATATTGCCCTAAAAATGGCTATAAGATAACATTAACCCCAAAAACCATCTGCGTTTCAAAAATAAAACAGCGCCTCGGGCTCTAAATGCCACAACCATAACACCAGCTAAAGGTTATACGTATGACTGATAACAACAACAGCAAACTTGATACTTAATCTCCACGACTGTTCGCAACAAAAAAGGACACTTTCTCGCAAAAAAAAAGTTCCATCTCGCAGCCACTGTGCTGCATATAATTCTAGGAAAAAGCCGTTTCGCCCAGCAAAGGGTCAACAAAGATATTCCATTCCGTATCATTAAATTTCCAAAAAAAAAAAAGGACATTTGGCTTTATGAGATACGTGACTATGACTACACAAGACATAGAGAAAGTAAATCATTGGGATGGCTTCGAAATTTATTAAATATATGTCTCTAATAGGGGCGTGGGTTTATATCGTAGATATGCATACGACCAAGGGACAAAGACATCCTTTTAAATGTCCTTCAATTTACGTGCTATAAAAATTTACAAAATTCCATTTGTTCGACCGGCACTTGATCAAATTTTATATACGAAACTAAATTAACAAGTTTTGTGCCGTCAATCACTATAAATTGTTCTTTAGTTGCACACACACACACGCACACATCGTAGGTGTAGATTATGTGAGAGGGTTATCTGAATTTGCGTCTGTATTTTGGGTGCACATATCCTGAACCATTTTGTAAAAAAAATAAAAGAAAGTAGACAAGTTCAACTCATTTAAGGACGACAAGTGGTGTAGCAATTTTGATAAAATTAAGAGAGAATAAGGATGTGAAATGTTACAGAATAAGGATGTGAATTGTTACTAGCAACCGCAGTACTTTTATGTTGACATGTAAATAGATATAATATACAAGAGAGCCTGTTGAGCAATGTAGAAATAATGAAATGAAATTCTTTATCAAAGTTAGGACTTGATTGTTGGTTGTGAGCTTGTGACGGGATAGAACTGTTGTGGATCTGATGCATTCGGGCCTGTAAAAGTGGCAAGAAAACTGACACGTGTGTGAAGTTTAGGTAAATCTGCAAGGTGTCGCTTTTCTGTTCAAACTTATTCCTATGGATTTGCTTTTCTGTATTCGGTGAGATTTTAGGGTGTTGCATGAATGAAGTAGACTCTGATTGACATCAACCTGTCGGCGGCCAATTGTTGCAGTTTTCGTATAGACATCAAATATTGTGATTGACTGACTTGATTTGCTTGAAATGTTCGGAGCTCAGGTCATTAAGCATTTTTTTTAGTCAGAATGCTGAAAGGATATGGTGTCGGATGGAGCGTTTATGAACAAACTACAACTCTCACCGAAGTGAGCTACCAACACCTGAGTATTCGGCTAACTGCAAAGACCTGGCTCTCCAGTTTGGAGGTTGTGCATAAGGTTAACTACCTAAATACATAAAAATGTAGTTAATTGCGAACTAACCGCCTTGGATAATGATGGATTTACTGTTGATACCACTAAAGACCAGAACAAGGAAAAAATACTTTCGGAAATGTTGACAATTCGGACCATAAATAGGTAGGTGACGTACAGCCAAGTATTAGCGGAGACTCTTGCACAAAGCATATTAAGGGAATATTTTTTTAGAGGTTGAATTTTAAAACTGGGAACACTGTTTCTACAGACAGTTGACAGTTGAAAATTGATTTGTGGATAGTACGTTTTGCCACAGACAGACACAACTTTGAGGCAGTTAGGGACTTCGTCTACCTCGGCTGCGCTATAAGCTCTGACAATGACACTACAGCAGAAATCAAATGAAAAGTTACACTTGCCAACCGATGCTTCTTTAGCCTAAGAAGGCAACTGACTAGTAGGGCGTTGTCAAGAAACGATAAGCAGACTCTATATAAGACCCTCATCATCCCAGTCCCGCTCTATGGCGCAAAAGCATGGGCGTTAAAAAAGTCGAATGAAGATATTCTTAGTGATTTTCAGTCCCGTTTGCGTTGCTATGGGCTTTGGAGCGGGAGAGATTTAACAGCAAACTCTACGAGCTGTATAGCTCTATGTCGCTGGTCAGTAAAGTCCATATCGGTCGACTAAGATGGCTAGGACATGTAGAGCGAATGGACACCGCAACGCTTCGGACCGAAGAGTTTTCGATTCTAACCCGGAGGGATAACGAATTAGAGGAAGACCTCATTTTATGTGGTACGCCCAAGTGAAAGGGGACCTCAAACAACTTGGAGTGCGCAACTGGAGGCGGTTAGCCAAAGATCGTGTTAAGTGGTGTTGGTTGAGGCCCAGGTCTACCACGGACTGTTGTGGCGCCACCTAAGTAAGTAAGTAGATTAACGCCGGAACAACGCGTGCATATTGTGCAAACTTATTTTGAAAACCATGGTTCGGATCGTCAAACTCATCGTGCGCTATGTCCATTTTACGGTCGACATAATCGTCCATCTGAGCAAGTTTTTCGGAAGACGATGAATCGTTTTCGCAACACGTATACTCTAGTACATAATACGCATCCCCAAAGACGACAAACAGTGCGAACAGGAGAAGTTATTGCCGTTGTGGAGCGCATCGATTCGCCATCGTGCACAGCAATTAGAGCTATGCCCATTGCCCATCTACTTTATGGAAGATTTTACGGAAATATCTTGACTAAAAGCTAATAAGATCCAGCTTAGTGCAAGAGTTGAAATCCATTATAGGCGTCGTAGGTTCGATGATTGGGCCTAAAACATAATTCATCTTGATCCTCATTTTCAACGCAAAATTTTTTTCTCCGACGAGGCCCATTTTCTGTTAAATAGATAGCAAAATTGCCCAGAATTTGAAGTGCAGAAAACCCGAAAAACCTTTATCGAGACGCCTTTACATCTACTAAAACTCACCGTTTGGGGTGCTTTCTGGGGTGGTGGACTCATCGGTCCATATTTCTTTATGGACGATGCCGGTCAGAATGTGCTCGACACCATCAATTTATTGCGGGAAACATTTGCTGAGTGCATAATTTCGCGTAATGGACTTGTGCACTGGCCTCCACGATCCTACTGTGATCTTTAGACCTTTAAATTACTTTCTTTGGGAGTATGTGAAGTCACTAGTCTATGCCGATAAATCAGAGACGTTAGACGATTTGAAAGTCCACATTCGGCGTGTTATTGCTAATATACGGCCCCAGTTGCTCGATAAAGATGTTGAACATCACAATTGCGCTTCATTCGAACTAGTCGTGGTGCGCATAATTATGCCCAGAATCATTTTTAAACAGTAAAGTTATCTATTAAATAAAGCTTTATTATTGTCATCCAGAAAGTGCGGTGAAATGGCCCGGACAAAAAACGGATAGACAACTATGACATCAACTATGGTGACTGCTACAGAGAAGAGCGTCAATTTGTGTGTGAATTGGTTACATATAAGCGGTAGACTTATTTAAGAAGTCTTGAGGAAACGTCTCAATAATTCATCACATCCAGTCTGACTTGCGATCGTGCTACCAAAGAATAGTAAGCTGGTGCTACCAAATACTCTTTCCGACTGGCTACTCTCTAAGCCATATGAGCAATATGTCCTGTGTGTGATTTTAACGCCAGAAGAGGCAAGAAGAACATCTTTGGGGGGATCCCTACGTTATCCCCTTTTTCAAAATCCCTTAGTGGACATAATCTCTCATTTTTTCCTTCTCTTTTTCCAAAATCTCCCGTGACGAAATCCCCTATGCCAAAATCTCCCACTCTAAATCCTACAGTGACCCCAAGCAGAAGGGTTGCATACGTATATCACTTTTCTCACTTTTTAACACCATTTTTAGGTATCGCGGCGACAGAATTAATAACACCAAATCTAAAAATGGGGGATTTTGTCCCTGGGGATATTCTCTTAGGGTCTTTAGTCGGCTCTCACATTGAGGCAACAATCAATAAGCAACTGGCAATAGGAAACACGCAAAATTATCGCTCACAATTATTTTACTTTGAATTTAATTAGAGGCCTCACATTAAGTCGGCTCTCACACTGAGGCAACATTCAATAAGCAACTAGCAATAGGAAACACGCAAAATTATCGCTCACAATTATTTTTCTTTGAATTAAATTAGAGGTCTCACACTCACAGGAGCACTTCCTCTGTAGTTGTCCTGCCTTTGCTCGCATCAGGTGGCGGATCTTTGGGGCTGACGTGGTGAGTGCCGAACATCTAAGCTCTTCATCACTGAAGCTCCTTCTCATCTTTCTTCGAAAGACGGGAAAACTAAGTACAGCAATGTAAGGTGTCTGTTTGGCAGTACAATGGACCAGTAGTTGTGTCTGAGTGCTCCATCGGATAGTTACAACCTCCGACAAAGAAAGAACTAAATATCGCTCGAACGAAAAATGTTGCTTATTGTTTATTGGCAGTTGCTATAGCAACTATAGTTGCTTATTGCTTGTTGCCTCAATCTGAGAGCCGCCTAAGGGATTTCAGCACAGGAGATTTTGGAAAGGGGATTTTTAAAAAGGGATTTTGGAAAAAGGAGATTTCATCACCAACCCGATGCGATAGACATTACGCACTCCACTAGATGTCCGAAAGTTAGGAGCTAAAAACAATCACTTGGACTACTATCTGTAGCTAAGGTACAAATGCAAAAACGCCTTATACACCACAGTGACAGAGAAATATTCCGAAAAAAAGGAGACATAACCTTGAACCTATCGGATCATCGAGAAATTTCCAGATCCGTCAATAATTGTAAAGCTTTATAAAGGGTTTGATTTTAAAACTGGGAACCCTGTTTCTAAAGATTGTCAATTAGACACATAAAACTTGATTTGTGGCTAATACGTTTTGCCATTTTACGATGAATAGATTAATGCCAGAACAATGCGGGCAAACTGCGAAATGCGAAAGCCATGGTTCGGTTCGTCAAACTTATCGTGCGACGTCCATTTTACGGCCGACATAATTGTTCATCTGAGCAAGTGGACTCTAGTGAATAATTTGAATTAGAGAGACCCCCCCAGAAGCCTTTGTCGAAACACCGTAACATTCATTAAAACTCACTGATGTGGCCTGGTGGGATCATCGGCGTCAATGGAGGCAGACTTCGAAAAGGTTATGTTTTTAAATACTTTTATGCAGCAAATTAGAAAAATAAGACTGCAACCTTTAAAAACTAAAGCACTGCAGGCCTTTTAGATGGTTGTGAACTAATATGATCGGAAAGAGTGTAAGCGATTCAAATATATTTGATAAAAGTTGAAGAGACTATAAGTTGCCAGTCCGAAAGTCTAAAAGTATACATCCTACTATAGGGAGATAGGTGAAGTTCCTCACCCTGAGCGCGATCTTACAATTTCTTCAATTTACTCAAAAACTTTTTTCTCTCGAAAATTGTCACAGTTTCTTTACGTAAACTATAGCGCGACGTAAGCCTTCGGATTCCAGATCCAGTTGGAAATTCATTTTCGCCGAAATTAGATAACCCCCGCTTTACTTTCGAAAACAAGCTTTCTTGACATGGCAGCTGAGTAACTTAGCAAAATTGCTATTGCATCCTATGATGACTTTAAGTCGATGATGGAATATAAACAAGGCATAGAGTAAGACCTAATTTCATATCTAAAAAGACCACATGACGATTAGTGGAAATGGTTTAAAGATTGACAACTATAAGTATACTCTATAAGCTTGATATCGACAATTGTAACGAACTAAAGCTGCTATTACTTACTTAAGATATAGCGCTACAGTCCGGGGCAGACCTGGGCCTCCACCAACAAGCGTCTCCAGCAAGCATGATCTTTGGCCAACTTTTTCCAGTTACAGCCTACTATTAGACATGTCAAAAATCGTGCCACTTTTTGAAATGCCAACATCAATATGACGTCTGATTATGTCTTAAAGTTGTCAATCTGTGTGATTGCCTGTCGCGCGGCATGTCGATTGACACGACTTGAATGTCACGACCAAATGATTGATTTGGATCACCTACTGAGTGTGTTAATGCCATCTATGAGCGATGTAAAATATAAAATCAACTAGTACAATTTTCTCTCCGCTCCCAGATCGCACAACTGAACCCCCACTAACTTCACTATATTGCAATCATATAAAATGCGCCACCATTGCACTTTTTTTCCTCTTCTCTTTCCGGCATTTAAGAACAACCATGTGTAACAAGAGCGACGGCCGCCATTAGCGTAAAATAAAATATAATTTACCAAAGTATTTGTCTCTGCGTTTCTTTTATTGCGCGTTTCTATTTTTATTGCAAATTGACTGAGACATGTCAACAGTGTGATCACTCTGTCAATGCTATTGGGACTGAATGACCAACTTTTTTGTGATAGCATGTCCGACATTGACAGCGTTCCACACTTGACCAAGAAATATCACTGACCAATTGATGTTTTTTTTTTGTCGGGTTATGAAACACTCCACTGAAGACGCAATACAGTATTACCCATTTTACTGGAATTTCTTCGACTTTCGGTGAAAGCCGAGATTGCACTTCAACGACGAGGAGCTTACCATTTAGCACTTACCACATCAGAAGCAAGCTCTTCAGCAAAGATCTGCCACCTGAATCCGAAGTATCGTCGGCCTAGTGGCATCACTTAAGTCAAGCACACCAAGATGCTTAGCAAAGTGTCCCGTAACTGATGTTATGAACATCTTAATCTTTCCCAAGTGAATATTCTTCAAAGTATCTTAACAGGCAAGAGAAAATTTCCACTTTGTAGTGGTCCAGTGATTCCAGTTAAGTTCTTGTAGCAATTTCGCTTGTCGTCCACGACTTCCTCATCGCGCTTTTTGTTGCCAGACGACAACGAATAATCTTCCACCCCAGCAATATTGTGCTGTTATTCCCAGACGATTATTCTGCCAGACAACAAAATTCAAATAGCCAAACGGCATGCAGCCAGTCGAAAAAGTATCATTAGCTAACTTTTGCTTTGTTGTCATCAGGGGGAGGTTTCGAGAAACTAACGATGGCATTGACCTTTCTTTGATGTATAACATCTCGCACCATGGGTATCAGTAGTTAAATACGTATTAAAGATATAGTTAGAATAAAAAGAAGAAGATTCCATTGAGAAAGTCAAAAGTTATCACATTTTTAGTAAACAAACTGACAATTTAAAGAAACTCTCGTATAACTATTGTAAGGCAGTCCCGAACAATCAGCATATCAGCATCAGGACTTTTCTTCATTATCAGCTCATTCACATGTCTTATCTACCTAATCCCCATTGGCAAAAAGAAAACTGAAATTCTATTAACCCATGACATATCACGAATCCTTGCTCCTGGATTCACTGTAATTCATTTTTTTTTCGACAAGTTTTCTCTTTGAATACGCAATGATAGCTTCGCCCTCCCCTATTGGGAGAAAATTTCAACTAACGTCTACAAATCCTTTCAATCATGAAGTGGAAATCTACCTTCTTCATCTTTCAGCTATAAAATATCGATATGTCAATCGAAGAGGGATTTCTTTCAATTCAAATTTCTCATATCCTTTTCCTCATTTAACATGGAGAAGGAGAAAAAAAAATAATAATAATAAAAACCAACCTCAACAACAAGTCCCGCCATATAAGGAATAACATTTTAGAATCTCTTCTTTTCTTTCCACATCCTTGTCCTCGACGAACTAGAAAATACATATCCGCATGAAACGGGATAAACATATTGTAAAGGATTTATAAGTTATTAAATGAAAACTTGTGAGATGCATTGAATAATCTACTTATTGCCATGACAGTGTGTGCGTGTGTGTATGTATGTGGAAAGGATACAAATGATTCCGTGACTTGTCAAAGGATAGCAACTTTATAAAACTAAATTGCGATTACTGTCAGGAAGAGGAGGTTTGCATTGATTTGAGTTTGTCCTTTGGTTTTGAAGGAGCTCTTGCGGAAATATTTTCTAGACTCCTAGTTGGATATTCATATGTGGAAAGGACATCAAAAAGCTGCTTATTTTATGTTTTACTAAGGTTTGCTTAGTCAATGTCGGTTGTGCGCCTTAAATATCAATTTAAGATGTTGTGATGCGGGATTTATAACTACATACAATGGAATATCAGGTAGATAAGTCGCTAAGTCCACTTTGATCATTTGATGCCAAAGTCACAGTTCCGTTGATATTTTGGTTGCAATTGTGAGTTTGAATCCGGCATTGCCTAAGCTATCGCCAAGGTGACTGCGCTGCTTTATTTTGGTAGTCTTATAAAAATGGCGGGCTTGAGATTGTCTTCTGAATGGTTTTAAGCTTTTCCCTCAGAATTGACTTTTTATTTGCTGTTTTTTTAGGTTTGAAAACTATAACTATCTGGGAATGAATAAAGTCGATTCATCATTGTACAGTGAGCGTGAAAAGTACGGTTTTAAGTTTTTTTTAGGTTCTTGAAACAGGTCTAAAAAAACCAACAATCTGTAAAAGGTTTGATAAAAAAATAACAATAATAAAATGTCCTTCAATTCGACGGCATAAAATAGTTTATAGATACTTTTCCAAACTCTAAATACAAATGGAAACAGTGTTGGTGTTTGCATACTTTTGACACTCACTGTATGTAACTGGCATCGGCCCATTAACACCTTGAAATACACTGCAAAAACGTTCGTTCACAATAGTTCTCCTTGAAGTAACATTTGATTGGCAGATTAATCCTCCCGTTTATGGAAATCATCTGAACGTGCTTAAGTCTTTAAAGCATAATCTACCATTCCAAAAACTGTCTAAATTGTTATGAGGAAGCCTTAAAAGCTCGGCTGACATGTCCGTATTTGGTCAGATGGACCTATGTATATTCCTTTTCTGCAATAATCCCTTTTTTTAATGAAGCCCCCTGCCCATAAAGGTTCAAATAAATGTATCTTTGAAGGGCCTTCCAATGGCGTTCGCTCCTAGATGAGAAGGGGTATACAAAAGCTTGATACAAGGTGGCAAAAGTAATCCTCCTATCAGAAAATGCTATAAATTTTGCGATTGGCCCCTAATGTCAGTTCTGTTTTGACATTTGTGTAGTAAACACATGCGAAATACACGTTAATAAACAATGTTACGCTACACTGCTTCAGAACGCGGAATATTGGTGACTATTTATTTGAGCAATAATCGGTCGGTGACTTTGGCACAACGTGAATTTCGTCGCAGATTTCCTAGCCGTCCAACGCCTACTGGTGAAACACTGCTACGTTTAGCCGCTCGCCTCGAAGAGACTGGCACAACACGAGATGCTGCCAGGCGTGGCAGACCCCGGAGTAGCCGTTCTGCTGAGAATATTGCTGCTGTAGCCGAAGATGTCATGGACATGAAGACGTCGCGGGCCAAACGGTTACTGTGAATGGTGAGTGCTACAGTACAGAGCAATGATCAACGAGTTCTTTTTGCCGCAACTTGATGAATTGGGATTGGAAAACATGTGGTTCCAACAGGATGGTGCAACGGCACACACTGCACGTGCCACAACCGATATGCTGAAGGATGCATTTCCCGGGCGCCTAATCTCCCGTTTTGGCGATTTGCACTGGCCAGCAAGATCGCCTGATTTGATCGCTCCAGACTTCTTTTTGTGGGGCTTTTTGAAGTCGCGGGTTTATGTCAACAAGCCTCAGACTCTTGCAGCTCTTAAAGACAATATCCGTCAAGAATGTGAGGACCTATCGCCGGAAGTTTTGGCCAAAGTGATGGAAAATGCCATAAAAAGGGCTCAAATGACAATCAACTGTGGCGGCGGCCATTTACATGACATCATATTCTCGACTTGATGTAAAAAAAATTAAAAGACCAAATAAAAATAATCCACAAGAAGAATCAAAGTTATTAATTTTTTTTAAATTACAGCCAAAAAACATCGGAAGGTTATTTTTGCGCCACCTTGTAGATGTGCGGCTCAAAATAAGATAAAATTGGCTTTAACTGGTTCTTTCACATATGCCGGAATTAAAGGAACTAAAAACGTTGACATTTCTTGAAAGCGATTCACTGACCTTGGTTAGGGATGTGCTGAACAATTTTATCGAAAAAGAACCATTAGGACAGCCAGTCAGACGGTCAAAAAATGTAGACAAGCAAAAATTGTGTAAAGTGCCAGAATGGATCTTCCAAGCAAGTTTTAAGCATGAAGTGGGTAACACTCAACTCGATACGTAGTAGCTAACTGAGAGGATATGGCAACTTTACGAAGCCCGTTTAGCATATTGCGACTTCTTGTCGCCTGAAGACGTGAAGGTGTACAAATTTCTTTTATAACAAAATCACACTATTAAAAGTGCGATCCCTATACGTTATCCGCTTTTCCAAAATCCCTTGCTGGACATAATTTCTAATTTTTTTTTCTCTTTTTCCAAAATCTCGCGGGACGAAATCCCCTATGCCAAAAACTCCCACAAGCAAACTAAACCTTGCATTTACTCAACCTTGCACCTACTCCAAATCCTACAATGACCACAAGCAGGGGGGGTGCATACGTATCTCACTTTTTAACACCATTTTTAGGTGTCGCGGCGACAGAATTATTTACACCAAATCTAAAAATATGGGATTTTGTCCCTGGGGATTTTGGAAAAGGAGATTTCATTGCCAACCCATTGAAAGTATAAAGATTATTTGTAGGGACCACTGAAGCGATTTCACAAATGCTTTAATTAATAGAAAGATACGGGATAGAGTAATGCGAAAATGGACAAAAGGTCGTGGCAGCTACCATTCAAAAATATCATTCAAAACTTTAAATTTCGAAAACGACCGATTCCATTGAGCTCAAATTTGTAGACAGTTTCAGAAGTTTTCCTGGTAAAAATTAGACAAAGGGGCGTGGCATCTCCTGTACAAAAATAAAAAATATTCAAAATATTATGTCTCGAAAACTAGCGACCCAATTGAGCTCAACTTTTCAGACAGTCTTAGGGTTTCGGGAGACGCAAACTACAAACTACAAAGTAAAACTTTGACAAGTCTACCAATCTCCTAGGTCTTTCTGGTAGGGAGACGCTTTTCTTCTATACCGACGCGCCGGAACAAAAACTGACGAAGGGGTGGGTTGTGGTGTGGTGATTTTTCTGACAGACTTAATCTCAGTCTCTTCTTCGCTCTTTCTAATTATTATAGCGTGTTTCAGATGGAAATATTGGCGCATGTAGAGCCGATAAACTCGGCATCGAAAGACGTGGAACCACTGTACATACCCTTGCTTCCTGACAAAGCTAACTTAGGTAAACCAATGGCTACATGTAAACTTACGCTAGGTGTGATTACTGGACACTGTCTTATAGCTAGACACACAACCAGGTTTGGTGTTCCCTTAAATGATTTTTGTAGAAGCTGCAGAAACTGCTCTGCTCTTGCCCTGCCATCTCTGAGAAAAGGAAACTGCATTTAGGAGCTTTTTACTTTCCAGCCCCTCGGGACCGCATTAATAATGAAGAAGTTGATTACACTTCATTCGGAGCTCAAAATGGTTTTAGCAAATAAGCGTGAAGAAAAATATGATCCAGATGGTATTACAACGGACCTAGTATTCGTCTTAAGTGTGCTCGCGTATACTGACAACCACTTCAACCTAAAATAGGTATTTCCCCGAATGTTTTCCTTTGAAGATTTGTCAAAAAAGTGAACAGAGGGATGTGGCAGCTCCCATAGAAAAATAACATTTAAAACATTCAAATTGAGCTCAAATTTATAGACAATATCAGCTCTTGTCCGGGGAGTTTTCCTCCGAAGATTAGTCAAAATTGAGCCTATAGTTTTAGAACTTTTCCAGCGAATATTGTTAAAAATTAGACAAAGGAGCGTGGCACCTCCCATTTAAAATGTGATAGGTATCACGAAAACCACCGACCCGATTGAGATCAAATTTTCAGACTGTCTAGGGTATTTCTCCGCGAGTTTTTCTGTGAAGATTTGTCAAAAGTAGCTAAAGGGGCTATAAGACCCATACTTACTTATGGGTCCATTGTATGGTGGAAGGCAATAGAAAAGGTAACCTATCTCATTAACCTATCCAAGGTATAGAGATTGACATGCATCGGAATAACGGGAGCAATGAGATCAACACCTCAAGCCGGGCTGGAGATGATTCCAAATCTTCCACCCCTAAGTGAATACATTTGCAGCATGGCAGCCAAGGGAGCCCTCCGCCTAAAGGAGGCAAAAACCTGCTCCTATGGACACGGTTCCATAATTCAAAAATACTTAAGTATTGATCTGGCTAGAAAAACGGACTACATGATTCCGTACCAGAGCTTCAACAAAAACTACTCTATCTACATACCCCTGGATTACTAACACGCACGCAAGCGTACAAGAAATACAAATCTACACTGACGGGTCAAAAATGGAAGTAGGCACAGGAGCCGTAGTATTCTGCGAGTCCTTAGGTATAAGTGACTCGTATAAACTCCCAGATGAATGCAGTGTCTTCCAAGCTGAAATAGTCGAGGCAGCAAGTACCATATCTACAAAGAATCTCGACCCTTCCAAGATTACAATCTTCGTAGACAGTCAGGCGGCCATTAAAGCACTAGACAGCGCAACTATCAAAGCAAAGACAGTCAAGGACTGTCAAAGAGCCCTAAACAAAATAGGCGAGAAACACATGGTCACACTCTGCTGGGTTCCCGGACATAGTGACATTGATGGAAATGAAAAAGCAGACGAGCTAGCAAGAACTGGGTCGGAGCTTGATGCAGTAAATATCATTGCATCAATAGACATCCCAATTAGTGTAGCAAAAAGAAATATTGACCAAAAATCAAGGGAAGAAATTAACACCACCCGGTCTAACAGAAACGACTGTGTTATATCCCGTAGTCTTTGGCCAAGAATCGACAAAAAAAGAACAAGATGTATTCTGAAAATGAATAAACGAGATATTCGAATCTTAACAGCTGTACTGACAGGCCACTGTACCATTGGTACCATGGCCACAAGACTGGGCATTAACTCACCAGACTACTGCAGGAGCTGTCAAGACATAGAAGAAACGGAAACCATCAAGCACCTGCTCTGCGAATGCCCAAACCTCCAAACCAGTCGACTCCGATACATGGGAGACCGACTTTTCGGAGACCTAGAGGACATAGTGCAGGTACCACTGACGAACACAATCAGGTTTGATAAAAGTACGGGATGGTTTACTTAGTAGGCCAACCCCGCCAAGGAACAACTCCAAGAAACCAGGTAAAGCGTTTATGCATGTGTTTTGTGTTGTCTAATAAAATGAAAATTTGTATCCACGACCAAAAACCAAGGGATCACAATGGACCAAAAGGGCCCCCGTGGTAGCACAGCACTTTTAAAGCTGTGCACTTCCCTCAAACCTAACCTAACCTAGCTAAAGGGGCGTGGCAGCTCACATCAAAAAATAGCATTCAAGGCCTTATACTTCGAAAACCACCGACCCAATTAATCTTAAATTTGCAGACAGTTTCAGGACGTTGAACCTCCCATATAAAAATAACATTCAAAATGTGATATCTTGAAAACCAAAAACACAATTGAGCTCAATCTTACGTATTCGACCGGGAGTTTTCCTGCCAAAATTGGTATAAATTGAACAAATAGGCGTGGCAGCTCATATACCAACAAAAAAAAAAAAACATTACAAACGCCTTTTCTCGGCACTTCGAAAAGTAGTCGGTCGATTAAGCTGAAACTTGCTAAATATTATTTGTTATGAAGTGAAAAGTGCACGTAAATCAAAAGTTTTAAAGTTTCCAATAGATGGCGCTCAATATTTGAAACACAAAGTTACTCTATATCTTGAAATTTATGGCAGCTTTAGTCTTGAAAATTGGTAAATCGAAGTTTATTGCCTGCTAATGTGGGTGGGATCGGACAGAGGAGCTTAACACTTTCCAAAAAAAAAAAAAAAAAACACTCCAACACTCGTGGGAACTAAAGTTGTAAAAATTGGAATTAAATTGTCCTGATAGAAAAGAGAATACATATGTATACAATTTTGACTTCAATATCTCTTTAAGATATTTCCAAAACTTCAATTTAAGTAAGATTCCAAATTTGTTTTTAACAGAAGGACTACGAATATAACCTAAAGTAGGGCGCCACTTATTGTAGCTAAGTATAAGCCGAAGCCCTCTCGACCTTTTTTTTTGGCAACCAACAAAAGTGAAATACAACCACTTCCAAGTTTCACAAGTATACCTACGAGTATTTAATTGAAAAATAATGTTTTCGATGCCAAAAAGACAGTCTCCCCAATTCGCATCCTTTCAAAACCCTTCACCCACGTATGTCCGACCAAATACCTATAGTGCACTTATCTTTTTCGATTTGAGTGGAGTTTTTTTGTTCAATATTTGCCAGAGCGAACCAATTGAAAGGATTTGATTGACCACATCTCCACACTGATGACACGGAAACACATGGTTACTTCACATGATGTGCTCCTTGAGACGTAACGTTCTTACCTCATCGTCATCATCCCCTCCTACATTCATAGGGATAGTTGCATTTGGCCAAATGCCAGATTTCCTTTTAAATAAATTGCAAAGCTCTTACGACCTCGTTATGTTTTCTTTAACTTTTGAAAATGGCCAAAATCAGCATAAATCGCCCTTCGCTTTCGTGTATGCGCGGCGCGCGATGGAGATGCAAATAAATTGAGTTACTCCCTAATAGCTCACTCAATCAATTGAGATGGGAAATATGTCCGACAAACTTTTGTTGGCACCATATTTTATAACGCTCAGTGTGCACTCTCGCAGCAGTTTCAAATCAATCTGGAACGTGCCATGCAAACAAATCGACTGGAATACACCAAATATCGCCGGATCCGAGGCAAAGGAAGACAAATGACTGAAGACGAGTGTATGCAGATGTCCAACTGATGGTATGCGAGTAGGTGGGAAATAAATTTTGATTGATTGTGTCGGTTGAATGGCTATAATGTTTACAACATGAGGTTTTTATTTTCGAAATATCGTTTTTAACGGCCCAAAAGATTTTCTTTTAAAAGAGCTTTTGATGTATAAATTTCGACGGCGTCATTCGGAATAATAAATGTGCCTAAGGATACCATTTGTTGTTGAAGATTATTTGAAAAATTCCCATGGGCACTTGAGTCGAGACGTGATTGTGACACTCGCAGACATTGTTTCAGATTTATTAGAATACCTACACATTGTGTTAGTCTAGCTCAGTGTTGTTATAGACTTTTTCTGAAAATCGTGTTTTTGGGGTTGTGAAAATCGTAATTATCGTATTTTGTAAAAATGTGTATAAGTTAGTATAGGGTAGGGTACATATACCTAAGAGTACTTAGAAAGATGTACAATTCTAATGAATATTATAAGCGGACACATGCAATTGTTAGGTATGCCCAAAGGCTGGCTCTGAGTATACCTACCCTTTTTTGCAGAAGTCGCAGAAGTCCAGAAGTCAAGCAGTATAAACACCTATACTTTTCACTGGCAGCACAATGGACCTATTTTTGTTTAAAATGCACCACGACGACGATCACTTAAAACCAACCATGGCTTTTAGTACCTACCTAAAAATTTGGTTTCCATTATTTGGGTGCAAACCTTTTAAAGTATACACATTCTACTTATACATTTCAACAGTAGTGGTACTGAAGTAACTACACTTGCCCTAAATATTGAAACTTAGTCCCATAATTGCGAAATTAATATTTGTTTGATATCGAATTCGAATAAGTCATCAGCGTTCTTTGACTCGATACGCAAACAACCAGCAATTTAAAAACTGGGCTAATCCCACTTCCCCCATTCAAGGCAGTCATATTTTTTGGGGAATCTTTATAACAATTTAATAATAACTTCTTTGAGAGTGCGCCTACGAGCATATTTAACGGTAGAAGAAACTTCAGGACTTTGGGCCTAAACAATAAATCATTTTAAACTCTCACCTTAAATATTCTGTAATTCTCAAGATATAATTATATTGAAAATTTCGCAATGTTGAGTTCGTGTAATATGGACACTAAAAATATTATTAGTACTATACTCCACCGCTACGCTTCGCTACTAAAAAAACACAATCCGTCTATTTTAGTTAACAGTTTAAGATGTGTCTAAACGGCTGCGTACTGCGTTTTTTCACTGGCTGGAAGCGGTAATCAATAGTCGTATCTGCGACGCAAAATACAAACGCTGCACGATGGTTAATAACCCTGATAAACATGAAAAACTCTTGTAAATTGGCCAATTAGTAATGCATTATATGTATGCTGCTTTTTTCGATTAAAAATAACGGATAACGCACCGTTTTCCGTAAAATTGTAATTATAGCTATTTTTTGAATAGAGTCTTTTACAGAATAGAATTTTCGAATAAAATTGTGTAAAGTAGTGAAAACGCTAAAAGATAAAGAAGTAGAACACCAATTGCAGCAACTTGCAACATAACGATCAATAACCCGAAGCAGTTCTTATTATAGAGAAGTTCGCTACACTGTGACGTTTAGAGTCGGAGGGCTTAAAATGTAGTCCAACGTATGTATATTTTGATACTGGTCTAAATTTGGAAATAGAAGACATACCCAAACAAATGCAGAAAACCAAAACAAAAT
Organism: Cheilosia soror; assembly: GCA_949372485.1. NCBI lineage: Eukaryota > Metazoa > Arthropoda > Insecta > Diptera > Syrphidae > Cheilosia > Cheilosia soror. The sequence continues at coordinate 16,892,182 of OX443562.1, read as the reverse complement.
ATGAGCGATATGAGCAATATCGAAAGTCAGTTCCTTATAGCGACAGTAGGTTGATTAAGAATATTTAATTAAAAAAGGGATTCCAATTCCTGGAGCGCTAACACTAAAATTCCATTCCATTATCCCATAAAGCAGAAACCAGTTTTTTTGTTGGTAAAATGGTAAAAATGGTTCAACGAAAATTGAACAAAACTTAAAAAAAAAAGTAATCATTCTTATAACAGTTATCTATAATAACAAATAACTCAGCAATTAATGGTTATACATATTTTTTGCAGGGAATACTTGTTTAAGATAATAATCTACCACGGGAGCCGGCCAAAGTAGCGTTATCCTTGACCTTTCAGTAGCAGTAGCGCCTTGCTTATACAGGGTGGGCCATCTAGTGATTTATTTTTAAATCATAGGTTATTTTGACACAGAAAGTGTCATACCTCCGCGGAACGAAATGATTATTTCCAAAGTGAGTGCTGTGTAGCCCAAACAGTGTGTTTTTTGAAAAGAAGTTTTGGCCGAAATAAAGCACCTGCTGTACGCAAGGCTGCAGGAAATAAGGCCCCAAAATTAAAATTAAAATGAGGCCCTAAATGTGGGGTGTTATTTCATAATGAAATAAAACCCCAGTTTCAAATATGAAATAATACCGTCGTAGTTCGGTGGAGTGGTATTGTGGAGTGGTGGCATCATTAGGCCATTTTTCTTCGATAATAACGTTCCGGTCAACGGTGGGTGTTACTGTTACAGAGCAACAGACTTTTTTGTAATGAAATTGAAGATATAGTAGATATTCAGCGTCACACAACGACAATGACATCCATCAAGAGATGCCGCTAGCTAAGCTGACCATCATCAACTATGCAGTCAGTCGATACCTATTAGCCGCCGCGTCATACGTATTATTAATATTAAGTTACCCTGTTATATTCTATCTATATATATAATAAGAAGATTCCGACTGACAGATGATCAACGCCCAGCCTAAACCATTTGCTCTAGAAAGCTGACATTTTGCGCAAAGGTTTTTTTTATGATGTATACAACCACTAAGGAAGGATTATTTGAAATTTTTGAAATTGAAATTGAAAGGGGTAAAAGGGGGAGGGGTCGAAGTTTGTATGGGAACATTTTTATTTTTCATCCGATTTTCATCAAACTTAGTTTGTGGCCCTTTTCTTAAGTCACGAACCATTCGTCGTATCAATTTTAAAAGTTGTAATGCGCCCCAAAATCTTTCGCCGTTGAATATGCTTATCGCTTCATCTAACTCCAGCGTACTACGTACTCCAAAGATATTCAAGCGGAATTCTGTATGAATGGGGCCATACTGCTAGAAAGTCGTGCATCTTTGTGTAATAAGATCTGGGAGGTGTAGAATATAATGAAGGAGTAAAAGCTCCCCCTATTCTAAAGATGGTGCTTATCATATCGCTGTATTTGCCAGCAAAGAAATATGTTTTGTCCCATAGATTGTGACTCAATCTGCTATAGCTAGTATTATATACACCACTTGAAGTCCTTTCTAATAAATACTTATTATATACCGACATAACAGAAGACCTGGATTTGGACGACCTTTTGTTTCATGCAGGATGGCGCGCCATGCCACACAGCCCATGCAACAATTCATCTTTTGCACACCAAATTCTCGAATCGTGTTATCTTATCAGCCGTCTTGGCGATGTCAATTGGCCGCCCCGAAGCTATGAGAAACTTAGTTATTCCTCGACATGCGACATATATGTATTTTCAGACATTGTAACATATGAGACAACTAATGCGCCTTCCCTGAAACCATGGCAATCGCGAGGAAAGCATAAAACAAGCAAACTTTGTAACTAGCATCCTGAAAACATATTTTCAGAAGACCAGAACAACTTACAACATATTAAGTGCAAAACTAATGCTTATCAGATTCTGTTCGCCTTTCCTGTTTCAAATTTTTATTGATTTGCACATTTCATTTGGTCTTAAAGTTGTTTGTAAGTAGTTGTTCTCACACCAAGTTTTGTAATTTGTAATTTTGTTGAAGTCGTATTTGACTGCTTCTAAAATCGTAAATATCGGAACTAAAAATCAGCAAATCGTAAAAATCAGGCCAAATCAATCAAAAATCGGAGCGTCGTATTTGCTTTCCAAAATCGTCACAAATACGATATTTACGACCGTATAACAACGCTGGTCTAGCTCTAGACAGTGATAGATACTTTTATAAGCTCTCATAAAGTGAGAATTTATCGTCTTCATTTGGGCAAGGACGAAGGAATTTAAAAATGCACGAACCTATGTTAGTTGCATACGAAAGGACCAAGTTCCTTGTACAGGTGCAACTCAATCTGTTGAGTTGAGAAGTTTTGCAAAGTCGTTAAAGGAGCGACTTTAATGAAATTCCATTCCATGACAGTGTTTCCCTTTGGTTAAAACTTTTGCTGACATCAAAGTGCGCTTTTCTGGGATCATTATGTTATCCAACAGAAGAGGGAATGCGAGGGGGCTTCGTACTTTTAAATGATTCACTTGATTGCAAGGGGCCATGTTTCGTTTAAAGGACGATTTCATTTTTAATCAAGTGGCAGTACAGATCTGGGTACTGTACCATTGTAATCCGCAACAAGAGGAGATTAGTCCAGGATGGAATAAAATATCCACTATGAGGCAGACGTCCTATAGTTAGACCCACGATGAGATAGTTAGATCAAGTTCATTATCTCTCCTTTACCCTTGCCTTTGATGATTTAGAGACGATGGCGGAGAATCGAGAGTATACTTGAGCAACCTATACCTATACCCACTTAAAGGATGAGCGGGCCATTGAAAACAAATTAATGAATGAGATTAGTCTGATTTGTAATTTTTGTTGGGAATGAATAAAAGGCTTTGGCAGACGATTCGAAGTCCTCATCTTCCAGCAATGAGAAGTTGTCTCAGGATATGGATGCATTATCGTTCTTTGAGTCAAGACTGAATCTATTGTGCAAAACCGAAAGGAGCAGCCGTTTCTACTGATAAGATTTGTCGGATCGTTTGACGAATCCAATCATATGCGGCTTTGAAGTCGATGAAAAGTTGGTTTGGCTAGACTTGAAATTCATTGAGACCATTGTAAAAATTTGGGCTCATATGGAGCTTTTCGAGTCTTAGTACAAAACCGTCAAAAATTGGTTTAGTTCTGAATGAGGGAAAAACAACAAAATTCATGCTGTCAACAAGAAGGGACACGACTGAACATCGACGAATAGGACCGAACCTCACAAAAACAGCTACAACTTGGAGGTGGTTAGGGGCTTTATCTACCTCGGCTCCGCTATAAACTCTGAAAATGACAGCAGAAATCAAACGAAGAGTTACACTTGCCAACCGCTGTTTCTTTGGCAACTGACTAGTAAGGCCTTGTCCAGAAACACTAAGGAAACTTTATATAAGACCCTCATCATCTTCATTCTGCTATATGGCGCAGAATCATGGACGTTATCAAAGGCGGATGAACATCTCCTTGGTCGCTTCGAACGCAAAATTCTTCGAGTGATTTTCGGTCCCATTAGCGTTGGCGGGCTTTGGAGGAGGAGATTTAGCAGCGAACTCTACAAGCTGTACAGCGACATGGACTTGGTCGGAAAAGTATATGTATAACTCAAATAAGGTGCCTAGGATATGTAGAGCAAATGGGCACCAACGCTCCGGGCCGAAGAGTTTTCGATTCCAACTCAGAGGAAGAACTCGCCTTAAGTGGCGGACACAAGTGGAAAGGGACCTCAACCTCAACCAAATTGGATAGAGCAACTGGAGGCGGTTAGTCAAAGATCGGGCTAACTGGAGAGGAATGTTGGTTTAGGCCCATGTCCACCCCGGGCTGTAACGCCATCTAAGTAAGTAAGTAAGGATCATTTGTAGCTACAAAGTTATCTACACAGTACTTTAGATGTAGTTTTATTAAGCAGCGATATGCCTCGATAGTTCCCTGCAAGCAATATGATCATAGGTGGAACATTCGGGCTTGCTTTTCTACACCAATACTTTGTTCATTATTTAGGGCATGCGCCCAGCGTATTTGAAGAGATCCGCGTTGGTACCTAAGTCATCAGAGCTTGTTTTTTTCTTATAGGTAATCCATAACCTCTTCTATATTGGAACTGGTTTCTCATTGACTAGACGTTTTTGACATTTTTTCCATCTACATAATCCCCAATTAGTAGCTAGTGGACATTTCGTTTAAACACATCTTTTCGTCGCTGTTTGGAAGAGCCCGCATTCCGGTCTGGGTATTGTTTTGAGGCTCTATGCTCCCTATGAAGGATCTTCTGTTCGCTATCCTAGGATGCTACGTTGGCTCTATGGTCCTAATAAAGAATCTTCTTCTCGATAAGAAAACTCATTCTTGAGATAGCAACCTCTTCAATTCGGGCATGTAGGTATACAACGCTTCTGTTTTTCGATGAGGATCATGGTTCATGGTCATGCCTTTACTTATCGGCTTTAAGTCGATAATTAGTCAATTATACTTGAGAAACCCGCATAATACTTTGGGCAGTGGTAAAGCTACCAAAACACCATAAATATCGCAAATATATGATCCTGGGGCCAGATCACGTAAAATAAAAACGATCGAACGACATCGTTTTCACTAAAGCTGTCTCTATCACATCTGTCACAATAGACAGAGAGTGCTAGTATCAAAACGATGTCGTTCAATCGTTTTCATTTTACGTGATCTGGGCCCTGTCTGTTGTATCTCCTACAACCTTCGGAACTTCCCGAACTTGACATGATCTGTACGACCACAGACCGTCTATCCAAGACACTATGCTTTAACAAGAAATTCTACACAGAGAAGCACGGGTTATCAATAACTGACAAATCGGTCTAAAGTGGTTTACGGATGGTTCCAAAATAGACTCTGGTATGAGAGTTAGTATTCACGGACCAAACCAGCATCATCTCTTTTTTTTAGGACTTTGACAAATTTACTGACCTCAGCTCCAAATACGTCAGATAAACTTATGTGAGGTGTCTGATGCCATCCTAACTACCTTTGACAATGTTGAAGAGTAGATGCTGCCAGATTTGGCCGTTCTGCTGAGAATATCGCAACTGTGGATGAAGATGTCGTAGAGGACCCCGGAGTATCGACCAGACGACGCGACATGCCACGCAATTGAGCATCAATCGACTGTCTTTCACGAGAATTTTGATGAAAGACTGTAAGATGTTCCCTTCTAAAGTGCAGTCAGTTGTTAGCTATTGACCGCCAAGAGCATGACAACTTTTCATCGAAAATCATCATGAGCGACGACGCCCATTTCCATCTCTGTGGATATGACATAAATAAGCAAAAATATCGTTTCTGAGGCACCGAAAATTGACGTATAGGTATAACCCACAAATAACCATTACGCCGGCTCAAAGTTACTTTATATAAGATTGCCAGCTTTAACATTTCTAGACGTCTTTTTGTGGGGTTTTTTTTAAAAGTCACGAGTCTATATGTCAGCCTCCGACTTTTGATGGAAGAGAATATCCGTCAAGGGCCTGGAATATCTGGCAAGAGTGATGGAAAATGCCATAAATCGGGCCGGAATGGTCATCAATAAAAGAGCGTATGTATATCTTTACATCACTGACAACTTCACAGTGTAAATTTGCCATGCCGAACGATGCGGTATTCTTCACACTGACTTTTTTGAAAACTATATATGAATACATATGTCGATAAAATCACCCCGCCCTAGACTAAAGATTGGTCATGCCATGTAGGTACCGTCTCAAAGGGAGTTATCAAGGACCTCACAACTGCTATCACCGTGACATCGATATATGAGCCCCATCACAAAATGGGTAAAAAAAAAGCCCAAAGAAGCCAAATCGTAGCACCGAGGCGGCCAATTGACATCGCCAAGACGGCTGATAACACGATTTGGGAATTTGGTGCACAAAAGATCGATTGTGGCATAACGCTCCGGCTCCATCCTGAATGAATCAGAGGTCGTCCAAATCCATGTCTTCAATTTCAGTAAAAAAAAGTCGGTCAACACGCCTCTGTAACGACCACCGCTGACCGAAACGTTGTTCCCAGTCTCATTTTCGAAGAAAAATGGTCCAATGATGCCACCACTCCACATTCCGCACCAAACTGTCACTCTCTGTGGTTGCATTGGCTTCTTGAGCGGGTTTTCCGAGCCCCAGATGCGGCGAGTTTGTTTGTTAACGTAGCCGCCGAGACGAAAATGCGCCTCGTCAAAAAAGATGATTTTTCATCTTGCTGAGTCAATTGGACCTTGTAAGCGAATAATCCGAGATCTTTGTGCAGAATTTTCCTCAGGCTAGTGCGTGAAATGTTGAGCTGTTGAGATCGATGGCGAGTTGATGTTCGTGTATTGGAACTGAGTCCGTACGACGACGGGGACCATGACTGTTGTCCGCTAGCATACCAGTCCCACAAACTTTTTACACAAACTTGAGTACAGCAGGCGCGGTGGGTGCTTCATTTTGGCCAAGACTTCTTTTAAAAAAACGCACAATTTGGGCTACAAAACACTCACTTTGGAAATAATTTTTCAATATTTCCCAACGTTGTCCAAGCGTTAAGCGACTCGCTTTGTTCCGCGGAAGTTTGTTACTGACTTTCTGTCAAGATTTCAAGCGGTAAACAGCTGTCAGTGTCAAAATAACTTTTGATTTGAGAAGAAACCACTAGATGGCCCACACGTTATTGCTTCGCATTTGCACAGTATATAATTATGTCCTAGTCTACAAGCCTCAGCCTCTTGGCACACTTTCTAAGGAGGCATTGCCCTGACAATATTCCGACCAGTGTCCTCAGTTGTTTCCTGCCTAGTTTGAGAATTTCCCAAAATATTTTACAATCGAATTGAGGCCAAAGTGCCTTGGATAATAAGTCTGCGGTAAGACTTCCTTACTTGTTATTCAAATATAAATATTTAAGTACTCGCAAGTATTACAAGTTTCCTAGATGTTGCATTTTTGTGGTTTCCCTTAGAATAAAATCGATTTTTTGATTGACGTACAGTTGCTACCACTTTGTAGGATATTAGCTATTCAAGAATTGTATAAAATACAATTACAAAGACAAATACCCTACTTACCCAAAACTCATTTCAGAAATCTCCTGTCAAAGCTCTACGCAATACTATCCGTATCCCCATTAATCATGAAATAGGCACACTTGTCATCGGGACGAATTTCAGCCGCAATTACCTGAAAGGAAAGCTGGATTCCGAATTCGATTTAAAACGCATTCATCACCATTTGCGGTCTCCTCGATCCTATAGTCCCGCAAAAGGGAATCAACTGCTTTCCAATTTAACTTAAATTGGTTATCACATGTGTCTAGCCGTCGGATTTATCCAACCACCCCAGTTATCGTAATTAAATCTTCAGCTGCTGAAGTAAATCCGAAAAAATTAGGCAAAATGCTTAAACAAATTATCTCAATCAATTCACCCTGGAGGATTGATGGAACGAACGCACACACCTCTATACAGCACACACACACAGCTTCAATTCAAGTTTGAGAGTTCCCGAAACGACATACTCTCCTTTCGACAGCATTTGCGAACAACTTCACGCCCGCCCAAACAAAAAATATCTCTGCCAGCATGTTCACATGAAAATGTTTTCTCGGTTAGCCTAGCAATTTATGCGAATGCCTAGCCCACCCATACACTCTAGTCAAGTGGTGGCAGTTCTGCCTGGTTCTGTCCCCATGAATCTCAGTCTCAACAAATATCTGAGAGCAGAAAACCACCTGCCTGTCATAGTGTGTTATAAAATTTTCCGATTAGGGTGTTATTCCTTTTGACGCAGGAAATGGCGGGTGGCCGGGTATGGTACTGGGGATGGATATGGTGGGTTTTCGAAACGACAACTATGGGTATAGGAAAAATGGACGAATTTATTCACCCGCACTTCTGGCTGGGTGAACGAAAATAAGAATCTCCTGTCTCATCTCAGATGTAATTTGACAAGAGGAGGATTTGTCAGAGGGAATTCTTTTTTTTTTTTGTCGGTCCTTTTGTCTCTTGTTTTGGATTTCTTTTTTTTTTCTGTTCAATTGACATTTTGGTTCAATCTGCGTATGATATGTGTATAGTCGTGTCAAGGATCCGTATAGGGCTTCTTGCCAAAACGAGGTCTAGTTCACTCAGATACCAAAAAAGGGTTGAAAGCGTAATATATATCATTTTGGCAAATCGTAGATACTTTTTTTTTGGCGAATCGATTTGCGCGTGCAGCCAGAAGCAGCAGAGGTTTTGTCTGCTGCGTGCGGCGGAAATTCATCTCGCCAGGCATTTCCATTTGATTTGGCAGATTTTTGCGATTTTCCAACAGCCACGATGGAAGGTTTGCGGTTTTTGGCACTACCTACGCTCTGATGGAAAAAAAATCTGCCATCCATCTGAATGTACGGCTAATTTGATTCAAATTGTTTGGAAAAATTGCGGCTGTTTGCCGCAACGTATGAAATTTGATTTATTTTTATTTTTTGTTTGTTTATATTATTTTTGGGGCGCTAAAGCGTTGTTCACAGTCGGAATGATCAAAGCAGGTCTCCCGTAATGCGGTAAAAGTTAGATATGTGCTTCGCATGGGAAATTGTATTTCTATGTATGAATAAATTATTCAACCGAGAATGACAACAACATTATTGGATGTACGGCGAATTCATTTTGGATGCTTTATTTCGAACGAATTAGGCGGCCGTAAACAAACAATACAATTTAATGGAATTCAGTTTAGGTTAAGCATTTTCTTAGAATTCATCAAGAGCGGTACTTGTAGGATAATGGCAATACAAAGAGCTTAAGTGCTTTGCCTTGGAAACGGCTCTGCATAGCATATGCTAATATCTAGATCTACCATCGAGGATGATTCGCTCTTCATCATAAGGAGTAGGTATACAGAATGATTGCATTCCTAGACAGAGACGGCATTTTTTGTAATGTCAACTTATTTGTAACTCAACTCATCATCCTGAATGTCAGTTCTTTATAATGTACGTATAGATAGATAGCTGACTTGATGAGTGGGTTAATTTGTTGCACACTATCAAGTCGAATCTGGGTGGTATACTTACATCTGTCAAAAGATACGTTGGCGTCCTATTTCCTCCTTCTTCGAAACTTGGAAGTCAAAGAACTTTTATTGCTGATATCGCTATTGTCGTGTCAGGAAAACGGCTCAATACGAGGCTCAATACCTTAAAAGAACTCGTATACTATGTCCCATGATAGCAAAATCGGTGAATGTTTTTGGTTTTTAAAACTGAAAATACTTTTTTTGACATATCGACCAATTACACGAGTTATGTTGTCTTCCAACGCGGCAATAGTTGCTGGCTTATCCGAATAGACGAGAGACTTCACATACCCGACAAAATGTAGTCCAGCGGTGTCCAATTGCGCGATCTAGGCGGCTAATTCACAGATCCAAAACGTGAGATGAATTGCTCACCAAATTCGACTCGCAATATGTCCAGTCCATGGATTCGGGACAAATTTTTTAATTAAGCATTTTTTACTTTTTTGGTAATAAAATTCAATAATTTGCAAACGTTTTTCGGGCGTAAGTCTATCCATGGTAAAATGGCAAAGCTAACTGACAGCGTTACCAGATTATTTTTCCCAAAAATGCTAAAGCGGAGGCGGAAAACTGCAAAAACTGCTAAATAAAATCGTAAAAAATGCTGAAAAAACTGCTAAAAAATCTGCTGCATGTGAAATTTATGATCAAATCCTGCTAAAATCGCAGGAAACTGCTAAATCTGGTAACGCTGCTAACTGAGCATTTTCTTACGTTGACACGTGTCACGAATCACGCGTGAACTGTCAAAAAAATCAGACTGAAATCCAAATATCAAAAAATTCACCCTTTAGTAGCTCCTATCAAAGCTACTTTCAAAATGCAGTAAATGCTACTTCCGTTGCCAGGACGTATTTTTCAGAAAATTATTATATAAATTTTTAAATTATTATTTTGTATTATACTACTAAATTGAGAATTTAAAACTATTTGTCGATATAAATTAAATGTGGTCTATTGTCGAAGCCACACTGGTAAGTGTTGAGCCGATTAGTGTATTGGAGAACGTTGGATAGGATCTTTTATGCGACATTAATCAGGGATATGCCCCGATAGTTCTTGCAAGACATAGGATCGCCTTTTTTGTAGACGGGGCATATGGAGCTGATAATGCAGTCATTGAGCATGTTTTCTTCCATCCATACTTGGTTGATGATTCGGTGCATGCACCCTACCAAAACATCGCCAGCGTATTTAAAGAGCTCCGCTGGTTAGCCATCAGGGTCTGCAGCTCTGTTCTTCTTAAGCTTTTTTATACATACATACATTTTCAATGGCCTGCTTATCCATTAAGTGGGTCGCGGGTGTAGGTTACCTAAGTGGACCCTCCATAGCTCTCGATCCTCCGCCATCGACTCCAAATCATCAAGGGCAATTCCCATACAGGTAGAGGAGAGATTATGAATATGATCTAACCATCTCACCCTGATGGGTCTACCTAGAGGACGCCTGCCCGATAGTAAATACGATGTACGGATTTCATAGCACGTCGTGGGATCCTGGTTGGGAACATGCGTTTAACATAAGCAAACCAACGAAGCATGGACCGCTCCGTCCGGAAAAGTAGCTGCTCGACTTTGAGTTCCTCACGTATTCTGGTATTTCTGATGCGATCTCTATGGGTCACACCAGCAATACAACGGAGAAATCTCATTTCGGCAGCTTGTATTCGCGATCTTATTCTTTCGGTCATTACCCAAACCTCATGACCATAGGTAAGAGTTGGAACAGACACCGAAATAAAGACTGACAACTTAGCTTTGACACCAAGTTCAGTCCTCCTGATAACAGAATGATCAAGCTGTCTCAAAATCGATCCAGCCTGACCAATCCTACAAGAAAACTCGGCATTGCTCCTTCCATCAATCGTGAATAAGACTCCGAGATACTTAAACTTCTCCACCTGTTTCAATGGGACTCCACTAACATGCAGAGTGAATTGAACAGGCGTTCTAGAGACGACCATCACTTAAGATTTGTTCACATTTACTTTCATCTCAGCTTCAACACAAACGACTACAAACCGATCGAGTGCGCGCTAAAGTTCAGTCTGAGAGGACCCAAGGAGCTTTTTTATAGCTAAGCCAATTTCTTCTACATATAGGTACTGGATGGTGGAACTGGTTTTTCATTGACTGGACGTGGCACGTGGGGTCCCTTCTTGCCCAATCAATATCTCTACATGATGCCCATTAAAAAGCTGCTGGAAATTCTCCTTAAACACAACTACTATTCCCTGCACTTCGGCAACAAAGGCCTACAGTCCACGTAGCTGCGCTTTATATGCACGCATTCAGCATTTGCAGTTTGTTGTACGCTTGCTTGCAGCTTACGTGTAGCTTGCTTGCAGGTGGCATATAGGTAAACAAACGAAGCTCTGTGCATGAAGCAGCAAAGTTGTATTTTTCGCTGTGTCAGTTGCTTGGCTTTTTTATAGAACCTCCGAATGTTGTTAGAACCTCCGGATGTTGTCTTCTATTTAAGCTGGGAAGCTGCGTAAACCCTCTTATTTCTATACAGAATCTTCTTTTCTTCCCTTCTCCTGACTCGATATTCTTTTCTCGAAGTCCTTGTTTTGCGCTGCAGCGTTTTCTTGTCTGCATCTTCTGTCACCTTTTTCTGTAAACGCATTCATTATCATACCACGGACTCTTTCTCTGGGGTTGTTACGGACTCGGAGTTGACTTGACCCCACACACGAGGAAACCCATCACCAATAAAAATCTCTAGTTCGTTCAGTGTCGTCATATGTTTTCAACCTCCCCCACCAGCAACAGGTTGGTCTGTTGTTCGCTCATCTTTGACAAACTGCAAACTGAAATCAATATGCAACCCAACATGCAAATCAATAGACGACTGGTTACAAACTGGTTTTTGTGAATCACAAACGAGTTTTCAACCATTAGCGTCGTGTGCGTCGCGTCGGTCGTCCCATTTGATTACACATGGTATGACTCAAAGCAAACTAGTTGCCAATTTGCATTGCTGATCAGTTTTTTTTCAGTTGCTCCGTGTGCATTGGGCCTAAGTCATTCGTCGATCGTCTGCGGGGTGTTATTTGGGGCTTACTGACTACTAAAGATCCAAAACCAACCGTAAACTTTTTTATATAACTCCTTGACAAATTACCCTTAATAGACAGTCACTTTACGGTAGAATGCCAGGACCGTAGACATAATGCCTAATCAAACATTCATACTTCAGCAATATCGTGTCTGAAGGCTTTGCTTTTTGTTACAAAAAAAATTATGACAGACCAAATTCCTAGCCATTTACAGACACCGGGGTGGCAAACTTTGTTCTATACTGCAAACAAAAAATCAAACTGCTACATTTGGTCATCCCCTGCCAAGCAAATAATCTGCCTTTGCCGGTGATACAAGAAAAAAAATCATCTCCTTCATTAACTAGCAACCCTGTAACTGCACATCAAACGTATTGCGTTGAATAAGACATCAAATCGAAGAGCTTGTCAACTTTTCTTATCGAAAGTTGACAACATGCCCAATTATCCTGAACACCAATGAACTGATAAAACCGTCACCCATAACGTGCTTGGCATCGCGTCGTCTACCCCCAAACTCCAGCTGTCTATTATCCAGTATAATTTTCTTTCCCAAAAATTCTTCGTTCTCCCAATCTCCTTGCCCGTCTCTGTCGTTGTTAGCATTTAGTTATTGTCAGTAGGGGAAGGATGAAACGATACTGACCGGCGACCGATGACCGACCCTTATCGTAATCAATCCAGTCAAGCGTTTAATCGAATGTAAACATTAAAGGAAGCTGTTCACACCGGCGAATGAATTAAATGAACTGTAGATATTTATTGGGCTGACATCGAGTCTTTTGGTGTGTTGTAGACTTCACTCCTCATAATATTATACTAGGTGCCAATTGAAGGCATATCTGACATCATAAATTTTGTCACCTACACTCGCTGTTAATATATTTTATCTCCCGTTGGATGTATGTACTGTACCTACATAATTTGTCCAACACATGTAAAGGCACACACTTTGGGAAATTAAACTGCTTGCGCTAGCCAAAACGCAGTTGGGAATTCGATTTCGCACTCGAATGGCTTGGTCATACAATAAAAAAGAAAATAAAATACATCCCTCGTCCAAGCCCAGTCGTGCCAACATGAGTACCTATACACACATACCAAAATCAATTGTAGTGGAAAATTGAAGAACATTGTTTTAGATATCCAAATTGTGCTGTTCTTGCAGAAGATGACGTGAAGAAATGGCCATGTGGGAATATATGAACCGGAAATTAAGTTTCCCAAGCAAATTGCTATTCCGATTTCCGTATCTTTTTATTATTATTCAAGTATTTGTTCGAATATATATTTATCCGAATAGAGTTCCAAAGCTGTTGGCACGTTTTCTTAACTTATGACTTGACAGATGATTGATATGCTGAAAACAGAAATCCGTCTAGCCGTTCTTATCACGTTGAAGTCGGTTGGGGTTTGAAATCAGCTATGTAGAGTAAGAAAATACTACGTACAAAATTTTTTAGTCTGTGGCTTTCTTACACGTGTTAAAACGATCCAACCAATAAATCTATTTTATATCAAGGATTAATATTGTTCGCGAACACGACACTGCGCCCGTACCCAGTGGAAGTCTCGATCGAACTGACATTCAAACAAAAACCACTCACAGTGCCGTGCTGCGTTGAGCAGATCGTTTTTGCACTCAAGCAAGAAACTCCTTCCATGAGACGGGTTTTCTCTCATGTCATTCCCCTCTGAGTACCTACCCTAGTTATGCTGAACAGAAGGGTTGATAAAGTTTTACTCGTTTACTAACGATTCTCGGATCCGTTTAACAACTCGGCCATCCGACTTATCACTGCCCTCAGTGATATTGCCAAGCAAGGTCATTCATTAAATGACCGCACCCACCTAGGTTATTCCAATAGTTCCAAAGAACTCGAAATAGATTGTTCAAGAACACTCAGACTTATCAGTTTATCATCCACAGAGGACTTGAAATAGGTTGTCCAAGAACACTTAGACTTATCAGTTTATCATCCACAGAGGACTTGAAATAGGTTGTTCAAGCACACTAAAACTTATCATCCACAAATGACTTGGAAGAACACTTAAGCTTTTCCAAAATACAATCCACACAGGACTTCAAGCCACTTAGGCTTATCTGAATACCATCCACACAGGACTGCAAGTCACAAAGACTTATCTGAATACTGTCCACACAGGACTGCAAGTCACACAGACTTATCTGAATACCGTCCACACAGGACTGCAAGTCACACAGACTTATTTGAATACCGTCCACACAGAACTGCAAGTCACACAGACTTATCTACATACCGTCCACACAGGACTGCAAGTCACACAGACTTATCTGAATACCGTCCACACAGAACTTCAAGTCACACAGACTTATCTGATTACCGTCCACACAGGACTTCAAGTCACACAGACTTATCTGATTACCTTCCACACAGGACTTCAAGTCACACAGACTTATCTGATTACCGTCCACACAGGACTTCAAGTCACACAGACTTATCTGATTACCGTCCACACAGGACTTCAAGTCACACAGACTTATCTGATTACCGTCCACACAGGACTGCAAGTCACACAGACTTATCTGATTACCGTCCACACAGGACTTCAAGTCACACAGACTTATCTGATTACCGTCCACACAGGACTGCAAGTCACACAGACTTATCTGATTACCGTCCACACAGGACTTCAAGTCACACAGACTTATCTGATTACCGTCCACACAGGACTTCAAGTCACACAGACTTATCTGATTACCGTCCACACAGGACTGCAAGTCACACAGACTTATCTGATTACCGTCCACACAGGACTTCAAGTCACACAGACTTATCTGATTACCGTCCACACAGGACTGCAAGTCACACAGACTTATCTGATTACCGTCCACACAGGACTTCAAGTCACACAGACTTATCTAATTACCGTCCACACAGGACTTCAAGTCACACAGACTTATCTGATTACCGTCCACACAGGACTTCAAGTCACACAGACTTATCTGATTACCGTCCACACAGGACTTCAAGTCACACAGACTTATCTGATTACCGTCCACACAGGACTGCAAGTCACACAGACTTATCTGCATACCGTCCACACAGGACTGCAAGTCACACAGACTTATCTGCATACCGTCCACACAGGACTGCAAGTCACACAGACTTATCTACATACCGTCCACACAGGACTGCAAGTCACACAGACTTATCTGATTACTCTTACCTTCTCTTCTAAGTTGTATCAGTCGACGTCTTAAATTCCAAAACATTTTCCATTTGGAGAAACTGAGCTCATGATTAGCGTTATAAATGAATTTATTTCGAATTATATAAATTCTCTTCTTCTTAAAAAAATAAATGGAATTCAAAACTAAATAGTTATTCAGCTGTATGTTGTCTCAATCTTCTTCTTCTGATGAATTCCCAAATTCATGCTCTTCAAAGCTGTTAAGGTCGCAGAATGGCTTAATTTTATCTGCAGCATAAATCGATTCGAATTTCTTCTGAGTAATCTGAGTTGTATCTGTGTCCGAGACAAGGTATCGATCATTCTCTAGCTTTTTCTTGATTACATATGGCCCCTTAAATCGAGCAAGAAGCTTTCTCGGCTGACCAGTTGCTGCATGTTCTGCTCGTAACAAAACGAGATCTCCTTCACTGTAGACATTAGGTTTTTTATGGGTTAGGTTAAATCGTTGAGCCTGCGCGATGCTTAATTCATCCATTCTTTGTTTCGCTCGTCTTTTTAAATCCGAAATTGGTATGTCTTCTTCGTCGTCTGATTCGTCATTGTGTAGTGCAATGCTCAACTGGTTTCCTAAATGGTTTTGCGGCGCAAAGGAAAATATTAATTCTTGTGGTGTACTTCCTGTGATATGATGACGCATGGTGTTCAGACTCCATTGAACAGCGGGGACATTTTCCTCCCAATCTTTACCGTTTGAATCTTCAGTTAGACTTGACAATGAAGATGTTACCGTTCTAAAATATCGCTCAATTTGTCCATTAGCACGAGGTGTGCGTACTGCTGTTAGTATATGTTTAATTCCATGTATCTGGCAATAATCAGCAAATGGTTTCGACGTAAAAGCTGTCCCCCTATCACTAATGATCTGACTAGGTAAACCTACAAACTGCGAAATTTCATTTAAAACTTTAATCACGGCCCTTGTTGTTGTATTCCTGACTGGTCGGAGGATAATGAATTTCGAAAATGCGTCAATAATGCCAAATATATGCACGTTCCCATTTTTTCCCTTTGGTAACGGCCCCAGATGATCCACGTGAACCGTAAAAAAAGGGATCGCTCTTTTTTCGATGGGGTGTATTTGATATCGACTTTCGTCTTTCCCGCGTTTGTTAAAAAGGCAAGAAATACAACTATTTAATGCTTTGGTGACTATAGTTCGCATTTTTGGAAACCAATACAACTTCCGAACTCGTTCCAATGTTTGTTCCAACCCACAGTGCGCAACGTCATCGTGTGCAGATTTTATAACTCGCCAACGAATTCCCTTTGGTACGACAAAACGTTTTCCATCGTCGGTTTTTTTGTAAAGACGGTTGTTCTTCACCATATACTCCTTTTCGAGCTGTTTTATATTAGAGTTGTCACTAGCTTCACCTTTCAATACTTTTACTATTTCCTTAAGGTCCTTATCCTGCATCTGGAGAGTTGATATCCAATCTTCTTCTCGGACTGTAATGGCTAAGACTTCGCATCCAGCCACCTCCACTTCCGACGCTTCCTCCACTGGATGTCGACTTAAGCTATCCACATGTTGAAGTTGAGTCCCTGGTCGGTGCACAAGTTCAAAATCATATTCTTGGATTTTCAGCCACCATCTAGCAATTCTGGGTATTAAATTCGTTTTATTTTGTGTTGCCTTTAAGGAGTTACAGTCCGTGTAAATTTGAAAATGCTTTCCTAGTAAATAAAACCGGAATCTTTCTAGGCTTTCCACTACTGCCAGAGCCTCCAGTTCATAACTGTGAAATTTCGACTCAGACTCGGTTGTGGCTCGACTAAAATACGCTACGGCAGTTCTCGCATTTTCTTCATTGATTTGCATCAAAACACCTGCCAGTCCTAAAGAGCTGGCGTCCGTATGAAGCTGATGTTGATAATGGGGGTTATAGATAGTCAAAATAGGTGCCTTACAGAGTCGATCCTTTAAAATTTCGAAAGCGGTTTGGTGTTCTAAATTCCATTGAAATGTTGTACCTTTTCTGAGTAAACGGTTTAATGGCGCTGCGATGGTAGCATAGTTTTCGACGAACCGACGGAAATACCCGGACAGTCCCAAAAATTGTTTAACTTCGCGTGGTGTTGTAGGTCTAGGAAACATTTTAACTGCAAGTACCTTAATCTCTCCTGGTTGGACACCTATTTGATCTATTTTATGTCCCAGGAAACTAATTTGCTTTTTAAAGAATTCACATTTCTTAATGTTTAAAGTTAAATTTAAATCCATTAGTATTTGCAATAGACTTCGAAGGGTTTTAAGTAATTCGTCAACGTCCGAGCCATACAAAACTATATCGTCCATATAAGTAATTATTTTCGAATGTCCCATTCTTTCTTTTATTATTCCCATTAATCTTAAAAATACGGCTGGTGCATTCGTCAGACCAAACGCCACTCGCTTAAACTGAAATTGACCAGTGTCAGTTATAAAGGAAGTATAATGTCTGCTTCCTACATGTATGGGAATTTGGTAATATCCGCACATCAAATCTAGTACTATGAAGAGCTTGCCATTAGACATCATATTGATGCCTTCTTCAATATTTAAGGCTGGAGAATTTTCGCGTATTGTATTGGCATTAATTTTTCGAAAGTCTACACATAATCTGTAGCCACCGTCTTTTTTCAAAACTAAAAGCACTGGACTAGAATATTCGGAGGTGGAAGGTTCGATGATGTCGTTTTGTAAAAGTTCTTGTATTTGTTCTTCAAGAACATTTCTGAGATGGTATGGAATTCGGTATGGTTTGTGTCTAACAGTAACGTTTTCTTTAAGCTGGATGTTCATTTCGACTATTTCAGTCTTTCCCAGTTCGCTTAATTTGTCGGCAAAACAATCTTTATACTCATTGAGCAACTGAATTAGGGACTCTCTATCCTTCTTTGAAATAGAATCATCCATCTTTAAATTATCTGCTTTTATTCTTAATAAACTATGTTCCATACACTCCTTCCTACCCCCTGATTCCAGTCATTCTGAGCTATTGGCTGCACCATCGGCCTTACCCTGCATAATATACAGTTTGCCTCCTTTCCTTGTAAGACATACTGACGGAGCATCGAGGAAGTTTCTACCCAAGATCATATCAGGATCCTGCCTGTCATCATCAACTACCATTATGTCAACTGTGAGCCGCACATTCTGAACCTGCACCAATTCTTTAATTTTTCCCAAAGGTACGACCTTCCCACCCCCATATCCCGTCAACGTGTTGCTAGTTGACGAAATACGGAAGCCATTTGCTCGAACTATACTTATTTTAATGGTGGAACAATCACTACCTAAATCGACAAAAGCGCAAAGTGAACATTCCCCGACATTTATTTGCATCATAAGACTGTCGTCAGTTGTCGTGGTCAATTTTGCAATATTTTTATTTTTATAATATCTTTTGGGTCGGTGACATTCATTGGCATAGTGACCCCTTTCTTCGCAATTGTAGCAGACCTTATTATTACGTCCTTGTTCCTTGAATTTCCTATTTCGGCAGTCTCGGGCCAAATGATTTGCACTTTTGCAAATAAAACAAGACTTAGAAGAACTCCGCTTTCCCATGAATTGAGAGTTATATGCCCTTGAAGTTTCGGTTGCCCGATGTAGAATCTTTGAAGTGCTCGGTACCCCGCTGGATACCCCTTGTATCATTTTTTCGCGATTTTCCTTTTGCTCCCTTATAGCAAAATAGCTTTTTATTTTAACCAAAAGCTCCTCGAAATTTTGACTCGCTGAAGCCGTCAGCATATTTATAAGACTTTCATCTTTAAATCCTGAAACTATGTAACTCATTGACACTTTATCCGTCATACGTGCGCGAGTGCACAGCCCGACCACGTCATAAAAATAATTTTCTATGCTTTCGTCGTGTCGTTTTGTCCTGGACATAATTTGCAGGAGAAGAGTAGAATCATCTGGTATAGTTGGGAAAGCCTTAACAAAATTATTTTTAAATTCCTCCCATGTTAGAATTTGAGACTTCTGGTTTTGAAACCAAATTTTTGCTGCCTCCTCTAACCGTAACGACCCATAGAATATGGTAGTCACATCGTCCCAACTAAACATTTTCTTAAAGGTATCCATAGCACTTACCCAGGCATCTGCACTCAACCCTTTTTTATCTGTCGGGTTAAATGATGGTAGTATTTTTTCGCACTCTGATGCGCCAAATCGGAAAACAAGAGCATCTGTCGTCCTCGACGAAACGTCTAGACTACTACTACCACCTTCCAGGCTTACCGTTTCCCTGTTTGTGTGACTCTCGTTTCTCTTTCTTTTGGACATTTTTTTTTGTTTTTATTTCTCTTTTTAGTGATTCTTGTTGCACTTTTTTTCACTTTTATTCGACACCGACGCGCAACACAACTCTATATAGCTATCACACCGAAACGCAACCCTTCTCCGCGCACACAGCCCAACAGTTCACGATCACAATTCGTATCCCTAGATCTTTCGTTTTCCCTTTCTCTCCACACACACACGAGGAAAAAAACAAACAAACAACGATAACGCGCAGCTGCCGCGCCGTTAACGGCTTGGATTTAGATAGATATATGTATTTCTATACGTATAAATCTTTTCACCACAGGGATCGCACAATTTAAATAAAAAAATCAGGAAACTTTTAATTATGGGTGTAAATAGCACTATCCCGCTTCTGAGAATGTTAAAACGATCCAACCAATAAATCTATTTTATATCAAGGATTAATATTGTTCGCGAACACGACACTGCGCCCGTACCCAGTGGAAGTCTCGATCGAACTGACATTCAAACAAAAACCACTCACAGTGCCGTGCTGCGTTGAGCAGATCGTTTTTGCACTCAAGCAAGAAACTCCTTCCATGAGACGGGTTTTCTCTCATGTCATTCCCCTCTGAGTACCTACCCTAGTTATGCTGAACAGAAGGGTTGATAAAGTTTTACTCGTTTACTAACGATTCTCGGATCCGTTTAACACACGTTCATAGATGGCGTCAACAAACACCATACTTTGGGTCGATGTAAAGGGTCATGTTATGACACGTCTTCGAATTTAAGTAAATCAATTTGCATTTGAGGTTAAGCGGTTGTTTTTTTTTAGCTTAAAAAGCATTCGAAACCAACAATAATATTGTTCATCATCACTCTTGCCAATGAAGGAAATAATAGTGTCCTCAGGGTGATTTCAATTGTTGATTTATGTTATGTATCTTATTTAAATAGACCAAAAATTTAACACAACTTGAAAGACAAAACCGCTAAGTTTGTCAAATCGCAAGAGCTTGGCGGGCAATTGATGTCGGCTCTTCATCAGATTACGAGACCTGAAAATTTCATATTTCGTTAGATACGTGACATTTTTCGCAGTCCTATTGACAGTGCATGTCGCAAAGACACAAAAATCTCGGTCCCATAGCACTTTCCGTTGACAAAACAACATTGGGATTTGGGATTGGCTTTCAAAAAATGTTCCAGAGTTCATTTTGCGAATGCGCGACGACGTATAAAGTAGTCAGAACAGGTTTCAGTTTTTGAAAAAATTCTAATTTTTTATGGAAACAGCTTAGCAAAAGTTGCCAAAATTGAAGTTCACGAAAGGTCAAGTTCTTAATAAAGACATGAAAATGTGACGTTTATATTTTCGCGCAACTTTTACAAAACTATTATTATTTTATTCTTCGTTTCTTAGGTTAGGTTAGAGTAGGGTGTGTGGTGGACACTTTGATTTTGACTGAGTTGGATGTAATCGAAATTATGTTCCAAATTGGAATGTTGTATCGCGTGTGTGTCTTGCTGCCTTGTCTATGGCTAGTATCTCTGCTTTGAAAACGCTGCCAGCAGTCGGTGTCGGATAGTCTCGATGATTCCTTGATTTGCTTTGTTTTTGAGTAGAGTGCTTTGGATCTATCGCTTTAATCGGTATATATAGCAATTCGATAGTCGTTTAGTACATTATTTTCTTCCCATTCATACACGGCTTGCAAAGAGAGTGGACATTTTTGAGTTGAAGTCATGATAGGGTAGTCCGTTGTGTTTTTGAGGCTTTCCGAATCGTGCTTCATTCCCAGTTCTTCGATAATCTCTAGTTCTAGTAGGTATAGTACCTAAAGTGGGACGTGTGATGTTGATGTCTGCCTCGGGTATTGGATAGGGAAATATTATGTAAATCGCTTGTACTATGTCAAAAAAAATGTGCACGACTGGGTCGCACGAAACTTTCTCGTTTATTGCGAATCTCGCAGAATCTCAGAGTCATTTCAAAAAATTTTACGTTTAAAATTATTTCCACTTACGCACATCTTACGTAGGTTTAGTAACTGAACCCTTGTTAACTAAACACGTAATACAAACTGCACAGACATTATGTATACGTATTAACTACAACACTTTAATACTTACTTTCAAATTTCACTCCAACTGACATTTGAAGGAGGCAAGGAGGCGATGAATTTCGAATTCTCATTTTTGATTATTTAAAAAAAAGTGTTCTCAATGGTCGGGATTTGGGTAGTCATTTTTGAGATATATGTATTCATAAAACGGCAATATTCGAGTTTTCTGAGAAAAACTAAGTACGTGATCATGTTTAGAATGCTTAATATGTTGTCTTAAATATGTATTTTGATCAAAATCGTTGAAGCGGTTTTTTGTAAAATTATGCAGACAAATGTTACAATTTGGATTCGAAAAGCACTGTTATTAAACTGTTTAGCTGAAAACTGAGTACGACGTATTCTTCAGGATATAAACATTACCTAGCAGTTACATTTTTAACCAAATCGAAAATGGCGTTTTCGAGATATCTGTAGTTTTTAAAGTACCGTTTTCACCGATTGGGGTGAACATCGAATTTCGCATTCATGGTTTTTCACACTGTTTTTCAACTGTTTAGCTCAAAACTGAGCAAATGGTATTACTATGGATTTAAGCATTACCTGAAAGTAACATTTTTATCATAATCGAAAATGGCGTTTTCGAGATAGTTATGAGTAGTTTTTTAAAGTACTATTATTAGGGATTTGGATGGATGTCAAAGGACGCAGTCTTTTTAGGAAAAAACTGAGTTTGCTATCCAGTTAAGAATGACAATAGTACCTTAAAAATAAGTTTTTTTTTAAATCGTTTTTAACATTAACTCAACGATCAATTTTGGTTCAAATCGTTAGAGCCGTTTTCGAAAAAATCTAAATTTAGGCATATTTCGTCATATTTCGTAAAATTTTTATATGGGAGGTACCGCTAATATTAGGGCTAGCATATAAAAAAAAAACGTCCCGAGCGGGAAGCCCACAAACTCTAAATACGAAGTTTGAAGCAAATTTTAAGATTTAAAAACAGTCAACCAAAATTCGTATGCAGCTAAAAAACCAGCCGGCTGGATTTTACAAAATCTGCCAGCTAAATGTATATCAATCCAGTCAGATCTGACTGGAAAGCAGTCAAAATGGTAACGCTGGTTAAAACCCGCCCGCCGACGCTCACGCTTTGCCGCAGAGAGCGCAATCTCAACCCGTACTTCGACGCTCACGCTTGCCGTAGAGCTCGTTCTGTCAAACCCGCCCGCCGACGCTCACGCTTTGCCGCAGAGCGCGCAATCTCAACCCGTACTCCGACGCTCACGCTTGCCGTAGAGCTCGTTCTGCCCCCTCTAGATTGTAAGTTTAAGTATCGCTTCATTGTTAAGGTAGTATTAAGTATAATAGGAAGAAAGCGTTGAATAAATTGTACCTCTTCTCCAAAGTTTGTGTTTCTTTGGAAAGACTCTGGATCCGACGAGTTATACCTCAGCCTTTGACAAAAAGCACATCACAAGGGTGGGGAAAAAGATCCATCGAAGCAAGCAGAGAGGTCTCTATAAATAATACAAGAATACAAGTCTAAATACATGCTTCAATAGCAATCTTCTGTCTACCACCTACGATAAAACATCATCGAAAAATCGCACTATAGAAAATTCTATACATCAAAAATTAAGTACCTGGCTTTAAGACCGCATCGCAGTTTCATCGATTTTCCGCCATCGACTCTAAATCATCAAGGGCAATCCCCATATGGGTACAGGAGAGATTATGAACTTGATCTAACCATCTCATCCTGGGTCTACCCAGAGGACGCCTGCCCGATGGTACAATGTACGGATTTCATAGCACGTCGTGGGATCCTGGTTGGGAACATGCGTTTAACATGAGCAAACCAACGAAGCATGAACCGCTCCGTCCGGAGAAGTAGCTGCTCGACATTGAGTTCCTCACGTATTCTGGTATTTCTAATCCGATCACTACGGATCACACCAGCAATACTACGAAGGAATCTCATTTCGGCAGCTTGTATCCGCGATCTTATTCTTTCGGTCATTACCCAAACCTCATAACCATAGGTAAGAGTTGGAACAAACACCGAATTAAAGACTGACAACTTAGCTTTGACACCAAGTTCAGTCCTCCTAATAACAGAATGACCAAGCCGCCTCAAAATTAATCCAGCCTGACCAATCCCACAGGAAAACTCATAGCATCGCTGCTTCCATCACTCGTGAATAAGACTCTGAGATACTTAAACTTCTCCACCTATTTCAATGGGACTCCACTAACATGCAGAGTGCATTAAACAGGCGTTGTGGAGACGACCATCACTTCAGATTTATTTCCATCTCAGCTTCAGCACAAACGGCTAGAAACCGATCGAGTGCGCGCTGAAGTTAAGTTCAAGCCTTTTGCTTGATAAGTATATTTAAGTAACAATGGCACCTCTACAGCCTCCACACAAATTTGGCCGAAATTGGACACCAGGAAAACTAGTAAACTTCTTTGTATTAACAAAAACAAAATTAGCTCCGTAGTGGGAACGTTCTGAGCGACCTGTCTCTAACCGATATCTGCTGCATCAGCGCAAATTCGTTACAAAGTCCAACTGGCTTCACTGAGACATCAACACGCAATTACCTATTGAAACAAAATACCAATCCGAAGACAAACTGTCAACCCTTTTCGACGTCAAGTCTTAGAGCAGATTTGTATCAGCCACACTTAGAGAGTGGCTGTCAGAAGTTTCAAGAGGAGGAGGTTAGACTGTTTCGGTCATCTTCCTTATTCCCTAAGACATTTCGCCAACGGGAGGAGTTGAGTATATCGCGGTCAACTTCGTTCCGACATTTTAAACATTGCTGTCAAAGGCAATATATTGGGGGTTAGACTGTTTCCGTCACCCTTCGTCTTTGCTCTCCCTGAACGATATACCTAATGCAACACTTTTTCCGGTACCAAGCGGTTTGATGGTTTGCTTCAATCAAGCTCTTCTGGTATGGAGACATGGATGGAGACATAAGACCATCCATCCCTTTTCCAGTAGACAATCTCTCCACTGACTTTTTCGTCAAACAGAAGAACGGATTGATTAAACCATCCATTTCTGCCATGTACCAGTCTCTCTCCTCTGTCAGAGGCAATAGACAGGGGGTAGACTGCTACTTCCATCATCATTACGACCTCATAATGAAGTAGGATACACGGAGATACCTCTTTTTAAAAGAAATTCGCAGGTAGCAATAGAGTTCCCACTTATAATGTCCGGCCCATTCGTACTCCCCCTCCTTCGGTGGTATCACAATGGACCTACAAATCTTATCTAAGTGTGTCCCATTTTTTTTAGGACAGCCACCTAACCTAACAATGGCGTGCTGAGAGTATAGGTAACTTAAATCCCCTCATTATTGAGCCCTTTAAAATTCAAAGTTGAATACTTCCCTTCTACAAAATTTAACATCCCTGTTAAATTTACTTCAAAAACCAACTTTAAATGACTGAATCAGTGAACTCGACTTCCGGAATAAAAACACACATCACATGAAAGTCGGTGCGATGAAAAATCACCCCCGTAACATCACACATCAAATTCTCTCCATCCAAAGGGGGATCCTTGACTTCACAATAACTTCCGGACTGAGCAAATTGCCCCCAAGGGATTTTATCTCAACTGTATTTGTTAAAAAAAAACCTCAGCATCAGATCTGTGCTCTCGCACGTAAACCTAATGTAATGTGATTTCACTTACTCATTTATCCCAGCATTCCCTTTCTTTTTTTCTTGTCGACTCGGTGTCGAATTACACGCTCACCGCTTTCCCGCCTAAAGAAAAAAACATTTACTTTTTCAAAACTACGCCCAATCACGTTCACAGTTCAAATCTAATCGTGACCTGATTTCCTTCTTTTATTTTATATCTCACAACACGAGCAATGGCTTTAAATCAAGTGTCCAATAAATTGTTTCCAAATCGTGCTGTCAATTCGAAAGGCCTTTAATTAATGTGTGTCTCCTGAATTTTGATAGCGTTTAGTTGCCTCCGTTTGGCCAAAGAGATAAAAAATAAACTCAATTAAATTAAAAAAAAAAAATCGGTCCATCTAACAACAAAGCTACCACCGACCGACTTGCATGTCCTTTTATTTAAGCTTGGTCACTGTTTAAATTGAAACCCGAATCACGGTCATCCCTTTACTCCTCCGACAAAAGGGTTGCCAACGACAATTATTGCGTGTCGTCTGGCCTAAACCACCACCACCCAGTGCGGGTGGGGTATTTGTATAGCTTATTCAAAATTTGGCAGCGTATCCTGTTACACTAAACGAGCTCGAGACGCTTTGCATATTTAATACTCGTTCAGCTTTAATGCTGATATTTATTGTTCCGAAGTTGATACCGCTCGAAACTGGCTATTTCTGGCCAAGTGGCCATAGAATCCTTATACATCGATTCGATTCACCCAATTTACCTAAAGCGACTGCGAGGATGCCGAGAACATTGTATCGCTCGTTTAGGCTGGCAATACGGAAGGAACACTTTAATCGAGTTGAAGGACAACGGGTGTGCTAAGAGATAAAGATTCCTTAAGGAAATCTATATACACAAACATATACACTACACTACACAGTCACTAGGTATATAAGGTTTTTGTATTCGAAAGGACGTGTCAAGCTGTTGCCAAAATTACCCAAAAGTGATACGATGAATAATCAAAATGTCAACCATCGAATGATTGTATTAGAAGGACTTTAGCTTAAATTAGAATACATTAGGGGGGATATTAGGATAGATTGACGACGACGACAACGACGGGGCAAAAAAGGATGTAGGGCAGTGTTACGAAATGTTTTACATTGTTTTGAATTTTCGGACGAAGCGCACCGAGCGATATTGCTTTTGTTTGAAAAAGGGCTAAGGTTATTATATTCGAATAGCACGTATAGAAGTCCTTGATGAATCTGGTTGAAAAGATGGAAGGAGTGGGATTTATTTTCGTTTCATTGTTGTCATTTGTTCAACACTGTTTACACAGTTTGGTAATTTTTTGAAGCAAGCATTTTACTACGAGTTGGTTTGATGACGAACCATTTTTGCTTTATGACAAGTCGGAAATTCCTTTCTTTATAGCGGCCAAAGGAATAACATCGTTTGGTTAAGGGTGGGCGCAAATTCTCTACACGGTGGGTGCAGTAGCGCAGTGGTTAGTGTGCTGTACTACTGTGCGAGGGATCCCAGGTTCGATCCCCGGAAAAACATAAATTACATCTTAAACGTTTTTTCTACTGCGCCACCTCTCGCGAACGTCTGACAAACATCCGAGAGTATGACTGTCATGAAAAAGCTTCTCAATTCAGCCGTTCGGACTCGGCAAAAAATTGTAGGTCCCTTCCATTCGTCCCAAAAATAGAAACTCACACAAAAACGAATGGTTGCGAGAAGCTAGGCCTTGGGTGTCACCCGCCTGTTGCGCCACATATTTTTTATTTTTTTTTAAATTCTCCACACTGTTGCTCAAAGTTTTTTCAGTTCATATACGATTAACTGTCATTGTAGACATGAGGTGTAGGTCCATTGTAATAGCACACATAGGGGTGCGGATATGGGTGGCCAGACATTATAGGCCGGATTAGCTACATAGTAAGAGCCTTGTTGCTTGGGTTACCTCAATTGTTTGCATAATTTTTTCGTGACAGGTCTGCAGGAAAGAAGACTGAGAAACTGGAAACAATCTAACCTACTGTCTGATCCCAAAAGTTGATGGGGCGTGCAAAGCAGTCGCTCGTTACGACCCTGCAAGAGGGTTAAGGTGGCTTGCCTTTGAGAAGAATGGGCACTAATGCGGTGTTGGTGCCCAATTGAGCCATCTAGATTTCATACTGAATTTTCTGATAGATCAGGCGATCAAGGTTAAAATAACTGCAACCCCGGGTCCACTCGGGTTATTTTATCGGATCCAGGAGACTTATACGGAAGGAAGCTCGTAACGGAGCAGTTGATATTTCGGTATTGCTTGGTCGATTTTTATAAGTCACGGTAAAAATTAAGCAAACAGTGAATCTAGATCAGATGTGGTGGTCGTCTACTAATGAACTCACCCAAAACATCGGGGTGAAGCGCAATTTTGGAGTAGAAGCCAATGAAATTCACAATTTTTCGTCATTCTTGGCTATAGATTTTTATGTCGTCTAACGTCGTACTTGGAAAGCGGGTATGGGTATATCTTATCTATTGTCTGTTTACTGGACAAAGCCCACCTCCAGGATGGATCTTTGAATGAAATTCGGAGTCGGGTGACATGGCATGTGGCAACGTCTGGTTGAAACTACATGTTGGTCCAATCCATATCTTGTAATTAAGGCACTAAAATCTGAGCTATCATGTCACGATATGCAACAATTTTGACGACACATGGAAAAAACTGTTCTTAGCCTACTGAAATATTTTCTACCGAAAAGTCTCCGTACGACTTTAGTTCAGCTTTTGTAATCTCTATTTTATATAGCCTGAGATTTGTCCCAGTTCCCTTAAAGTCGCGAGGACTTAGCTAAATGGAAACATGTCTTAGGTACTCAATTTACTTAGTTTTAGTAGGTGAGAAGGAAACTCACCACTGTTTCACCCCACAGAGTGTGTGGTGAGCGTTCGCATCTGCGCCCACTTCGCGACCCTTTACTATATCGTACTGCGCATATTCTAAGCGGGGATGGGTCCTGTTGTCGTCATAGGGCAATATCAACATCTTGTTGTTAAATTAGATGTTAGGTCGGGAGAGCCTTCACCAGCTCTGGCACTGCGGCCTCTCTAACTGAGCCTATTGTGCCTTCCCTGGTGAGGTCCTAGAGCCATCTTTTGACTCCGGAGACAGTCAGGAAGATAAGACTCTTCTCTGGGGGTAAGTTAGCAAGTTTTGCTGTACTGACGATTTCTTCGTCAAGGACTTTCCTTCTGAGACGAAAGAGAGCCGGACATTCCACGAGAACATGAAGAGATGGTGTTTGTGTGATGAATGTTTTATACAATAATATGTGCAAAAAGATCAAAGTTTTTATCTATATTTTCTCCAATTTCTTCTTATCAATTTACGTGAAAAAAAGTATTGACAAACGAAGTATTCCTCGATTGAGTTGATGATATTATAATATTATAGTATTTTTATTCTAGTTTAGCTGGGCTTCTTGAACATATACATAAATAAATTTTACCAGAAGTGCATGAGTTAAAGGAAAATTTTTGTGAATTATTTGATGGCAATTTAGGAAGCACATCAGTATCACTGCATGTTAAAAGTGATTGCAAGCCCAAGTTCTTCAAGCCACGTCCAATTCCTTTAGCATTGAAAGAAAAGGTTGAGAGGGAAATTGATAAGCTTGTTGGTCTGGGGGTATTAGAACCTGTGAATTTTAGCGAATGGGGAACCTCTATTGTTCCTATTTTGAAAAAGTCTAGGGAAGTAAGTAAGGATTTGTGGGGATTTTAAGATCACCGTCCACCCGCAATTATTATTATTATATTGATAAATATCCTATGCCACGAATTGAGGAATTATTCGTGCAATTGCATGGTGGCGAAGAATTCACTAAGTTGTATTTGTCAATGGCGTAGCAACAGTTGGTTCTGGACAATGAGTCCAGAAAATTAACAACGATTCCCGCAACAAAAGGGCTATTTGGCTACACGCGTTTAGTGTATGGTCTGGCATCTGCGCCAGCAGTGTTTCTAAAATTATGGACGGGTTGTTGATGGGTATTAAGGGAGTGGTGGTTTTCTTGGATGACGTGTTGATTACAGCTCCAAATACACCGAAAGAAAAACGTTGGTAAAATCAAGCATGAACCTTATTTGATTTTGCGTCAACCAATGGGCATTGTCATTTCAACAAATGCGACATTGTCAATTTTTTATAAAAAAACATAACGGGTATTTTTGCATAAATCTATCACGCCATTGTCAATTTCGTGTTTAAATAACCACGTCTTAGGTTATTCGTATTAAAGCAAGCACGGTAAGCGATTGATTAAGCACGATCATTGTTGATTAACAAATTCAAAATTGTACAATGGTCGTGTTTCTTTTAACACGTCCATGCTTACTTTATCACAGGGAAGCGATTGATCAAGCATGATCATTGTTAATCAACAACGAAAACATTGTACATGTACATTTTTCGTGATTCTTTTACAATGCTCATGCACTGGATAGTGTTTGATAATGCATGAGTCATGACCATTGTTTATCAGCAATGGAAACATTGTAATGTTTTTGTGCTTCTTTTAAAACGTCCATACTTACTTTACCATTTTATTTCTACTCGCACCCAGCTGAAAATACTATTAAAAACTGAGAACTAATATTAATCTACGCAAAATTACAACATTTATTTACATTGGTATTTATTGAACTTTCATATAACAGTTTGACTTAAGGCTAGTTAACAAAATATGATAAATAATAATTAATATTTTACGAAGTACAATTATTATTTTATAAATAATTATATTTACCTACATAAAATGTGAGTGTTGTCTCGTACCGTTGGCTGGTGTTGACTTCAGGGTATTGAAATCCGGGTGTCGAATCTAAGGAAAATTTCAAAATTATGAGTGGTAAAAGTTTACGAGAAAAGAACTTACTTTAAATGGCGCTCACAATCTGGGGTAGACCACGGCCTCAACCAACCAGCGCACTAAAAAACAAAACAAAAAACGTCACTATACACTACAAAGAAAAATACACTGTTGACACTCGCTCGTAACGTAATGTACCTAGTACTTGCACTTCTGACTGAATACTGAAGATTTTTTCAAGAAAAAAGATGACCGACGCGACACCAACGAGGCAAACTGACAAGACAAATTCCGTTAAGCATGTCGCGACTGCGATGTTTGTGGTTGGTTTAACAAGAAAACATGTAAATTAACTACATTCGTGATAGTTCTACAATGTTTGTGTTTCTTTAGCAATGTTTATGCTTGGCTGCATTGTTATTTCAACATTTTCGTGATACATTTAACTGAAGTGTGATACTTTAACAAAGTTTCTGATTGTTACACGTGACCGCTTTACAACACGTCTTGGCAAGAATGTAGGTTGTGATAATGAGAAATATTTTTATAAAAACATGTCCGTAGATACTTTTAACATGTTCATGATACTTTAATAATAGTCAATGAAATTTTACCTTGAAAATGTTTGTGTTTAATTGCACTGTAATCGTTGTACTCCAACTACGAATGTGTTTAATTTATAAGAAATATGGTTGATTTTAAATTTATTGACCACGTTTGTGTTTAATCAAAAACACTTATGGTCAAATTAATTGTAAAGTCCCTAAGTTGTAATTTCATCCTGTTTATTGTTGTTTAACAATGAAATCAACAATTAAATTGTAGGTTAACAATGTTACCATTTTTGAAACAACTACAAAAATGTTCAAATTAAACATATCTGTGATACTTACGAGCATTTTAATCAACAACGCCAAAGTAGTTGTTTCAAACATGCAGCGTTGTTTGAATTAATCACATACGTATTTGATTTGACAATTTTAAGCCCATTGTTAGCTAACAACGAAACATTTTTGATTCAACCAATGTTTTTTCTTTCGGTGTAGGTAGGTCCGTGTCGAAAGGTTAAAGTACGTGCTAAAAATCTTGCAGGCCGCTGGATTTAAATTAAATAAGGACAAATGCAAGTTCCTATCCACATTAATATTCCTATAATACATTAATTATTTGGGTCGTATGATTGACGAATTTGGATTAAGAACTTGCCCAAAAAAAGATTAAAATTATTCAGGAAATGCAAGACCCCACATGTTTGAAAGAACTCCAATCGTTTCTGGGAGTTATACATTTTTATAGGAAGTTTTTGCCAAATAATGTAACAACACTTTGTGCACCCTTATACAGGGTTTTTCAATAAGAGCGCTACAAAAGTTTTTTTAAATAAAACAAAAACGGTATCAATGAAATTTTTTATTCCTGTGAAAGTATGTTCGATACCATTATGTATGGAACTCGATTTTTTTTGCATGGCCACCACGGGCACGCTTGCAGAAGTCCAGACGCTGAACCCAATTTTCGACGGTTTTCAAGCAAAAATCGGCCGATACTGCTGCAATTTCACGTTCGATATTCGTACGAAGTTCATCAATCGTCGCTGGCTTGTTGGCATAGACCATAGACTTGACGTAGCCCCACAGGAAATAGTCTAACGGCGTCAAATCGCACGACCGAGGCGGCCAAGCGACTGGACCATTTCGTGAGATAACACGTTCTCTTGGTTTCCAATAAATTGATTGTGACATTCGCTGTGTGGCTTGTGGCGCCGTCCTTTTGGAACCACATGTCCTCCAAGTCCATATCATCCAATTGGGGCCAAAAATATTCGGTTATCATTGAACGGTAGCGATTCCTATTCACAGTAACGTGCCGGTCTTCATCATCACGAAAGAAGTACGGCCCAATGACGCCGCCGGCCCATAAACCACACCAAACCGTAATTTTTTCGGGATGCAATGATGACTCATGGAGTACGTGTGAATTGCTGCCTGACCAATACCGCATATTTTGTTTATTGACGAAGCCATTTTTCGATGAAAATCCGAATCATTTTCAAGTTGTTGCTCAGCCTAATTCACGAACATACGACGCTTCTGGTGGTCAAGCGGCTTCAGTTCTTGCGTCAATTTAATCTTGTAAGGATGTAGGCCAAGATCTTTTCGCAAAATTCGCCACAACGACGTCACAGAGATGCCCAACGCTTGAGAATGACGTGTGAGAGACACATTTGGGCTTTCTTTAACTGAAGCCTCAGCGGCAGCAATATTCTCGACACTACGGGCACTTCTTTGACTCACTGGCACGAGAACATTTTGTACTGTGCCTGTGGATTCACATTTTTCCACTAGACACTCAATTGTTGATCTGCTAGGACGATTATGACGACCATAAATTGGACGTAGCGCTCTTAACGTTGAGGCCACTGACTCTGAATTTCGGTAGTAAATTTTAATAATTTCGACTCGTTGTTGGCTCGTATATCTTTCCATCATGAAATGGCAAACCATACTGAAGAGAAATGTCAAAAGAGCGGCAAGAAATTCGGCGTCGTTTACTGTCCCTGTCGCACTACTTTTATAGCGTTCCTGTTGAAAAACCCGTTATTTAGCTCTTAAAAAAGACCGCGAAATTCGCGTGGACAGAAGTGCATTCTCAAGCAGTTGACCGAATCAAAAAAGAACTTACATCCATAAGAGCCTTAGCGCATTTTGATCCAAAGTTAATCTGGGTGATCACAGAATCCGTCGTATTCGCAATTTTGCTAAGAACCCCGAAAGAACTATCACAGAATCCGTTGTAGTGGAAATTTTTGCTAAGAATTAAATTCGTAGCAAACATTTCCACTACGAAGTATTAAATTTTTAGCAAAAATGTCCACAACGACGGATTCTGTGATAGTTCTTTCGGGGTTGGTAACAAAATTCCGAATACGGCGGATTCTGTGATCACCCAGAATGGTTAAACTTACGGTGGATGCGGGTCCAATTGGTCTAGGCGCATTGTTGTCGCAAGTGTATGAAAATGGGTGTAAAAGGCCAATAGAGTTTGCGTCTCGAAAATTATCTGAGACAGAACAGAAATATTCACAGTTAGACAGGGAAGCTATAGTGATTCTCTTTGGAGTAAAATGTTTCCATCAATACGTGTACGGTAGAGAATTCACCTTAGTGACCGATAACAAGCCGCTGATGCATATTTTATGTTCGAAGAAGGGTATACCGCAAATGGCGGCTAACCGGCTGCAACGAATTGCGTTAGTTTTGGCAGGTTATACATTTTAAAATTGAATGTATTCGGTCAGAGGCAAATGTTGCCAATTATTTTTCTCGATTGCCGAGCGGAGAAACCGATACTATTGGCGGGCAAGTAGGTGATTCGAGGCAAAGAGAACATTTGCCAATCACAATAGACATGGTAGAAAGAGAATTGCAAAATGACTTATTCACCTTCACACTTGCAAAAGTTATGAAATTTATTCAGTCTGGATGGGAACAAGACCGGGTAGATAGTGAACTAAGACCGTACTTCCTAAGGCGACATGAATTAAGTATTGAGTCAGGCTGTCTGTTTTGGGGTTACCGCATAATAATTCCCTTGTCACTCCAGGCATCGGTCGTAGCTGAATTGCACAAAACCCGCATGGGCATAGCAAAAATGAAAACTATGGCAAGAAATTATTGCTGGTGGCCAAAGCTTGATATTGAATTGGAAACCGTTGTTAAATCCTGTGAATAGTGTCTGGCAACTGGAGCTGATCCTCCGAAGGGAAAACTAATTTGCCTGAAGAAGTATAGAGCCATGGGCTCGCGTTCGCATTTGATTTTTTTTGGGCCAATATTTAAGAGATGGCTTTTAGTAATAGTGGACAGCCATAGTAAGTGGCCAGAATGTTTGAATCACTAAGTCTGAGCTTATTCAGCTAAAAAGCAGTTAATTTATTAGTGCTGTGCTGACCATAATGTCTTGCAGTCAGTTGCTTGTCCTCTCTCGCATGAATCGCATACTAACTCTATTATATCTATTATTTGTTAAGTAATAAAGAGCCTGAATTAGAGAAATCGTTTACTTACTTGAGTCATCACACGCATGCTCCCGAAAGTCAGTAAGAAGTTTGCGGCATTCCTACCATCTCTCACCAGGAAATACTGTGGAAAACTTATTGGCGGTCTTACGGGCGCTTGGTGCCCCTTATACTGTGAAAAAAATCCGCAGATTTCGATCTGCGCAACCATAAGTTTTCGTATTTTGAAATAATAAATTCGTTACCGACAAAACTGCAATAAAACTAACCAAATGTGACCCCGCTTACAGTCTCACTCTTTGAGTATTTTGACGTTCACACAAAGTGTCACTGGTCACACAGATTGACACATTTTCGAGGCACTGCACCCCACAATAAAACCTCCTCTACACTCTCTTGTTTACGCCTGCTATACCTATCCTTTGGGCTATTCTATCCTATTTTACCCCAAACAAATAGTCTCACACCTTGCACCGACATCCTCCAGGAAACAAAAAGTAATCAACGATAAATTGAAATGGGACCATCACAGGTAATCGTTATTTATACACTCAATTTCGCAAAACGAAATTCATCCCGCCAACACCGTCCGCAGTTCGTCTTGGAATGCTATTCGAAATTCCCATTATCATTAACAACAATTTATACAGCCAAGAGAGGATGTATTCCACATATGCTGCTCTTCAGCAATGTCTGTCTAATCCAATCAACAACAAGGACTATATCTCAGCTTACAACTAATTACCGGGCAAAATACCATAGTCAAGGTACCTTATCCCTCAATACGTTACGTACCACATGCCAACGCTTAGGCATTTCGTATCAAATTCATCGATATAATAGGCAGGACGACGCTTACATACGCAACCAAATGTGTGTGCCTTAATTGAAGTTCCGTAGAACCCTCTTCTATCAAATAGAAATATCTAGTGTCAACATATAAACCTAGGAGGCAGCACCCTTCCCAATACATCTGTCTGAAGGGCAAAATGTTCTCTTTGAATTTTGACTTATCCCCTTTTGCGCCCAAGGATTCGTTTCAGAGATTTATTCGATTTACCCTTGTTCCCATATAAATATTCATGTAAGTTAAGTCCCATCAGTTTATCTCTGTCCTGGATTTGAAATTTAAAAAAAAAAATAACTACCAAATTTACATAGCGAAAAATATTTTTTTTTATCCTTTCAGGCTACTGGCCACTCGGAGTGACTTGGTGCAATATTTATGTCACGTGCGATGTGTTGGCCTGCTCCTCGAGCATCCTGCACATGTGTTTCATCAGTCTGGGACGATATCTGGGTATACGCAATCCATTGGGATCACGACATCGATCGACAAAACGACTCGCTGGGATTAAAATCGCCATTGTCTGGGTGATGGCAATGATGGTGTCCAGTTCAATAACCGTTTTAGGTGAGTATCTATCCACACACAGGAATTTGGTTTTCACACAATGATATGGATATCCTTTGTTTTTTTTACAGGAATATTAAACAAGTCGAACATAATGCCTCACCCGCGGGTCTGTGTGATAAATAACCGGGCGTTCTTTGTGTTCGGCTCACTGGTCGCATTCTACATCCCTATGCTGATGATGGTGACTACATACGCGCTAACGATACCCTTGCTCAGGAAAAAAGCTCGTTTCGCAGCCGAACATCCGGAGAGTGAATTATTTCGAAGGTTCGTAGATAGGATTTCTTTTTACAACTACCCTGCTCTTTATTCTTGTAATTGTAACCAATGGCGAAATTAATTGGCAAATTTGCTTAGATGATAGGATGTGCCATCTTTGGATTAAAATGGAGTCATTGGGGTTTATGGAAAAAAAAATCGGAGAGCAGTCAATTTTCGTAAAATCTCTGTCCTTGAAAAGGGGGGGATACTAATCCATCACAAGATCCCAGTACTTTATTTTCCATGTAATCGGTGTGCCAGAGGGATCCACCCTTTAATGGACGGGTAGTGAATAGTTCATTAGTAGATACTTACACTATAGTGAGTTTGCTTAACTCGCTTAGGATATTATGGGGTAGACATGTCGGTTGTGTCGTTGAGATTTATTAACGTTTTGGATAATTAGTGCGGGATGAGTTGGCGTGTACGGAATATTTCGTTGGAGATTTATAGTCGCGGAATGAAGTGATAAACAGCTTTGGGGGGGGTCTCCTTCAAAGTATCTCTCATAATAATGGGGTGGGCGCAATAATTCTTGAAATGCTCTCCCTTGTTGATGGCTTTTGAATGTGGTTGCGTTTTACAGTGTGTTTGGTGTGTAGATAAGATTTTGAGAATAGGTTTTGTTTTATTACTGCGCAGCATTTATGGTGGGCACAATGCGAGAGTGAGAGTGAGATAAAATGGGCACTAGTGAGTATATTACCCGAAGTGGGACATCTTTGTAGAAGTGGGTAATCAAATTTGTATTCATACGAGTTGTGGGTGCGGTTCTTCTATCTCGGGAGGACATTATTGTCAAACAACACTCGTGGGCACAAACCCTCGTGGGCTTTAGTGTTTTGGCAAGGGTGTAAGTGATGTGTCATGTGTGTATGTGGTGCAGTTTTGGAATAGCATGTCCCACGGTATTTTTTGACGGTTCTAATAAAAAGTGGGTAATGTTGATGTTGGAAATAAAATTTGCTTTAAGCAAAAGGAAACTCGTTAAGTCGTCAAAGCACTTTTCTTCTTAATAGTTCTGGTCCGCAGAATATCCATTAAGGTATCGCCTATAAGGAGCTGGTGTAAGTGTCTGTCTAACTATGCGGGGGAGTTGCCCTGTGTAGAAGTGTTTTGCAGGGTAGATGGATCAGGACACTAAAGTAACAACTTTTTGATAGTATACCACCTGTAATGGGATTCATTTTCGGGGTTAATTTTCACATCATGGCCTGTCGTCCAACTTATGATCTAGAGGTGTCCTCATTTTGGGCCTTGGTGGTTTAATTTTCTTGGTATAGTTGCGTAATGAAGTAGCTTTTTGTAAGTTACCGGCCACCATAACATAGGTCCCACTATAGCCGTGCATATCCAGAGTATAATTTTGGAAGATCCTATCCAAATGTTCCCAACGATTTAGCTGCAGAATTAGCCCCGGTGCGCACTTGCGTTTTTTAACGCGCGGTGCCGCAGCGTAACCGCTTTTGCATCTTAGCGGCAAAATTAGGCATGTGTGTGCACAGGGGCTTAAAAGGGTTTCTGATTCTTCTTTATAATGTGAAAGTCCCAATTAGTTTTTTGTGCTCTAGTACAAGTCTCAATTGCTTTGCGCTGTGAAAATTGTTTGTAAAAATTGCCGATTCTGTCACAGTGTCTAGTCTAGCTGTCTAGAGTCTTAAGAAATCAGTTAATTTGTTCGATAAGTAGTACAAGACCTTAACACTTCGATCTGTAGCAGTCACCTTCTTACAAGCAGTCTATCAGAAGCTATCAGTGGGGGGCTTAAACCACTTCGCCTTCGCCTTAGACTAACCGCCACCTGGAGAAGCTGACTACATCAGTCAACTTCATTTCGACACTTTGAACATCTCGTCAGAGGCAATATATTGTTTCCGTCACCCTTCGCCTTTAATCTCCCTGAAGGACAAACTCTAACCCTTCTTTTCAGTACCAAGTAGTGGGCGCAGTAGCACAGTGGTTAGTGTGCTGGACTACTGTGCGAGGGATCCCAGGTTCGATCCCGGGAAAAACACAAATTATGTACATTTTAAGGTTTTTTCTACTGCGCCACCTATCACGAACGTCTGACAAACATCCGAGAGTATGAGAGTCCTGAAAAAGCTTCTCAATTCAGCCGTTCGGACTCGTCATTCGTCCCAAAAATAGAAACTCACACAAACGAATAGTTGCGAGAAGTTAGGCCTAGGGTGTCTACCCGCTTGGTTGCGCCAACTATTTATTTATTTATTTTTAAGCAGGAGTATCGTTTGCTTCAGTCAAGCTCTTCTGCTCAGCACCAGTCTTTGTCTCGTGGACGAGTTGTCAAAGTAAATAAACCGGGGACAGATTGCTACGGTAACCCTCCATCCAGCAGACAATCCCTTCACTGACTTTTGGTCAAGCAGAAGAACGGATTGATTCAACCACCCATTTCTGCCATGCACCCAGTCTTCCTCCTTAGTGGTGGACTGTCAGAGGCAATAGAGGGGAGGTAGACTGCTACATCCACCATTATTATTACCTCCTAATGAAGTAAGATGCACTGAGATATCTTTTCGCAGGAAGCAATAGAGTTCCCACCTGTAATGTCCGGCCCATAATTTTTCTGACCACTTTTAGAAGATATATCAGAAGACTTTACACTTTAGACTTATAATATCAGCCCACCTACAAAATTCTTCCATTTTTCTCGGTCTGCGGTCGCGTTTTACGCTCTGTTGCTACTCCGACCAAAACTGTTGAATTCTATGTAGTTATTGGTCTATTAACTCGCCATCTACCTTGAGGATTTCTTTCGAAGGACTGCTTCGCGATGTTGTCCTTTGGTCTCCTCAACGTGTCGCCAATCCAGCACCACTTCCGATGTCTATTTTCTGCATTCAAGAGCTTTTGATCCGCCCTATGCCACAACTCATATAATTTGCGGCCATCTGCAGCAGTTTACGTATTCCTTGCAGCCCTCTCGAGATGGAGGTAGAGACTTTTTAGGTTTCACATGCATACAACACTAGTTACGGATTTGACATTGGATTCGAAGAGCCTTAACTTGGTGCGTATAAGCAAATTTGACTAGAGTTCCATTTTCATACTGAGGACAACATTCCAAAGGCACTGCGGGCTTTACTTATTCGGCTATTAACTCATCCAGATCCGTTCCTCCATCGGACAATACAAAAATAGTTAAATTGCTTAACCTCCTCAATGCGCGTCTGTCTCAGAATATTACTGAGTGGCGTCTATCGCCAGTAAAAAAAGTATTGACAACAGAAAAATTTCCTTGTCCTACTTTCTGCCGCACTTCGAAATAGTCGGAAAACTGTTCACTATAAGTTTAATTGAACCAGATTTTGGAGTAACCCTAGAAGATTCACAGTTTACCCGAATGTACATAACTAAAACATAAAGACATATTTTTGAACAACAAGGAAGAATCCAACGAGAAAGAATTGTAATAGTGAGTGGAAAAGAAAAGCTATTTTCGGTGTAAACTACCCTTCCTTTCTGAACTAACCTAAAAATCGACCCATCTCTCCCGACACGACTTTCATGGGAAGGCCCCAGCACTTTGCCAGCCTTTGATATACAAATAAACTCTGTGAGACTGTCAGTGAATAGTTACTTTGTTAGCGGACTGGACTAATAGTATTGACAGTTCTCTAAAACATAAAAGGAATAATTCCATCGAGTTCTGGATGCTCATGGTCATTTTATTCTGTCCTCTGAAGGAAGACTCGTTTCCATGGTGTTGTTGGCACGGTAGAGTGGTAAGGCACTTGACATCAGTTTCTGTTTTGCCACTCGACAGTCTTCTAAACCCTCTTTAAGAATAGTAACGATTTTCTAGACTTTCAGGTCTATGTCGATCAGGCAATTTACATTTCCTTCTTATAAAGGTCTGCCTTTGCTGAACCTTCTTGCTAAATAGGTCGTGTAGTGAACACGACCACACATACACAAGTCAATTACATGCCAAAGAGTAACATCTGTTGTCTAAGAGCTTGTTCCGCATTTCTGAAATCAATCGATTCTAAGATGTGTAGCTGAACACATCTAGTTGCTGCCCCGGTCATTACAGGTCGCTGTCCACTTTTGCTATCACCGGGGAGAGTGACAGCGGTTGCCTACAAGACATTCGATCAATCTATGATCAGAGTAGGATTCCTCTCTCAAGCCGTCCCACTTATCTGTTAGGTTTTAAGTAAAACTCGTCTTTCTCCTTTGACAGTTCTTTATTCACTGAGTACTTAGAAGCTAACTGACAATGATTAGACCTACATACTAGATGAATTATATAGGTACATATTGTTGACATGTATGCGTTGTATAATATAATACTTAAGATTATGTATAGAAATATAGAGTGGCGTGATACTAATTAAATAGACTTTATGTATTTAATGAAGCAGTGTTTTGTTATATATAATGCATGCATGTAATCTAAAAACAATTGTTATATAGAAATTATTATTGTTATTCTTAAACCCAACATGCCCTTTCTTTCAAACAGAAAGTATAAATATGTTTGTAAAATCATACATCATTTTTAAACATTATTATGTTTATTTAAAATTCAATACAATCAGTTAAATTATTATTTTGTTTATTTAAAATTCAATACCAACAGTTAAATTATTATTATGGTTATGTTTATTTAAAATTCAATACAATAAGTTAAATTATTATTTTGTTTATTTAAAATTCAATTAAATTATTATTATTATTTTTTTTTTTTTTTTTTAATTTAAAATTTTTCCTGATCTAAGTCTCATAGGAATTAACAATTCATTTTGCTCTACCGAATGTGGATCTAAAAAAGTTTCATTTAATTCTGTTTCGATCTTTGGTTCATCACTTAATTCAATATTAATTTGAGATTCTTCAGTATTGTCAGATTCGGCTTTAAGTGCAATTTTATTTTTCGGCATATTGTTGGAAGTTGTGTCTAAAATTATGTGTTTGCGATTACGTCTATAGGTTTTTCCTTCCCCGTTCGAAATGTTATATGAGCGAGGTTCTCTACACGGGCCTAAAATTTTTCCTGATTCCCATTTTAAATCTGGAAATTTTTTAAAAAATATTCTATCACCGGGTGATACTGCCGGAAGTTCCTTTGCATGTTTATCATAATAAGATTTTATCTTAGAACTATCTTTTAGCTTTTCTAATTCGAATTCATTTCGATCTACAACGTTTGGTTGTAAATGTTTGATTGTACTAGGTAACTGAGTTCTCAACTTTCTCGACATGAGCAACTGCGATGGCGAATACTTTCCTTTAGGTGTTGTTCGTTGATTCAAAAGTGCTAAATACGGATCAGATCCTGAGTCTTTGCATTTAGATAAAAGTGACTTGATTGTCTGTATTGACCTTTCAGCCAACCCGTTTGACTGGGGGTAAAATGGACTACTAGTAACTTGCTCTATTTCCCAGTCATTCAAAAACTTTTGAAATTCTTTTGACTTGAATGGTGGACCATTGTCTGATATAATTTTCTTCGGAATTCCATGTCGTGCAAATATTGATTTTAAATGCAGAATTACATTGACTGCTTTATTGTTTGTCAATTTTGCTATTTCAATATATTTGGAATAGTAATCTACGACAATAATATATGAGTCTTTTTCCCATTCAAAAAAATCAGTACCTACGGTTTCCCATGGAAGAGTAGGTATGGGATGTGGCAACAAAGGCTCCTTTGTATTACCTTTTCTATGTTTAATACATATGGGGCAAGACTCCACTAACTTGACTATATCGTCTGACATTTTTGGCCAATAAATCATTCCGCGAGCACGATTCTTCTTTTTTTAAATCCCCGGATGACCTTGATGAGTCATTTCCAAAATTTTTTGTCGCAACATTTCTGGTATAATAATACTCTCACCTTTAAAGAATAAATCGTTTTCGATATATATTTCATCTTTAATATTCCAAAAGCTCTTAACATCAGATCTTACCAAGCTTTTGCGGCTAGGCCAACCACTTTCAATATATATTTTTAGTTGCTGCAATTGCGAGTCCTTAGCAGACTCAGATTCAATTTCCTGCAATCTACTGTCAGAGATCGGATGGCAAGACCGTACAAATCCCACATGGATTTGAAGTTCTTTGTCTATGACGGATTCATCTGTACACGGTAA
The DNA here is from genome assembly GCA_949372485.1 of Cheilosia soror. NCBI lineage: Eukaryota > Metazoa > Arthropoda > Insecta > Diptera > Syrphidae > Cheilosia > Cheilosia soror. The sequence goes on along the minus strand of OX443562.1, from coordinate 16,850,130 downwards.
AGGAGCTCGTGAAAGTGTATCTGCTACCTGTAGGTCTTTACCTTGCTTATATACAACTTTAAGGTTGTAAGTTTGAAGCAATAGCATCATGCGCTGCAACCTTGCTGGCACATCAGCTAAATGCTTTTTAAAAAGCGAAATCAGCGGCTTATGGTCCGTTTCCGCAATTATGGTCTGCCCATATATATATTGGTGAAATTTTTTAGCCCCGAAAACAATCGCGTACAGCTCCTTTTCAATTTGAGCGTAGCGTTGCTGACACTCAGTCAAAGTCTTGGAGGCAAAAGCAATTGGCTTCTTGTTTTGAAACAAAACTGCTCCAACTGCAAACTTTGACGCATCTGTGGACAATACGATGGGTTGGTTTTCCTGATAGTAAGCCAAAATAGGGGGACAGACTACTAAGTCTTTTAAATGTTCAAATACTTTGTTGTGACTTTCATTCCATTCCCAAACACTATCCTTTCTTAACAAGGCCCTTAGTGAAGCTGTTTCTGCAGATAAATTTTGTATGTACAGTCCTAAATAATTTAACATGCCCAAAAACCTTTGAAGGTCTTTAACTGATTTTGGAGGTGGCATATCACGAATTGCTGTAATTTTTGACTGATCTGGACTCATACCCATTTCATTAAAAATGTGTCCGAAGTACTTCACTTCCTTTAGACCGAAACGACATTTATCTTTATTTAGTCGTAAGTTGACCGACCTTGCCCTTTCCAAAACTGCTTTTAAACGCATGTTATGTTCTTCTATTGTCTTTCCCCACACAAGTTTGTCGTCGATATAAACTATCGCTTCTAAATCACTAAATAATTCAGTTATTGTTCTGTGAAATATTTCTGGTGCAACGCTCAGGCCATATGGCAAACGCAGGAATTTGTATCTGCCAAACGGGGTATTAAATGTACATAATAGAGAGGATGGCTCATCTAATTGAATCATCCAAAAACCATTGCTGGCATCTAATACAGAAAAATAACGGGCCCCTGCTAATTTGGATTTTACCAGCTCAATATCTGGTATTGGATAATGGGACCTAAGTAAAACTTCATTTAGATTTCTTGGATCTAAACAAACTCTGAGAGATTTATTAGGCTTTTCTACAAGAACGATCGAGTTTACCCATGAAGTAGGGCCACTCACTTTTTCAATGACATTAAATTTTTCCATGCGAATTAACTCTTTTCTAAGCCTGTCATGCAATTTATATGGAACTTTTCTTGGTGGATCGACTACTGGATGACAATTTTCTTTTATTTGCAAGCTACATATATAGTCAAGACATCCTAAGCCAGCAAATAAATCCTCATATTCTTTTAAATAAAAGAAATTATTGTCTTTTTTAACTGCGCACACTCGCTTCACTAAACCAAATCGAATACAATCAGGTAAACCTATAATTGTAGGACACGAGTCTGAAATTATTATAAATTCTATGTTACGGTAAACCATTGTGTTTTGTTTCTGAAAACCACAAACAAAATTGCACTTTCCCAATACCGACAATTTCTGATTACCAAGTGTAATTAAGACTGTATCGCAATTTTTAAGATCTGATCTTAGTGAATTAAATACTTTTTTACACATCACATTTTTCTGTGCCCCAGTATCCAAATGACACTTTATAGGGAGTTTATTAATACTTAGTTCAATAGACCAATCTTCATGGGTATTGGTATTGTTGCAAATTTTCTCTTTACATATGCCAACAAAAAAACTATCGCCACTCTCACAATCACTACTAACGCTCTCATTCAGCCCAATTGCTTTGATTGATTTAAATTTACACATTTTAGCAAAATGATTCTTAGCATTACAATTAAAACAGACTGCTCCCATAGCGGGACATTTGCTTTGATGTTTTTGGCCACATCTAAAGCATATATTGTAGGAATTACCTGATGAAGTAGATGGATTTTGACCTCTAGTATTTCCTCTCTCCTGTAAGTAGCTGCTTTGCTTACTATATCGCTGCTGTTGATGTATACTACGGTGGCTTGATGATGACCCAGCTCGTTGTTGTTGCTGCCATGGTTGCTTATATTGTTGTGAAGATGTAGACCGCTTGACAAAATTAATTGGTGCCTCTGCTGCTATCTCCCCATGTGACATATCCGATGCTTGTGCCTTACCCAGTAAATACGATTTTGACTTTTGCACAGCAATTTCCAGTGTTAAATTGTCGGTGCTGAGAAGTTTTTCCCGTAAGCAATCATCCTGTAGTCCAATGATAAACATATCTCTCACCATTGAACTTTCATCATGGTATTCACATGACGACACGATTTGTTTCAGTTCCGTCAAGAACTGATCTAGACTTTGTGCAGTTTTTTGACGACAACTTAAAAACTTGAATCTTTCGTATATAAGATTTTTTTTTGGTTCGAAGTACTCATCAAACATAGTAATTACAGATTTTAAAACCTTCTCAGATCCATTTTCAAATTTAAATGTGTTGAAGATCTTTAAGGCGTCCTCTCCAATTGTATGCAAAAGAATAGCGATTTTTCTTGAATCCTCTTTGCCATCCAAACCTGCCGCAGTTAAATAGAGTCCAAAACGTTGCTTCCAATTTCTCCAGCATAACGTTTGATTGGAACTTGTAAGACACAAAGAACTTGGTGCTTTTAATGCTTCCATTTGAAAACTATCAAACTATGTATTTTCTTGAATTGACTGTACTTTGCATGCGCGTGAGCTTCAATCTGACACCATGTTAGGTTTTAAGTAAAACTCGTCTTTCTCCTTTGACAGTTCTTTATTCACTGAGTACTTAGAAGCTAACTGACAATGATTAGACCTACATACTAGATGAATTATATAGGTACATATTGTTGACATGTATGCGTTGTATAATATAATACTTAAGATTATGTATAGAAATATAGAGTGGCGTGATACTAATTAAATAGACTTTATGTATTTAATGAAGCAGTGTTTTGTTATATATAATGCATGCATGTAATCTAAAAACAATTGTTATATAGAAATTATTATTGTTATTCTTAAACCCAACATTATCGATAGTAGAAGTCTAGATAGGCACCCTTATCGCACTTACATACTTCAGATTTATTGCATCTTCCGATAATCTACACGTGAAAGTCCTGACTGGAGATCTTCTATGTAGCGAGTTTATCCTTCTCATATACGCCCCAGATTTAAAGGCCGAGGATTGGCAAGCAGATTTATTATGGCTATCTATAAGTCATCTAGATATTGTTGCAACACTCCAATTGGAATTCATCATTCCCTGGCCATAGTCCAAAAAGGCAGTACTCTGACACGATGGTGTGTTCTTCTAAACCTGTAAAGTTCAGCCGCTCTATTTTGATGCGACTGCTAATTAGTATATCCTTTTGCTCCCTCCTTTTTGAAGCGCAAACAGATTTTTATTGCAAAAATGGCTACATTCATGAAATATAATATTTTGTACATCCCTTTCTTTCACTTCTAGACTCGGTGGTCGCTTTGCAATACGTCCCCAGCATGGGCAACAACAGCTTAACAATACCTACAGCAGCAATAGCGGTGGTAGTTATAACAAATTCCTTGGTGATTCGAATCGAAATTTCAATAGCACCCCCAGCTCTAACGACTTTGCCAAACAACAAAAACCTCATCCACTGCATCTGCACCGGCATCATCATCAAATACAGCAGCAGCAGCAACAGCAACAGCAGCAGCATAGTAAAAAACATCAAAGAGACGCATGCGTTGGCCGTGCGGGTAGCGTGGGTGGTAGTATTTCCAATTACCGACGGGAGAGTAATCAAAGTAGCGCCAGCCTACGATGTAGTACCCCATCATCAGGACGATGCATCAAATCGCCATGTATATCACAATCACAATCGCAGCAGAGCAGTATTTACTGGAGATCTCAGGGAAATCAAAACGTCACTTTAGATAGGTATGTAAAATGTAATCAATTACCTTAGTTATTCTTACTTATTTGACTGCATGGGGCTGATTTTATTTCACGCACGTGAGACTCACTTCACCCTATACTGCATACATAATTATATTGAACCGACCGACAGCTCCTGCAAGGAGAAGTCTTGTATTTTGCTTTGGCCCTCCAATGATACTTATTAGCCTTGACACTTTTTACATGCATGATTGTAACATCATATCCTATGCAGCCTGCTCTCTGCTGTCTCTGTCGATCAAGTCACAATTTTTTTTTTATTTTATTATTTATTTTATTGACGTTTTACACTAAGTTGCTAGGATACTACAATGATATTAATAGATGGCTCTTGAACCTAGATGTAGACTTTCAAAACCCGTTTTGGTGATTGGTACCTCCAGGCCGTTTCAATTGCTGGTTAAAATCTATATTCGACTGCCCATGGTCTGTTATAAAGGTCCATGAATTCCACGCTTTGCAGTTTCGCCACAAACGAGTCTGTCCCCCAACCTAGAATTTAACACACTTAAAAAAACACACATGATCCATATATTCCTGAGTTAGGAATAAGGGAACTTTCTTTGACACTTTCAATTATCTTCCATTAGCATTTCTATTAGCGCTCTTGGTTCCATGTGAAAATTAAAACAAAATGAAACCCATCTTGGATGGAAGAGACACCTAACGGTTGAAATTCAAATTGTTGTGTCATTATTTAAGCTACGATTACACGGCCATTTTTTTGAGTAATTTAAATGTCGCTGTGACGCGACGTCAGGAAAAAATGTCGCATAAAGAGCGACATTTAAGCTACGATTCGTCATTGGACATTTGCGAAAAATGGCAATCACACGAAATGACTATCATCGTCATTTTTGTCCCAAAATCAAATGACAGACACTGCGAGTCATTTAGAATTTCCCATTGGGATGACATTTAAATGACGAGCGAAAAAATTACGATCACATGGCAATGACTTGCCTCATCAAAATGGCAAATGTCACCTTTCCTATTATTTCGCCTTCGCGTCATTTATCTGTTTTGCGATCAGATGATAATGTCTTTTTTCTTTCGGCGAAGACGCATACGTGAAAGAAATGAAAGGAAAAAAAATTTGTATAATAATAAATAAAAAATGTCAAAAAGAACTTTTAGGATGATGGTGGATATTGCGAAGACGGCGCGGGCGTTTTTAGCAGCGTGTGTGCTGGAAGAAGACGATCTTGACTACGAGCCAATGCGACGAAAGCGGAGTATTTGCCAAAAGAAATGGTTGAGCCGTCGAGAGAAGACTCGATTTTGTGCTGGATTACTACTCGAATTACGCGAAGAAGAACCTGAACCATATCGCAATGTCCTTCGTATGTCAGCCAATCAATTCGATTATTTGTTGGCCTTCATTTGACTGCCTCAGTCACCACCAAAAACCTCTCAACGAGGTAGGACACCCAAATTCGCAAGCACCAAATAATTATGCACGACCTACCCCCAATTCCTGTCTAATCAAGGGATCTCTATTCCATTCGAAAATCATCGACCCCCATTCCTACCATGGAGGTCACCTTTCCCTAGTATAATATGGCTTCCATAAACTCTTTTCTGTCATTGTCCCTCCAAGGTAAGACGGGTCCAAGATGGATAGAGGGACTGGATCTGGCATTTATGGAGAATCGCCTCAAGCGAACTTTTTTCAGTCAGCCTAGGCAAATACTCGTCCATAATTCCCCACATGTAGACTATGTCTGGAGAGCGACGACACCTCTCTTCACTTTCTCACGGAATGTCCGGCTCTCTTTCGCCTTAGAAAGAATGTCCTTGGCGAAGAAATCATTAACCCAGCAAATCTGAAATATCACCAGAAAAGATACATATACTTGTCTTCCTGACTGTTTCCGGAGTAAAAAGATTGCTCTAGGACCCACAATATGTCCCTTTAGAGAGACCGCAGTGCCAGGGCCCAATGAAGGCTCTCCCGACTTAATATCTAATCTAACTCGTCCTTTCACCACGAGACAAAAATAAAAATGTAAGCACAGATAGGTAGAAAAATGGCATGGCAAGAATTTCGAGCCCTGCCATTTTTTGGAGGCTGAGTTTAGTCATTTGTCCTAGGCGTCATTGAAGAGCGATCACACGACCATTTTTTGCGCCATTTAAGGTTTCGTCGTTTGACGTTTAAGCGTCAGAGAAATAATTTGGAATTTTTCACCAGAGAGCGTTTCACCGCTGCGTTTGACCGCCGCGGTGAGCTCAACGCGGCGTTGACAACGCGCTCTGTGTGACAGGGGATATGTATTGCAGTATATTACAACGCGGCGTTAAAACGCGCTCTGTTTGACGGAGCCTTTAAATGTCTCTAAATTCATGTCATTTGGTCCGCCATTTTTCTACTCATTTAAATGACGCCGAAAATATTATCCCAAAAATGGCGATCACACAGAACGACATTTAAATGACTGCTTTGTGACGCGATTTTTACGTCAGAGCGTCATTTAAATGACTCGAAAAAATGGCCGTGTAATCGTAGCTTTACAATAGATTTTCTAATTTACTATACGCTCTGAACCAGGAGAGTTAGGGATAATGTTGGAACCAACGCTAAATTGTCGACTCTCAGTCCAAATAATATGTCAATGAATTAGCACATTGTGTGACTTTATTAACACTCATAAAATCAGTCGTTTTCGACAGAGTGACAGTGATGGAATTTTTCTCCTTAGCGAATAATGTCCCGTATGACATATACTTACATACGAACTTAGATGACGCTACAGTCCGGGCTAACCACCTCCAGTTGCGCATTTCAAGATGGTTGAGGTCCTCCTCCACTTGTGCGTGCCACCTAAGGCGAGGTCTTCCGTGTTGGAATTGAAGACTTTTCGGGCCGTATAGCGTTGCGTACTATTCTGACCAGGTCGATGTCACTGTACAGTTAAATCTCCTCCTCCAAAGCACGTCAACGCAATCTGGACCGAAAATCACTCGAAGAATTTTTCGTGCGAAACGACCAAGAAGATCTTCATCCGCCTTTGTTAACCTCCACGCTTCTGCGCCATAGAGTAGGACTGGGATGATGAGGGTCTTATATATAGTCTCCTTAGTGGCCTTTTTAGGCCAAAGAACTAGCGGTTGACAAGTGTTGTCATTATCAGAGTTTATAGTGGAGCCAAGGTAGACAAAGTCCCTAAACACCTCAAAGTTGTAGCTGTCTATCATGACATTCTGTCCGATTCGTCGATCTAGTGTGTCCCTTCTTGCTGACAGCATTTATTTGGTTTTGCCCTCAAAACCCATTTTTGCCGCATATGTGTTAATACTCGCAAACGTCGCAGTGACAGCTATCTGAGTTCTGCCAAGTATGTCAATGTCGTCGGATAATTATGCCCCCTGGTGTTGGCTTGCGAGTTTCGCACAATTTTCTCAAGTATGATGCTGAAAAGTCACATGACAGCTCAAAGGACAAGTTTGACGTGTCAAACGTTATATCGCAATCTAATTTTTAATACGTATTAAAGGGTTCTCTACAAAACCTGCAGTTGCGGGTACAGCCATTTGGCGTCAACAGAAATTTACTTCAATCAGACTTTGAATTTATTTAAGTCCTTTCGTATTTTAAACAAGTCGTCTACGTTCATCACCTACAAATACCTACACCATAAAATTATGAAAAAAAAAAAAATATTTCACACAACGAGAAATGTCTTCCTTCTGTTCAACTTTTCATAGAACCTGTCCCAAAAGTGTCCTCGTCTTCAAATAATTTATTCCAATTTCAGGATTTCGCATAAAGTCTAGCTCTAGCATCCTTCAAAGTGCAATAGCAAATGTATAACCGCGCACCAGAGCTATACCAGTATAGAACTTTCAAGTGAAAATGTCTTGATTTATGATCCGGGAACGGAGAACCATGTCGTTTGCAGTTAATTAAAGTGTTAATTAAATTGTTACATAAATTGAAGCTGTCCCTGCGGCTGTAATACACCACTGCCTCCGAAAAATACAGGCTCGTCGAAACGGTCTCTGTATATGCGGAGATGGGAAGAATTCATGGTTAGGCTGTCGACTTTCATGGCCATAAATAACATTCCAGGATGACATTCGAAAATGCCATTTAAGCTTAAAAATACAATTTTTAAGGATGCTTCGTGCCGCTATACGCACGGCCCAGAGTAAATGTTTTATTATTCGTTTATATGCAGAACAATTATGGTCGGCAGTTGAGGTTTTTTTGTTTGTTCGGCTTCACGGCTTGAGATGTTGCTGTTGATGGTTGTTTATGTAGATGGCTTTGTCATAAATATTTTAATGAACAAACTTGGATATTTATTTCTGTAAAGTGCAATTATTTGACTTGGGTTAATGAAAACAAGTAATAAACAATGGAATTCATTTAATAATACATATTTGCAAAATTTTTTTTTTTTAATATTACTCATATGCGCGCCGCTTTATAATCAGCGTGAGTGAAAGTGCAAGGAAGAGGCCTTTTGACCTTCGCTAATTATAAGGGCAGCCAAACAATTCGGCAAAAAATTAACTCGTGCGTCGTTCTGATGCCAGGGCATTGTCCGAGTCTTAGGTATATAACAGATCCCAAAGTACGCAGTATACAGTTGGAAACAATCTCATCGAGACCTTTGACGTCAAAAAAGGATTTAGACAAGGTGATGCGCTGTCATGTGACTTTTTCAACATCATACTTGAGAAAATTGTGCGAAACTCACAAGCCAACACCAGTGGCATAATTTTCCAAAAGTCTGTGCAACTACTACCTGGCATACGCTGATGACATTGGCATCATTGACAGAACCAGCTGTCACTAAGTGCATTAGCAAGTATTAGCACAGAGGCGGCAAGAAATGGGGTTTGAGGGCAAAACAAAATACATGCTGTCAACAAGAAGGGACACACTTCGATACATCGACGAATCAGACAGAATGTTACGATCATTGACATACTATACATGGACTGCTAGTCAAATGTCAGTTTCATACAAACCTGAGAGGAAGAATGAAGTAAACATAAGCACTACTCCTTATTTCAACCTCTGCGCGCCTTTGCTATTTTTTTTTTGCATAGAACACAGTGCCATCCATTGTAGAAACATTGCAACTACGCAAAAATAACGACTCATTCAAATTATTTCAAACGATCTATAACAGATGGCAGTATGGCACACTTAGCACACAAACCTCGACACAAACCAAATCGCACGAATTGCTCGATGACATTTGAGTGTTTTCCTTTCTCTCCGCCGTGAACCAAAAGAACTAGTGCTTATTTTTGCTTCAACGGAAAATTGGCTGCTAGCAGTGTATAGTATGTCAATGGTTACGATAGACAGCTACAACTTTGAGGTGGTTCGGGACTTTGTCTACCTCGGCTCCGCTACTCTGAAAATAACCTCACAGCAGAAATCAAGCGAAGAATTACACTTCTTGCCAACCTCTGTTTCATTGGCCTAAGAAGGCAACTATGACTAGTAAGGCCTTATCAAGAAAGACTAAGGAAGCTGTATGTAAGACCCTCATCATCCCAGTCCTGCTATATGGCCCAGAAGCATGGACATTAATAAAGGCGGATGAAGATCTATTTGGTCGCTTCGAACGCAAAATTCTTCGAGTGATTTTCGGTCCAGTTTGCGTTGATGGGCTTTGGAGGATAAGATTTAACAGCGAACTCTACGAGCTTTACAGCGACATCGAATTGGTCGGAAAAGTATGTATCATTCGACTGAGATGGCTAGTAAATATAGGAGAATGGACACCAAATCTCAGGCCCGAAGAGTCTTCGATTCTAACTCAAAGGGGCCAACGCCGTAGAGGAAGACCTCGCATTAGGTGGCGCGTACAAGTGGAATGGGGACCTCAACCAACACAAAATGCACAATTTTGGATGCGGTTAGCGAAATATCGGGCTAAGTTGAGAGGCGTGTTTTTTGAGGCCATCTAAGTAAGTAAGTAAGTATGATGTTGAAGAATATCAAGGCATCACCTTGTGGATTGGATTTACAGAGCCTATCTCCTTTTAAATCAATGGTAAGAAAGTTAAACTTCTATCGGAGCATAGAAAAGTCCTTTCAAAAACACCTTCCATACTGAGTGGCCTAATGAAATCATATAACATGGGAGAAACCTGAAAAGGAATCACTCTTATTTCCCCGGCAGTACGCCTTTCATTCGTCACAGATCTGTCACAGCAATCACCGGGCATACAGCTTCCAAACAATTTAAGTACCTACCAGACACCAAATAGTATTTAGTATTCCCGCCATAGTTGTAGGAACTAAAAGACTCTATTTTGCATGCTGAAAGACTATCTGAGTCTTAAAATATACCCAATCCGAGCTTAATTTTATACCCAAAGCAAGCTAATAAAACTACACTCAACCTTCAAAGATCTAAAAATTACCATTTTGACATCTTCTATGCCCAAAACCTCTTTAGGTACATCCCGACTCACTTGTTGACGTTCTGCGATTTTCTCAAAATTGGTTAAGTTAACACACAATAGCGGTCGTCGTGTTAACCCCATCAAAACTGCGAGCTGATTATTTTTACAAGAAACTACAAAATTTCAATCTTCCCGCAACTCACACTTAGAAGATCCTTCTTTATGCTGTCAAATTGAGCTTGCTACTTGAGAATCTCAAGTTGAGATTAAAGTTGGAGTGAATGGTAAAATGTAAAGAGCACGTGGCGCAAAATGGCCCATATTATTTGGCTGTTAGTTTTCTTATGAATGAAAAACTTTAGTTCTGGTTTTGGATTATGTTTATTTGGCGTCTTCAATTTTTGTTCCATAAGTCAAAGAAATAACATCGGCTAATGCTGGGTTTCCACTTGACGATTTGAAATTGACAATTGACGTATTTTTATGCCAATTAAACAATTGGCAAGTGGAAATAGCGAAAAATTGCTTGTCAATGAATTGACTAACATCGTTTGTGTTAACATGCAAACCAGGTATAGCTTCATTGAGCAGGGAAATCCCTCCTGCTCAAAGGTGTCATAGTATTAGTGTAGGTCTGCACATTGCAGCTCGTCAAGTGAGTCAGACGTATTGAGTTGAGATCGCAGTACGTATCTGATTGCAAGGGCGCTTGGCGAGTTCGCGCAGTGCACATTAAAATCTAGTTAATATTTGTCAATAAATGACAAAGAAACCACTGGACAAGTGGAAATAGCTGAATTGTCAAGCAAAATGTCACTTCGTCTATAATTGACAGTGAAAATTAATTGGCATCGAGTTTATAAGTTGGTCAATCAACTGACAAACAATTTTTTCCCAATAATATTGGCATAAGTGGAAATGAACTGATGGTGGTTTCGTTCAATGACATAAACACGAGAGCTGTCAAACTTCGTCAATCAACTGACATGTGGAAACTCACCTTTAGTGCCCGCCGCTGAAATTGATGACCATTCGGGACCGATTTATGGATTTTCCATCACTCTTGCCAGAACTTCCGGAGTTAGGTCCTCGGATTCTTGGCGGATATTCTCTTTGAGGGCTTTGAGGCTTGTTGACATAGATTCGTGACTTCGAAAAACCTCACAAAAATAAGTCTGGTACGGTTAAATCAGGCGGTCTTACCGGCGAGTGCAAATCGCCAAAACGATAGATTAGGCGACCCAGAAATGCAGCCCTCAGCATTTCGCTTGTGGCTTTTGTAGTATGCGCAGTTGCTCAATTGTATTGGGACCACAAATTTTCCGGTCCCTATTGATTCCATTGTGGGAGGAAAAAGTCGTTAAATGTGGCACTGTAGTTCTAGCCGCCCACAGTAGTTGTTTAGCCCGCGGTGTTTTCGAAAAATAAGGCCCGATGACTCCTCCAGCGCCAAAAGCACACCATGCAGCAATTTTGAGCGTGTGTAATGGCTCTACGCCGATTTTCGGTACCCCAGAAGAGATAATTTTGCTGCTTATTCAAGTCATATCCACCAGAGACGGAAATGGGCCTCGTCGCTTATGATGACTTTCGATGAAAAGTTGTCTAGGTCGAGCTTTAGGATGGCTTGAGCGTAGGTTACAAGCTCTTGGCAGTCAACAGCTAACAACTGATGCAGTGACTGCATTTTGTAAGGGATCGTCTTACATTCCTGTACATTTTGTAAAGTCTGCCGATTGATGCTCAAAGCCCAATTGTGTGGCACGTCATCTGGTCGATACGCCCGCCGGGGTCCTCTGCGACATCTTTAATCACAGCTGTGACTTGGCAGCATCTCGTTTTGTCCCAAACTCTTCTAGGCGAGCGGGTAAGTGTCGTAGTGTTTGCATACTTTGTGACGGACGCCCGGGAAATTTGCGTTGAAATTCATACTGCGCCAATGTCATATTGGCAGTATGAATGTCCCGACAAATTATCCCGAAAAAAAGTCAAAGCAATTATTCCGCGTTCTTCAGGAGTAATAGCGATTCATGTCGTGTATTTTATATCTTTTTCCTTCACAAATGCCAAAGTATAATTGACATTTGCCGCCATTTGCAAAAATTGTAAGGTAGAGTGATGATTTGTAGAAGCGCGAACCCATAAATTTTGGTCGAAAATCGTCCCACATTCGATTTTACTTAGAGCGCCTAAATAAATCATCACAAAAGTTACATATTTCACTGGACTACCTGACTGGCATTCAGGATACGCACCGCATGTTATTCGCGTAACGATTTGTTGATTAACTGGATTCTCCTGTGGCAATAGGTCTCTGCCAAACATCGTGCAGGAAAAAAATTTACTATTGCCCCATATTTACTCAAAATGTACCCCTACTCCGCCACACGACGTGTCACACAAACAAAAAATACAACTGTGAACAAAAAAAAAGGAAATTCATCCTTGTCACCAGTGCCATGGTCGTTCGCAGTGAGGCAAAAAAAAAAAGTAAAAATGTTCCAAATCCGTTGCCAGTAATAGAAACATTACCCTGACAAATGTCGCCGTTTCCCTGTCCAGAAGGTACATGTCGCTTTAACATTTTTGACAACAACACACAAGTCGCCCCGATGACCCAACACCACTGTAAAATTTCACAGGACTAATGCTCACACAATGGCAATTCAACTTTGGGGTGACACACTCTTGGACCAATGTCAAATGTTCCGGAAAAGTTGGACCGCCTCAGTGTTGTGTAGCCTCTCCAGCAAATTAATGAGTTGAGTAATTTGCATAAAATATCGCCCAGGGACGAAAGCGGAACACATCCAGTGGTGTCAACTCAAACTCAAGTATCCATTCAAAGCGAGATGAAGGAGCAGTGCACATGGCGTGGCAAGTTGCGGTCATATTCAAATGTGCGATGTTTCTGTTGGTCTGGGCAATAATGTTCTCTCCTCAAGTAGGGTCCTGCTAGAGCTGGTGCTGTAATCAAGACTGATGTCGGGGGAGCGTGACATGCCCGATGTTCTAGTAAAAATGAATATGTCATCAGCATCACGCTGGATATCCTTTTCTCAATGAGTGTGTTAGCGATTTTTTTTTCTTCTTTGCTTTTGTTGGCTTTACAATTTACATGTAATCCTGTAAGCTCGCACACTCGTCCATCGTGTATGATGTTGGAACGCTACGTAGCCTAATGAATATTATGAGTTTGGTTAGGGTGGGGGGGGGGGGGCAAACTTTGCACTTTGCGCCTGTCAGATATTTTTGAACAAATTTCGGCTACAGTTACAGTTTACAACAGAATACATAGTCGCCTTGACCCGGTAGTAAGTATTTGTATGATGGAGTATCCTTACGTGGAATGCAATACTTTTTACTTCAAGGCAGTGTGAAATTACAGAGCCTGTGCGAACTTAATAATTGGAATAAATTAAAGCGCGGAAGAGGCTACGGTGCATTAGATATTCATTGGAGCAATAAATTAATAGTACGAGAAGCTTGAAAAGTTTATAATCATCCTGCTGATTGAAGTGGTGGTGGTGCGTTAATCAAGCGTTCAATTGGTTGAGGCTTGAGGGTTTACTTTGATTGGGCGAGTGATGGAATGAATTTTACTTCTAAGAGACGCATGACAGTGCGAAAGACGACGCAACGGTTTGTTTGCAAAATATCTAATTGGAAAACTTTGCCTACAAAATTATGGCATAGAGCGGTTTTTGATTTATTTTTGTTACCCGCGAGGGGGTCCAACACGAACTAAGTGCTTTGTTACCCCAGGCGGTATATGACCCACTTTAATAAAAAAAAATCACCCGTGTCACTTAAAATAAAAATCTTGATCTACGATTACACATGTCACGTGTCATTGGCTGGTATGCAAAAACGACAGTAAATCTAATATAAAGCATTTACTGTATTTTATACATTCTGCCCACTGTGGTCATTCTGTGTGACCGCCCGCCATTCGAAATCACACCGCGTGACACAATTGACAATGACTTAAATGTAACTAGCTATTGGCTGTACGTGGGTAGGAAGTAGACCTCTAATATACAATCATGCTGTCTGTGTAATCGTATGTCATGAGCCGGCCGGTCACTCGCCTCTGTCATTCAGCTCCATATCACAGCATGATAAAGTGAGCATGTCATGGATTTTAGGGCACAAAATCAAATTATGACAGTCGCATAAATGCACGATTGACACTGTGTGATTGGGTGTTAATGGTCGTTGATACGCTCACAAATCACACGGTCATACTCATGACAACATGATGAGTAAATTTTCCTGACGTCAGCACATACCACATTTTCAAAGAGTTCTTGTTAATGGACAAATTAAATCGAATGTCCTGTTGATAGTTCTACCACACAGATTTTTTTTTATCATGGGGTGGGTGTACGCTGAAGACCATCTCCCAGTTAAAGAGAGGTGGCTTGTGGTACTACGCGCATTGGAATTTTGAAGAACTTGTGCGAGAATTATCCTTTAAACCCTGTCTTATGGATATGCCGTCTGACGCAATGACACCAGAAATCCTACTGCGACAAAACGACCATGTCAACTTTCCTCAGGCAACGGAATGGCTTCGGCCAGACTCTGAGTCAGGGAAAGAAAACCATCGTGTATTCACGGATGGCTCTAAAACCGGACAGGGGTCTGGTTCTGGAGTCTTCGTGGAAAGCGAGCGCATTAGACTACACTATACACCCCTTGGGTAACCATGCGACTATCTTCCAGGCGGAGATTTTCGCTATCCTTATGGCTATGCTCTATATTGTGACAAACAGGTGGAGGGCTAGAAGCATATGCGTTTGCAGTGATAGCCAATCTGCATTAAAAGCGCTGCTCAACCCTCTTACTTCGTCCAAGTTAGTGCTCGAACTCAAGCTTTCGCTGAACTTGGTCGATAGGCTAAACACGGTCAAACTTGTTTGGGTCCCCCAAGTCACACTGGTATCCAGGGAAACGAGATCGCTGATGGGCTTGCCAGGTTAGGTTCAGAAGAAGATCTCTTAGGACATATGAACCTGCGTTGGGTCTGCCTGCATCCGTGGTTGGGTCATCCATTGATACTTGGGCTTCTCGTGAACACGAGTGTCGGTGGCGTGACTGTGCTGGGTGTACACAGACCAAACGACTGCGTCCGGATATCTGCAAAAGGTCCGCGTCTTTCCTTCTGTCTCTCAGGAGAATCGACTGCAGACTTCTTGTGGGCGTCCTTTCGGGCCAACAAGCTTTTGCCAAACACTTAAATGTATTGGGCTTGAGCGACACTACCATCTGTCCTGCTTGTGGAGAGGACGACGATACAGCGGAGAACTTCCTCTGTAGTTGTCCTATCTTTGCTCGCACCAGGTGGCGGATCTTTGGGGCTGCGTGGTGAGTGCCGAACATCTAAGCCCTTCATCAATGAAGCTCCTTCTCATCTTTCCCCGAAAGACGGGAAAACTAAGTACAGCAATGTAAGGTGTCTGTTTGGCAGTACAATGGACCAGTAGTTGTGTCTGAGTGCTCCATCGGATAGTTACAACCTCCGACAAAGAAGAAAAAAAAATCCACCGCATTGCACCGCATTTATGTGATCATATAAATTCATGCACAGCTTGTTCAAGAAAATCTGTTTCAGACTATTTGTAATCACAAAGCTCATTTTTTCCAACCATTTCTCCCAAGGTACTAACAAAAAAAAAAGAGTTGTATTTGTGTTGGCGAAATACAAGGTGGCGCAAAAATAACCTTCCGATGTTTTTTGGCTGTAATTAAAAAAAAATGAAAAACTTTTATTCTTCTTGTGGATTATTTTTATTTGGTCTTTTAATTTTTTTTACATCAAGTCGAGAATATGATGTCATGTAAATGGCCGCCGCCACAGTTGATTGTCATTTGAGCCCTTTTTATGGCATTTTCCATCACTTTGGCCAAAACTTCCGGCGATAGGTCCTCACATTCTTGACGGATATTGTCTTTAAGAGCTGCAAGTGTCTGAGGCTTGTTGACATAAACCCGCGACTTCAAAAAGCCCCACAAAAAGAAGTCTGGAGCGGTCAAACCAGGCGATCTTGCTGGCCAGTGCAAATCGCCAAAACGGGAGATTAGGCGCCCAGGAAATGCATCCTTCAGCATATCAGTTGTGGCACGTGCAGTGTGTGCCGTTGCACCGTCCTGTTGGAACGACATGTTTTCCAATCCCAATTCATCAAGTTGCGGCAAAAAGAACTCGTTGATCATTGCTCTGTAGCGCTCACCATTCACAGTAACCGCTTCCATGACATCTTCGGCTACAGCAGCAATATTCTCTGCAGAACGGCTACTCCGGGGTCTGCCACACCTGGCAGCATCTCGTGTTGTGCCAGTCTCTTCGAGGCGAGCGGCTAAACGTCGCAGTGTTTCACCAGTAGGCGTTGGACGGCTAGGAAATCTGCGACGAAATTCACGTTGTGCCAAAGTCACCGACCGATTATTGCTCAAATAAATAGTCACCAATATTCCGCGTTCTGGAGCAGTGTAGCGTAACATTGTTTATTAACGTGTATTTCGCATGTGACACAAATGTCAAAACAGAACTGACATTAGGGGCCAATCGCAAAATTTATAGCATTTTCTGATAGGAGGATTACTTTTGCGCCACCTTGTACAACGAACTAAATCTTCAACCTCTTCTAAGTTTTGCTTTAGAATTTCTCCCAAAAATTCCTTTGCCATTAGTCAAATGTATAACTATGGGTGGCTGTAATTTTGTGTTGTCATTTTTCGGCATGGCACAGTTGTGACCCACTTTCGAGCTTAATTACAATTTCATATTTCCTAAAGCACTATGCAATTATTTCTTTTCTTTTTTTTTCCTTTTCACTTTTACTCCTTTTTCCTGTTTTTATCATCATTTCAAGAATAATGGAGTCTTTATTCCCGGAATTCGTAATTCGAATGACTGCACTAACTGCAGCGAGAAGAGTCTGAGAGTAAAAAGACGACAAACACAAACGAAATAATAAAAACCGTATAAAGCTATTGTCGTTGAGTCTTTACTGGTTTTTAATGTGTCGAACCGCATGGGGTTTGCATATAGCGAAGGATTCTGGAGCCACATTCCGCAATTGCACTTGAATTTTGATTTGATAGCGCTAAACGCCTCTGAAATGGTGGATATGATCTTTAAGAGGAGATTAAGTGATTTAAACACACACACACACATACATTGGGGGTGCGGATGATATTTAAAATTTATTTTAATGTAAACTGTGAGGAAATTAAACTTTTTATCAAACTATTCCACATACTCCCAAGTACCTATTTAAATTATTTTTTTATTTGATTGCTATAGCTTTGCATATAAACATATATGGATTTTTTTTATATTTTTCATTACTAAATGCTAAGGGGCTAGGTCCTTTAATGCTATTGAAACTCGGTGGTGGAAAGAAAGGAAAAGGGTGAGGTTAGAGCTACCCACAGGCAGGCGTAAGTTGAAAGGGAAAAGCGACAGAGAGAGAGAGGATGAGGATGGTAGGTTTTAAGGCAAAACGAGGTGTAATGATGGCTTTCAAATAGCACTTTGCAGCTTCCAGTAAGTAGTGTAAAGCCTCCGTCCACCTATGTCCACTAATTGTGGTGAAAATACCGATAGAGAAGGTACGCCAGCGGCGTCCAACTTAAGAGTTTTGACAGCACATAAAAGGATCTCTCTCAATGCCTGCCACTGAACAATATCGAGTGAACTCAAGCACATTGCGGGGCTCCGACTATACATGCGGATTGGATTCGAATTTGGAACCAATATTCAGTCTTTAGAGTGTTGTAAATTAGTAGGACCGAAGAAGGCATCAGGAACCACCTTCAGCTTACAAGATATGCTCAGCATTGATGGACCTTCCCCTTCTGATTCCAGTTCCTTTCATTGTAAGTTCGACAACATTTACATAATGTATTCTATTTCGGAGACAATCCGCATTGACCATATGTAGATGAATATATTTGTTTCACTTTTCAGAAAGGTATGTAGGTCATAAAGTCATAAAGGTGATGTTTAAAAGACCTAACTGATGATAATGATGGAGATGTTTCATTTAGTGGGCCATATACAAGTTTATTTTTAAAAATGCAATAAAATAAACAGGATTAAATATTTGTAAAGGTATTATGGCTTTATTAGTAAGAGCAAACATTCCCATCTATATATATAAAAATAAGTTGTATTGTGTTTGTCGCCAATGTTCTCTGTAATGCGTGAACCGATTTTGATTCTGGAAATTTCCCATGAAAGGTGACGTTAATACCATGGTTTGTAAGTATATACAGTCTTTGTAGGTGTATCGGTTCATGAGTTATAGGGGCGTGGCACCTCCCATACAAAAAATGCATTTAAAATATTATATTTCGAAAACCACTGATTCTTTTGAGTTCAAATTTACGTACAATCTTAGGTATTGGCCCAGGAGTATACCTGTGAAGATTGGTCAAAATTGGACAAAGGGGCGTGACACCACCCATACAACAAAATCATTAAAAATATGCGTGGCACTGCATATACAAAAAAACATTTAAAATCGTATACATATTTCGAAAACCAACGAAACGATTGAGCTCAAATTGACAGATAATCTTAGGTATATAAAAGGGTGTGGCGCTATTTTTCGACAGTCATGGGAGCCAAAGCTTGTAAAATTTGTAACATTGATAGCTATGCATTGTCATGATAGACAAGAATACATTCTACACAATACGATTCCTGGGAAAAACCAAAAATATTTACCACGGAGCATTACAATAAAAATTGTTTCAAATGATTTTGAAACTGATTTTTTTATTTTTCTATTTTGCACTACGAAGTGTGCAGGGGTTCACTAGTTAATTATGGAATAAAACATCGTTCAAGTGACTGCCTCGGCTGGCTTCACAGTAGCACATTCTGTCACTGCAATTTTCCAAGACTTTGTTGATGGTTTCGGGCTGTAGCTCACGGATTGATTGGATGATATTGGGCTTAACTGCTTGAATCGTTGCCGGATTGTTGGCATAACGTTGGTCCTTCACGGTTCCCAACAAAAAAAAAAGTTCAAAGGGGTCAAATCGCAGTTCCGAGGCGGCCAATTGACATCGCTAAGACGGCTGATAACACGATTTGGGAATTTGGTGCGCAAAAGATCGATTGTGGCATGGGCTGTGTGGCATAGCGCCCCATCCTGCATAAACCAGAGGTCGTCCAAGTCCTTGTCTTCAATTTCAGTAAAAATAAGTAGGTTAACATGGCTCTGTAACGCCCACAGTTGAACGAAACGTTGTTCCCAGCCTCATTTTCGAAGAAAAACCGGTCTAATGATACCACCACTCCACAATCCGCACCAAACTGTCACTCTCTGTGGATGCAATGGCTTCTCGGGAATAACGTACGGGTTTTCCGAGCCCCAGATGCGGCAGTTTTGTTTGTTAACGTAACTGTCGAGATGAAAATGCGCCTTGTCAAAAAAGATGATTTTTCGCCCAAAATCGTTGTCCAATTCAAGCTCTGGGTTTAAGGCCCAAACTGCGAAGCGATAACGAAGCGGATGATCGTGCGCCATTCAATTGCTGAGTCAATTGCTGACCTTGTAAGTGAATAATCCGAGATCTTTGTGCAGAATTCTCCTCAGGCTAGTGCGTGAAATGTTGAGCTGTTGAGATCGATGGCGAGTTGATGTTTGTGAATTGAGTCTCACACTCTCGGCCACAGCAGCCAAATTCTCATCTGTGCACACCGTACGATGACGGGGACTATGAGTGTTGTCCACTAGCATATCAGTCTCACGAACTTTTTGCACAAACTTGCGTACAATTGGCGCGGTGGGTGCTTCATTTCGGCCGAAACTTCTCTTCAGAAAACGCACTGTTTGGGCTACACCAGCACTCACTTTGGAAATAAGTTTTCAATATTTCCCAACCTTGTTTAAGTCTAACGCGACTCATTTCCGCGGATGTATGATACTGACTTTCTGTCAAGATTTCGAGCGGGAAACAGCTGTCAGTGTCAAAATAACCTATGATTTAAAAAGAAACCACAAGATGGCCCACCCTGTATAGTCAAACCGTCACATTATTAGGTACGTTGCACATCGATTTAGACGGATTTATCATTAGCAGTAAATTTTGGAAGTCTTGCTGTTGTCGTTATCGCTATCGTTTCTAAACATTATTATAAGCTGAATTAGCCTGCCTATCCTTCCGCACTGCGTCACGTATTTAACATTTCCCTTACTCACATAGACAGTCAAGGGACATTAGTTACATCATGTTCATAAGCTTTATACTTATCAGTACCTTAGAAATCCAATTATACCCATTTTGTGACTAAAGGCCACAGGGACTAGTTCAAAGGTACCGAACCGAATATTAATACACATCCCACAAGAGCAAAACATACTGAATGTAGGTAAGGTACTGTAATCTAAGGATTATCAAAAATAGCACGGTTTTGTACTTAGGTATCCCCCCTTCCTGCAAATCGATTTTCAGTTAACAAAAGTACAGCAGCATGGGGACTACTACTCGCATGAGCTTTGTATCTTGCAAAAGATTACGGCAGGAACTATCAAGCGCAATTACGCTCCGTTCAGATGGTGGTGCACCACATTACAGTTGTTGTTGATCTATTGTTATGGGAATTTAATTCACCTTCTTACTAAGTACACATACCCTCAGCGCGTTGTAATAATAAATCGGTGGTGCGCACCCCCCAAGGAAGTTGGAAAATACTCTTATTATTTTTGAATTTGTTCCTCCTTCGATTGGGTGTTGTGGCATTATCCCTAATGGCGTATTACCTATCTACCCCCCCACGCCAAGGGAATTGCTTTCCTTTGACTTTGATTTATTTTCCTGTTTACAAGTTTCAGCGTCCATTGGTCGGAGTAATTTATCAGACACAAGTGAAGGGGGCGAAAAATTGTTTTTCCACAAGCTATATCCCGTTCACTGATTAACTTTATCCGTTTGGACGGAAACCAATCAGGATTTGATTTAATTCAATGCTCAAGTGAAATGAGCTGAGTATGGAATTGGATGGGCAAACTGAAAGTGATGTAGAGTTCGTTCACCTCCTAATCGAAATCAATGTCATGTCAGTAGAATCGAAAGTACAATCCACCCGAAACACCATTATGTCATCTGTACCTACTCATACACATGCCACACCTATCGGCATAGCGTCTACTGAAACCTGAAACGCATTCTCATTCGCATAATCAAACGTTGTGAACGCAAGTCCTTGCTTTTTGTATACTTTTTAATGTGCAGTATTGTGGTGGGTGAACAGGAACACGTGTGGGTGCAACTTGAAGTTTCAAGGATACAGAAACGCATGTTCTGTGAATATGCTGGTGCTTCCATTATCCAGCACTTGAATTCCTATTTGCGTTACTTGGCTTTAGGATGCGGAATATCCTTCCACACATTCCGTGGTGTATAATGTTCTATATACACATCTTCCGATTAACTTAGTCTTGACTCTGAGAGCAGCCTGGGTATGGGTACGGTTGTTGATGAGGAGTGGGAGGGGGAGAGGTGCTTGTTTACACGAATGATATGTTATTTGCGGATAGTTATTAGGGAAATTATCACATCACCATGCGGGGGTGTTTTGCGGATGCGAAGTACGTAACTAGCGGAAGTGCGTATAAGCCAGGAGAAAGTGGAATGGGTGCAGGATGGTGTCTGATGAAATAAGGACCTTGTAACTATGGCACATTATTTCATAGGATATATGAATGTAGTGGTTTTATAAAAGTGAAGCAATTCTTTCTTGGACTCAAACTTACATTTACCTATCGGCTAAAGGGGCGTTCGTCTTTTTATAGTCCGACTCCATTACTTACTCTACTTAAAGTCTGGAACAAAGTCATGAGTAAGATGGTCCGCCGGAGTTACTGGAGAGTTCTCAAATTAATTCGATGTGTGTCTTAAGTCCTTTGCTATTTATTGCAGTCCTAGAAGAAAAACTGACGGACCTCAAAATGCATCAGACATTCTTTGCTGAATGATGGAGCCATAATGATTGGGTGAAAGTAGCTGCCAGCTGGGAAACGCCAACACACTTAGACCAGCATCGGTCCATTGTGATATCACGAAAAACGGATCATATAAGATCTCCCTACTAGTGAACCATTTTGGGCTCTTTATAAAGCGTCCATGGAGCCATCATCAGTAGGGATCAAACGTCTCTGCAACGAGCATGGTGTATATATGGGAAATGGGTATCGAGTACCCGTTTACTGTCCATTCTCTGATCCACTCCGACCTAGTCCAGACATTTATTTGAATGGAAAGGTGATTCTCAAATGCGAAAAAGTTCAAGTATTTGGGATCTCTGATCATTAGCGAAGAAAATTCTGAGGACGACATCAATCATAAGTGTAGGGTGGACGAAAGGGCAGGAAAACCCTGCCATCTTCTGTGATCGAAAAATCCCCACTAAGCTAATAAGAAGGCTCTATATCGCAGTTGCTCGTCCAGCGCTCACATACGGTCAAGCTGAGATGAAGATGCATCGCATGACAGCAGCAAGGAATCTATAGCGATGCAGTAACGTTGGAGGGTTATGTTCCCTACAATCCTGATCATAACCTCTCCAAAATAAAGAAAGAAGGAGAAGAGGAAGATACTTTCAGTTTGGTGTCTACCACGGCTTCAATTAGCAAGCCCTTCCAGCCAACTTGGCCACTAGATGTCGCTTTCCTATTGTGCGCGCCACCTAAGGTGGGATTTTCCTGTCTGCCTCCAATTACGAACATGCACACTCATTGCATACTCATCTCAATTGGGAATGCAAGCGTGTGACTAGAGATTTCAAAATATTTTTGATCGCAAGAAGACTTGCGAAAAATAATCCACATACAAACTGTCGAAATGGGATTCGTTCATTGTACAGGGTGTGCCATCTAGGGGTTTATTTTTAAATCATAGGTTATTTTGACACTGACAGCTGTTTCCCGCTCGAAATCTTGACAGAAAGTCAGTATAATACGTCCGCGGAACGAAATGAGTCGCGTTACGCTTAAACAACGTTGGGAAATATTGAAAACTTATTTCCAAAGTGAGTGCTGGTGTAGCCCAAACAGTGCGTTTTCTGAAGAGAAGTTTCGGCCGAAATGAAGCACCCACCGCGCTAATTGTACGCAAGTTTGTGCAAAAAGTTCGTGAGACTGATATGCTAGTGGACAACACTCATAGTCCCCGTCATCGTACGGTGTGCACAGACGGAAATGCGGTTGCTGTAGCCGAGAGTGTGAGACTCAATTCACGAACATCAACTCGCCATCGATCTCAACAGCTTAACATTTCATGCACTAGCCTGAGGAGAATTCTGCACAAAGATCTCGGATTATTTACTTACAAGGTCAGCAATTGACTCAGCAATTGAATGGCGCACGATCATCCGCTTCGTTATCGCTTCGCAGTTTGGGCCTTAAACCAGAGCTTGAATTGGACAACGATTTTGGGCGAAAACTCATCTTTTTGACAAGGCATTTTCATCTCGGCGGTTGCGTTAACAAACAAAAATGCCGCATATGGGGCTCGGAAAACCCGTACGTTATTCCCGAGAAGCCAATGCATCCACAGAGAGTGACAGTTTGGTGCGTTCTTCGAAAATAAGGCTGGGAACAAGGTTTCGGTCAACGGTGGGCGTTACAGAGCCATGTTAACTGACTCTTTTTTTTTTACTGAATTTGAAGACATGGATTTGGACGACCTCTGGTTTATGCAGAATGGGGCGCTATGCCACCACAGCACAGCCCATGCCACAATCGATCTTTTACGCACCAAATTTCCAAATCGTGTTCAGCGGTCTTGGTGATGTCAATTGGCCGCCTCGGCACTGCGATTTGACCCCTTTGGACTGTTTTGTGGGGAATCGTGAAGGACCGATGTTATGCCAAGGAAACGATCCAAGCACTTAAGGCTAATATCATCCAAACAATCCGTGAGCTACAGCCCGAAACCATCAACAAGGTCTTGGAATATTGGAGTGACAGAATGCGCTACTGCGAAGTCACCTAAGGCAGTCACTTGAACGACATTATGTTCCATAATTTATGGGAATGTTTTCTCTTACATACTAATAAAGCCATAATATAGGTACATGAAAAAAATTGTATTGAATTTTTAAAAAGAAATGCAACTGGACCTAATGTCCAGTCTATGGATTCGCGACACATTTTTATACTGGAGCACTATTTTTGGTAATAAAATTCAATAATTTGCAAATGTTGTTTGAGCGTAAGTCTATCCATGGTTAAATTGCAATGCTAACTGAGAAATACGCATAAACTGTCAAAAAACATTCAGACATTTAGACTTACCCCCAGTTTCACAGTGAGAGTTTAAACTACACTTTCAGTTTAGACCACAGTTCAACAATTAATTCGATTTCAGAGATTCGTTTAAACCTTGAACGGAGTTCATTCTGTAGTTCAAGTTAAACTATAGTATTCTGCCGTTTAAACCTCAGGTCAGGCGATTGTCAAAAACACAAATACATATTTGACGTTGTTTTGTGTGTTCTTTGAAAGAAAATACAATGAACGATTTTGAAAAAGTCGTATAAAAGCTAACTACTGTAGAATACTGCCAAATTCTATTCATACAATTTCGTTAAACTGAGTTCAATTGAATTGAAGTTCAGATTATATTGTGAAACCGGACGAGTTGAACTTTGAATTTAAACTCACGTTCAGGTTCAGTTGAACTATAGTTTAAGCTTCGAGTGTGAAACTGGGGGTTAGTCTCTTGATTGTACTTAGACCCAGGACAAATTTTTCAAAATATGCAAAACGTTGACAAAATTATAGGAACTAATTATAGTTAAAATATGATATGTCGTTGTATTAAACTGACAACTACGTCACCTGCCAATATTTTATGAAATGAAAATTTGTTGGACATTATGTCACAAAAGTTCTGTTCCTTTACTTTTAAATCTGACGAATTTTTACTCAATGTCGTTCCTTAACTTGAAAAAATCGTAAAAGAGCGCGGCTTCGAGAGAGCAAGATATTACCCATCCACCTCCATTGAGAATCTTACTAGATTTTACTCAAAAAATTTCTTTGAGTAAGAATTGAAACAACTGTCAGTTGCCTGAAAATTGACAGATGATGAAATTTGTTGTCATATCCATACTACTTATAAAATGCAACGTCCGTCTGTTCGTTTCTCCATAACTCGAGAACCATTAGTCCGATTTTCATGATTCTTTTTCTGATTTATAGATGTGTGGCCAACTTAGTCCGTAGGGTGGGTAGGAATTGCTCAGGAGTAAGGGGGTCGCGGGGAATAAGAGGGGTCTCACGAACCGTTATCCGTATAAACTTGAAAGTTTGTGTGTTGATAGATAAACCAAATTAATTACATGCCTTATTCAGCGTTTTTCAAAATTCGTCCTATAAGGGTTGAAAAACGTTGGCACCCTACTTTTCTATTTCGACCTTACTACACTCAACCTGCCATTATACTCATAAATCTACGTATGTCATTTCAAGAAATGCTCTTATTTGTTAGCCAATACTTCATCGAGTATTTTGAGCTAAAATTCATATCTCTGGTCCATCCAGAGGGTGAGATATAATAAATTGAATATAGATCTTATTTGGCCAAGTGCGAAAAAAATGTTTTCTCGATTGCAGTTGTGCTAAGGGGTAGTTTTATATTGCGTTTCCAAAATAGAATATTAATGCTCGGCGGCTGGCATTCAGAATGCACATTGTACGTACATACTCATGTATGGCGTAGTTGAATTTGATGTATTCAATGGATATGCATAAAACAAACTAAATATGTATATTTGTATGTCTACGTACATATAAGAGGTTTGTTGTGCGTAAGCGATAGATACATATCTACATATATGTATTTGAGATCTGCAGCTATGGAAAGTGTAACGATATGATCGCGTAGTATAAATAATTAGATCATACCTGTGACGAGTTTTTATTTATGTGAAATCGTATGTCCATTGACTTTGGACTTTCGGATCAGTACAGGTTAAGTAAGGACAAAGTTGGGGACGGAGGAAGGGTAAAGGGGTGGTAGGGACTAACTCCGGAACTATTTGGCCGATTTTAAAAATTCTTTCAAGATTGTACCGGCTACATCCTCCGGATCAGTATAGGTTAGTTAGGGTGTGGATGGGGGAAGGGGAAACGGGGGTGTAGGGGCTATCTTCGGAACTGCTCGGCCATTGCCAAAGTTGACCTCCGACAGTCACGTCTTTCACATGGACAGCTGTATATTGAATGTTCACGTGTGAGCTGTAGGCGTAATTTGTTTATATTTACTTGCGCCTATTAAATAAATAACATGTAGGTATAGTTTATGAAAAGGCATAGCGATCAAATATTTTGTGAGCTTAAAAAGAAGACAAAATATAAACAAGTAAAAGTGTTACCATCGGCCTGGCCGATGCTTTGATACCCTCCACTGTATGTACTGGTACAGGCACTCGCATGTGTCTAATATTGGTTTTGTATGGGAGGTACCAGAACTACTTGACCGACATAGACAATTTTTTAATACATACCAACTTGACAACGGTAAAAACAAGTCCTCTCATAAAATTTCATTCATCTAAGTCGATTCGTTTGAACTCTATTGTGCTGTCAACTAACAGACAGACAGACAAACAGACAGCCGGACATGGCTAAATCGATTCAGAATGTGATCCTGATTCAGAATATATATATTTTGTAGAGTCTCCGGTGAATCCTTCTTGGCGTTACAAACGTAATGAAAAAGTGAATATACCTTCCTGTGGAGGGTATAACGAACGTTCATTTATATGATAGCTGAAATAAATTTGAATTTAATTTAATAGAAAAGAAAGCAGCGGGCGGAGCCGCGGGCGTTGCTAGTTTTTAATATACAAGTGTAAATTACTACAAAAGCGTTCCCTAACGTTTTCGTAAGTTGTTCTCTTTGAGAGAGAATTCATCCCCACCACTGTCATTTTGACAGTTCTTTTCCATTTTACTACAAAATTAAAGGAACAGACCTAAAATTTGTAGCAATGCCCTAGGTATTTTCAGAGATCTGTTTTTTACAGTCCAGTTCCCCATTTGTCTGGCGATTTTCCGACAATTTTCCAATTTTTAAAATAAATAATTAAACAAAGTTTTTAGTCCTCCTTATCAACAAGGCCCTATGAGTCCCAAACTTGTTTTTAATTGAATATACAAAAAGAAAATCAAATCAGTTATCAACTAACTCTACAAATCAACCTTCGGCAATAAATTCTCTCAAACAATTTAGCAAAACTTTCAACACTGGTAAGGGTAACCTCTTTTCAATTATCGCAAAACATAATCTCATATATGAATGTGCGGTAACTTTCAAATCGAAATTATTAAAATTCAATTAAAACCCTGTGGCATTAGAGGAGGAGACTTTCATTTACTTTTAAATTGAATTTCTCTTCCTTATATTCTCTCCTTCAGGCGACCATCTGCGGTGAGGGCAAGTGCATCACAACCACAATTGGGTTATACAAATGGCAACAACAGCACTGGCTCCCATTCCCGGGCTAATTCCAATGTGACATCCACAGCAGGGACACTACAGCAACAACAACAACAACAAGCCACCTGTGAACAAGGAACACAAACACCCGATTCAATTAGCCGCGAAACTCGACGACATAAATTGAAATCGTTCAAGTTCTCCTTCAACAGTGTAACAACTCCAGCACTTAATTTGCGGTATGTACCAACAGTAGCCCAGTTAGTTTTGCGTATACCTAACCAACAAAAAATAAAATATAATTTCAATTGAAAAGAGCAACAAAAATATTTAAAACAGATTCCTCAACAGTCGAAACAAACGCAACAACTTGTCAGCGAATGCCGTTGCGACCGAACAAAAAGCCACCAAAGTCCTGGGCCTTGTGTTCTTCACATTCGTCCTGTGCTGGTCACCGTTCTTCATACTGAATATCCTATTTGCGGCTTGCCCCGAATGTCATGTACCTGAACATGTTGTGGACACATGCCTTTGGTTGGGCTATGTGTCATCGACGATAAATCCGATAATTTATACAATTTTCAACCGGACATTTCGGGCGGCTTTCATACGTCTGCTCAAGTGCAACTGTGAAAGGTAATGCTGGGGGTTACGTTACGGAGGGGCCTCCGCTATTTTTAACTCTTGTTCAAAATGTATTCTTTCTCTCCCTTATAGATCTGGCAGACCATCTAGATATCGTTCGGTAACCGAAGGACGAAGTGCATTAAGTTTGTGTGCACCATCAGCACTACCGTTGGCGATATCCTTTCAAGGTGCACCACTGATGACACCATCAACGGCAAATGCAACACCGTTAAGTGATTTTCGTGGCAGCTATACAATAACCGATGATGAGTGCTGAAGGTGGGCGGGTGGAACTGGGTGGAATACGGCGACGACGACGTGCGGTATAGATAGTTTTAAGACGATTTGTTATGATTGAATTGGGAAAGAACTTAGCATTGCATCGTTGTTTACCGGCGCGTCGAAGAATAGAGCGGAAAGTACTTAATGGAATTTTGTACAAAGTTTCCCTTAGATACGTATAGTCAAATGTTCTGTAGTCGAATTTAAAACTTAGAGATCAAGCGGTTAACCCAGGTCAATATGTGGGAACAGTAGGAACTGAAAAGAAACAGA
The DNA here is from genome assembly GCA_949372485.1 of Cheilosia soror. Taxonomy (NCBI): domain Eukaryota; kingdom Metazoa; phylum Arthropoda; class Insecta; order Diptera; family Syrphidae; genus Cheilosia; species Cheilosia soror. The sequence goes on along the minus strand of OX443562.1, from coordinate 16,821,173 downwards.
CTGTTTTTTTGGAGCTCTTAAAATGGGCGGATTTACAGGACACTTTATCCATAAGGCCCTAGTTATAGCTATCATTGAAATGCATCATTAGAACAAATCAGTGGGATGGTGGTTTCATTTTTTAGACAAGTCGGTTGCTATAATCATTGAAAAATTCCTGTCAGTGACTTTTCAGCAAACGAGTCTAGGTTTTGAGGTTAGAGTTGATCATTGAAAGCAAAACTGACAGCTGAGAAAAGGAAGAGAATCGAACACATCAGTGGATCGATTGGATTCCAAATTGGAGAAACGAGAATCAGCTGTCCATTAAAATCGATTTCGATCAGTGAAATAATAAAATTGAATTTAAAGATTAGTTTTAGTCAGAATTAAGTAATTTCTTTCGTAAAAAAATTCCACAATTGATTACCTTTATTTTGATACCAACTAAAGCCAATATTGTTTGATTAATCGTCTTAAAATTGGAAAACTAAATTTTCAATGATGCATTTCAATGATAGCTATAACTAGGGCCTAAGTGAGATGGAACATTCAACCAGCTACCAGATCTGACGTGGGTTATGCTTTTAAACACAACACAAGTACTTGTAGGGTAATTGGAACACAATTGTGTAACGAAACGTTACAACTCCATTGTAAATCGTTTCGCTGCGTGGAGATGAGTGACCGTCAGAGACAAAGGACAAATGTAAGACTGTTGTGAGCCTTTGGAGTCTTTCCAAGTACCTCTTGAATCTGTCTACAAGTCAGTAGTGAGCTTGTAACTTTATGTTACAGAAATGTGTAACACTTGAGAAAAAAAATGACGCTGTACTTATTCCACTGGCATAAACAATAATATTCCACAGGGTATTTTTTATGCTCCCAGAGGTCAATTGACTTTGTTCGCCATTTTTGTGAAGATGGAATTTTTTAGTTCCGCAATTGAAAAAAATAAGCTTATGGAACTTCATCATTGGTTAGACTCAGTGGAGGGATTTCTTGTTGGTGATGTTTTTCTTTACGTTTGGTAAAAATTTGAGCGACTTCAAGATTTCCAACCATTGCATTCGAACGCGAACCGCGACTTTAAATTCTTCAAGTTAAAAACGGTCCTTATATTACATTCTCAAAGTCTTAAGGCACAGATTAATGATTTTAAGCTCACCTTAACAATTACCAACTCATTACAAATAGGAACTCGCAATTATGGAGAATAGGAATGGCAGTCGTGAAGTTCGATTTTACTTTTCCCAACCCTTTAGACAAGTTGCTGTCAGGTTTTTGAGCTGCTTTATGAATATGGCTGAAACAATTTTTTCGCTAATCGAATTACTATTAGAGCAATAGAATGAACTGCCTGCAGCTTCAAAACTAAAGCTACGATTACACGGCCATTTTTTCGAGTCATTTAAATGGCTCTCTGACGTAAAAATCCCGTCACAAAGCAGGCATTTAACTGTCGCTCTGTGTGATCGCCATTTTTGGCAGCGTCATTTAAATGACTAGGAAAATGGCGCACCAAATGACATGAATTAAGTGTCATTTAAATGGCGGAAAAAAATTGCCGTGTGATCGCTCTTCAATGACGCTTAGGACAATGGCATCCCATCGGAAAATTCTAAATGACTCGCAGTGTCCGTCATTTGATTTTGGGACACAAATGACGATGATAGTAATTTCGTGTGATCGCCATTTTTTCAATGACTAATCGTAGCTTAAATGGCGCTCTAATGCGACATTTTTTCCTGACGTCACAGTGCCATTTAAATGACTCAAAGAAATGGCCGTGTAATCGTAGCTTAAGCAAGAGTTTGTCCTGACTGACCGACTTTTTGACTGGCTCACTTATCAACGCAGAACCCAAACTATTAATCATAGGGTGATCAACGATTTAAGGGTGAAATTTAATGAACACTAATAAGGGAATTTTGGATATGAGTCGAGCCCCTTTGCGGGGGGACTTTTTTATAATCCTAAGAACAGGATAACTTACGAATTATAAGTCGTGCTAACATGAATCGTGATTTATTCTTTGGGTAATAGGCTGATTTTACGTCTTTTTTGACAATGACCCCACAACTTTTTTTTGGGGGGTAAGTTTTGTTCGGCGTTAGGCAACGCCCAAGGGAGTTACGCCCAAATCTATGCCCACAAAATGCATAACGCCCAAAAATAAACAACAAAATGGAAATAAAACCAAAAAAAAAATGTACAGTCTAATACGTAGGGGGGCATGTTGCCCCTGGAACCCCTTTGGGGTAACTGGTTTTTTCTGCAGTACAAACTTCTATCTACTTCAAAATCCAACAGAAAACCCAATCAGGGCGGTTGCAGGGGGGTTGCGATAAGCTAGGATTAGGGTACCTTTACGAACCTGTTACGCCTTCTATGTATTTATTTTATTTAGCCCGTTTTAGGCGAACCATCCCTAAGGGCATGTAAATTTCTGAATGGGGAAAAATATTTCTATTGTGGAATTTACTGAAAACTTAATATAGTATGACCTATGAAAAGATAAAAAGGAAACGACCGCACCGATTGAATGCTTGCAACCAACACCAACTGACTTTATTTCATGGAAGTTAATGTAATGGTAAACAGTTAACTCTTCCCTCGTTTACTAGGTTAGGTAGGCTCGCCTAACTTACTTGTAATGAAATGCTTGTTTTTTTTTTTTTTGAGAGCATTTTAGTCTACCGTCTAACCATTGATTTCAAATAACAGGTGGAAGGGACTAACTACCTGCGAGGTATCACGGAAGCTTTGGCCAAAATATGACAGCGGCCGGACCATCAAACTCTTACAGTTTGACAGGTCATCACTGTCTAAATTGGTAGCGGCTCTAACGGGTCATAACTTCTTAAGGAACCATACAATGAAACTAAATCTCAAGGATGACGATATATGTAGAGGCTGCGACGACGAAGAGGTTCATGAGGATACACCTCACTTCCTCTGTCACTGCCCGAGTCTCTGTCACTTGAGGAACAGAACACTTGGAAGTCACTACTTCCATGACCTACAAGAATTTTCTGATGTCTCACTTTCTGATCTTTACAGGTTTTTGAGGACGTCAGGATGGCTGGACTGCGTCGAGTGAACACCATAAGAAGGGACATAAAGCTGACCATAACAACATCAACGGCTAACCCCCTGGGTATCACAATGGGTCCAAAAGGACCTGAGTGTGGCACGGCAGGACTACCCTGCTCTGCCAACCCGTAAACCTAACCTAACCTAACCATTGATTTATCTTTCTCCGCTGACGTTATGATTGAAGTCCCGTCTTGGTTTCCTTCAGTTGTTCTGTTGCGGTGGTGCGTGGGATCGTTTTCCGTATCTTTGACGTTGATGCTAAATGACCTTAGATGTTGACGATGAGCTACCCTTACGTTGCGTCACAGTTCACTAGATATCAGCCCCCTTCGATGGAAGTTATTAAATCCATGCCGGAGCCCACTGATCATTCGTTCTCAGTAGTAACTTATCCCCGTCGCTGATCATACAAAGGATTAAGTAAAGAAGTTTGATTTTTATCAGTTGAGGATTGCCCAGTAAGTCAGTACATGTTTTACTAATCGTACCTCAGTTTCTGGCAGTACATTCGCTCGGAGGTAATATGGGAGCCTCTGCTTAACTTTAATCCCAAGATGAGGCAAACAGCTAATGAATTGAGAGCTAGCAAATGGAGGTTCATTATCCGTCACCAACCATCCATCCATCCAGCAATCCAACCAAATACAAGTGAATAATTTTTCGAAAAATTGAATGACTTCCCCATCAATCCATTTAGATGTCGCGTCGCGTAATCAGCATGTAATCGGCTCCACGGAATTCCATTTTGCAAGCAACCATCAGCCTGCAATTTTTGACACACAACGCACGTCTTGACTGTTGACTCCCCAGGTCACCGTCAATATTTGAAACCAAAAGGACCGTTTTGGGCGGGGCTACTATAATATGACTAATAATGAAAGACGTATCTTAGCATTTTTCAAAATTCGACCCTTACAAGAGGTTGCAAATCATGATAACCATTTTTAGAGGGCCTTTTATAATTTTCAGAAAACCTTTAAACCATATTGACTTTTTTTTTTGTTTAAATACTTCTCCCGGGAAAGGCAAACCTTTAACGCTTCATCAGCGCCCCGAGATGCTTGCAGATGTATGTTAGTTCTGCATACTTAAATTGCTGCAAATTGTAGTCTTCTAGAAATATATCCCCAGGAAGCGAGTTCCAAAGTTTGCTTGTCTTGTAACAGAAGGAGTTTTGGAAAGATTATGTCCTCGCGGTTGTCAAATGTACTGTATGGTCATGAGCATTAGCAGCCTGTCTTGTGAGGCGCCCAAAAGTTGCATTTCGAGGGATAATGTCCTTGAGTTCCTCGGAACATCTACCATGGAAGTACCTATAGAACAAGCAAAGGTCAGCGACTTGTCTTCTGTGCACCAACGCGGTTGCAGATTCGATGTGAGTGTAGAGTCTCCAATAAGTCGAACTGCTCGTCTCTGTATGCTGTCAAGTAGGTTAAGTGAATGTTTTGGGGCCGAGCTCCATATATGGGAGCAATATTCCAGGCCTGGTCTAAACTGTGCTTTGTAGAGAAGGAGACGTTGCTTGGGGCTAAAGTACCTCTTTGCTCTAAATGGGTAGCTCAACTTAAAACTTCATAGAATTTTACAAGAACACAAATTATGAAGGAAGGTTTAATAGCTCTGAATTATCTCCAAAGATATGTTGGTAGGTAAAAAAATCGTCGCTTAAGTTAAGGAGGCCTTCTATTCTAGTTATCTATGGAATACAACATCGGTTAAATGGCGACTCGTGATTCTTGAGAAGTTGTAGCATTCGTTTCCGACCGGAACGATAGGTTTGACCATAAAACTTTAGCCAGAAGTCCGTAAATGCAAAAATCCCGTATTACAAAAGCCCGTATTTCAAAAACCTGTAATACAGAAGCCCATAAATGAACATTTTCAAAAAGCCCGTATTTTTAACGAACTTTTTGCACACATTTCATATCCTACAGTGACCACAGGCAGGGGTGATATCAGGGGAGCAAGTATTCCCCCCATACAATTATGGTCTTTTGTTTTATGGGTTTTTTTTTACCGGGCTTTTGAAAAACTGACTTTTGGATTGCAGGCAAACAGTGACAGACCATTAGGCTACATAACTGAGATCTCAAAATTAGACGGCTAAGAAGCAATAGACCAACTACGAGTATGTTATGTAGCACATAGTCAAATCTAGTTGTTACTACAAGTAGCCCTCATTGGTGTCTTCAATTCCAGAGACAAAAAAGAGTTGGCTTTCATTTGACATGACCTTATAGTGAAGATAGAATTAACCGGTTTTGTCGTCGAACAAAAATAGATAGAAAGACATGTTTTCTCTGTACCTAAGGACAATTTAACATGGCGCCTATTATGCCGCTTGTCATCACTAATAGGTCCCAAACATTATTCATGTCTTAAGTATATATGTCTGACCTATCCCAGAAAGCGTCGCTTAACTTTAAATAAAGGCGCTCACTAAAGTGGTGTGGCAGTGGCGTGGTGACCAAGTGGCAGGTGGCATACCACTAAAGCCTATGTCAACTAATGTAGCCGCGTATCAGTGGCATTTTTCAGTTGGTGTGATGCCAACCTGGTACCACTTATTTGGAACAAGTTTAATTTTCGAGTGACAAGCGAATGGTGACGAAGTGGATTTCTAGAGGCATATCCCTTGTAGAGGCATATCCCTTGTAGAGGCAGGTGACGATGTGGATTTTGGCATTACAACTTTGTATTTGTGTTTACCGGAAAGTAAAAATATTAAGAGGCGACCAAAAATTCAACTTAGAACGACATTTTAAGAACTGATGAATCGGTGGCACCATACGTTGCTTGCCACTTCAGTGCGCGTGAGGTCATTTATACCACTTCGTCGCCATTCCATATAGCCCCACTAAATGTTTACCACCTATGCCACCTGTCACCACTTGCTCACGACTTCAATGCGCGCCTTACTTAACACCATCTAGTCTTTTTCTTTTCTTAAATAAAAAACTAAAAACAAATCACTTGGAAGGTAACAACAAATTAAAAAAGAAATAAAATAATTAAATTAAAAAATAAAAACGACTGGGAGTTAAATATTATAAGAGCATTTAAGTTCACACTATAAAACACTGTTTAAACAAATTTATATTATTTTTGTTTTTTTTTAGCAATTATTTTAAATAATATAATTATTTCGCTGTAAGTATTTGCTATTACTTCTAGTGTGTAGTCTATTTTTACATGTTGTGTATAGAAGTCTAGAATAAAATTAAATTTAAGGATGAAAATTATAAAACGAAAATAAATATAATAAACTATACTTTTAATATTTAAGGTACAAAATAGCAATAAAGAAAAAAAATGTATTTCTTAAAGAAATAATTATAACTATTGTAGTTGTTGCATTAAAAGAAATTATTTAAAATTACTAATTTATGTAAGAACGTAAGATCTATCCAATGTTATGAATTTGTTTAAAAGTATTAAACTGATGTTATTATTTTAATGTGCGTAGGTAATAAAATTAATGTTTTCTGTTTTATCACAGTTTTCTTTTTTTTTTACATAAATGTTTATAATATTATTTTTCCAAATAAGTCTCTTGCAATAAATGTTAATAGTAAAGGGATTAAATTAATATTTTATGAAAATGAAAAATGTTGACGCAAGTTGTTTTATTTGATAAAATTTGTGATGAAAAGGAATGGTAGGTCGACTTTTTGTGAATTTTGAACAAAATCTGAGAAAAATCGATGTAATTTGCCTGCTGGATGGAGTGGCACTAAGCTTGTAGGTAGGTAGCGGTTGGCTGAGCACGAATTGTGAATTATCTTAATATCTATAAAGGCAACAGTCTTAACCAAGAGGTGAGTGCTTAATCTGCCGATAATATCCTTTGCTCCGACGAAGTTAGTGATTTCCATTGCTGTTGCTATTACAGATGTCAAAAGTCGTGTAATTTTTTGACATGCTGGCGACAATATTACGTCGGATTTCGTTGTGTGTAGACACAATTTGACGTCATTTCGAAGTTAAATCGCAGTCGATGCTGAGGATATAAAAGAACTACTTTTGCAGACTGCGATGACGAGTTTAATTCCGCTGTCAGGCAGAATGAACCATTCAACGTGGACGATGGAGACCAACAATTCGGTCCACCCGAACTGGACGAAGTGAAAATAGGAATATTTAAGGTTAAGTCCAACAAAGCCGTGGCCTCTATAACCGTCGAGCTGGCAGGCGATAAGTTGGTTAGGAACATGCACCAACTCATCTGCCCGATGAATGGAACCCCAGCATTGTTTACAAGATCAAGAGAGGAGAACATCAGAAAACTGCGCCAACTAAAGAGGTATCAGTCTTCTTAACATCGCCTATAAGATCTTATCTGGCATCTTAAGTGAACGCGTGAACCTTTCGTCAACAACCCGATCGGTCCCTATCAGTCTGGCTTAAAGCCATTAAAGTTTAAAATATAATTCACACGGCGGCAGATCTTGGAAAAAACTCTGAAACAACAAATCCAATACCCACCACCTTTTTATCGATTTTAAGGCGGCCTATGACAGCAATAATAAAGACGAGCTCTATAGCCGAAAGTCTAGTTTTGGCATCCCTGTCAAACTCATTCGTTTGTGCAGGATGACGATGGATAATGGACGCTGCTCCATCAAGGTCGGTAAAGAACTCACCGAGACCTTCGATGTCAAAAAGTATTTAGACAAGGCGATGCGCTGTCTTGTGACTTCTTCAACATCGTTCTTGTAGGCCAGAGACACGATCCCTCAAAAGTCGGTCCATCTCGCCTACGCCGGACGACATCGATCGGCAGAACACAGGGTGGGGTGATGTTACTGACGTTCGTTTGAATTGAGACGGATTCGGTGAAGATGGGTTTGGCGATCAATGAGGGTAAGACAAAGTATAATGCTGTCAACAAGAAAGGACACCCAACACCGACGTCTTGGACAGAATGTCACTATAGGCAGATATAACTGTGAGGTGGTTAAGGAATTTGTCTACCTAGGCCGCGCTATGAACTGATGCAATGAGATTAAACGAAGAATAACTCTTGCCAATCGCTGTTTCTTTGGGCTAAGTAAAGTAAGTAGCTAGGCCCTCTCTCAACAACTAAAGTGACCCTTTATAAGACCCTAATCGTCCCAGGTGGATAAAGATCTTCTTGGTCGTTTCGAGCGCAAATTCTTTAAATGATTTTCGGTCCCGTTTGCGTTGACGGGCTTTGGAGAAGGAGATTTAATAGCGAACTCTGTAGGTACACCGACATCGACCTGGTCAGAAAAGTAAGTATCAGTCGACTAAGATGGCTAGGAAGTTTAGAGCGAGTTGACATCAATGCTCCGCCCCGAAAAGTATTGGATTCCAATACGGAAGACCTTGCCTTAGGTGGGGCACACATGTGGAAGGAGACCTCAACCATCTTGGAGTGCGCAGCTGGAGGCGGTTAGACAAAGATCGAGCTAACTGATAGAGAGGCGCGTTGGTTAAGGCCCAGGTCCATCCTCACCCTCACTGTAGCGCCATCTAATCTAAGTCAGTAAGTAAGAAATCGTCCCAGTCCTTCTCTATCAAAAGCGGTTGAGGTTAAGCTTGGTTTTTTTTTTTAACCGAACTGTACGGCGACATATACATAACCAAAAGAGTGAATGCCCAATGACTGAGGTAGCTGGGTCATGTGGAGAAAAAGGACGCGAATGTCCCAGCCCGAAAGATCTTTGAACTCACACCCGAGGACAGCGCAGTACCGTCAGATCGCGACTCAAGTGGAAAGAGACCTTAACCAACTTTGAGTGCAAAACTGAAGGCTAAGAAATTCTACCAAAACACAGAAAACTACACCACAATCTATGGGCGCAATAGCGCAGTGGTTAGTGTATTGGACTACTGCGCGAGAGATTCCAGGTTCGATTCCCGGAAAAACACAAATTACATCTTAAGGTTTTTTTCTACTGCGCCACCTCTCGCGAACGTTTGACAAAGATCCGAGAGTTTACTGTCCTGAAAAAGCTTCTCAATTCAGCCGCTCAGACTCGGCATAAAATTGTAGGTCCTTTCCAATAGTCCCAAAAATAGAAACCCACACAAAACGAATGGTTGCGAGAATCCAGGCCTAGGGTGTCTACCGCCTGTTGCGCCACCTATTTATTTACACCACAATCTGTCATAGAGTCCCTAAGCGATAATTTATTTGTTTTGCCTATAAAATTTATTTTGCTAAAAGGACATACGACATAATTTAAACTCAGCCCAGTATCCTGCTCGCGCTAAATTTTATCTCCCATACAAAAATGTCTACAGAGATAAAATTTAGCGAGGCAGTTTAGCAAAGCAGTATCCTGTTCCGCACGCTAAATTCTTACTTTCATATAGATGGGACACATTCAATGTCAGTCCGGTATAACAATATTGAGTGTTATACGTACTACGTACAATTTTGTTATACTCGGCCAAGAAAATGTCTCCACTGATTTAGCTCGCGAAAGAATTGCCTGGTACATTAAATCGGCGATAAATTTTGACATTTTCGAAACAAAGCAATTTTGTAATTGAATATTTCTTTGAATACTTGATAATCGATATAAGTGAGTAGGAAAAAAGTGAAAAAATAACAAAAATCAAAATACATGTGGCAACCAAATTTGGGTGTGTGTCCTATCTATATCCTGTATACAACGAATTTAGCGAGCATTTATCTGTGCTGTGGAGAGAAAAGAGCTCGCTAAAATTAAGCGCGAGCAGGATACTAGGCTTTATCAGTTATAATATTAACTAAAATCAAAATCACTTTGTCCATCAGCCATCTGACACTTCTGCTTGACTTGTGTTTATCAGAACAAACAAAAGTTTGTCCTTTTATTGCTTTGTCTTACTTTCACGAACTTTTGTAGTTTCGTCTGACATTTTCTTTTCAAAAGCATTGAGATAAAACAACATACCCTCAAGAGGCAACATTTTGATCCCTTTTTAACTTCTACTGCAGATTGGCAAAGCATTCAACAATATCTGGTCCAGATAATTCTTTTCATCCTTCAGGCAATTTAACCTTTCGAAAACTACTTGGGTTAAGTGTCAGACATTTTTTTGTTTTTCCAATTGTTGAGTCAGAAAAGTAGACAATAATTTGATAAATTAGGTAAATAAAAGTTAAACAATTTTTTATGAACAGAAAGTTTAGATGTGTGGGGTTAGTGTGCCTTATTTAAGGCTGTTTGAAGTTTGTAGTTTAAACTTAATGGAACTTGACTTATAGACGGAGAGTCGACCGTCGACTTACTTATCTATGTCGCGTGCGTCGTCGGGTACTAAAAAAAAAGTTGCAAAAGTGCGTGTAGAGAAGATAACAAGGGGCGATTTGTTATCTGCCTAACTTTGTCCTGCCGCGAGGAGATTGTATGACGTCACTTCCGGGTCGAGTTTGTGGACGGCTACTTACGTCATAAGACACCTAGAAATGAAAACATAAATTTAGTTGTCAATGAACTGACAAACGATTTGTTGCCAATAATTGGCATATTAAGTGGAATAATGAATTGGCAGTCGTGACATAAACGAGAGCTGTCAAACTTTGTCAATTAAATGACATGTGATTAGCTATGAGTAGTTTATTGAATAAAAAAGGTAAATTGGGCTCTGATCCATACTTCATGTTACTTTGGGAAGACCCCAGTCCCAGGCGAGATATAGCTACCTAAGATTTCGCACAAATTGTGCGTCACAAAGTTTTTGGAGGGTTTTCAACAAGCGACTTCGTTTTGGTATATTTTTTCAGCTCTTTGACTTATTTATTGGGAATTTCTTTGGCTAGTTTTGGTTATGGTTTTTGTTTTACTATTTTGAAGGACTTTTTCCCAGATAGTTTTTGACGGCACTTTTGTTGATTTTCTTGTGCGTATTTTTAAAGCGTTCTTACTATTTTTCCAGTCATAATTCTTCCCCTCCCAACGTTCTCTATCTCCACTACCTTGTCATTGGTAGTCTCTTGGTTGTTATAAGCGTTTTCCGCTGTGTCCATATTTGACGCATTTCTTAGTTGTTTGGGGCGTTTTTAGGGCAGTTTCTTATGAAGTATTATGCACGTGCTTTGTCATTTTTCGTGACACATTTTGCCGTTATTTGTGTATCTCTTTGGCCCAATGCACACGGAGCAACTGGAAAACAACTGTGCAACGATGCGAATTGGCAACTAGTTTGTTTTGAGTCATAATACCCTGTGTAATCAAATGGGACGACGCACACGACGCTATTGGTTGAAAACTCGTTTGCGATTCACAAAAACTAGTCGTCTGTTGATTTGCATGTCAGGTTGCCTAGTGATTTCAGTTTCTAGTTTTTCGAAGATGAGCGAACAACATAAAAACCTGTCGCTGGTGGGCGAGGTTGAAAACCATCAATCAACATCACAACACTAAACGAACTAGAAATTATGATTGGTGATCACTGATGAGTTTCCTTGTGTGTGCTGTGTGGAGTCAAGTTACCGCTAAGTCGGTAACTAGTCTGTAACCCAAGTTGCCAACCGGTTTAGTTTCTTTCCAGTTGCTCCGTGTGCATTGTGTCTTTGAAGAATTATTTGCTTTTTTTTGTTGATGTTTTCTTATGTATTTTTTAGCGTTGACATTAATCTCTACGGCAAACTTATCCAGTATCGCGTATCCAGTATATGTAAGTAATACCCAAGTTCAAAATCATTTCGAAGTTCAATTTATCATTAATCTTCAATGGTCTTGGTCAGGATATATTTTCAAAGCAAATACAACAAAAATAAAATATAAATATCCCTTCAAGCAATATTAATTTTATCAGATATCAATGTGCATAATTTTCCCTTGGCCCAATGTACCCAATCCCTTTTAACGCATTCATATGAATGGCTCAATGGCTGTATTATATTTAAGTAGTTTCCACAAGATAACAAAATTCTAAAAATAAAAATAAATCTTTCCATTACCACCGCTTAAATTGGTTATACTAAGGCCAAGTGCAGACCAGACTATACCTACACTCCCCAGTCTTACTGCTCTATACCAATTTATCAGCCTGATTGAGTTTTGATTGCTTATAAGAACAAAAAGAGGCTTCTATATTTAGCGAATCATTTTGTGGTATGAAAAATGATTTTATTGACGGGGTAGACAACCGACAAATGAACAAATGATCGAAACTGAAATGGGGTGACATCGACGCGTCGACCGGGAGTAAGTATATCTCATATAGGTACCTAAACCTCATCTCACAAAGTCCTGAATTTTATTTTGCTGCGAATATTAAGTTGTCGCGTACGTTCTTGTAAACGCTACACAGGGAATATGAATATGTATAGGAAATCAATATTATTTATGCCTTCTTTCATCAGATAAATATGGCCCGCGGCTTCGGTATCCCGATACAGAAGTACCTAGAACGAAATATATTGAGTCGCGGTTATTTCTGTCCAAAATTCACGTCAAAATAGGCGTCAAAATACGGGTGTTGAATTCAAAAACTTAAAATTTGCTAATCCAAGGGAAACTGTTTTAGCGAAATTCACTTCCCGTTGAATACTGTAAAATTTTATACAAAATTACGGAAAAGAAAACGCAACTGAATTTATAAACGTTATAGCCCAGTATCCTGCTCGCGCTAAATTTTATCTCTGTAGACATTTTTGTATGGGAGATAAAATTTAGCGAGGCAGTTTAGCAAAGCAGTACCTATCCTGTTCCGCACGCTAAATTCTTACTTTCATATAGATGGGACACACTTAATGTCAGTCCGGTATAACAATATTGTGTGTTATACGTACTACGTACAATTTTGTTATACTCGGCCAAGAAAATGTCTCCACTGATTTAGCTCGCGAAAGAATTGCCTGGTACATTAAATCGGCGATACATTTTGACATTTTCGAAACAAAACAATTTTTTAATTGAATATTTCATGGAATACTTGACAATCGATGTAAGTGAGTAGGAAAAAAGTGAAAAAAATAACAGAAATCAAAATACATGTGGCAATAAAATATGGGTGTGTGTCCTCTCTATATACTGTACAACGAATTTAGCGAGCATTTATCTGTGCTGTGGAGAGAAAAGCGCTCGCTAAAATTAAGCGCAAGCAGGATACTAGGCTTATAAGTGTAGCTTGTATTTCGAATTAACTATATACTGACAATTGTGTTTATTTATATACAAAAAAAGAGTGGAGAGATTTATTGACAAGTGTCAAATTAATAATTTGGGGTTAAATACAATGACATTTTGTATATTTATGTCGCAACTTTACTTTACTTTATTTTACATAAATTATATTTTAATTTCAAACTGAACAACGGGTGAGCACATGCTCCAAAATACGTCTCAAAATACGCCTCAAAATATGCGTGAAAATACGCTCCAAAATACGACACAAAAACAGCGTCAAAATACAACTCAAAATACGCGCCGAAATACGTGTAAACATACGTTCCAAAATAGGAGTGAAGTGCGCTTCAAAATAAGCGTCCAAATACGCGCCAAAATATAATTAACTTCGAAAAGGAACATCTACACAACTCAATGGGTTTCTGGAGAAGCGTTTTATGGGCAGATGAAAGGTCGTTTGAGTATAACTCACCAAAAAACAAGTTATTTGTAAGATTGCCAAAGGTACAGGGTGGCGCACCAATTGTGCTATACAATAAAAAATTCAAATAACTTTTTTTTTAATCAATGTACCTACATAATATTTCATTTTTTTTTTATTGTATAGGACAGGTGTTCCCAAACATTTCCATACTGCGACTCCCTATACAGGTTATAATACTTTTGCGACGCCTTCAGGGCCGTAGCCAGGATTTTGGTTCGGGGGGGGCTTGCTTCCAAGTTTTACGAAAAAAAACTATGTATATTCCAATTAATTGATTTCTATTAGCCACATTTTTTCAAAGCAGAAAACGTTTTGATTTTTTTTGATATGAGATCAATCACCTTAGATATCTGGATTCACAATAATATCCGAATGAACAGATATCATAGCAAGTGAACTTAACCTTGCATTCTCCATAACGCTTCCGGACATTGTTTCAATCTTTTTCATAGCTAATAAAAAATAAATAGGTGGCGCTACAGGCGGTAGACACCGTAGGCCTAGCTTCATAGCTGAAAGGGTTCTTTCAAAACTAGCTAAGTCTAAAGTAAGTCTTGTCACATAATCAAGCAATTTCAAAACTTCGGTAGAAGGGTCACTCGACGATTTTTTTTTCGCACCAAAGAATGTACCTACTCAGCTTTCACAGCTGATAACGCAATTGCATTATCAAAGTAAAGTGTTAACTTTTCCAACTTTTCGTTCAGGCTAAACTGCAGCAAAACCTGGGAGGAGAGCTTGAAACGATCGATGGTAGGACGTCTTCGTTGACCATGAATCTGTCCGTAACATTTTTTATTAACGAATCTATGCAAGAAATCAGTATCGGCACTTTAAAATAGGCTTCAGAAGGAGAGGTTTCTGGATTGGGACGCGTTGTTTGTTTCAATGAAGGTCTTCAAATAAGTCCTCGGCAAGTAAGGATGCGGATTGAAAAGCCTCTCTGAAAAAATCTTCGGCATTTTCTCTGATGTCCTTAAGAGAATTCAGAACTTCTTTTGTGCGGTCGATTGCAGAAACGAAATCTAAGGATTTGTTCTGTAGGGAAACTGATAAGGGCAGCGCTAAACTGGGAGTTTTTCGTATACAATGAGGCTTACTAGGCAATCGCATTTTTGGACCATTGCCAAAAGTGTTGATACTTTCGAAGACATCACCCACGTTCTGCTAGTTTTTTTTTCAATACTTATTGAGATGCATTTGAAGAGCTCTACAAAGGAATTAATACTGTCATGTCTTTTAATGAATTTTGTTTCACAAAGGCGCAGAAGTCGAGTTTTTCGGCTCTCTGGTGCGTTTTTTTTATGACAGTTTTGAAAGTTACATAATATGCATTTGAAAGGTTGCGGAAGAAATAAGCTATTTCACTAACTAAAATAAATAAATAAATAGGTGGCGCAACAGGCGTGTAGACACCCTAGGCCTAGCTTCTCGCAACCATTCGTTTTGTGTGAGTTTCTATTTTTGGGACGAATGGAAGGGACCTACAATTTTATGCCGAGTCCGAACGGCTAAATTGAGAAGCTTTTTCATGACAGTTATACTCTCGGATGTTTGTCAGACGTTCGCGAGAGGTAGCGCAGTAGAAAAAACCTTAAGATGTAATTTGTGTTTTTCATCCCAAGGACTCATTGCACATTTGAGGAGTCACAGTCAATTCAGGAAGCACATGGCAGGATCAAATATCCTATATTGCACGATCGGCGTCTGCTAAGTTGAGCTACCTATTTAGAACAAAGAGGTACTTTAGCCCCAAGCAACTTCTCCTACTGTACAAAGCACAGGTTAGACCAGGCCCGGAATATTGCTCCCATATATGGAGCTTGGCCCCAAAACATTCACTTAACCTACTTGACAGCATACAGAGACGAGCAGTTCGACTTATTGGGGACCCTTCACTCACATCGAATCTACAACCCCTGGTGCACAGAAGACAAGTCGCTCACCTCTGCTTGTTCTATAGGTAGAGGTACTTCCATGGTAGATGTTCTGAGGAACTCAAAGACATTGTCCCTCGAAATGTAACTTTTGGGCGCCCCACAAGAAAGGCTGCTCATGAGGATACAGTACACTTGACAACCGCGAGGGCATAAACTTTCCAAAACTCGTTTTGTTACAGGACAAGTAAAATTTGGAACTAGCAGACATCTGCAAGCATCTCGGAGCGCTGTTGAAGCGTTATAGGTCCGCCTTTCCCGGAAAAAGTATTAAAAAATTTTAGTTTTTGTCTTTTGTTCGGGGGGGGCTTCAGCCCCTCAAGCCCCCCCCCTGGCTACGTGCCTGGACGCCTTCTAAACAACGGAACAGAGTACAGATATGTGAATAAGCTGTGCTTACTCAAGATTCACTAAAGGGGTTTTCAATGAGTATTGGTCGACATTGAAATAGAATAAAACATGCTGTGTGCAAGGTATTAACGAATCCCATGTATGCCATTATTGTATGGAATATAACACCAGGCCCAGATATGTTTACCAGCCTCATAATGGTCCATCTACTTGGGGGAGTGCCGCCAAACTCCTGCTTCCCTTTGGACGGAAATGATGGACTGCAAAGCATGAAACCGCTGCACTATCCAAATCTTCTTTTCGGTATCCCAAGCATTCATTTTAATAAATTTAAATAGTAGCCTGCAAAATAAAAAAAAATAAACCGATTACTCACACAGAAAAAAAGTTACATATTACGTTTTGTTTTTGTAGCACGATTCGTGCGCCACCCTGTAGTAAAGCCAAAAAAAAGGCCCCCGTTTGTCAAAAAGTGAGCCATGATGGTTGAGGCCAAGGTATATGAATACCTTGGGTTGAGGCTCTGTCATGTTCTGGGGATGTGTTGCATATAATGGGCTGGTTAGTGACTTGCTTTCTATCACCAGCTCGATGAATCAAAGTCAATATTTTAGTATCTACCTGTAGTATCTTGATATACTGTATAAATTGTCAGAATTTTAGTGTATGCTCACACTGTATAAAATGTCAGATTTACTTACTTACTTACTTATCGGGCTCCCGACCCGTAAAGAGTCTCTGCCTGAGACACTGCAGCCTTCCATCCTCTACGATCCCGGGCACGCTGCTTCCAATTGTCCAGACCAAGCGCTCTGGCATCCGCGATGGCTTGGTCTTTGAAACGGAGGTTCGGTCTTCTTTGTCTTCTCGAACCTGGGGGCTGGGATTCGAAGATCCTCTTAGCTGGAGCATTATTGTTCATTCGCTCGATGTGGCCGAGCCAATGTAGTCTACGTGTTTTGGCTTTTTGGCCTACATCCACATCTTGGTACAGCTCATAGAGTTCGCGGTTGTATCTTCTCCTCCATTCGCCCTCCTCGCACACAGGACCAAAAATCCGCCGAAGTATTTTTCTTTCGAAGGAGCCCAGTATCAGCTCTCCCTTCTTGCTTATCGTCCAGCACTCGGCGCCATAAAGCAGAACTGGCAGGATAAGGGTTATGTAGAGCACACATTTCGTCCTTCGAGTTAGGAGTTTTGAACCCAATTGTTTTGCCAAACCGAAGTAGCAACGGTTTCCTAGGGTAATTCTTCGCCAGATCTCCACTAGGGTGTCATTCGTGGAGTTTACGTTTACTCCGAGGTAGGTGAGCTCCTTAACTACCTCGAAATTGTTGCTATCAATAGTGACGTTTTGTCCTAGGCGGTGGACAGATGCTTGTTTGTTTGTTGATTTAAATGTCAGATTTAGTAAAATAAAACTCATTTTATACGAGACTACAGAACCAGACAGATGTCATTTATTCAGGATACAACACTACCCCCCTAATTGACAATGCCTTTCCTTCCGGAGACAGGCTTATTTGGGAATCATTTATCCTGCAACATAATAATGCAGGATGTGCAGGGGCTTCGCTAGTTAATTTACAAATTTTTAAGTTTTTATGAAAAAATATTTATTTGTTTATTTTTTAGTTTGTATTGTAGTTATATATATAAAAAGAAAAAAAGAAACAAAAATTACAAAACCCTCAAACTCAAAAATGGACGATTTTTATTTTGTCAAAATAATTATGCCGACTACTGTATGTATAGAGGGACAGAACAGTACAGAAGTTACTGTAATTAATTTGCGTGCCCATGTTCTGAGAATGGGTCACCACTCACAACCACCACACGCGCGTATTTTCATGCGTATTTTGACGCGTAACTATCCACTATCTAGAATAGGGCAAAACTCGATCTATTGTAACCCCATACGAAAAGCATCCATCAGACAAATGCCACAGCACCAGCAGTCCATTGCCCTCCAGTGATGAAGTAATTCGAAAGCGGAAGCAAATACAAATAAGTCGACCAAAATAAGGACGAATAGAAGTGGAAGCAGTGGCTCCAGTTGTCAGTAGTTAACAGAAATTAGATCTCTCACAAACTTTTGACAATCACCCGAGGATGGGTATAACTATCCTGATAAATCATCTCGATTCAGCTATTCAGATCTCTATTCCCAGCGCTTTCATTCCATGTTTTTAAGGATTATAAGCGAACAAAATCCCTAAACCACCTCATTGACCTCATTTGGAGATGTTTCCTCCAGATCCTTTGCCAATTACTCAATTACAACAAACGACTCCCATTTTCATAGTTCTTTGCCACCCCCTTATGGTCCTTTCGTGAGAATGCCATATGTTAATTGCCAACAAAACTTCCACAATCATCATGCGGTGGTGTAGAAAATCCAATATCTCATACGGCAGCGAAAAATACATCCTCGTTACCCACCGAGGCTTATTTCATTAAATTATTACAATATACAGAGCCACTATTAGCCTACAGCAACCAATTCTTGGGCACCCACACATTCCACCTGCTCAACGAGCACAGAGTGGAGAGTATGCATGTATGTAGCCGGTTTTAACGAGATTTTATCCAAAAGGATAATGAGATATATCCCTTTTAATTTATAAATTTTGCACATACTCAGCGCAGCGGCAGCAGCAGCATGCCATGAACAACACGACGGCTGTTGCTGTGTTCATCGTTTTCGTGTTTTGTGGCATCATCACGAAACTGAAAACACACATTTTACCATTAAGGATGTTTATCCAGCTAAAATGGAAACATGCACGAAAGACTTAAATATTTGTTGCTAATTGAACAGCAAATTTTCGTGGAATAAGAAAATATATCCGTATGGGCTCTGGATGTGAAGGAAGCTACTAAACAGATGCTCTCTGTGCTGTGCTCCTTCACAAAAGACTGTGCGATTAACGACGAATGGATGAGGGGAAAGAAGAATACCACTCTTATGCAGGACTCATCCAATTAACTGAGTTTAAAGAATTTACAAAAGAACGTACACTGTACCTCGAATGATAAACCTCCAGAGACCGAAATTTGTCTGCGCAATGTTGCCATCTACCTATAGATACATATAGATCAAGTCGAAAGAGGACCAGACCATAATAAGAGATGGCTATCTACTGCGTCTCTTGTAATTATGTCAATAAATCTATTCCTTCTTTCCTGCCGCGTATTCCCGACTGTAATTTTGAGTTAAAAAAATATCACTCCAAGTGAATAATTGCGTGCCATAAAAAAATCTGACTAACAAAATTATTTTCAGCTGGCGCACAATGTTTGTCAGTGGAGTATTGAAATTGTTGGCTTATTTTTATGGAGCCGGACGATAAGAATCAAGCGTCACTTGATTGAGGCCGATTGTAGGAAGATGGAGGTCCATTCTTTATTTATATGCATTAGTTTTAGTTAAAGGGGCTGTTTGCAATATATATGCAATTTTCACCCAGAAGCCATTGAGGCCCATTAAGATTATACCCTTGATAGGACATGCAACTAACAATACTATTCGGATCTCTTGAGGTATCGTTGCTGGATTTTCAAAGCCATCAAAGAACCGTTTGGCTGGGCAGTTGCACAGGAGATCTTCTATTTCCTCTTTATTACTGCAACTTCTGCCGAATGCGTATCCAGTCCTTTGGCCATGTTCCCAATGATGCAGTTTCCGGTTGCTACCCCGACGATCACTCGGATTTGGTTTTTATCAGAAGACGTTAGGATCTTTGACCTTTTAGAGTCAATTGCAAGCTTGGTACAATCGGAAGTTTTGTTCCATCGTTCCTTAGTCAGGTTTAATGTGACATTGTCAATGATGCTCTTAGCTGCGTTCAAAGCTGGTAGTTCTTGTCTGTCAGCTAATAATGTGTCCATTTCAGAGCCGCGTTTGGCCAGTTTATCTGCCTCTACAACAACATGTTCACAGCAGAACTGTGTGATGGTTTATTGCTCGCAATGTCGAGAGGATCTGATTTACGGATTTTGAGCTTACCAGCTTGGAGTTAATCGCTTAAAGGATAGGTTGGCTGTCCATACAGAAGGTAATTTCCATTGCTGGTAGTTCCCTCGCTAAGACAGTTTGAGCCCCTTTATTAGCCGCGTAGATCTATGCCTGGACAGCTTTTCACTGATTTGCCAGTGGGTATGAACGGCTGATACGTGGTCCTTCTAAGAAGACTCCACCTCGCATTCCTTTTATGACAGTAGTTGGGGAGAGCCAGTCCTGCCAATATATTGGCAAGATATTATTTTTGCCAGAAAATGAGCACAGGTACTAAAGGTACAAAAGCTAAAACGAAAGAAGCGAATAAGAATGTAATGATGCTATCGGTGCAGTAGAGTACATGTATGAATATACATATATGGATTGAGTTGCACTCAATCCATCTAGACAAAGAGATCGTCAGTCGACGAAGAACGAGCGTAGTGTGCGGACGCATTTTGTGAAGTAGTGATGAATAAAGATTTGTAACGACTAACGAAATATTCTTGTGTGTTTTAATTGTTTCTTGTAAGAGTTTGAGTTTACAGAAAGAGGCCACGGTTATAGTACGTTTCGCTGTCAATTCACAAAGCACCAATTGACCGAATAAATTATTGAATACAACAGAGAGATTGCAAATGACCACTTGCCCGCGTAGGACTCATTCAATTAGAAGTAATTTTCGGTGTCGTTTTCGCACATTTCGTCTAGTATTACTTCCGCGACTATGACCGCTTGATCAGTTCAGGATTACCCTGATCTGGGTCCCAGGCCACAGCAACGTTTATGGAAACGAACAGGCTGACGAGCTGGCCAGGAGAGGTTCAAGCCTCCACTGCTGACTTACGGAATCGGTCCACATTCCAATAGGAGCAGCCAAAACAAAAATTTCCGAAGAATCCCTATCGAAAGCCAATCTCAGATGGAATAGGCTAACAAATTGCACCATATCCAGAAGGATGTGGCCAAATTATAGCAGGGAAAAATCAACCCACCTCCTGAGTAAAACACACAAAGATATATCCAGGATAACCGCGATTACCACAGGCCACTGGCCTATAGGGGACCATGCAGCCAGTTGTAACGATGTAACCGAAAAAGAAACCCTCATCCACTACCTATATGCGCTTGTCCGGCACTAGTCAGGACTAGACAGCGAGCTCTGGGTAAACCCTTCTTTACATCCCTCGAAGAAATTTTAAAGAATAGCATCAAAGAACTTATAACCTTTTTGAACTCCACAGGTTGGATTTAAACTATCCGCACTTCGATAAACTCCAACAACCAGGTCAAATGAGTATGTGGTAACAAAACGACACTCAGTGCTACTTGGGGTTTTCCAGTAAACCGCCACATCTACCATGACCAATGTTGGTTTTCAGCTGATCAAAATATTGACGATTGTGCACGCAAAGACGATCTTTTGAACAAAAAAAGTTCAACAGCATCAAAGCGATTGATATCGGGGCCAATGTTTTTATCACCAATCCTCAAATTTAGGCGACTTGGGAACTTTTTGCGAAATGAAGCCAAAAATATTTGTGTTTTATCCCAACAACTTCTGAACAATAAAATTGCTGAACATCCGCCCATTAGATTAGATTATAAGTCGAGAGAGCCTTCATGGGGATCTGGCACTGCGGCCTCTCTATAGGAGTCTATTGTGCATTCTCTGGTGAGGTCCTAGAGTCATCTTTTTACTCCAGAGACAGTCAGGAAGAGAAGGATCTTTTCTGGAGATATTTCAAGAAGATTTGCTCAAGTAACGATTTCCTTCACAAAGATATTCCTTCTGAGACTAAAGAGAACCGGACATTCCATGAGTCTGTGAAGAGAGGATTTGTCACTCTTAAGGCAGGGTCCCTATATAAGACGCCAATTCGTTGAAGATATTTTTTCATGAGGCCATGGCCACTATAATTTTTGTCTGAAAGAAAATTCTCAAGTTATTTTTGTCCAGATTAATGAGGGAACAGAATTTTCTGGAAAAGAATTTTGGGATGAAATGTCTGCTGCAGTTCTGCGCAGGTGTTTTAAGCCAGACTTCATTTATATTCCAGTTTGAGACAAGCTCTTGTTGCAGTTTCTGAAATGTTTTTTTTACTGACATCACAGATAGGTTGAGGTCCGATAATTGGCATGACATGACATTGTCGCTCAGACTTTAGCCAGTGAGTCAGCTGTTTCGTTGCTATAGCAAAGACCAAAGCCCCTGCGGGCTGATGGAATCCAATATAGAATGACTAGGTTTATCTTTAAAAGTTCGTAGATGGAAATGTATATTTCCAGGATCAGCTTCGATTTTATGACAGATGAGTCAAGAGCTTATTTTGTAGATGAGGCATACGGAGCAGATAGTCATGGGACGTTTTTTTCCACTTGCATTTATCATAGGCTTGAATATGCTAGTCTGCCAGGCTCTCCATACACATCCGCATTTAAAAAGGTGGTAAACTATTAAAGCCTTGTTGATGTTAGGCTTCTGATATAGCTTTAGCTATTTTCTATAGTGGGTATACTAGAACTAGATCGTCATTGACTCAACGTGAGTTCTCTCTTCCCTCGCTGACATTGTTGATCTCCACGTGTTCCTTTCCTATTCCTCCGCTTAATCGGAAAACATCTAGGTGGCCATGGCCATGTTCAAGGCAACTGATTTTTGTTTTCGACCTGCAGCCAATTAGACTCTATATGATTCTGAGGCTACTTAAATAAATAGCTGGCGCAACATGTCCATTGTAGGCACCCTTGGACTATCTTCTTAAAACTATTTGTTTGTGTGAGAAGTTCAGGCAGTTATACTCTCGCATTTTTGTCAAAAATTCATAGATTTAATTTGTGTTCTTTCACTAATCACTGAGCCACTCAGCAGCCTATAGATACAATTAAAGAAAGTGGCATTAACATAATCACACAAGAGAACCCGCTAAATGATTCAAACAACCTCAAATTTTAAGGACGCAATTACACTTAATATAAACACGTGTTGCCCCAATTAGTTATACCATTTGAAGGGACATTATAAACTATAATTCATAAACTATGCGTCCAGAATCAAAAGTCTGCCAGCGATAGGGGCTCACTATAAAGACCTGTGTTTAAAGGGATTTGCATACATTTGCGTTGGTAATTTCCCTAGTGACAGCTTTCAATTGCTAATGACAGACAACACGGCGTGTCGTCGACTGGAAAAGTTCCTCCTCTAGCTGACGCGCCCGTTGCCTATTGCGATGCGAATAGATTCCCGAACTCACAGGTGTTAAGATGATTTTAAGGGATTATGTCAAATTGAATTTATCTCCCTCCAGATGAGCATAATTAATTACACACAGGCTTATGGCGGAAATTTAATTTTAGACCTACAGAGAGAGAGTGCTCACAGATCTACCCCCACATTTCGGGCGGATCCTTTTTATCAAGTGTGCGGTAACGTCAAGTGTTCTAGGATTTATTTTAATGCCCAAATGTGAGGCAGCGCAAATTCTCAAGTTTGGTATTAGCAACGTAACTCATGTATTACATATGCACGAGGTATAAGACGACGACGACTTATCTTGGTATTTATTGTCAATTAATTTATTTTGTTGTTACCTTTCAATTTTACGCTTAATAAGCAAAACTTCAATTAATCAAGTTCTAATGTTTGTCTAAAAATTCGACATCGACATTGTTGCAATTGATTTTTTTTTTTTGTTCACCCAGGACCAGGACAGTGTATACACAATACATCTAGCACCAGCTGAAACAACCTCAACAGTGCTCATTGTTGGCAAGAGAAAAGCTTTTCATTAGCAAGTCTTTTTCCTTCAGACAATTATTATGTAAACGGAAAACAAAAGCAAGTAAAAGGACAAAACAAAAAAATGAACTCATGAATCAGCAGGAGAATGCGGTCCAACAATCCTCGTCATATTGTCCTTCTTTTGGTGGTGAGAGATTTTTTGCGCGCAGCAAATCACTTCATCAATCAAATTGGAATGGAAAGTGGAAGTGGAAATGGAAGAGAGAACGATTGAAGTTGAAGAAGTGGTTTCCAACTCGTCCAAGGTGACGGAATGGATTTATCTCTGGATAGTTGTAAGTGAATTTCTCTACTACGTATATACACCTTCAGTCTTTGACAATAATCAAGGGCAAGCAGCTCCTGGGCACGCATTTCACATCCGCAAAGGACGCGAAATAATAATTTTGTTGTTACTCTGTAAGGAGATGGTATGCAGCGCCTTCTGTGGCCGGAACTTAGTCTATGTTCACAACCACAACTCTGTGATTGTCGCAATTGAAAATCACCGCGCACTTCAGAACAGACTATAAGGACATGTCTTACAAGACAATAGATTGCAAGTTTTCCTTGCGGAAATGTGATTGAATTTCAGCGGTAATTTCATTGGAATGCAATTTAAATAAATCGAAGGTACTAACAAATAAATTGTTCTGTGTTTGATTGGATCAATGGAAGAAGGACACGAAAAATAATTTCAAGCTTCCGTTTGTGATTGGAGAGATTGTTTTTCTTTCAGTCCTCATACTTTAGGAAGGTATAATGCTTTCATAAAATGAATTGAAATAGTTGCAGGCGAAAGTTTATTTCCGGTAGTTCCTTTTGTGTCGATTCTAATAATTTACAAGGATTTTTACCAAGAAGTCAATTCATTTGTTTTCATGGAGAGGAAAGGATTTGAGAAAAAAAAATGACATACTTCTGGCGATTTTGTCGACTCTAAAGCTACGATTACACGGCCATTTTTTCGAGTCATTTAAATGACGCTCTGACGTAAAAATCGCGTCACAAAGCAGTCATTTAAATGTCGTTCTGTGTGATCGCCATTTTTGGGATAACATTTTCGGCGTCATTTAAACGATTAGGAAAATGGCATACCAAATGACATGAATTTGGTGCCATTTAAATGGCGGAAAAAAATGGCCGTGTGATCGCTCTTCAACGACACGCCTAGGACAAATGACTAAACTTTTTGGCTGTTGCGTCATTTAAATGGTAGCGTCCAAAAAATGGCAAGGCTCGAAATTCTTGCCACGCCATTTTTCAACGCAAATGACAAATGACGAAGCATTTAATACGATATCTGTGATTTCATTTTGATTTTTGTCTCGTGGCGAAAGGACGTGTTAGATTAGATTAGATAAGATTTTAAGTCCGGAGAGCCTTCATTGGGCTCTGGCACTGCAGTCTCTCTAAAGGGGCAATCTTTTTACTCCGACCGGAAACAGTCAGGAAGACCAGTATATGTATCTTTTCTGCTGGGGGTATTTTTTAGTTTCGACTTTTGCATTAAAGTCGAGTCTAAATTTGATTGTTGGTAAGGCACTATATTACTACATTTTAAAAGAGACAGATTTCAGGGTAACATGTTCGTGTTTGACATGAAACTAATGTCCTTTTCCATTGGCCAAAAAGAAGCACCCGGAAGCGTCCGGGATCAAGAAAATCACTTCTTTCTGAAGCCGTTTTATTGCAGAGTGGGGCAGCTTATATGGCAGAGTCGGAATTAATTCAAAAAATGGAATGTGAGGGATGAGTATGTCTTGTTTTTTTTTTTTTGTTATAAAACATCCCACTGCACCATATGCTCACTTATTTTACTCTATTAACATGATCTCCCACTTTAAACCATTCAATTGAAATTCGCACATTAGTTGTCTTTAAAACATGAGTTAAAATAAGTAAAAAAAAGGGTGGTAACGTAGTTTATAATATTCATTCTAAATTTAGAATTGTGTAAGTATTTTTTTAAATTTAACTTCCAAAGCGTTGTGTATTTAGATTTTAACAATTTATTAAGTACATTTTTAAACCTCAAGGTTAAAGTAAGTTTCCACACGCTTCCACGCCGAGATTTGAATACAGTCATATAACTTGACTTATTGCCTACATAATTCCGAAGAAATTGGGTGCTCATAGGTGCTCCCTTTTTTAATTTTTATTTATTTCAAAACGATCATTTTATAAGACATTATTAGAAAATTCGTATATTTATTTAACTGCTTACGATTTGGTGCAGGTTTACATTCAAATGACCTATTTTAACTCGGATGGAGTTATTTATAACAGAAAATTTCATTATTTAAAATTAGACCTTCAAGCCCGCACCCATTGCCCTGTGTAAAGTGTAAATGAGCTAAACCATATTATTTCACAATTTTCATCAAGGTTAAAAAAAAAATGGGCACATTCTGATCGCAATGAAACCCGATTTAGACACAAAAGTCATAAATGGCTTCAAACATCCATTGGTTTCAAACAATATAACGTTAATCTCTTAAAAAATCGAGGGCGTCGGGAGAGGGCCTTTGAAGAAAGTTGCAATCGAGCTAGGCTTTTGAAAACCGAGAATATCATACGTTTTCTGATATACGGAGTTAGGATTTGCTACAAAATTAAAACTAAGAGCTGAGGTCATTTGTCTGAATCAAAATTGATGGAGGACGTATTGCGTTCACCTTGCCGAGCAGGTAGTTATACTCGTAGTAAAACCTATGAGACATACGAAAAAAAAAGGATGATTAAGATGTCAGGAGAAGAAGCCCTTTCAACTGTTGTGGAAGCGAAACTAAAAAGGGGTCAATATAATATAATTAGAAATAGGGCCTTTATTTCTAATTATATTATATTGACCCCTTTCCTTCATATAAAGGAGTTGAGGCTGTAAAAAAAGATTGCTATCCAAAACGAGAATATATACAAGTTACGGATTCTTCGGCTCAAGTAACTGTTCAGGCTCTAATAAATCACACAATTGAACGTTTGAATCAATCGCAAAAAAAGTGACTTTGCGATTAAAAAATGAGCAATTAAACAATTTCTATTTGGTATCAAAGTGGGGTTTCGATGGCAGTTCAGGCCATGCCCATACACAATCGACACTGATGCGAACTACTTTGTACCTTTCCCAGGTTTTATATGCCTCCAACTGTTCACAAGCTTTTTATCCATGGACCAGATGTTATATCAGCTGCGCTTCTTCCTATAAGACAATTATCCGAAAAAGCACAGGGAGTTAAAAATAATGATTTTAAGAAATATCGCGAAAACCATTCTAGGAAATGTTCCCTCGAGAAGAGTATCCAAGATATTTTTAATCTATTGTTTATAACATCTGATCCCTTGATCACAAGCTTCAGTCAACTTCCGCAAAAACAACTGAAAACTTTTCTAAAATCAGTTTTCGATTTGATTACTAAGCCAATTCAATGTAATTCTGGGACTACTAACACGAGCTTAGAAAGTGATGATGATTTGATTACTCATCAGATGAATCCAACTTTTAGTTTTATTTCAAAAATGCACATTACGAAATGACAAAATGTAAAATTTTTTTAATTCTAATAATAGTATGTATCTAAGCTTAAAAAGTATACCTAAGAAAAAAACATACGAAACAATGTAATTATTTTTTGTTGAAAATCTAAGAAAACATGATTTAAAAAAAATAAGTTTCTACTAAAAAAGAAAAAAAATGTGTTTTTTTACTTTTCAACTAGCTGTACCCGCCCGGCTTTGCCCGTGCACAGGAATTGTATTGCTTAGATCTTAGATAATAATGTTCTTTCGTAAAATGCGAGAAATGAGAATAAATCGATTTAGTGGAATTTTCTTTCTGCTTATGCCTGAAATACAGCAATACAAACAAAATATAAAAAGAATGATGAAAATCGGCCCAGCGGTTATCGAGATATATCATCAACGAATTTCACCCCATAGAAGATGTTTTTTGTATGGGAGGTGCCACGCCCCTTGGTCCAATTTTGACCAATCTCCACAGGAATACTGTTGGACCAATACCTAAGATGGTACGTAAATTTGAACCCAATCGATTCAGTGGTTTTCGAGATATAAGATTTTTAATGTTTTTTTTTTTGTATGGGAGGTGTCACGCCCCTTTGTCCAATGTTGACCAATCTCCACAGGGTACAACTTCTTTATCAGTACATTAGTTAATTCATTGCCCCCCCCCCCCCTCCTCCGTGACCACACAGCCCAAATTATCAAATCACAAAGAACATATACTGTGGTCCAGTCGTTTTCGAGTTTTAAGCATAGATAATGGCTTCTTAAACAGAAAAAACAATTGCAGTACACCTCATCTGATTCCAGTTTTCGGGGTATCTTGCCCCACTGTGCATTGGCGCTCTCTTCTGTTCATTCTGAGGAGAGAATTTCGCTTCTCGATTTCAAGTCCGAATCCACTCAAGAAGCCCAGAAGCAGTTTGTTAAATACAACATAATACTAAAGGGTAATTCTTTAGCTCTTTGGTTTTTAAGTCTGATTTTTTTTAACAATTCACGCATGATTCGTGACATGCGTCAAAGTAAAAAATGGTCAGTTAGCATTGCCATTTCACCATAGATAGACTTACGCCCGAACAACGTTTGCAAGTTATAGAATTTTATTACCAAAAATCGTGCTCATTAAAACATGGGTTTAGAGCACTGCGTACGTTTTATGGTCGTGGTAATCGTCCTACTGAGCTACGTTATTAATCAAAATTTCCGTATATGGCCTGCTGAGCATCTAGAAGCATTGTAACTGCCAATATATACCATTTATATAATATATACCATTTGGTGTAATTTATGGGCTGGTGTGGCATCATTGGGCCGTATTTTCTCAAAGATGATGATGGCAACAACGTTACGGTCAATGGTGCTCGCTATCGTTCGATGATTTCGGACTTTTTTTTTGCCCAAAATGGAAGAGCTGGGTTAAGTCGACATGTGGTTTCAACAGGACGGCGCGACATACCACACAGCTCACGAATCCATGGACATATTTCGAGGCGAATTTGGTGAGCAATTCATCTCACTTTTTTTACCTTTGGCCGCCTAGATCGTGCGATTTGACGCCGCTGGACTACTTTTTGTGTAGATATGTAAAGCCTCTCATCTATATGGATAAGACAGCAACTATTGCCACCTTGGAAGACAACATAACTCGTTTTATTGGTGAAATACCAGTTGATTTGTTGGAAAAGTATGCCACTTAAAGCGTAGTTGCGGTCAACATTTACACGAAATAGTATTTAAAAAGTAAATGGCAAAGATTTATTTATCGACCCTTCACTCAATTTAGCCAATATATTTTGGACAAATATCAAAATAGTCTTCAACTTAACAATAAAACTAGTGGCAATGCAGAAATTTGGATGAATGTCTCCTTGCTGTTTCTACTAAACTTAGATATACATATACTTTGCGCATATGGGTTATTAGAATTCAACTTATCCCCGTAAACACTTCAAGGCTACCCATTTCGACAGCTCTAATAACATTTGATTCAAATTGGACAGTTAAATAACAAAATTATGTTTTTAAGTATTTCTTGCAACAATCAACCCCGTCGTTTATTTCTTTTACAATTTCCTTATTTGATTTCAAAATTACTTTTCAAAATCATACACAAACTAACACTTCATCAAACCGAAATACCTTCATAAAAGAAAATTCAATTTCAAAACTCTTTCAATTTTTTTTTTCCATTCACTTGAAGTCACTCGCTCTATGACTTTCCCAACGACGAATCCAAAATACAATATTGCAAGGCAAAGGTTCTGATTATAAAAAGTGAACTCTGAACCGTTTAACTCGCCATCAGCACATTGATCAATTTTTTTATTGGCCGTCCTCTCTCAGTCCTTGAACTCCAATGCTGTTCAATAAAAAAGCCAAAGCACAATACGGCAACAAAGTATAGGTACTCCTCCAGCATAAAACTTCCGCAGCAATAATGAATACAAACAACTCCTGCATTCATTGTTTTTTCTTCAATTCCATAAAGTCCTGCTGTTAGCTTAAATTCAGGTAGCAATTTACGATCAAAAAGTCGAAATAAATACAAATTTCAAGAAAACAAAAAAAAAACAGATGTCCCTTCGCACCCTCAGAAAGTCTTTCAATATGAATCACTTGAAAGGACATACAGTTCTTTTTGTTTACATCGGACAAAAGGAAAAGAAAATTTCGACACGAATGGTTGGGAATGCCTTGCAAAATATAAACAAAAAACATCAATGAAGTGAAATGCAAAAAAGGCAGAAATCTCATCCAGACCACGAGCTATTTGTTAAACAGGAAACCTTTGGGTTAGGTAAGAAAAATGTTGCTTCAACAGCCTAAATACGAATATAAAACCTAAATCCCGCAATCTGTGCTGGATGTCAGCAGTGGTGGTGTGTTGGGCAAGGTTAAGTTGTAGGTATGTGACCTTTCTAAGAAAAGCAAAGCATTGTTAAAAGCGTCAATGATGTCGTTTGGGTTGATTGCACACATACGTCCTTTGTTTAGGAAGGATTTCTTTCTTGGTGAGGGCCTTTAAATAAAGTTATTAAAGTTTGCATGGTGGGGTGCATAGGACGCAAGGATACGGACATATCTTCTTCCCATTAGGGATCATCTTGATGAATAGGTCACATAATGGATTACATGTGGTATTTTGTTTAGACTTGTTGTTTACTCAAGCGACACCCTGTCGAATGTGGGCTGGATTAGGATGAAGAGTCTAAATTGGTTGGCGTGCTAGAAAGGTTCACATGCATCACTCTGGGGAGTGTTTTCTTCTGTTTATTTTTGCGAAAGGTGAAATCTGAAAACTATAAAAATAGCTAATGCTTCGTCAGATGAAATGAAAATAAATTTAATTGAATGCATACATCAGATGTTGGTGTTATCGTCTTGATTTAAAAATACGACCTTTTTGATCTATTATGGAGAGATCTTCTACGTCTACCTACCGTTCGACGTCTCACACATTATGCAGTTTGATGTGGACTCTATTTGGAAAACTGTCCGTATCTCTATATTATGGCAAGTAACTTAGCCTGTGCATGTCTATAAAATTAGCTCCATACGTAAAAATACACCCGGTTACACTCCGGCAAGGAGATTGTCAAAAATGTTACGTATACGCCCGAGTGTACATGCATTCACATTCGTTGATTCGGGGCGTCAAATAACAGGACTGTTGAGTTCAATTACCTCGTTCTTTTGCTGGCTTCTTTCGACTGTGTCTATTATTTTTAAGACGAGGTCTTTTTCTGGAAGCTGGGACTAGTAGGGTGTCTTGCGCCAACTAAAGGGTGTTTTTTTAGTAGTTTGGTTTTTAAAGTGGCAACACTGTATCTACAGATTGTCAATTTGACAGTTGAAAGTTGATTTGTAGTTAGTACTTTTTACCATTTTACGATAAGTAGATTAACGCCAGAACAACGCGTGCAAATTGTGCAAACTTATTTTGAAAACCATGGTTCGGTTCACAAAACTTATCGTGCGCTGAGCAACCATCTGAGCAAATTTTTTTTTACCGATGAGGCCCATTTTTGGTTAAATGGATATATAAATGAATTTCGATTGGAAAAAAACCCAGAAGCCTTTGTCGAGACGCCCTTACATCCATTAAAACTCACTAGTTTTTTAGTTTATGTGCTGGTGGAATCATGGGCCCATATTTCTTTAAGGACGATGCCGGCCAGAATTTTACAGTCAATGAAGTGCGCTTTAAAATGATAAACATGACTTCGGACTTATTCGTTCATCGAATGTGTGAAACGAGGACTGTTGCGCTTGTTATTTTAAAGGCTTTTGATAGACTTTGGCAACAAGCTCTTTTGTCGATCTATGCGTCTTTTATTCAATATTTTAGAAACTAACTTTCTGGCCGTTCAATTAAAGTTGTTTTGGATGGTTTCAAGTCTGAAACTCATCATATAGCTAAATGCTGGTGTTCCTCAAGACCCCGTTCTGTTCCTCCTTCCCATTGTCATAAAAATGATCTACTCTGTATGCAACTTTTTATCCAATTCATTCCTTCGCTGATGACAGCATTTTCAGCTTTTCTTTCTAGGACTAGGACTCACATCCCTGCCCTTCGGTTATTGAACTAAAATGGCAACTTATGTTAAGCTTATTAAATTAGCCAATTGAATGATATTTAATTCTTCCAAAACACAATGCTGTCTGCAGTCTCTAAAACGAAATCAAAATATTCATTATATCCATGAATGGTGCTTCGAAACGGAAAGACTTCCAATCTCGGTATGTATGTGTTCATGACAACATTCGCTGGAACGACCATTATACACGAAGTCACACTACGAATGTGGAATATGCTTTACCAAACTCTGTGTTTCCCCCTTGTGACAAGGGACATTTAAAACCAATACGCATCGATATCTCTTTTCCCTTCTATCCCCATTTCCTTAACTCCTGCGCTGTGCAGTTCACCCTACATTACACCGTGTCTATTATAAAAAAAATACAATTTTTTTAACCGTTTATTTATTTCTAAGAAGCCGATGTGCGTTTATTCCCTTTTGATCGTTGAGCTCTATAAGTCTTCTGTTCAGCAGCGTTTGGCAGACGATATTGACCGCGCTCCATTGACCGCTAGATGACAAGCGGCATGCCAAACTCCATATAAAAAAAAACTGACATTTCAGCATTTGAGCTAGAGCTCTAGCACATTTTGTGAAATATCCTTTTCTTTGAAATTTTTCAATCTAGCACAAAATTAACTGCTAGTGAAATGGTTCGTCAAACCAGCATCGCAGTTTCGTGGTGATGTGAAATCCAGCACATCAGTCACGCCTCACGCTTGGGATTCTCCTTCTGTCTTCTGGAATACTGCAGTGTCTTTCAAGTTAAAGTCACACCTATTCGTCAAGCCAAAGCGTGGCTGTCAATTAATACTGTACGTCATATAAATTCACAGTCAAGCTGTCATCAAATCCCTAGTATATAGCGAAATAAGATCTAAAGCGGTGGAAGATTGTCGCGTACCTCTTAACGACATAGATGGGCGGTACATACAAACTCAATATCTATTTCCTGGGTTCCTATCTACTAACATCCCATGGAACTGTGCAGCAGACGAACTAGCAAGGCTTGGCTCCTCTGGCGTGGATAATACAAGTCTGCACAACGTATGCATGCACCACTTTCCTACGCTAAACAAATAATTCATGCGGATGCAGCAGGCAAAGCAAGTCACTGATGGAAACATATAGGTTGCTGTGATGCTGCTAGTGCAAGGTTCAGCTGGCCAATTCTGAATACAAAATGATTGAAGAAGCTCCTGCGACTTAAAAGATCTAGTAGCAGCAGTTTGAAAGTCGTTAATGTCATCTCCGGGCACTGCGTATTAAGAGGATGAGTCTATCACTCACTTTCTTTCCAATTAAAAAAATGCTTACCTTTCTCAATGATTTTATTGATACGACTAGGTAACATCAACGCCTCTAACTTTCTTAGCTGTATAAACGGCAGCAAAATGACTTCGTGAGTGGCCAGTAAAGGAATCATTCACCTAAATTTCAGTGGTGGGCAGACTGGGCTTAACTCACCGAGAGCCACGTCAAACAAACAAACTGGTCTTTCGTATTTTAGCGTTAAAATGACCCAAAACAGTTTTAGTCATATTTTGGATATCACGGTGTGGAGAAAAGTGGTGGTAAAGTTATAGCCTACGCAGACGATATCGGCATTTTATTTACTGGGAAATACCTCCCAACATTACGGGACTTGATGGAATCGACCCTCGCAACGCTGGTCAATTGGGCTAACAAATGCGGCCTGGATATAAACCCGGGCAAAACAGAGCTAGTGCTATTAACGAAGAAGCACGGAATTCCTCAAATCGATCCTCAGCTGCTCTGACAGCTCCAAAAACTTAGGTCTGATTCTGCATAGGAAAGTGAGCTGGAAACTGAACCTGCTTGAACGCATTAAGAAGGCCGCTACTGCACTTTACTCCTGCAAAAGGATCTTGGCCATCAGCCCGAAAATAATGCACTGTCTGTATACAGCAGTAGTCAGACCGATACTCATGTACTGAATCATCGTCTGGTGGCCAGCACTAGATAAAATAAGCTACCTCTCTCTACTTAATAGAATTCAAAGAGTGGCATGTGTCTGTGTAACCAGTGCCCTGCGGACAACTCCAACCGCAGCACTGGAAACTGCTGGAAACCATGCTTCACATTCTGCCCTTGGACACAGTGACACAGGGCATGCCAATATTCTAAAAACTAATAATGTTAAAAGAGAAGTCACAGACTACGTAACCACGGTCCTGGACTTCAATATTAAATGCGAAACAAGTATCCCCGACCGATAGCAATGGGAAGAGAATGCGGTTATAGACAAAAATACGCTAGAAGTATACACAGATGGATCTAAGACGGAGGACGGAGTAGGAGCCAGGATTTTCTCAATTCCATTCTCCCTAAACGAGTCTTTTAGACTACCTAATAACTATAGTGTCTTCTAAGCAGAAGTTATGGCTATTCGCAAAGCCGCTGCGAAGTGCTAAAGGTGAGATCGAAATCGAATTCAGACATCATCATCTACAGCGACAGTCAAGCAGCTATTAAAGCACTCGAATCACCAATATTAAGATCCAAATTGGTCAGGCACTGCCGCAAATCTTTAAATGAGATCTCGGGGGGGTTATTCCCAAATGCGCGGCGGATCGTATTGAACGCGATATCGATTTCGACCGTCTTCGCTTTTGCTTATTCTGAGATGCGAACTGTGTTTTCCATTTTTTTCCAATTTTCCATTTATTTTCCCAAAAGTTTGACAGCTTTTTCCCGTCACAAGAATTTAGTTCATTTTTTATCCGCAATAAATTCGCCAGCAATCCGTCACCTACATAGCTGTCGCTTTTGATTGGATCATATCGCTTTTGGAAATACAAAAATACAAATCCGCCGTGAAAAGCGATCCGCCGCGCATTTGGGAATAAGCCCCCGGGTATGTGCACGATAACGCTGTGCTGGGTCCCTGGTCATAGAGATATACCAAGCAACTGTAAAGCAGACGAACTAGCAAGGAATGGCACGAAAATGGAACTCTCTACTGGTAGAGCCCCATGTGCCAATTGAAACGGTAAGATACAACAACCCCACACTAGCACTGCAACAGGCTAACGAGAGATGGCTGGATCTTAACACCTGTAACCATGCAAAACAGACCTGTCCACGAATAAATCGGGGCAGGACAAAGGTCCTGTTAAACGTCAGTAGAACACACATCGGAACTCTTGTCGGAGTACTAATAGACCACTGTGTACTAGATAGACATGCCGCAGGCTTGGAGTTACCGCTAATGACTTCTGTCGCAGTTGCAGGGATGAGGAGGAGAAGGAAACTCTGTTCCACCTATGTAATTGTCCGGCGCTATCCTCAATAAGAAAGCAAACTCTAGGAGAGTACTTCTTCGCGGAGCTTGCTGATATTGCCGAAGCGCATATCAGCAAAATACGGAAATATCTCCAAAATTCGAAATGGTTCCAAGAGTAGCGAAAATAACTGACTCTGCTTGTGGTATCACAATGGACCTTATCTGGTCTAAGTGAATTACTCCGTGTTAATGGACAATTGCCACCTAACCTAGGACATTACTTGTACATATATCTCGTCGCCGAGTTCGTAAGTCTACTTTGATATGACCGCTAACTCATAAGACGGTCACTCGAGCCTTCTTGCATTAGTCTAGCACGTACGACAAATTCAAATCTACATACATAGTTGTTGCCTCTTATATCGATCGCCGTAATAGGGGTTATAGTTTTTCATACTCTTTTTGGCCAGCCCATCCTATTGCACATTCCGGATAGCGATTATGTCCTCTGAGCTTCTGTAAATTGCTTGCATGCATATTGGATGTTCTGTGTACAAACAAGCGCAGTCCTAAACTAACCATAAATGCACGGTTTGCAGAATGAGAGCGAAAGTTTAACAGCAACCATCAATACGAAAAGCAGCTCGTGCGTCTGCTACTTAGAACGACCCCAACGGCTGAATCAAACAAGTTCAACTGAAGCACAACTTCCCTCCCTCTGTCGCATTTGTCCAAAATCTATGACAATTCCATTCTCCAGCCAAAGAAAAAAAAAACTCAGTTCGTCTCATTTTCATACATTTACTTATAAATAATGTACATCAGTTCAATTCAGTTTCACAGTAATTAATAATAGTACAAAATAGAACAAGACGCTATTTCACTTGAAATAACAAATTAAGCGTTCGTGTATGTATGGTTGAGAAGAAAATATAAAAAAAAATCAAGTCTCGATAGAGAATGAAAATGAAATGAAAATTAGCTTAGGCTAAACTTAACGATAGCTCTGGTTAGACTTGATAGTATAAAATCAAAACTCGGCTTCTTTGGATTCCTTGTCCACATGTAGCACGGAAGTTTAGTTGAAAAGTCCATCCGAGGCCTTTGTGCTGGACATGTACTGATCGAGCTCCTTATCCAGGTCTTCCTTCTTCACGTCGGGCTTATCTTGACCTAAAAAAAAGTATGAAAAACAATTTTATTGAATTGTCAGTTTGTATGGTTTAAGCTAATGAAAAACTCAATCTCGTTTGACAAAGCATGCGGCGAAGCACTCACGAATAGCCTCCTACCGACTTTGGTCCGTTTTTACCTAGTTGCCGTCCTCCGCCACGGGCACTTCCCCGACCGCGACTACGACTGCGACCGCGTCGCTGTGGCTGCTGCTGCTGACCGTTGCGTAGAACACCTCCAGCGGCGGCTGCTCCTCTTATCTGGCTGCGACCTCGACGCTGAGTGCCACGTATGACACCGCCACGACCACGTGCGTTCTTTTGGCTACCCCGTTGCTGTCTGTTGGCCGCACCACCTCTGACTGTTGTTGCATTGTTGCGCTGTAGGGTTCTGTTGTCGCCACGACTCCTAGAGCGAGCGCGTCCACGCGCCACATTGCCTCTGGTTTTGGAAATTTGCGCATTTAATCTGCGATTGGCTGGTGCGGCAGAAGTTTGAGCAATCCGTCCGCCGGCACGATTGAGCCGGTTATGCACGCTATTGGCCAAGGTGGCTCCTCTTGCTGTTACGGCCTTGACCGAGTTGCGCCTTTTCTGAATGCGCCCGGAAGCGATACCCTCTCGCTGTGGAAATCTGCGTCCACGACTGACAGATCGAGATCTCTTGGACGCTGGTGCTGTGGGTCGTATGCCCAAGCGGCTTGTGATCGGCACTGATTGTGCGGCACGGCTATCCATCATTCTGCGCGTGCGATCGATTCTGCCCGCTGTTCGTGACCGACTGCGAACTAATGCGCGGGGTCGGCTGTTCGATCTCATTGGGGGACGGGGTGCCATACGCTGGCCGATTCCTGGCTGCGAGGATGGTGAGGGCAATATGGCGACGGCTCGTCGTGTTCTGGAACGACTCCTAGATCGCATACGTGGCGGCGGTGTCCTGTCGAAATTCGCCTGAGCATTTGGTCGCCACACTGGGCGACCCATGCGACGAGCACTGCCGTTGCCGATGGGCGCTTCATTGCGCCTCCCTCCTCCTCCCATGCGGTCGGATATTCTTGACGCAGAGTTGGACCGTCTCGGGACACGTCCCAAGAAATCCGCTTCCATTCTGTAGGGGGTAATACACAATATGAGGGTTTGTTTTGGGGAATGTTAGACAAAAAAATTGAGATTCTTGATTCTCTATGTGTGTGTTCTCTCAAGAGCGATGCTGGTGTTAAGTCTCTGTCACAGAAAGACAGAGACTCAATCCACTCAGATAGAGTTTAAAGCATTTAGAGATACTGGCTGATTAACTACAGAGAGCGATCTTGCGCACGAGTTTGTGTGTGTTTGGTTCGTTCTTTGTACGCATGCTGCGTTCTCTCTATGTAACTTTTTTTTTTATAATAAAAGACTCATCCTTACGTTGCGACATTTGTTATGCTGTTGGCTTTCATCAGATGTCCGCTGGGACCTAGCCGCAGGGCTTTTATTGATCCGCGTTTTAGTGGAACGCCATTCGAAACCCGGTTGTATGCCGCTGTTTGTGGCTTCGGCTTCATGCTCCTCTGCAATGTTCAAATGGAAAAGAAAGGTTGGTATCAGTTATGGTAATTGTGACTCGGCGGTGCTGCACAGTCGCGTGTCTGTCTAACTTTTCAAGCCTCTACTGGCCGCATTATAAATAAATTTGTTTCGTTAGTAAGTAGTGAATCGATGCGTACTCTTTTTAGTTTTAGTGCTGCCTCCCGTGTGTGCTTCTGGGCCAGTTGTTTCAATAGGCGACGATTGGCGATTGATGCCACACGACTCACTGGACTGTCGACACTGCGACGCGATGTTCTCGGTTGGATTTTGGGTTGTGCGGAGAATGCCGTAAAGCGATCGCTTAGTGTCATTTTTGTTGAATTGTTTATGTGGATTTTATTGATTGATGATACGGCTGGGTTCGACATTTTGTTGTTGGTTTTTTTTTTTTTATTCACTTTTGATTAAAGTCTTTGTTTTGTTACTTTTTCTTTTGTTTTATAGGTTAATTGTCACTTTCTTCGATTAATTATTTGAGTTGCTTTATTATTGTTGCACTTTTTCTTTTTTGATTTTGATTTATCAGTGGTGATCAGCAGTGTTGTTGGCAAGGCTCTTCTTTTATCTGAAAAATGCAAAACAAGGCAATGGGTTAGCAAAGGACAGAAAAAAACCTAAGAAAGAAGTATTTATTCAATTAAAACTGTCGTTCATTTAGACGTCTATTGTTGGTGGATATGTTCTTAAATGGTTTGAGCCGGCGCAGAGTAACTAGAGGCATGTGTGGCGAGGTTGCCTTCTTTATGTCTAAAAAGATCGTTAGACTTTTGCATGTCTGGATTTTGGCGTAATAGCTTAGAAGAGTTACAGTGATGCAGCCGGTGCATTGGAGCAGCAATCTAAAAATATTAGAGGCGCTCATGTTACCTAGATCACTGAGAACATTAAGAAAATGGTTTCCTAGGTAGGCCTTTCTTAATTTTCCTAGCCCGGGGCAACTGCAAAGAAAGCAAGTATTGGAATCGTCTTCCTATTATTCTCTGCTGCTTCTGCAGAGGTCATTATGTAAGTGTCTGCCTAACGTGCAGTGCAAGGAAATGACATTAACGACTTTCGAGATGTTAGATCTTTTTGTATAAGGGAATTGATGATGTGTCTATTGTTGCCATATTACCTACTGCTACGCCATCTGCATGGAATTTGCTTGAGGGTTAGCAAGCGATAAAAATCGACACAAGTAAGAATGGACGCAAATGGGTAAATACCCTATAGGTGTGAAGCTTTAAAAAGCGTTTCCCTCGTTTAATGGTCAGGTATCCAGTAGCAATGAAATGTTAGCTTATAATGCTTGCCCTCAATTGATTAATTGACACGGCTAAGCATCTACTAAAGCCAAAGAAATGCCACCCTCACACCTTAATAACCACGGCTATTACAATAAAAACAAAGAAACGAATGTGACGTGTTCACAAAATTTGTAAGAACAGAGAAAGAGTTCACTATTGCAGAACAGTTCGACCTATAAACTATTGTTCAACAAAAAACCTGGCATTCAAGAAGTTTCTTTTGGAACCGTCAGCTTTTGTGGATAAATTAAAAATATTTGACGCCATTTTTATTGTTTACTACACTTTTGTAATTTTCTATTGAAAGCAAACAAATAACTTCTGTTTTATTGTCATGGGGATGATAAAAATCATGTAAATGTTTTTATGAACTACTCTTCTTAATCTTCTGGAAGAAAATTACCACAAATTGATGAAATTTTCGACCGAAAAACTAGCTCAAGGTCGAAACATGCAGAAGGAAATAACATTTTTATCTTCCAACTCATCTTTCTTGTCGCATCATGCATTAGAAAAAGAAAAAATGCATACACACACTCAATATATTACTCATCACACAATAGATCGCTTTTTCGCTAAAATAAAAGTTTTCGAAATTCATTTGGAATTGGTAAACGTTTCTAAAAATAGAATTTCGTACATACAGACCATACGGTAAATAGGTACATAAATGTTTTTTTGGCCTAAATTAATGGGCGTCATTCCAAAATATTAGTTGGAATCATCACCATTATCTCTAAAAATCGACGACAAAAAATGTCCCTAAAACTTCTACCACCTAATAAAATGTGTTTTTATAATCGATAAATTGTCTTTAATTGAAAACGTATTAAATTACCTGATTTTCTGCTTTAGGAATTGATGAGAAAAAAATGGACTTCCTCTTTCACCACTCCAAGGGACCAATTTTTCTTTTAACAAGAGATACCAGGAATCCTGATTATGTTGGAGTAGTATAATTACTTAAAACGATGTTTAAGTAATTTGCACTCTTACTTAAACTATATTTTTATTATTAAATTCATCTATCACTTATTGAAATTGAAAAAAGTTTCTCCGACTTTGTCGAATTATGAAATGAAAATGGCAATGGCGTACTTTTGGACAAGATGAACAATCTCGAAAAAATTAATTCATTTTGCAGGCATTGCCAGCTTTCAGGAAATTAAATGATGATTACATTTGTACAGTAGTAATTGGAACATTGATTGTGATTCTTGATTGGAATATTTTACTAAGCTACATAATATTTAAAAATAAACAAAATTAACATTTTTTGACTAAAGGGTCATATGTATTCGGCGAATATTTCTGGAAATTGTGTGAACCTTGATATTAAATGTGGGGAGAGTGTAGGTGAATAAGCTGTCTGCAACATTAGAAGAAAAAATGTATAAATAGTTTTATTTTGCTCAAGTTTGCCGTTTTTGGTGGGACAAAGCGGCATATACCGTCCAACTTTGTTGCACTCTATAACGCAAAGCGGCAACTGCCGTCAAGTTTTTCATTGAATTATATACACAATACAACTTACTGTCCCAGTAAAAAACAAAAAATTTTGTGAAATGTCCCTGCACATCGCTAGGCGATGGTTCTAGTTAACCGCTAGAAATGTTGTTTTTTGAATTGGAGCGAAATGATATATTTTTTTTTCGTGATGGAAAAACGGGAGAGCAAAAAGGATTTTACCGAAATAATATGGCTCGCTTCGAGTAGTTGCGCATTAGATTTGTTGTTATGATTTTTTTTCAAATGAAATATCTGTTTCAAAATGTATTTTTGTGCAAAAAAACATTGTTTTTGAGAGCGGCATTTCCCGCTCTGTCCCTGCATGTAAAATATATATGTAAAATTTTGATCTGCTGGGACAAAGCGGCATTTGCCGCTCCTGTTTTTTTATTAAGAAAAGCATATAAATCATGACCAGGAACCTATTCGTTGTTTTTTCGTTAATTTATTCCAATCGGAACAAAAGTTATTATTGGTGCATTTTCCACAACCGTTTCAACTGTCCGCGAACGTGTTAATTTTATGTAGTTTTGCGTAGTTTTATATAATTTTGTGTAGTTTTAACCTAAAGGTTATAAATAAGACTCATCGCTTGTCATGTTAGTGCAGTACGAGAGCCCTGAACACATCTCCAATCGCCGATCTACAAACCATGATTAACCTACAGAGTGGGCAAAATACAAGTTTCCTTTTAAAAATGTATTAAAGTGAACAAAATTAAGTTTTTTACATTGTATTATGGCTTTATTAGTAAGAGAAAACATTCCCATTAATTATGGAAAACAACGTGTCGCTCAAGTGGCTGCCTCGTCTGGCTTCGCAGTAACGCATTATGCGACTCCAATTTTCCAAGACCTTGTTTCGGGCTGTAGCTGACGGATTGCTTGGATGATATTGGCCTTAAGTGCTTCAATCGTTTCCGGATTGTTGGCAAAGCGTCGCTCCTTTACGATTCACGGCTCCCCACAAAAAAAAAGTCCAAAGGGGTCAACTCGCAGCTTCGAGGCGGCCAATTAACATCGCCAAGACGGCTGATAACACGATTTGGGAATTTGGTGCGTAAAAGATCGATTGTGGCATGGGCTGTGTAGCATGATGCGCCATTTTGCATGAACCGGAGGCCGTTCACATCTATGTCTTCAATTTCAGTATAAAAACAGTCTGTTAACATGGCTCTGTATGCCCACCGTTGACCGAAATGTTTTTCCCAGCCTCATTTTTGAAGAAAAATGGTTCAATGATTCCACCACACGCCACAATCTGCACCAATCCATGGCCAGTAATTTCGTTCCGCGGAGGTATGATTCTGACTTTCTGTCAAGATTTTGAGCGGGAAGCAGCTGTCAGTGTCAAAATAACCCATAAATTAAAAAGACACCACTACATCGCCAGCAAAGAATACGCGACAAAACTTTGTAATCAGACTAAGGCAAGGGAAGGCACCCGACTGAACATGACAGCATCGCCTTCCACAGACTATCCCGTTGCCCATTAGTACCGATTGCATAGGAAAATCAACATCGAAAAATTCTTTACACATGAAATACCGGACAGGAACCAATGGGATTCACCAAATGTCTACTGTCAGTATTCACAGTTCCAAAACACAGGAGGGAATTGGAGCCGGGGTCTTCTCAGAATAACTCTGGATATCTCCTTCAGTCCTTCAAGCTGACATCACAGAAATTCGTCAAGCTACAGCGTGGCTGACGATTATTACTGCATCACAAGTGGATTAAGCTTCCTTTCTAGTCTCAGCCCCAAATATTTGGCGCTTTTAACGGACTCGATTGGGGTTTCACTTAGCTTGGGAGGAGTGACGAAAGGTAGCTTTAACACATCAGTAGCCTTGACTGTGGAAAATCGGATCTCTCTCTCTCTGAAGTTATGCAAAATTCCGTGGCGTGGTAATGTAAATCCAGCATAAACCTGGAACTGACGCCATAGCACAGATCAACTCTGAAAAGTATTTACCATTGTTTATGTTTTGCACTTCTACTACTGAAATTCACTCCATAAACCTTTCTATTCAAACTGTACTAAGAAATCTCCCATCGCTAGATGTCGCACAGTCGTTTAGAAGAATTTTATTTTTGTTTTCATTTTGCTTCAGGTGAATGACATGTGCTGTCATCAATTCTTGAAATTCTTCAAGACTTCGAGAAGTCTCAACTAGTTACTAGACAAGAAGGAACATATTTTTTGCTGTTTATTCATTGCCTGCGGCACTGTAGCGGACATGAATTAATAAATATAAATTCATTCGAAAGACGGCAATTAAAATCTCATAGATAACCAAACAATAGCAAGAGATTACAAACATCGTCAACGAAAAAAGAACACAACTTCCACAATGCCAACTCCAGATGTTGATGATACGGCAAAGCTTTGTGCCTGAGGCGAAAACGAATGGGTTTTTGCTATTTTTTTCTGCTAAGAATATTAAGAGGCCTCTACCCAGAAATCGAGGAAAAGTGCAAAAAATGGCATTTTGTTTCCCTCCTAGAGAAGTCAATACTGAAGCGATCGAAATGATATTGGATGCATTGGAAAGAACAAAATATGTCCTTTGAAAGCTCTGAAGCATTTTTTTAAAGCGACATCTCGTTTTTCTTTTATTGAAAGAATTCCCAGCTGTGTTTGGGAAAATTGGCCTAAAACCGACTTTTTGTTTGCCAACGCATGATATGATAGAGTTCGAAACAGTCTAAGATAACTTGTCCATCTTAAAGGTCATATGCAAAACACAAATGAGTTTAAAATAAATCTTAAAATTTCATCCTGGTTTTAAAAAAACAGGTGTTTTAAAACAAACAATTTTTTGAATTAAAGAACAACGTTTTTCCTGTATATATTGATTTATACTTGATGCAATTTTTACTCAAAACAACAAAGTATCATACCAGCTATCGGATGCGCAAAAAAAATTATGTATTTACATGTATTTTGTTGCAAAATACTGAGTTTAAATTTTATATATTTTTCAAGAAAAATACACTGCATGTGTCATAGTTGTTGCACATTCTCAGAAAAAAGTTCCAAGTTTCTCATTTAGATGGCGGTAGTTCTGTCGTCTGATTTGATCAGCCAATCAGAATGACACCCAAGCTTATAAGGGATAAATGTGTAGTTTGTCAACTGCATTGAGAGGTGTGTTATAAATGAAACAGGTTTGGCGTGAAGTGTGATCGAAATGGAATCAAGGATGCGTGTGTTGAAATGTGTGTAAGCAGATGGGGATTCTTTATTCAAAGTGATTTTTGCTTCATGGGGATTCAAAGTAATTTTTGCTTCTTGAATAAAAATGAAAATGAGAGAGGGGTCGACAGAAGCACTTTTCAATATGTTGCTATATTTAATAAATTCTTATTGAAAATGCATTTATTTGTTTAAACAAAATTGCTTAAACTTCATAACAAAAATTATAAATTAATTTAAACGATGAATGTACTCAGATTTTTAGAAATTCTATATATTTTATGTATAGCAAATTTGTATCTTGAAAAGTGCTTGCCGGTCACACCGTGATCAGGTGTAAAGCAGATAATGGTTTGGTTTGTGTTGGTAGGAAAAGAGACGAAACGGAGAGGGTGAAATGGTGGGTTAGGCTGAAAGAGATATAATTGAAAGCAAATTGTAGTATGCACCAGCAGCATTGCGCTGTTGCCATTTACAAGGAAATATTATGCAATTTTGTTTGCGCTGTTGC
Source organism: Cheilosia soror (assembly GCA_949372485.1). Taxonomy (NCBI): domain Eukaryota; kingdom Metazoa; phylum Arthropoda; class Insecta; order Diptera; family Syrphidae; genus Cheilosia; species Cheilosia soror. The sequence goes on along the minus strand of OX443562.1, from coordinate 16,776,854 downwards.
CATTATCTTACCTTTTATGAGCTATGGTAGGGTAGGTGTTTGGTTTTTCGTATGAAGAGGGGGACAGAGGAAAGAATTTGCAACATTATGAAGATCACCAAGATAAGTAGCAAAAGCTACACCATAGGATTGTGAGAGGGGATGATGCAAGGGGTATTCAAGTGGGGCTTAGTTGGGAAGGAATTGTGGGTTCTGCTAAAGAGAATATTACTGAATGCAAAATTATACATAACCTGTGCACATTCACTCGATAATATGCAGGATCCAATAAAAAGGTTTATGGGGGTTTGTTGACTTGTGGGAGCGATTTTATTTTTCTACCCGCCATTACCTAACACAATAGTACATTTACTACCTCACCTGCTCCCCTTATACCATTAAAATCTTAAAACTACCCTTACAAAAAACTCAATGGATCACAGAAATACAAAATCCTATTGCAAAGTATCCGATATGCATTTTCACATTCCTTCTCTTCACGTTGTTATCCTTCATCATCATCAACCTTGCCATGCTGAAAATACCCTACCACACACACCATCTATATATATGCGCAGAATACCTACCCCATCGTTGATTTAATTTTCCCTTGCACATTCAAAGTCATTATTATGTAATCAATGGAGAATGGATTCTTTGTCTTATGCTTATCTACATTTTCCTCTCACTCCAACATTCATTTGGATGCAATTCTCAGCAAGAAAAATAAAACATCCCCCACACGCACACCACACACGATCAATAAATGACACAAAACCAGTTTTCATATCCAAGTATGTATTACATGATATCCCACCTAAGTTCCGCCTCCTGAATTGATTTCAAAAGTGAAATGAATGACGAGAGTGGTTTCACACCATGATAAGAGCTTCGCAAATCAAAAATAGATGGCGCTTTGAGTTCCACTTTATGTTCTACAATATGGGTAGAGGCCTCTTAAACCTATCGAGAACTATTGTGGGACCAGTACGTGTCAGTCGACGATAGGTTTTCACAGAGATTAAAACTACACACGGTCAAGCAGATTACAACCGATCTCATTATGGGCAACACAGTTCCTGATTTGATTATCTGGTAAGGAGTAGTATTATATAATTTTTGTCGAGTGAATTGCATACTCATTTCCGTTTCTCTCTATCTCTCACTCGATTAGTGGCTTGATTCTGGTCACACTGCTGGTGATCCATTTCTTTTCGGATCTGATGCGTGCCAGTTTGGGGGGATTTTACACACAACAGACACTGTCACAGCTGGTGGAATCTTATGCCAAGGAGTACTCGTGGCTGCTGAAGTTGATGGTGAATTGCTTTGGTTATAGCTGTGTCTTTGTACCTGGTTACCTAATCTATAAGTATGTCGAGCGCACAAGTTACCTGGAGAAGACAAGTAAGTTGTTTGATTTGATTTGTTTATATATGGAAACTTGTGTAAACAGTTTGAACGCATGCGTATAAGCTAAAGTGATAGAAATTTCACTTAAGTTTAGAAATTTCGCAAGAATATGACGTTTTCTAAGTCAATATTGAAAAAACACTTTTAGTAACATATGATACGAATCAGCAATCAAAAATTCGTCATCCCCTACACAGACTACCTTTATCAATAACCGCATTCCTCCTTTTTTAGATAAAACTCTCGTACATTCAGCGGTGCGAATGTGCATCACTGGCTCCACACACAACGACAACGAACGCATCGATTCGTCACAAACGAAAGCCGGCACAGGCACATCATCGCCACCCAATGGCTCGGCAGTTCCCTCCATCAAACGCACAAGTTCTCAGGAAGCTATTTTACTGATCTACTGTTTCGCCGGTCTAATGTGTTCCTACCTGACGTGGGGTGTACTTCAAGAGAAAATCATGACCCAAGAGTACAAGAACTTTGATGGCACCCCAGCACACTTCAAAGACTCGCAGTTCCTTGTCTTCGCCAATCGAATGCTGGCCTTTGGCGTGGCTGGTATTTGTATCAAGGTTCGCCAACAACCCAGACACCGAACGCCGCTGTTCAAGTACTCCTTCGCCTCGTTTTCGAACATCATGAGTGCATGGTTTCAGTATGAGGCTCTGAAATTTGTCAATTTTCCAACTCAAGTGCTCGCCAAGTCATGCAAAATCATTCCCGTCATGCTGATGGGCAAAATAATGTCACGCACAAAGTACGAATCTTATGAGTATCTGACGGCGATAATGATATCCATGGGCATGATATTCTTTATGACGGGCAGTGCTGATGATAGCAAAGCCTCGTCGGTCACCACAATGACGGGAGTGTTCCTGCTGGCGATGTACATGGTGTTTGATAGTTTTACGACAAACTGGCAGGGTGCGCTGTTCAAAGCGTACTCCATGTCACCGATACAAATGATGTGCGGTGTGAATTTGTTCAGCTCGATATTTACAGCCGCATCACTGTCGATGCAAGGCGGTTTTATGGATTCCTTGTCCTTTGCCACGGAGGTAAGTTTGACTGGCATACGTTTTTCAGATTGAAGTGGTTTTGAATATTAATTTTGCTTGCAGCATCCCAAGTTCATCTTTGACTGTCTCATACTTTCGATAAGCTCAGCGGTTGGACAGCTGTTTATCTTCTATACGATCTCAGTGTTTGGACCGGTGGTGTTTACTATCATTATGACGTTGCGGCAGGTGAGTTGAAACTACGTGCCTTACATTGTGTAGAACAGGGGCTCTGCAAATAGTGATTAGGTGTTCAAATATTGGTTTAGTGGGCGTGCTAAGCTGTTGCAAAAAAAAAAAACCATTACAACATACAAAGTACGTTGACCTTCGTGTAGCGGGTGGGGAGACAACGAGAGTTCTATATAGCTTTTTTCTTAAATACTTTTTTCAAGCAAAAGCAAAGCGAGTTCCAAAGGATGATTGTGTTGCAGCGAAATAAGTTTAGCTATATCATGGTTGAGTAAGAGACAAGTGCATCTGGTCTGACTTTATTGCGCTTTCAATCGAAACTCCGCTCGGGTAGATTTTTCAATATCTGACAGCAGCTCTTTCAGATAACGCCCGCCGCCAGGATTCAACGTACTGTATTCGCGGCTTATCCTTGACCATTTTTTAAAGAACTGCAGGTGCTGGTGTATCAAATATTTTGCGACGTATTATGTTGTAGCAGCTTCATTCGTCATTCGTCAATTCTTCTCTAATTCTAAGTCCGAGGAAATGTGCCGCTGTGTAAGTGGTATTCGTTTGCCATGAGGTGGCATCCTTTGATGGTTCGCACATCTGTATTGTGACAAGTTTGGAGGTGCATCCAGTTGGTGTAGCTTAATTGCGGTGTCCAGGTGGATGCCGCGTAGTTGAGGACAGATCGACCGATCGCTTTATATGTGGCGAGGAGCGTTTCCTTGCCTTTTCCCCATGAGCTTCCGTCAATTGACTTGATGACGTTATGTCTGGACCTAAGGCGATCTATGATGTTGTTGGCGTGTGTCGAGAAACGGAACATATTTTTGAAAGTGGCTCCCAGTAGTTTAGGGTGCGCGATTGTGGGTATGCGTCTCCTAGCTATTGATATGCCCAGTTGGCGTTTCATTTCCTTTGTCCAGGATGTGAAAAGTGTTGCAGTGGATTTTTCTGATGTAAGTTTAAAGTTGCGGTCGTTGAAGAAAGTTTCTACTGTTCCTAGGTACGCTTTAATGGATGTTCAATGGTCTTGTATGTTAGGACCTGAAGCTAGAATTGTGCAGTCGTCTGCATATGAGACTAGGTTTATGCCTGCTGGAGGTGGTGGTTGCTTTGAGATGGAGAAGTTAAAGAGAAAAGGGGACACTACGTGTGTTCTTGTTCTTTGAGTTGGAGTTCCGGAATTTCACTGTCTGCCGCTGAGGTAGTTGAGGATGTCCTGAAGCGGAGTAGCATGACTCACAGTGTCAAAGGTTTGGACAGCTCTAGGGCCACTGGTATGGTCCTGTGACAGAGTTTTGGTTGATTTAACCCATTGCTGATTTGGTGATTTCATCTAGGGCTGACGTGGTGCTGTGGAGTTTACGGAAGCCATGTTGGTGGTTGGCTAGTGACAGGATAGCTTTGGAAGAAGAAGGGCTTGGAGGGTTCTTGTAACTGGAGAGAGTAGAGAAATTATTGGTCGATATAAGTATGCTTTGATCTGCTGTTTCTCCCGATTTGAGCAATGGGATCACTCTGCCGACTTCCCATGCCCCTGAGATTAATAAACTTTGTATTGAGAAGTTGAGGATTGAGGTATTTTATGCCTGAGTTTCCATGTGTTTTATCATTAGCATTGATATCCCATCAGGTCCGAGTGCTTTGGATGGTTTTGCACTTTGAATTGTTGCTGCTACTTGGTCCGGGCAGTAATGATCGCAGACTTCTTGTAAGTGTCAGTGGTGAAGGTTACGTTAGGTTGCTCTTTTATGTCAGTTGAACTTCTTAGCACACTTTATAGGGTTGTTCTCGTGTTTTCCATTGAAATATAAGGCCATGTTGTTATTGGTCTTGGTTGTTTATACCCACGCCGAGGTTTCAGTTTTCCAGTTTCCCTGGAATGTCCCTATGCCCCGGCACCCAAAATAGGTGAATGTTGAACTGTTCGGCCATCTCCGTAAGAGACGATCAGCAGTCGAGGGCTACTAGAGAGGTTATACAGATCGAATCCAAGGATTTGATGGCTGCTTGGCTGTCCGAAAATATGCAGATCTCTTTAACAGCGATCACGTTTTTCTTCAGCCAAGATAGGACTTCTTTTATCGCCATTAATTCCGCCTGGAACACGCTACAATAATTTGGTAGACGGAAGGAGGGCTTTCGGAGAAAACACTCTCACCAACTCCGTCGTTGTTTTTTGAGCCGTCAGTGTACAAGTGAATTGATTCATCTTCTGAAAAAGTATCCTCATTCCAGATTGCTCTGGTGGGGATAGTGACGAGAAAGTTCTTGTCAAAATTTGGGGATAGAGTGGTGTAGTCTGTGTTTTCGGTTGAAATTTTAAAATGGAAGCGTGGCCAAAGTCTTTCCTTGACCACTGTGAGGTAGTTTTAAGGCGAATGACTGCACTCGCTAAAAATATCAAGGGATAATAGATGAAACCGGACATATGGTTTCATCTATTACCCCTTGATACTGTGGCTCGGAGAGAGTTGTGCGTAGTGCACCGCTTATACACATGCAAGCTGTGCACTAAACCTTCCTTAGATAGTCGCGATTTATGTCTTTCTCCAAGGCTGTACATCAGACAATTACCCAATTAGTATCAGTCTTATAACTGAGATATATATAGCGAGTGAGTTATTCGATGTTGTCCACCCCTCTTGACTCTTTCTTGGATGTTAAGTATTAAGTTACCAACTAAGCTTCCCATCCAGGATAAGGTCCAAAGATGTTGCTTTGTCAGAGAAGGTTAGGCTGATACCACTGAGTGAGGGAGGGTCGACTGTCGGAACTTTATATTTCCTGGTGAATAGCACCAGATCAGTTTCACACCCAAACCACACCGACTCGCCCAGCTAGGTAATTCAAAGCATTTTAAAGGAGCTCTTTTAGAGTATTTAAGTGCTTTCCTGAGACAACATCACCCGTGCATAATTCACCTTCTAGGATAATCAGACTGGGGCTATAGTCGCGACTAGTCTTATTTGCGACAGACGTTGTAAAACCTCCTATTAGTCGAACTGTTCGTCTCTGTATGCTGTCAAGTGACACCTCTTCAATGGAATTTTATATTTATTTATCTTCATTTTAAATAAAGTGTTTAATGTGTCCCTTTCTTTCATTTCAGGCCGCTGCTATAATGCTATCATGCATCATCTACAACCACAGCATATCCATAGTTGGCGTCTTTGGTGTGATGATTGTATTTCTGGCAATCTTCCTTCGAGTGTATTGTAATCAAAGACTAAAAGCAATTCGGAAACGCGCCGAGGCAAATCGCCCCAAAATGGCTGTCTAGTATTACCGGACAAAATGTTGGCTGTATCGAATCTTTTTTAAATAGAATTTAGTAAGCGTCTAGTGCTTCTGTAGATAGACTATTGTTAGGGCGCCTCATCAAATAATCTCTTTGAGGAATCACTTCAAATTTCATGTATAAACAAAAAAGTTCTTTGTAAATGACCACTGAACAGATTATCAGTTAGGCGCTGCTTCTTTTGTTAAATTACGTGTTAACTATAGGCAAATGTGTAAGTCTCAATCGAACGAACCAATCGGATCTTTTATAAAATGTTCTGTGTATTTGTATACTTAGGGCCTCGCCGCTTAATTATTTCATAATAACCATGTTGTAATTTTATGGCTTTCCATGTACAGTTCTTTTAATTTATATTAAGAAAACAAAGAATATAAATATATTTTTTTATATTATTGGATAACCAATATATTTTGATAAGTGTTTGCCGCGATACTACTTGGTATTGTAATGTATGTATGTAGGTACTATTTGTGTTTAATTATTGTACGTGTCATGCAATTGGGAATATTTTACAATTTACTTAAACAAAATATAAAATGTTTATAATGCTTAATGTGTGTTCGAAATGTTGGTTGTTTTATTTTAAAGGAACTCAGGATCGGGCACAAGAATAATTCATAAGAGTGGTTGGATAGTCGAAGGTACGCCTTCGGATATCCCGAACACCGCCAAGACAAGTAAATACTGTGAGGAAGTTCGACGTCGGACGGCTAAAATCGCAAGAGATCACCAGATCTTTCTCCGATCAAGTCTCTCTCAATCTCTCAAGCTTGGTTTCACTCGACCACCACAACGAAACCTCTGGATCGACGACGAGTGCCGGCAAGCACATGCAGCGAAACAAGAGGCATACAAAGCGGCGCTGCAAAGAAGGACCAGAGCTTCTCGTGAGCTCTACGCGCAGAAAAGAAGAGACGAACACCGGCTTCTCAGGAGGAAAAAGAAAGAGCACGAGAAGCGCGCGATCGAGGAAATAGAGAGATGCTACAGCAGGAATGAAGTTCGGAAGTTTTACCAAAGGGTAAAAAGAACCTGCCAAGGCTACAGAGCCCGAACCGAAGCCTGCAAGGACGAACAAGGGAACATCGTAGTAGAATCGCAGTCGATGCTGAGGATATGGAAGAACTACTTCTGCAGACTGTTTAACGCCGATGACGAACTAAATCCCGCTGTCAGGCAGAATGAACCATTCAACCTGGACGATGAAGACCAACAATTCCGTCCACCCGACCTGGACGAAGTGAAGATAGCCATATCTAAGCTTAAGTCCAACAAAGCCGCTGGGGCAGATGGTCTAACCGCCGAGTTATTCAAAGCGGCAGGCGATGACTTGGTTAGGAGCATGCACCAACTCATCTGTAAAATATGGTCGGAGGAAAGTATGCCCGATGAATGGAACCTCAGCATTGTTTGCCCGATCCTCAAGAAAGGAGACCCTCTGAACTGCGCCAACTACAGAGGTATTAGTCTTCTTAACATCGCCTATAAGATCTTATCTGCCGTGTTGTGTGAACGCCTGAAGCCTTTCGTCAACAACCTGATTGGTCCCTATCAGTGTGGCTTCAGGCCAGGAAAGTCTACCATCGACCAAATATTCACACTGCGGCAGATCTTGGAGAAAACCCAGAAAGTTCAAATCGATACCCACCACCTTTTCATCGATTTTAAGGCCGCCTATGACAGCATTTATAGAGACGAGATATACAGAGCAATGTCTAGTTTTGGCATACCTGCCAAACTCGTCCGTTTGTGCAGGATGACAATGGAGAATGCACGCTGCTCCATCAAGGTCGGTAAAGAACTCACCGAGACCTTCAATGTCAAAAAAGGATTTAGACAAGGCGATGCGCTGTCATGTGACTTCTTTAACATCGTTCTTGAAAGAATAGTGCAAAACTCAAACGCTAACACCAGAGGCACTATCTTTCAAAAGTCCGTCCATCTACTCGCCTACGCCGACGATATCGACATAATCGGGAGAATGCAGCGTGATGTCACTGGCGCGTTCGTGAGCATTGAGACGGAGGCGGCAAAGATGGGTTTGGCGGTCAATGAGGGCAAGACAAAGTATATGCTGTCATCGAGAAAGGACACCCAACACCGACGTCTTGGACAGAATGTCACTATAGACAGATATAACTTTGAGGTGGTAAAGGACTTTGTCTACCTAGGCTCCGCTATTAACTCAGACAATGACACCAGCGCTGAGATTAAGCGAAGAATAACTCTTGCCAATCGCTGTTTCTTTGGGCTAAGAAAGCAATTGAGTAGCAAAGCCCTCTCTCGAACAACTAAAGTGACCCTTTATAAGACCTTAATCATCCCAGTCCTACTTTATGGTGCAGAGGCATGGACTCTATCAAAAGCGGATGAGCTTACTCTTGGTTGCTTCGAGAGGAAAATTATTAACAAACACTATTTTCTATTTAAATCACTTTTGAAACAAACTTTTCATATACCTCCAACGAATGCAGCTACTATTTGTATTCACAAGTGAAAGACAGCCGTTTGACAGTGAAACTACCTTTCCCAAAAACGTGTCGATAAGGAAACATTTCCGGCGGATTCCACGATAGCAGGAGAAAGTGAAAGAAAGTCGAATAGGTGAAGTGAAACTCAATTCCGACGGATTCCACGATAGGGGTGATTATGTAATAATGTATACGATAACTCTATTCTTGTAAAAAAAATAGGAAGAACGAAATGAGCGATGTTCTCAGAGAAGAATACGAGACAGGCTGAAATGAGCAATGAGTGGTTTCACGGAACTTCCACACGAAATGTGTTTTTAGAATGTTTATTTTTTGATTTTAATAAAGTTCAATCTGTGCAATAGATTTATTACAAAATGTTGGGCTTAATGAAGCAGCTGTTTTGTATGTAAATTTTTTATATTGAATGTTCACGACATGCAGCAAGCAAGAAAACCTATGAAATCCGCAATGAATTTGATGCGGGCAAGAAATCTCATTTTGTTCGGGAAAAATTCGATTTGAACGTTTTCAACGATACAGTGAAACTCATTCACATTACCCATACCCACACGGTGAACTGTTCACTTTGCGGACTTGACGATACCAAAATATTTTTTTCCGTGAATGATTCCCCCCGGGCGGATTCCACGATAGGGGTGACTAAAAGACCATTCACATGGGAGCGAACGAACGAATGGATGAAATGCGAACAAACCACTTTTTATGCATTTATAAACAGAAAATTGCACATTTTGCTACTCCAAGATGAGGATAATTAATTATTCCATCAACATTTATTAAGAAAACAAGTTTATTAACAGTTTAAATAACGAAATTTCGAAATCCAAATTTTTTGCCGCGAATGAAAACACCCTGGCGCGAATTGTCAGTCTATTCACAATCCACATCATTTAAATCGCGTTCCACAAAGTAGCGAATAAAAAATTCGTTCGAACTTAACCTTATTCCAAGAGGAGGATATCTTGGAATGATAAAATGTACTTTAATATGTGGACTTTCTCTCATTTAAAAAAAAAATTAATCGGTTCAAAGGCGTTTACCAGGCGCTTTCACACAAAACCTATTTCTTGCCGTTTTCGATTACCAAAATAAAAACAATTTTCTTGCCCCAGATCACTTTTCGCGTTGGTACAAACTTTGGCTTTAGGAAGAGGAAGATTTTGCCCACTTGGTAACAAAAATAGAACGACCGACCTAATCATTAGGTTAGGTTAGGTTTACGGGTATAACAGGGGTGAACTCTACTGGACCACACTTAGCTCCTTGTGGACCCTTTTATTTGTGACGCCCTTTTATGTGTAGTTAACCGTTGGTGTTACAGATGGTTTAATGCCCGTCCTGTCTGTGATTATACTGCGACGCAGTCCAGCCTGGGGGCCAACTATGTAATTCGATTTTACAATTAAAATGTTCGAATTCGGAAGATTCGTACTCTGTAACTCTATAGCCAGCGCTCATATTCGAAAATCGAACGAACCTCGAATTGTCTATTTTTTTTGGTAAGTACTACCTAATCCTAAAGTAATTTTCCACTCGTTCTTAAGATTAAGGAATCGGCGGTTTGATCGACTGTAGCGCTCGATCATGATCCATTGCAGATCCATTTCTCGCCAGTTTATCAGCGCTGTCACTATGCTCAGGGAGGAAGCAGTGCAGCAGTGAATCGAAGCGAGGTGTTTTTTTTTTAAATACTTCTCCCGTGAAAGACGAACCTATAACGCTTCAACAGCGCCCCGATATGCTTGCCGATGTAGGTATGTTAGTTCTGCACTTAAATTGCTGCAAATTGTGGTCCCCAGGAAGTGAGTTCCAAAGTTTTCTTGTCCTGTAGAAGAAGGAGTTTTGAAAAATTGATGTCCTCGCGGTTGTCAAGTGTACTGTATGGTCATGAGCATTACTTGCCTGTCTTGTGGGGCGGGGCGCCTAAAAGTTGTATTTCGAGGGATAATGTCTTTGAGTTCCTCGGAACATCTACCATGGAAGTACCTATACAGAACAAGCAAAAGTCAGCGACTTGTCTTCTGTGCACCAGCGGTTATTGTAGATTCGATGTGAGTGTAGGGTCTCCAATAAGTCGAACTGCTCGTCTCTGTAGGTTAAGTGAATGTTTTTGGGCCGAGCACAATATTCCAGGCCTGGTCTAACCTATGCTTTGTAGAGAAGGAGAAGTTGCTTGGGGCTAAAGTAACTCTTTGCTCTAAATAGGTAGCTCAGCTAAGCTTACGCCGATCTTGCGATGTAAGATATGAGGTCCTTTCATGTGATTCCTGAATTGACTATGACTCCTGCATTGAGTCCTTGGAATGGATTGGATGGTCATCCATTTGGATCTAAGGAACTGTTGATGCATTTTTTCTAGAAAGTGTTGTGAGCTGTGTCTTTTCCCCACTTTAAGATTTTGTCCAGATCATCATTAGCTAATTTGTTCACACCTCTGACAGTGTCATATAGGGGCATTCAACAGGCTCACTGTTCGAGATGGAGGATATAAGAGTGCTGTCATCAGCAAAGCTGTAGATATTATTATTTGTCGATCCAAGCAAATCGTTGATGTGGAGAAGAAATAGAGTTGGAGAAAGAACAGATCCTTGGGGCACTCCTGCATTTATAGCAAACGAATTAGATGATACACCATTTACAACAACTTTGGATCGATCTGCCCAGAAGAAAATTTTCCATCCATCCGCAGAGTTATTGTGGTAATCCATAAGACGCTAACTTGCCTAATAGGCCTTTATGCCATAGACACGGTCAAATGCCTTTGATACATATGTCCAAGGCTACGGCTCTGGATTCGGCGGGTTGTTTAATTCGATTTCCTCTTCGCTGGTTCATTTGTGTTTGATTCACCTCTACTCGGAAAAGAGCACCAGAAGGTTTTATCAAAGTCCAGAAGGGGAGACTTATATAGTCAGAAGTGAAAGCTTTCCCAACGTATTTCCCTAGAATCTGTGCATTGCTAAAATTGCATGGGCTCCAAGTGTTACTTTGGCTAATTCTTAGGACACGTTGGTAGCAGATGCCTCCATGTATAAGTCTAGAGGTGGCAGATCGAGAATTGCCTCCATTCCAGCTGTAGGTGTCGTTTTCATCGCGCTGTCCTTATACATGCTACTTTCTGTATTATACTCATTGTCTTGAGATTGGTCGCCTTGCACGCGGCTTTCTACCAGACTACTCCAAGTCGATGTTGCTCTACAGCTTGTAGAGATCGCTTCTCCAAAGCCTGCTAGAGCAAACGGCAACGACACTCGATGTTTTGCGCCCTGTTTTTGAAGATCGCATTATCAGCCGCAGAGCTGATGTCGTTTGGCCACCGCGGAGCTGCGATTTGACACCGTTGGACTATTATTTGTGGGGTGCCGTAAAAGATAAGTGTTACGCCGACACGCCACAGACAATTGACGCTTTAAAGGACAATATTCGTGAAGCCATTGATGAAATACAGCTGCACACAATCGATAATGTGCTTAAAAATTGGACCGATCGTGTAGGCTACTGCATGGCCAGCCGAGGCAGCCATTTGAATGAAATTATTTTCCATTATTAGCCGGAAGGATTGTACTTTCAAATAAAAAAAGAAATTTGAGAAAATATTCAGTAGTTTTTTTTATAACATTTAAAAAAAAAAAAAAGTTATTTGGCGGACCCTTTAGTTGCACGAAATTTTTGAAAATTGTGCCCCTGGTGTTGACTTGCAAGTTTCGCTCAATTTTCTCAAGAATGAAGTTCAAAAAGTCACATGACAGCGCATCACCTTGTCTAAGTCCTTTTTTGACATCAAAGGTCTCGGTGGATTAACATTTATTGAGCCGCGAGTGTTCTCCATCGGCATTCTGTACAATCTGACGAGTTTGGCAGGGATGCCAAAACTAGACATGGCTCTGTATAGCTAGTCTCTATAAATGCTGTCATATGTGGCCTTAAAATCGATAAATAGATGGTGAGTATCAATTTGAACTTCTTGCGTTTCCTCCAGGATCTGCCGTAGTGTAAATATTTGTAGGGACCAATCACTAATCAGTTCGGTGACGAATAGTGAACCGAATACCCTTCTAAACCCACTACAACTTAAATTTTAGACATAATATAAAAAGTGTCGCTTAAATTTTATTTATAACAAAACAAATAACAATATACTATACATATAAATAATTTACAATTAAATTTTTATCATATAGGTTAAGAAAATCAGCCGTATCCCCTGTAAGCAGGTGGCCGAACATTCCCGCTTAATTGTTGTATAATCCCATTCACTGTATTAGCTACAGAGCCCACAATTTGTCCTGGCGGCAAAGAGGACTGAAATGGATAAAAAGAAAACCAATTTATTCTAAAATTTACTTAAGAACAAATTGCAATCGTTCTTACCGCCGTATTTACTGAAGTACTTATGGAACTAGTACTACCGACAGAACCACCAGTGCCGGTACCATCCAACGATGTATCATAATCAGGATCACTTAGAACATTCTGCGGACGATTGGAGCCACTCGAGTCCGACAGCGTATTCGTTTGGAACGGTCGATTTGGATTTAAAGCACCGCCAGGTATAAAAAGGCTGAGGAAGTTTTGAAAGAATCCACCACGAAAGGGTCTGTTGTTACTGAAGCTGTTGAATCCGCCACAACCATTTCCGCCGCCTCCTCCATATGAAGTTGGATAAACGTTGTACACGTTCAAATCCCACAGAAAGCGTCCCTCTGCTGGTTCTTGGTCAGCACTTCGAAAATAGCAAGGATTTCCGCCGCCGCCATACAAGAATTGCTTTTTCTTTCGAATTAGTTTCAACGTTCTTTCTGTATCTTCTGGTTCCAGATTTTGTGAGCCCAGAAATTTGGCATTCTCCGAATCAGCTCGACTTACACTGCTCGCATAGGGACTCCTAGTCGTTCTGTATGATTGTTGATAGCGATTTTGTGCCTGAAGTCGTTGTGCCTGTAACCTTTGGGCTTGTTGTCTCTGTGCGTAGATCCTTTGTTGATTTGAGTAGTAATTATATCCCTGCGGAGCACTCAACACGAATTCAATCAACAACAAGATAAACACTAAAAACCACTGGCTTGCCATTTTCAAAAAAGGATTCGTCCAAATAATTCAACTGAAATGACCGACGATCCACTCGACAAGGGTCTGTAACTATAACTAACTGCTTTACTTGCTTTCGAGTGCCACTCATCACTTTCGGTAATAGTATCTCCTATACCTACAGACCACTTTGGCTGAGATGACCATGGGTGTCACTTCGCATGGCGAACTATTCCCGGAAAGGCGTTATTACGCAATTAGCCTTATGAAATTTTCGCTGGTCTAATTTTCCTGATTTTTGCATACAAGATTTGCAAATACTAGATGGAAAGACAACATCAACATGGCTGCCCACGCATCTTTGCGGATTGTTTTGATATAATACTATTTTTGGGTAGACAGAGATCAGTAGCTTGATGTATTGATGAGTGGCTACATGATACTAACGAATTTGCATAGAATAACAATATTTTATGGAGAGGTCGCCTTGTCACACTTCTTTGGAACTTTATTGGCATCGAAGCCTTGTTAATTATGCGTGGAGAACAAAATTTGCGAAAGTAGGCTAATGTTAAAATTTGTTAAGTACCTGCGTAATGCTGGAAGGTTTCTTGCTTCCTCATCTGTATTGGAAAAGATTTGTTTGTTTTTTTAGACAAATGTGTGATTTTCCGCATTTCAAAAGGTCCTAAATAACTTTTCTGAAGTAGCACTCGCAGTTATCTCTATGAAAGGCTATGACAACCTCTAATGTATGCTCCCTATACCCTACATCTTTGTAGAGATTACAGCACCTTATTTTATGAGTACTAAGCGAACTGATTAGAAGCTAAGGTAACTTCCAATTTAATGAGCTTCCAAGATTCCTAAAGCAGCTGGAACTGCCTCTTTTATGTGTAACGTAGGTTTTTTTTTAATGCAGATTCGAATTGATAAACTTATGGCCGATTGCTGATATACGACACACAGAGATTTAAGTTCCACATACAATTTTATGTTACAGTTTGTGCCTTACAAAAAGTAGCCCATATAAGGAGAACTTAAATTGCTATTGCTAATTCCATATCAGCAAACGGCCCAAATAAACGCGGGTGTTAAACGAGAAGAGTCTCTCGGAAATGAGTCTTAAAAGTCTAACATAAGCCCCTCTGAAAGAGGACATAACTAGAGTGAATCATTGGATTACGTGGGCTGACATTTGAAGCTTAAGTCAGTAACAATTTGTCAGGATTAGTCGAGGCGCTGAAAAAGTTATGGTCGCGGATGAACCTTGTATTTGGCCAAAAGTTGATCGTTAACTATATAGCATTGGAATATACGACACAAGCACCAAACAGATAATGGCTATCGAAGAATCAGGAGAAGCTTGTAACACTGTGATAAGTAGCACTAGGCTTTCAAGATTATAGGCCTAGGGATCTACACAGCAACATGCTCCAGATTGTCAAACCGACAGGAATCAAATTTACCGCTTGTGCTAATGGATGCACTTATTCAACATCCCTAGCGTGCAAAGATTCCGAGGGGCAATTGTCCAGTCGGTTAGATTCAGAACTCGACTGTCTAACGAGAAGAGGCTGGAAACCTGCCAGATAAAGAAATTGGAAGTTGTACTCCTGGGATAACCAAAGTCTGCAGAGTGCGCTTGAGTCAGAAACCTTACACAGTATATTCGTCTACCAGAGTATAGCGACATTATTGAAGGGGTAACCTATGCCACCAATTGGCTATACGTGTTTGCCAAAAATGCACATATTAAGGTGCTGAACAGCATCACTCTGTAAAGCCAGCAGAAGAGAGGAAAATAGAGGAGAAGAAAATTCTACATAGACAAACTAGGATATAATGCAGCAGTGTCCAAGCTGCATAATACTTGATGATTTGGAGTCGATGGCGGAGGACTGAGAGCTATGGAGGGTCCACTTGAGCAACCTACACCCGCGACCCACTTAATGGACAAGCGGACCATTAAAAATGAATGAATGAATGAATGAAAGTGTCCAAGCTCAAGAGCTTATTTTAGATTCTCACGAATCAGAATTAGATTCATCAGACTATACGAATTTAGACCGCGATCGAAAATAATTTTGAGTGAATAACTAACTATGCTCGCGGTGAAGGCTTTAAACTTTCAACATATAATTTTTGGACATTTTTCTGTAGGATTGGGGAAAATCTGCTTTATTTCGGCTACCACACTGCGCGAACTAAATTCATATCAGATTTAATGAATTATGATAAAATTCGTAAGATAAAACTAGACAGAGTGGTCATAGTTTTAAAATAGATCGCCTGCATTTAGGCCGAGAATGATTTTGTATTTGTATAAGGTCTATGCAGCGTTTTTTTAAGAAGGCCAAGGCCAAGCAACAGTGTGCTTAAAGAGCGGGACACATCATGGTCTTCGAAATAGCGAATAAAAACCAGTCACAGAACCGTAGGGTTCAAAAATTAATAGTTCTTAGCACAACAGATTCGTGTAGCCCTAGCCTAAGCTTTTCGCAACTATTTGTTTGTGTTAGTTTTTATTTTTTGGGAAGAATGGGAGGGACCCACGTTTTATCCGAATGACGGAATTGAGAAGGTTTTTAATCAGGGCGTGCACAGAAGTGGCAAGTGGCAGATGGAATCGCTAAAGCCGATGTAAAAAAATTAAGACGCGGGCATTTTGCAGGTGGAGCGGGTTCCCAGTCTGGTGCCACTTATCTCGAACAAGTTTAATTTTCGAGGCAAGCGGCTGATCACGACGTGGATTTGTAGAGGCATACCATATTGCAGAGGCTGGGGGACGACGTGGATTGATACCTTCCACTTGGTCACCACGCCACTTGCTCACGACTTTAGTGTGCGCCTTACTTTACGTCCGACATTCGCAAGTTAGTGTCGCATGTATACCTCCGAAACTATTTTACACTAATTGGTACATGGTCTTTATGGTCGACCACATATCGGACAATGGACCAAATTTTCACACTAGACTAACGAATTTAAAGTCTTACAACCTATCATCGAATTTAAAGCTGGGTATATATCTGAGTACCTATTCATCGTCAAGAGTTGAACTAATCCGCTGGACATTTTACGAGAAGAGTTCAGAAAACTGGAGAACGTAAAAAATCAGATTGCCTTTCAGAAGCTCTAAGGTCTAAAGCAGACTACTTACTAACTCAGAAGAAGCAACAAAACCACCGAAACTGTGGATCACATTCTGGAATCCTGTCGACCGTGGGCCCATCATTGTTCATTCTTAAAATTTAGTAAAAAAAAACAGGTCTGAATGATGTAGATAATCTGCAATGCTTGTACCTAATTTTGATAGAAAATACAGATTTTTAATTAGAAAGCTTACATTTTTTTTATTGATTCATAGAGTAGGTATACAGACCGGGGTTATGTATGGAATAGCACATCGGATCAATGGCCGCCACACCTTTGCTGACAAGTAGGTACGTACTCCTTTATTGAAATTTTCGCTGACCGGTTTCGCATAAAAATGTGGCTGAATTTAATTGATACACCTAACAATTTCCTCTTTCAAGGCATTGGTGGTCGTGGGCTTGTTTGCATATAAATTTGACTTCAAAAAAACCCAAAAGAAAAAAAATTCCAATGGCGTTAAATCGCAAGACCACTCGCATTTTCGAATAAGAATCGTCCGATAATGCCTTCAGCCCAAAATCCGCACCAAACAGTCACGCTTTGTTTCTCAACAATTACTCGTGGGTTTTCTGAACCCCAAATGGAATAATTTTGACGATTAACAAAGCCATCAATGTGAAAATGAACTTCATCATAGAAGATGATTTTATTCGAAAATTCAGCATCAACTTGTTATTGTTCCAAAATCTATTCAACGAACTCTGTTCGCGCTGCATGGTCAGTACCTAGTCTTCAGTTCTTGAGTCAATTGAACTTTGTAAAGGCACCAAGTGACAAAGAACAGAAACAGGGACAGAAACGGAAACAGAACAGAAAGTTTTTTCGTTCTGTTGTAAATTCTGGTTCTGTTTATGTTGTTCGCTCTCGCTCCGCTACACAAAACTGAAACAGATGCAGAAAAAGATGGCTGCCGTCTATTCTGTGCAAATAAAAAAAAAACATTCCACAATAAATTGCATTTTTGTCGCTGGCGGCTGGCAGCAACAGAAACAATCAATACAGACTTGTTAACGTTCTGTCTTCAAACAGCCATTTTTCTGTCGCTAAATTTTCGGTTCCTAATTCTGTTTCTGTTGCAAATGTATGAGATTCTGTTTCTGTTCTTTGCCACTTGGTGCCTTAAGTATGAAGTTACGGTAAGGAATTGATGTTCGTGGACTGTCAGCAATACTCTTGCGAACTACTTCGATGTTTTCTGTTGAATGACTTGTGAGTGACATGACATCCAGATCCAGAGTGTTTAAGATCACTAATGATTGGATCCAGTCTCTCTGAATTGTTCAATTATTCTCTTCACAGTTAATTTATTTTTAAATCACAATGACGGCCATATTTTGTTCGAAAATTGCGGACTGTAGCTGACAAACCTTCATTATTTGTAAAATATCGCTCAACAATGAAAATGCGTTGTTCTTTCTTATAGCGCTCAATTTTTACTAACCCCGAACTGTCAGCTGTCACATTGTTATCTTTTTTTTTTGCGTTGGCATCACTGTACACTCTGTTCTATTAAATGGCGCAAATTAAAAATTTGCGTGAATTATGGGACACCCTTTATGTCAATACGAGTACGAGCGGAGTTTAGTTACTAAAAATAAAAGTCTAGTCGACACAAACATTTCATAGCTATTTTTACAACTAATTGAAACGTCAAACGTCAAACAAGCTGGTGTTTGGTGTGAATATATCGACGAGTTTTCGTAAACTTTTTAGGTATCGAAAACTCAGTTTTCAGTGCGGTGTAAATAGGTCAGAAATAAGACCCTCGAATACGATTCCAATAAGAATTAATATGCAAGCAGTCTCTGGAAGAGGCAACAAACAATGGACCTTAGGTATAGGTTGTAGTGAACAAGACGAAGACAATCATAGATTTAAATTAAACAGTCACAAACCACATTGTGTTGTATAGGTTGTTTGTGGTCATAATGTGAATGCGTATAAAGTCAATAACCGCACTCTGCACATAAGTCCAATGTGCACTCCCAAGTCCCAATTCCATGCCTAATAAGAGTGCGAAATTATATCTCACCTACATTCCAAAACAGGTAATATTGGTTTACTTTGTGAGGCGTGCTTGTGAATTGTATAGGGGCCCAGCCCACGCTTGCTTTTTATAGTATGTATTACCTTCTATACCCTGCAGAGATTAGCATATTCAAAAATATTCACCTAATTGGCGTGAATCATATTTCCATCGTTCAATGTCGTCAAAATACAATCTATTCAGCTTGAAGTAAAAAAAATAAAAAAAAATTCTGGAGATGCGGGGCATCGATCCCCGTACCTCTCACATGCTAAGCGAGCGCTCTACCATCTGAGCTACATCCCCTGATAAAAACCGTTAGTCAAAATTTTTACTCGAGTTCTAGGTAAGCAATTCCAGCTTTTTGATTATTTTCGTACTTTCACTTTATTTGCATAAAACTGGAAAACTGTCGCGAAAGAGTATTTTTAACTTTGTTGGAATTAATTTATCGGCTCAATGGTCTAGGGGTATGATTCTCGCTTTGGGTGCGAGAGGTCCCGGGTTCAAATCCCGGTTGAGCCCGCCAGCTTTTTGCCGTGTGTGCCATTCAATAGATTAAGTAGGCACTCCAAATATTTTTCCATAATATCTAAGCTTTATTTTAAACAATAACAAACCCAAGTAACAATAGAAAACAACTTCTTCAACCATAGAACGGTGGTGGTGGTGCTCCGAATCCACCACCATATCCACCATACGGATATGGTGGGTATCCATATCCACCTCCATATCCGCCGAATGGCGGTGGCGGAGGATAGTATCCACCATAACCGCCTTGTCTGCCTCCGAGTCCAAGAAGATTTGTGAAAAGTCCAAGTATTCCTCCTCCACCACCGCCGCCACCACCGCCAAGTCCACCACCCAATAACCCAGGTAAGATCCTTTGATTGGGATTATCATAACCTAATCCATTGCTAGGAAATGGTCCTTGCGCTTGCAGCTGTGGTGATGATGTTACTGTGACAACAGCGATTGACACAAGAATGACGCAAATTTTCTGCAAATTTAAGGAATGTAACTTTTTTTTATATAGAAATCTTCAGGTGAAATCCTTACCATCGACTGCATGTTCTCTGGAGCTTATAGTGCTGGTTCTTGTTCGAAAAGTTTCTTTGATATTCTCAGCTTGATTGCTATGGTTTATATAGAAGCAGACGCCTACTTCGTTTGCGATTATCTGACCTTAAACTTGGCTTTGACCTGTTTTCGCTGTATAATGTTCCGCATCTGTATTTGGAAGTGTCGCTGTTTCCTAAAACTAAACTTGGTCAACGGAAGTTATGGATTTTCACAATATAAACGAGGCAACTAAGAAACTGCTCGCAGTTATGTTTACAATTCTCTTTCGACACCATGACAACTTTGGTAAGGAAACTCATTTTGCTCATGCTGAAGTTTAATAATAATTTTCAATCATATTTCTATACTTATTGGAAGAATTTTTCACTCTTGGTTGGCATATTGATTTGCGCAACCATATGCGCAGCTGATCCTCCGGGGGATGAACGAAGTCTGGGATTTTTTAGCCCCAGGCCTACTGTGCATTACGAGAGATATGGAGGAGGTGGCGGCGGTGGTTTCTTTGGCAAATATCCTGGATATGGATATGAAAGCTACACATTGACTGGAGGGGGATTTGGAAAACCTTTTCATGGATTTGGTGGACATGGTTTTGGACACGGTTTTGGTGGACCAGGTTTTAATAGTGGATTTTACCCAGGATATGGTTATCCATATCCTAGTTTCGGACCTAGTTTTGGATATGGATTTGGACCTGGTTTTGGGTATTTTAAGTGATTGATGTGATGATGCTGTTTTGTTTATTATTTATTAAAATTGTATGTAAAATGTTTGTTAAAAGAAACGTTCTACATATTGAACTTAAATATTTATATCTCAAACTAATTACATCCTTTTTTACAATTAGGTATAAGCAAAAGTTTCCAGAACAAACTCGTTCGGTTTGGCTTTATTTGTAGGCATTTCCATAACTCTAGTTCCACCTTAAGTGGCACTCACCGCCATCTATGAACAGAGAATCTTTGTAAATGGCGTCCGGGTCATCTAGTACCTACCTCATCTTTTCCGTCCGCACTCCACGAGTATATAAAAAAACACGATTAAGTTCAATTCGCTCAGAATCTAAGGCTAGCTCACTTTTACTTTTACATGCAAAATTGTTATACTCACTTTTGGTTTTGTTATACTCACTTCCCAAAAAAAATACGCCAAATGTTGTCGATGCAAAAAAATGCACGAGGCTACAGAGCCGCCATAATTAAATCGAAATACGCAAAAAAAAGTGTTTTAATTTCCTAAAATAGTGCGTGAGAGAAATTAGAAATTTCGCACTAGAATTTTGTCGAATCCTGCGATCACATGCGATCGTAAAATCAAAGAACTGCTTGCTTGAATGAGCGAAAGTCTGAATTATTTTAAATGTCATTTGCCTACATTCTTTGAGGCATTAAAAGTACCTACCGAAGTTTCTATTCGGCCGTTGATTTTGTACTGACTGACGTTTACCCATGTTCGGGACACGGTTATGTATAATCAGCGTAACGTTATCATTATTTTCATTAAAAACTGTTTATAAAGACAAAAGTTGGGTCCTAAACGTACAGCATAAGGCGTATTTTTTTGGGAAGTGAGTATAACAAAACCAAAAGTGGGTATACAAGTTTTGCATGTAAAAGTAAAAGTGAGCTAGATAATAGATTCTCAAAAAAATACGCCTATAATGTCCGAAAATGATTATACTGGAGTTTAAAGTCTTTGCCCGTTACCGCGAGCGAAGCGAGACACATACCCCAACTTGACGCAATATAAACTTTGACATTTCGTTACGAAGTCGTGTCCCGAACATTGGCCGAATAGCAACACCCTAAAAGTAGCCACACTCAGTAAGTTCACCATGGCAGCGTTTCTCAAAGGCTGTTGCTATTCGCCCGTTGTTCGGGACATGGGTACGTAACGAAATGTCAAAGTTTATATTGCGTCAAGTTGGGGAATGTGTCTCGCTACGCTCGCGGCAAGGACTCTAAACTCCAGTATAATCATTTTCGGACATTATGCCGTACGTTTAGGATCCAACTTTTATATTTATAAAGAGTTTTTAATGAAAATAGGATTACGTTACGTTGATTACGTAGTCGTGTCCCGAACATCGGTAATCGTCAGTTCAGTACAAAATCTGTCAAAATGAACGGGCGAATAGACACTCCGTTTCTCAAAATTAAGGGAGATTCTTGCAATATAAAAATAGAACCAATTTAATATATGTACTTCAGAAGATTACAGCTTATCTTCTCAAAATCTTCGAAATAGTGGAATAAAACTGCGGACAGATATTATCTATGAGTTATTTTATGGAGTCCGCTCTCATATATTGGCATGGGCACAATAGAATTGATTGGAAATAAACTCCCTAAAAGCAGAACTTGTATTCGCAAGAAAAAGTAAAGTAGGTATGTACTTACCAAATTTCCCGTTACCAAAGTTAAATGATAGGTATGTCAATTTGAATCTAATATCGGAAGCAAAAAACCTTGGCATCATTCTAGATACAGCCTTATTCATATCATAACACTTAATTAAATCTGAATTAGAGCTAACTTTAGTGTTTTCCAAATTTAAATAACAAATTTCCGGCAAAAAAAACTCATGACAACTGAGTAATACAATTTGCTTAAATCATAATGGCGTTCTTATCTCATGCACACAACATAGGTACCAGAGAAAAATGTCAGAATTTATCAAATATTTCTACCAAATGCATAATTTTATAGGAAATGCTGGTATACTTTTAGGCTTATTGCTTTATTTCATTGATTAGCTGATATACGAACAAAAATTCTATATGAATGAACATTTATTAAGTCTTAATTAAAATGACATTTTCGAGTTTGAAATGAGTTAGCTGAAACATTGATAAATTAACAGATTAACCCCCAGTTTCACAGTGAGAGTTTAAACTGCACTTTCAGTTTAAACCTCAGTTCAACAATTAATTCGATTTTAGAGTTTCGTTTAAACCTTGAACGGAGTTCATTCTGTAGTTCAAGTTAAACTACAGTATTCTACCGTTTAAACCTCAGATCAGGCGATTGTCAAAAACACAAATATTTGACGTTGTTTTGTGTGATCTTTGAAAGAAAATACAATGAACGACTTTGAAAAAGACATATAAAATCTAACGACTGTACAATACTGTAGTGTTGAAGTTCAGATTATGTTGTGAAATCGGACGAGTTGAGCTTCGAATTTAAACACACGTTCAGGTTCAGTTGAACTATAGCTTAAATTTCGAGTGTGAAACTGGGGGTAAATGAATCTAATGAATATGGCCGTTATAATTTTAGGTTAAGTTCGAACGAATTTTGTATTCGCTAGTTTGTGGAACGCGAATTAAATGATGTGGATTGCAAATAAACTTTGACAATTCGCGCCAAAGGTGTTTTCGTTGGCGGCAAAAAGTTTGCTATTCGAAATTTCGTTATTTAAACTGTTTATAAGCTTGTTTCCTGAATACCGCTGAATACATTTTAATGGGATAATTAATTATCCTACTCTTGGAATAATATAAAATGTGCAATTTTCTGTTTATAAATGTATAAAAATTAGTTTGTTTGCATTTGATCAATTCGTTTGTTCGCTCTTATGTGAATGGTCCTTTACACGGCATATTTTTTTGAGAACTTATAGCTAGCTCACTTTTACTTTTACATGCAAAACTTGTATACTCACTTTTGGTTTTACATGCAAAATTGTTATACTCACTTTTGGGTTTGTTATACATGGTTATACTCGCCAACAGTCGCATTTGTCAGAAAAAAAAACAGGATAAATAAAATATGAGGTTTGTTCGACGTGGCCAGCCCTAGTGCGCCCTAGTGCGCACTGAGAAGTGTCAGTGAATTTTCGTGGCTGCCAAAAAACCCAAGGAAACCCCAGAAATTCAGCTTCATGTCGAACACGAAATGTTTACCCTGAGACCTGTCACTAAACAAATTTTTTAATATACAGATTTAACACCAGCAATAACATTAAATTTGTTTAATTAATGATGTTGAAAAACACATTTATTTTAACATTTTTACTAGTGCTGCACAAGCCAATAATTTACAAAAATTTGTTTTCACACAAATGACAGCTACGATTGACAGCCAAATCCAGCACTGAACTCTTGCCCTGAGTGAATACCTGGGGTCAGCTCAGTGCTCAACTAGGGCGCCCCAGTGCTCACCAAGAACACAGGTTTTCATTGTCAGTGCGAACTCAGTGCTATATCGAACGCGATAGGGCACTAGTGCGCACTAGTGCGCCCTAGGGTCCACGTCAAACAAACCTATGTACATAGTTGAAATGGTGGACGAGCCTTTTTGTTTGTAGGAAACGAAATTCAGTTCCGGTTTTTTTTATTTCGTATTTCTTCTAAAAGCATGCTAGGTTTTCTTTTGCAATCAAAAGACTGTGAATTACTGTCTAAACCAGTCTACGAATTTCACCATAATGAAAATTAGAGCAGACTAGAAGACTATTTTCGCTTCTGATCTACAATGGTTAGAAATTACAAGCTAGCAGGAAGTGGGATGCAGATAGGGCACACGAATAGTTGAAAATTATTTTTTATTTTTATTGACAAATGTGGCGTAATGGGGAAAGAGCAAAAAGAGGAATGGAAGATCGGTGAGGTCGAATGTTTGAAAGCCCGTCATGGAGGCAACCAGCTAAGTTATAGAGTCTTGTCATACTCATCGCAAAAAGTCAGTATTGCTTTAGTTAGTGTCCTCGTTTTTATCTGGAACGCACTCTTCCAGTCGTGAGAAAAAAAGGCGATACATATTACAATTGTTGTTTTTTTTCTTGACAAGTGTCACTCGGTGTGGACCTAAAATTGTCCGCTCGTGGCAAAAAAAAGTTCCATTAATCGATCGTGTGCCGCAAACGCATAAATTAAGATAATTTGTACACCACAAATAGTACCCCGGACAGTTTTGGAAGTAAAGTCTGAGCAAGATACCTTAAACTTGTCATTAGCGACCCTACGTATTTCCAGAAACAGCGATCGCATCAGACAGCTCAACAGCGCATTCCACGGAACAGCTAAAGATCACACTGAACATGTGTTAGCTTCCTCCAAATTGACGCAAACGTGATAATTAGAATACAGAATCGAAGCGAAGAAGATAAAATCAATTTTTTTTTTATTTAAAATTTTAGTGCGTATACGCCAGAGTACACGAAATATATTTAATTTGAACTGGATGTGACGAAGATTGAGGATAACCCTTGGTAGTTTGGGAGTACAGATGGACATTTTCTGTAAGGGGATAATATAAAGAGATGGTGACATAATTAGTCATGGAACAATAGTCCGAATAGTTACAGCAATTGAGCAAACACAAACTAAAAGAATGTATTTCACGCCTCTATATTTAAATAGTTTTTTTTGGTATTGCACCAACCTGAAATATTAACGACCGTCTACTATTTCATCCGATGAGCTGACAAGTGCAGACTAGCATGCATACGCCTCGGTAAAGTTGACACACTTCCTTCTCGGCTGCACGAACTGCTTCAAGGGGCCCTGTGACCTTGGGTGATATGGGTGGCAAAAGGGTTGGAAGGTTTTAGATATTGCCGCTCATTTGTTTTTACCAACTTTTGTTACGTTCGCGGCAGAAAAGGAGTAAGAGCAATCATTTGTCGGGGGTTCATCCATCTTGTAAGGGAGGGAGCTATCCCAACTCCTTTTATTCCATTACATGTTCTGGCACTGGCACAGAAGGTAGCCAAAATTAATAAATAACCAGCTATGTGCCCAAATTTGTTTCATAAACAAATCAGAGCGATCTGATCACCCTCGGTTCAGATTCAGAGGAAGCTTAAAATGCTCGAGCTCTATTCAGAACTAAAAAAGAAAAACGCCTTATGAAATTCCAATTGGAACATTATGTTAAACAAAAATAAAAAAAGGATTTGGAGATGCGGGGCATCGATCCCCGTACCTCTCACATGCTAAGCGAGCGCTCTACCATCTGAGCTACATCCCCATGTAAAATTTTTGTGTCAAAATTCATATTCGATTCTCATGTAAAAAAAAAAAATTGTTTCATTAAAACAAGTTCCAAGTTATTTGCATACCTAATAGATTAAACTTTTCACTTAGTTTGCATAAGTTTTAACCGCAAATAAAGTATTTTAAACGTGTTAACATGAATATTATCGGCTCAATGGTCTAGGGGTATGATTTTCGCTTTGGGTGCGAGAGGTCCCGGGTTCAAATCCCGGTTGAGCCCGATTTTTTGCTGCGATTACCTAGGCTATTGTAAAAAAATGATGTAACCAAATTGTATTAATAATATAGACAAATCATTTAGAAAACTGGTTTATTTTTTAACAAAAACACTTAAATCTATATAAATAAGCCTGCATATACAATTCTTTAGCCAAAGAAAGGTGGGACTCCTCCAAACCCACCACCATAACCGCCATATGGATACGGGTAACCGCCACCATATCCGTAACCGCCTCCGTATCCACCGAATGGCGGAGGTGGATAATAACCTCCATAGCCACCTGATGGTCGTCCACCCAAACCTAAAAGATTTGAAAAGAGCCCAAGTACACCACCAACTCCGCCGCCCCCACCAAGACCACCACCAAGTCCACCTCCCAATAGTCCAGGCAAAAACCTTTGCTGAGGCGTGTCATCCAATGGTATTCCGTTTTGTGGTACTGGTGATGCTATTACACTTATTATAGCAATCATCACAAATGTAAAAATTATTTTCTGCAAAAGTAAAGTGTAAAAATTTACAATTTTTTACTTGTGATCTTAGAAAATGTTGTCCTTACAGTTGACTGCATACTGCCCCGGTTCTTGTACCTACTACTTTGATATTTTCTTCTTCAGTGTTTTGCTTTATATAATACTGTCCACCTACTTATACTCGCAATTTCAATAGACCATTGACTTTGGTTTTAATCCATTTCCATACTAAAACAGCTTTTTTGTCGATACCGGATATATTTTGCACATCTCTATACTTGGGCGTCGCTAGATGTAAAACTTTTCATTGACCTAAACTCAAATTTTTTTTATGTTTGGGCGTCCCCATTTGATGGAGCATAATTTGGTCAAGGGAAATACATTTTTGCAGCATAAATCTAAATGATCTATACATCAACAGTTAAGTTAAAGATAAGTATAGTTAGACTTTTATGTCAAACGGTCATTCTGCATTATAAAGGGTGTCTCATAGTTCACGCAAAATTTGAATTTGCGCCATTTAATAGTGATGCCGACGGAATGGGAATAATGATCTGGATTTAGAGTATTGCACGGATAGAAATGGTGACGGTGGAAAAGATAAGTTGTGCAATCAACTCTTTCTCATCATAAAAATTTCCCAGAATTGATGGCATTGATGGCATATCTTTCCTATGATGCTACAAAAATGCGAGAAACATATATAACCTCAGATCTTAAAAAGCATAACACTACTACCAATGACTTTCACTTTAGACCCATAAACCTAACCTCATTTGTTATAAAAACATTTAAAAGGCTCATAGATTTCCGGACTAATCTGAATCCGGATGCTATATCCTCGGCTCAACACGCCTATACAAAGGGCTAAAGCACGGTGAAGAAAACACTAAAAGTTAAAGAATACTCTGGCAGCCTTTGTGGAAGAAGCATTCAACAATTTTAAAACAGACACAGTTCAAAGAGTTCTTTTAAATCTCAAAGTGAATACCACCATCATCAAATGGATAATGTGTATGCTAAAAATATAGAATAATCATCTCAGAACAAGGCGGTGTACAAACGAAGGTATCTTCATCAACAGGCACGGAAGGCGGGGTACTATCACCCCTACTCTGGGTTCTTGTGTTAAACGAGATCCTGATTAAACTAGAATTTAGTGGAGTTAGAGCAGTTGCATAAATGCCGAAGACTTAGCACAGCTCGCGACAGGAAATTTCCTTACAGTGAACAACTAAACAGAGCTCTATCCATGGTTAGGTTAATACATGGACAAAGAAATGTGGACTGGCAGTAAACCCACACAAAACGGAATTAGTTCTCTTCACCGACAAAAGAACAATTGCGGAATTTAACCTGCCAACAATTGAAGGGATTCGGCTAATAATTTCCGATAGTGCCAAACATACCTGGCAGCTATCCTAGATCGAAAATTTAACTGGAACTTCAACATTAAAGAAAGAACCGAAAGGGCAATGATAGCATTCCATGCTTGTAATAAAATATTTAGAAGAACATGAGGTCCAAATCCTAAAATAGTCATCTGGCTCTACACAGCGGTTGTAAGACCTATACTGGCATATGGTAGTTTATTCTGGTGGCAAGCGCTGTCAAAGGCCAACAACCTTGAAACCATGACAAAAATTCAAAGAATGGCCTGCATTGGCACCACGGGGGCAATCAGAACCAGCCCCACGGCAGGGCTAGAGGATATACTTACTTACTTATCGGGCTCCCGACCCGTGAAGAGTCTCTGCCTGAGACACTGCAGCCTTCCATCCTCTACGATCCCGGGCACGCTGCTTCCAATTGTCCAGACCAAGCGCTCTGGCATCCGCGATGGCTTGGTCTTTGAAACGGAGGTTCGGTCTTCCTTGTCTTCTCGAACCTGGGGGCTGGGATTCGAAGATCCTCTTAGCTGGAGCATTATTAGCGTGTTTTGGCTTTTTGGACTACATCCACATCTTGGTACAGCTCATAGAGTTCGCGGTTGTATCTTTTCCTTCATTCGCCCTCCTCGCACACAGGACCAAAAATCCGCCGAAGTATTTTTCTTTCGAAGGAGCCCAGTATCAGCTCTCCCTTCTTGCTTATCGTCCAGCACTCGGCGCCATAAAGCAGAACTGGCAGGATAAGGGTTTTGTAGAGCACACATTTCGTCCTTCGAGTTAGGAGTTTTGAACCCAATTGTTTTGCCAAACCGAAGTAGCAACGGTTTCCTAGGGTAATTCTTCGCCGGATCTCCACTAGGGTGTCATTCGTGGAGTTTACGTTTACTCCGAGGTAGGTGAACTCCTTAACTACCTCGAAATTATTGCTATCAATAGTGACGTTTTGTCCTAGGCGGTGGACAGATGCTTGTTTGTTTGTTGATAGCATGTACTTAGTTTTGTCCTCATTTACTTCAAGCCCAACGGATTTCGCCTGTTCTTCAATCGCCGTGAACGCTTCTATCACGGCACGCTGGGAGCGACCAATGATGTCAATATCGTCCGCATAGCCAAGCAGCTGGACGGACCTGTTGAAGAAAGTGCCTTCCGTGTTGACACCCTGCCCTGCGCACTATCTGTTCCAGTACAAGATTGAAGAAGTCGCATGATAGAGCGTCTCCTTGCCGAAATCCGGTGCATGTTTGAAAAAGTTCGGAAGAGCTGCTTCCAAATTGCACGTTGCAGCGCGTGTTTTTCAGCGTCACGCCACACAGCTGAATCAGTTTTGCCGGGATTCCAAATTCGGCCATCGCCATATATAGTTCCTGACGATGTATACTATCATACGCGGCTTTTAAGTCGATGAATAGGTGGTGAGTTTCGACTTGAAATTCGTTGGTATTTTCCAAGATTTGCCTCAGTGTGAAAATTTGGTCTAGAGGATATACTCAATCTCAAACACCTAGACCTCTTTGTACAGGAATCTGCTGCTAACAGCGGCCTTCGGCTAAGCCAGACCAAACACTGGAAACACAGCCTGACGGGACATGCACAAATTCTGAACAAATACACGGACAATAACGTATGCACGGACTATACTACTCCCCGGTTGGATTTCACAAGACCATTTACCACGTGTTTCCCCAGTAGGGACGAATGGTATGAAGATAAACCAACATCCATTGGATCAACCAACGGATTGATCAATGATGGAAATTGGCGTTGGCGCGGGTTTTTACTCGGACTTACGTCTCGGACTATCCAGTTAAATCAGGCTTCCTGATTACAGCAGCGTATTTCAGTGACAACAGCTGCTAAACAGATTGGAATTATGGCAGTACCTCATATTCGGATATTACCTTTTTCATTAACAGTCACGCGGCAATAAAAGCGATCTCTGCTGTTGAGTTAAAATCAAAGCTTGTAAGTCGCTGTCGCGAAGAGCTACGACTTCCAGAGGTGTGTCTGGAAATGAAAAAGCAGATGAGCTGGCAAGAAAAGGGTCCTCCCTTGAACTGAACCAGGCTGACACCAAAGTAATGATTTCCCTCTGTAATATACTAATGAACGAATTACTAATGCCGACAAACGAAAGACGGAACAAGTTCGACTCCTGTGGTATAATCATGAAAATGTGGCCATTCTTCAACAAACAGAAAACTGACAAAAATCTTACAATTGAACAAGAAATCCTTGTACTCGATTGTAGGCATTGTCACGGGACACAATACGCTGAAATACCATACCAAGTAAATGGCAATCAGCACAGATAATGCAGTGATGAGGAGGTGCATGAGGATGCCCACACTTCCTTTGTCACCGCCCAGCGCTCTGCCACATAAGAAATAAAATACTTGTTAGTTACTTCTTCGAGGATTTAGAAGAACTTTCAGACAGGTCAATTAATGACCTACTTAAATTTGTAAATGTATAGGAGTCATAAACCCCTAGAGCATCACAACGGATCTACATTGATCTAAGTGTGGCACGTACAGGTTTCTCCTGTCCTGCCAAACCACTAACCTAACCTATGCCGAAGGAAAAAAAGACAACAATGTGACAGGTGACAGTTCGGGGTTAGTAAAAATGGAGCGCCATAAAAAAGAACAACGCATTTTCATTTTCGAGCGATATTTTAAAAAATAATGAAAGTTTGTCAGCTACAGTCCGCGCAATTTTCGAACAAAATCATCTTCAGCGATGATGCTCATTTTCATCTTGATGGCTTCGTTAATCGTCAAAATTGTCACATTTGGGGTTCAGAACACTCACGAGTAATTGTAGAGTAACAAATGCATCCACAACGCGTGACTGTTTGATGCGGATTTTGCGCTGGAGGCATTATTGGATCATTCTTCTTCGAAAATGCGACTGGTCAAGCAGTAACAATTAATGGTGTTCGTTATCGTGAGCGTGACATGATAACCCAGTTTTTAGTGCCTAAATTACAAGATATGGATGTGACCATCATGTGGTGTTCGTGTTACATGCTATACAGCCAGAGAAACAATTCAATTACTGCATGAGTCATTTCCTAATCAGGCCATTCAGATCTTGCGATTTAACACGCCACTTTTTTTCTTTGGGATCTTTTGAAGTCAAAGGTCTATGCAAACAAGCCCCAAGCTTTGAAAGAGGAAGTTGGGAGGTGTATTAATGAAATTCAGCGACATTTATGCAAAACGGTCATAGAAAATTTCAATAAAAGAGTACTTACTTGCCAGCAAATCCGTGGCGGTCATTTATTCGATGTGCTATTCCAGACATAACCCCAAACTGTATAATCCATAAATCAAAAAAATATTACGGCTTTCTAATTAGAAATCTGTATTTTCTATCAAAATTACATTTGGAGAAATTATGGGACACCATTTACCTACGATACCAATTTTGCAGAAGATCATAATTATACTCAGCTCCACTTAGCCATGTTGTACTTCGCTAACTGCCTTCAGTTGCGCAAGAAGTTGCGCACTCCAAGTCCACATGACCATCGCCTTGTCTAAATCTCTTGTTCTCATCGAAGATCTTGACGAAGGGCTTCAGGCGTTCACATTGTAGGTATGTCAAGGTCTTATTGTAGGTTCGCGATGTTGAGCAGGCTAATACACGAATACCTCGCCCGATTCAGAGGATCCCTTTCGGGCCAAATTTTAAAAATGAGTTGGTGTACCTCTACCTATGTTTTCTATGCCATATCTTCTCCAGCTCCCTCGAATAACTCGGCCAGTAGTCCATCAACCCCGGCAGACTTGTTGGATTTAAGGTTGGATAACAAATTGGCATGGTCGTGTGTGTCATTTTGGTAATTAGAGCATTTAAGATAATGTCCATTACACTGTATGACCCTATTTTGACCGAGTTAAGTTTTTTTTCGACGGCTCTCACATTGAGGCAACAATCAATAAGCAACTGGCAATAGGAAACCCGCAGTATTATCGCTCACAGTTATTTTACTTCGAATTGGATTAGAGGTCTCACGTCTCACATCAAAGCAACTCAATATCGTTCGAACGAAAAATGTTGCTGATTGCTTATTGGCAGTTGCTATAGCAACTATAGTTGCTTATTGCTTGTTGCCTCAGTCTGAGAGCCGCCTAAAGTTTTGGAAAATATGTCGGACGATCCTGTTTTCAGCAAAAAAATTCGATGAAGTTGTAGAAAAATATCCCTGATAGCTAGAAATTTTAGGCAATCTGTTGTTTCGATCTGGAAATAGGTTAAAATAATATTGCTTGTTGCCTCAATCTGAGAGCCGCCTTGGGCATATTTACGATTTTACAAATTTAGCGGCAATATTTGTTTGTTTGACATAATTATTTAATTGAATTATTTAAAAAATTAGGAAGATCGCTTTGCCTCCAGATCACATCAAATTTTTGACGCACCAGCTCTGTTCTTGGCCAGAAAGTGTGTGTTGCCTAAATTATGTTATTTTCCCTATCAGGAAATACATGTTAATGTTCAAAATTTAATAATTTTGCTCTCATGAGGGTTGAGAAATAACGGTTGCAGTTTTTTATCAATTTTTATTAATTGATCAGTGTCAATCCCCTTTTTCTCTAAGCTTGCCCATATTTCTTAAATGTCTTTGGAGTAGCCAATCACAATGAAAAGAGACGTTTTTATTTATTTAGTAAATGTAAAAAAACTGCAGTACGCTTTCATCAAATCATACTCTAAAAGTGGAGCCAATGTCTTCCACTCGTTCTCTTCAGGATTATACTCTACAACTGAATTGTGGGCACTATAGCAAAAATCGATTCCTCTGCAAGCTATCAGTCGATTATTCCAAGAAACACATAGTAAATGCCCTAACGCGGTTTCTAAGCCTGAGTTTATCACCGTCCAAGTATTTGTGGAAGGATGAAATCGCTCAACCGTTTTACTTGCTTGTCCTTTAGTACAACCGCCCACTGCGTACAAGTGTCCGCTAACTCCAGCCATGCCGAAAAAATGTAATCTTTCAATTTTATCTGGTATTTGAGTCCATTCGTTTCTATCGGGATTAAAGCATTCAATTGAGGAGCTGCCAGCGTATAATAATTCGCCGAGAACTGTTACTTTCACCTGATTGTGTTCTGAGTGCATTGGAGCCAATTCGTGCCATTCGCATGTGCGAAAATCATACTTCTCTACCGAACGTAATAGTCTTTCACCCGAATTTCCACCAACAATATACAAATCGCCATTCAATTCAGCCATTCCAGGAAGTTCACGTGCTTCTCGCATTGGAGGTAAGTTAGTCCATTTCTTTGTTTGCAGGTCAAGGCATTCAATGTTGTTTGTGACAACACCGCCAATAAGCTTACCCCCAGCGATGATTAATTTCTTATCTATAACCATCGCCCTATAACCTACCCTTTTTGTTGGTGGAGGTGGAATATCTTCACAGGACCATTTGTTTGATTCCGGATCAAGAGTCTGCAATTTCAAATTCTCGGTCCAACTTCCACTTACAAAACCAAGTGTTTCTCGTTTCGTTCGATTTTCCTTTTTCCGTTCCGAATGGCTTTTTGACAATTTTGAGAACCGCACATTTGGCAAAAGGTCGATCAAATATTTCTCCCGATGTCCTCTGTCGTGTTTCACCCAAGCCACTACACTCTCGTAAACCGTTTCTTCCAAGTCAACGCACAGACCGTCACTCGAAATGAGTTCGCTCAATTGTTCCTCAGTAAGCTGTAGAAACTCTTCCGTTTTGCATAACTTTTCGAAGTGCTGTAACGCAAACTCAAAAGCCTTCTTATGAAGTTTAGCGAACTGTTTTTGTTTGGCCAGTGACGCAATACTTAGGCAATTATTGACGTCGATAGTTTCTCCAACGAAATCAAAGCAGGCAGCCTTCAGTGTGCTCATTTTTAAGACATCCGCTGCGGTTAATAGACGTTCGACATTTTCACTGCGAAGCTCAATTTTACCACTGTACATGAAGTCGACGATCAATTTGAGGGTTGCCCCATCGATTTCTAATTCAATCACATCCGATTTAGCTTCCTTCAGTGTGCTACATAGCATTGCCAGAAAGTAGTCACTCGAAGCGGAGAGAATCGCACGATGAGCGTGCAACTTTAAGCTGTCGGTCTTGGTTGTCAGACAAATGTCGAAGAACAGTTGATCCCGGTAGAAGGTCTGTAACTTCCTTGAGATATTGCTGGCATGTTGGTCACACACGAAGGTCTTGGACTTTGGCGGCATCGTGCAAATTCTAGAAACGCAACAGTAATCAGTAAATATTTGACTAGCTGCCAGGATAACTTACATACTCGGCTATTTGATGTGTCTCTCTTCAGGTTTGGTCTAGCGATGGGTATAGGTATTCTGAGGTTTCCTTTATGTACGTGTGACTTCGATATGAAACCTGAACTGAAAAGTAACATTGCATTAGCTTTTATTCAACTTTCCCAAAATGGTTTCCTAAATACCCTGTTCTTTTTTTTTATTGTTAATGAGTTGATATCCCGAGGTGTATTACTTTTATGCACTTTAGAATTTTATGCGTATGCGCTTTCGATCAATCACAATAAGGAAAACAACTCTCGCGCGATTGACAGAATGTGAAATACTAACCCTAAGCGAAGCTGACTGCAATTTATAAGGTACGACTTGTTATCACAGCCATAGACCGACAAGAAATCATACCACACTCAAAATTATACTTGGAGGCGATAAAACGAATTAAAACTCTTGTACATGACCTTCAAGTTGGACAAATGCACATGCTGGTGCCACGGGTTCTAACTGAATTCCCCTCCCCACACTATTGTATTCCCATCGAATGGGCACTTCACTTAGTTGAATTATTTACTTTGGTCACTACAATGACCATGAATTATGATAAGAGTTTTTTAATTTCGCAATGCAGTCATCTTTTTGCATTTTCACACATATTCATAGGCAGGAACATAGATAGCGGCAGCAGGTAATTGCACCAAAGCTATTAATAACTATTACAGTGTTTTTAGCTCGATTGATAACACACTTCGATTAGATAAAGAATGATAAAACTGTAAAAGTTGAGCAATGATTGATTCATTTATTTATGGCTATAAAGGTTTAAGAATCTCCAATACTACGCCAGGGTATTGGAAAAGAGTTGGTGGCGGATGAACCCTTAATGGGCCAACGGCAGCGCTCAAACTCCGAAGTGGGTTACTGGAGCCCCTCGTCCTAGGGGTATGATACGGAACTGGTCCTCCAGGTTGGGGGTTGTGCGTCGGGGTAACTTCCCTACCACGGAAAAAACAAAATGTTATGAAACAGCAACACGCCTCGGAAAAGGACGGATTTACTGTTGACGACCCTGGAAAACGAAATAAGGACAATGACCTTCGGATCTGCACATGGAATGTTCGCACACTTAACAGACCACGTGCAGCCGAACAACTAGCAGAGGCCCTTGACTGCCACAGGGCAGACATAACCGCCATCCAGGAAGTGCGATGGGATGGGCCAGGCAAAAAACGGATGAAAAACTGTGATGTATACCACGGCGATTGCTATAGAGAGCAGCGACAACGTTTATTTGGATGTGGATTTGTCATACGCGGCAGACTTAGGCAAAAAGTCTTGAGCTATCGGCACGTTAGTGAACGACTTATGACAATCCGCATCAAGGCAAAATTCTCAAACATCAGCCTCATATGCGCTCATGCCCCCACTGAAGAAAAGGACGACGCTACCAAAGACAGTTTCTACGAGCTCCTCGAAAAGACCTACGAGCAATGCCCGAAGCACGATGTTAAAATCGTACTAGGCGACTTTAACGCTAGAATAGGCAGGGAGAACATCTTTGGTAGAACAGTTGGCAAACACAGCCTACATGACAACACGTCTGGGAACGGACTTAGGCTAATTGACTTTGCTGCGGGGCGAAATATAGTTATAGCAAGCACCAGGTTTCCACATCTCAATATTCATAAGGGGACATGGCTGTCTCCGGATCACCAAACTGTCAGCCAAATCGATCACATTGCGATTGACGCAAGGCACGCCTCCAGTATTCTGGATGTCCGAACCTTCCGAGGGGCCAATATTGACTCGGATCACTACCTTGTCACATCTAAGGTAAGAATGCGGATATCCAACACACCCCAACAGAGAAATACTGCGAGAAAGTATGACGTCGAAAAACTGCAATCGCAAGAGACGGCCAGAATCTTTGCCGATCACGTATCCCGATGCCTCTCGAGCAGTACTATTGCAGCAACAGCTAGTGCAGAAGACCAGTGGCAACACTGCCAGAAAGCCATCACCAAGGCCGCGACTGATGTGCTGGGTTTCACCCGACCACCACCACGAAACCCCTGGTTTGATGAACAATGTCGACTAGCAAACGCAGAAAAACAAGAAGCGTATAAAGCGGCGCTGCGAAAGAGGACTATAGCTGCTCGCGAGCTCTACGAGCAAAAAAGACGAGAGGAACACCGGATTCTCAGAAAGAAAAAGAAAGAGCACGAGAAACGTATGATCGATGAAATTGAGAGATGCTACTCCAGGAACAATGTACGAAAGTTTTACCAAAAGGTAAAAAGAACGTGCCAGGGCAGACAATCCCGTACAGAAACCTGTAGAGATAATGAAGGAAACCTTGTAGTAGAATCACAGTCGGTGCTGAGAATGTGGAAAAATTACTTCTGCAGACTTTATAATGGCGACGAAGACCAGAATCCCGCTGTTAGGCAGAACGTTCCATTCAATATAGACGATGATAGACAAGACTTCCGTCCACCTGACCAAAGCGAAATACGGGTAGCAATATCCAAGCTAAAGAACAACAAAGCTGCAGGGCCTGATGGTCTACCTGCCGAGCTTTTTAGAGCAGCTGGAGATGACCTGGTAACGAGCATGCACCAACTCATCTCCAAAATTTGGTCAGATGAATGCATGCCTGATGAATGGAATCTCAGCATCGTTTGCCCGGTCCACAAGAAAGGAGACCCCTTCAACTGCGCCAACTACAGAGGTATCAGTCTCCTTAACATCGCATACAAGATGACCCGTTTTAGACGTCATCCGACCAAAATATTTTAGGCAACCCGGGTGCGCTTTCTTAGTCTCGAGTAGCTCTATCGACTAACTGGCATAAGAATCTTTAACTCGATGAGCTAAGTAATCTGATGGTCGCCTCTCCGCCTATTTGGCACAACGTGAATTTCGTCGCAGATTTCCTAGCCGTCCAACGCCTACTGGTGAAACACTGCGACGTTTAGCCGCTCGCCTCGAAGAGACTGGCACAACACGAGATGCTGCCAGGCGTGGCAGACCCTGGAGTAGCCGTTCTGCAGAGAATATTGCTGCTGTAGCCGAAGATGTCATGGACATGAAGACGTCGCGGGCCAAACGGTTACTGTGAATGGTGAGCGCTACAGAGCAATGATCAACGAGTTCTTTTTGCCGCAACTTGATGAATTGGGATTGGAAAGCATGTGGTTCCAACAGGACGGTGCAACGGCACACACTGCACGTGCCACAACCGATATGCTGAAGGATGCATTTCCCGGGCGCCTAATCTCCCGTTTTGGCGATTTGCACTGGCCAGCAAGATCGCCTGATTTGACCGCTCCAGACTTCTTTTTGTGGGGCTTTTTTGAAGTCGCGGGTTTATGTCAACAAGCCTCAGACTCTTGCAGCTCTTAAAGACAATATTAGTCAAGAATGTGAGGACCTATCGCCGGAAGTTTTGGCCAAAGTGATGGAAAATGCCATAAAAAGGGCTCAAATGACAATCAACTGTGGCGGCGGCCATTTACATGACATCATATTCTCGACTTGATGTAAAAAAAATTAAAAGACCAACTAAAAAGAATCCACAAAAAGAATCAAAGTTTTTCATTTTTTTTTTTAAATTACAGCCAAAAAACATCGGAAGGTTATTTTTGCGACACCTGTTAAAACGATCAGGATATAAAACACTTTTAGCTAACAAAAGCCAATGGCAATCCCTTTAAAATGAATAATGAAAACGCAGTGTAGAATTTTTGTCTTAAATATTTTTTATTTATTTCTACTATGCACTGAATCTATACAATTAAAATATGGGTAATGCTAATGATTTGTGTGTTTTACGTGAGTAAAATTTGAACTTTAAATACTTTGACAAAGCACAATGAATTCTCTATCACTATGTAGTTCACTAAACTTCTAGTATTATTTGCCCAAAAATCCGCCCGCTCCACCGATAGCTCCGAAACCACCAACAGCACCACCGAAACCACCGGCATGTCCACCGCCGCCGCTACTGTAGCTACTGTGATGGCTTTCGTGATGTTCATAGCCGTAACTGTGTTCGTGGTGTCCACCATATCCTCCGGCAAAACCACCTACGCCAACACCTCCTCCGAAACCGGCTCCACCAAATTTGCCCTTTCTAAAAAATCCCAATCCCGGTCGATGCACAGCCAGAAGTTTCAGCTTTCCACCCAAAGCATAGCTGACCATCATCAGGATGGCTATCGCGTATCTCTAAGGACGAAAAGGACTTTCATTATACACTAATTACAACCAAAACAAACAGTCAAACGAACTCACGGTAAAATTCATAATCGATAACTTAAATTTTGCGACTCGACTGTCTCACGCTACTGATTAAACTGGATCCAACCGTCCGAATGCCTTATATTGTCGACTTATGCAATCTGCATCAAAAAACAAAAAAAAAAACCCAAACAGTGGACGTGGTCCATGACTGATCGTTTATTTCGTCTTCTTCTCCATCGTCTTTTGTTTGGTTAATGTGTGTACGCATTGCTCAACGCTTTGTGGCTAAAATTTCGATTTCATTTCACCCAAAACTTACACTTTGCTTTTGGCAATTTTAGCTCTAGTGTGGGAGCCATGCGACGCGAGTGACGTTCGCTCTTACAACAAGAGTAATGACCTCGAACGATCTTTATCTGTCAATAGGCTAAGACTGGTGAAGGTTAGGTTGATGTTGGGAGCGAGGCATAGACGCGCACCTATTTGGGTAAATTAGTAAAAATTAATTTTGATTGCTAGCTTGTTATTAGGGTTTAACCACCGAGCACCGTAAATAATGTTCGGTTAGGTCAGTCGCGTTTTACAATGTCAATAACGAGTTATGGTTTTTTTTTTCAAACGTATCTGATGTTTTGATTATTTATTTTTAACTCAGTGAGCTGTTTGTGTTTATTTGTTGTTATTTTTTTCAATTCGACACCTAATTGACATCAAGATCTGATGCTGTCTGATGGGTTGGTTGGCGTAAAAATCGCCGCATCCGTCAAAGTGAACTCATCTGCCTTCTAGTACACAGAAAAAAATTAAAAAAAAAATAAAAACCTCTGTCTGTTTCCGCCCGGGTTCGAACCGGGGACCTTGTGCGTGTGAAGCACACGTGATAACCACTACACTACGGAAACTGTTGAGAAATGCTAGTCAGAAGTCGTACTGTAACCAAATGGTCGAATATTAACGTCCCCACCTTGACAGCGTCATTTAGAATGCGTATAGCATTGACATTGAATGCTAGCAGCCAATTTTTCGTTGAAGCAAAAATAAGCACTAGCTCTTTTCGTTCACGGCGGAAAGAAACGAAAACACTCAAATATCATCGAGCAATTCGTGCGATTTGGTTTGTGCTGAGTGTGCCATACTGCCATCTGTTATAGATCGTTTGAAATAATTTGAATAAGTCGTTATTTTTGCGCAGTTGCAATGTTTCTACAATGGATGGCACTGTGTTCTATGTAAAAAAAAATAGCAAAGGCGCGCAGAGGTTGAAATCTCTTTCCTACTTTCGCCGCACTGAACCAAAAGGAGGAGTGCTTATGTTTGCTTCATTTTTCCTCGCAGGTTTGTATGAAACTGACATTTCACTAGCAGTCCATGTATAGTATGTCAATGGCGTATAGCTTAGCTATACTATGCACATATTTACACAAGTTGAAAGCCGTGTCTATTTTTGACATGCTGACGTTAATAATGAGGATTGTTTGACATGGACCCTGGGCTAGCCCTAAAGGTACTATTACACATGTCAAAAATCGTGTCCTTTGTTGACATGCTAACGTCAGATTTTGTCCTAAATATGGCAATATATGTGATCGCCTGTCAAGCGGCGTGTTATACATCGTGTCACCACGCTTGAAACGATTGACACGACTTGAATGTGACGACCAAATGGCTGATTTTGCACAAATACTTACAAATTTGTTCAAGTTAATTTTTTTAACTCAGCGAACTATTTCAGCCGACAGTAAAAGTAGAAATGTCACTTATCACATCCGAGCAACCCACATCATTGTCAATCGCATTAATCATGTCGCTCGCATTTGTCATTCAGTGTTTACAAAACATGACAAAGCGTGTTATAGATTTTGGGACAAAATGACATCCGGATGACTGCACGATGGGTATTTTGTGATCTGATGTTGAGTCAATAGAGTTTAAAACACTAACGAATGACATTTACATCATCTCTAAAGTGGCCCATAGACACCACACTTGTGTCTGCACCGGTGTACTGACACCGGGGTGGCATTCCGCCATTCACGTCACACCGATCGAGACACCGATACAAAAAATCTAAAACTTTTGATTTTACTCGCTCCGTGTCTGATACCAAAATCGGTGCGTGCACCAGCCCACACACAGCGCACATTTCCGTACACCGACACCGGTGCAGACACAAGTGTAGTGTCTATGGGCGCTGTCTCGATCGGTGTGATGTGTATGGCGGAATGCCACACCGGTGTCAGTATACACCGGTGCAGACAAAAGTGTATTATCTATGTCACGTCAGCATGTTAAAAAATTACTGTTGCAAGTTCACGACTACTTCATACTTCACAAAACTTTAGATTTTAGATTACTATGAAAGCAACTTCAAGAAACTTTAAAGTTGTTTTAAAAATGTGCCCGTAAACCACTAAAGAACGGGTTAAAATGAAAAAAATAGTCAGTAAGAGATGTTTCAAAAACAGACTCAAATCATTTTAATAATCATTGCTAAAATTGTCCCAGTACCTTATGAATTGATTTACAAATTCCGACGATAAAATTTTTCCAAAATTGCTTCACAAATAAAGGGTGTTTGGTTTCTAAAGTGGCAACACTGTTTCGACACGATTGTCAATTTGTGAGTTGAAAGTTGATTTGTGGTTTGCACGTTTTGCCCACAAACCACATAGAACTAGACCGCCGCGTCGACTTCCGTGCACCTACCCGATTCTCCCCGAAATGAATTCCCCTGTCTGTGAATACGTGTGAAATGTCAAAATCAATGGCGGTAATGATTTTCGATGCTATACCTACCATGGGCCTAGGATTTTTGAAGTAAGCGTGTGTTAATGGCGCTCCTTTGATTTTGTACAGCATCACCAATGCATGAAAAATCCTGGGCCCGCAGGCTGCCTTGTAGGCAAAGTCCGTTATGTGGGAGGAGTGGACGGTCTATTTCTATGTGGTGTGTGATTTTGCCATTTTACATGAATAGATTAACACCAGAACAACGCGTGCAAATTGTGCAAACTTCTTTTGAGAACCATGGTTCGGTTCGCCAAACTT
This sequence comes from Cheilosia soror, assembly GCA_949372485.1. Taxonomy (NCBI): domain Eukaryota; kingdom Metazoa; phylum Arthropoda; class Insecta; order Diptera; family Syrphidae; genus Cheilosia; species Cheilosia soror. Next base: position 16,735,463 of record OX443562.1, on the reverse strand, counting down.
ATCGTGCGCTGAGCAACCATCTGAGCAATTTTTTGTTCACCGATGAGGCCCATTTTTGGTTAAATGGATAAATAAATGAATTTCGATTGAAAAAAAACCCAGCAGCCTTTGTCGAGACACCCTTACATCCATTAAAACTCACGTTTGGTGTGCTTTATGGGCTGGTAGAATCATCGGCCCATATTTCTTTAAGGACGATGCCGGTCAGAATGTTACCGTGATTCTACATGATTTCTGACTTCTTCGTTCCTCAATTGAATGGCATTGATTTGATAAAGCTTTGGTTTCAATAAGATTGCGTGACATGTCACACGGCGCGCGGGAAACTTTTGCTGATCACATAATTTCGCGTTATGGTCCTGCGAACTGGATACCAAGATCCTGTGATCTCACCCCTTTATAGATTACTTTCTTTGGGGATATGTGAAGTCACTAGAATATGCCGATAAACCAGAGACGTTGGACGATTTGGAAGTCAACAATCGCCGTGTTATTGCTGATATACGGACCCAGTTTGTCAAAAAAGTTGTCGAAAATTGGACTTCACGATTGCGCTTCATTCGAACTAGCTGTGAAGCGAATATGCTTGAAGTCATTTTTTAACAGTAATGCCAAAAAATTACTACCTAAAAGGTAATAATCATAGATATTACCATTAGCTTCAAGTGTTTTAAAAAAAATACCCTTTAATATTGTAAAACGTCCGACAATACCTTCAAAACTTAATAAGATCGGCTGAAAAATTACCACAAATAATCCCTAAAAATTTCCATAAAAACGCTCGCCACACGAAACGTTCCAAAAATTGTCTTAAATATCGCTTCCGAAATGCACATGAGTTATTTCGAAATATATGTACGTCCCATCAAAAACGCCTAAAGATATTTTCAAAATACAAAAAGAAATTGGACCGAAAACTGCCTTAAAAATCGAATCAATAGATAATAGTATTTGTCATACTTTTTCTTTAGAAATTCCTAAAAAAAAATAGTTTCAAAAATTCCTTAACATATTTTAACAGAGTAGGTAAACGTCAAGCTTAAAATAATGAACCTTACAATCGTCCAAAAATCATTACAAGAATCGCGAAAAAAAAAACTTTACCCGAAAATCACCTCAATAATTGATTTTAAAAAATATCTACAAAATCAAATCAAATAATGTTGAAAATTAATTTGAATAAATTATGTCAAATTAGAAACAAAACTAGGAACAAAATTGGTCTTAGGCTCGGACAGACAGACAGACGAACAGACATCGTAGCGAGACCAATAAGGTTCCGTGTTCCCCCTTTGGGTATGCGTATATGACACCTTAAAAGGAACCCCCAAAAACCGATTCAAACTCAAAATTTGCCTTAAAATAGTCCCAAAAACTAACCTAAAATGGCACATTAGAGAAGCTTTTTCAAAAGTGACGTCAAAAACGGGGGATAAATTTGATTAAAAAAATCAATTTCAAATCAAAATCAATCATTGAATTAAATCCTAAATTTGGTAGAAAATTTTATCACAAATCATTGTATACTTTCAGGCTAATTACCCTTTGTTCTAATCTAAGTGACTTGGTTTTGCTGAAAAAGATGTTCAAAAAAACAAACTCAACGACAACAAAATCAAGTAAACTGTAAAAAAAAATATCCTTAAAATGTAATTTAACTTATAAAACACTTAACTAGCACACGTTCTGTATAGGTAAACCTATCTAACTTCTTCTTCCGCAAAGATATCCCGGATATGCACAGCCAGCATTTTGATAAATTTGTCCAGGAATCGGAGACGCGTATGCAGTAGGATACATTGAGTATGCGTATGGCTGATAGGGCTGTGGACTCCCATAGGTAGGCAGTGCTGGATACTGATACTGTGGCTGTGTTTGTGCCTGAACTGGATACACTGGATCTTGATTTTGTTGATTCACAGCTTGAGCGTATGTACTTGGCTGATAAACTTGAGCTTGTTGTACAACTATAGGCGTCTGGACTATAGTTGAAACCGGCTGAACTGGTTGGACAGGTTGAATTTGCTGAATTGGTTGCACTGCTTGAAGTACCTGGACCTGTTGTGGTGGTCGACAATTGTAAAATCCACATCCATAGTATCCTCCGAAAATGGGTTGACTGCCATAAGGTGAAGGCGGTTGGTTTTGGTTTTGCCAACGTGATCTGATCTTTCGAAAGAGTCCTCCGAGGAAGAAAAACGATTTGCCATTTTGTTGGGGTTCTTCGTAATCTCTGCTCCTGTCAGCCAGTGCATCTGTTGTTAGAAGACTGAGGAGAAACACACATTTCTGTAATTTATTCAAGCTGAAGTTGCCGAACTTTTCTTTTTTTTTTATTCATTCACAGGATATACTCACCATAGTGTGGGACATTTCTTCAAGTTGTCTCGGATGCTGATTATGAGCGACTAAAGAGATGATGTGCATTTGATTTTTCTTATATTTTGGAAGTTATAAGCTCTACTATACCAACCAGTTAATATTTGTTGTGTTTGGTTAAGGCTCATTACCAATTAATTAGGTTTGCTAAGATCAGTTGCTACACGGTGCCATTTATCTAAACTATGTAAGTCATGCAGCAGCTGGTATGGAGAAGACGCGATATATCTCTTTACGGGTCATTTGCATTTCTGTTTGATGTTGTACGAAAGGGAGATTAGACCAAATTGCAAAACAAAACGGCAAAGCACTGGGAAAAGATTACAGAAAGAGTGCGTACTGCGTACTATCGAAATGAGATCAAAATTTTCAAATGACCTATCAAAAAAAGGGTGACCAGAGCCCAGATACAAGACTCTTACGTGAGACCAGAGCAAAGAATTCTGGAATACATTCGATATGAAGAAGAACGGTATTCCCCTTAAGGATGAACCCAAGATGTTAATTGTCATCATACCAACTACCATATTGTGGAGGAGATTATCGCACTTGCCCTCAATGAAGGTAAGAGATTGTTTGAGAAGACCTACTATACATTTCAGAGCTATAGGTAATCGATGGTAGGAAGGATCAAATAGGCATCCGCATTAAGTGCCTAATGGCGGGCGTGAAAACAGGGAAAGAAAAAGGGTTTCTGTCGCCTATCGGTAAAGAAGACCGATACAGTCTAATGGTGGCTAGGATAGTAAAGGGTGTCTCCTAATTCATCCAACATTTGAATTTTGCGCAATTTAATAGTACAGTGATGCCAACGAAAAAAAAAAAAAAAATAACAATGTGACAGCTGAGTTCAGGGTTAGTAAAAATGGAGCGCTATACGAAAGAACAATGCATTTACATTGTTGAGCAATATTTTAAAAATAATGAAAAAGAGAGTTTGTTAAATGAATTTTGGAACAACAACAAGTGGATGCTAAATTTTCGAACAAAATCATCTTCAGTGATGAGTTCATTTTCACCTTGATGGCTTCGTCAATCGTCAAAATTGTCGCATTTGGGGTTCAGAAAATCCACAAGTAATTATTGAACAACAAATGCATCCACAACGCATTTTCTATCAAAATTACATGTTGCCTGAATTATGGGACACCCTTTAGTAGAATCATATTGTTCCTGTCAATTAATTTTTTGGGTTGTATCCAACAAAGAGTGCAGCAAGTGAAGATGGACCGACCTCAGAAACATTCATCTACGTTTGAAAATTCAATAACTGACACGGGTACCACTTCTACCGAGTTTTTTCGTGCAGCACTCCCGGGAGTTCCATGGGAAAGAAAGCGCCCAATCTATATATATATACTGATCCCGATATTAGAAGCTGACGCTGATCACTTTATTAGCAATACCAAGCACTAAGCATTGGTCCTTATAGGCCAGAATGACGAGCGATGATTTAGCAAGAGATCCAAGTTTCGACATCCCTCAAGAGTTGGTTTGTAGTTCCTTTCTTTGCCTTCAGACGAAACAGGGACACTACATTATTGAAAGGCATGCTCTCAGGTTGGGCCTCTCATCAAACGATTTACGTAGAAGCTGCACGCGTCCTCAGCCCTCTCATCTAGTAAAAAAAAGCGTGCTTTTTTTTTTGCTGTTTGGTTTTTTAGCTTGATTTTTTGACAGTTCACAAGTGATTCGTGATCGTGACACGTTTCAAAGTAAAATATGCTCTGTTAACATTGCCATTTCACCATGGACATACTTAAGGGCTCAACCTATACAACGCGTCGCAACGTATTTGACTGACAGGTTGTTGAAATAGACAGAAGCTTGGGAGATGACCCATAGGCCCATTTTACACATACCCGGCAGCCGGCTAATCGGTACCGTACCGGCTACCCGGTCGTTGGGAATACATTCTTATGGGCGCGTTCACACCAAGAAACCGAAACTGTCATGTATTGCCAACGACCGGGTAGCTGGTTTACCGGTTAGCCGGCTGCTGGGTATGTGTGAAATGGGCCATAAGCAGCGAACGTGCTGGATCCAATGGATAAAGCAGTTTTACTTTCTATTTTTCTATCCGTCGCCCTCGCCTCCGTTGACAGTTGTTGGCACAGCGTGAGAGGAAGCACTTTCATTGGTGGAAACTTTGAGAGAATGAGAGAAACTGCCAAATGCTGCAGATGACACTTTAACCAATATAATTTTCTAATTATTTTCAATTTTAATAAATTGCAAATTGTTTTGAAGATTCCAAGTGCGGACTGTGGCGACGGATTCTATGGGACTGTTCGTTCCGTTGAATATGTCAATATTAACGGATCCGTCGACGCAATGGACGCGACGGATTCTATCAGTTGGGGCCTTTACACCCGCGAACAACGATTGGACATTATTGAATTATTGTGCTCAGTAAAAAATGTGTCGCGAGTCCATGGACACATTGGGGGCGAATTTGGTGAGCAATTCATTCACGTTTTATGGACCTGTGAATTGGCCGCCTGGCTAGTGCGATTTGACGCCGCTGAACAATTTTTTTTTTTGGGGATATGTGAAGTCTCTCGTCTATACGGATAAGACAGCAACTATTGCCGCCTTAGTAGACAACATAAATCGTGTTATTGGTGAGATACCAGTCCATATGTTGGAAAAAGTATGAAAAAATTGGACATTTCAGATGGACCACTTAAAGCTTAGTCGGGGTCAAAATGTACACGAAATAATAGTCAAAATGTAAATGGCAAGAATTGATTTATCGACCCTAATACAAATTTCACTCGATTTTGTAAATTTTCGTTTTTTGTTTTTTTTGTAAACGCTTAAAAAATCACCCATTATACGCATCAGCTACCTCAAACGCTTTATTCCTATCTTCTCGTTCAACGGGTAGTTTTGAATTATTCATTCGATCGTGTGCTATCACAATGGACCTACTCTGGCCTGAGGATCTACTCTGGTGAGGCAGCACTTGTTGTAGCGCCCTGCCACCCTGGCCTAACCTTGCCCTCAGACTTATTCTATGTTCATTGATTCTTTAAATCCAAGGACCTCCCTGGCATTTGGAGATAGAAGTGATAATACTACCATGCCTGGTAATTTGCATAGCTGGTGAAGTGAATAGATATGTACCACTACTTCCTTGCCAACCTACACTACCTACCTTATAAGGTCGATGCTAGCTTATTTTCGATGCATTTTTGCCAAGCGGCTCAATGGTCTAGGGGTATGATTCTCGCTTTGGGTGCGAGAGGTCCCGGGTTCAAATCCCGGTTGAGCCCACAATTTCTTTTAGTTTTATGTATTATTATTTTATTGACTTATCTTCCACGTTTTAAGACAAAATCAAGGTTACTTTTAAGCCAAGACGAACTGCCATAAATTGCGTACATCTAAATCATTGATCTGACATCAGTAGCTCGATTTAAGTGATTTATATCTATTTGAAGTCTGACAGTTAATAGCTCACAAATGACAGAAAAGCTTTCAATTTTAATAACGTTTTCTTGTTTTCCAAATTGGAAGCAAATACCAGTAGGTATAGGTGTTTCTTTAATCGATTAACGTTCCAACAAATAAAAACCTGTTAGGGAATTCCCCCAATGACATTACTATACACGAGTTCGTCATCATAATCATGGCCATTGGTGGATGCGAAGACTTAAAATTTCCGGCTCTTTATGTTCTTCAACATCAATTGGCATATACACCATAATATAGGTTTCCTTGCGTGTTTTAAAAATCCTTGAAACTGTTTAAACAACCAACCGTCCGGCGTCCAAAGGTAGTACACCCTCGTACTTTACAGGTACATTATGTAGCTATAAACTTGAGGAGATACAATACATGCGTGTGATATCTCACGAAGCACTGCGATCAGATCTAGGTACACAACCAGTTTGCAATCACAATAAAAGGGCTCGAGCATTACCAAAGTTACGTAAGCTGAGATCAACTGCCGTCTGCGGCTGATCGTTTTTAGAGCGGAACACTCAGACGTTCATACATGACGCATCATTCATCGTCTACGGCACACACCTGTTTTTAGTTTTAGCCCCCACTCTTTCTAGAAAGCAAAAGTTATCGGCGCGGTGAGATGATGAGAGATAAAATCGGGGCAACCTTGAAGATATTTTTTTTTTGGTTTGCTCGTGTCCAATTGATTTGGATAAAATAAAGTCAACGACTACGATGACATGTAAATAGTGAATCATTTGGTAAACATATACCATTCGAATGTACACATACGCATTGTCATAAATACATACATATTTTCGGACTTTGTTAACTATTTAGATTCGCATCTATTTGGTAATTTACGGATTAGACTCAACCAGCAATTATCGAGTTGTTATTACAATTAGGTATTCAATGGAAGCTTGAACTCTAATCTTTCGCCACATGTCGCAATGATACAGGTACTCAGACTAAAATAACATTGAGGGGTATTCACTTAAGCGCGTAAAAGCCTCATAAACTGCGTAAACTCAAATGCTATCAAAGACAAGTCAAAAGAAAGAGGAAAAGGTGGACTGCAAATTTTTGTAAAAAACCCCGCAAAGTACGATGTCTTGAGAGAGATTAGCAAAACAAACCTATGGGTAATACTAGAAGTTGTTTTTCATCAGTCTAAATACATAATATACTTTCCCTATCTGTGCCCGTCTAAAGAAATGGATGATAAATCATGCTGTGAACTAATACAAGAAGAATTGGAATATCTACAGAACAATTACTCAACATATACAATTATAATAGGAGGAGACTTAAATGCTCGCTTCGGACTGTCGAACCAATTAGACAGTGACATTCTGGAAGGCTCACAACTATCTCACACAAGAAAAAGCAGAGACACAACTATAAGTAGGAGAGGTAAATTACTTGGTGAGATATTTGAAAACGCTGGTCTGTTGCTTATAAATGGGAGAACTAGAAGCGATGCATATGGCGACTTTACTTTTGACTCTCACCAGGGTCGAAGTACCGTGGACACTGTGGGGGTAAATTTAGAAGGATCAGCAACCATTGATGACTTTGAGGTATCTCAGCTCTTACTACAATCCGACCACATGTGTTGTATCTTGAGTTTACTGTGCTTTTCCACAACTAGCTTCGTCAATACGCCACAAATGTCTCCAGATTGGAAATTAATCTGGAATTCTACCACAGCTCAGAACTACACTGCAAATATGCAAAACAAAGCAGAAAATCTGCAAATTAGAAATGATACTTTAGGATACCAGCAAATATACGAAAACATTAAAGATGCGGCAGTAGAATGCGGTATGATTAAATATTATAGGCTAAACACCGCGAAAATGCCACAAAGGAATAAATGGTTTAGTAATGAATGCAGATTACATAAACGAGGTATGAGGCAAAAAATGAAAATATATCGTAAAGACCTCAATAATCACCAAAAGTTGTGGATGCACCTAAGATCCCATGGAGCAAGTGGAAAAATAATCCGTGCTTTTCAAACCATCTACTCAAAAACCAGAATTGCTATTAAAACAACGCATGGCCTAACTGAAAAATCAAGGATATCAAGAGGTGTACTGCAGGGTGACCCTTCAAGTGCTCTGCTATTTAACTTATACACAAATGACCTAGAGGAATTCCTTAGGAGCGAAGGCCTCACGGGAATGGACATTTCACAAACAACGAATGTAATTCTGATTGCATATGCTGATGATATTGCTGTGTTTGCAAAAACTGAACTAGAGCTGAAAAAGTCATTACAAGCACTAGATAAATATCTGGCAGCTAAAGATATGACATTAAATGCGCAAAAATCAAAAATCATGATTTTTGCAAAGAGAAAAAGAGCTTCGTGCCCAGAAAGATTTCCATACAAAGAGGATTGGATTGAAATTGTTAATAATTTTGAATACCTGGGAGTAAACTTAAATCGCACTGGTTCCTGGAATGAAGCCATAGAGAAATTCAAAACAAAAGCAAGAATAGCAACAGCGGCATCTGATAAGGCTATGAAAAATTCGAATATGGAAAACTGGGATGGACGAATCAAAGTATTTGAATCAACCATCAAATCGACTGCACTGCATTGTGTTGAAGTATGGGGTCTGGCAGCTGGAGAAAAAATTGAAGTAATCCAAACGACAGTTTTGAAGAAATTACTTGGATTAGCCAACAATACCCAAAGCAACGTAGTGCGTGTAGAAACTGGAACTATACCATTAATATACGAAATTGCAAAAAGAATTTTGAATTTCTGGATAAAGCTTTTAAGTGCTACGGATGACCGCATTATAAAAAAATGCTATAATGAGACTTTCAGAACCCATCTTTCCACTCAGCGACCAAACTGGATAACACAATTTAAGGACCTCTTAATGAGAAATTTCGCAGATGTATGGGAACAGCAAAGCTTAGCAAGCATACGAGGATCTTATGAAAGCATTCTAAGGGACTTAAAACAAATATTAATAGAAGAAGACTTCAGAAAAGCAACTGGCTCCACTTCCTGCTCTTATTATGCATCTTCGTTAGAAATCATACAAGAGCCGGAATATAAACCGGCTCCATACTTGAATGTGGCCTTGAAACCGTTCATCCATAAGGTCATAGCCCAAATTAGGTGTGCAAACATGTATGCCCATAGGATCATCTTGCACGGAGATAGACACAATTTCGACCCAGCGAACATTTGTACGATTTGTAACACCTATGAAAAAGACAGTATTGAACATTTCCTCCTAAGATGTCCTATTTTTAATGCAGTGAGAAACCATTACCTTTTTGCTAATAGATTGACCGACTTAAAAAGCATAATGAACGTAGAGGACGTAAACAATGCGAATAATATTTATAAATATGTCGTTAACTCACTCAAACTCAGAGCTTTTATTTTAAATGAATAAATAAATCCAGGTTTCATATTAATTACTCAGCATAATTCTTCGATTGTTATCTAAAAATGAATTAAAAACCGAAATTTAAATTCTATGAGCAATTTTATACTTATAGATACTTTACTAATTAATTTATATTAAAAAATACTAATTTTGTGAAATTGTAAAAAACCATGCCAATCAATTTGTAAAAGCAAAGCTTATAAACAAATAAAATATATCTATCTATCTATCTATCTAACTGCGTAAACTTCAGAAATTTACCACCTCGTAAATCAACTGTCAGATTTTGTATGGTGTTGGGAGAAAACGAGCTACCTTAGACTTTTCATGTCAAAAACATTATTGTCTTTTCATTTAGTTTTCAATAAACATTTGATGTTACTAGTTCTAAACACAAACCACAGAGAAAGAGAACTAGACCGCCGACTTTCCGTACGTTCACCTACCCGATTCTCCCCGGAAAAAATTACCCTGTCTGTGAATGTGTAAATGTCAAAATTAATGGCGGGAATGTAAATAAAACATAAGAGTGTTAAGAAACGTTGGGAACTAAGTTTAGGTACTGTTTACATTTTAGATAAAATCATATTGCAAGTAGCTAGACGGCTGGTTGGAATGATTTAAACTTAATTTTGAGCGAAAATATAATCTATATCGTGCGCGTTAAATTACTTTCATACCATACTTCGTCGCCATTCCATTGTCACACCAAATGTTCACCACTCCTATGCCACCTGAAACTTGGTCACCACGCCACTGCCAAGCCACTTGCTCAACATTTAAATGCGCGCCTTGCCTAAAAACGCAGTAATATAGCAGGAGATGAAAAAAATAATTGGGTAATTTAAAATGGCCCTCTGTACTTGCGGGGCGAGGGGCAAGAATGTTTTAGCCAAATCGCAAAGTGGCTACCCTATGCCCTCGATAGCCTCACGAATTTTATCTTTGAGGTCTTGAATCGACGCTGGGCTGTTGGCGACGTTGTTGATGATCGGCCGGTTTGAGTTCTTGTGTTAACTGAACTTTATAAGCCTTAAGACCCAAGTCTTTATACAAAATACGGTGTAATGACGTTTGTGGAATGCCCAATTCGAAAGAACGACGAGGAATGGACAAATCTGGGTTTTCTTCAACACTTTGGGCTACAGCAGCAATATGTTCCCAAGACATCAATTACAGGCAGGCCTTTCCATTCTTATGAGCAGCCTTTTGACAACCGGCAAATATCACAGAAAGGGATAGAAAGAACAAGACTACGTCTGGCGGTGTTCAGTGGCTAATCTACTAGCCCAGGGGTTACTTAACTGTGCGTCCCAAGACGGTACAAATACGACGTTCCATCAGCTTTGAGCTCAATTTGGGAATTTGAAAAATTTCATGTGCCGGCCACAATGACAAGTTAAACGATTTAAAATGAATATTGGTCAGTGCAAAGTTGCGCCCATTTTACGAAAGACGTGGTGGCTCTTTAAAGTCGACTCTCCAACATTTGATGGCCAAATTCGAGACAACTGGTTCGGTAAGCAATCAACCCGTACCAAAAAGGAACGCCGCGTCGGTCGAGAATATTGCCGCAGTCCGTGAAAGTGTACAGGAGAACCCGAGGCTATCAATTCCATGCTGTGCACCAAAAAGTCGACTTTTTGAGACATCAAGACATCGGGTCTTGGGCATATACTCGTCAAGATCCAACTAACCCAGGAGCTCAAAGTTAATGACAATGATCATGACCATAGATGACCCCAATTTTGGCCAAAAAATCATCTTTAGCGATGAGGCGCATATACGTGTCACACAGCAGATGGACATATTCTGCAAGAACCATTCTAGGGTATGGTTATCTCTAGCAGAGACGACGTGAATTGGCCATCAAGATCGTGCAATCTAAGGTCGCTGCGAATAAATCGCAATCGTCTGATGCCCTTAAACACATAACATAGCCAATGCCATCCCTCAAATTCAGCGGGATATATGCGGCAGATTTGACCACTCGGATTCGTGCCACTGTAAAAACATTTGGACATGGTGGACATGACCTTTCAAAGTCCATCAATCCTTATTGTGAAACCATTTAGTGAATCTTCAGTAAGTTCAGATTGTATTCACATATCTGTGATTTTAGAAGGCCGTCGCAAAATATTTTAAACCTCTCTAGGGAGTCGCAAGATGAAAAAGATTGGGAACCCCTGTACTAGCCCACAATTTGCAACTAACGAATATAAACAGTAAAAGTTTCTGTACTAGTATAAAGTAGATATACTGAAAAGGGTGAGGATTCCACTCCCAGATCCAAGAGTGTTTCAATGGTTGCCTAAATGGTCTGACTTTTACCCGAATTCAGTATAAAAAACTTTGGTCAATTGTTTTGTAATGTACTATCGATTCCCAGTAGCCTTTTAGCCTACTAGCTAATATCCAAGATTCAACTATGGACTGGAAGCTGTTAAACTTTAGCTGGTAATATGCCGTCAGATGAAATAAACTTATACAAAGGTTTGAAGCAACCCTTGTGAGCCTTGGTTGTGAGTTTCAGCTGTTGAACTAAATGAGAATCAAATACTAGGACATAGAAAACTACATCATGGAGAATACTTCTTTGACAATCTCGGCGAACTCGCTAATGCAAGCATAAGTTGTCTCCAACACTTCATTCTCAGCTCCTGCTGGTTCAACGGGGAGTTGTGAGATCATTAGATCCTGTGGTATCATATCCTAACCCTAACCTAACCTAATACTAAGTCATTGGCTCATTGATCTCCTTATATTCCATCACAACCCATCCAGTCACATTAGGAAAAACTAGATAATGATGCGCAACAAATTAGTGCTCACAATTTAAAACTACTTCAATTTTAAGTTTAAAATATATATATTTCTACAACAAAATAAATAAATTATACACAAGTCTTTGTTTTTGTTTCTAATATATATCAACCAAAGAATCCATTACCGCCTCCGTAACCTCCGCCATAACCACCGCCATAGCTTCCACCGTAGCTGCCTCCATAGTGACCACCATAATGTCCTCCATAGCCGCCACCATAACCACCACCGCCAAAACCTCCTCCATGTCCTGGATATCCGCCACCGTAGCCTGGATAGCCGCCATGGTAGGGTGGTCGTGGCCTATAGTATCCGCCACCATACCCTGGACCGAAGCCTCCGCCGTAACCACCTCCGTGACCGCCACCATAACCACCGCCATAACCACCTCCGTAACCTCCGCCATATCCACCGCCATAACCGCCACCATATCCACCGCCATAGCCGCTGCCAAATCCTAGTCCAGCACCGATGCCACCGCCAAGTAATCCAAATGTCCGGCCCTCTGGTTTGTCAGCCGCCGCCATGACACCGGCCACGCACACCACAACGAAGAGAATCTGCAATATACGATAGTTAGTCCAAAATGTTATTCACAAATTCACATGCCGCCGGTCGTATCCGAAAGGTAACTTACGAAAGCACGCATTTTATTTCGTTATTCTCCGTTTGCCCAAATGCCCACTCTATGATTATACAATCACGTCTCGAGTTAAACTAAGTTGATGCCAATCCGGTGGCAATGCTTTATATACGTCTAAACGTAAATACACGTCTCGCGGAAATGGTCAAGAGAATTTTGTGTTTTTTTTTTTGGGATTTACTTTGCCCCTCAAGAATTTGTTGGGCGGCTTCACTTAGTTTAACAATTTCAAGTGCTATGCCTGGCAAATAGATTGCTGACAGAACAATCAGCGATGACGACGAGACGCAGTCATCCCATCCGTGCGTATAGCCAAAGAGTATAGCGTATTCGTATTGTTTGGGTTTTATCGAGGGTCAACCACAAATGAAAATAATCACAGCATAAGAGCGCGATGGTTACACTAATGCACACAGTATGGTAATTAACCGGCTGATGAGGTGCTAATACCCTCCGAGATAGTAGTGATAACTAAGGTCAACTTTTTTTTTTTTTTTGGGAATTTCCAACGTCTATGTCGCAATAGAGACATTGTCTTGGATCATCGAATTGATTGACAAAGCCAATTGTATGAATATTTATGTTGCTCAAACGCATTTAACAAAAATGTCTGTCCATCAGACAGACCCATGCTCGGAGCGATCAAAAGGCAATACACAAAAATAGATGAATTTATTTAAACTGTCAGATATCAAGCGCAGTTGAAGAAAAGGTAAATTCGGAACGGCGAGGTATTGTTTAGTTTTGCGATGCATAAATACAGGGTGTCGCAAGATGGTGTAGGGCACATCAGTGATCTTCATCAGAGAGTGCTAATTGAATTTGACAAAATTCAATGAAGGACCCAGTGATGGACTCGGGAAATTTTGTCCAGGGTTCCCTACAGGTCCATGTTGCGCATGTTGAAGCATTCGTTTCATTTCATTCATTTCATTCATTTCATTCATTTCATTCATTTCATTCATTTCATTCATTTCATTCATTTCATTCATTTCATTCATTTCATTCATTTCATTCATTTCATTCATTTCATTAATTTCATTCATTTCATTCATTTCATTCATTTCATTCATTTTCAATGGCCTGCTTATCGATTGAGTGGGTCACAGGCGTAGGTTGTTTAAGTGGACCCGCCATCAACTGTAATTCATCAAAGACAAACCCCATAGAGGAGAGATTATGGACTTGATTATGGTTATGGATCCTCTATAGGAGATAGAGGACGCCCACCTAATGGTACTGTTTCTATAGAACGTCTTGGGATTCTGGTTGTTGCGGACATGCGTTTAAGATGACCAAACCACCGAAGCATTGACCGCTCCGTCCGGAGTAGTAGCTGCTCGACATTGAGTTACTCACGTATTCTGGGCTTCCTTATACGATCCCTGCAGTCACACCAGCAAAACAACAGAGGAATCTCATTTCGGCAGCTTGTATGTCCGCGATCTTATTCTTTCCGTCATTACCCGATGAAGTATAGCACCTTTGATCTACTGAAGTGGACAGTGCCAAAAGTTGGAAATATAAATCGTAGTGAATCGTAGTGTGCATCTTTGCGAATACGATTCCAAGATACTATATCCGGGAATAGGTATAGCTTACTGACTTTGCGACTAGCCGTAACACGCGTTTTGTTTCTTCCAGTGTTCGCAAGGCTGTCCCCTGATCGAAAGAAGAAGATCCAATTTGACAGCATTGCGTTCCTCAGAAGACATATTCCGTCATCTTCCGAATTGCGAACTGAAACTCGGACTAATATAATTGGTAGCAGCGACGGTACGAATGTGAATATTTCATCAGGGGTGCAAAAATCCTGAACTTAAATTTGACATCGAACGGATGTGATCAAAAGCTGAAGTCTTTGAAGTTTGCTACAATCTGATTCCAGGTAAGCGGTATCATTCTCGATCTATTTCTCACAACGGAGCCATAAATTATGAAATAAGTCTCAGCTTCCTTAGGGAATTTGGATCATTCTCTAAAATCAGTTGTCCATTCTGTACCAACACCAATAGAAGACATCAGGGATCCGAATTGTCTAATATGGTATTTTGGCAGATCTAATTCGGATGACCTGCCCAATTTATGTGCATCGTTGCCATGCGCTGTGTTTTCGGGAGACTAACGTTAATACTTGCGTGGAAGCTGTAACTGATGGAAATGATTTTAATTTATACTCCTAATTCCACCAAAGCCACCAGCTGGTTCAACAAAGAATGTAAGCAAGCCACCGCAACTAAGAACGAGGCATTCAAGGAATGGCAGTCACAACTCACAACACAAACATCGAAACGAAAAAGATCGAAATTTTTATATCTTCAAAAGTATATGCAACCAGGCTATATAAACAGCAAAGACTACTACATTTATAAAGAGAGAACTTATTGCACGTCCAAAATTTGCGCAAACCTTCTGGTCTATGACAAAGTGAAGGAAGACGGATCGATAGCATCAACTTCTAAAGAATAGGCGAATAGTTTTGCTTTAATGTTTTCTAAAAATTTGACAATTTTTGACAATTTGACAATTTGAAATCTTCGATGAATAATGTAAAATTTAGACTACAAGCAATTTAAAGCCTCCTTAATGACTTGGACTGTAAAAAAGACAACAGGTCACGATGAAGTTAAAGCCATAGTACTCAAAAAGTGTACACCATAATTTGGTTCTATAATATTTAAGCTGTCAAGATGTCGTACTCTCAGATGGCATTTCCTTCTTGCTAAAAGACCGCTCGAATTCAACCGATTATCAAAAAAATTTAAGGAAATATTTGCCCCAAATCTACCGTCCAAAAGGTAATGGAAGAGGAAATAAATGTCGGAAATAATAATAAAAAAAAAGTGTAGGGTGAAATGAAGAAAGGCGATATGAGACTAAATTGGGTTTACTTCCATTTCTAAAACGAAATGAGTCTCAACAAAGTGCAAAGATTGGCGTGCCTAGCCTATGTATCACAGGAGCAATGCGTACATGCCCAACTGCAGCCATGGAGGTACTCCTAGAGCTAACCCCTCTACACCTCATTATTGAGGATACGGCGGAAAAAACTATTGTGAGAATGGCAAAAGAAGGAGTCGGAAGGGAGAAATGCATTGGCTCGAAAGAGTACGATGTACTACTCGCAAAACTTCCACTTCTAGCTATACCCAGAGATGATAGTATCAGGAGATTCAATTTTGAGAAAAACTTTATAACGAAGCTCAGCAATAAGAAACATTGGAGCAACGAATCCATGATCTATGGACTGAGCAACCACACTGTAAAATGGTATACAGACGGATCGAGAACGGACGAAGGAACTGGTGGAGGAGTGTTTGGGCCAGGAACTAAGCACTACGAATCTATGGGCAAATGTACCAGCATTTTCCGAGCTGAAATATGTGCCATAGATAGGTGCGTTCGGATCATTCTCAAGAAAAACTACAAAAACTGTGATATAGCAGTGATGTCAGATAGTCAAGCTGCCATCAAGGCACTTGGTGCCTATATCATAAAATCCAAGCTTGTGTGGGAATGCCTGCACAGGCTTAATGAATTAGGTAAGAACAACAGAGTAACCATCTGCTGGATACCTGGTCATGCAGGCATCATGGGGAACGAGGCTGCGGACTCTCTGGCAAGACAGCGAGCAGCGGAGCCCTTCATAGGACCTGAACCGTTCTGCGGCATAGGGGAACACACCCTACGAGAAGAATTCAGGAGGATTGAAAAAGAAGAAAGAACCGCATATTTTACAAACCTTCAGGGCCTAAGGCAAGCTAAGAAACTTCTAGGGAACTATAACCTAAAAAGATTCAAGGCATGTATTGGTCTAAGCAAAAACAACCTAAGAATTCTCACAGGTCTCCTTACGGGACACTGTAGACTGAAGGAACATCTGAGGAAAATGGGTTTGTCAGAAGAGGGTCTCTGTAGGTTCTGCGATGCGAACGCAGAAACCCCAGATCACATTTTAGAATCCTGTGGGGCACTGACTCACAGGAGGATCAAACATGGGATATACAAACCATGGACCCACTACTCATTCTCAGATTCATAAAAGAAACTGGACTGGATGAAGTGCTCTAAAGTTGATATTCTTGCCAAGGCTAAAGACAGAGCAAAAACCTTCAAACACGGTTCTTAACGGAACTGTTATGCGATGGGGCTCTGAAAAAGGGCATGAACCTTTTCAAGGTATAAGCAGGGGGCACAATAGACCACAAGGTCGCAGTGCACTAAACCCTCTTCTTCATTATTATTATTATTATTATTATTATTAAAACGTAATGAGGCTAAATTTGATTTAAGGCCAAATAATGTATACATGTTCTATTGAAGATGTGTTAAGCTATGAAACGTACTGATGGACGCAGGCCGTCTTACAACAGAGCAGTAGCCTTGAACAATGAACAGCCTCAAGCCTTCATGGTTTTCATTTTTGACATAGAGCCCTACTAAGCAAATTTTTCTCTTATAGATTACCAGAATAACTCAGTGAATGGAAGAAGCAAGGCTTTCGGATGGCCTATCGTCGAAATCCTTTGAATTTCCCCAAGGATCTAAACTTTCCCCAACCCTATTTCTTCTCCATATCAACAGCCTGCTTGATTCGACAAATAATAATAATATTTAAGCTACTATTAAGATCGTGTCAATTTTTGACATGCTGACATCAGATTTGACGTAATATGGACGTCAGCCAATATTGTCAACATATTTTGGTTTTTGGGACTACATCTACATTTCGTAGAGTTCGCGGTTGTTCTTCTTCATTTTCTCTCCTCGCACACAGATCCAAAAAGCCATTTGACAAAATCTTGAAGTGAGGAAATAAAACTTGTTTATATTTTAGAAAGAAAAATGCACGACAAACCCATTTATCTTAAGGAACTCTCAGAATTAGTTATTATTCTCACTTAAGCTTGTTTGACAAAAAACGGCTTTTACTACAACTTCTGTTGATCGTAGGTAAAAAAAGTTGCTTAACATAATTTTTAGGAAATTTCCCAAGGATAAAAATTTTGCTGAGAAAGTGACGCCAACATAAACTAGAACTCGTGGTTCAGAGCGAAAAATAATTGAAACAAAATGACAACGGTTGAAAAAAATGTTGAAATTCAAATTGTTGCGTCGCTGTTTACAATAGATGGCATTGCGAAACGGATCCAGTTCGACAACCATCTTGAATTTGTCCATAGAATGCTAGAGACGCCTATTGGGCGTGAGAGAATTTCCACTAGCGAAACGATTGAAACTCAAATTGTTGCGTTATTGTTAATATTAGGCATGTTTTTGTGAAACCTCGCCATCCAGCCGTTCATTTGGACAGTTGCCAGCACAATTCTTTTTATTTCAAATCAATTTGAATATTGGTTTGTTTGTTTACTTGCAATTACCACTTTGATGAATGGCTTTTCTTTCACATTTTTGTACTCAATTAAGGAATGAGACCAACCTTTGAAGCGCGAGATTTCCGACCGTCCAGTTGCCAGCAAGATGAAGCCAACCGAATGACTTTAGGCAATAAGCCTAAAAGCATACCAGCATTTTGTATAAAATTATGCATTTGGTAGAAATATTAGATAAATTCTGACATTTTCCTCGTGAATGCTGTGTGCATGAGATAAGAACACCATTAATTACACGCAGTTCATGAGATTTTTTTGACGGAAATTTGTTATTTAAATTTGGAAAACACTGATTTGTGTTGTACTAATTCACAAATTAATTATATATACGATATTTGGTAATGAAATAATAACATAATAATTATTGTATGCCATGATTTGAGTCATTGAACAATTTAATTCCACCAGCTACTTTCTAAGCCACTTGTTGCTTTCAGCGCCACCTGTTTGTTCATTGTGAATTGAATTTAGCCAGCTGCCAGCCAGCAGCTCTCCGGCTGGGGAGAAAATTAAGAGTTGTTGCCAGCAGTTGCCAGCAGGTTGTTGTTTTAATTAGCATGTGAAATGTGCCTCAACTGCCAACTAGTGGCAACTACTGGCTGGCGAGGTTTCATAAAAACACAACTATAGATGTGAAAAGTGCGAGTTTCCAATTTATTCCGCTCCGAACCACGAGAGCTAGTGGTTATGTTGGACGCAGTTGTCTACTAGCAGTCCCATATACAGGGTGGGCTAAATACAAGTTTCTTTTTAAAAATGCAATAAAAAAAAAATATATTTTTTTCAATCTATTATGGCTTTATTAGTAAGAGCAAATATTCCCATTAATTATGGAATACAACGTCGTTCAAGTGGCTGCCTCGGCTGGCTTCGCAGTAGCGCATTCTGTCACTCTAATTTTTCAATACCTTGTTGATGGTTTCGGGCTATAGCCCACGGATTGCTTGGATGATATTGGTCTTAAGTACTTGAAAAAAGTCGGTTAACATGGCTCTGTAACTCCCACCGTCGACCGAAACGTAGTTCCCAGCCTCATTTTCAAAGAAAAATGGTCCACCACTCCACAATCCGCACCAAATTGTCACTCAGCAGCCACATTTTCGTCTGTGCACACCGTACGACGACGAGTACTATGAGTGCTGTCCACTAGCATATCAGTCATTTCGGCCAGAACTTCTTTTCAAAAAACGCACAGTTTGGGCTACACAGCACAGCAATCACTTTGGAAATAAGTTTTCAATATTTCCCAACGTTGTTCAAGCTTAAATTGGCTCATTTCGTTCCGCGGAAGTACGATACTGACTTTTTGTCAGATTTCGAGCAGAAAACAGCTGTCAGTGTCAAAATAACCTATGATTTAAAAAGAAGCCACTAGATGGCCCTAGCTCAGCCTCAAAAAATTTACCTAACAAGATGGCACAAACGTCACTTCCTAATTGCTTAAAAAAAATATATTTCTTTTCCTTGTTCTCTATCTGTGAGGATTAAACTGATCCTTATTTGAATGATATTGTTCCGAACTGAGGCGAGTTGGAATATAATTTGGTTTAATTGCAAGGATGTTGCAATTGGGCAAATGAATGATTGCTCAAGAACTTCTTGGCAATTGACAGGACAGAAAAAAAACTCGTTAGGCGAACGTTATAAATTATAGTTTATTTCCGTATACATTGACGATCTAATGGCGAGTGATTTAAATTTTCTCTATGAACATTTGACGTAATCTCGGTACTTTATGTATCTGTTCAAAAAACAGCTGTTGTTTACTTTCGGTCGATGACCCTAACAATAAGTTGCAATAAGTTGTATATAAAATACATTCGCTTCATTCCCCTACAATTAATACATTTGCACAATTTTTCTTATTAACGCCCCATATTAAGGGTCTATAGTGAGAGTGCAACATAACTATTTTTTAGTACACAATACATACGGTTTTACTTGTTGCATTACAACGATTTACAAATTAGTTTGAGCGTACCACTCGATTTGCTTAAGGCACTACATGTTGCTAGACAGAGACAGCTCTTTGTCTTGAGATCGGCAGCTCGGCATATTTGACATTTAGTTCTGTGCCTTCGTGTTGTTTGCCTCGTTATTCGTGCCGCGTGTTAAAATGTCGAAATTTCGCTTAGAGTGTTATTTAATTCAGTTTTATTGCTAATGTGCTTTGCAGCCAGTTGCTATGAATATTGTTTAGGCTTGATTTTGAGCCCAAGTACCTCATATTCATGCAATTGGTACAACGCACATTAACTTTTTCAACATAACCTCAATGTTTTGTGTCGAATATGCCGTGCCGATTGTTTTTCCCTAATTCTAGACTTAGTTTAGTGCTAGTGATATTAAAAAAAATACACATATTTTATTGTTGGGAACCAACATGCTGCCCGCCTCAGGGTTTGGTGTGTTGCTCAAATGTGGATCAGTCTTGGTAGTGCTAGGACGCTTCCCAGGGCATTGTTGTTGTTGTGTTTGCTGTTCGGTCTGTTCCTCAACTTCCTCGATCCGTTGCCGTTGTGATGTGTACCATGCAAAAAAACAATGAATTAGAAATTGTTTTATTGTAAATTTGGTAACTAAAATAATGTCTATCATCTTAAGCTGCATTAGAGATTGTATTAATCGATCGAGGGGTAAGTTGACCTTGTTTATTAGGGTTTTAATTTTGTATTATATTTATATGTAGGTGTGTTATTATGTGTTTGTTTATTAGATTTCATGTCGGTTTTGGTTTTATGTTCTTAGATTTTTTTTGTTTCATAATTCGTGTGATTTATATAGTTTATATTGTTTTATGTTATTGGGGTTTTTTATTTCATGGGATTTATATTGTTCATATTGTCTATTGATTCGTTCGAAGAATTTGACACCGGTAAGGGGGATATTTTTGCGATTGGCCGCTTAAGTGTAGAATTCGCCGTTTTTATAGTCACCACGCGCGTTAGACCGTCTGACCCGGGATGTAGTTCCGTGACCCGCGCGAGTAGCCATAATGACGGTGGGAGGTTGTCTTCTTTGACGAGGACAATATCTCCTACCTTTATGTTTGGTTGTTGCTGTAGCCATTTTGGACGCTGTTGGAGCAAGTGGAGGTATGATGTACTCCACTGTTTCCAGAAATCCTGTGTGATTCTTTGGATGTATCTCCATCTGTCCAGGCTGTTGATGTTTTTCTCTTTCAGGTTTCTTTCAGGAAGCATTCGTAATGGTGCACCTATTAAAAAATGACCAGGTGTTAGTACCGTAAGATCGTCTGGATCCGAAGTTATTGGACATAAGGGTCGTGAGTTGAGACAAGCCTCAATTTGCGCGAGAAGTGTCGCGTACTCTTCGAATGTCAGTTTGGATGTCCCAATGGTTCTTTTGATGTGGTGTTTTATGGACTTAACCCCAGCCTCCCACAGACCTCCGAAGTGTGGAGATGATGGAGGGTTAAAGTGCCACGCTGTGTTTAGTGACGTCAGTGTGTCCGCTACCTCGGTCGCCCATTCTGCTGATATAAATCTGCTATCCTTTCTTAGTTCATTGTTAGCTCCCTTGAAGTTAGTGCCGCAATCACTGAATATATTAGCACAGCTTCCACGTCTTGCAACGAATCTTCTGAACGCTGCGATGAATGCTGCAGCGCTTAAATCGCTGACCAATTCGATGTGTATGGCCTTTGTAGCCAAACAAACAAATACTGCAATGTAACCCTTCGTCATCTTGTTACATCTGCCTCTCCATAATTTGATCTCTACTGGTCCAGCGTAATCGACTCCCGTATTAGTGAAAGGTCGTGCGATCCGTACCCTCTCTGCTGGGAGATTGCCCATTAATTGTTCTTGCATTTGTGCGTTGTGACGGTGGCATCGAACACATTCGTGGATAGTATTTTTTACTAATCTCTTGAGGTTTGTTATCCAGTATGTTAATCTGCATTCGGCCATCATCATCTGCTGACCACCATGCAGGGTGCGTTGATGTATGTCCCTAACAACCAATTTTGCAAAATGGTGGGATGGATAGATTATTATTGGATGTCGTTGATGGAATGGGAGTGAGGAGTTAAGTAATCTACCCCCTACCCGTAAAAGGCCCTCTTCATCTAAAAAAGGGTTCAGGTTGCGTATACGGCTCCCCTTTGGAAGCATTTTCTTCTCCTTGAGTGCCTTGACTTCTTGATGAAATATTTCGTTTTGAACGATTTTTATGATTTTATCATGTGACGTTCTTAGTTCATTCGGGGTTATTGGATGTGTTTTCAATAGTAACCGTCCTTCTACATTTTGAAGATTATAAAAATATCTCCGCCAGATAGCCACGTTACGTACGAGCCGTTTCAACGTAGAGTATTGTTGAAAAAATGCATTATTGATGATAACGCAGTATGATGCTACCTGAAGCACATTTGTTGCCGTGTTTACAAAATTTGTGTTGTAGAACGATAGTGTATTTTGCTCTCCTTTGCCTTGAGCCTTGGTTTCCACATTTGTATCTTGCGGGATTGTTGTTGGCCAATCCTTTGCCGAGAAATTTCTAAGAAATGTGGGTCCATGCCACCACAATTGGTTGCCCATAAGTTCTTCTGGCGTTAATCCTCTGGAACCTATATCAGCTGGGTTTTCCTTGCTTGTTACATGTCGCCAACATGTTTCATCCGTGAGCCTTTGAATTTCTGTGATTCTGTTCGCTACAAATGTGTTGCGCGTTGCTGGACTTCCTTTGATCCATGCCAAGGTGATCATCGAATCGGACCATGCGAAGATTTCTACCTGCTTGAATTGCATGGCAGTTGATATCCTATGCAACAGTTTTGCTAATAATAAAGCTGCGCAAAGTTCCAACCTTGGCAAGGACACACATTTTACTGGTGCGACTCTTGTTTTCGCTGCTAGCAAGTGAATCTGCTCTCTGCCGTTTGTTATCACTTGTGCGTATACCACAGCAGCGTACGCCTTTTCCGAGGCATCACTAAATCCATGCAGCTGTACTTTGGATGCGGTTTCATAGTTGATCCAACGTGGAATCTCCAGAGTTTCCAGCCCTTGCAAATTATTTCGCAATTCCAACCACGGACCTTCTACTTCAGAAGGTAGTGTTGCATCCCAAGATAGTTCTCGTACCCACAGCTGTTGCAGAATCATTTTTGCCTTAATGATGCATGGCGATATCCACCCAAGCGGATCAAATAGTCGAGCGATATCTGCGATAACTGATCGTTTGGTGTGTTTTTCTACCTTGGGAATATTGATTTTAAATTTAAATGCATCCTTTGCTGGATGCCATTGTATACCCAATGTCTTAATGGCATCGGGTGAATCGAATTTTAACGGGAGATTCACTTCCCGGTCAGTTTTAGGTATCTGCTCCAAAATTTGTGATGAGTTGCTTGCCCATTTACGTAGAGGGAATCCAGCTGCATTTAATACAGCCAGAACATCTGTTTGTAACCTGATGGCTGCTTCATCGTTATCGGCTCCGTACAGAAAGTCGTCTACATAGAAGCCTTCGACAAGCGCCTTGGTTACGTCGGGGTGATCGTGTTCGCAGTCCATCGCCAACTGATGCAATGTTCGTACTGCTAAATATGGTGCCGAAGCAGTACCAAATGTCACCGTATTCAAGGCGAAGGTCCTTATCGGTTCATCGTTTCTAGTTCTCCACAAAATAAGTTGGTAGTTAGTATCTTCTGGTGCCATCCATATTTGTCTGTACATCATGCTGATGTCCGCAGCAAAGGCGACCTTGAACTTGCGCCACTGTGCGATTAGGTCAATGATGTCCCTTTGTAATCGTGGGCCAACCATCAGGTAATCGTTTAACGACCTTCCGTTTGATGTTGCACATGAGGCGTCAAAGACCACCCTCAACTTGGTGGTTGTGCTAGCTTCTTTGAACACTGCATGGTGTGGTAGGAAGTAGTGTTGTCCTTGTACCTCATTGAAGCTTGGTTTGACTTCTCTCATATGTCCCAACGTAGCGTATTCTTGGATACATTGAGTGTACGCTTCCTTCAGCTTCTTGTTTGCTGCGAGCCGTTTCTCGATTTGAAAGAATCGTGCCATTGCAGCTCTTTTGGAGTCTCCGAGCGTTGGTGGATGATTCTCCTTAAATGGAAACCGTACCTCATATCGTCCATCGCTCCTGCGTTTGACTGTCCTCTGGAAGTGTAGTTGACGCCTCTCTTCTTCTTGAGTCATTTTTCGTTCTTCCATGTTCTCTTCCATCTCCCAAAATTGCTTTAGTTGATCATCAATCGCATTGTGGTGATTTTGCACTACTACCGAGTTCATTTGTCGAGAGTTGTTGGTGGCTCCTGTTAAAATCCATCCTAACTCGGTATTTTGTGCTACTGGGGAGCCATTACGACTCTTAATTAGTCCTTGAAGAATTATAGACGCGTACACGTCGGCGCCTAACAGTATATCTATCTTCCCTGGGTAATTGTAAGTGGGATCTGCTAGCGGAAGTTTTGCTAAGTGCCCCCACGCAGTTGATTGTATCTGTTGTGTTGGCAATAAGGAAGTTAATTTTGGGAAGACATACGCACTAACATTGAGACAAAATGAGGGATTAGTGAACGAAAACATTTTGAATTGAACCTTACAGTGTGAGCTACCCGTTGAAGTTTGCCCTAAACCTGTTACGGTGGCCACTGTGTGTTCCTTTTTTAAGTTTAGAAGCTGTACCACGTCCCCTCTCATGAATGTTGCTTCTGACCCTGGGTCTACCAAAGCTCTCAGAACGTGGTGCTGTCCATTGGTTGAAAATACCTTCACCAAAGCTGTTGCTAACAAAACCTTGGATTTCATCTGGTTAAGGTGTGAGTTAAGATTTGGTGCAGAAGTTGAAGCACCACCTTGCTCATTGTATAGATTAGGAGGGATCAATTCATTAGAGTTTTGAATCACGTGAGCATTGTATGATGACTGATTATGCCCTTGGTATCCCTTTGCCTGGTTATTAGTCTGATAATTACTATTGTTATTATTATACGAATCAATATGCAGCAATGTGTGATGTTTTAGTCCGCATTTTTGACATCTGTTGCTGCTATTGCAATTTGATGCATAATGATCATACCCTAGACAATTTGAACAGACAGAATTTCTCTTCGCCACTTCTGCTCGCGCCTTCACCTCCATTTTGAGAAATTGTTTGCAATAACGAATTCCATGCGAGGCCTTGCAAAGACGACAGAGAAATTTTCTTGTTTCGGATGACGATTTTATGTGATACGCCGTCGGCGTGTTCTTTTTATTAGATGACCCGTGGTGAGCTGTACCCCAATTAGACTCCAAAATGTTTTCTAAGGAGCTGAACCTTCCTTCAATGAATTTGGAAAATGCTTTCCACTCTGGAAGAAGTTTTGAAGTACCTAATTTATCTTCCCAATCCTTTTGGGTTTGAGGAGGAAGTTTGTGGTATATAATGTATATGAGAATAGCGTCCCACGTTTCGACTGCGATTCCCAAGTTGGAGAGTGCGTGAATACATTCCGTACTCGTATCGTGCAATGCTTTTAAAGTTTTGGCAGATTCATTGTTGAGTTTCGGCTGTTCCATTAAAATTCTCAATTGCGCATTCACTAATTTTCGTTTATTCTCAAACCGTTCATTAAGAATTTCCCATGCAGCCGCATAATTCTTGCCGTCAATTGGCAGGTGCTGAATTAAACGCGCCGCTTCCCCGCACACGTGAGTTTTCAGATATTGCAACTTCTGAATGTCAGACAGGTCAACGTTTTGATCGATCATACTCTCGAACAAATTGTGAAACTCACACCATTCATCTAACTTGCCAGAGAATGGCTTTATTTGAATTGGCGGAAGCCGAATGTCGCAAACTGAGGTTTTCGTTACGTTTAAATTTAAACGAGAAGCATCTAAATTTGCGTTACCTTTTTCACCGAGCTTGTCCATTTCGTCGTTTAACATTCCCAAAAATGTAAAATAGACGCGTTTGATTTTTGAAAAAATTTCGGATTCAAAGTACTTGTCTTTGATAGGATCAGACGAACTATTCACGATTCCATCGTGATCCCGTTTTGCTCGTTTAAAGCCCTCTTCAATATCCGAAAGACATGCGTTAATGTACCCCTTTGACTTCCGCGCTTCGGTTTCTTTTTTAAACTCCTCAAAATCAACTTGAAACTCTTTAAGTATGAGCTCCTGTCGTTCTATATATTTGACCAGTTTCGACATTATTTCACTGAGATTTCACTTCTTATAATGTATGTATATTCACTTGATATGGGCGTTATAGTGTTTTGAAGCAGATAGGGTTTTAAGTAATTCAATAATTATTTGTACAAATATATTGTGGATGCAGCAAAAGGTGTAAAAATGGAATAAAATTCCTACCTTATTGTGCTTTTGCAACTGCAACTTTAGTATGTTAACTCTCAGTTACAGTTGCAGAAGGCTTTGCGTTGCACAGTTCCTTGCTGTGATTGCTGGTGATGTGACCGTTGTGTTTGACCGTTGTATCACTTCCCACGCCGGCCGTTATGACGCTTGTGTCCAGTTGCGTTACTGTGTATCCGTTGAGTCTAAGTAACGTTTACTCGTTGGATTTGTATTTGTAGATATATTGCGAAGCGTTTATGAAATATAAACGTAATGTAAAATTTGCAAACAATTGTATAAAAGAGGAATGATTTTCCTACCTTAGTTTGCTTTTGCAACTGCAACTTTAGTATGTTAACTCTTAGTTACAGTTGCAGAAGGCTTTGTGTTGCACAGTTCCTTGCTGTGATTGCTGACCGTTGACACCGGTTGATGGATTTGTTGAATCCGTTGACTCGCAGTACTTCACCGTTGGTTATCACTGGAGTTCCGGATTTTCCTTGGTCGTTGGGTACTGTGGCCGATTGACTGTCCGTCGATGATCGGATATGTATTTTTTACACTCACTCCACAGTACACTTTTTTAAAATTATTTGTTTAAAACAAAAAAAAACACACTACTGGTCTTTAATTTAATTTAAAACTCGAAGGACCATGTTCCGAACTGAGGCGAGTTGGAATATAATTTGGTTTAATTGCAAGGATGTTGCAATTGGGCAAATGAATGATTGCTCAAGAACTTCTTGGCAATTGACAGGACAGAAAAAAAACTCGTTAGGCGAACGTTATAAATTATAGTTTATTTCCGTATACATTGACGATCTAATGGCGAGTGATTTAAATTTTCTCTATGAACATTTGACGTAATCTCGGTACTTTATGTATCTGTTCAAAAAACAGCTGTTGTTTACTTTCGGTCGATGACCCTAACAATAAGTTGCAATAAGTTGTATATAAAATACATTCGCTTCATTCCCCTACAATTAATACATTTGCACAATTTTTCTTATTAACGCCCCATATTAAGGGTCTATAGTGAGAGTGCAACATAACTATTTTTTAGTACACAATACATACGGTTTTACTTGTTGCATTACAACGATTTACAAATTAGTTTGAGCGTACCACTCGATTTGCTTAAGGCACTACATGTTGCTAGACAGAGACAGCTCTTTGTCTTGAGATCGGCAGCTCGGCATATTTGACATTTAGTTCTGTGCCTTCGTGTTGTTTGCCTCGTTATTCGTGCCGCGTGTTAAAATGTCGAAATTTCGCTTAGAGTGTTATTTAATTCAGTTTTATTGCTAATGTGCTTTGCAGCCAGTTGCTATGAATATTGTTTAGGCTTGATTTTGAGCCCAAGTACCTCATATTCATGCAATTGGTACAACGCACATTAACTTTTTCAACATAACCTCAATGTTTTGTGTCGAATATGCCGTGCCGATTGTTTTTCCCTAATTCTAGACTTAGTTTAGTGCTAGTGATATTAAAAAAAATACACATATTTTATTGTTGGGAACCAACAGATATAATATTCCATAACTCGCTTAAAAAGGTCAATAATCTATACTTTGTAATTTAAAAAAAAAAAGTTTTATCTGCAAATATTATTATTATTTGAGTTTAGGAAGTAACTTTTACGACACCCTGTACCGACTTACTATAGGTAAATGCGTTTTAATTCTTATTCATTCTGAATTATGATACTTTGCACGATTGTCTTATTTTATTGCGCTTACTGAATAGTGACAGTTCAGATGCTTATTTTTTTACAATTCTTTCATTACTCATCGTGGGCTTGACAAACAAAAATGTTTTACATAAACGAACACATGCGTTAACGCGTTGTGAATTCTAAATGTAGGTACTCAATATTTGACGCGGAAATGATTTTTTTTTTTCAAATATCGCTCTTGTTATCGAAATGAGATTTTGTGAGTGGAAACAAATGGGGGGTTTTTTGAAAGAATGCGACAGTTCTTGAATTTTTATTATAACTTTAGACCATTGAAGTAGAATACTTGGTAAAAGCCTAGGATCTTGAAACCCAGCACAGATGGATCGCTCTACATTTACTCGAAATAGAAGGGAACACCTTGAAAGTTAGTTCTACAACAATTTGGAGGAGGAAGAGGAAACCATTTTTAGGTTCTGTGGGGAAATTAAGTAGGTACATATGTAGTTGGGTTTAGATTTTGACCATGAAGGTTCTCCACTGGTGGCGTTGGGCCCAATATGGTGCCTAGTTCACTGCGATGAACTAACAACCTATAAAGCCTAACCGAAGCTATAGCTCTTCTCAACAGAGACTCACGCATTCCATCAGGCAATGAGAAAGTGGACGAATTGGCAAGACAAGGGCTTTTAGTCAGGGAAAAAAGCCAAAAGAGAGATGGATCGCCATGGATTTCCATAATAAACCTATGGCTGTCCTTTAACGAAGTCAGAACCGAGAGACTCATTCGCATGGATAGAAGATCCCTTTGCGCCCTTGTAGATATCATAATACTCTTCCGTACAACATAAGGAAAATGCGCCTAATGGAAAAAGAACTTTGCACAGAGGCTGCCGTAATGGGGGGACTTATTGAGGACAAGTCTCCAAAACACCAGGAATAAATTTCTTGGTAGCTTCTTCTCTTAAGCCAAAGTCAAGCTTTGCAGTACATTAACATTTATTTTTGGAAGTAGGTAAAAATCTCACTAAAACTAACTATAAGTATTTATATCTAAGTTACAACGACATATGGGTCAATCTAAAAGTGTCCAAAGTGCTCCAAGTGATCACCAAATCCATCATAGCCCCCATGAAGTCCTACATCATCATGCAAGTCGAGATCGTGGTGAAATCCTTCGTCAATATGCCCGCCATAGAGAGCTGTCTCATGAAGTACTGGTCCATGAACAACTGGCCCATGGACAACTGGTCCATGAACAACTGGTCCATGTATTACTGGTCCATAAAGTGCTGAATCATGAATCCCTGCTCCATGAATTCCCACCCCATGAATACCAGCGCCATAACCAATACCAGACACATGTATTTCTGGATAGAAACCTCCATGATGCAATTCTGAACCATGAACTCCTTCACCAGCATATAGGCCTTCATCATCATCATAGCGGTGATGGTCTTTTTTATGTCCATAACCATGTTTGCTTTTTTTATCCTTTTTGAAAAAATCAAAGTCAAAGGTGCGACGTTCGGCTTCTTGTTGTTCTTCGGCCAAGGTGCATGACACCACGATCAGCATGACAGCAAAGATGATCTAAAAAAAAAAAAACAATTCAATTTTATAACTGTATTGATGTCAAAAATATCCTTACAAGGAACTTCATTGTACTTCTGTATTGATTTGGATTGAATTAGCTGTGAATTTTCAGACAAATTAAGACTGTGAAAATAGTATCGAGATCGTATCTCTTTTATACTTTCATCAAGATACAATTTCCGATCATCTGTGACATTTTGCCAGACAATTAATTATAACTTTTCTACATTTTATATAGTTGCATAAGTTTTATAACAATTGCATTTGCACTGCAAGAAAGTCCAAAGACATTTCGACCATCACGCTCGGTCGCATTTCGTCATGTGAGGTGGAATAGTCACTGTAAGCGTTTTGGCCGTAAATTACCAAAAAAAAATTCGGAAATATTAGCAAAACAATGAGCTGAGGCTGACGTGACGTAAATTGGAGGGAAATTTATCACAAATTTACTCAACTGTTGAATGGGTTGCTTTGCTTTGCTGTGGACTTGGAGGTAGAGTTTTGTTTTTCCATTCTGGGTAATTTCAGCGGTCAGTGATCTACCTTGAGAAACGTGAGACACATCCGATAGAAAATTTTGTAAGCAACCTCTGGGAAGATGTGATGACAGTAACTGATTAAAACGGTGATTGAATATTTTTTGAAGTTTATGGTGGCAACACATGGAATAATAAAATAAACTGTGATCTCTATCAAAGTTCTTCTAAAAATAATGCACGTTGTTCGGGACACGACTACGTAACGAAATGTCAAAGTTTATATTCTGTCAAGTTGGGGTATGTAGCTCGCTGCGCTCGCGGCAAGGACTCTAAACTCTAGTACAATCATTTTCGGACATTATGCCGTAAGTTTAGGATTCAACTTTTAATGGAAATATGATTACGTTACGTTGATAACGTAGTCGTGTCCCAAAAATCGGCAAACGTCAGTTCAGTACAAAATCTGTCGAAATGAACGTGCGAATAGCCACTTTGTTTTTAGAAGCTAGAACTTGTTTTCTTTGATGAACTGAAAGTATATATTGTCACCTTACCTTATTTACCTACTTAAAAAAGCAAACTGTTCCTTGTCCGGGTGGAGCTTCTTAAAATGGCATTTGTCAAATTTGAAATATTAACATCGGTATTACAAAGTAGAGTATAAATGTCAACAAAGTGAACATTGCTGACAGTCCCAAGCAAACTTAACCTCGGCGAACTGTATTTACGGAACAGTAACTATGAAAGAAAAAGTCTATTTTACAGAAATATCGAGTCTTTTTTAACCAATTTTGTCTCACAAAAAATGGCTTTTACTACAACTTCTGTTGTTCGTATGTAAAAAAGTTCCTTAACATGATTTTTAGGAAATTTCTCAAGGATACAAATTTTAATAAAATGTAACAACAAATTTTCAAAATTTTGAGTTTAAGGAGCAATAACTTTTTTGTAGCTACACAGATGTACCTAAAGTACTTAAGACTCGTATGCGCTAATAAATTGTCTTTTCAAAATGTACAAAACTATTTTTGTACCTACATATAATAGTTTAGAAGTTATAGCGTTACCACTTAACAGCTCAAAATTAGAGGTCACCTACTTTGATGGGCTATAACGGGAAATTTGGTGAGAATAGGTCCTCCCCCCCTGTCATAGAATTTTTTGTTTGGCGGAACTTCAAGAATCTTCCCTTAAAGGATTATACCGCTTCACTGGGACACCCTGTATGTACAGCCGGTACTATTCTTCATTGCAATTCTTCACTTGATCTCAGTGCTAATGTCATTGCTGGAGTTCAATGTTGAGCCTAGATAGACAAAATCTGTTACTTCCTCAAAATTATAACTGTCCATTGTTACGTTCTGGCCAAAGGCCAAGGCGCCCATGTTGAATGTCCTTCCTTGTGTACAAGAAGGTACAGCTATTTTGTTTTGCTTTCATTCATCACTGGCCCCATCGTTACCGCTTCTTTCACAAATGCACCACTGGCAGCTGGCCAAGTTCTACCGATTATGTACAGACTTATTTTAAACGATTGTACCTCTGAAGTTGGCTTGAGAGTTTCGTACAATTATGTAAAGTTAAAGAAATCACATGAAAGCGCGTCACCTTGGCATCGAACGGTTCGGTGGTGTTCTTGCCGCCCTATATGGAATGGAGTAGCGAGCGTCATCCTGTTCAAAGGGACAGGTCTAGCAGGGATGCCAAAACTAGATAAGGCTATATGTATTGTTTATATTATTACCTATTAAGGTAATCTAGGTGTTCACAGACTGTTGGAGACAGAATCGTGTATGCGATGTTTTAGAAGACTTATACCTTTGTAGTTTGGCGCAGATCAATGGATCTTCTTTGGTCAGGATCAGGCATACTTTCATGTATGCTCCCTACCAAATCATCTTCTCTTGAAAAGCTCTACAATACTCAATACGATTTTGCTAAATATCTCGAGTGGGATTCTTTAAAAATCGAAACGAAAAGCGAAAACTAGCTTCATGTAAATCCTTTTGTTTTTTCTTCCTCTGAAAAACGTTAATGAAAAAGCTGTCGTTATTTTCATTTCGAACGAAACGAAAATGTTTTTCGTTTTTGGAGAAACATAAATAAAAAAACGAAATTGTTAAATATAAAATGGGCTAGTTTATAAAGGTCTTTCATTAAGGACTTGACAACTTCTTTTTTAAAATGCAAACTATTTCAGATATCTAAAAAAAAATTAAATTGTATTGTGTTGAATTTCTATAAACAAATTTTTGAATAGAATTCGAATTCGTTCATATGTCCGCCACGGGAACGTATATGCAGCGGTTCAACCCAATTTTCGATGACTCTGCCGCACATTTTGACCGATACGGCCGCTATTCCTCCTTCAATATTGACTCTGAGCTACTTCAACGTCGTCGGCTTGTTGGCATTGCCATAGACCAATGATTTAATGTAGCCCCATAAAAAAAAGGCTAGAGGCGTTAAGACCCCGACCCATAGAATCCGTCGCATCCGTTGCCTCGACGGATTGGCGTATTCGACGGAACGAACAGTCCCATAGAATTCGTCGCATACGTTGATAGCCGATGACATATGAGAGACAGTTTCTCTCATTATCTTATATTTCCACCAATGAAAATGCTTACTCTCACGCTCTGCCAACTGTCAACGGTTCGGCGGACAGAAAAGTAGAAAGTAAACCTACTTTATCCGTCGCATCCGGCACGTTCGTTGCTTATGGGTCACTTTCCATAAGCTATTCTATCAACCTGTCAGTCGAATACATTGCCGCAACGGATGTGACGGATTCTATGGGTCGGGGCCTTTAAATCACTCGATCTCGGCGGCCAATAGACGGGTCCATTTCTCGAGATAACACGTTCACCAAACCGCGACTTCAATAACTCGATTGTTGCACCCGCTGCGTTGCTTGTGCCACCGTCTTGTTGGAACCACATATCACTGATGTGCAATTCATGAAATTGCTCAAAGAAATAACGTTCCAACATGTCTCTGTAGCGAACACCATTTACCGTAACGTGACGTTCATTTTCATCGACGAAGAAAAACGGCCCATTAACGCCACGGGCATGAAAACCGCACCAAACAGTCACTTTTTGTGGATGAAGTGCTGTTTTATGAAGCACACGAGGGTTCTCACCTGTCCAGTAAAGCATATTTTCCTTGACGTTTAATCAAAAATGCGCTTCATCGCTTACGGCGGAAAGTTGGCGTTAACGCTCTTAAAGTTGCGACTACCGTACCAGCTCCGAATTTCCGTCGTTAATTTTAATTATTAGTAAACATTGTTCCTTAGTGTACTTCACCATGATGAAAGTGATGATTTTACTGAATATTTTGACATTGACAGTTCGGTAATCGGTTAAAGGGTGCGTTCACACTGAAAGTTTGAAGTTGTCAAGTCGCTAATGAAAGAAAATCAACTTTTTTTCGAAAATTCCTTTTGTTGTTCTATGTGTAGAAAAACGGATAAATTTCCTCTATCTTAAAGTGAATGCAACGACAATAAGATATATGCAGTAAAGGTTTGATTTTACGGAAGTAGATTTAAATTTTATCGAATTTCTAAAAAAAATGCTCAATATTCATTCCAATTGAGGTAAAGTGGTAGCACTCTTTGTTCGTCGCACCAGCAACAAAACCAAATACACGAATCGTTCGTTAAATATTTAAATGTGGTTTGGGTCTTGAATTAGTGGTATTTTTTCTTTAAATCAGAGCATCCAAAACGTATTTTTCTTTTATTTTCTTTCTATTTTACTTTTTTGATTTTATTCAATTTGCGTTAGAAAAGCAAATTTTTTTATGTGACTTCAGTTACAAGCTGAATGTACTTGTACTTGCAATTTGAAATAAAACATGGCATGTGGCCAACAACGGGAAATGTATCTGTTTACATGTCGATTTTAACCTCTATTCACTAGTGCGTTACCGTTACATAGTTCGTAAATAGTAAGCAATTGCTTAGGAAGGACAATAAGGACTCTAACACTGCCGAAATCGAAGAGCGTGTACCTTTCTGAAAGAACGAATGCATAGCAAATCTACTCTAAAAAAAAAAAATAAAAAGCAAATTCAGCCGCCTTGTTGATAGGCTTTCGATTTCGGTCTTCCTCTCCCATATGGTAATTCTAATTCACTTATAGTTTACACCTTACTTCTATCAGCATATTTGCGTTTTCTTCCTCATTCTTAGTCCGCTTCTTCACCTTCCTACACAATCTATTCCTTTTTATTCCTCTACGATGGCATAACTGTGGTCGCTTGACTCCACCACTTTGCTACTTGTCCATGGTCTTGTGTATGCTCTCCTCAGGTCTATTATTACAAAGAAATTTCAGGAGAAAGAAAAAAAAACGTCTACCCATCGAATATAGTCTCATGAAGATAATTCTTGTTGTCCATCCATCTACTAGCCCTAAGGCATCCACATCAAGTATCTCTATCTATACATCTACTATACGTATCTCGTTTGGCACTTGGTTATGATGAAATCAAAACAATCCTCACCCCTCCGCTGGCCCATTCTCCAGTGTTCGAGCGTCAATTGAGTGAAGTTAGCCAGGGTAGATGGGTGGCGCAAGGCGTTCCGGCAAAAATATAACCAGGACATCATAGGAGTGGAACCAGTGTATGCCGATGATGATGATGATGATGAATTCCTTTTTTCCAATTAAAAGCGAATTGTTTTCTTGTCTGTCCAGTGTTTATTTAGGACTTGTGAAAAAGGTTGTACATCATTCCAGCATTTTGGCCATTTCCTGTAAATGGTTCACAGAAATCTATTAAGGTATCTTCTCGTGGCGGCCGGCGTGGCGAATGCCTGAGTGGTCAAGAGGTGTAGAGTAGACAAAAACAAAAACTTTTCAAGTTATCAGCAAGAAACTTGCCAAAAACTTTCACAACGAGTGCTACTTTAAGAAGAGAAATAAAAGGAAACGTCAACAGTTGTGACTTGTGTGTTGTGAGTTAATAGAGTTTGCATTGCCGCCGACCATCTTCGATGTCTAATGGTGGACATTTTGTATGGATGAAAATTTAAATACCAACAGATGTTGTCGCAGTAATTTCTTAGGCTGATTTTTGTCTCTCTCTCTCTCTCTCTCTCTCTCTCTGTCCGGGTTATTATTTTTGGATTTTTTTCTTGCTTTCCATTTGGCCAGATGGACCTGTCAAACTTTTTAAATATAACTTTGCGACTTTTTTAATTACGACAGTAAAGAGAAATCCTGATGGTGGAAAATGGATACCAGTCGATATTTTTTCAATGAATTTAAATTGGAACGCAAGCAGATGAGAACTGTCCTTATTTTGAGGGTTAACGTTTTATTAATTTTCTAAGATAATCTTGAAGTTCAGATTACTAGAAGGTGGAGGCAAACTGTTTTGGGTGCTATCTTTGAAGCTCGTTCTTATCCAATTGATGGATTCAGTGGCGGACTCGGAGCTAGTTGAGGTCGTCTTCTAATTGACGTATGGTTTGGAATCGAAAACTCAGCATGGCGTTGACGTCCATTCGCTCTATATGTCCTAGCGATCTCTCAAATGAAATGAAATGAAATGAAAGAGCGTTATTGTCAGGTTCCACAGCCTTGATTACGTTCCAATTATCCATGAGAACCGAAGGGTGTGGTGTTTTATGCAGTTGATATGCTTATAACTACTGTCAAAGGCAATGTTTGACAGCCAAAGGTATAGCTCTTCGCCTATAATCACCTTGATGTTTTCTCACTCGCCAATCCTCACTCCTTCATCTGATACTATCTAATATATTGTGTTAATGACTAAAACCTTTCGAAAATTACCTAATTGGATCCAATTCGAGGGGATTTGTCAATATCTCTCTAGACAGAACACAGAAGCCAACAAGTCCAAATCGAAACTCACCATTTTGTACCGATTTTAAAGTCACCTATGACAGAATCTATAGAGATGAGCTATCTATATAGCTATTGGCATCCCTATCCCGTCCAAAACAGCATTCAAACCAGTTCATTGTGGAAGGATGATAGGTTAGCTAGGTTAGGTTATGAAGGCGGTGTGTGATGGAATAGGACTCCTAGAGACCTAAACGGCTCATTTTGAGTCCCCATTTTAGAAGTGAGGCTGACAAAATAAATACTGGCCTATTTGGGAACCAGTTGTTCCTTATGAAGTTTAATAAATCCGATTATCTGAAAGCCAGCAGAGTTATTGCGTCATTCTTGCAAAGAGCATGGATCTTAGAGTACGTAAGCATCATTGTTGCAAAGCAGGCAAGTGTAAAAAGGCCGAACACAGGATTGACTCTGTCACTTCCTCATTTCCATAGCTTCTGCATAAATCGGAACAATGGCGCAGAGTGTTATGATTATTTCACATAATGATGCCGATAGAGGATCGGCTTGATGCCTTAAGGCTCTTAGATTTTTTTTTTTGCCTATATTCCGCCATAACGTACGAAAGGTGGCACCACACATCCGCATCTTCGTCGGAAGCAAAGCGGAAATCAACTCTTTGGAAACAGTCTCTATAAACTCTAGGTAGTCCCAAAACATCGCTCGCGCCCATCTACTTACATAGAAGATATCAGATAAGTTCCTTTTTTGCTGTGTGTCGGGTACTTTTGCTTTGGAGCGTTCACGATAGACGGCTACAACTAAGGTGGTTATAGAGACATTGTCTACCTTGGCTCTGCTATAAACTCTGACAATGACACCACAGCAGAAATAAAACGAAGAGTTACGCAGTATATATAGGAAGACCTCGCCTTAGGTGGCGCGGAAAAATGGAGGGGCCTCAATCAACTTGGATGCGGTTAGCCAAAGATCGGGGGCTAACTGAAGAGGCGTCATTGGTTGAGGCCCAAGTCTTTTAAGCACTTTTACGGCATTCAACGTTGAAAATCAATTTTTGAGCGGTTAGCAGGTTTTTTTTAATTGTACAATCGAGCTCTGTAGGTGCAGCTGCAAGTAGAAAATTGACGTAGTCGCATCTTTTGGCTATTTTGATTTTTATCGTCCGATTTAATATGATTATTTCTGCCAAAATTGAATCCTCGCCGCCTTTTAAAAGTCTGCAGAGTTTCCTTCTGAAAACCGTGTCCTTTAATAACACTCATCTTCTAAAAGACTACATATCCACAGCTATATGCTTCCAATACTCCCCCAAATCCCAAGTATAATCTACCGAAACCAACTATCACATCCCATCATGTGTATGCATTCAACTGAAACTATCACAGCTCCCATATAGCATCCGCATGTAACCACATAAATTATGTTAACGTCCCGCCTACAACAATACTACATGTATCAAGAGTGCGGACATATCCGTTTAGCTCCAACATTCAGACATTCACTTTCTCCTCGATGAAAAGGATAATCATAAAAACGTACAACTCTCGGACACCACAGACAGCAAAAATGCTGACAATTGTGGAAAAATCATGTCCTCTCCGCACAATCCGTAAGAACGATGATTCGGATACGGGAGCGCACACTTTGCTTATTGTCCAACATTCAAGGAAATTAGAAAGGACATTGTCCACAACATATAACCAGACCACCCATGTCTCCACCATACCATGTCAATGATATCCCGTCGACGACGGCAGGACATTGGAAATTAAATCCATAAAAGTAATACGTATAATAAAGCTATTGTCCTTATTATCCTGTTCCTTGTTGTTCGTTTGGGCATAAAAAATAGATAACGAAATAAAATAAATCTGGAAATTGCTATCACAACACAGACGGTGCCGGTAGTTGCTGGTGTTGTTTGTCATCGCATCCTGATCCTGATGATGTCTGCTGGGTGATGAGTTTTATATGTGACGGTTAGTTTTTGATGTTTTAATAGGACACTTTTGAGGCCACTCCCCTCAGAAGGAAACATTTTTTGTGTTATACCATCACAGACAATTGCAAATAAGATAATTGAATTATACATTTTTCATCGATGACTTTTCCCATTCATAGGCAATCTCCTTTCTGCAACAACAGGTGTCTCCATTAAGCCATCCGACTTGTCCGGCAAAAAAAAAGTGTTTACACAACATGACATCGATTCATCGGATTCAATGCACACACCAGTATGGTCCGTTTGCATCGGTCGAGGACCAGGATCAATCGCCTCGGTCGGTGGTTGGGTTGGTGCGCTATAGGGACACTTGGCATCCTGCAACGGAAGTCGGAAATTGATGGGCAGTGGACAGAAAATATTGTCGGCTTGTCGCCTCCTCGTTCACTGATGAATTTGCACCGTACGAAGTCAATCAATTATACAATTTGATAAGCAAACAAAATGACAACCAGCCATCTACAGATGGCCATAAAATGGGAATCTGCATATATGAACTTTGAAATGATGGGATGGATGTTCCCCCACCCATTTCGTTGAAGATTTGAAAGTAGCCTGCAATTTTTCAACCTTAGTTCCACTTGACTTGCGGTGAAAGTGTATATATAACAGTCGTTCTCCTCATTATTATTATCATCTTGACAGTTCTCGTACGTTTTTAAAATTACAATAAAAACGTGCGAAAATTTATTGGCACGTATTTTGGCCCATACCCCACGAGAATAAACAAAGCACTTTGGTGGCGCTGCTATAGCTACTTTGCTTTGTTTTTCTTTCGGAGGCGTGAAGTGAAAATTTAAATCATCATTGGGGATAGGGCGGGAGGGTTATACTTTATATATTGAAGTTGGAATGTTTTGTGTCACCTGTGGGAGGAACGACGACCGTCACCCTTGTCTGTCATAATTCATACGTAGCCGGGTTAAAACCGGGTAAAGTGCGATAATTCTTGTCAGATGTGGAGTGTAATGTGCCAAACGAAACGACACTGAAAGTCGTTCAAAGGACTTCGCAGTGTACACCGACAGGGATGGAGGGCAAGTCAAGTGAATATTTTTTAATAAAGAAATATCGCCGGAACGTGAGCTGGTGAAAATTTGGGAAATTTTTCACAAAACTAGATGGGTGGCGGCGGTTTTTCGGTACTTTATCAAAACAGTCTACCTACTCGAGTGGAAAAGTTAATTTATTTAAAATGGGAACACCTGATTACTGTTACTGGAGTGTGGTTGCTCCCTAGATATTATTGTGGTGGATTGGGGTATGTCGATTTTACCCCAAAAGTATTTAGTTCGAAGTTGGAGGTAGAAAATTATTTTGATTTGAGACAAACTTGCCAGCGAACCGGGCCGGGCTTTGTATATTTGCTTTTCCGGAGAATTGATTAAATAGTGTTGTGTCTCACTTTCTTCAAGGTTGTAATGTCAGCTCATTCATGGGCTCCATCATCATCCAGCTATTTAGCTGCAAGAAAATGATGTCTTTGCTATTTAATTAAAAGAAGATATCATTAGTGTAGTATAGGTATTGTATAAGGCGGAAATAAAACACGGCGACTTTTGTTTAAAGTCGGGAAAATATATAAAAACCCGACTATTGTTAATTCTTTATTCTGTACTGTACTATTAACTATACGATTATTAGTCTCTACTTTACTGGACTTTACGACTATACGGCCTGTACTACTGTACTGTCAGATTGTGACTGAGACCGCCTGACGACCTCTTGTTTGGAGATGAGAGTCGCCAGCTGGCTCATATGTCATATTTAAAGTAAAAGACTCATACACAAGTACAATAATAACCCATGTATGAGTGATTCGATACAGTGCCAGCAAAATTCATAATTTTCTTTACAATTTTTTACATAAGTAAACTCGAATTACTATACTACACATTCTACTGATTACTGCAGCTTTCCACCGGAACTATGCAGATCTTCTGTACTGGACGTTTCAGCCTTCCTGTCTCGGTCTGTACAACTACGGATCGTACCAGCCCATCCTTGCTGGTGATGAGCTCACATACTCTACCAAGCGCCCAGTGCGCTGGTGGGAAACCTTCGTTAGCCAATGTGACCAGCTGGCCAACCTTCAACGGCTCCTTGTCTCTACGCCACTTCTTCCTTTGCTGAAGAGTGGTCAAATAGTCTGTACTCCACCTTTCCCAAAAGTGGCCTAACATTTTCTGACGGTCTTTCCAAAGCCTCACGCCGACTGTACTTGGTTGCTGACTGGTATCGAACGGAATTGGAAGAATCATCGGTTCGCCCACTAGGAAATGCCCAGGGGTAAGTGCCTGTACGTCATCTGGATCATCACTCAAGGGATGGATTGGCCTCGAGTTCAGTATCGCTTCTACCTGTACCAGTAGTGTTAAGAGCTGCTCATATGGTAGCACCTTTAACCCTACTATCCTTTTTAGATGATATTTCATCGACTTTACTGCGGCTTCATAGATTCCTCCTTGATGGGGTGCTGCTGGAATCATGAAGCGCCATTCTGTACCTTTACTGCCAAGATGAGCCATTGCTCTCTTGTCCGACCATTTTTCTATAGCTCTCTTTAACTCCTTGTATGCTCCGACAAACGAAGTCCCGTTATCACTATACATGCGTTCGCATCTGC
This sequence comes from Cheilosia soror, assembly GCA_949372485.1. Lineage (NCBI taxonomy): Eukaryota > Metazoa > Arthropoda > Insecta > Diptera > Syrphidae > Cheilosia > Cheilosia soror. Next base: position 16,694,793 of record OX443562.1, on the reverse strand, counting down.
CTCTACGTGCTATAAAGCGTTCATAGCAAGCTATGAAAGCTAACGATGTCAAATCTGTCACTAGGTCGATGTGCACTGCTCTAGTCTTCAGGCACACGAAGATTGCGACCCAGCATTTGGACTTAGCGACTTGATCTCCTTGCCTGTTGATGACTTTCATCTCTAACGGGCCTGCATAATCAACACCGCAGTGTAGAAACGGCTTCCCTGTCTGTACTCTGTCAGCTGGCAACTCTGACATCAGCTGATATTCTAACTTGTAGTTATATCTGGCGCAAATGACGCATTTGTGCAAATATTTCCTTGCCTCGCTACGAAGTTTTGGAATCCAATACTTCTGCCTCACGAACTGCATCATAACCTGTACTGCACCATGCTTTGTTGTGCGGTGTGCATGATCTATGATCAGCCATGCTAATCTGGATCCATCTGGAACTATGGCTGGATGCTTCATTTCATACGAATTGTTGCTTCTGTCCAGCCTTCCACCTACTCTCAGCAAGCCTCTAACATCTAACAATGGTTTAAGTGGTTCCAGCTTGCTTCTCTCGGGTAGATCTGTACTGTTCTTTAATGCTGCTATCTCTCTACTGTACACCTCTTCCTGTGATTTACGCAGGATGTATGTCATTGCATACGCCTTTTCCTCTAATGTTGGCTCCTTTACACCTGTCCCTCCTCTACTCGCCCTTATCTTAAAGGTCGGCCTGACTGCCCAGTTGTTTATAAACCGGACCATATAGCTGACTATGTTTACTAGCTTTTCCAATTTATTTGTGTACTCGAACAACGATACTCTATTGGTTGAATGCCTTGCACCTATACACAACGGCGGTTGAACTGTCATAACTGCAAACACTTTCATCTCACTCTGCACCTCTACTGACGTGCCCTTTACTACGTTTCTTATTGGCCACTCCGCCTGTGGTGATCGAAGCCATGTTGGGCCTTCCAACCATAATCTATTGTTTATTAGCGCTGACGGCTTTACACCTCTACTCAGCAAATCGGCTGGATTCTCTTTCGTGTTGACATAGTGCCAGCATCTCACCTCTGTGTTTGACTGAATCGACGAGACCCGATTCGCTACGTATGTTTTTAAATCACATGGGAGTCTCCTTAACCAATACCATACGACCATGGAATCGGTCCATAGAAAGTAGGATGCATCTTGCAACCCCATTGATTCTCTCACCTGTACTAGTAGTCTGGACAGCAGCTCCGCAGCCGCCAATTCCAACCTCGGAATGGATACTGTCTTCAACGGCGCCACACGTGTCTTTGACACTAATAATTTGCATGTAACTGTACCATCTGTATGCACTGTACGAATGTAAATGGCTGCTCCATAAGCTGTGCTTGAAGCATCACAAAAACCATGTATCTGTACGTCTGACTCTCTTGAAGTACCTAACCATCTGTCTATACGGAATTTTTCTAAAAGAGTTATCTCTTCCCATAACTCTTTCCACCTGTACTCTATTTCTATGGGTACGCGATCATCCCATCCTGTACTCAATCTCCAAATGTCTTGGATCATGATCTTGCCTATGATCGTGACTGGGGATATATACCCATTAGGATCGTAAAGCTGAGCTATGCAGCTAACAATCTTTCTCTTGGTGAGAATGCCGTCTAACTTTGGTGTTTTCACTTCATACGTGAATTGATCCGAACTAATTAGCCATTTTAGTCCTAGAATGGATGATTTCTCCTCCCCCGAAAACACCATTGACGCCTCACCAGTGCCAGCATTCATCTCTTCCATGAATCTAGAGGAGTTTGACTTCCATTTGCATAATTCGAAACCGGCACCTTCTAATATCCTGTACATTTCTTTGGCTAATTTTATTGCCTTAGTCTCGTCTGACTCGCCTGTGGTGCAATCGTCCATGTAATAGTCATTTTCGATTGCATTGGCTGCTTCTGGAAATTCTGACTGTGCCTCTCTTGCCGCCTGTACCAATGATCTGACTGCTAGATGCGCTGACGACGTCAAACCAAATGTGACGACGGTCAACCAATATTCTCGTAATGGATCCTGCCTGCTCTCTCTCCAAAAGATGCGTTGCAGGTCCCATTGATCTGTACTGAGCCTAACTTGATTAAACATTTTCTTTATGTCCCCGCATATTGCAATGCGATGCCTTCTAAAACGCATTATTATCTCATGCAGATCTCTCTGCAGCTTTTCACCTAACATCTGTACATTGTTTAATGATATGCCTTTATCTGTACGACAACTTGCGTCATAGACTATACGAAACTTCTTTTCTATACAGTGGTGGGGTATATGATATACCACAGCGCCTGTGTTTGCTTTTCTGTTCACAACCTGTACATGACCTAATTGAATGCTCTCACGCATTTTCTTGATGTAGTTTTCCTTCAACTGTACGCACTTCTCTAACTTGTTTTCCAGGTACATAAATCTGCGCAATGCGATTTCTCTTGAACTACCCATCTTCTCGAACCCTTCTTTCAGTGGCATCTTCACCACAAATACACCATCTTCACCACGATGATGTGTCTGTACAAAATGTTGCTCTACAAGCTCTTCTTCCTCTGTACGACTGGAACACGTATCCACCTGATCCATCTGCCATAACCTCTTCAGCAGTTGGTCCAACTGCTCATCATTTGCTAAACTGATAGCTGCGCAAGCATTGGCTTTGTTGTCGCAACTTTCATTATTGGCACCTAGAACGACTGTACCGAGAGATGTCTCCAGCAGAGCAATACCATCTGACTCTCTTGGTGATACTGCTATAACTGATTTCGCAAAGAAATCTACCCCCAACAAGAGGCTCACCGGACCCGGCTTGTAATATTCCGGATCGGCATATCTGACCAGAGAAGTCTTAGTGTTTCTATTTATCTGTACTGTGCCGGTTGGCAGGATTGGTTGCCATTGGCTCTCTTCTGGCATGAACCAAACGGGTACTATTGCATGCGGTTCCGTAGCGCTTGAAGCAAACCATGGAAAGACCTTGACCATGGCCTTGCGTGTAATTGCAAAGGGAGCGCCATCAATGCCAACTAGTTTCCCAGTTGCATTCTTAGTAGGAATCCTTAGCTCCTTTCTCAGCTTGTCCACCATCAGGTTTAGATGGGACCCTGTATCTAACATTGCACGAAAGGGCCCATGCATCAGGCCATCAAATGCAACCTTTACCATAGCAGTTGGGATCAAGGAACCCTCCTGCTTCGAGAAATCAATAGACTGTACATATGCTTTATTATTTATTTTACGCAATTTTCTTGGCACTACATTTTGGACTCTTTCTCCTATACCTTCCTGTACATTTCTTTTCCTTGATAATTTCTGCAACTGCTGGTTTAACGTTGCTTCCTCTACTTTCAGCTCGCCAATTTTGCTGTTCAGCGTCTGCAGCTTGGCTGCAAACAAAATCTCGGCTGCCTCTTCATCTTTATCGTCTGTCTGTACGTCCATATAACTGCTCCTCTGTACGTGCCTATACTGTTGCCTGTCTAGTCAATCCTGTTTCAACCTGTTGGTTGCTCGCCTTGCCCTACCCCTGGTAGGAGCCTGAGCTGGAGCCGGTGCTGGAGCTGGTGCCGGAGCCCTGTACTGGTTTTCGCCCTCTTCCTTTGCCTGTACTCGTATGGCTGGTAGCACATGTTTGTTGACTTCCCTTGATGGGCACAAATAGATGTTGTGCTTTGGAGCCCCTGGACAGCGGGCACAACCTCTCTGGAAACAATTGTTATCTTTATGCCCATGTTTTAGGCAATTTGGGCAAATTGCTCGCCTCTCTACGAAGTCCTTTCTGCCTTTGAACGAGAGAGCGGCAAAGTCCGGACAGTCCCAGATCTGGTGGTTCTCTCCACATACCTCACATGGAGGACGACCGGAGCTCCTAGAAGCACCTTTGGAGGTGGTCGCCCTGTCCTGTACTTTGCCTCTGGGTGCTGGACCTGCTCTGGCTGCAGCTTGTCTAGCAGCCTCCTCTACGTCTGTACGGCCTGTACTTCCTTTACGAGCGTCTGTCACGTTGGTCAACGCAGCTGCCTGTTTGTCAATGAACCGCAGCATCGTTGACAACTTTGGCTGGTCGGAGTCGCGCTGGAGCTCCCATTGACGAGCCATCTCCTGGTCCAGCTTCTCACACAAAATGTGTACAACGAAGAAGTCCCAGTTCTCTACTGGCAGTCCTAATGCCTTCAACTGACGCATAGCCTCGTGCGTCGTATTTGCCATCCTTCGGAGGTCACTGGCTGACGGCAGACCACTGAGCTTAGGAAGATGTAGCAACTGGCGCAGATGGTCGCGCCCGATCAGATATTTCTGATCGTAGATCTCATTGAGCCTCTCCCAAGCCTCGTTGTAGTTATTGGCAGTCAGCCGCCACTCCCCCATGGTCCTGGCGGCGCTTCCAGTGAGCGACTTCTGGAGGTACGCGAATTTATAGGCTGGTGCGACCTTGTCGTTGTCGTGAATGGCCGCAGTAAACTTATCGTGGAATCCTAACCACTTGGTGTAAGTCCCATCGAACTCACCCCAAGTGTTCTTTAGATCATGCTGTTGGAATGGCATGTCCACCTGTACTCTTATTCCTGTACTCTGTACCTCCTGTACTCCTGTACCCTGTACGTTGTCCTGTACCTTAGGACGCAGCTCCTCCATTCTGTCCTCTAACGCTGCGCACGCCCACAAATAGTCCTCCTTTACTGACTCTTTGAAGTCGACGCATGTGATCACAGCATCACCTTTCGCTTCGGCTAGCAGAACTTCATGTAGCTTGCAAAAGCTCTGCCAGTCATCCTGTACCGTCTTGAGGCGCAGTTCCGCATTTTTATAGGAAATTGCGGCTGCTTCCTCCTCCGCAAACTTGCGCGCCATGCTGATGGTATGGGCCGTCGCTTTGGCTTGAATAGCTTCCATCTCGATTCGTCGAAATAGCTTGGGAAGAAAGAAAAGATAATTCCATTATAACCTGTACTTGTATGAGAGAACACCCCTCATTGGAGCGTGTACTGTACGATCTGTACTTTAATATCTGATTCGTTCTAGTGGATGCAAATTATTGTTTTACTCTTTACAATTATTTTCTGTACACTTGCGAATTTCGACTTGCTGTGGACATCTTGATTGAGCCCGCATGTGCAGTCTACACAATTCTTTAACCTGTACTGCAATGTGAATATATTCCTTGCTCTGACTCTGTGCGTTTGTTTTGCCTGTACACCTATACTTATAACTATACTGACATGTCATATCCTGTACCCTATTCCTATCACTCAGCATTTTTGCATCTTGTGCTAGCTTTATTGAGCGTGGAATTCTAACATCCTATACTAGCCACTTTAATTTAATGACTACCTGACAAGCATGCTTTTTAATTCCTCTACAAACCTATAACTTTCACTGTACACTACACTATACACTGTACACTCCTCTACTACCTCATAGTGATCACTATATTTCTTCTATGTGCCTATACAAATTCTTTGAGCTCACTGTACACATATTCCTATACAAATTCTATGAATTCACTGTACACTTTATCTATACATGCCAATAATTTTCTGTGTCACACTGCCTCAGCAGTTGTGCACGTAATTGACATTAAACGTCATCGACGCTCACTGACTGCACTGAACAATATGTTCTTGCATTTTCACTAAAAGATGTGTTCTTGTATTTTCACTTGAACAACATGTTTTTATTTTGACTCTATACTAAAACAATTTGCACCACTTTCTAGAACTATTTCCTGTACAATCTATACAATTCATTTAATGAAACACTCTGTACATTCTGTACTTACCAGTTGTTTGCACAAAAGATATTTTCTAGCTAAATTAATTAATTTTGATATTGATATTTGTTTTAACACCGCTCACGTTGAGTTCACAACTAATAATGCCTTGCCTATACGATGATGTCATATCACTTACCCTGTACTTTTTGCTTGTTTTTTTTTTTTGTTCCTTTTCGTATTCTCTTTCGCCACCTGGCTGCCGTCGACGCGGCGACCAGTGGAAACTTTTCGTATACCTTCTGTACTGTACCTTTTTTTTTTGTTTTTGCAAGTAAACCTATACGATGCCTTTTTCTTTTCTTCACTCTTCTTTTTTGTGTGTGAGGCTAAAAATAGATTCACTCACTGCCTGTACTGTTTTCTTTCGTTATTTTGTGTGTTGTTTTTGCTGATGTGTCAACTTGCGGCCTGCTCCAACTCGCACAAAAATATCGGCAACGTCGCACTTTGCACTCGTGTTCGTCGTCTTTTGGACATTTTATTGTTCAAAAGGGAATACACATATATATGTATAATTTATGGTTTTTTACTGATGGGAGCCTGTACTTTGCACTATTTTCTGTACCACTTTTTTATAACCTTTACTAACACTGTACACGAACACAGAATTGCAGGTTTTATTTCTTTTTACACTTTTTAATAGGATATATATATTTTTATTGCACTGATTCTAAGATCCGGCTCGACGTGGACCAATGTATAAGGCGGAAATAAAACACGGCGACTTTTGTTTAAAGTCGGGAAAATATATAAAAACCCGACTATTGTTAATTCTTTATTCTGTACTGTACTATTAACTATACGATTATTAGTCTCTACTTTACTGGACTTTACGACTATACGGCCTGTACTACTGTACTGTCAGATTGTGACTGAGACCGCCTGACGACCTCTTGTTTGGAGATGAGAGTCGCCAGCTGGCTCATATGTCATATTTAAAGTAAAAGACTCATACACAAGTACAATAATAACCCATGTATGAGTGATTCGATACAGGTATATCTAGTGGGTGGGCCAAATACAAGTTTCTTTTTAAAAATGAAATAAAATGAACAAAACGAAATGTTGTTCATTTATTATTGCCTTATTAGTCAAAGCAAACATTCCCATTAATTATGGAACACAGTGTGGTTCAAGTGGCTGCCTTAACTGGCTTCACAGTAGCGCATTCTGTGCCTCCAATTTTCCAAGACCTTGTTGATGGTTTCGGGCTGTAGCTCACGGATTGCTTGGATGATATTGACCTTAATTACTTGAATCGTTTGTGGATTCTCAATGAGGCAAATTACTACGACTGGAGTCCTATACGCTTGACTAACAATATCGACATACAATTTAAAATTTTTAACTCATTCATTAGCGCCTTATTTAAAAAATATGTCCCGTTGAAGTATAAATAATACCCCTCCCTGGCTAAAGGACTCGATACAAAGGCTTATGATTGAAAGAGATAACGTGTATAAAAGATGGAAACGATTTAAAACTCCTGAGCTTTACCATGATTTTAAAACTCTCAGAAATAAAGTATATACTGCGATTAAAAAGTCAAAACGTCTCTACTACGCTGAAAAGTTTAGTAACATGTCGTCAGGGAAGAAACTGTGGTCGGATGTGAAAAGTATGGGACTTTGTAAGAAAAATTACAGCGATCTTGGGGATGTAGACGTTAATGCTTTGAACTTAAAATTTTTAGCCAACTTATCACCCACTACTTCTGCATTCGTAGCCCCTGTCTCCACCAGTGATTTACCTGATGACATAAGCTTTTCTTTTCGAACGGTAGATGTCTTTGAAGATGTCAAATCCAAAGCCATGGGACTTGATAAAATCCACCCTGACTTTATAAAAATTTTAGTCCCTGTTATTTTACCTGATTATTTAATACTATTCTTACCACTTCCAGTTTTCCGTCGGTTTGGAAGCAATCGAAAGTCATTCCAGTTCTGAAAAACAGCTCACCGTCTTGTAAAGTTCCGGAATATAGACCTATATCAATTGTACCATTTCTCTCCAAAGTATTTGAAACAGTGGTTGCTAAGCAGATAAAATAATATATTGAAAATAATCAACTTCTTACACCTTTTCAGTCTGGCTTTAGGGCTGGCCATAGTTGTTCCACTGTTAGTAAGGCTGTTTAATTTTTCTGAAACAGCAAAAAATCTAGTGTCTTCTTATATCAAACAGCGCTCTCAAGCTGTTTTCATCAACAACAAATCGTCAGAGTTTATCAATGTGAATAGTGGTGTACCCCAAGGTTTCGTCCTCGGTCCCCTGCTTTTTATTTTGTTTATAAATGACATTGTCGCCAAACTACTTCATTGCTCAGTTCACATCTATGCTGACGACCTACATATATACATTTTCCCTTGGGCTTACTGGAAAACGCTATATATGTTATGTTATGAATCATGATCTTGACGACATTATGCCCAAAGGGCTAATGAAAATAAGTTGATCCTTAATCCAGTGAAATCGCAAAGCATTATTATATACCGACATGAGCTTGACTCCTCATTTTTTTCTCCCGTTGTTTTAAATAATACTGTCATTAAATTTGAAAATACTGTTAAGAATCTTGGCGTAATATTTAATAAGTCATTGTCTTGGTCAGAACATATCAAAAGAGTCGTAGGCAAAGTCAATGGCGCTCTGCGTGGTCTCTCCGTAACAAGAAATTGTCTTCCCAAAATTGTAAAAATGCTTTTGGTGAAGTCATTGGTTCTACCAATTATTTTTTATAGCTGTCAAGTGTTTTGTAGCCTGGACTCTGTCTCAAACAGAAAATTGAATGTGGCTTTTAATAATTGTGCAAGATTTATATTTTCTGTTCGCGGGTTTGACCATATTTCAGAGTACAGTAGAGAAATTTTAGATGGATCTCTGGGAGCCAATTTTAAGCTTAGAAGTCTTATGTTTTTCCGAGATTTAATGGAAAAGAAGACACCAAAGTATTTGTATGACTTTATTAATTGTTGTCGCTCTGAGCGTTCGATGGCTGTGATACAACCTCATGCTACAACTAGTTGTTCAAAGCAACATTTTTTGTGTATGCCGCAAGCCTTTGGAACTCCTTGCCCCTCGAAATAAGACGGCTGAAGAATAGAGAAAGGTTTAAAAAAGATGTTCTCATTTTAATTGATAGATAGGTTTAGAGAGTATTTGTTGTTGTTTTTTTTGTATGTTTCTTTTATTATGATTTTTTATTGATCTTGTTTTCACTAGGGAAATGTTTAAATTGTTTTAATTTTAAATATTTAAATTTTTTTAAATTTTAAATTTTCCATTTTTTTTTTTTTGTATTATTTTTTATCTTTTTTTTTTTAATTTTTAAATATTTAATTGTACGCTCATTTTTAATTTTTTATATGGCATGGCACGCCATCCTCCATGAACCACAGGTCGACCAAATCCATGTCTTCAACTTCAATAAAAAAAAAGTCGGTTAACATGGCTCTGTAACGCCCCCCCGTCGACCAAAACTTTGTTCCCAGATTCATTTTAGAAGAGAAATTGTCCAATGACGCCACCACTCCACAATCCGCACCAAACTGTCACTCTCTGTAGATGCATTGGCTTAGTTAGGTTAGTAAGTTAGGTTGTGAATTCTTCAGATTAGACTAGGCATCATATTGAACCCATTGCAATCCCTGAGGAACCATCGCTTTAACCCGCCACCATCTCTATTTCAGCACCCTGAAAAATCCTTACTGACCTTTGCTCCAAATATGTCAGAGTAGCACACTCAAGGTATCTGCCATCTCGACTGTTGAAGCGTTGACACAGTTGATTCAATTTTGTAGATTTATCCGCTGCGTGTCCTCTGTCTGAGGGGATCATGTAAGACCTCTGAGACTCATTCAGTCAGTCATTTTGTTTGTAGTTAGGCTTTTTTTTTCTTTGTTGGACTGCTTAAAAATACGGTAAACACGTCCTTCGACATCAAATTTTAATAGCAATTCCTTATTTTAATTTTTGAACTAATTGTAATTAAAAATAAAAAAATGAAAAGTGAGTTTAAACCGCCTGGCGCAACAGGCGGGTAGACGCACCCTAGGCCACCATTCGTTTGTGTGAATTTCTACTTTTGGGACGAATGGAAGGGACCTACAATTTTATCCCGAGTCCGAACGGCTGAATTAAGAAGCTTTTTCATGACAGTTATACTCTTGGATGCTTGTCAGACGTTCGCGAGAGGTGGCACAGTAGAAAAAACCTAAAGATGTATCTAATTTGTGTTTTTTCGGGGATCGAACCTGGCACGGTAGTCCAGCACAATAACCACAACGCTACTGCGCCCAAACCGCCTAAATAATTGTTGTTCAAGATTTTCTAACGAGTTTGAAAATTCTTCACCGGCCGCATCAATTTCTAACCTAAATATTTTTTTTAAATCTTTAAAAATGGAGGAAACGTTAAGTGGCCGACTCAATTCCAACTCACACTTGTGGTTTATGAGGTAATTTTTCAAAACATAACCTTCAAAATAATGAAATGCATTTTTATTGTCAAATCGACAGTCTTATAAGGGTCAGTTTGGAAAGTCTTATTATCCTTAGTGTCCTTTTGTCTCCATCAGCTGTCGTACTTCAAGAGTGACATAGTCATATCTAATACGTTGCTATAACCCCCATTAACAACGAGTATCCTTAACAACGGAATGTTGTTATTAAACGTTGTCATGGAGCAGGCATGTTTCCTCTACCAGAAACAAGCCTTCACGTTCATAAGCTTCTCATCATTCAAAGTGTTTACTTTCGTAATGAATTTTGGAAATTTTGATTTTCCATTTTCAGTTGACATAAATGTCTACAAAGCCTACTTCAATATAGAACCTGTTAAAAGTTCAAAACCATCACAATCCAAGACGAAAATAAAGGCATTCGACATGGACTGGAACACCTTTCAGCCGAAGTCACTGCGCAAGCTAGCGCTGGACAGAATTGTGGACAATTGGATTGGTAAGACCTTTTTTAATACATATGACCCCCGATGGCATTATAAGCTTGTTTCCCTAGAAATACCCTTCTTTGAAGAAATACCCAAACAAGCTGACAAAAACTACATCCTAAACAACTTGGACCTTAGTGTACCTCTGAAATTGTCCAGTGCGCACATCAAAGATGATTTCTTTTGGAGGAAATCCTACCAGTACCGTTGGAAGACTCTGCCCTCCGCTATAGAGAATCGTCCATGGATCAATGTTTATATGGAGAGGCACCTTCAAGAGTACCTTGAAAATGCAGAGATTTGTGACTACGATCAGGAGAGTGTTCTGGGGATATTGGAAATATGTGCTCCCTACATAAACCGACTGCAGATAGACTTTCTTCAACCGTCGATGAGCGAACGGAATGGTGTGGACTTTCAATGACTTGTGTGCCTTTTTCTTATAGACTTTTTTGTTATAGATCACATTCCATTGGACTTTGTGCTGAGCAACCTTCCGGAATTGCGGACCTTTCGTGTGACTTACTGCACCAAGACGATAGAGACGAATTTTTATCTAGGCTGCTCGTCATTCTCTCGGAACGATATTGTCAGTTTTACCCGTGGCCTAAGCAGATGCTATGAACTGACAGAGTTTTGGTAAGTCAAAATGGCCGCGTTCCATTAACTAGTATAGTGATAGTGATAGTTCAAATAAACGTCAAACGCAGGCAATTTAATGGCTTATGTCGTTTTCGGTTGGTCATCCAGAACGCTTCTGGCACTCAACTGACAGCACACTGACAATTCTTCTACTGAAAAGAAGAGAAATTTGCTTCTGGATTTGAATTCAGAATCGCGGAGAATTCTTTCGGACGGTTCTGGACGACCAACCGAAAACGACAAGAGTCTTTCTAAATTTCTTAAAATACTTTCTAGGTTGCACAGTGTCAAACTTGAACCATATCAATTGGCATTTATAGCCAGGTCGTTGGACAAGGGCTGTCAGCACTTAACACGACTGGCTATAACGCACTGTGACATGCACGATGATGGGTTGCAACAGTTTTTGGACGCATGTACCAGAGAATCTTTCACAGGCTTGCGGGAACTTGATTTGACGAATAATTTCATTTGTAAGATTTTGTCAGAGGTGAATGGATTTTTGAAATCGATTTTTTTTTATAGCTCCCGAAGGAACCTTTGTTTTAGGTCGAGTTCTTCGAGGAAGACCTCTGGAAAAGTTGGTATTAAGATTGAATCCAATCGAAAGCGATGGAGTGGCGACAATATTTTCAGTCATACCAACGTTACCAATCAAAGAGATTGACGTTAGTGGATGCGCTATGACGGATACGATAACTAAGTTGCTGATGCAGTTGATTGTAGAGAACAGAACGCTTTTGAAGTTAGACGCATCCAACAATGCGTTGGGAGAGGTAAGTCTATAGAGAATGGCCACAGCAAACATCACTGTCACTTTTGGTTAGATGTCAAATTTATGAGGCAACGATAGTGTTTTAAGTAAAGGATTGAAGGTTCTTCTTTCTTAGTCTTTCGACTCTTCTAAGTTTGTTCCACTTGATTGTATGATGGATCAGATATTCAACCAATCAATCTCTGACTTATGACATACCAGAAGCTGTGTTCTTGACAAGTTCAGTCTTCATGTGGACATTCTCCGCTGAAGGGCAAGTTATGTTTGGCTAAGTCTGTGGATATATTTTCAGTAAACTTCCTAAATGGCCAGGAACTTCATAAGGTGACAGTTGAAGTCGCTCCTTTCGCCATTTGATTTTCTATGTTAACTCGCCTGTCTTGTGCCATAATGCTACAGGTATAAGGGCAACCTTTTGCGTATCAAAATTGTTCGAATTTTTAGTAAAGGTCGCAGATGCAGTATGCTCAGGCGGACCTTTAGAACCTTCCCATGTGCAGCATGGAAACATAAGTTAAAACAAGCTGACCACGTGAGACACCTGGAAATACTTAACTCAATTCAAAATATATGACATGGTCTGTTCCATACCCGACATTATGGTTAGGGAATACAGTTTTGGGAAATTAATTGAGGTAGAAATACTGGACCGCACTAAATGGGCCAATGGCGTTCCTACACTGGACCCCAAAAGTATTGTCTGGTACACCGACGGATCGAAAATGGAATCTGAAGTTGGTGCTGGTGTCTCTGGATCCAATACCAAAGTCTCGATACCCATGGGAAAGTGTCTCACTACTTTTCAGGCTGAAATCCATGCCAAGGGAATTAAAGGCGCCAAAATACAAATCTTCCCACTCTCAGACAGCCAAGCGGCTTTACACTCTATCGTCCAACTCGATGGACTCAAAAACAGTAAAGTGCTGCTACGATGCCCTGCAAGTCCTAGCCAAATACAACAAGGTCAAACTTGGTTAGGTACCCGGCCATCAAGGTATTGCGGGCAAAGAATCGGCGGACCAACTAGCTAGGGCCAGATCTGAATCTGTGTTCTATGGACCAGAACTTTATTGCAGAGTCAATTGGACTTCTGCTTTAGGTCTAATTAACAATTGGGAACATCAACTTCGTCTGTACCACCGGGAAAATGTGCCGGGTTTAAGACAATACAAAAACTTAACTAAACCCTACTCCTACAAGTAAATTCTCAACCTAAATAAGGATACTATCGGAAGGCTGTTGGGCTTTCTCACAGGCCATTGTGGCTTGAGAAATTATCTTAACAAAATGAATTTGTGCCCGGAGACAGGGTGTAGGTTCTGTCTTGAGGATGAAGAATCCTCCAAGCACATTCTCTGTGATTGCCCGGCACTTCATTGGTTAAGACAACGTGTCTTTAACAAGGAGATACTTTTACCAGCAGAGCTCAGGAACTCCGCTACTAAGGATATAGTGGCCTTCACTAGGGAGGTCACACGTCTCTTAGAGTAACCTTACGATACAATAGATCTTGTTAGGTCACAGTGTCAGCCAATAGCGCAGGGAAAAAAAACTCGCCGTCAATATCATCAATTCTCGGACTAATGAACTGTTTTCCATTCTTTCAGGACCTTGGCCAAAAGATCTACAAAATCGTAGGTTTCAACAAGACAATGACCCGCTTAGATCTTCGAAACACTGGAATGGCTATTGAGATCAAAAATAAAATCAACGATATTTTGAAGCTAAATAAATCTTCCTCAAAGTATATTCATGTCATTATTGTATCGAACCCACTCATCACCTTTTCAGCAAAGAAAAAGGACCCCCGCAGTCATGAAATTCCGTCAGAGTCATGTCAGCCGTCCGTAATCCCACCGTAATCCGTGGTAAATTTGCTTCTTAATACCTAGATATTTATTTATCTTTTGGATCCACACCTTTTTTTTGTTGTGTCCTTGGTTAATGCTTTCACCTATAAGAGCCATTCTATGATATTGGTTTTTGCTGCGCACTATGAAGGCAAGGTGAAATGAAAAGTCAAAAAGGAAACGTCTTTGTTAAGTTCCTCCACCCCCCATATTGCCACTTAACGATGAAGAGCCAAAGATGATGGGAGAGGATTTGCTGATGCAAAATATTATTTTATTGAGTCATTTCGGATTCAAGGATGTTTTCATTGATTTTATGGCAAAAGGTGCAAATTGGTTGCTGAGCAAACAGTTGCGAAGGGATGAAGATGCTACATTTGGGGAAAAGCATAATATTTTATCAGTACCATTAGAGAGGGGGGAGAAGTGCTAAAATTGGGAATTAACATGCCCAAGCATTAGAAATTTGTTTTAATTAAAATGTTGGAGTTTTTTTTACTACAGCTTCTTATGTGGTGGAAGATCTTCTTTAATTGATAGTTTAATTTAATGTGATTGAGGAATAGAACCCATTGGCACATCACAGAATCCACACGCATGCAAGGCAGATAATTTCACATTTGACAGTATTCCCATAGAAATAAGACACTTGTTTCTTAACTTTTAAATTAACTTACGAATTTTTACCCAATGTCATTCATTAGCTCGAAAAAAATTCTTAAAGAGAGCGGCTTCGAGAGAGTAGAGTATTAGCCCGTGACGAGTGGACAATCGACTTATATAATGGTGATTCGGTACACGTTTGGTATAGCGTTGGCTTGTCAAGCCGGTTCGGTTGACCAGCTGTCTTTACACGAACTACTCCATATTTGGACAGGATCGAGGCCACAACTGAGGCCCTACTCTGTATTTCGTTGCAAAAGTAAAATTTTTCGAAACCAAATATTTGGTATGTACACTCTATTTCGAAAATGGAATAAAATCTCCAAATGTCAAAGGCATTAATATACAGAAAATCCAAAGTACTACAGAGTACGAATACAAAAGCGGAACGAAAAGCACTTTCGAATAGGATTGACTTTTGGAACGAAATACAGAGTAGGACCCCTGGTATTGAAGTCTAATGAGTTTAGATTGTGCTTCTGTGTGAACAATTTGTCTTCCATGTATCTACTCTGGTCTGATCTCAGATATTACCTACATGTCAAATATTTGAAATCTGATCGTCTGAACATAACATTAAAATTCGTATGACTCTGAATGTTTTTAGACGACATGCTACCGAAATATGGCTTCCATAAAAGCTTCTCTTCAGTACCACCTCGATAATGTAAACTATGTAATTAAAACATGGGCTGTTCACATTTTCGAGGTTCACATTATCGAGGTAGTACTGTATAATCATCCCTCCAAGGGCAGACTGGAAAAAATACAAACCTATTCCATCGCGACTTGACCTAGTCTGGTATACAGACGGTTTCAAGATGGATACAGGGACTGGATCTGGCATCTAAGGAAAATTGCCTCAAGCGAACTTTTCAGTCAGCCTAGGCAAATACTCGTCCATATTCCAGGTTGAAGTCCTTGCCATTAACCATTGCGCTAAAATAAACGTGTAAACTAATACGCGTGGTAAAACTATATTCATCTTCTTAGACAGTCACGCTGCCCTTAAAGCTCTGGACTCATTTGTCCTAAAATCGAAGCTGGTCGTGGAAACGTACATGGCCATCTACGAATTTGCAAAGTAAAACCTAGTCATCCTACACTAGATTCCAGCCCAAAGGGAAACGAAACAGCTGATTGGCCAAAATTGGCACCATAATGCCACTTGTTGGGCCTGAACCCTTTTGCGGCGTCAGTAAGAGATGTTTCAGGGAGCACATCAAGAACTTAGCTCTAATCGAATCTAATGAAGTCTGGCTTAAAACTCCTGCGCAGAACTGCACCAAGCAATTCTTTCCAAAAGTTTCCCCTCAGGAAATCCTATTTTCTTACAAACCTGGAAAAAAATAACCTAAGAATCCTAACAGGTGTAATTACTGGCCATGGCCTTATGAAAAAATATCTTCACCGAATTGGAGTCTCACCGGACCCCACATGTAGACAATGTCTGGAGACCGACGAAACCTCTCTTCACATTCTCACGGAATGTCCGGCTCTCTGTCGCCTTAGAAAGAATGTCCTTGACGAAGAAATCGTTACCTCAGCAAATCTTGCTGAATTACACACAGAGAAGATTCTTGTATTCCTGACTGCCTCCGGAGTAAAAAGATGACTCTAGGACCCTACCAGGGAAGGCACAATAGGCGCCTTAAAGAGGCCGCAGTGCCACGGCCGGTGAAGGCTCTCCCGACTTATAATCTAATCTAATCTAATGACTCTTAACCCATTCAATCTGGGGAGACATGTGGAAATTATGTCCCCCTTCGTCGCTCTCATCGAAATATATTTGACTTATTTTATAAAATGGAAAATTGTAGTGAGAACACTGAAAATAGAAGAACGCTATGATCTGTCAATTGACTTTAGAAAACATTGTGCAAATATCTACACTATATTGAATTTTGGTTTGGAGATTTAACAATCGACAGAGCGTATTACTGGCAACATTTCAGATTGGACGAAGCGTAGTATTGGCAAAAACTTCTTATATTGGTTATAGTTCAGACTCGACAAGTGTAGTTATAAAACGTCAGATTCGACGTAGAGTAGTGCTGATAAAATGACAGGATTGACAAGGATATTCCGGAAACTTTAGAGCTTAGTGCTGATGAGACTTTAAGACTTTACAGGCCTGGCATTAACAAACACGAAACTCCAGAAAGCCCGATCTTTGAGTAATCGTCTCCGCTTGCACACTCAAAGTTTGTTGTGAGGTCCTATTCCAGTTGTGCGCATCACCTAAGGCTGGGTCTTCCACTACTGTGTTGTCCCTTCCGACCAATTCGATGTGATTAGCAGGCATAGGTCGCTGGTTCATATCCGGCTCGAAGGACCAATGTTTTAGGCTGAGATGCTACCCAAAGCAAAATTTAAGTCGATGCAAAGTTGAAGCAATCGACAAAGAAAAATTCGATGTGATTGTAGAGTTCGCTGTTAAATTTCCTCTTTCAAAGCCCGTCAACGCAAACGGGACCGAAAATCACTCGAAGAATTTTGCGTTCGAAACGACCAAGAAGATCTTCAGCTGCCTTTGTTAACGTCCATGATTCTGTACCCTAAAGCTGGACTGGGATGATGAGGATCTTATATAGAGTCTGCTTAGTGTATCTTGACAAGGCCTTACTAATCAATTGCCTTCTTAGGCCGAAGTAACAGCGGTTGGCAAGTGTAATTCTTCGCTTGATTTATGAACTGATGTCATTTTCAGAGTTAATAGCGGAGACGAAGTAGACAAAGTCCCAAACTACCTCAAAGTTATAGCTGTCTATCGTTACGTTCTGTCTGATTCGTCGACAACATCTATTTTTGACAACATCCCATTTTGCCGCTTATGTGCTAATATTTGCAAACGCGCCTAGTGACAGCTCGCTGCGTTCTGACAATGATGTCAATGTCGTCAGCAAATGTAAGTTGTTGCACAGACTTTTTAAAAATTCTGCCCCTGGGGTTGGCTTGCGAGTTTCGCACAATTTTCTTAAGCATGATGTTGAAAAAGTCACATGACAGCGCATCGCCTTATCTAAAACCTTTTTTGATATCAAAGGTCTCGGTGAGATTGTTTCCGACCATATGGAGCAGCGAGCTTTCTCCATCTTCATTCGCAATCTGAGAGAGGGTTGCCAAAACTTGGCATGGCTCTACATAGTTCGTCTCTATAAATGAGGGATTTATGCAACTTTAAGATCAATAAACGGGAGGTGGGTATAGATCTGTATCTGCCGTATTATATTTTTGGACTTTTAGGCCCCAATCAGCTCATTGACAAATGGTCTCAGACGTTCACACACACAGTATAATATATTGCCTTTCGACAACTAGGTCAATTGTCTTCCAAATCTAACTTATCATTACCCAGTCAACATTTCTGTTTTTATTTCAACTTTCACTGGTTCATAAAACAAATAGAAGCACCGTAAAATTACACATAAAAAGCAATAAAAAAAATAACACGTATACGCCACCGATTCGTATGCGCAAAAGAAGAATAAAAATTCAATTCCCACATGCGACATGTGAGAAAGGATTCGCCATGGGAATCCTTTGTCATCGCAGAGCTCTCCCACTGAAATAATATCCAATCGAATGATGTGGGAATTGTTTTTATTCAAACATCGGAGACATTTATAGCAAGCATAAAGAAACAAAAAATACCCCATCGCATTTGCATAGAGCAATAAAGGCTCCGCACTCTCCTTGTATGTATGGAAAACGCTGGCGAAAACTTCCACCAGCAACTGGTCATAATTTTCTCGAATAAAATTGATAAATCATAACTTTTTATGATAATTTCAATCGCTCGTAAAACCAACAAGAAAACGCTCCGCACCAATCGATTAACATAAAATGAAATACAAGATGAAAATGTTGTCGCAAATTTTATTTGCATACGCGTATGTCCTGGAATGGGATGTTGTGTTTCACAACAGCAGTTAAAAAGTTGAAATTTAAAACCTTTTTCGGAGGACCACAAGCCCATTGATTTGCAACATTGTTGTAAAGCGACAGGGATTTAATTACGCCTTGTCGCCAGAGCCACATAGATACATAGACACATAGAGACAAAATGTCCTTCCGCAATTAAAAATTGAATAAAACTTTTTACCAAAAGTGATTTGCTGAGTTGCGATTTATAAATTCACAAACTTCATGATTTAGGTATGGCATCCTGTTTTTGGTTTTTAAAGGAATTTTTCCCAATTCCTGGTGTGATTTATATTCGCATCCCTTTTGGTGCGGTGCGGTAGCGGCAACAATACCAGAACAGAACAGAAATGAAATTGACCATTTTCCTGTCCGGAAAATTCCAATAAAATAAAAGTAAATTGAATGCGACAATGAGTTCGGATTGAAGGTACTTACTTACAGCGACAGTCGGATAATAAGCACAATGGAGATGAATAGAAGCCGTCGAAACCGTTTGGATAAACTGTCTTCCCCTGTCAGACAGAGAGAGAGAGCTACACAGATGGCGTGGGATGAGATTTCGATTTGGCATTGGCATACAAAAGGACGAGAAAAAACAAACTGAAAACAGGACAGTTGAGTTTTTCTTTATTAAATTCGAACACCCGTCTCTGTATTTTCCTAAACCACAAATGGCTGGAATATTTAAATCGACTGCGGGGTTTATAAATATTCAAGTTGTGGAGGGTTGGCAAGAGTGGTTGCGGTTCGTATTGATTACTAGAGGGAGGCACATCGAGTGATTTTAATTTTGGCTTGTTTTAACGTCAATGAGTGGTTAGTTAAATATTCGACAAGGTTAGGTTAGGTGGCTGTCCAATAAAAGGACACACTTGGACCATATATCCACTTATAGGCATGTTTTATTGAAACCTCGCCAGCCAGCCGTTCATTTGGACAGTTGAGAGCACAATTGCCAGCACAATTGCCAGCAAGATGAAGCCAGCCGAATGAATTTAGGCAATAAGCCTAAAAGCATACCAGCATTTCGTATAAAATTATGCATTTGGTAGAAATATTAGATAAATTCTGACATTTTTCTCTGAAATGTTGTGTGCATGAGATAAGAACGCAATTATAATTTAAGCAAATTGTTTGTTCATTGTGAATTGAATTTAGCCAGCTGCCAGCCAGCAGCTCTCCGGCTAGGGAGAAAATCAAGAGTTGTTGCCAGCAGGTTGTTGTTTTAATTAGCATGTGAAATGTGCCTCAACTGCCAACTACTGGCTGGCGATGTTTCATAAAAACACAACTTATATTCGACAAAAAATTTTAAAATTTCAGCAAGAGCTACCTCTAGTTGTGGACATCACTTTATAAGTTCTCCAACTACCAAATTGTTGCTTGCGAGAAATTCGAAAGAAATTTTTATCTCGCACATAAAAAAGATAATCTTGCTTGGTGGTTCATAAAATTAGCATAACAAGAACCTGACAAGGCCTTTATTTGACTCAATGGAAATTTGAGCCGCCTACAAGACGATTATGACCGTAATTACATGACGTAAAGCTGTGATTATCTGTGGAGGATATTTCTTTCTGTCATACTGTTTACGGGGACTTAAATTTGCATAGCGAAGCGACATAGCTGATGTGCTTTTATTCGAAAAAAATACCCTTTAAAAGAACGTTTATTTGGTGTTCTAAGATATCAGTTGCGTGGTTTTTTAAATATGAATCTGTCTGCAAAATTAGCATAGTTCTCATTCACGGATGCGGCGATTCAAATCCAGGTTATGTGTTTGCTTACATCCTTAGACAAATTCATTTAGCTGATAAAGAACCCACATGGTCGTACAGGTTGTGGTAAAAAAAATGAGCTTGCCTACTGGCTTTACCCCGGCAATATGGGGACTATGCAAAACGTGTAATCATGCACTATAAACCATTTATCCTGGATAATAAAAGCCAAGTCATCCATCCACCTGATGTTCAAACCAAATGAAGTGAGGATAGCACTATCCGAGTTTAACTGTCGAACTTTTTAAGACAGCGGAAGATGACTTGTTTCAGAGCATACACCAACTAGTCTCCAAAATTTGGTCAGAGGAAAGTATGCCTAATGAATGGAACCTCAGCATCGTTTCCCCGATCCACAAGAAGAGAGTCCCTCTAAAGTCTAAACTGTGCCAAATATAGAGACATCAGTATCCTAAGCATTACATATAAGATCATATCTGCTGCACTGTGTGAACGACTGAAACCATTCGTCAGCGTGATTTGAGTCCCAGTAAGTCCACAACCGACCAAATAGTCACACTACGGCAGATAATGGAAAAACCCAAGAAGTCAAAATCTATATCTATTTATCGATTTTAAGGCCGCACAAAGATATCATTTATTGAGACGAGCTATACAGAGCCTTGTATAGTTTTGGCATCCCTGCCAAACTTGTCAGATTGTGCAGAATGACGATGGAGAACGCTCGCTGCTCCACAAGGTCGGAAACAATTTCACCGAGACCTTTGATGTCAATAAAGGATTTAGACAAGATAGTGCACTGTTATGTGATTTTTTTTAACATAATGCTTGAGAAAATTGTGCAAAATTCGCAAACCAACCCCAGTGGCATAATTTTCCAAAAGTCTGTGCACCTACCTACTTGCATATGCGCTGATGACATTGACATCTTTGGCAAAACTTAGCGAGCTGTCACTGGCGCGTTTGCAAATATTCAGACAGAAGGGGCAACAAAGGGACTAATATTGAACGAGGAAGGGTCACATAAGATCGACGAATAGGCAGCTTTAACCTTAAGGTAGTTATAGGCGGTTTATCTACCTCGGCTCCGCTATAAACTCTGAAAATGACATCACATCGGATATCAAAGAAAGAAGTACGTTTAGTAAACGCTGTTTGTTAGCCCTAAGAATGCAATTGAATAGAAAGGCCTTGTCAAGGAACACTAAGCAGCGTTTTAAAAGCTGATGGGATTTGGAGAGCGAGATTTTTCTGCGACATCGGCCAGAAAGGTACAAATCAGTCGTCTAAGATGGCTAGGATATATAGAGCGAATAAGGAAAGACCGAATGAGCAATGGAGCTCCATTCCTAGAGTCTTCGAGATAGAGAAAGAACTCGCCTTAGCTGGTGCTACGCACAATTGCAAGGGAACCTCCATAACCAGCCAAAGACCTCGATAAATTTCAGAGTCGCATTAAAACTGTATCTCAATCTAAGTAAATAAATAAAAGCAGTTTGTGCGCCTCTGTTTTGAGCCATTTTCATTCTGAATGCAATTAATCTTAAGCGCCTATTCCAACAGGGAAGAATGGAAAAAATGGTCATATACATGCCTAACATGCAATCCATTGCCGTAGGTCCAACGCGACGCGGAAGCCGTCCGGACGGTTCAAAATGCACACCGGTGTAGATTTATGCATCTTTTCGGAATCGCTGGGCATATCAAAATCGGTATACCTCCCGGAAAATGTCAGTAATTTCCGAGCGGAGGTTCTTGGCAGTGACAACAGCAGCACGTGAGTATGCGGTATAGGCGCTGCCGAAAGCTAGACATCTATATAAAAGCAACGACTTCAACAGAGAAAAAGTCAATGTTTTTGAAATGCTACCACGGTATCTCTCTGCTGGATCCCTGAACTTGAAGGCATTCCAATGAGAAAACGTACGAATTAGAAAGAGAAGGTCCGAGGACAAACTGATACTTCCGTGAGTATATTCCGCCTTGCATGTGCTCTAGTTTGAAGCAGGGAAAAGCCACAATAGAGGCGATCAGTATAATGGACTTCAATGGAAACGTGTATCATCCTAAAAAAGCTATTGCCGTTTTCTGACAAAGTCATCCCCTAGACTCATACCGAAAGATACGAGATGTTCTTCGATCCTCATTAAAAAAAAAATAAATAATTCCGACAGATGGCGCAACATATCCGCATAGGCACCCTAGAGGCCTAGACCTAGCTTCTCTCGGTCATAACGGTGACATTTTTATTACTCATTGATTGTCAAACATTTTGCGGTATATGTATTTATATACGCTAATTTTAACGAAAATCAGAATTATTCGCAGTGTATGGAGTCTCCAAATAGCCTGTGTTCTTTCAAACTCCCCCGGCCTCAAATCGCGCACATTCGATTGACGGAAAATGGTTTTACGTAAAAAAGTTTTGCTAAAGATGTGGGCGCAATGGCTGAATGCTTAGGGTAATGGACTAACGAGCGAAGAATCATTGGTTCAATGCCCGGAAAGCACAAATTATATCTTAAGATATATCTGCGCTACCTTTCGGATTAACCATAGAATTATAGGTTCCTTCTATTCGCCTGAAATAAATTAAATTGGTTGCGAAAGGCCTACTGTTCTGCTGCACCAACTATTTATTCATATACTTATCAGATAACAGGTTCATTTTAAGAACCGTTCAATTCCCAAATAAGCGTAGCCGGCCGATGGAACTCTCTTGTAAAAGAGTAAATTTTGGCAGCTTCAGTTTGCAATCTTTAGATATTCCGAATACTGGAAGAGTGCATTGGCGGTTTAATTATAAATATTGGCAGCCATGTTCCATTGTCATTTTTATTAAAGTCAATTAGCTTAAAAATGTTTCCATACATGTATCCAAGTTTTCCAGCTATGCGCTTAAAAAAGTCTTCATCTTCTATTATGGGCGAAAAATCACCGATGATGATTGAAACCCCTGCTGTTTTGTTGAAGGACTCGTATGGAAACAGTCTTTGGTAACATCGATTTTTTTTTCTCTCGGAGCATAGCCCCTTAGAGGGCATAGGTACTAGTTTTAATGCAGGATTATCGAAGGATGCTCACTCATGTGTCGAAACCCTAATACCAATTGCCTATGACTGACAGACAGACAGACAGACGTACGGAATTAGATCCTGATTTCTGATATACATACTTTATGGGATCTTCGGTGACTCCTTCTTGGCGTTATGTAATGACAAAGTTAATATACCTTCCTGAGGAGGGTATAAAAAAGAATAAAATTAATTTAAACGAAAAAGTACGACGTATGCATTTGCTTTTTTCAAAAAAGACAGGAGCTGAAGCATAGAAATCAACCTAATTCAGGTACTAACGACGTTAGACTGCCGATTTTGAGGGTCCATCTAATACCGAGTACTAACTAATACACGGTATCAAATTCAGCTTAGTACTTCATGAAGAAATGACTTGATACCTATTTGAGTATCAACTTTTGGTCTAATACCGGTACTAGTGCTAAACTCTGTGAAGAAATCGGCCGTTAACAATTCGTTTGTGTGATTTTTTTTTAGTTTTTGGGACGTATGGAAGGGACCTACCATTTTTTGTCGAGTCCAAACGGCTAAATTGAGAAGCTTTTCCATGACATTTTACACTTTCGGATGTTTGTCAGACGTTTGCGCGAGGTATGGCGCATAGAAAAAAACCTAAAGCAGCGGCACCGCAGCGTCACCGCTTCTGCGTCTTACAGTAGTCACAAATAAATTGAGTAGTGCACACACACGTGCGGTGATGCTGCGATGACGCTGCGGCATCGCGCGTCATTCTTGCGGGAAAAAAAGACTAGCAGGTTTCCGCGATATCGCTTTTAGTACACGCATGTGTGCACTGCTCAATAATAAGTGCACACATGCGTCATTTTGCCGCTAAGACGCAAAAGCGGTGACGCTGCCGTGCCGGTGCGTCAAAAATCGCAAGTGTGCACCGGGGCTAAGATGCAATTTGTGTTTTTCTGGGGATTGAACCTGAACTTCGCAGAAGCTGCGGTGACGATAGAGTTCTTGAGGACACATAACCCACTTTTTATGTCCAGCTATCTAACACACCAGAAACTACTTTTTTGGGGAGGTACTTCTTTCAGGATCTTAACGAACTTCCAGCACGAGAGCAGACAAGTTAACGAACATATAATAAAATGTGATATTTATTTTCTTAAATTGATTAGGTGCCTAAAGTTATCCTTATCGCATTCAATGTTCTATTAGAACTTTTCATAAATTTGTTGATATTTTAAAAACCCACTCACATTATTCCATAACGCATACGTTGTGCGTTATTTTCACAAAAACCCACATAAATCCTCTTAAAATTAAATTCGTTTGCGGTGAAACTCATGACTCGCATTATTATTACCAAATTATTTGCTTATAACGTAAATTATCCTTACAATGATGATGGAGCAAATGCTTTGCATCGTCATTATTCACCTTCACTCAACCACATTGTAGATACATTGTATCTATATATAGTTTAAGGAGAGAGAGGGAGAAAAAAAATCCCAAAATAACGCAAAGCGAAGC
Organism: Cheilosia soror; assembly: GCA_949372485.1. NCBI lineage: Eukaryota > Metazoa > Arthropoda > Insecta > Diptera > Syrphidae > Cheilosia > Cheilosia soror. Next base: position 16,669,902 of record OX443562.1, on the reverse strand, counting down.
CAATTTTTATGTAAAGCAATTTATTTTGAATTATTTTTATGGCACTTATCGTCTCGTTGAGTAAGCATAACAATGAGGCCAAGAATATGGATCCCTTCATATAATAGGGATGGTTACGTGCTGCCAGTAAATAATATGACAGCAACGGAATAGCTGTTATTCGAAAGCTATTCTGTTGGTCATTATAATGACCTAGTGTATGTGTGTCTTTAAATTTCATTAAGCCCCCACATGACCAGTTTATTAAACAATTTTTCATTTCATCTCACTCTCATCTGCCCAAAAGACAATGAATTCCATGAATGAATGAAAAAAAAATCGCTTTTCCTGTCATGTCCTAGACTAGAGAGTCCAAAGTGTATTTAATCCGCAATCGGATACTGTGTCCACTTTAGTTCTGTTTTTTTTTTCTCTCCACCATCATGTTCCGAGTGAAAATGAAGACTTACGTGGAGAAGTAAAAAAAAAATGTCCAGTTTCACAGTTGGATATGGAAAAAAAAAGTAATCCTCATAAAAACCGAACTTGCGATGACAAGATACCCTGATAACGAGGATATCTCTTACATGCATGCTCAGTCATAGCTCTAGCATGGAAAGTTGAAAAACGGAATAACAAATAAAAAAATACAAAATCACCAAAAGTTTACTCGTAATATACACAGTTTGAAGTTCGGACTTCTGGTGTACTGAGCAGTACTGACCATCAGGATGTATACATTGTCCACAAGAGGACATCTGTTGACATAAAGCATAAACGAAGCCTGCGGGTATGCTAGCTGGATAGGTGGGTAGGTATGTTCTTTACAATTTTTTTCTGAAACAGACAGAAGGGTTGTCGTTTGAAATTGTATTGTTCCAACTGCTAATTAGCATGATGTGATGATGCGCCTGTAGTAAAAAAAACGAAAATTTTGTGCCGGCCAGTGGTAAGATGATGCATTGAAATGTGATAGCTTGATTTTTGGTTCGACAGCTTCGAAAATACACCCACATATAGGAAGTCAGGTTTTGCGATACTTGGTGACAGTGTTGACAGCTGATGTCTATATGTCCTAGAACCAGTGCCGGATTTATATTTTTTATGAGTGTAGGCCGCCCCATGTACCTTTCTAAAATAATAATTTTCCATTTGTAATAGATAACTAAAGTTAAATAAACTGAATTAGAATTAATTAGTCATTTAGAAAAAGCGTAAAATGAAACAAGAATTACAATTTTGTACGGGGCTTTTTAATAGCAAAATCATCTTTAATATTATCATAATTTATGGTGTTCATTATCTCTTCTTCTATGTAGAGAAGAGCTAAAGAATTCATTTTGTCTTGAGACAATGAAAACCTTTGATAATTTTTCACGTGTTTTAAACAAAAAAGAAAAAACTCTTTTCCCCAGTACAATTTGTAGCCGGAGTGGAAAGTGCGATGCGTAAGTAAGGGTAAACATTAGACAGAGATTGATTCCTCAAAAACGTTGAGAGACTGAGTAGTGAGTTTGATCCAGACCTCAATTCTGCAGTTTTATTAGAGGGAATGTGACTGTAAAAATGCGCACAATTTTTAACCAAATCATCCTTTTAATCATTGGTGTAATATTTCACGAGAGACTGGGCTTTTTATGTACCTCTTGAAAGTTCTGTCATTTTTGTTAAAAATGCAAATTTTTCTTTAATGTTTAAGTAAGCACTATGCCTACTCTGTCTTTCAGCCCTCAGTCTATCAAGGATGACCAAAAAGGTGTTCACTCTGAAATAATGTCTGCAGCCGGAGGGTATTTTAGGTTCTTCATTTTATGTTTCTTACGTCATTTTTCATTCTCGTATACGTAGTAAGAGAAAGATATTGTTTTCGTACAAAATTTGATTTTGATCAATTTTGATATTAAGATGATAGGGGAACTCAAAAAAGTGGGTCTCGCAATTCTGTCCGTCCGTATGTCTGTCTTAATAGCGTAGTTTTATTAAGGAAAGGCAACGAAGTAATGACAATACAAAATAATTCTATGAATAATAAAATGTACAAATTTTTCAACAAACTAAAATATTTAACAAATTCATCAGTGTTTTTTGAATAAAGTAAATACCTATAATATAATAATATAATAACATGTCTGTCCCACCCCTGGGGAATCTAAACGCTTGGACGGATTTGCTTCAAACTTCGTATTTAGATTTTGTGGGCTTCCGACGTTTAGGGACTTTGTTTTATGCTAGCCCTAATATTAACGGTACCTCCCATATAAAATTTTTACGAACTATTAAACAATTTCGATTTTTTCGAAAACGGCTCTAACGATTTGAACCAAAATTGATAATTGAGTTAATGTAGCCATGATTAACATGACCGCATACCCAGTTCTTCGCTAAAAAGTCCATCAACGGCAGTTTTGAAAATTCTCTAAAAAGACTGCGTCCTTTGATAACCACCCAAATCGCTAATAATAGTACGTTAAAAAACTGCTTATATCTCAAAAAGGGCCATTTTCGATTATGATAAATATTTAACTGGCAGATAATGCTTAAATCCATAGTATGTAATACCTTTTGGACAGTTTTGAGCTAAACAGTTCCAAAACAGTGTTTTTGGAACCATGAATTCGTCCTTCGATTTCCACCCCAAACGCTAAAAATTTTACCTTAAAAACTGCTCATATCTCGAAAACTCCATTTTCGATTTGGATGAAAATGTAACTGCTGGGTAAGGGTGGGGTACTTTCGACGATGGGGTACATTCGACTTTCGCAATTACAGAAAGGCGGTTAAATTTTAGATAAAATATTTGATGGCAAATCTTACCAAACTGTTCTCTCAGATCGTACACGAACTATGGCAGGTCTACTTCAGCAGTTGTGGTTGTCAGACCGGTTTTTAATTTTTTGAGTGATTTTTCGTAATTTTTCTATTATACGAGGTAAGTGATATTTAATTGTTTCTTATGGGAATTCTTTGGTTGTGAGTGTCAAATGTTTGTGTTTATAATACATTTAAGTTAATTTATAATATTTGATAGAATATTCTTTATAAGTTTTGTGAAAAACAATAACGTCTACTGTAAGAAAGAATGGGGCACTTTCGACAAAAGCACATGGGGCAGTTTCGACATAGCCGAAAATAATGAAAATCAGATAAACAGCTCTAGAGATCCACTACCAGCTCTAGAGATCCCCCATCCGGATGACGATTTTACCCCACCATGGGGCAGAATCGTCTTTTTAAGGCAGTTTTAAATTTTCTATTTTTAAAATTATTTGGGTGAAGTTAACTTTTAAGAAATTATGGATTTTTTATAGTAAAATAATCATAGCTTTCAATAAAAAAACAATTATTCAAATATATATTTTGGAAAAAAAATTATTGAAGTCTGCCGAAAAAAGTGTTGAATCTGCCCCACCCTACCCTAATGTTTATATCCTCAAGAATACGTCGTACTCAGTTTTCAGTTAAACAGTTAAGTAACAGTGCTTTTCGAATCCAAAGTTGTAACATTTGTCTGCATAATCTTACAAAAGCCGCTCTAACGATTTTGATCAAAATAAATATTTAAGACAACATAAGTATTCTAAACATTATCTCGCACTTGGTTTTCTTCAGAAAACTCGAATCTAGCCGTTTTATGAATATTTGTCAAAAATTACTACCCAAATACCGATCTGTATTTACACACGGTATATTTTTGTTAAGGCAAAAACTTCAGTGGCAATATAATTCGAAATTCATCGCCTACTTGCCTCCTTCAAGTGTCAGTTCGGAGTGAAATTTAAAAGTTTTAAATTTTGAAGGTAATACCTACGCTACGCATGTTTATGTAATTATGTATTACGTTGTTAATTAAGAAGGGTTCAGTAACGTGAGTACATTTTGAGTGCGTATGATTTTAAACAAAAAATTTGCTGACTCTGATATTCTGCGAGATTCGCAATAAACGAAAAAGTTACGTGCGACCCAGTCGTGCACATTTTTTTTTCTTTTAGGTTGCCTCTTTATTTCACCTTGATATTGCTTAAGTGCGCTCATCTCAATTGCTTTTTCTTTGAAATAGTCAAAGTTTTCTCGCTCTGCTTTTGTAAACTCTACTAGAGATCCATAGAGATCATAGATACCGTCAATATATCTACAGATAAGCTCTGAATCTGAACACTCACTTTATTTAACCTTTCCAAAATAACATTCGAAAATACGACCATGTTGTTCTAATTTGATGCAAATTCCCTATGCCTCATATCGCAGGACAAGTTTCTCTGTAGTGTTATTTTCAATAATTTTTAAAACTATAATTACTTCATCCCAGGAATCTCTTAGACTTCTAGCCGACCAACGAGTGAGGTTCACCCTCTTGAGTGTCTTACCTCTTCCTATCTTATTTTAATTTTAACATTCGGTTGACTTCACGAAGTCACTCCTCTAGCAACATGAAAAAGTGGCCGACTTCTGCACAAGACTCAGCGGCCTAGGTTCCCACCAAATTCAATGAATGAGCTGCACAAGGAACAAACATAGCAAATGGTACTTGTTCTTGAATAAATTTTAGCTTGTAAACCATTGTAAATCCCTGACATGTTAGAGGCATTATCATAAGACAGACCACGGTAATATTTGAGAGTAATGTTTAACTTTTTCAGCTCTATAGTAATGGCATCAAACTTTTTTTTGAGCCTTGTGTCCCTAATGGGACATTCGGTGTGGGCTAATTCAGTTTGCTTTAATTCTAAACCGGCTTGGCACATCCCTACTCTCATCCATCACTCACGCAGTTTTATAGATAAAATTGGTATAATAACAGTAGGTACCTGATTGATCATTTTCGAGAGGAATGAGTTTCTATAGCGATTTAACGTATTATGCCCAGTTGCACAGTCAGAGTTTAAACTGAAGTTTAACTAAACCTGATCGAGAGTTTAAACTTTTGGTTTAACTCGTTCAGTTTCACAGTACAAAATAATCTGCCAGTTAACTAAACGCAGTTGTGGAAGCGTAGAACAATTTCCCTTAAGGGGATATTTTTCTACCAGCGCACTTTTGACCACATAAATAATGGTTATTGCTTTTCTCTACTTTATCTATTTTACCATCCATACTACTTATAAAATGCAACGTCCGTCTGTTCGTTTCTCCATAACCCGAGAACCATTCGTCCAATTGTCATGATTCTTTTTCTGATTTATAGATGTGTGGCCAACTTAGTCCGTAGGGTGGGTGAGAATTGCTCAGGAGTAAAGGCGTCGCGGGGAATAAGGGGGGTCTCACGAACCGTTAGCCGTATGAACTTAAAAGTTTGTGTGTTGATAAATAAATCAAAATAATTACATGCCTCATTCATCGTTTTTCAAAATTCGACCTATAAGGGTTGAAAAACGTTTGCACCCTACTTTTCTATTTCGACCCTACTACACTCAACTTGCCATTATACTCATAAATCTACGTATGTCACTTCAAGGAATGCTTTTATTTGTTAGCCAATACTTCACCGAGTATTTTGAGCTAAAATGCATCTTTCTGGTCCATCCAGAGGGTGAGATATAATAAATTGAAAATAGATCTTATTTGGTCAAGTGCGAAAAAAATGATTTCTCGATTGCAGTTGTGCTTAGGGGTAGTTTTATATTGCGTTCCCAAAATAGTATATGATTACTCGCTCGACTGGCATTCAGAATGCACATTGTACGTACATACTCATGTATTGCGTAGTTGAATTTGATGTAGGCAATAGATATGCATAAAACAAACTAAATATGTATATATGTAAATCTACGTACATATAAGAGGTTTGTGGTGCGTAAGTGATGGATACATATATCTACATATATGGATTTGAGATCTGCAGCTATGGAAAGTGTAACGATATGATCGCGTAGTATAAATAATTACATCATACCTGTGACGAGTTTTTATTTATGTGAAATCTTATGTCTGTTGACTTAGGACTTTCGGATCAGTACAGGTTACGTAAGGACTAAGTTGGGGACGGAGGAAGGATGAAGGGGTGGTAGGGACTAACTCCAGAACTCTTTGGTCGATTTTAAAAATTCTTTCAAGATTGTACCGGCTACATCCTCCGGATCAGTATAGGTTAGTTAGGGTGTGGATGGGGGAAGGGGAAACGGGGGTATAGGAGCTATCTTCGAAACTACTCGGCCATTGCCAGAGTTGACCTCCGGCAGCCACGTCTTTCACATGGACAGATATATATTGAATGTTCACGTGTGAGCTGTAGGCGTAATTTGTTTATAGCTACTCTTGCGCCCATTAAATAAATAACATGTAGGTATAGTTTATGAAAAGGCATAGCGATTAAATACTTTGTGGGCTTAAAAAGAAGACAAAATATAAACAAGTAAAAGTGTTACCATCGGCCTGGCCGATGCTTTGATACCCTCCACTGTATGTACTGGCGCAGGTACACGCATGTGTCTAAAATTGGTTTTGTATGGGAGGTACCAGAACTACTTGACCGACATAGACAATTTTTTAATACAAACTTGGCAACGGTAAAAACAAGTCCTCTCATAAAATTTTATTCACCTAAGTCGATTCGTTTGGACGCTACCGTGCTTTCAACAGACAGACAGGCAGACAGACGGACATGGTTAAATCGATTTAGAATGTGATCCTGATTCAGAATATATATATTTTGTAGGGTCTCCGGTGAATCCTTCTTGGCGTTACAAACGTAATGACAAAGTAAATATACCTCCCTGTGAAGGGTATAACAAACGTGCATTGATAGCTGAAATAAATTTGAATTTAATTTAATAGAAAAGAAACCAGCGGGCGGAGCCGCGGGCGTTGCTAGTTTGTAAATAAAAGAAAATGTGTGCAATATTATTACATTGTGTATTTTGGTATTAACGAAGTGAATTGATTTATTTTCGACACATGTTTGAACTGTCATCTACTTTTACCAATTAATTATTGCAGTAATTATTATAATTTTTTATTTTTTTTTTTTTTCAATAATAATATCTAGTTGTTGAAATGTATGTGGCATTCAGACGGATGCGATCACAGGTACTGCTTCTTGCCACTCGCTGGGTTTTTACCACATCCAATCACCCGTCGCCAATAAAATATTGAAAGGATTGTATGAGCCTCTAATTAGGTCATTGTCTAGTAGGCGTAAAGTTTTTTGTGGGTGTTTCTACGAAAATCTGCGCTAACTTGTTCTGGTTTTACTTTTTTTAAACGAAAATGTAGGTAATATAGATCTGTATACAAAAATGGTATGAACTCCGAAACCTTTGAACTGAACAGGCATTGTCCCGAGAAGTGTGTTCAAAATCGGACAAACAAATTGTAACAAATACAAACAAATAGAGTGGGTAGTGTCTTGTTTCAGCCAAAACAAAATGTGAAATATTTGAGTATGTATAGATATATTTCGTTCGCGAAGAATCTAAAATTTGTTGAAATCACCAGTAGCATTACAAAAAAATAATCGGCATTTCCACACACGAAAATAAAAAAATTGTATTGAAAAAACCTCAATACAATTTACGCTTGTCGTTTGGGCTAAGATCTACCTGATGTTCACTTGAAAAAAAGGCGTTTTCTTTGAAAAGTACATTATATTGGTTGAAAATCTATTGAAATTTTCTGATGATATTTTTTAACAGTGGGTTTACCGCAGTAATGCTGGAACTAATCATAGCTCTACTTTTCACTCATATAAATTCAAGAAGTGCAGCACCCAAACAATTTATCATTTCTGTTCTCTCTCTCTCTATCTCTCTGTATGAAATAGCAGCTGTCAAAATAAACCTCAAAATGCGAAACGAAAGTTTAAACTGCAGAATGCAGGCGTTTAATTTAAACCGAGAGTTGAACTCCACTTTGGGTTTAAACGAACACAGTGAAACCGAAAATTTGTTGAACGAAGGTTTAAACCAAAACGAGAGTTTAAACTCTGACTGTGCAACTGGGCATTAGTATTAAAAACCATGAGAAAACCAGTGAACTTGTTTGACTTTTATCCTCTGAAATCGAGTGAGCGTCCTCTGAAATTTGCCGCCCCTAGGCCGAGACCTAAACGGCCTATTGACAAATCCAGGACTGCCTAGAACAAAGAGGTGGAAAAAAGTCACATAGCTGTGTACCTACTGCATTTTATTTAAATACTTCAATACTGTTTGCAGAAAGTCACTTATAGCGCTTCAATAATGTCCCATGCATGCTTACAGATATAAAGGGTGTCCCATAACTCACGCAAAATATAATTTTGATAGAAAATACAGATTTTTCATTAAAAGGCTTAAATTTGTTATTGGTCCATAGAGTATGCAGATTGGGGTTATGTATGGAATAACACATCGGATAAATGGCCGCCACGGCTTTCCTGGCAAGTAAATACTATTTTATTGAAATTTTCTATGACTGTTTTGCATTAATACACCTCCAAGAGAAAGAGGAAATTCAAGGCATTGGTGGTCGTGGGCTTGTTCGCATAGACCTTTGACTTCAAACAAAACACCGAAGGCAGGTAGGTAGGTGATTGGGTGCTCTTGTGGCGGTTGCCACAGCTTCATATAGACCATCAGTTGGGTCCATTCTGTCTAGTCACGGACACCTGTTGGAGATAAAAAAAAATTATACCGTATTCATTCATAAGCTCCTATATCCAGAATTCGAGCTTGTCCTAAGAGTAACTGAAGGGTGTGGGTGTGGGGATTGTCTATCTACTGGAACCACCCCGATTTAAGTATGAACCTCAGGAGTTCCTTAAGATCAACATTCTCCAGATTTTCATCGTTCATCGAAGGAGAAGCTGTTGAGAATCCTGTCTCTGCTTCTTCTGTAACTGCTTTGCACTCCCATTCGCTTCTGTCCGGAATTCTGGTTGTGAATCTCCTCTCAAAAACGAGAGTAGGGGGTAGATAATCTGTCGTTATCTTCTTCTTCGCCGCGCTCCATTATGTTTCGATGGAGGCGTGTCCATAGAATTTTGGATGACCATATTCCAGCCTCTCTTAGTCTGATTGCGGTTTTGACCGCTTTACTGCTCCAGAGGGGTGAGGTTTAGCATCACCTCCATAGCTGCGGTGGGTGTTGTTTGTAAGGAAAAAAAACCCAAAGAAAAAATTCAATTGTCGTTAAATCGCAAGACCAGCCGCATTTTCGAAGAAGAATGGCCCGATAATGCCTCCAGCCCAAAATCCGTATCAAACAGTCACGCGTTGTGGATGCATTTGTTGCTCAATAATTACTCGTGGGTTTTCTGATCCCCAAATGCGACAATTTTGACGATTAACATATCAAGATGAAAATGAGCTTCATCACTGAAGATGATTTTATTCGCAAAATGACTATCCATTTGTTGTTGTTGCAAAATGCCATTCAACGAACTCTCTTCGTGCTCCATATGGTCAGTAGTCTTCAGTTCTTGAGTCAATTGAACTTTGTAAGCATGAAGTTTCAAGTCCTTCGTGAGAATTCACTGTAGAGAGCTTCTCGAAATGCCCAATTCTTGTCTACGGTGCCGAATTGATGTTCCTGGACTGTCGGCAATACTCTCGCGAACTGCTTCGATGTCTTCCTAAATTTTCCAATTATTCTCTTCCCAGTTGATTATTTTTAAATCACAATGGCGGCCATATTTTGTTCGAAAATTGCGAACTGTAGCGGATGGCAAACCTTCATTATTATTTTTAAAATATTGCTCAACAATGAAAATGCGTTGTTCTTTCGTATAGCGCTCCATTTTTACTAACCCTGAACTGTCAGCTGTCACATTGTTATCTATTTTTTTCGTTGGTATCAATATTAAATGGCAAAAAATTTAAATTTTGCCTGAATTATGGGGCACCCTTTGCATAGTAAATACATTTCTGCACTTGAACTGTCTTGCAGTCTTTTAAATGCAACCAGTATACCTGGCTTTGGCCTCATTCACGATTTAACAGATTTTTTGCCGATTTGTTTGCATTTTATCAATTCGCTCGTTCGCTCTCATGTGAATGGTCTTTTATTGCAAAATTTGAAATCAAATAGATCGGGTATCCTTTCTAGAAATTTTTAAAATGATTTAGAATCTATAGAAAATCGATGCCATAACTCCAACAAGGTGCTCCAACGGGTCAACCAATTTCAAGCAAAGAAGAAATATGTCCTGTCCACTCTCAGAATGTTATATCCCTCGGCATCCGGATATAAACGACCTCAAATTTTATTAGGCGAAGCAGTTCCTTCAAGTGTGAATGGCTGCATAAAATATTACAGTCATTTTTAGAACAAAAAGCAATATTACCGTAATAAAGTGTAAAATGTGAGTAAATAAAATGCACACCACTTATTATTTGAAAACTCAATATTTCAATTCATACTTTCTCGAAACTTTATCCTTGTATCTGAAAGAAATCAAATTCACTGCATAAAACCACTTCCGGATATCGTTTGTTTGTTTGTTTGTTTTTTTTTTGTTGTTGTTTTTGGGAAACCCTCTAACGGAGAGATGATGATGAAAGAGCTGCACTGATGTTAATGGCACTGTGAATCAGCAACGTTTACTCTTCTCGTTCCATATTCAGCCCGAAGGACTCGTGGGGCTATGTATAGCTGTGTGTGTATGCTATACCAAAGGAGGATAATGAAGAGTTTATTTTATTTTCTTGCGGTAATTTATGTATTATTAACGGTGTATGATTTTCATTATATCTTCTTCGAATTAAAACCAAACAATCATACCACTCGTTTTGTAGAGCACTGTTATGTACCTCATTATTGTGGTGGCCTGGCCATCCCTTGGAAGGGTGTAGGTATACTTATCCTTTAGATTGTTTATGTGTAAAATTATGTTCCCGCTGTGCGTTGTTTTAGAATTGTTTTATGGGTAATTGTTGACGCCTTTGGCTATTGCTCTGTGGTTTTACGAAAAATTATTTTTTTTATTATTTTTGTGCACTTGTAGTGGTAAATTTATTAACTTAATATTTTGAAAATTTGAGGGGCTTAATTTGGGATATAATTTTCGACTTTTGTTATCAATGCAGTCCTAGGGATTGCTAGCTTTTGTTCCACATTTCTACCGCTAGACATTTATTGCAAACAGGTGACAGCGAATTGAGCTACTCGTCTAAAGGCAATCCGTTTGTTGACCAGTCGGCAAATTGGTCATTCGTCTACTAAAGACAAAATAGAATTCATCCCAAAAAAATACTGATTTGATTATACACCCTTCCCCAGTTTCAATTCAATAAGAATTACGAAACTTCAAGAGTGTTGTAGTGTCCGCTTTTATACAGATGAGTCCAAAACGGAAGCAGGAGTTGGTGGGTGTGTCTTCTCCCAAGATTTGAATTTCTCTAACTCATTCCGTCTTCCTTTTTTTTGTAAATACTTCTCCCGAGAAAGACGAACCTATAACGCTTCAACAGCGCCCGAGATGCTTGCAGATGTATGTTAGTTCTGCACTTAAATTGCTGTCTTCTGGAAATATATCCCCAGGAAGCGAGGTTGCTTGTCCTGTAACATAAGGAGTTTTGGAAAATTGATGTCCTCGTGGTTGTCAAGCGTATTCTATGGTCATAACAAAGAGCATTAGCTGCCTGTCTTGTGGGGCGCTCAAAAGTTGAATTTCGAGGGATAATTTCTTTGAGTTCCTCGGAACATCTACCGTGGAAGTACCTATAGAACAAGCAAAGGTCAGCGAGTTGTTGTAGATTCGATGTGAGTGTAGGGACTCCAATAAGTCGAACTGCTCATCTCTGTATGTCAAGTAGGTTAAGTGAATGTTTTGCGGCCGAGCTACATGTATTCTAGATAAAACTCATGACGATTTAGGAGGAACAGTCGTGGATACAGTGTAATGTAAAATCCGCAAGGGATATCGACATTTTTACCGATATACAAACCGCGATTAAATCCCTGGACTCGGTCATCTTCAAGTCCACAACTGCCCTCAATGGCCGCTTGTCTCTTAACGGAATGGCGAAACAATTTAAAATTCAGGTACATTCTAGGAATAGCAAGGCCGGTGAACTCGCTTATACACACATTTCGTTTGATTGGAAATTAATTGAAAACTCTCTCGCTCTCGTCTTGTTCTCAAGCTCGAGCTCATCCCATATTATATAGCGGTCTTATAAGCCAACTGCGCACATCCACATGGTATCTCCGTCGCAATGCACCAACTAACTCAATGTGCGAGCATCTTTTGGCAGCTAAGGTACTGACCATCAGTTGCATTGTTCAAATGATAAATATTTAATATTTTTATAAAATATTTAACTTCATGCATAAATTGTTCAGTTCTTAGAGGCGGATCTAAAAAAGTCAACCGGGCTCAACCGGGATTTGAACCCGGGACCTCTCGCACCCAAAGCGAGAATCATACCCCTAGACCATTGAGCCGCTTATAACTGTTTTCCCACAATCAAAGCACTTCACACAAGCTTTTGTTTACATTTATAACCACATCGAGGTCATTGACGTTTCTTTTAGCTCTTTCTCTTTTAGCAGGTAAATGTGTACCATAATTGAATCACTTTCGCAGGGTGGTATCGTTGTCAAAATGCCAAAAAAACTACGCGTGTCAGAGGCTAAGAGTTTGTTAACATTCGCGAATGTGACAATAATGAACGAATGCAAAACTACGAACTACCCAACGTGATCCCAGTATTGAATTTGCATTTATTTAATGCTTACAGAGCGAAGACCTCCATTCTGGTTCAGCAGTGAGACTTCTGAAAGCAGACTTTTGCAGGTAGGTATTTCGTAATCGCTATCACATAGGTAAATAAACTATTTCCTGATTGGATTGATGTTGTATTGATTTTTTTTTTTGCATTTAGATTACGGATAAATAATTTATCAGGGGATGTAGCTCAGATGGTAGAGCGCTCGCTTAGCATGTGAGAGGTACGGGGATCGATGCCCCGCATCTCCAACTGAATTGTTAACACTTTTTAGTTTTTTTTTAAACTAACGTTTGTCGTTGGAGTACTTGTCAATAATCGTGTCATTTTTTCATATTCTGACGTCTATTATGACGTGAGATTTCGTCCTCAAGTTTCAATACTCAATATGTGTGATCGCCTGTCAAGCGGTGTGTCATGCATCGTGCCACCCCACGTGAAAGGATTGACACGAATTTAATGTTACGACCAATTGACAGATTTGGATTACTGTGTGATCGTCGAGCTACTACGTCACCTAGTTCCTTACCGGACACGGTTATTTCAACTCCTTCCTCTATAGGATCGGCAAAGCAAGCAGCCCAGCCTGCCAGTACGGGGACTCTGTGGCAGACGACGCAAACAAGACTTTCTTCGCTGGAAGGAAGCATCAATACCATCACTCCAGACAATATAATCGGGAAAATGTTAATGAGTGACCAGAACTGGGGCCAAATCAAATCCTTTGTAGAAAATATTCTCAGGACCAAAAAGAGAGAAGAAGACCCAAACGGAGAGAGAACCTCACAGGGTTCATAACCACAAACGTTTTAGGACACAGAAGACACACGAGACGGCGTCCATATACATGGACCTAAACCAGCACCACCCTGAAGTAATGCAAAGAGCAGTTCCAGGGTAGATTTGACGCCGTTGGTGGGGAGAGTTTAGTCCACGAGACACACCAAGTATGGTGATGGCCTGCCACTTGACGGTACATTAGGTATTCTCTCCTAAATAAAACAAAAAAAAAATGTGTGATCGTCAATGCTGTTGGGACTGAATGAGCGACATTTTGTGACAAGATGCCAGAGATTGACAACGTCCCACACTTGACAGTGCAAGATTTTCTACTTTGTCATATATGCCGCTATTGAAATTTGTTGTTGTTGTTGTTTGTGCGAATCCCTTATTTTAAAGCAAACTATTTCAGCCGACAGAAAAGGTATAAATGACACTTATCACATCCGCGCAGCGCATATCATTGTCAATCGTATTAATCGTGTCACCTTGTCACGTTGTGTAATCGTATTTCATTCGCCGGTCACTCGCATTTGTCAGTCAGAGCCCACACAACATGACAAATCCAGCTTGTCAGAGATTTTGGGACAAAATGACACACGCATGACAGCACGATTAGCATTGTTTGATCAGGTGTTAATAACGTTTGACACGCTCACGACTGACATTTACATGAAGATCTAATTAGCCAAATTTTGTGAAGTCAACATTTCAAAAATTGCCTCGATTATTGACATGTGTGACATGTGTAATAGTGACTTTTCGGTTTCGTCGATGCTATTCATGCATAATGGCTGGGGGTTTTCGTGTCGCTTTTAAGAGTGGATTGGAAAAGAAGTGGCAGACAAGAGATCATTATGATAAATATGAAAAAAAGTGTCGAAGACAAAACACAGTCATAAGCAGGCTTGAAACCGTCGCACAACTTGAATTGATCGCTCAGAAAGTTAGTTCGTAATCGATTGAAGAAGGGATGCGTCGCTCCTATAGGGACGCATTTTCAAAAATAGACCTTGATGCCAAACTCCGTCGAATGCATTCGAAATATCAACCGCAAAGATCTTGATTTCACCAGAGTAGTAGAAAGATAGAGTAGAGATTCGTATATAACTGCCGGCCATTAAGAAACTTCAAAATATTTCATAAGACGTTTCCATGAACTTGGTAGAAGAAGAATCACATTTTTTCGGGACCGGTGGATAAGTCCAACTTTCCACTTACCCGGAAAGGGTTCCTACGCAGTGGTTTAGTTCAACGAGTTTAGTTCTCGAGCCATGCTATACAATCTGGAATATTTGAGTTAGCAGCGAATTGAGAAGCAAAAAGTTTGGATTTGTCTGAAGACCTGACAGCTGGGATTGTCAATAGAAACTAGTGTTGGGATTGATGACGTGGTGGAAATATTAATATTTTTTCACGACCAAACATTTTTTACTACCTTTGAGACAAATCGAGCATTTTTTGTCGAATCTTTTAGTCATTACGGACTCGTCGAACATTTTTCGAGTCGCACCAAAACGTTGTTAAATTCCTTTGAACCTGTAAATCCCTTGACGCCTTAGGATCTAAAATGATCTCACAACCAGTGATGCCATTCTGACCGGATTCCGGTCATATTATTTGACCGGAATCTATTTACTCTGACCGGAGAAAATTTTGAAATCCGGTCTAACCGTTTTTTAACCGGAACGAAAAATGTTTTTAACTGGAAAACGCTTTCTGGGCTGGAAAAATAAAATTTCTCTACCGACTATAAATAAAGATAGAATTCTATAGGTAATTTGAATAAAACTTTGCCATACATCACGAACTCGCTCCCAAGTTCTAACAGAAAACAATTTACTGCGAATATTGGGACATTTACAACATAACACATTGAATTCTCCTTCGGGAGCAGGATAATAAATTATCTTATAGGCTAATTTTTGGACGTTTTCTTTTGGTAGAATGTTGAAGAGGAAATTAAACAATGCATTTCAATTAAAAGTGTGAAATTCGACAAATCTCAGATTAGGGTTTGGTGTAGTACTCTTTTCAAGTGTCAAAAAATTATCCAAAAATAATTATTTAGCCATACACGTCTTCCCATAACTTTCATTTCCATTAACGACTTGGCTACAAACCAAAACGAGACGTCATTGCAATGAAATAAAATTTGACAGGTAAAAGAATATTGAAATAGGAAACACAAACAAATTTTATAGTAAAGCCGAAGCCGACGGCCGTTTTTGACGCCCTTACTCTATCAATGCAAATATCGAATGCAGATTTATATCGAAAGCACAATGGTACGAAAAAGAACCTTTATGCCATGCCCAGGCCATGCCGGAATTATTTCTGAAATGGATTTTCTGCGCATTTTCTATGCTATCTACCTTTCTCCTCAAAATCTACCTGCCTCGCTGGACATTGGAAGACGTGTATGGCCATGCACTTAAAGTGTATTTCAGGACTTAAAACACGTCATATAAAATGAACAATTTGTTTCAGTAAATTTTAAACAAACGAAATAAAAAACAAGTTTACAAACTCAAGATTCACATATTATAAAAACGTTTTCTCAACACGGATAATGTTTATAATGTAAAAAATTGGATAATGATAGTTAACTTTTGTTTTATATTCTTAATAATGCATATTACATTACCATAATCAATTTTTGACCGGGTTTCCGAGCTAAGAATAAAGCATTGGAGCTAAAAGCAGCTCTGATTTTTGTATTAGCGCGATTCGCAGAAATTGTCGAAAAAGTATTCTCCGAGATATAGTTTTCAGCGGGATGAGAAGGCTGAACACGTGCATAGGGATGGAAGTGAAGACTATTCTTCTCCTCCTTATGGTCCATGCAGCTTCTACAGAAATCATTGGAAGGGGGGCACAATCTGAGAGCATGTCTCCCATAATGATACAGTGTCAAGTAATGACGCCTACTATATGCGTCCCATCATATTTTGAGTATAAATATGGAGTCAAATTAGCGAATTTGTAATTACAAAAAAGTGCAAATTTGTTTGGGCTTAGAATATTCAAACTGGATCCAATAGTACTAAAAAAAAACAATAAAAATGCAGCCCTGCACTGTAAAAAAAAATATAAGTGGCAATATGGTTTGAAGTTTCAGTGGTCCCTTTGTTAGTTGTTAGAAAAACTCGCCGACGTACAACTTTTCTTTGTAAATTGCCGGACAATTCTAAAATTGTGAAAAATGCTTTACTTCCTGGATTGCTGTAAGGTCGACGTTCTCAAGAAGGGTCTACACTAGTGGTTGTTTACCCTATGCATGATACCTAGGGTTACTAGATAGGAAAACGAAAAAGGGGCGACTTGATTGAATTTTAGGGGGACAATTTTACTAACATTTTTCTTTACCTAATTCTTTTACTATGAGCGTTAGAGTGGGGAGCTTAAAGCTGCCCTTGACCTTGTAATCGCTATTCTATATTTCAACACACTGCATTGCAAATATATCAGTGCTGACTGTTACCCTCTGTTCGTAACTGCGGTATTTGGATTTTAGCTTTAAATATCTTATTCAGCGCCTAAAAAGAATTTCATAGGAATACTGGCAAATACTGTCTACGCAAGTTGGGTGCACTTTGCCAAAATGAATGCTCAACTTGACGTAATTAAAGGGTCATCTAATGTTTTTTTTTTTTTCATTGCTTATTTCGCGAATGGTAACACTTAGCTCATGTCTGATTTGACAGATAATTCGTTTTATCCTTCAGCTGAACGAATATGGTTGTGTATACGCTTGAACAACGCTGGGAAATATTGCGACATTACTTTGAAAATCATGGTAATGTTGCAGAATGTGTGCGAAAATTGCGTACGGATTTTGGAAGAAGAGAAGCACCGTCAGCTCCGTATGTTCGTTATCTTGTGAAAAAAGTGAAAGAAACTGGCATCCTCATCGATAAACCAAAGCGTGAAAAGCCAAAAACAGTGCGTACACCCGAGAAAATTGCTGCTGTGGCAGAAAGTGTGCGTGAAGCGCCATCAACATCAATTCACCGTCGTTCTCAACAATTGAACATTTCGGAGACATCATTGAGACGAATTTTGCATAAAGACCTTGGTATGACGCCATACAAAGTCCCATTGGTTCAGTAGTTGAAGCCAACTGACCATGACTTAGAGAAGATGCCGATTTTGCCAAAAAAAATCATCTTTTCATATGAAGCTCATTTTGATCTTGGCGGGTATGTAAATAAGCAAAATTGTCGCATTTGGGGCACAGAAAACCCGCACGCATTGAAAAGCCGATATACCCAAAACGAGTCACTGTTTGGTGCGGATTTTGGTCCAGAGGCATAATTGGGCCATTTTTCTTCGAAAATGAGCAAGGAGTGGCCGTTACAGTCAATGGCGATCGTTACCGGGCCATGTTGAACGAATTTTTGTTCACAAAAATTGAAGAGGAGGATATTGGCAACATTTGGTTTCAACAGGACGGGCGCTACGTGCCACACAGCCGAAGCTACACTCGATGTTTTGCGCCCTGTTTTTGAAGATCGCATTATCAGCCGCAGAGCTGATGTCGTTTGGCCACCGCGGAGCTGCGATTTGACACCGTTGGACTATTATTTGTGGGGTGCCGTAAAAGATAAGTGTTACGCCGACAATTGACGCTTTAAAGGACAATATTCGTGAAGCCATTGGTGAAATACAGCTGCACACAATCGATAATGTGCTTAAAAATTGGACCGATCGTGTAGGCTACTGCATGGCCAGCCGAGGCAGCCATTTGAATGAAATTATTTTCCATTATTAACCGGAAGGATTGTACTTTCAAATGAAAAAATAAATTTGAGAAAATATTCAGTAGTTTTTTTTTTATAGCATTTTCAAAAAAATAAAAAGTTATTTAGCGGACCCTTTATAACCAAAAAAAACTGGAGATGCGGGGCATCGATCCCCGTACCTCTCACATGCTAAGCGAGCGCTCTACCATCTGAGCTACATCCCCGTTAACAACTTTTAACCAAATTGAAAATATTCGCAGACATAGATTTACTGACCGAACGTAAGCTTTTGACACCACATTTCAGTTGTTTAGGTCCGCTTTGTTGGAAAAAGTCAAAGTTGTTAACAGCTATAGGCCATTTGTTGCATTTGGATTGAGCCAAGTTTAAGCGGCTCAATGGTCTAGGGGTATGATTCTCGCTTTGGGTGCGAGAGGTCCCGGGTTCAAATCCCGGTTGAGCCCGTCTTTTACTTTTTGCCGAATTTCCAACTACAAAATACTGTTGAAAAGTTGCACTCGATTTCAAACTTAAAATAAAAGTCTTTGCGTTACACCCTTCAATTTTAAATATTTCTACAACGTAGCCAACTTCTTTATAGTTAACCACGATCTGGGAGACAACTCACCCAACGCCCGGCTTTTTTTTCCATTCAAATGAGATATTAACACCCCATAAATCTTTCGAGGATTCCGCATGTGATTTATGCCAAAGGGGAGCCATTCGTTGCTGTGTTGTGTGTCTTTTTTTTTCTCCACAAGAAAAACAAAACAAACCAGACGCAGGAAATTGATTTTTATCTCATTGATATTTTTGTACTGAACATTGAGGAACTCACCCCGGCTATGGCACCCTGAAGATTCATATACATTTTATTAATTTCAAAAGCAAACAGTAACAGATACAAAATAAACAAACTTAAACCATTTCAGACCGTTTTCAGACGCAGACCAATTAAATCTCGGCTAATTTTTCCACGCAAAAGGCATCATGTTCAACGGCCGGCGCGCAAGGAAGACCAACCCTTTTGATAAGCGAAACACACACAAAAAGTTTCTATGTTTCCATAGCCCACGTTTGACCCCCGAAGGCTATCGGGATACCAAAAACCAACCACCCACCGTGTGCCCTGCTTAATTTTTCCATTAAAAATAATTGTTCTTCGTAAAAGATAATTTCCTTGATGTAGGGTTAAAAATTAAAGATTGGCGCCACCAAAGGATACTATTATCCCATTTCATCTGTTTTTCGCTGTTGTTTGGCATTTAGCCGAGTCGGCGAAAGTTTTCAAATTAAATTAAAAAGCTAGAAATAAATGCTGATGACTGTGCCGTTTCTGATTAAAAGTCAATAAATCATCAAAAAAAGGGATAAGACAGGAATTTTTTATGGGATTTCTGATGGGAGAGTAGTACTTTTTCGTCATCCTTCAAAAAAAAAAAATGTTGCCAAGTGGATATTTTTTCCTTGGACGAATTGTGTCGAAATATTTTCCAATTAGACACAAACGGTGTGTCTGTTTCATAGAGGTATTCATATGCAAATCTTAACAGCAGATGTTGTTACATGGATGTTCGTTGCGATATGCTCATGATTTGACTGTGTTGGGAGGCAACATGCGAGTCAGAGTCAGAAATGTGCATCTAAATTTGAAAATGTGTGCGTTATGTATCATGTCACAGACTGGTGACAGTCAAATAGGAATAAAAAAAAAATAAAACTGATAGCTTCCCTTGACAACTATTCCCTGGGAGGGTATGATGATTGAAAATAATATATTCACATCATTGCTGTTGATGTATCTGAGGAAAACAAAAAAGCTGGGCTCAACCGGGATTTGAACCCGGGACCTCTCGCACCCAAAGCGAGAATCATACCCCTAGACCATTGAGCCGCTTAAACTCGGCTTAATCGAAATACAACAAATGGCCGGTGCCTGTTAGCAACTTTCACTTTTGTTTTCCAACAAAGCGGATCTGAATCACTGAAATGTGGTGTCAAGAGCTTACGTTCGGTCAGTAAATCTGTGGCGAATATTTCCAATTTGATTGATATTTGCCAACTGGGGATGTAGCTCAGATGGTAGAGCGCTCGCTTAGCATGTGAGAGGTACGGGGATCGATGCCCCGCATCTCCAAATATTTTAGCTTTTCTTGAATTTCTTTTGCCAAGAGATTCTTGTTTTGATTGCCAATGGTTGCTAAAGCTTTTTCTGAACCTAAGACATACTTTTTGCCAAAATGAAGCGTGACATCGATTTGTGTCATGTGTCAACGATCGTCGTCAATATACTCGAGAACGACTAGACCGATTTGGATGATTCTTCTTCGTCTTATATCCCGAAAATAACTGAACTAATTAAGCTCAAGTTTTAAGAAAGTATATTTGCTATTGGCCCAAGGGAGTTTCTCTGAAGTTTGGCCAAAATTGGCCAAAGGGGAGTGAATTCATTTTACATATTTTTATATCTGTCGTTTGATTTATCAAAGGAATGTTAAAAGAGGACCCAGTCGAGCTAGATACTATTACTACTGGACAAAAATAAATTATCGAATATACTGTAGGTTTCAGTATTTGTACTTACTGCATGCTGTGTTCAAGGATGCGTGGAAGAAGCGAGATGGTATTGCCCTGGATCTCGGTTGTGATATCTTTGTGAACCTCTCTGGCTATGTCGATAGATGTTGACATCAACAATGGAATATGTTGGTCTTGGTAGTGAGATACTCCGATGTAGTTGGTCTTGGACGATGCTAATGTACATAATAAGAGGTATCTCGTCAAGAGTCAGTGGTCGACGACAAAACACTTGAAAAGGGTAAATCGAAGCCAGCCAACGAAAAGGTATCCCCATCAGTCGCCAGCGAAAAGGACAAAAAATATGGATGCCTTGGCTTGGGTGATATTTTACCAGTTTTACTACATCAATGAGTTGGATGCTAGAAATTTCATTTATTTTTAACGTGACAAGACGAGCACTTATGTCCAACTAACAATTAAAATGCGGGAATGCGTCATTTTTCGAATTCCTTTTGCTTCACAGACGTTGGGTTAGGAGTGGTCCTAGTTTAGCAAATTAGTATGGTCACCGGTGTCACTGGAAGCGTCATAAAATCTTCTTTAGAACTACTGAACTTGAATCAAGACTCATTGCACTAACTCCTGGGGTAATTTTTGCCGATATGTATATAGTGTCGCGTAGGTGTATGTTCTTAGTATCGTTAGACTTTAAACTGACCAGGGCCAATGATCATTCCACACTTCCACTGACTGCTCAAATTCGCGGGTATCTGCGATCAGAAAAAAATATGAATATGAATAAAATGTCAGAAATCAGAACTTAAGCTAAGTACACTCAATTGACAAATGTTACAATATTGTCAGATATGTCAATGCTCTGACAATGAGCTTACAATAGCCAAATACCTTAAAATACAAAATTGTCCGTTCACACGGTTGTAAGATTTTATCCCCAAGGTTCACAAAGTCATTTTAAGATGGAAGTGTGACAATGATCTGACAATCCGCGGCACTAATAATCATTTTTAGTGTCCAGGCTAACTTTTACGAAGTCACAATGGCGAACATTTCCATATAAAATTATCCACTGTGACCGTCAAAATATTTAAGCTGAATATTAAAAATGATTATTGGTAAGGCCCAATGACTTTTCTGACAACGCTGTCAGGTTGAAAATTGTGTGTTCACACGGTTGTTATAAATATTTGAATATGCAAAATTGGTCTATCGGTTGTCAGACTACTATTCTATTTAATGGACTTAACACAATTTGATTATCACATCTCAAGGCACTAATATGCGTGTGAGCATCACTTTGTTGGATTCCAAGACCAGCATTTGTTTGATATGTTTCCAGGAAATCGAGACGGTTTCATTGGCAGCTTGACCCGACTTTTCTAGTGAGTATGACAATGTCTATCTTGTCTAACAGCATTAAAAATTGTGTATTCAGACGTGCTCAGACGATTTTCAGCAACCTAACAATTCCATTGTTAGATGGAGGGCTGACAATGACTTTTCTTACAATATTGTCAGACAAAATTGTAAATTCAGACGGTTGTAAGATATTTAGGATATATTTTTTACTGACAGATCTGGCAATATTATATAAGATCTGACAATCACGTGTACTTAAAAAAAAATAAACAGGTGGCGCAACAGGCGGGTAGACACCCTAGGCCTAGCTTCTCACAACCATTCGTTTGTGTGAGTTTCTATTTTTTGGGACGAATGGAAGGGACCTACAATTTTATGCCGAGTCCGAACGGCTGAAGTGAAAAGCATTTTCAGGACAGTTATACTCTCGGGTGTTTGTCAGACGTTCGCGAGACGTGGCGCAGTAGAAAAAAAAAGCTTGTACTTAGCTTTAGGAATTATCGTGAAAAAGTCATAAAAAATGCATAAAAAAATTACAACCAAAGATTGTAAATTTTTTACGTACAAAAAAACGTTGGTTCTGCTTTTGGATTATGTTTATTAAATTTTTTTTCATTATCGAGAAAATGATAATTATCGGCTAAGTGGGCACCATGATGATCATTCGGTCCCGATTTATAACATTTTCCATCACTCTTGGACTTGCCAGAACTTCCGGCGGTAGGTGCTAGCACTCTTGACGGATATTCTCTTTGAGTGCTTTAAGAGTCTGAGTCTTGTTGACATAGACTCGTGACTTCAAAAATACCAACCTTCTCCATCCAGCACGATCTTTGGAGAGTTATCTCCAGTTTCGAGCTGTACAGCCCGTACAGCTCGTCGTTGTATCTCCTCCTCCATTCACCGTCTATACAGACAGTACTAAAAATGACTCGAAAAATTTTCCTTTCGAAACAACCAAGGGCAACCTCATCAGATTTTGAAAGAATTATTCTTCGTTTACCCTCAACGCTGGTGTCATTGTCTGCCTAGGCTTCGCTATGAACTCAGACAAAGTCCCTAACCACCTCAACGTTATATCTCTCTACATTCTGTCCGAGACGGTGCCGTGAAATAAAGTTGTAGGAAACGAGGTCGAATCGACTTTACATATTTCCATTTTAGATTGGAAATAATGTAGAATTTCAAATACTTTCGTTCCCGACTTTATTTCCAAAAATACAAAAATAAAAGAATTTAAATAAGGGATCACTTCAATATAATTATTTCAGACAACCTACTCCAAATCCCATAGTAACCACAAGCGGGAGGGTTGAAGTTTCATGTTACATGTTTCACTTTCACTGCTTATGTAGCGTTGCCATCCGTCCGGGTTTTTCCGGACATCGGATAGTTTTTCTAGATGGTCCGGGTTTTTCATTTTTTCATCGTCGAGCGAAAAGGATTCGAAATTAAAAGCGCTTGAAAGTGCCAAATTTTATTCCCGCTTTTTGGTAGTGATTTTGAATCGGAGCTTATTGCTTCTGAATTCTGCAACATATTACTGCAATACATACATAAACTTTGGTACAGTTTCGAAAATACGGAATGAAAAATTCTAATGCGATCTTTTGAAGTCGATGTAAACAGTTTAAAAATGTTAAATATTTTGCTGAATTGCTCAGCAATGAATATAGAATACCAGTTAATTTTATACCATTCGAAAAGGAGATGGCTTTCTCTTGTCTTCACCCGGAAGTGGAACGATTTTTGCTTATGTTTGAAACCCTGAAATAATATTTCAAAGATCGCAAAAATTAACTTAAAATATAAAATTTTGTTTGTGTTGTTTATGCGACAGGGTTTCTTTCAATGAGAAAAACCTTTTCCAATATTTTGAAAATCAAACCAAAACCAAAATCCCAGAAATTGAAATTGATTTTTTTATCTCCTCTCCTAAGGAAACTAAGGAAATATCTCTAGATATTTTAAGATTTGAGTTTAGTGAACTTCTTTCTTCGAAACTTTGATATGTGTCAAAAAATCAGCCGAAAATAATTATTCAGCGCAATTGGAACACGGCTCTAAGACATGTATCCTACCGCAATGAAAACGAGAAAGTTCAAATATTTTTGTAACAAATAGTAAACGCATTTTAGTCTTAGTTTTGTACTCTTTTTTAGATCCTATTTTGTCCGGGAAAATCCGGGATTTTCATGCTCGATAACTACTTTCTTCAAAAGATTTCTGGCAACGCTGTGCTTATGGATGGAATTTATTTTTTTAATTTTCGAAATAAATTCCATTTTTTCGACCTTATTACCATTTTTCAATGGAAATAAAGTCGACCATGAAAATGTCGTCGATGGTCTTTTGAAAGATAGTGTCTCTAGTATTGACGTTTGAGTTTGCACTATTTTTTAAAGAAACTATGTTTTAAAGAAATCAAATGGCATCGCCTTGTCTAAGTTCTTTTTTTTTTTGACAATGAAGGTCTCGGTGAGTTCTTTACCGACCTCGATGGAGCAGCGTGCTTTCTCCATTGTCATCCTGCACAAAGAAACGAGTTTGGCAGGGATGCCAAAACTAGACATTGATCTGTATTGCCGCCGTCCGTCCGTAGAAATGCTGTTATAGGCGGCCTTAAAATCGATGAAAAGTTGGTGGGTATCGGATTTGAAGATCCAGGGTTTTCTCTAAGATCTGCCGCAGTGTGAATATTTTTGGTCGATAATGGACTTTCCTGGCCTGAAGACACACTATTCCTATAAGCTATATTTTAATATCAGGTAGCAAAAGCTAACAGAAATGACCGACTTGACTAGTATACAAAATAGCTGACCAGTTTGACACGATTTTTTGATCTGGAAAACGAGTTCAGTAAAATCCATTTGAGACTCAAGTAACTTGAAAACCGCAAGCAGAAATTAGGTCAATATTTGACGTTTTTATTGGGAAGGAATTCCAGTTTCCTTTTCTTTTTTGATACTTTACCTCTTAAACCTCAGGGGTCTGATCTGATTTCATGTAAATTAAGCAAAGCCAGCTATTTATTCCAAAGTTTCTTTTTTTTTTTGATTTTTTTTTATAACTGGAAAACAGAGTATTGAACCAGGCATCCCTTGTTTCAGAACATAATACCCAAACTTCTGAGCCACGCAAGCAACTTAATTGCCACGTACGAAATGCTAACTAGAATTACAAGTGCGGTATGTATACTCGCACGATGTGCTGGCTGATCGCGACACTCTGCTTGTGTATGACTATGACGCATTCATAAATTTTGCTAGTGGTAGTGTATATCTAGAGTCTCTAGTCTAGATAGTAAAGGAGTAAAAAAGCGATTTTTAGCGTCATTCCTATTCTGGATAGTTTACGTTTAATGCAGTAGTTCAGGATTAAAAATTAGCTAAATTTAAATAAATATAAAGATCAAAGAAATCAAAAAAGTTAATCGGGCTCAACCGGGATTTGAACCCGGGACCTCTCGCACCCAAAGCGAGAATCATACCCCTAGACCATTGAGCCGCTTGTAAAATTTAAAAGCAAGTTAGCTGATAAGACAAAAAGTTACTATAAACTTTCACTTTTTTGCAAATCAAGCTGCACACGCTATGCGAAGGTATCATTCATTCAAAGTTGATCTCAAGGTCGTTTGGTTTCTACTTTCGTTGGCTATTTGGACTTTACGCGCAAACGATTTCGTACGAGGTGACACATTTATTTATTTAAAAATAAATACGCTGGCTGTTTGAATGTTATTGTTGCTTGATTGTGGTATGGGTATCTACAACTAAAATCTACATTATTATCTATATCTATATCTATGCCCTTGTAGGTAAGATCGATGTTTTTTTTATATACTTTTGTTTTGAATTTAGATTAATGCGTAATTTTTACCAGGGGATGTAGCTCAGATGGTAGAGCGCTCGCTTAGCATGTGAGAGGTACGGGGATCGATGCCCCGCATCTCCAATACATTTTTGTTTATACAATAAATTAAAAATATTTTTATATCTCTGTGCAATTGTTACTAATTTTACCTTTGCATCTCACAGTGGGTACCCGCCCATACAAATCGCGGTCAAAAATAGACTACATGCTTTTTTTACATTAAACACTGTTATAATTATTTTTATTTGTTTTAACTTACAAAATGAGAAAGAAAATGTAAACAAATTCATACAAAAAAAGAAAAATATTTGGAAAATTAGATTTTTAATAATTCTAATGCATTTTTTGATAAAAAGGATTTTTTTTTGGTAGGCAATTTTCTCAAATTTGAAATAAGCGGATCAGAAGTTAAAATAAGTCTATTCAAAAGGTCCTTATTAGTGAGGATCCGAGACATTTTTCTTGTATGATTCATTCGGTAAGTTTTAATGTCCTTATTTCTAGACTCTGCCGCTTCCTCACTTAACTCGCATATAGAAATAAGTCCATGATGCTCGATCGCCGATGCACCATGCAACAACACTTTATGAACTGAAGCAGGTAAATAGTACCATGGATATGTTCCAATTATTTGTTCAGCTGTATCTAAGGCGAAAACTTTGAACTTATCTGCATCGATGTTATAACCTGAATTTAAAGCCTGTAAAATAGTTGCGCATCTGTCAATCAATGTTTTGTCGATTCCAGTTATTTGAGCTGAAATTTCGGAATTGTAAAAAAATTTCCTGGCTGTATTGCCATCATTTGAGGAACCACTTCCTCCCGGTTTCGGTCTATCCACAATCAATCCTAGTTTTGCTCTGAACTCAGCTTGGACGATTTTCTTTTTTCTTTCGAATTCTATTTTGTCATCACCTCTAATCTGCCATTTTTTAATATTGAGTCTGTAGGAAATATGAACGAAAAACTCGAAAAATCTAATCCAAGCATGAAGCGGGGACAAACCAAAACATAAACTATTCTCATTGACCTCTTTTTGAAGGCATAATTCAATGTTGTTCATTTCCTTTGGTGTCGCTCCGCAAATGTAACATTTTAAAGATGTTGTTTCGTTAAGTGCGTTGCACACTTTTCCATCAACCATAGTTAAACGTAAGTTGTTAGTGACTGTCCATTCTTTATCATTGATTGTTATAGTTAAAGGCTGCAAGGCATTTATTTTTTCAGTATAATATTGTTCTTCAAAAACAGATACTTCAGTAGTATCTTTTTTAAATTGAAATCTAATTGGGCGACAGTATCGTGTTGAGGCAGGTCGAGGATTTTTCCAAACAACAACATCTTCATTACTGTCATTTTTGAATTTAAGCTGCAATGGCACATAAGATGTAACAAATAAATCGCTGTCTTTAGCATTAGGATCATGAAAGCTTTGTTTGTACTCGCTTTGGCCAGTACTTCCATCAAATCCCCATTTTCCTTCTAATTGTAGGTTTTTGCATGAGTCTTTATTGAGAGTGTCAAGAACGTCTTTCTGCGAAGAAGTAAGTAAGTAAGTAAGAATTCTTGTTGCCGTATGGTTAAGTAAAGCCTGTAAGTCTACTTCGGCACCTGTCTCGGTGACACTAATTTTGTCGGCTTTTGGATAACAGTTTTCTTTTTCCGTCTTTATAATTTTGTAGCTAGGCAATGCATTTTTTTTAATCTTGGTGTTGACAAAACTCTGAATAAGTAAGTACTGATTCTTTGTAAGCTTTGCTTCAACAAAAAGCGACAGTACTTCACAAGGCGTTACACTCATGGTATTTTCTTCTCCCAAATACGACCTCGTTGTTGTGATGTACTTGCATAATTTTCGTCAGGGTAACTTAAAAAGACAGTCTCAGATTTGTCAAGCCAAGAGGAATAATTTGTCATAATTGCATTTTTTCTGGCTTTATTTTTCTTCCAAAATTCGGTTAACTTCTTGCATACGAAATAAATTCGGTCATAGAGGGGATCAAATTCAACATTCTCAACTCCTTGATAAGGCCAACTGCATTTGATGTTTTCCAGGATTTGGTTGGCTTGCGTTGACCATGTTGCATTATTTCCTCGACTTTCAAGCCATTTATCAAATAAAAAATTGCGTTGAACTACGCATTGATAACCAGCACCTACCAAAGATAAAACGATCAGCCAAAACAGTCTTTTTTGTTTATATTTCAAAACCGAAAATTAACGAAATATGGTTCATAACTCGAAAATGGGAAAAAACGGGAAAAAAAAACTTTATTATTTAAAAAGGTAGAACAATATTCTTCATTTTAGTACCTCATTTGTAGCGGGCACTCGAAGGCAAACCAACAAAATCTTTAATTTGCTGTAAACTAAGCTATAAAAAAAAGTTACAAAAAGTGCTTCGCGCAGGGGTCCTATTACATTTACGCTTTAAGTTATTAAACAATAAAATGTATGTTTTTATAAAGTAATCACCTTCTTGTTTAATATCCATAACAATTAAATATTGCTCACACTTTCTTAACACAAGTTATCACTATCACAAGATCTGTTGTACAAAAAATGCACCGATAAGCGAGCTCTATGTTTTATTATACATTAACTATGAATGGCTATAAAGGAATGGAAAAAAAATAATGCGTCAATATTTTTTTTGGTTTTGGTTTAGCGGGAGTTTGAAGAACCGTATTGCCACTTTGAATTCTTGATTAATGACATCTATTTTTTTTAATTTTGGCCTATGGAGGTACCCACTGTGGCATCTTTTTAATTAATAAAATGGTTGATAGGATAGAATGGGACCAATCTCAACACCGTTGCAACCCTCCTAATTTTCCTCCGTTCCTGTATATTAGAAATCAGAATAATGTTTTTAAATAATTTCTATTTGTCAATATTGACGCAAGTGAATCAAAATGAAAGAGCATTGTTTCGCTGCGAGAAATACTATATACATTTTTCAACTCCTGTTGGCATTGTTTCACAGTTTGCTGGGGGTGTGCCACGTTCGTTTATTCTTTAACCTGCTGATGCATATAATTATGGAAATTTAAAATTCTCCTTGGCGGCGGTGCGGTCTTCCCAATGTTTGGCCGTATAGGGATGGGTAAAATCACGATTTTCTTCGAGGGATTGAGGAGAGCAAATACAAGTGCAGAGAAAGACTTTTCATTTGGATAAACAGTGATTTTTCATTTCTTTTGTTATTTTTCTGTGTTTGGCTTTTATATATATTTTTTTTTTGTTTCTTTCTCCTTCGGTGTTCATTTTTGCTTTAGTGCTCCTGATGGTGCTATTGGTGTTTTACGTTATGATGAATGTTTTGTCAAGAGGTGCGGCTGGAGAGAATATGATAGAAGAGACGACATCTGCAATGCAAAACTTTCTCATGGGAATTCTTTTTTTTTTTTAGGTCCTTCGTTGTTTTTATTTTTAATAAAATGCCAAAACAGAAAAAATAAGCCAGGCGTGTATAAAGTTTGAAATGAGTCGATTGAAGAAAACACAATAAACTCATATTATATCTGATGATGCAAACCAGAAATCAGATTATGTCAGATTTGGAAATAGTCAAATTTGACACTTGTGTGAGTTTTTGGTTTTAGAATGGCCGTGTTCCATTGTCCCTAGAAGTCAAGTATGTACTTATCTACAAAATATATTGTAGCACTAGCTGAAGCCCCGCCAGCTTCGCCAGGAATTTTGTTGCTTTTTTAATTTTTCTTTTATTTTTAGTTCCTTTTATTTTATTTATTTTTGGGCGACAATGTTTAAATTTTTTATATTGGAGGTGCCACACCCCTTTATCCAACTTTGACAAATCTCCATAGTAGCACTCTAGGACCAATACGATTACCTGTAAGTTTGATCTCAATCGATTCTGTGGTTTTCGAGATATCCGATTTTGAATGGTTTTTTTGTATGGGAGGTGCCACGCCCCTTTGTCCGATTTTGACCTATCTTCACAGGAATACTCCACGACCAATGCCTAAGATTATCTGTAAGTTTGATTTCTATCGATTCTGTGGTTCTCGAAATATAAGATTTTAAAGGTTTTTTTTTGTATGGGCGGTGCCACGCCCCTTTGTCCGATTTTAAATTTGTTTAGCCTATCAATCAATCACCGTAATTACCGACATTTAAAAAAAAATCACCAAAATCGGTTGAAAATTACGGGCGACAGAGGGAAACAGTTTTTTTCGACTTTGTAGAGATGGATTGAAAAGTACTACTTATTGACCTCAGCGCCATCTAATGGAGAGTGGATGAACTTATTCAACGGAACTGCGAAAACTTCGAAACTCATCGAATGGTGAATACTGAAGAAAATGAAGCAGAACATTCTCGATTGTTCCAGTTGGAGTAGGTACTAGAATATCTTGCTGGAATATTCAAGAAGCTTTAGCTGCAGTATGAAAAGGGTTGCGAAATCGGACGAGAGTACCTACAGTTTATTTTTCAACCTTGTGAAGTTCGAGATACTATCGGTAGTGATATAAAATAAGTGGAAAAGTTGATTTTAAGTGATATTGTGTAAATAAAAGTGATTTGTTAAAGAAAACGTAAACAAAATAGTATTTTATCTTTTCGAATCCCAGCCGAATGTAACAATATCAAAGATGGAGAAACGACCACTCTAGCACCAAAGGAATGAAAGTTACATATGTTTTTGTTTTCACTCTTAAAAATAAATTTATTTTAAATTCAATTTGAATTTTATCGAAGAACTCCACCACCCCTTTTGTCAAATTTATTTACTTTCATTCGGATTGCATTGACAGCTCATAATGTTCAGATTTTTTTGTAATCCATTGGAGAATTTTGTGGTAGATTTAAAAATTCGAGAGATCTAACAAATGGTAAAATGACAGTTTTTAAGGTTCCGGTACCATAGGGGCAAAACGGAACCTTATTGTTTTCGCTAAGATGTCTGTCCGTCTGTTTCAAACTAACTAAGCCAATTTTGTACCTAGATCTGTCCCAAAAACTAATTAACGCAGAAGACTGAACTTTGCACACAACCTCTACTTAAACGACAAGTCAGCCAATCGGTATAATGGAATTTGAACGAAACGGGTAATTCTCTGATCCTACAGAAATATTTCGGCCATTTACCTGTCACGGACTTCATTACACCTTATCTAGAGTTTACAAGACCCTTCTCTAGCGCCAATCCCAGCAGGAAAGAATGGAGAGACGGACTCGTACGCAAACCAACCATAGCCGTATTCACTTCACAGACGAATCAAAAATGGACACTGGAGTAGGGTCAGGTTTCTTCTCTGAATCGCTGGGTATATCAAAAGTCAATACGCCTCCCCGACCACAGCAGCGTTTTCCAAGCAGAGGTCCTGGCAGTGACAACAGCAGCCCGTGAGTCGGTGGTAAGTGCAATACCACCTGAAGGTATTACCTTCTTTATCGACAGCACAGGCAGCAATAAAAGCCATAACTGCGCCAGAAATAAAATCGAAGCTTGTGAAGTGCTGTCGCAAAGAACTCAAGGCTCTTGGTACACCGCACAACGTATCACTCTGCTGGGTTCCGGGACATGAAGGCATTTCAGGCAATGAGAAAGCAGACGAATTAGGAAGACAAGGTTCGGCAGCTGTTTCAGAACAAGCTGATCCCTCTGTGGACATCCCGCCTTGCACACTAAAGCTTGAAGCAGGGAGAAAAGCCACAAGAGAGGCGAACGCAAGATGGGCCACCTTAAACACTTGTAATACTACAAGAATGCTATGGCCGTCCTTCAACGAATCCAAAACCGAGAAGATATTGCGGAAGGATAGGAAATCCCTGTCCACCCTCGTGCGTCGTGATAATGGATCCACAAAATTTTGAAGAATCTCTGTTGATATCTCTTTCCAATGGAAAGTTACCTCAGATTGCAAGATTGGCTTCCGCTTAGTTGAGCTACCTATTTAGAGCAAAAAGGTACTTTAGCCCCAAAAAACTTCCCCTTTTCTAAAAAGCACAGGCTAGACCAGGCCTGGAATATTGTTCTCATATATGGAGCTCGGCCCCAAAACATTCATTTATTGGAGACCCTACACTCACATCGAATCTACAACAAGTCGCTGACCTTTGCTTTTTCTATAGGTACTTCGATGGTAGATGTTCCGAAGAAGTCAAAGACATTATCCCTCGAAATGCAACTTTTGGGCGCCCCACAAGACAGGCTGCTAATGCTCATCACCATTGACAACCGCGAGGACATCAATTTTCCAAAACTACTTCAATTACAGGACAAGCAAACTTTGGAACTTGCTTCCTGGGGATATATTTCCAAAAGACTACAATTTGCAGCAATTTAAGTGCAGAACTAACATACATCTGCAAGCATCTTGGGGCGCTGTTGAAGCGTTATAGGTTCGCCTTTCCCGGGAGAAGTATTTAAAAAAAAATTCAACGACATGTAGCTGACAATTAACTCCGAATTTGTTCCCTTGTGCCTCCCCCCATATATCAGTGCTAGTGACTCACATTTACTTTAGATGGCGCTCACAGTCCGGGGTGGACCACGGCCTCAACCAACAAGCCCCTCCAGCCAGCTCGGTCCCTAGCTAGCTGCCTCCAGTTACGCACACCAAGTTGGTTGAGGTCGCTCTCCAATTGTGCGCGCCACCTGAGGTGGGGTCTTTTGACTAGGTCAACGTCGCTATATAGCCCGTAAAGTTCATGGTTGAATCTCCTCCTCCACACTCCGTCGATACAAACTGGACCGAAAATCACTCGAAGAATCTTTCTCTCAAAGAGTGCCAAGAGGTTTTCATCAGCTTTAGATAAGGTCCATGCTTCTGCACCATACAACAGGACCGAGATGATTAAGATCTTGTACAATATCTCATTGGTTCTGCGAGAGAGGGCTTTACTTCTTAGATGCCTTCTTAGCCTAGGTAGACAAAGTCTTTAACTACTTCGAAGTTATATCTACCGACCGTGACGTTTTGTCCGAGTCGCCGATGTTGAGAATCCTTTTTCGATGACAGCATATACTTCGTTTTGCCCTCATTAACAGCCAGACCCATCTTCGCCGCCTCCGTTTCAATGCTTGCAAACGCGATATTGACAGCTCGCTGAGTTCTCCCAATAATATCAATATCATCTGCATATGCAAGTAGTTGAACGGACTTTTGAAAAATTGTACCTCTGATGTTGGCTTGCGAGTTCCGTACAATTGCTTCAAGAATGATATTAAAGAAGTTACACGATAACGCGTCGCTTTGTTTTAAACCTTTTTCGACATCAAAGGATTCCGTTGTGTTCTTTCCCACTTTGACGGAGCAGCGAGATTTCTCCATCGTCATCCTGTATAGACGGACGAGTTTTAAAGGGATGCCGAAATTTAACATGGCTTTGTATAATGCGCCCCTACATACGCTATCATAGGCGACCTTGAAGTCGATAAAGAGGTGGTGTGTATCGATCTGGAATTCCTGCATTTTTTCTAAGATCTGCCGGAGTGTGAAGATTTGGTCGATGGTTGACTTTCCGGGCCTAAAACCGCACTGATATTTGTCGATCAGATTATTTGCGAAAGGTTTTAGGCGTTCATACAGTACAGTACATACAGGAGACTTATCCCTCTGTAATTGGCGCAGTTCAGAGTGTCTCCCTTCTTGTGGATGAGGCTCACGATGCTGAGGTTCCATACATCGGGCATACTTTCTTCCGATCAAATTTTGCAGATAAGTTGGTGCATGCTCCTTACCAAATCATCTCCCGCCGGTGGGCCATCTGCTCCAGCCGCCTTGTTGGACTTAAGCTTGGATAACGCTATCTTTACCTCATTTTGGTCGGGTGGACGGAAATTTTGGCTATCATCGTCCGGAAAGAATTGATCGTTCTGCCTGACAGCGGAATTTTGGTCGTCTTCGCCATTTATAAGAGTCTGCAGAAGTGGTCTTTCCAAATCCTCAGCACCGACAGTGGGTCTACCACCGTATTCCCATGCTCATCTCTGCAGGCTTCAGTTCGGGCCTTGTATCCTTGGGCAGATCTTTTTACCCTCTGGTAAAACATCCGAACATTGCTCCTGCAATAGCTTCCCTCAATAGATTCGACCGCTTGCTTCTCATGCTCTTTCTTTTTCCTTCTGAGAAGTCGGTGTTCCTCCCTTCTTTTTTGCCCGTAGAGCTCGCGGGCGGCTCTCGAAGCAGCTCTGGTTTTTGTTTGCAGCATCGACTGATAGGCTGCATGTGCTATCCTGCACTCCTTATCGAACCAGGGGTTTCCTTGTGGTCGATTAGTGAAACCCAGCACTTCGGTGGCGGCAGATCTGATGGCGCGTTGACAGTGTTGCCACTGCTCCTCTGCACTTAATTCTGGAGATGCGTTTGCTAAGAGATTAAGGGAGACGCGGTCGGCAAAGGTTCTGGCAGGCTCTTGCGATCGTAGTCTTGCGACGTCAAATCTTCTAACTGCCTCCGTCGGGTGTTGTTGCGCAGTGGATATCCGCATCCGTACTTTGGCTACTACCAGGTAGTGGTCCGAGTCTATGTTGGCCGCTCGGAACGTTAGGACATCCAAGACTCACATTAGTCTTAATAAAAAGTCAAACGAAATTCCGAGCTTAGAGAATGACCACCTTAAAGGTTAAAATTGAATTCAGTATTTATTACTCACTTCTCTACAAAGAAATACAATTAAAAACGCAGTTAAGTCCAGCTCCCTTTGCTGAGGCAAAATTTGTGAGCATTCACTTCATTCTATTGCCACTTCCTTAATGTGTGTGAATTAAACTTGAAGAAATATAAAACACACAGAAAAAAACCTCTCAGACAAAAACAACAACAATAATCAACTGAAATACCCAAAATCATGTGTGATGTGCTACCACCCACTTGCTGAGTTGTTTTTCTTCCATTTCGCCATACTCTTCTCAATAAATTTGAACCTCCTTCGAAGCAATTTTACATGACTCCGACGTGTTACATTCGTTCTGTGCCCCCTCTTTCCTACTTGCTCAATTTCTGGACACAATCAAGAAGGCTCATCCGCCATACCACCCATCACAATATGATTCTCTAATATATCTGGACAGGGGATGATATGCGGATATTTTATCTCCCAGCAGGCATTCATCTCCCCAGATATGAGAAAAATAAACATACTCTCATCGGACCAGGAAAAAAAAAAGGGATTTCTCCTGTTGTGGTTCAGCTATACGTACACCATTAACCAGTAAGTCCTCTGGAGGGAGTGTTTTTTATACTTTGGTCCTTTTTCAATTAAAATCAAATCGTATTCTTCTTGTCTGTGTGCGCGGTGTGTTTGTTGTTTGTTTAGGTCCGATCGGTCTCTTGGGTAAAAGCACTCCCGTGGTCTGCCTCTGTCCAGAAAATGAAGTGGCATCACTATAAAATGTGGACACATGCATAAAATGTTCGCGGTCAAGCATTAGTAAATATGTAACTATTTCTGGCATAAATGTATACAGACACATTAATCAAAGCTCAAGGATATAGTGCTTATTGAAGGTCCCAGCTCATTTCCGGTTGCACCCCTTTCTCATTTGCATAAATATCTACCGGCAGTCTCCAATCGAACGAGAAGACAATTCAAAGATGTTCACTGTGTGTCCTTTTTCACTTCAGATTCAAATTCAAGTACCGATTGGGCGTACCCATACAACAACGAGAAACGAGGATAAAAGTGACATTTTATAAACTTCCATATACTGGAGAGGAAGAGGATTGGCTTGGTAGACCGATTGGGCGTTTGCTTGTCTTTGACTTAAGGTTTAAGGATTAAAACTGACAAAAACAAAATAATAATTTATTTCAATTCAGTCGTTGTTTTAATCGGCTTATGGAATTTCAGCAGCTACCTACGGATATTTCAATTTTTATAAGCACACTGCCAGCGTACGATATGATGATAGTCTCATAGTGCGGAGTTGGAATGGCGACCAATTTTATTTTATTTCTCCGACAACTCCACGCACTACGTGTCCTGTACGGTGTCGGCTGAGAACACCTTTGTCATATTGTCTTCGGGTTATTTTTCGTCTTAATAAATCAACCAGATAATCCTGTCAAGATTTATTGGATGATTATCTGTTTGCAGACAGGTGGAAACGAAAAATTCCTACATGAGAGCTGGGGAGGGCAGAAAAAGGGCGGCTAACCAAACAAGTCGTGTGGAAATGAATGCGTGCGAATTGAAGTGATATATCGACTTCTTGAGGTGGAACTTTTTACCTCCACCCTTCCACGTATAATATAATAGTATCGTATAGATATGGGGAAAGTGGGGGATATCATAATATCGGTTGCATTTCACCATCTGGCGCCATCTTTGACGTAAGACCTCTCTTAAATCTGGGACAGTAAGGGAACCCGGGGCGGAACGGGGGGCAGTTTTGCCTTAACACCTTATATTTAGTGCAAATTTAGGAATTAAAAAATCATTTACCTTTTAATGAATAACTTCAACTTTTCTTTGTATCTATACATGTTTTCAGTTTTATATGTTTTTTGCATGATGAAAAAAATGCCTTTTTTAATGCAACCCTTTTTTCCCGTTCTGCCCCGGTATATGGGGTAGAATGGGAAACGCTTTACTCTTTGCAGAACTCCAGACACCAACGTCGCTTCATCGTCAATCTCAATGTCTACATAAGAGTTATGGGCGTATTTTTTTTTTATACACAACACAGGATCACCATTCTTCCGTCGATATTATGGTCCTTGCAATAAAGGCAATCTGCGTCTGCATCCACGTTCTCGTGCTCGGAACTGGTGGCGTTTTTTATTTTTGCTTTTTTTCTTGGCTTCTTTTCTTTTAGAGCATGAAGTTTTTGACTGTTTAAATATATTTTTTTTAAACATGGCCCCGAGCCATGTGTTTAAGAATATTTTTTTTTACTAGTATCAAAAACAAAGAATATTAATTTTTAAATAGAAAACAGCACACGACTCGTACGCTACGCGTAATCGTCGCAGCATGCCATGCTACATGACGACTATCGTCGAGCAATGTCGGCCGCTTATCGTATTTGTACGAGTACGCTTGGAGTTTGTTTACATTTTTCAATACCTACGTATTTTATTAAAAAACATGTCAGGCGACATTTTTACGCTTTGTATTTTGAAGATTGGAAATTGCGTCGTGTGCGGTTTAATACGCCTATCGTTATCGTAGCTGCACGGCAAATTCATGATGAAGGCCTAAGAAATTCACAAAGCGACGCGTCCGACACCTTTTGCTTTCAGGATATTGACTTTTTGCCAAGTTTGAATGACAGCAAGAGAAGTTATTGACAAAATCCCATTCTGCCCCGGACCTCATTCCACCCCGGGTCCCACTACTTCTTCATGGAACTCGCAAAAAATACACGGA
Source organism: Cheilosia soror (assembly GCA_949372485.1). Classification (NCBI taxonomy): domain Eukaryota; kingdom Metazoa; phylum Arthropoda; class Insecta; order Diptera; family Syrphidae; genus Cheilosia; species Cheilosia soror. Next base: position 16,632,641 of record OX443562.1, on the reverse strand, counting down.
GATCAATAAAATAGGGACATTTCTTCAAAATTCAAAGTCGTTCCAACAGACCTCATCCTGTCAAAGCGAATTGTATCGAATTTTTATAGAAGCCACCTACGTATAAGTAGATTAGGTTAGGTTAGGTTTATGAGCTAGCGAGTACTCCGTGCCAGTCAGCCAAACAGGTCAATACTGACCCGTTGTCATGTCCGACGGGAAAGAGGTAGTATAAACGATGTAATCAATTACTTACGGTGCTGTTACATGCAAACCATTCTGATGATTTGATGAAGTTCACTGTCTTGCCTATTCATGTGCTGGAAAGCTCATCTAGGTCGTGGAAGAAGTATGTTTCCATAGGAATTTATACCTGGTTTTGTTGGAGACCTGGGCAGTGAAATAAGAATTGGGTTGTGTACTCAAGAGCTCCCTCATCACCGCAGTCTCTACAAAGTTCTGCCTCGGCGTCAAGCCGAGAGTATTGTGTCCCGTTATGATGCCTATGAGGGTGGACAGGGATTTTCTATCTAAAGGACGGGTATAGCATTCTTTGGATACTGCATCTGCAAGTATAACTAGGCCCATTTATCCCTCTGTGAATATCTCGTCTTGCACACTTAGCTTGAAATAGAAAATCCACAAGATAGGCGGGATTTTCTATTTCAAGCTAAGTGTGCAAGACGAGATATTCACAGAGGGACTATCTGGTTCCAAAACAGCTGAATATTTCAACATGGCTACGTATAACTATAACTGTCTCACGTGAACGTGAACCCCCCCCACGGAACTGGTGGGGGTTCACTCTTTTCAAAAAATAATATCCTATTGCCTTCTAACATGTATTATTGTGTATCCATCGGCAGATCCATATCACTTAAACACAAATTTAGATGTCGTCCCTTTTGCTATAAACAATTCATAGGCCATTTCCAAAATCAGTTCCACACAATTAAGCTATCACCAAAAAAACAACTCTACAAATCGCCCCTCCCTCCACCCTACACCAGGCAAGGCAATCAATTAATTCACAAACTATCTCTTGTTCTCGTCCTCCTATACACAACGACGAAAACATTTCGTCCTTTCTCATGCATATGCAAACGCAAATATTTAGTAACCCAAAAATAATAATAGTTTAATGTCCTTGATAGCGTTGATTTAATAACATCCACTATACGGTAACGGTAGCAATTGCCACTTGACTCCGTTTAACATGTGTCAGCGATTCCAGAAAAGACACACACTCACAACCCGAACCCATACCATACTCACATGGATAAGGATGCGAGATAGTAATTAGTTTCAACACAACCTACGTCCCTTCAAAGGTCCAACATAAGACATCACCGACCAAATGATGGAAAACAATCCTCCGGCAATGGGAAAAAGGACATTTATTTATAAGGACAAGGGACACAAACACAACAGAAGAAAATCGTTATGAATAATTTAGGTGTAACATCATGTCCTCCCCTGTCAATGGCAAACCATATTTTCGGAATTCAACGTCTTCCTCCAAGGAAACTCCCACTACGCACTGGGGATATACATATACACATGCCTGGAAGTTGCAACACGTCTTTGGCGTATCCTTGAGAAGATAAGTTAATAAGAAACATAATTTGAAATTAAATTGATAAATTAAGGTTTATTGTCAGACATGCGGCATATCGTTGTTCATTCTAAATGATTGGGGATGGGGGTGGTTGGGGGAGAAAGGATGGCATCGTAATTATTTACAAGGACGAGTAAATTTTGCTTCTGCACGTTTTCTGTGTTGGCACACAAAAAAAAAAAAGCCAAACAATTAAAAATAAGACAAACAAAACGATAATTTCCCTTATCTTGTTAAAGTTAATATTTCTCTCGTCCTGACGACACGGACACGGGGTTTGGCGTATATACCTACCTCAGGTATGGGGTATAGGCATGGGACTAAAGAAATTAAAGGAGAAAAAGATGTAATCCTTTGAGGCAGAGGTAATTTCTTGTTATTCCTAATTGTGCGGTCGTTTTCCGAGGCTTAACTTTAATTAGGAGCCAAGAAGGCGACGACAATGATGACAATTCACGCAGCATGCTGGTGTAATGTCCTTGCCTTGGAATGTTTAATCAGTGGACCGACATTTGCGTTGTCTAACTGGACAATTGCCTAATTTGAAGTTATTAAATGTGAGCCCGCACGGGGAGTGGGCGCTAATGGGTGTTGTGTTAATTTTAACTTTAAATTAAGGTAAGGGACCGTTTTATCTTTTGTGGTATAATTAGAAAGTGGATTTAATAGTTCAGGGGGACATTTGAATTTTAATGAGACTGTGGTTTTGATGGTGGAGCATGGCGAGAAAAATGTAAAAAATTAGATTGAAAATACAAAGCGGATCGAAGATCGTTCTCAAAACGTCCCCTTTTGACAAAATGCAACTTTTGGAGCATATACGGAAAAGCCGGGATGAGGATAAATAACCCCGTTCAACCGGCACTCATTGTTCGCCTAATGAAATCCATCACATTGGTGGTAGAACTTCTAATGGGACCTTGTTGCCACTGATCCTATGCCCTTAATGTTGCTGATGTGCTTGCTGAGAGGTTAAGAAAGTCTCAATCGGCAAAAGGTTCATCTGTTGCGATAGTACAGCCTTGCTATGTCAAATAATTTTACAGCATCCGTTGGGTAAGGATGTGGTGGCGTGATGGATATCCGTTCCTAGGGTTTTGTGACGATGTCTAACCTAAGTAATGGATTCGTCGATCGAAATGTGATGAATGCGGTCTCTAGATGTAAAAATCATGCTTGCTAGAAATGTATAAATCATAAAGTTTGGTCCGCAGTGCATGGGTTATTAGCCTGAATCCGTTTTCTAAAGAAATCTTCCCTTCTTTCCGATTCTATGGCTTTTTAAAGTCTTACTTTGGGCGCGTATCGAACGTTTACTCGATGAAATGATAGAGCGCTTTCTTGGTTGGGTCAAAATTATTTGCGCAAATCAGGGTTTTTTTTTTTTTTAATTTTGCGCTGATGCCAATTGTGACCATCAGGCGAGGAAACCTAATATTCCTTGCCTAAGTCCAATTATACTATTCAATTGCACTGAAATTAATCACCCTTTCGGAAGATGTTCTAATTTTTGCAAATGGCGCCATACGTCAATTTTATTAGCCATTTGTGAACTAGACTGCTGCAGCGCTATACTCCGCAAGAGCGTGGAATAATCGCGCCAACTGGGCATACATTTGCGCACAGCTACTCGACTCGAACAGACTGGAACCACAGAAGACCTGCAGGGTGTTGCTGTCACCGGACTGGTCGTTCGGTCAAGCATATCGCGGCTGTGGCTGCCGATGTCACTGAGAACGAAGAAACATCAACCAGACGACGGGGCACGCAATTGGGCATCACCAGACAGACCCTACAGCCAAATTTTAGTGAAAGACTTACACTACACATGCTCCCATAGAAAGTGCAAACAGTTCATCGCAGTTAATGCCTGCTAACCATCAGTCGCGTGTGAATTACTGTCAAGTCATCCTCAATTTCAACAACGAAGAGGACGATTGTGTGTCGAAATTCATCATGAGACCCGAGGCGCATTTCCACTTAAGCGTTTACGAGCAAAATCTTCGTTTCTGGGGCACTGACAATCCGCGTGTGATGCACGAAGAGCCATTGTGCGGCGTTTAAGTGGGAGGAGTAATTGGGCCGTTTTTTTTTTTTGAGAGCAGCATCGGCACTTTAACTTAAAAGTAAAAATTGTAAAGGTCCAAATAAAGATTTCCAAAATCTTTTTTTTTTTATTTAATAAAAAAGTAACTCAAAAACAAAATTAGATGATTAATTTGTAGAGCCTCGCCAGTCGTTCCCCCAATTCCATTTTATTTCTGGGATGGCTGTACTTTGCATTTGTTCACAATCCGTACTATAGTTGCTCAGCTGACTGCCGCCTGTTTAAGGTCGGAATCGGACATTCCATTTGTAGATCTAATGCTATTTGTTTTTATTTTGTGTCGCATATACAAGATCCTATCCAACGTACTGTGTGAACGTCTTAAACCGTTCTGCAACACACTAATCGGCACGTACCAGTGTCGCTTCCGGCCCGGCAGATCGACTATAGACCAAATTTTTACACTGAGACAAATCCTGGAAAAGAGAAACGAATTTCAAGTCGAAACTTACCACCTATTCATCGACTTCAACGCCGCGTATGATAGCATACATCGTCAGGAGCTCTATATGGCGATGGCCGAATTCGGATTCAGCTGTGTCGCGTGACGCTGGAAAACACGCGCTGCAACGTGCAGTTTGGAAGCAGCTTCTAAGATCTATTTCAAACTTGCACTGGATTTCGGCAAGGAGACGCGCTATCATGCGACTTCTTCAATCTCGTACTGGAGCAGATAGTGCGGAGGGCAGGTGTCAACACGGAAGGCACTATCTTCAACAGATCCGTCCAGCTGCTGGGCTATGCGGACGATATTCACATCATCGGTCGATCTCACGGCGATTGAAGAACAGGCGAAATCCGTTGGGCTTGAAGGAAATGAGGATAAGACTAAGTACATGCTATCAACAAACAAACAAGCATCTGTCCACCGTCCAAAAAGCCAAAACACATCGACTACATTGGCTCGGCCACATCGAGCGAATGGACTATAATGCTCCAGCCAAGAGGAGCTTCGAATCCCAGCCCCCAGGTTCGAGAAGACAAGGAAGACCGAACCTCCGTTTTAAAGACCAAGCCATCGCGGATGCCAGAGCGCTTGGTCTCGACAACTGGAAGCAGCGTGCCCGGGATCGTAGAGGATGGAAGGCTGCTGTGTCTCAGGCAGAGACTTACGTAAGTAAGTACGTTTTATTTTGCTATATGGTTGTCAACATTTGGATTCACCATAAACGAAGTTTGCCGTTATTTTGTAACCATCTTCCTTCTTTGTTGTTTATAGGGAAGTTACCTCGACGTACAACCCCTAGCCTATGAAGGATCTTGCCTTTGTTAAAACCCTTCGGTGAAAACGGCCGGATATTTCGGTGTCAATAACCATAACCATAAGCATAACCATAACCTCGGAAATGTGAGAGCTGCCCTAGAAAGATCTTCATTTCTGCTTTAGAGCGCCCTGACTAGTCCTGTAAATTTTTTCACTGAACTCAGCTCCGAATATGTACGGGTAAATCTAATAAAGTATCTGTCATGTTCACTCTTGACGAAAATCTTGACTCAATTTAGTGAACCTAGCTATCCGTTTAAAATTAACCAAATTTTACCTTGCAGGTACAAGCGTTTAAGCTACATTGAAGCGACTTCTTATCAAAAAGAACAGCTGTGGTGATACAATTGTCTTTAACATTCGCGGGCGTACACGCGGGGCAACGGCTGATATTTTGAATCAAATTTCCTTTTATGGCAAAAGTGAGCACTTAGTCCCTTAGAAGCGATTTGGGGAGAATCGAACTTTAAGTCGGCTTTCACACTGAGGCAACATTCAATAGGCAACTGGCAATAGGAAACACGCAAAATTATCGCTCACAATTATTTTACTTTGAATTAAATTAGAGGTCTCACATCAAAGCAACTAAATATCGCTCGAACAAAAAATGTTGCTGATTGTTTATTGGCAGTTGCTATAGTAACTATAGTTACTTATTGCTTGTTGCCTCAATCTGAGAGCCGCCTAAAGGCGTGGGAAACATTTTTTTTCATCCGATCGATTTCAAACTCGGTTTGATTATCGGTTTCCCTGATTTTGGAAATTTTGCCTGGGGGACCCAGTTGTGACCCAGTTATTAGCGACGGGAAAGGGATATTCAGTCAAGGCATAGGCAACAGTTTTTTCACCCTATCGAGCGCTTAGGAAAGCACACTAGATAGTAGATACTTCTCTAAGCTCTAAGAGGTGTGATAAATGCTAGTATACCTTATAAAGAAAAACAAAAAATTCAACCAAAGTTGCAATGTATACAATAGTAAATACAAGTGTGCAACACAAATCGCGGAACTTTACAAAATGATGACACAGTATGCTATTGCCGCTTTATTTTTTCTATCAACATTTTTATTTCCAATTTACTATCAAAAACAAACAAAATTATAAATCTAAAGTCAGCAGTTAACAATCAGCGCGTGTTGTCTTTTTTTTCGCGTCCATCAGCTATAAATTATTTCTATAAGCTGCGACTGATTTTTTGCGATTATTTATTAGACCCAATCGTCACAATGTCACTGTCTGACCTAGTCGACTGAACTATATTTGTTTCATTGTCTTTAATGACCTGGATTCGTTACTTCGACTATGTAACTTTTTAACTTGATTTGACTTCAATTAACAAATCGTTAATTCAACTAAAACTCAAACTGTTATACATGTAACATGTCTTGGATTGATGGCAATCAATTCTTGCTTTGACTGTATCTTTTTGTTTACAATAATCAATACTTACTTGCTGACCTATTTTTATACCCTCCACCAGGAAGGTATATTCACTTTGTCTCATTACATTTGTAACGCCAAGAAGGAGTCACCGGAGACCCCATAAAGTATATAAATTCTGAGTCAGCATCGCATTCTGAATCGATTTAGCCATGTCCGTCTGTCTGTCTGTCTGTCTGTCTGTTGAAAACACGATAGCGTCCAAACGAATCGACCTAGGCGAATGAAATTTTTGTGAGAGGACTTCTTTTTACCGTCGTCATTGAAAATTGTCTACGTCGGTTAAGTAGTTCTATTCTGTTCTGATACCTTGCATAACAAAACCAATATTAGACACATGCGTGCACAGTGCACCCTAACTCGAATGCCAAACATTTTGCATGACATTTATTTAGTGAAGGGTATCAAAGCATCGGCCAAGCCGATGATAACACTTTTACTTGTTTTAGTTTAGTTTTATTTCTGAATTATGGAAGTAAGATTTTCTCAAAAATGCTTTTACGAATTTAGGAAATATCAAAAAGAAAATCAACAAAGTCAATCTAAATCTGATGACGAGCTCAGTTTTGTAACTTTCTCGTATACGTAGTAAGAGAAAGATATTGTTTTCGTACAAAATTTCTAACTCGAGATTTTGATCAATTCTGATATTACGATGATAGGGGAACTCAAAAAAAGTGGGTCTCGTAATTCTTTCCGTCCGTATGTCTGTCTGTCCCACCCCTGGGGAATCTAAACGCTTGGACGGATTTGCTTCAAACTTCGTATTTAGAGTTTTTGGGCTTCCGACGTTTAGGGACTTTTTTTTATGCTAGCCCTAATATTAACGGTACCTCCCATATACAAATTTTACGAAATACATATGTCTAAATTTAGATTTTTTCGATAACGGCTCTAACGATTTGAACCAAAATTTATAGTTGAGTTAATGTAAGGATGCTTTAAATGACTGCATACCCAGTTTTTCGCTAAAAAGTCCAGCAACGGCAGTTTTGAAAATTGGCTTTTTCTCGAAAACGGTAAAAACTAAAAAAAAAAAAATATATATATATTTTTAAAGTACTATTGTCATTCTTAACTTGAAAGCAAACTCAGTTTTTCCCTAAAAAGACTGCGTCCTTTGATATCCACCCAAATCCCTAATAATACGACTTTAAAAAACTGCTCATATCTCTAAAACGCCATTTTAGATGATGATAAAAATGTTACTTTCAAGTAATGCTTAATTCCATAGTAATACCACTGGCTCAGTTTTGAGCTAAACAGTTGAAAAATAGTGTTTTTTGAACGATGAATGCGTCCTTCCCAATCGCTAAAAACGGTACTTTAAAAACTACACATATCTCGAAAACGCCATTTTCGATTTGGTTAAAAATGTAACGGCTAGGTAATGTTTATATCCTGAAGAATACGTCGTACTCAGTTTTAAGCTAAACAGTTTAATAACAGGGCTTTTCGAATCCAAATTGTAACATTTGTCTGCATAATTTTACAAAAAACCGCTCTAACGATTTTGATCAAAATACATATTTAAGACAAAATAAGCATTCTAAACATGATCACGTACTTAGTTTTTCTCAGAAAACTCGAATATTGCCGTTTTATGAATATTTCTCAAAAATTACTATCCAAATCCCGATTTTTATTCACACACGATATATTTTTGCAAAGCCCAAAACTTCAGTGGCAATATAATTCGAAATTCATCGAAATTCAAGTATCAGTTCGGGGTGAAATTTAAAAGTAAATGTTGAAGTTAATACGTATGTTTATGTACCTAGTATGTACTACGTTGTTAATTAATCAGTTATCAGAGCATATCTTGAGTGCGTATGATTTTAAACCTAAAATTTGCTGAAATGACTCTGAGATTCTGCGAGATTCGCAATAAACGAGAAAGTTACTTGCGACCCAGTCGTGCATAGTTTTTTTTAGCGAAATTGGATGTGCTCTCCGAAATGTTACGACACTAACAAAATTCGATGTTTGTAGTCTTAGTTATTACTGATTTAGGTATTGTTTTTTCCAGTTGTTATATTTTGCTCAAAAATCCATTATTATTGTCAGCTTTCAGCTAGCTGTATTCGCCCGGCTTAATTCGTGCACAGGAATTGTATTTCCTATATTTGTCTATCAGGACAATAACTAAATATCAATGTACCAAATTTTACAAACTTTGGCACCCGCCATCACAGTCAAAGAATGGCGTTTGCAATGATTTATTTTTTGTATGGGAAGTGCCACGCCTCTTCTGCCAATTTTGATCAGTCTTCACTGGAGCATTCCCGGGCCAATACCTATGTTTTTCTAGAATGACCTCAGGAATAAAACACAATGAATCCAACTCGTTATAATTACTTTTATTATTCACTTAAAATCTATACAATCGTTTTTAGCTATGACCGTACACGACGAGTTCTTAAAAGACTAAACTAACTTGCCTACCCGTTGCGGTCACCGACAGTCCTTTTGTCTCTTTCTATAATTTTTATATTTTCATTTTTTGACAGTGTTGCCACAGTTTGTCTGAAAATTTGAGCTCAATTGGTTCGGTGGTTTTTAAGATATAAGGTTTAGATTTTTTTTTTTATATGTGATAAATATTTTTTTCCGTTTACCCGGGCAACTTTTCCAATTTTTTACTCCCTATAAACCTTATTTGGGTTATTACAAACATTTTTTTTTTTAAAAATGAGCCAAATCTGTCCAGTCGTCCTCAAGTTATGCAATGACCAACGAACATTACGTCATTTTTATTTATATAGACAAGAGATAATGACAATTTTTTTAGCACACTTAAAATTTTCGAAATATTCATCCATCATCCAAAATCGTTTACCAACTGCTTAAGTATATTTAACCTCTTAACTCCTTACCCAACCCCAACCAAGCAGTGAACAGTAGGTAAAACCGCCACTTATTTGAGAGTTAAATACGTTTTTGTGTGGAAAACAATTTAATGTTGGCCATGGAGAACTTTTAACCGAACTTGAAGCCATTAAAATAATTTAATCTCTTGAAAATAATGCAAAACTTTCTTCTCAACTTTTACCATTTCAGATAAATTGTTTATACTTCCTCGCGGTGCGGGCTCCCTGTATGTCGGTTGGTTAAAATCGTTCCCCCAAGGGGTCGGTCGAATCCGCCGCGCCCCACGAAAAAGCACACACCCGCACCAATCAACCCCCACCCAACTTTTAGTGGCGTTTAATTCGGTTGAAATAAAAAAAATAAACTAAATTACAACGGTTCTGGTTCTGGTTTGTTGTGTGATTTTCTTCTGGTATAATAATTGCAAAGGAAAAAATAACTTTTAAGAAGTTTTGAAATTTCCTTACCATCGCCCTACCACCAACCAGTCGGTCCCCCTCATTTGTGTGTCATGTTTTGAGGTTATAAAAAGGAAACCAACACTTGCTGCGGTTGGCTGGTGATTTTCGCTGAATCCCTTTGGGGGGATTTTCACGTTCCGCGGGTATTAAAAGTTTTATGATGGATAATTTGATCGCACTTCTGGTGATGTTATTGCGGCGTGACTTTTATCGGGAAACAATTTCCTGATGGTTGCAATTAAATGCGCTATCGGAATTGGTTGGATTTTCTTCGTGTAGTGTGTCTGAGATTCATTAGAATTGCAATATTTTCACTATTTTTTTAGTATTTGTACAAATCAAATAAAAATATGCGGAGTAATTTGTTTTGGAAGCGGGTTTTCGATTAATAGACAGTTCGAATCGGAAGGGTGTCTAATCATAAAGCTTGTACAGCTGGTAGAGTACCTACATTGTTAAATCTCTTCGTCTAAAGCGCATCAACGCAAACTGGTCTGAAAATCACTCGAAGAATTCTGCCCTAGAAATCATCCGCCTTTGCTATCGTCCATGCTTCAGTGCCATAGAGTAGTATTGGATTGATGAGGGCCCTTAGGATCTCCTTAGTGTTTCTTGAAAATGCCTCACTATATAGTCAGTTGGCTTCTTAGGCCAAAGAAATAGGGGTGGGCAAGTGTGACTTTTCGTTTGATTTATGCTGATCCGGTCAAACTAGTTTCATCTACCTGCAGCTGCAAGGATCATGTTATCCGATACTGTGAAGCGCAACTATCAACGGAATGCTTTAGATGGGATGCCTGCTAAACCAACAAGGCTTCCAGCTCGAGAAACGATATACGACACTTAGATCTGTTAACTTTAAATCGAATAAAATGTCAATGTAAGAAATAACGCTTGACAATCAAAGTTCGGGAAATTTTTTCCAGTAAAGGTAGAAGTTCGTCTTCCCCATCGTAAATCAGCCCTAGATCCCTTTTGAAACCGCAAGATTTTGGTCCTAAGAATGTGGATTCTGTAGTGTCGTACCCCTCTGGGGGTGTCGTACCCCTCACGCTATTTTAAAGTCGGCAAATCAACGAGCAATTTTCAAAAATTAGGTATTAGGTTTGGATTCTCATTAGGTATAGGGTTTTAAACTCGTAAATACAAAAGTCGGCATTTTTGAAGGTTCCACAAAACTCCTTAAAATTGAGCGAGTTTCCATTTGATTTTAAAAAGGACGGTTGGCGTCAGTGAATATGCCGACTGAAATCCTTAAAATTTCAATTCAATTTTAAAAGGACGGTTGGCATTTCTAATTTGAGGTTAAATTCGAAGGAATGTGTTATTCGCTAGTTCGCGGCTTATTGATGTGGATTGCGAACTTTAACAATTCGCGGCAAGGGTGTTTTCGTTCGCGGCAAACAATTTGGAAAACGAAATTTTATTATTTAAACTGTTTATAAACTTGTTTTCTTAAGCTACGATTACACGGACATTTTTTTTTTGAGTCATTTAAATGGCGCTGTGACGTCAGGAAAAAATGTCGCATCAGAGCGACATTTAAGCTACGATTCGTCATTGAAAAAAATGGCGATCACACGAAATGACTATCATCGTCATTTGTGTCCCAAAATCAAATGACGGACACTGCCAGTCGTTTAGAATTTTTCGTTGGGATGCCATATTGTCCTAGGCGTCATTGAAGAGCGATCACACGGCCATTTTTTTCCGCCATTTAAATGGCATTTAATTCATGTCATTTGGTGCGCCATATTCCTAGTAATTTAAATGACGCTGCCAAAAATGGCGATCACACAGAGCGACATTTAAATGACTGCTTTGTGACGGGATTTTTTTACGTCAGAACGCCATTTAAATGAATCGAAAAAATGGCCGTGTAATCGTAGCTGAAAGTGAACTATTTACAAATCCTTAAAATCCTCGTCTATTACGTTGGAGCACAATATTTATTAAAGTGATGCACATGAAGGGATTGATAGGTCATTCATTACTTAAGGCGTCTTTTTTTGGGAATCTAGGGGCTAGCTCACTTTTACTTTTACATGCGAAACTGTTATACTCACTATTGGTTTTGTTATACTCACTTTTGGTTTTGCATGTAAAAGTAAAAGTGAGCTAGCTATAGATTGCCAAAAAAAATACGCCTTTGGGGCTTCATTTGAGGTTCACATTAGCCTCAACCAACTTGTCGTAAAAATGTCATTGTAACATTGCTTTATAAACCCATAAAAATAGAGATGATATGCAACAGATCTATCAAATACTCACCGCTTACAAAAAAAGGCCGAGAAAAGGTCGGAAAACTGGTGTTGATCTTCAGAGGCGGTTAGCTCCACACAAGGCACATTTTTTCCATGAAAATTTGCCAAGTCATCCTATAGACATGTAGGTAGTTCCATTATTTAAAATCACAGCCTTCCAAATAAAACCCTTTTTATAAACAAAAAAAAACTCTTCTTGTCCGACAATTGATTTAAATGCTTCAGCCACATTTATCCAGTTACCCAGAACAACCTCTTCCAATGGAATATGTTGAAAATTCAATATTTGTAAAGGATTTCGCTTCACTCTCCATTCAAACACATTTCGTTTCTCTTTCTGTAAAGCAAAATACAAAACAAAAAACTGAAACTCCCTACGAATTAATAAAATTTTCCCGAACGTGTCCTTTGTTTAACGAATCGTGCAAATGCGGGTATCATCCACCCAAACGCCTCGCCAGGAACAGGACACAACAAAAAAAAAAAACACAACTAATTTTTCCATATTTACTCTGTTTATGATTCAGTTACACAAATCGCCAAAAATTTTCAAAAAGGACACCCGCACCATCAAAACCAGTGTATACCCTCTCGCATGGATATTTTTTCATGTAAACATGTGTAAATAATGAAGCATTCAAGTTTTGGGAGTTTACCTTTGCCTCAAAAAAGAACAAGCTGCACAGTTGGATCTATGACTTCGACATTAAGTATGGCAGCATGTCCGTTTTTTGTTTATCCTTCGAAATATAATAGGTAGCTGCAAAAAACAAAAAAAGAAATAGAGGGAGAGCCCCCCTTCCAAAACAAAATGTGTGTATGGTAAACATACCAACACACAAACAGTCCTCGCATAATATAAAGGAATATTGTTAAAAGGATAAAAGGTCGAATGTTCTTCTTATTGAATGTCTTAAGTTTTATGCGGTCGTTGAGTGTGCAAATGTTTTTTTGTTCCGGAATCCTATTGACATTTGGCGTCCTTTTACGTTTTATATCGAGCGAATTCCTTTGGCGCAGCAGCCGCTTAAGTGTGTTTGCGATTTGGCTTTTTTATGTTTGACAATAAAAAATCAAACTTTTTTTTATGAGGTCATCTATTATGGCTAAAGACTTTAGGCAAACAGAGTTTTCGTTTCTTTCCTTGTTTATCCGATGGTGGAGCGGAGGATAGAGGGGGTAGTACTACCGCCGTGAGACAAGACGCCATCATGAACATACAAAGTTATTGAAGCTATTGATTTGTATTGAGACGATTTCTTGACTTTGCGATATGAGTAAACAAGACTGATGTTTATACTTATTGTTTTTTTTTTTTTGGTATTTTTAGTGTAAACGGCGGCTTTTTCCTTTGTGTGTCCCTGTGCCATAAGAGTACTGATGGAAAGCGATATTGTGTTCAAGGAAAATATTTGAAATCTGTTTTTTTAGGATAAATTTTAAAACTGTCGCTGATTAAAGAACAATATTGTTAACTATTAAAATAAATTAGAAAAAACCTGTTAACAGATAAATTCTTTATATTGTTTCATAGACTGCGAGTCCTAAACAAACATCAGTCAGAGCAGGAATGAAATTTGATTTAAATTGAAAAATGTGTTTTTTTTAGCCACCAGAAATGTTCGAATTCAAATGTTTCTCCATACAAATAATACTAGGTTAAGTTGTATGGGGTGTGAGTTCATCGTAGTAGACTAGGTACCATATTGGTCCCATCGCCATTCCTGGGGAACCTTAACGGACAAAACCTAAACCAATTCGCACAAGCACTTAATGGAATCTATAAATCGTTTGAATATTGTTTGAGAGGCCAACCTTCTTCAAATTGTCGAAGAAGAACCTTCCAAGGTGTTTCCTTCTATTCCGAGCAATAGCTTGACATTCACAGAGTAGATAGAAGTATCTGTATCATATCGTATAAGATATGAGTTTTTATTCTGGTAACTTCTTGTATTATCATGTAGTATTTCTAGTTGGCAATGCTATTTTATTTACACTCTGTTATATTATACTTGTTATCGCAGTCGTAGTTAGAAAGAGACAACTACTGTACTGGAAGCAAGAGGCATTGCTGTTAGTTTTTAGTCTTTGTTCAGATCGAAAGATACAGTCCACTAGGAAAGACCTAGTAAAAAGTGTTAAAATGTAAAGGTAAAGTAAGGAAAGTAATTTGGAAATAAATGTTGGGTTTTTATGCGGAGAGCTTTTCCCAACAGAAACAAATGTTTCTTGTTTTGTGTTTTTATTTTAAATAAGTCGAAAGTGAGTAAAGTGGTTCGAGAGTTGGAGGGCTCCCGAACATTATGGTCCATGTCGAGCCGGATAAGAGACGACCGACCTATGGAAAGGATGGTATCTTGAAAGTGGTAAAGTTTTTTTTTTGAACAATAATACATCTGCATTTGTCTATTTAATTATATTTGGAAAGTAATACAGGCAATGCAATTTGCGATTGCATTTGTCTGCCCAATTTCATTTTTGGAAAGCAATACAGATGGTGCAATTTTCTTTTTGGAAAGTAACAGAGACAATGCAATTTGCGACTGCATTTGTCAATCGGTTTTTATTTTATTTGGATAGAAAGTCATAGAGACAACACAATTTTCGACTGTGTTTGTCAATTCAATTTTCTATTTTTTGTCGTTGGAATTGCAACTTACAACTGCAATTCCAATATCGAAAGCCAAAATAATATGCAATTTACAACTGCATTGGCTAACGCGCATTTAATTTGCGAGAGGGAATTTTATTTAGCGACTTATAGACGCAAAATTATGCAAGTCACCCGAAAGGGTACAGTTAAAAATTCCACAACGGAATTTGTAAAGATGTATGAGATTCGCACCAAACGGCTGCTATTCCAATAAACCTCAACGGTGTGGATGTGAATCGCACATACAACAAAACATCTACACAAGGAAAGATGATTTGTCATGCGAAGGCAAAAAAGAAATACCTCTTTATCGCTGACATATGTTAGAATACAGAATTTTCCATAAGGGAAATTTACTGGAAAGAGGAGAGCGAAAGAAGTAGCGAAATACACGAGCACGTCGTGACATGATCGCTGCAGTAAGGGAAGGCACATGCAATTTTTTTTTTTTGAGTTCAGTTGTTTGTTGGCACCCGTGCACTATAGCAGCTTGAAATATTGTTGAAGTGAATCAGTAAAAGCAAGAAAATAAAAATAAAAATGCCATTCAAGGCTAACAAAGGAAGGATTAATAGGAAGAAAAAACAAAAGGATCATAGAAAGCAAGAAAACAATCAAATAAGCGATAACGAAAGTTGTCATGAGGAAAGCAGGTATGGGATTATTTTTTCATTATTATTGTTTTTTTTGTGTGTGACGGCGACTCCGGTGTGTATTTAGGGGTGGTTATTTGTGTCTGTGTTTTTTTTTTTTTTTTGGTTGTGTTTCTTGTTGTTCCTTGTTATGAGGAATTGAGGTTTTCATTAAATTATAAACAACACTTCTGAGTCCAGATCTCTGTGGAAAGAAGATAATTCATAGGAAAGTGCATGCAGGAAAGTTTGGTGTGTCGGGCGTGTAAAACACAAGATGTTGATGCTCACACAACCGCGAAAGAGCAAGCGAAAGAGTAATATATTGAATTAATGTACGTACATATATAGGAAAGAAGTAGTTAAGCGAGACTCGAATGAAGTAAACACGAGCAAAGGAAAGTCAAAAAGTGAGAAAGCAGGTAGACACTTGGAAAATCAAAAAGAGTAGGCAAGAGTGTGTCGTATAGAATAAAATAGTTTCAAGTATAGGGGTAATTAAATGGAAAAGGAAAGACAGCGTTCATATGAAACTCGCAGGTAGTAAACGTGAACACATCAGAAAGTTGGAATGTGCAAAACAGATTGCAAAACGAAAAGATAGTCGCATGTGAAACTTGGAAAAAGTAAACATGAGTGGAAAGAGGACAGAGTGATCTTGGACGAACCGTTGGGAGAATTCATTTAGGGGATAGGAAAAAAGGAAAGGGACAGAGAATGCTCATATGAAACTCGCAGGTAGTATACATGAGCGTGTGGAAAATCGGAAAGCGGGAAAGAAACAACATATTGTATGAGAATTGGGATTAAAGTGAACATAAAATTACGAAGGAATGTCTCGAAGGGAAATACGAATAATAAACTCCAAGGAAAGGGGAAAGGGAATGAGGAAAATATCTGTTGATACTCAAGCAGAAGTAAACAAGAAAGAATAATCGAAAGTGGAAAAACAAAAAGCGAGTATGGTGGAATTTAGGAACATTTTCAAGAAACACATAGGTAGGCAGGAATGGGTTTCGCTGAAAGAAATTAATTATGGTTCGTTGGTGCTCTCAAGTTAGTTATTGTTATCCTTTCTTATGATTATCGATTATTTTTATCATTTATTTTTATTATTATTATTTATTTATTATTATTGCTTATTCCTAGGATCTTTATAGTTATCATTATTAGCGCGCTTAAGTATGATTATCATTATATCTAGGAATAGCTATTGCTTTATTACGAGGTTATGTCTTGGGTACCAAGAACCTAGGGCAACGTTGAATGCACTAAGCCGGAGGTACGCTGTCAGCTGGGGAGTGGTAGTCGGAAAAGAGCTGACAATTTCCTTTTGTCTCTATATTATTTCAGCCCAAAGGTTCCAATGAGGAAAGGCATGCGGACATCCGCGGCAGTCATAAATAGGATGCATGACTTAGCAAGGGATAGGGAGGCCTTGGACAAACTGGACCAACGTGGGGCGTCCATAAGGCTGGAAAGATTAAAAGAGGAATGGGCGAAGCATTGTAATCGATACGATGCAATGATGGAAAGCATGGAAAGTGGAGACGAGGAGGCACATATCAGAGGATTTGTGACGTTAGAAGAGAAATTCTTTTTTGCATGCGCCGAACTCGAAGGAAGGATAGAGGCTACGAGAGTCGACATGGAAAGCGGAGACAATGGAAAGAAGGAGAGAATTGCGGTCCAGGTAAACATGCCCTTCCAGCAACACGATCTACAAAATACCTGGGGCGATTTTGATGGCAGCATCACCATGTGGCAAGGATTTCGGGATAGATTTGTGGCGGCTGTCCATGATAGAGAGGACATTAATGCTGCTTATAAGTTCTCCTATTTGAGGAAGTCACTTACCGGAAAGGCTGCCCGCACGTTGGGGGAATGGCAGCTAACAGAGGAAAGCTACGTGGAAGCCTGGGAAAGACTAAACCAGTTGTACGACAACAAATATCTTATTTGTCGAAAACACTTACGGCGTTTTTATGAACTGCAGCAGCTAGAGGAAAGAGCGACCGCCAATGACCTCCAGAAGATGTCGAACATCACGCACGAGGTGGTGCGTCAATTAAGAGCGCAGGG
This sequence comes from Cheilosia soror, assembly GCA_949372485.1. NCBI lineage: Eukaryota > Metazoa > Arthropoda > Insecta > Diptera > Syrphidae > Cheilosia > Cheilosia soror. The sequence goes on along the minus strand of OX443562.1, from coordinate 16,615,270 downwards.
ACTTCCGGTGGACCACTGGGATTTTGTTTTCGTCCACGGTCTACACGAGCGTCTGGATAGGGAAACGGCTAAGCAATGGGAGCTTCAGCGAGTGGACGAATTTCCCAATCTATCAGACATGCTGACCTTCGTTGACAAGCAAGCAGCAGCAATCCAGAGCTTGCAAACAGCTGGCCATGGTTCGAGGCAAAGAGCGTCAAACAGCAATTGGAAAGAGCAGCAAGAAGATCGGAAAGACCAGGAAAGGACAGCAAGTGCAAAGAGGGGAAAGACAAATCAGATTTCGTCAAAGAAGAGATTCCCATGCGATCTGTGTGCAGGGGACCACATGGTATATGCATGTCCGGACTTCCTGGCGTTGAGTCTCCGAGCAAGAGAAGAATTTGTCAGCAGAAGGAGGCTCTGCCCCAACTGTCTCAAGAGGGGACACAACAGCAGCAATTGCTACCAGGGGAAATGCATTCGCTGCCCGGGGTCGCCAGCGCATAATAGTGTACTATGCCCGATGAAGGAACTCGGCAAACCGTCAAACATCTTGAGCAGTAGCATCACCAGGGTAAAGAAGGAATGACAACCAAGGAAACGGAAAGCAGAAGGCGAGGGCAGGAAAGATAGAAAGAGAAGGAAACTGGAAAGTTGTAATCGAAAGACGGAAATAAATAATGAATTTTACTTTTTGTCTAATTTTTATTTGGAAGGGGTAAAGAATTCTCTATATCCTACAATTATGGTAAAATTATCATGGGAAGGCATATTCTTCGGTCCTATTAGAGTCATTTTAGATACAGGCGCACAGTTGAATATAATTTCAAATTCTCTTTTCCGCCAGACGAGTTGGGAAAGCACACCTATAGCCAGAAGGCTTGTAGGTATAGACGGTAATCCATTCCAGGTTCGGCAAGAAATCTCGCTTAAGGTACATCCGTGGTTTGAGTCAGACTATTATATAGAGGATAGATTTTGGATATTACCGAAGGAAAGTCAGTGGCAACCAATCACTCCAACAGTAAGGCTAGAGGCTCCATTGGAAAGGGACAGCCATATAAGATTGGCAGATCCAGAATACTTCACTCCGGGTCAAGTACATGTTTTATTAGGAGTGCAATTATTTGCAAGGATAGTTGAATCGGTTGTTCCACAATCTGGAAATGGGATGCTGATGATGGATACCAAATTCGGCATGATAAAATTAGGTATAGCTAATGAGAATATTAATCAGACATTTTCGGCTATAGAATATTCGGAAAGCGAGCAATTAGATAGACTTTTAACCAGGTTATGGGAAATGGATGAGATTGGAAAGAGCGCGGAAAGAACACCAGAGGAGGAGATGGTTGAGAAACATTTTATAACCACACATAGAAGAGACGAGCAGGGTAGATTTGTGGTTTTCATACCACTCAGAGACAGCGTGCGAGACATTGGAGAATCAAGAGGGATAGCCCTACGTAGATTCTTGTTCTTGGAAAGAAAATTAGAAAAGGATAAGGAATTGAAGGCAAAGTATGTAAGAAAGATGCGAGATGAGATTCAGATTGGACACATTAAACTGGTAAAGAGAAAACCGAAAGAAAGAGAGCCTGTATATTATATTCCACACCATTGTGTGCTCGAAAAGTTTAGGATAGTGTTCGATGCGAGTTGTCAAACAGTGAAAGGCACGTCACTAAATGATGTACAATTACTTGGAGAGAAGCTTCAGCGTGATTTGCATGAAATTGTCATGAGATTTCGAAGACACAAGGTAGCATTTTGCGCCGATATCACTGGAATGTTTAATCAAGTCAGAATAGCAGAAGAACATTGGGATCTTCAAAGAATTTTTTGGAGGGAAAGTAGTAGCGACCCATTGAGGGAATATTGGTTGACCGTAGTTACGTTCGGTTCAACTTCTTCTCCTTACCTAGCAGTACGCTGCATGAATCAGGCCGCTGTGGAGGCGATGGAAAATTTCCCAGAAGCCGCGAAAATCATACTTAACGATTTTTATATCGATGATTGCGCTTCAGGGGCCAGTACAGTGGAAAAGGCTGTTGAATTGGCGAAAGATGTCCATAAAGTTCTGAAAGGAGCAGGTTTTGACCTGTGCAAATGGAAATCCAACAGCGAAGAGTTTGTCTCGGAGATGCATTCGCTCGGTGAGAGCTCAATGGTGTTTTCGGGCGGAGATAGGGCATCAGATAAGACATCAGTTCTGGGTCTTAAATGGCTAATTGAGCAGGATCAGTTCACTTTCATTGTGAAAACACCAGAGCTCAATGGAAAGATAACGAAAAGAAGGATTGTGAGTTGTGTAGCACAGCTGTATGATCCGAATGGATATATTTCTCCAGTTATTATAATTGGTAAGACTTTAATTCAAAATCTTTGGCAACTGAACTGTGGATGGGATGAGGCAGTGCCAATTGAGATGGAAAGGAAATGGAAAGTATTTTGGAAAGATATTGTACAGTTGGAAAGATTTAGAATTGATAGATGGATAGGGACGGAGGAAGAGGCTACTGTGCAGATTCATGGGTTTTCTGATGCGTCGACATCAGCCTATGGCGCAGTCATTTACGTCAGGACAGAGTACGCCAGCGGAAAGATTACAAGTAGACTTCTGGTCTCGAAGTCGCGAGTAGCCCCGGTGAAGGTGGTGACAGTCCCAAGGTTGGAATTGGCCGCAGCTGAACTTTTGTCACGTCTGTTAGTAGAGGTCAGGCAATCAATGGAGTGGGGAGATGTGGAATACGCACTTTGGACAGACTCAGCGGTGACGATGCATTGGATGACGAAGTTACCATGCAGATTAAAGACTTATGTTGCGAATCGTGTTGCATCAATTCAATCCAATACTGAGGTGAAACGCTGGCACCATGTGAAGACGAAAGATAACCCTGCGGACTTGGTGAGTCGAGGGGTCAGTCCATCTGAGCTAATTGGAAACAAGTTATGGCTCCATGGACCGGAATGGCTTGTGAGAGAGGAAAGGTATTGGCCGAAGGAAGAGGTTATTATTAAGTGTGAGGAAGCAGATAAAGAAATAAAAATCTTTACCCTTGCAAGTTGTAAGCCAGAATTGCTAATATACGTAGAAAGTATTGGGAAGGCGATACCATTGGTACATCGCACGAATAGTTTGGAAAGAATAGTCGGTATCATGGGATATGTTTTTCGCTTTGTGGAAGCGGTAAAACGGAAAGTTCATAAAGGAAGGAAAGTCGGTCGTAGACATATGGATAGAAGATTACCAACAACAAAAGAGGAAAGAGCTAGTTCGATGAGATATTTAATTCATGAAGCACAAATGGAAAGTTATAGTTATGAGATTTCATGTCTTTCTAAGGGGAAGGCAACCCTAGAAAGAAGCAAGATTGAATCGCTCAAGCCAATTTTGGATGGAAAGAAACTGCTTCGAGTAGGTGGTAGACTGGAAAGGGCGGAGCTTAATTATGAAATGAAGCATCCTGTGATTCTGCCAGGCAGCTCGCGTTTAGCCTGGTTAGTAGTGGATAGTGCTCATAAGGCAACGAAACACGGGGGAGTTCAGGTCATGATGCAATATATCAGGCAGTTGTATTGGATACCGAGACTACGCAGTGTACTACGTAACTACATTCATAAATGCGTTAAGTGTGCCCGCTACACGGCACGGGTGGAAGATCAGTTAATGTCGGATCTACCAGTGGACAGAACAAAGGTGGGAAAGCCTTTTTCATGCTCTGGGGTGGACTATGCTGGACCCTTCGAGCTTAAAGTGATCGATAGAGCCGGAAAGCAACTTACAAAGAGGAAATGTTGGGTTGTGGTTTTCGTTTGTTTAAAAACAAGAGCAACCCATTTAGATATAGTTACGGATTTGACATCTGATGCGTTTATTGCTTGCTACGAACGTTTTATAGCGAGGAGAGGTAGGTGTGACCGTATGTATAGCGACAACGGTACTGCATTTGTAGGGGCGGACAGGGAACTTAGGAAAGCTTTTGAAAGGTGGACAGATAATGACGCCTTGCATCATTTTAGTCGGAAAGGGACAGATTGGATCTTCATAACGCCGGCTGCGCCTCACCAGGGTGGTATCTGGGAGGCGGCGGTGAAATCAATGAAGTTTCATTTGAAGAGGATAGTAGGACAGAGAGTGCTGCCATACGAACAGTTTTTAACACTGCTGGCACAAATCGAGGCGATATTAAATTCAAGGCCAATTCATCCGCTGAGTGATGATCCGTGCGATATGCAAGCGCTTACACCAGGTCATTTCCTGATTGGAGAACCATTGGTGGGTGCCTTACCTTTCGGTCCAGAGGATCGACCAACTACGGTTGGAACTAGATTATGGAAAGAACGAAAAGCTATGATTAACCATTTTTGGGAAAGATGGAAAGAAGAGTATTTGACCACTCTACAGGAAAGAAAGAAGTGGAGGAAAGAAAAGGAAAGTGTAAAGGTTGGACAGTTAATTATTATCAAAAGCGAAAAGTTCCCACCAGCCCAGTGGGCGTTGGGAAGAATTACAAAGTTGATACCGAGCAAAGATGGGATCATCCGATCAGTTGTCATCCAGACAGCAACGAACGAGCTGATTCGACCAGTGCAGAAGATATGCATCATTCCGGTGGAACCAGAGCGACTAGACGAGAGACAGGAGAGAGCCGATTAATATGATTGTGTAATTCTGTCATATGTAAAACTGTTAGTTTTAGCTGGCACTGTATCATATCGTATAAGATATGAGTTTTTATTCTGGTAACTTCTTGTATTATCATGTAGTATTTCTAGTTGGCAATGCTATTTTATTTACACTCTGTTATATTATACTTGTTATCGCAGTCGTAGTTAGAAAGAGACAACTACTGTACTGGAAGCAAGAGGCATTGCTGTTAGTTTTTAGTCTTTGTTCAGATCGAAAGATACAGTCCACTAGGAAAGACCTAGTAAAAAGTGTTAAAATGTAAAGGTAAAGTAAGGAAAGTAATTTGGAAATAAATGTTGGGTTTTTATGCGGAGAGCTTTTCCCAACAGAAACAAATGTTTCTTGTTTTGTGTTTTTATTTTAAATAAGTCGAAAGTGAGTAAAGTGGTTCGAGAGTTGGAGGGCTCCCGAACAGTATCATTTGTGACATTTAAATCCTCGCAATATCTGCGCACGTTTCCGTATACATATTTGTTAAAGCTAATCGCCTAGCGTGCTTCCTAAGAAGCCAGTGGACAGAGAATATATCATCGACATTCGTATCGTAACTTTGATCGACTTAGGTTTAATAATTCTGATTTGATGATGTAGGCCTCTATCACCTTTAGTGCAGCCATATCAATGTAGACCGCGATATAGGTATTGGTCACATTTCATGTAGATCCGCAGCCTTGAGCACGGCCAGAAAGGTTGCCTGGAACACACTGCATATGTTCGGAAATGGAAGTCTTAATGACACGCGTAAGTCTATAACACTATGTACAACTATCTCTTGTTCCATTCTTAGTTTTGCAACCATCCGTATAAATCGAAATTTAATTTTCATTTAAAACTTCAAATGACTGGAAAAAGTCCTCCCTATCTCTGTATAGTACTTCGTACGGTGTGTCAAAGTTAAGTGCACCCAAACTTTCATTAGTTTTATCATGGACTAGCTGGACCCGTGCTCGCCTTGCCCGCTCGCACAAAATTATATTTGGTTAATTCAAAATTACACTTTGAGTGTTTCATTGAAATCTGTCCAGTAGTTTTCGCGCTTTTAGGAGAAGAAGAAAATTCATCCCTCTCCTAGACCTTGCTACTTATTTATAATACTGCATTTCCTTTCCTTTGTTTCCCTCTTTCTGTGGAATCCAAACAACTATGTACCTACCCCAAACCTACACTGTTACCATACTACATATCAGAATGAAATTCAGAAATGAAACCGGTTTGTATTATACGTCTTTTCACTTCAAAAGATACATTTTGGATAAAAACTGTTCCTAAAGACGTGGCTATAAACGACATAGCCTATAGCAGTCTCACAGTCTTAAGAAACATTTTAAAAAAAGTTTCATTGAAATCTGTTCAGTAGTTTTTGAGTTTTTAGCTGACAACGAAAATTGCTACAGTTTTATTATATGTATAGATATTGGAGAAAAATTCCTTGAGTATAGAACTATGTCCTATGCTTGTCTGGTCTTAAAAAGTCCTGCGTTAGTTAGCCGAAGTGCACTATTACCTGTTTGAAGTGTTATTTGTAGGTCTAATGGTAAAAGATACATGATACATAAAGCACCATATTGAAGGCAGTGCGGGCAGTTGTTTGTACCCTGGTCAAAATGTTCCGTAGGTATATCTTACTTTTATGATCTTGTTTCTCAGGACAATTCACATTAATGTTTCAAATTTTATAACTTTAGCTCCCAACAGTGCCGAGAAATTGTGTTTCAGTTTTAGTGTTTTTTTTTTGTATGTGATGTGACACGCCCCTTTGTCACATCTCGCCCACATTTGGTTAAAGGCTTCTAAAAAATTATATACACACCTTCATTTTAAAAAATTTGTCAAGGCTAAGGCTATCAGAAATACCAATATATGGTGTTTTAAATAACTGTTGACAAATGTTACAATTTTTTTAGTTTGCAGTGTTTATTTTTAATGAAAAGTGCCACGCCCATCGTTTAATTCTGCCCACATTTAATCGAATGCTTTAAACATTCTATAAACGTATAGTATTTACCTAATTTCAAGGCTAAAGCTCCCATAAATGTCAAGATAATAGTGTAATTGTGACATTTGGGTGTATAGCGCCATCTACCTTGATCTTTAAAACTTTTAATTTACTTCCACTTTCCACTTTAGCTTAACGCTGCTCAAGCGAAACTAAATTTTAGCTGCTCCCCAATTTTTTCCCCAAACATTTCCCCAGCTAAATTTTGACATACAGTGCGCTGTGGATATAAGTGTCACAGAAAACAGCTGTTCGTTGAAAATATAACTTCCTTCAAAAATGCATCGACGAGAAAAAGTGTTATTTTTTCGTTGCACTTTTTTTTTCCTTGACTGCTATTCCTTGTTCTGAAATTTATCACTTTCAAGAGTTTCCTCATTGAAAAACCTTATCCTTATTTACGTTTCCGCAACACAAAAACACAACAGAAAACCTCCACCATGATCTGTCAAAATTTAGCTTGAAAAAATGTGCCGAACCATTGGCCGCGTTCAATGTGCTTAGGCACCTAAATATTTAGGTGACAGTTTATCATTGAACGGAAAATTGCCTAGTACCTAAGCCAAATGTCAAATGCCTTACATGTGTTAAGAATTGAGCATTCACTTGCTGTTTTGACATCAACTGATCAACACATTGACTACCTACTAAAGATAAATATAACATTATTGAAGTGCAAAATGAATGATTCTATTGATTCTTTTCTAAAGGCAGCTTTACAAATTGTCGGGTAAAAACCCCATCTAAAAGACACATTTTATTTAATTATTATCACACTTGTGTACGTGTTTATTTTATTATTCGTAGTCAATTTGCCGTAAGTTTCCTGGGTATCATCGATGTCATACAAAACACCGCCAATTGCAACTTGAAATTTCATTTTTGTTTTTATTTTTCCAACTATAACAATAAAACCACATACAAATCTCAGCAAAGTTCAACAATGGAGTGAAAAATTCTTCGATTTCAGTCAGCTGTTTATGACATTTCTCAAACCCACTAAGAACTCAGGCAGAAATTCTTGCCTAACTTTCCAGTCACCACAGCTGACCGACCTCACGAAATTTGCCTAGATTTGCAGTCAAATCGACCAATCAGAGGCTGTTGACTAGCTAGGCAAAAGCGTATTGAACGCGGCCATTAATGGGCGTGCTAAATTGTGACAGATACGTGCAATTCAGTCTGAAACGAAAATTTTATTTTTTAGCTGAAGCAGCGTACCGCTCGGCTAAATGGATTCGCTTAAATTTAGTTCAGCTAATTTTTGGAGAGAATTTCATTTGGGAGCTAAAATTTAGCTGGAGTAGCGTACAAAGCTAAAAAAATATATAAGTTTCAGCTATTGTTATATGTAGTTTTCGAGATTTGCAGGCACAAACATCGGTACACAAGCTGGCAGAACTTGTCGAAATCTTAGGGTGTACTTGATCGATTTCTGGTTCGATTTTTACTTGCTCCTAAAGGGACAAGAGACAAGTATTGGAGCAAGGTATGTTCGACCCAGTCGTGCACATTTGTTTTTATACATAAGTTTGGGGCTGTTTTTGAGCCGGCTATTGTGGCGATTATTTAGACAATTTTACGGCCAGTTCTTCTGGGTTTTAAGGCTAAAATGTTGGTCCTTAAGCCGATCTTTGCTTTAATTTTATGTAATTAATTATTCAACTTTTCTTGAAACCCTTTTTGTGTCAATTTTGACTGTATTTCACAGATATATTTGGGACAATTCTTTCAAGTATATAATTGATACTGTCATTTTAATTTAATTGCGATTTTTGTTATGAATTTTAAGATACAATGGTTGCGACTTTTGTACCAAGTTTGATTAAATCTTATAATTAGTGCGATAATTTTTAGACTTTTCTTTAAAAAAATGTAATTGGTTTTTTTCAGAATGAGGCGGTTTCCTAACCAAGTTTTGAGCTTTTGAAGCAATTTTCGAGAGACTTTTGACGTTTTTGATTTACAAGAGTAAAATTTTTAGAACGGTCTGAGCATTTTTTTCCAGTAGCTTTTAAAGTTTTAGGTCGACTTCCCACGCGAAGTGATTTATTGATTCGACATTAGAATCAGAATCAGCTTTTTTTAGTTGGGAGTTTTAGACTGATTTTTGAGCCAGGTTTTGATGCTATTTTTGTGATATCTAAGGTCAACCTTTCTTGAAACTTAAGGTTACTTACTTCACTTTACTTTTGATGGCGCTACAGTCCTGGCGGACCTGGACCTCAATCAACTTAAGGTTAATCCTTTATAATTTTTGATTGTCTGTTGAAATTTTCATTTGTAAACATTTTTTGTGACGAATTTTGGAATCATTTTTAATGCGGCTAAAAGCACAATTGGAACAACATAAATAAATAGGTGGCGGAACAGGCGGGTGACACCCTAGGCTTAGCTTCTCGCAACCATTCGTTTGTGTGAGTTTTTATATTTTTTTTGGGACGAATGGAAGGGACCTACAATTTTATGCCGAGTCCGAACGGCTTAATTAAGAAGCTTTTTCAGGACAGTCATACTCGCGGATGTTTGTCAGACATTCGCGAGAGGTGGCGCAGTAGAAAAAAAAACAATTAAAACAACGAGCTGAAATAAGATAGACTCTGTACTGATAATGCATTGGTTAGTTGTGGGTTGTTTTTCGTAATCTGCCTTAAATGTCAAAGGCGCTTTGTTTTCGCAGGTGGTAGAGATTTCAGTATCTCGTAATTCCTGAAGATAAATGAAATGTAAACAATTAAGAGCAACTATATGTCCACTTTGTAGCATTCGATGGTATCCGCTGGTACCTTAAGCTAGAAGACCCACATGAATCCTAAGTCTGTCAATACCCGCGGGAATCCAGTATGGTTACTGCGTAAAAGTGGCAGTTGCAAACGACTAATTCAAAATGTCGGTCTCTGTTAAATTATAGTTCGTCCACTCTTACTCAGTTACCATAAGCCACTCGAAATGCCAAAACCTATGTTCGAATGTCTTCCACCCTCACTCTACACGACCACCTCGGCACGACTTCATTCAACGATACCTCCAACTAAAACCAAATCATCTCCATCTAGTATTTGTACAACATAAAGAACACAAAACTATCCATGTTCAGATTTCAAATATCCTTATAAACTTTTGTGCAAACTAAATTTATGGCGGGGCAAACAAACACAAGAAACTCCGCATTTCGTACAATAGGGAAAACTTTTCCTTCAAATGCAAACACTCTCAACATTACAAAACGGCAGCGCGGCGGATCTTTAACGTTTCAGTTTCACCCTCAAACTCAGACAGGAAGGAGTATGTGTCTTTTCGCGACCACATATGCGGCGCAGTGGTATAAGGATTTCCGGTGTAAAATTTACGATGAGCTCATCAAAAATGTGCGCGCCAAAAATTTGTTAATTAATTAGTGGCGGCGCGCATTGGTATCGCATACATGTGAAATTGCCTAAATTGAAATTTATAAATTATGCACATTAAATATTTGAGAAAGAACAACGACGTCATTGTTGACTCTGTATATGCTAAGGATGTGAATTTTTCATCAACAACTTCTTGTGAATATCTATATACAAATGTAATTTGAAAGACTCACCGAACAGAGTCCTTAGCCCAATAAACGCCAGCCCCGGCAGACACATAAATCAAACAATAAGCACTCCTGAGGAGTTTTGTGTTCCGAAATGGCTTATTGAATATGAGGATACAAGTTAGAGGTACGCGTATTATGCCTTCCAAGGACCATCGCACTGCAGCAAAAGAAATAATAACGATGGCTTCTTGTAATAGCGGTTATTTGCATAAAAGCCACGTTAAAGTTCATCGAAGAACTATAGAGTAGAGAGTGTGTCCTGTTTTTCTGTGCCTCCTGATGATCCCCATATAGAATGCCTATGCGTGTATATCGAAAGGATATCTTTTTAAAGAGGAGAAAAAGATTTTAATTTATAATATCATTAAAATTTGGTATGAGCCAGCACACTTGATGTGAAAAGGACCACAAATGACATTAATTACAGCATAAGGCACATTTGCCTACCATATGAACGCTGGTGGATAAAAACTTTTAATCACTGACAGAAATTATTTCATACAGAGTCGTCCTGGCGAGGAGCTCTACACTTAACACACAGATACGTTTCATCTGCGGATATGTGGTGGATTCACTCGTGGGTATAGGAGGCTAATCTCGCAAAGGAATGCTTGTTTTTGGGTGACAACACGTTCATTGAGCGGTGATTTAGGAGTTTCATTTACTCGGGTCGGGTCACCAGCCAGCATGCCAAAGAGTCCTTCTTTCAAATCCGCTTAAACGTTATGGAAACAACTTGAGTCTCGATGGTCGAGGTATGGTTGTGCTGATAATTAAAATGTTTTCAAGTGAAAAATATGACAGGATGGATGATATTTTATACAAAATTATTTTGGGCAGCTTCCAGGATGGACTATCTGGACTTGGTAACAGCACTCAGATTAGGCTGGTGATTTATTTTTCCTAGAAATTTATATAGTAAAATGGTTTTAGTTGGCTTTGCTGTCTAATAAAATTTCAAATGTCATAAAATCCTATTCGATAGAATTTCGATTGGATTTTCAACAAAATTTTGCTCAAATTATGGAAAAGGAATGAATCGGAAAGCGGACTTAGGTCGGAAGAACACAGTACTCGGGATCGAGGAAGGACATCTGACCATCTGACCATGTCGGACAATCACATTTGTTTGCATTGGTGAGTGATTTACTAAATTTTTTACGAATGATACTTTTTTTAAGACACTAAGGCCATATCGCCATATTATATTCTAAACAATTTTTTAATAACCAAACTATTTGGGGAATAAAACCAAAAAGAGTAAAAGAAAAAAGTTCGATTTAGTTAATGGTTTATTCATAAATAATCTAAAGCAATTGCTCTGCATGATTATTAGCACTTAAGTTGTCTCCATTGACAACGATGGGACAATCAGCACCACTAAGGAAGTCGATCTCCATCAAAAGTCTAAATAGATAGCTTAGATTAGACAGAACTATGTTACTCGGCCTCAATGCTACTTAAGGCAACTGTATTCTGCTTCTTACGTTACCGTGAAAAAACGCCTCCAACCTAGAAGAAAGCGTTGCCGCCGAAAATAAAAAAAGTGTGCCACTTTTTTCAGAAGAGCGTGCCCTTAGCGTGTACAAAGAAAACGTTTTTTTTTCGCATTCACACAGTCAACGCCAAACCGAAACAAAAAACGAAGAAGCATTTAAGGACCATAGGTATACATGAGAGTGACCACTTCCTACGAACAAACGAATATTCGCAAGTGCTGACAGCCCGTTCACATGAACACTTCTCTAGGTCGTTGCAGTTCGCGAATTTCAGCCATTAGTTTCTACCCGGAATGTCTAATTTGAGGTTAATTTCGTTCGCTAGTTTATGGAACGCGAACTAAATGATGTGGTTTGCGAATAAACTTCGACAATTCGCGCCAAAGGTGTTTTCGTTCGCGTCAAAAAGTTTGGAATTCGAAAATTCTTTATTTAAACTGTTTATAAACTTATTTTCTTAATACATTTTAATGGGATAATTAATCATTAAACTTGCGAATATTCGTTCGATCGTATGTAGGTAGTTGGTCGCTCTCATGTGAATGGTCCTTCATTTCAGGTGCCTGTTAATTCGCGGTTTTCTTTTCGCAAACTATTATCTCGCGACGGTTTAAATATTTTTCAACTATTTCGCAGAAGTCATGTGGCAAACTGTCATTTCGTCTTGCATTCATCTAGCTGTAAGATTGAATCGCATTTTTCTATAGCATTTATATGTTTTGCTCTTCTTTCAACTAGCTTTCGGTGTTTTTGCTTTTGCTTAATAAAACGTTATTTCGCGCCATGATATTTAGCCGCTTGTTTATATCGGCATGCATTTTTTTGTCACTTTCAAGAGGAAGTTGTGTTTTATATGTAAAAAATGATCCATACTTTGCATAATACTCAAACTCGTATTTACTCCAAATACTACAGTGAATACAAGCAGAAGGGTTGTAGGGGCAGCATCCCCCAAACTTATTTCAATGTTCATGGGGTTCTTCTAAGAAAAAATTATAAAAAGTTTAAAATTAAGAATCTTAAAAGGTTGTGCGAAATGATCTATTATTGAAATGTAATGGTGTGCTTACACTTACACTGAGCTTTAAATATTTGAGTAAGGTAAGAGAAATGAAGAAAACGTGCCTTTTTGAATTTTTGCGTGCCACCGTGCCACAAATAAATTTGCGTGTCCAAAAAGCACGATCGTGCCACTTCGGCAACGCTGAGAAGAACACATAATCCAGTGTAGGATTTTCGATCCTTGTGATGCCTGTAAAAGGATTGTTTGCTGTACGGGATTTTATAATTAATTAGCGGACCCGGCAAACGTTGTTCTGACTAAAACAGTTATTTTAAATATTTCAAAGATTTATTTTGATATTTTTGTTCAATTATTTTTTAATAGAAATGAAGGCGAATAGCTTCTTCAGTGGTTCAGCGGCCATTATCGGTCTTGCATACGCACCAACGTTTTTATATAATAAAGCACCCACCCGACTTTGCCCGTGCACAGAAATTGTATTGCTTAGATCAGGAGTTCCCTAACTGTGCGTCGCGACGCCCTGGGGCGTCTTGGGGCTATCCTAGGGGCGTCGCAAGACGATACGCACAGGTCGCCTGCACACGACGTTCCATCAGCTTGAGCACGATTTGGAAAAAAAAAATGTCGGGTCGGGTTCGTTTTGTGTTGGCCATTGTGTTTTGCCGTGCACAGGAAGTATACGAATTTTGCAGACTTCAACTTGGCGAATTTTGCGTCGAGACTTGGGCGTTCAAGATTGGTATACACGTTCAAGATCCAACTGACACAGGAGCTCAAAGTTATAATGATAATGAAATGACCATAGAAAAATCATCTTTAGCCATATTGCCATATATGGGATGACGCCAACCAACACGAGGTGGCAATGTATCCATAAAAAGCTGTTTGGTGCGCATTTTAGACTGGCGGTGGCGTCATTGCTCCGTACTTTTTCATGACGTTGGTAAGGCCAATACCATCAACGACGAGTACTACAGAACAATGCTGCTAACATGTGGTTCCAGCAAAAGGTGGCTTTGTGTCACTCAGCTCCAGGGCACAAACCAGTAAGAATAGACCGTCGACTCCTCCCACATAACGGACTTTGCCTACAAGCTACCGGCGAGACCAGGATTTTTCATGTATTGGTGCTGTACAAAATCAAAGGGGCGCCATTAACGCACGCATACTTGAAAAATCCTGGTCGCATGGTATTGCATAGAAAAACATTGCCGCCATTAATTTTGACATTTACACGTATCGGGTAGGTGTACGGGAAGTCGGCGGTCTATTCTTACTGGTTTGTGTCCAGGGTATGGTTATCTGATCTCTATCAGAGGTGATGTGAATTGGCCATCAAGATCGTGCGATTTAACCTCGCTAAATTTTTCTTGTGGCGTTCCCTGAAGTCGCAGCTCATGCGAATAAACCGCAATCGACCGATGTCATTAAACCCAAAATAACCAATGCCATCGCTCAAATTAAGCCGCATTTATGCGGCAGATTGGACCACTCGGATCCGTGACAACGTGTGAAGCTGCCGCGGACAATAATGGCCAGAGTATATCCATTAATGCATATACTCTGATAATGGCATACATGGGACTCGTTAATACCTTGCACACAGCTTATTTTATTCCAATTCAATGTCGACCAATCCTCATTGAAAACCCCTTTTGCGAATCTTCAGTAAGTTCAGCTTATATTCACATATTTGTGCTTTGTTCCGATGTGTGTTTTAGAAGGGCGTCGCCAAAATATTATAAGCTGTATAGGGAGTCGCAGTATGGAAAAGTTTGGGAGCCCCTGGCTTAGATCTTAGATAACGATTTTGAAATTTTTTTTTTTGTTTGGAAGGTGCCACACCCCTTTATACAATTTTGACCAATCTTTACAGGAACGCTCCCGGGCCAATACCTAAGATTGTCTGTAAATTTAAACTCAATCGATTCAGTGGTTTTCGAAATATAAGATTTTTTATGTTTTTTTTTTGTATGGGCACTGCCACGCCCCTTTGTCCAAGTTTGACCCTACCAACTCAGTAAACTTTGTGGGCTCATGCACAACAACTTTGCTAAAGATCATCACATGATCAAATGCATAGTTTACGATTCTATAAAGGACATACAGACAGGACATATTCGACAACTCGACAGTTGGTTGATAGGAAGTGGGAACCAACTTTTCGCAGCTTTCACTATCGCATTTTACTTGGTAACTAACTTCTAAAGGTGTTGCGGCAGGACGACAATTTTTCAAACGCATTTGCTATCTCCTGAGTTTTGATGTTGGTTAGGTAATCTTTCGTTGAACATGCTAAAACGATATCATCGCAACGAAAACAGGAATGAGGTTAAATTTACCTTCGTAATGCATTTTGTATAAACACGGTTCATGTCTAGCTTCGAGTTCCATTTGCAGCCAGACTTTTAGGCTATATATAATAGCTCTGTTAAGCTTTAACACTAAATCGGGAAACCGGTCCATCCACAATAAATCCTTCATATATTCCTCGTCCTTTAAATCGCTCTTAATGTAGGCCGTGGAAACCTCCATTTGATGGATATATAAATTCAATGGAGTGAACATTTCTTCGATTTCAATCAGATGTTAATGACATTTCTGAAATTGACTAAGAACTTAGGCAGAAACTTTTGCCTAATTTTTCAGTCTTACCAGCTGACCACACACACACACGAAACTTGCCTAGATTTGCAAGCGAGTCTATCGAACAATCAGGCAAAAGCTTATTGAAGAGGGATTATATTTTAAGAGGTTTTAAAAAAGGGATTTTGATTTAACCAGACCTCCGAACTCAACACAACATACAAAATTCTACTATAGGCATGTTTTTTTTGAAACCTCGCCAGCCAGCCGTTCTTTTAGACAGTTGCCAGCACAATTGCCAGCCGAATGAATTTAGGTAATACGCCTAAAAGCATACCAGCATTTCGTATAAAAATATGCATTTGGTAGAAATATTTGATAAATTCTGACATTTTCCTCTGGAATGTTGTGTGCATGAGATAAGAACGCAATCACGATTTAAGCAAATTGTACGGAAATTCTAA
This sequence comes from Cheilosia soror, assembly GCA_949372485.1. Lineage (NCBI taxonomy): Eukaryota > Metazoa > Arthropoda > Insecta > Diptera > Syrphidae > Cheilosia > Cheilosia soror. The sequence goes on along the minus strand of OX443562.1, from coordinate 16,599,446 downwards.
GCCACTTGTTGCTTTCAGCGCCACCTGTTTGTTCATTGTGAATTGAATTAAGCCAGCTGCCAGCCAGCAGCTCTCCGGCTGGGGATAAAATCAAGATTTGTTGCCAGCAGTTGCCAGCAGGCAGCAGGTTGTTGTTTAAATTAGCATGTGAAATGTGCCTCAACTGCCAACTACTGCCAACTACTGGCTGGCGAGGTTTCATAAAAACACAACTTATATTGCAGAAGCAGGCAGTGTAATCGCCTACACTGGAAGGAGACATTTTTTTCATATTTGTTTTACTGCTTTTGACGACAAAAATTTAACATCGCAAAAACTTACTTACTTACTTACTTTACCTTGGATGGCGCTTACAGTCCGGGGTGGACCACGCCCTCAACCAACAAGCCCCTCCAGCCAGCTCGGTCCATAGTTAGCTGCCTCCAGTTACACACACCAAGTTGGTTGAGGTCGCCCTCCAACCTAAAGTTGGGTCTTCAGCTTTTTGACCAGATCAACGTCGCTGTATAGCTCGCCTAAAGTTGGGTCTTCAGTTTTTGACCAGGTCAACGTCGCTGTATAGCCCGCATGTTAAATCAATACAAACTGAACCGAATATCGTCCGAAGAATCTTTCTCTCAAAACATTCCAGGAGGTTTTCATCCGATTTCGATCGAGTCCGCATGCTTCCGCAACATACAGCAGGACCAGGATGATTAGGGTCTTATATAATATCTCCTTGGTTCTATGAGAGAGGGCTTTACTTTTTAGATGCCTTCTTAGCCCAAAGAAACAGCGATTGTCATGAGTGATTCTTCGTTTGATCTCTGCGCTAATGTCATTTTGTGCGGTGACGGACTGGGCAAAATCCTCAACTTGTTGTTCCTTCCCGCGGGCGCCCGTCTGAAAATGGCCAATCAGCTTGTCTGGTTGGTGTCAGCCAAGGATTTATGCTTACGCTTTAATCGTATGTCGTGATCCATTAGTTTGAGGTGGGAGAAAACCCTAAAATCGTACCTGATACCAGAGGTGGAGAGAGCGTATAGCAAACCGTGCTTCTGGTTGCAATCGGCCGGAGGTAAAACCGGCTACTAACGAGCTCCCTCAGACGCCTTGGCGCGGGTCTGTTGTATTTAGCCTTACCCAGGTATAGCGGCGCTGCCTGGGCTGACCTTGATATTTCCGGCTCTACTCGTGGGGACAAATTTAAAGTAACAAAAAATGGACAAAACAAAAAAAACAAATTTAAAAAAACAAAAAGCAATTCACGCTAAGGGGGAGTCGGAGCTGAGTGAAGGAGAGTTATCTTCTTCGTCAACCGTCTCCCTCCTGGCGTTAGAACTGGAGGAAGGGAGGTTGTTGGCTAGCGATAGTGGGGAGTCTGACGACACTCTCACTAACGCTAGCCTTCTCACTTGTGAGCAGGCTGGGACTCTCACAGGTGATTCAAAGGGTAACGCGGTAGAGGAAAAAGTTGAGACAGCTGGAACATCCGCTGTCAGTGAGGCTTTATCCAAAATCGCAAGTCAGGAAAAGAAATTGGCTGAGGAAAAGGCTGAGGTAGCTGGAACTTCCGCTACCAATGAAGCTAGATCCGGCGTCAAGGTTAGTCAGGGTAACGCTCAAGAGGGGGGAAAAGCGGGAACAGCTGGCTCGTCCGCTGTGACCGGTGCTCCCTCCGACTTGAACAGCAAGGGTGCGAAACACAATCAGCACCAGAAGGCAAAGGCTGCAATACGCGGCGCAAGGCGCAAGGTGGCCAAATATGAGGGTTGCGATCCCAGCACTCTCAGCAAATGGGAAAAATCTTCTTTTGAAAGAGCAAAGGCTACTCTGGCCGCTCCACCGCTCAGTCAAAAGAAGATAAAAAAGAGGGCTACTGTGCAGACGAGGGAGGAAGCCGGACCGGCGCCCTCTACGTCTTACGCAGCTATTGTAAAGGAGAAGAGCTCTGCTGAGACGGGTTTCAGCAGCAAGAGAGGCAGGTCGGACGACGTCGCGGAGCCCAATGACGCGAAGAAGATGAAGGCTGGGACTTCATCGGCAATTCGTCGAGGGCAAAGCGACCCAAAAGATGAGCTTCTCGTTGCTGTAGTAAACGAGCGGGAACCTTGCGGTCGCCTGACAATCGACCAGTGGAAATACGTCGAAGAAAAGTTCCAAGACGCCCTGTGGAAAGAGTTGTCCGACACAGGAAACGCGGAACTTCTATTTGACGGTGCTGGTTGGGAAGGAGGGCGCAAGGTTGTTGCTTGTGGAAACACCTCTTCGGTAGAGTTCTTAAGAGGGTTCATCCTGGAGAGCAGCGACTCATGGGAAGGCATAAAACTCAAGTGCATGACGGTGGCGGAGTTGGCGCAGTACACTCCGCCGACGGCATGGGTTTGGGTTCCGTGCCCTTACACTTACCCAGAGAAGCTCCTAGGGCTTCTCCATGTGCAAAATCGGGAACTTAAAGCCGACACATGGAGAGTCCTAAAGACGGGACCACGGCGGCAATACGGCCAGCACTTCCTACTGTCCTTAAATAAGGAAAGTCTTCCATACCTGGAGAAATCCAACGGTATGGTTAGATACAGTATGGGAAGGATTATGGTCAAAACGACTAAGGGAAAGGACGAGGAGGAGCCGCCTGTCAAAGATGATGGAAGCGCTGCAGATAAACCTGCATCATAGTAGGGCAGCGACGGCCTGTTTGTTGGAGTATATCATCAAGCAGGACGTCGCAGCAATACTGATACAAGAGCCTTGGATCAATAAGAACAACGTGATCCAAGGCCTCAAGAACAGGAATTATACGTTGTTCTATAAGGGAAAAGGTAAAATCAGGACTTGTATCTTAATTAAAAACCATATAAGGGCTTTTCTTTTGAATAATTACAGTTCAGGAGACTTGACTGCAGTAATCTGCGAAAGGGAAGACGGTAAACCGCTATGTCTTACATCAGCCTACCTCCCATATGACTCTGAGGTAGTGATCCCGGAGAATTTGAAGAAGCTGGCTGGTCAGACAAACTGGATGCACGTAATGGGCTGTGATGCGAATGCCCATCACTCTCAATGGGGCAGCAGCGACATAAATGCAAGAGGTGAGTGTCTTTATGATTTTATTATATCGTCCAACCTCATACTATGTAATAGAGGGAATTCACCTACTTTTGTAGTTAGAAATAGGGAGGAGGTACTAGATATTACCCTTGTCTCCAACACAGATAAGTTGGCAGTTGGGAATTGGAGGGTTGTGGAAGAAGCGTCCATGTCAGATCATCGATGGATACGCTTCAAAATCAGCTTCCATAGTAGGGCATGTAGTTTTCACAGGAATCCTAAAAAAGCAGATTGGGCTAAATATGCGGTAGTGGTAAATCAGCATCTTGACACCCAGCTCGGTCCTGGCAATACTGCCAAGGACTTGGATAGGGCGGTTGAGCTGATAAACAATACACTGACAACGGCTTTTGAAAAGGTGTGCCCGGAAAACAAGACACCAAAAAGGGTACAGCCGAAATGGTGGAATAGGGAGATAGGGCTGAAACAAAAAGAAGTAAGGAAACTCTACAATAGGGCAAAGTTGGTCAGGGATGATACCACATGGAATGAGTATGCCGAAAGCAAAAGGCAATTCAAATACTTAATCAGGAAATCCAAACGAGTTTCGTGGAAACTTTTCTGCGAATCAATCTCGGATACAGATAAGGCTTCGAGACTACGCAAAATACTCTCAAAAGAGGCAAGTGTGCCTAGCTACCTCAAAAAGAAAGACGGTAACTGGGCCGAAAGCAGTCAGGAGGTTCTGGTAACCCTGGTGGAATCTCATTTTCCCGGGGCTACTATCCCAGAGGATTCTGAGCTGCAAGGTCGTACGGATATCAACTGTGACCCTCTTACGAGGGGGGAGATAGTTGATCTCATAAACAGGAAAAAAGTGCGGTGGGCTCTACAGTCCTTCAAACCGTATAAATCCTCTGGCCCAGATGGGATTTTGCCGATCATGCTGCAAAAAGCACCTGAGAGGGCGATACAAAAAATTACGGAGATTCTAAGACAAAGTCTTAAATTAGGGTACATACCAGTAGCATGGCGGGAAGTGAAGGTGGTTTTCATTCCCAAAGCTGGCAGGCAGGGACATACAGCAGCCAAGGATTTCAGACCAATCAGTCTGTCATCTTTTATGCTAAAAACCCTAGAGCGGCTATTAGAAGTTCATATCAGGAGCAAATGTATTAAAGGATTCTTAAGCGAATCGCAACATGCATACATGAAGGGAAAGTCAGTAGAAACAGCTCTGCATAATGTAGTAGGGAAGATAGAAAGAAGCTTGCACTTGGGTGAGTTTGCTCTTGCAGCTTTTCTGGACATTGAGGGTGCTTTTAATAACGTAGAGGGCAAGGCTATAAAGCGTGCCATGTCAAATATGAACATTGAGCACAGCATAGTTTTTTGGGTCTGCAACATGCTTGCGAGTAGGAAAATAAACTGCTCCCTGGGACAAAGTTCCATTAGAATGTCGGTGACCAGGGGAACACCACAGGGGGGAGTCCTTTCACCTCTCCTTTGGGTGCTTGTTATGGATGACATTTTAAAGAAACTGAGCTCCGGGGGAATAAGTGCCACAGCATATGCTGATGACCTAGTTATTATCATTCAGGGAAAGTTTTTAAACACTCTAAGTGAGATTATGGACAGTGCCTTAAGAAAAGTCAATTTATGGGCAAAGGGCTGTGGACTTAACGTCAACCCCTCCAAAACGGAACTGGTACTCTTCACCAGAAAGCACAAGATACCACACTTTAACCTCCCTAAACTGGAAGGAGTAGAATTGCCTCTGTCTGACAAGGCAAAGTATCTTGGGGTTATTCTGGACAGGAAACTGAACTGGAATGCAAATGTAGAGGAAAGAATTAGAAGGGCGTATAACGCTCTTTTCATTTGTAAGAAAATAGTAGGCAGGACTTGGGGCCTAAAACCAGCTATGGTGCACTGGCTATATACAGTAGTGGTTAGACCCATACTTACATATGGCGCACTAGTATGGTGGACGGCGACAAAGAAGAAAACAACAATCGGCAAACTAGCGTCGGTGCAGAGGGCGTCCAGCGTAGCAATAACGGGTGCACTTCGCAGCACCCCTACGGCAGCGCTGGACACCTTTCTACACCTTACGCCACTTGAGTTGCACATAAAGCAACTTGCGGGGAATAGTGCGCTACGGCTCACAACCTTGGGCTACTTTAGAGAGGGCAGTTTTGGACACTGTACAATACTAGCGGAGTTACTCCCGGGTGTACAGGTGCAAACTGATGAAATACACCCTTTGGTCGACTTCGACACTCCGTACGAAGTGTCATACCCGGAAAGATATGAATGGCAAAGGGATAAAGTAATTAAGCACTGCGAAATAGCGGTATACACGGACGGCTCAAAAACAGCGGAAGGAACGGGTGCTGGAATCTATTGCCTAGATCCAGATCTAAAAGTGTCTATACGACTACCGGATACAAGCAGTGTCTTCCAATCAGAAGTTCTGGCTGTTCTGAAAGCGGCAGAGCTAATGCGGATGAGATCTATATCTGGAAAGGATATAGCCATCTACATCGATAGCCAGGCTGCACTCAAGGCACTGGAATCTACTAACATCAATTCTGAATTAGTCAGGACCTGTCGCACAATGCTTAAGGCATTATGCAGTCAGAACCGAGTGAGACTGTGCTGGGTACCAGGACACTGCGGTATAGCTGGAAATGAGCAAGCGGATGAGCTTGCGAGGATAGGCGGGGAATTGCAAGACGGAGGAGATGTGGATATTAAACCACCTCCTTGTATCATAAAAAGCGATATTAGGAATAAAATAAATAAGGAAGCCGACCGGAGGTGGGAGGTACTCACTGGCCACGCAGTATCTAAGGCACTTTGGCCGCAATACGACCGTAAAAGATCTAGGGAAATCCTCAAACTAGGCAGGGAACAGCTTAGGACACTGATCGGCATACTATCAGGGCACTGTCTTCTTAGAAAGCATGCTAAAAGACTAGGGCTAGCAGACTCGGACACTTGCAGATTCTGCAATGACCTGCAAGCCGTAGAGGACATAACACATATACTGTGCGAATGTGAGGCAATATGTCGCAGTAGAAGAAAATTTTTGGGCAGGTACTTCTTCCAACATTTAGGGGAGATAGACAATACCAACTTCAAGGGACTACTTAGTTTTTGCAGGGAAATTGGGGCTTTCTCAAGGGCAAGTGTTTAGGTGTTTTTCCATTGTAGGTCACTGCAATTGGTTCCCCCTAGGGATCGCGATGGGCCCTTATGGTGCCTAGTGTTGTATGAGACATCTCATACCCCTTTTTAACCTAACCTAACCTAACCTTGTGCGGTGATAGTAGAGCCCATGTAGACAAATGTCGTTTTCGATTGATCGCCCAGAACCGTGCGGAAGCAATCCGAGCGCTTCTGAAAGCGTTCGACTGGCACTCAACTGACAGTTCTTCAGCAGAAAAGAAGAGAAATTTGCTTCTGGATTTGAATTCAGAATCGCGGAGAGCTCTTCCGGACGGTTCTGGACGACCAACCGAAAACGACAAAAGTCTTTAGCTACTTCGAAGTTGTATCTGTCCATCGTGACGTTCGAGTCGTCGATGCTCAAATTACTTTCCCGTTGACAGCAAATACTCATCTTCGCCGCCTCTGTTTCAGTACCTGCAAATGCGCCACTGACAGCTCGCTTCGGTATTCCGATAGAACTGGCTTTCTTGTTTCAACTTTGATGCTCGTATTTCCATTGGTGTCTTTGTGGTTCTCTTTCTCATTTACGGAGCTTTTTGTGTCTTCGTGGTTTTTCTTTTCAGTGATGAAGATGATGCTCTGGGTTCTGGGTAGTCGCGGTGGATGTGTTGGCTGTTTCTTCTCCTTCTTCAACGGAATTGTCCTCGCTGTTTGTATTCTGATCTTTTACTTACGTGCGAGAAGTGAGACCCCAATACGCCACACCACTTAGCGTCGGTCTTTGGCTAACTTCATACTTTAAGTTCTGAAGTCCAAAGTGGTTGAGGTCCCCTTCTTTATTTGTGAGCGTGAAGCTCCTCTACTGCGTTATTCCTCAATTGGAGTTAAAGATTTGTTGGGCTCTATTATGGCAACAGTTACCCTAAGCAAGGGAGGTAGCAGGGGGGGAGGGCAGCTTTCTAACATATCCATTCATTTGCTGAGCCTCGTCTTTACAAAAACAAACAAATCGAGACACCTCCTGCAAATACTTTCCATCTATTTCATCGAACGCGCACCTATACCCTCACATCTTGCCATCGAATTCTTGAGCAAGACACTTTCTTTTTCTGTTTTAAATAAGCTCCTAATTCCGTTCGCCCGTCGTAGTAAAGAACATCAAAAGAGCACAATAAGCGCACACCTATTAGAAATCCCCTGGGGGATCTAAGTGATCCATTTATCTTGTTCCTACGAACGACACCGCACATTTACAACAATCGATTTATCTTTAAGGAATAAAACCAAAAAAAGAACACCGACAGGAAAACACATCTACATTTACTTACACAAATCCTATAACGAACGACAGAGATATCCACAACTGGCATTGCCAACTTTGAGCTGTCGAAGGAATTGTAATCGAAAACAAAAAATAAAGAAACGCAATCATCGATTGCAAACGCTATCTATATACTATACGCCCGCAGAACAAACGCTTAAAGAAACGAGAACTCACTAAAAAGTATCAAACGGACATAATTTATACCCAACCACCCTGGCGGCGGCGGGCCACCCCAATCGGTACAAACGATTATCCATCGAGATAAGGAAGTGCTATATAGAAGGAGCCATACGCATCCATCGGCTATCGATTGATTTTTGTTACCGAAACAAAACAACTTGTTTTCCATTACCATGTCCTTCCGATGGAGGGCGCAAAAAAAAACCAATCCGAACCGAAATAAAATGTCGAAAAAAAAAAAAACAAAGATGTACTTCTGTTCGGGCTAAGCCCCAACATCTAATGGACATCTTGGGGTGCGCATTGGGGTAGGTTTCAGTACAAACACCATGCCTTCAACACTTCGGCATCAGGGAAAATCTGTAATGAGGGTGATTTGGTTGGGAGATTTGTCTGCCGGTTATCCTGTGCCGTATAGTTGGATTCGTGTTAGTCCAAGAAAATCATTTGTCCATTTAGCAGTGGATTTCGAGGTTAGCCATTTATCCTCTGCGTGGGGTGGGTGGAACTACTACGATTGCTGATTGTGGATTTTCTGCTGATTGTGTGGTTTCGTACAAAATTTGCCATCACAGGATATTAGTTGTTTATTATCTTTAGGCCATCACCACAAATCACTGGAAGATGGTAATTTGCAAATTGTTTCGCATATAAAAATATGACACCATAAAGAGCAATCTGTCCGGGAAGGACATAAAAAAAAAGGCGAGAATGTTGGGAAATTCCGCAGGACACGTCAGCATTTTCTTTTTTGTCTCATTTTTTTTAAGAGGACCAGCATAATTTTTTTTTATGAATAAAAACAAAAGGACACTTTGAGTGCTGGAGGGTGAAATGATGGCATCTACAACATTACCTTGGTGCGATATCTATATATAGGGGAGGACCATTAGAGCATTAACATAATTTATGTGGTAATATGGGTGGTGACCGAACCCGGGAGGGATAAACTGATGACCACTGCCAGGCAATTTGTTCGTTTTTCTGCTCCACAATACATGTCTGGTCATCCTCGAACGAATAAGCACCTAATAAGGGAGATAATGTCATAGGGGTGGATGTTTTTTATCGCTTGAAGCTAGGTATTTTTTTTTTTTTTTGGTTGGTTGTCCCGTAGTTTTTGCTCAAGTCTGGACGGTATTATTTTCAAGTGTTACATTACTCATTGTTGGAAAGTTTTGATTTTTTTCTGCTGCCAAATATGGACAGTAGAATTTTTGACTCAAACAATCGTTGGCACCAAGTATCTACTGACAAAATTCGTTGTGGACCTTTAAGTCAACATTTCGGAAGGTAACATCGTCTATATCTACCCTTATTTGACGGTCGTCAAATCATACAAAAATGTCTGTTCAATTTGTCTACTAGCGTTCCCGCCATCTATGATTTAACCTAAAAACTAGTACCTAATATGTTCCCAGCTTAAAGTTTAATATTTCCAAATTTTAGTTTTTACTCCCTAAAATTAAATCTGTCAACTAAGTTAAGATGCAAACTTCCGTAAAATAAATTATATTGAAGAGAACAGACCCTTGTGTTTTTATTAACTACACCAAAAAGTCCTCGTTTATCTAGGAAAAAACTGGTCGGATATCGTCCTTCAGAGCCCAGTGGGAACAAGAGCAAATAACTAGGGGTGATGCTAAAATTGAACTTCTAATTAAAGGACTATTCATATGAAAGCGACCAACTACCTACGACCGAACGAATATTCGCCAGTTCTGACAGTCCATTTACAAAATAAATGAATCAATCATTGCTCTTCAACTTTTACAGTTTTATCTTTCTTTATGTAATCGAAGTGTGTTATCAATCGAGCTAAAAACACTGTAATAGTTATTAATAGCTTTGGTGCAATTACCTGCTGCCGCTATCTATGTTCCTGCCTATGAATATGTGTGAAAATGTAAAAAGATGACTGCATTGCGAAATTAAAAAACTCTTATCATAATTCATGGTCATTGTAGTGACCAAAGTAAATAATTCAACTAAGTGAAGTGCCCATTCGATGGGAATACAATAGTGTGGGGAGGGGAATTCAGTTAGAACCCGTGGCACCAGCATGTGCATTTGTGCAACTTGAAGGTCATGCACAAGAGTTTTAATTCGTTTTATCGCCTTCAAGTATAATTTTGAGTGTGGTGTGATTTCTTGTCGTATGATAACAAGTCGTACCTTATAAATTGCTGTGAGCTTCGCTTAGGGTTAGTATTTCACATTCTGTCAATCGCGCGAGAGTTGTTTTCCTTATTGTGATTGATCGAAAGCGCATACGCATAAAATTCTAAAGTGCATAAAAGTAATACACCTCGGGATATCAACTCATTAACAATAAAAAAAAAAGAACAGGGTATTTAGGAAACCATTTTGGGAAAGTTGAGTAAAAGCTAATGCAATGTTACTTTTCAGTTCAGGTTTCATATCGAAGTCACACGTACATAAAGGAAACCTCAGAATACCTTACCTATACCCATCGCTAGACCAAACCTGAAGAGAGACACATCAAATAGCCGAGTATGTAAGTTATCCTGGCAGCTAGTCAAATATTTACTGATTACTGTTGCGTTTCTAGAATTTGCACGATGCCGCCAAAGTCCAAGACCTTCGTGTGTGACCAACATGCCAGCAATATCTCAAGGAAGTTACAGACCTTCTACCGGGATCAACTGTTCTTCGACATTTGTCTGACAACCAAGACCGACAACTTAAAGTTGCACGCTCATCGTGCGATTCTCTCCGCTTCGAGTGACTACTTTCTGGCAATGCTATGTAGCACACTGAAGGAAGCTAAATCGGATGTGATTGAATTAGAAATCGATGGGGCAACCCTCAAATTGATCGTCGACTTCATGTACAGTGGTAAAATTGAGCTTCGCAGTGAAAATGTCGAACGTCTATTAACCGCAGCGGATGTCTTAAAAATGAGCACACTGAAGGCTGCCTGCTTTGATTTCGTTGGAGAAACTATCGACGTCAATAATTGCCTAAGTATTGCGTCAATGGCCAAACAAAAACAGTTCGCTAAGCTTCATAAGAAGGCTTTTGAGTTTGCGTTACAGCACTTTGAGAAGTTATGTAAAACGGAAGAGTTTCTACAGCTTACTGAGGAACAATTGAGCGAACTCATTTCGAGTGACGGTCTGTGTGTAGACTTGGAAGAAACGGTTTACGAGAGTGTAGTGGCTTGGGTGAAACACGACAGAGGACATCGGGAGAAATATTTGATCGACCTTTTGCCAAATGTGCGGTTCTCAAAATTGTCAAAAAGCCATTCGGAACGGAAAAAGGAAAATCGAACGAAACGAGAAACACTTGGTTTTGTAAGTGGAAGTTGGACCGAGAATTTGAAATTGCAGACTCTTGATCCGGAATCAAACAAATGGTCCTCCGAAGATATACCACCTCCACCAACAAAAAGGGGCAATTATAAGGCGATGGTTATAGATAAGAAATTAATCATCGCTGGGGGTTTTCTTGATGGTGTTAGCAAAAACATCGTCGAATGCCTTGACCTGCAAACAAAGAAATGGACTAACTTACCTCCAATGCGAGAAGCACGTGAACTTCCTGGAATGGCTGAATTGAATGGCGATTTGTATATTGTTGGTGGAAAGTCGGGTGAAAGACTATTACGTTCGGTGGAGAAGTATGATTTTCGCACATGCGAATGGCACGAATTGGCTCCAATGCACTCAGAACACAATCATGTGATAGTAACAGTTCTCGGCGAATTATTATACGGTGGCAGCTCCTCAATTGAATGCTTTAATCCCGATAAAAACGAATGGACTCAAATACCAGATAAAATTGAAAGATTAAATTATTTTGGCATGGCTGGAGTTGGCGGACACTTGTACGCAGTGGGCGGTTTCACAAAAGGACAACCAAGCAAAACGGTACAGCGTTATCATCCTTCCACAAATACTTGGACGGTGATAAACTCAGGCTTAGAAACCGCGTTAGGGCATTTACTATGTGTTTCTTGGAATAATCGACTGATAGCTTGCAGAGGAATCGATTTTTGCAATAGTGCCCACAATTCAGTTGTAGAGTATAATCCTGAAGAGAACGAGTGGAAGACATTGGCTCCACTTTTAGAGTATAATTTGATAAACGCGTCCTGCAGTTTATTTACATTTACAAAATAAATAAAAATGTTTCTTTTCATTGTGATTGGCTACTCCAAAGACATTTAAGAAATATGGGCAAGCTTAGAGAAAAAGGGGATTGACACTGATCAATTAATAAAAATTGATAAAAAACTGCAACCGTTATTTCTCAACCCTCATGAGAGCAAAATTATTAAATTTTGAACATTAACATGTATTTCCTGATAGGGAAAATAACATAATTTAGGCAACACACACTTTCTGGCCAAGAACAGAGCTGGTGCGTCAAAAAATTTGATGTGATCTGGGGGCAAAGCGATCTTCCTAATTTTTTAAATAATTCAATTAAATAATTATGTCAAACAAACAAATATTGCCGCTAAATTTGTAAAATCGTAAATATGCCCAAGGCGGCTCTCAGATTGAGGCAACCAGCAATATTATTTTAACCTATTCCCAGATCGAAACAACAGATTGCCTAAAATTTCTAGCTATCAGGGATATTTTTCTACAACTTCATCGAATTTTTTTGCTGAAAACAGGATCGTCCGACATATTTTCCAAAACTTTAGGCGGCTCTTAGACTGAGGCAACAAGCAATAAGCAACTATAGTTGCTATAGCAACTGCCAATAAGCAATCAGCAACATTTTTCGTTCGAACGATATTGAGTTGCTTTGATGTGAGACGTGAGACCTCTAATCCAATTCAAAGTAAAATAATTGTGAGCGATAATATTGCGGGTTTCCTATTGCCAGTTGTTGCTTATTGATTGTTGCCTCAATGTGAGAGCCGTCGAAAAAAAACTTAACTCGGTCAAAATAGGGTCAAACAGTGTAATGGACATTATCTTAAATGCTCTAATGACCAAAATGACACACATGACCATGCCAATTTGTTATCCAATCTTAAATCCAACAAGTCTGCTGGGATTGATGGACTACTGGCCGAGTTATTCGAGGGAGCTGGAGAAGATATGGTATAGAAAACATAGGTAGAGGTATACCAACTCATTTTTAAAATTTGGCCCGAAAGGGATCCTCTGAATCGGGCGAGGTATTCGTTTATTAGCCTGCTCAACATCGCGAACCTACAATAAGACCTTGACATACCTACAATGTGAACGCCTGAAACCCTTCGTCAAGATCTTCGATGAGAACAAGAGATTTAGACAAGGCGATGGTCATGTGGACTTGGAGTGCGCAACTTCTTGCGCAACTGAAGGCAGTTAGCGAAGTACAACATGGCTAAGTGGAGCTGAGTATAATTATGATCTTCTGCAAAATTGGTATCGTAGGTAAATGGTGTCCCATAATTTCTCCAAATGTAATTTTGATAGAAAATACAGATTTCTAATTAGAAAGCCGTAATATTTTTTTGATTTATGGAGTATACAGTTTGGGGTAATGTCTGGAATAGCACATCGGATAAATGACTGCCACGGCTTTGCTGGCAAGTATACGTAGGTACTCTTTGATTGAAGTTTTCTATGACCGTTTCGCATAAATGTGGCTGAATTTCATTAATACACCTCCCAATTTTATCCTTCAAGGCGTTGGTGGTCGTGGGCTTGTTTGCATATACCTTTGACTTAAAAAAAAAAACGCCAAAGATAAAAGTCCAATGGCGGTTAATCGCAAAGATCTGGATATCCAATTCTTATAAACGGCTGTAACCACACGGCGTAGACGTCAGACGAATATTATATCCATTATTTGAATAGTACCTATACCAAATCTGTTGCCAGTTTTCGTAAATGCAGCTACAGGTCTGACTTTATATCGATATACTTTAGTTCTTTAGCATGAGATACAGATTTTGGACCAATCTGTGACGTCCAGTCCTCTGCCTGCATTATTTTATCAGTTTAGTCGGAATGCTTACTAAAGGACTAGTCACATGAGAGCGAGCGAACGAATTACTAAAATGCGAACAAACCATTTTTGATGCATTTATGAACAGAAAATTTCACATTTTACTATTCCAAGAGGAGGATAATTAATGTTCCATCAAAATATACTAAGAAACCAAGTTTAAAAATAGTCTTAATAACGAAATTTCGAAATCCAAATTTTTTGCCGCGAACGAAAACACCCTGGCGCGAATTGTCAGTCTATTCACAATCCACATCATTTAAATCGCGTTCCACAAAGTAGCGAATAAAAAATTCGTTCGAACTTAACCTTATTCCAAGAGGAGGATATCTTGGAATAATAAAATTTGGAATTTTCTGTTTATAAATGCATAAAAAGTGGTTTATTCGCATTTCATCCATTCGTTCGTTCGCTCCCATGTGAATGGTCCTTAATTATACGTACTCAAAGGCTACCTTCCTTCTTTTATATTCCCCATCATTTCCTTTGGTAAAGATGCAACATCGAGTCGATATTTAAAAGCCTTCCCAACAAGTTGCAGACCCGTTCCTACAGAAACAGTAAGTCCATTTAAACCAAGCTGCACCTTCTGACTCTCATTTTTATCTGCGCAATGGACAATTGGACAGCTCCAAAAGGCGTCCTAATTTGACATACTTGGTAATATTCGAGTTGTGATTTATTCGTTTTGTCATCTTGATTTTGTCGTCCTCATTAACAACGACTCGGTGAACATATAGTCACGATTCCCACCCACCATCTCCATGATTGGGTCATCTCATCAGTAAATTTAAAGCAAGGCGCGCAACTACAGTGGTGTGCCCGTGGCGTATAGTAAGTGCGTCCCTGGACTTTAGAGTTTGACTTTAGTTTGACATCTCACTGAAACTCTCAAGTTTTCATGTGTGATAAAGATGAAGGCTACCTTCCTGTATTTTGTTATTCAAGCTTTAAATGTCATATCCTTACAGAAAAATTTGTAACGTTCCCAACATACGATGAACTAGTAATGCGGGTCATTTGCCCGTACATTTCCCCCCTAATCGATTTGTTTTCCCTCCTTCTTCCACCCAATTTCAAATCGAACAGGGATGATTCTTATCGTTGTGGGAATTAACTTTCTTTTACGCAGCGATACAATATCAAACGTAGCAGTACTTTAAAAATGAAAAGACGACTTCCCTTCCCAACAACACTGTCCGAACGAAGGTCATCGCTCAGCGATATATTAAGGTATAGACCATTTCCAACCACCCAAAAGCCAACCGAAATGCTAATTTCATTTCCATTCGAGCGTGTAAACCGATTACAACGATAACCAACCGCTTAACCATCGCCCAGCATTCAAACGTAAAAAGGATATAAACATTGTACAGATCTACTCGCAGAGGACTCCGCTTGGATTATGATGATGATGATGATAATGATGATGATGGTATCCGCTGTCACTTACATTGGTCCCTCGGGTGCTATCGCAGCCAATTAGGAGAACATTTTCGGACTAAATCGGTGCTTAGCTATGCAAATGGTGTCCTTAGGAGTTTGCAGATGTGTTAAGGGTTATTCGCATATGAACCGAGTGAATAGTTGATGGCGAACACTCGCTAGAATGCAGATTAGAAAATTAGTTTTTTAGCCGAAGGATATACAGAAATGCGGGATGGATGTGAGTGTGTGCTTATGAATTCGGGTGTTGTCTTTGATTTTCCAATTTCCGCTGCTTTTTGCCAACACAATGGAAATAGAGGAATTGTTTCTCTGATAGTTTTCTTGCGCACAAAAGGAGAAAACTTTTACCACCTATTGATTGCTACCAGGCGATAGAGAGTTCTTATAGAAGATGTCCTTTAATTGAATATCTACCCAGCGGAAGGACACATTCTGATTTTGATATTTACACATATGTGGGTAGTGAGATAAGAATGTCTCTGTTAAGGAGGTCTCAATGATGCTGAAGAAGTTTTCAAGAGGCCGTTTCTCTGAGTTGGAATTTAAATGGAAGGTAGGGCTGATAATAATACAGGCAATAGCTATGGAGAGGGTCTTAATGTAACTAGAAATTTGTTCATTCAATGGCTTCGATGGGACGGTCATGTTTATAAATTTGATGATTTTTTTTAGGATGACTAGAAGTCCCTCGAGGTTAGGCTGACCAGACGTCCTCTTTTAAGAGGACATGTTTAGCTGAAGTAAATTTAAGCGAATCCATTTAGCCGAGCGGTACGCGGCTTAAGCTAAAAAAATCAAATTTTCATTTCAGACTGAACTGCATAATATGATATCTGTCAAAATTTATCGTGCCTATTAATGGTTTGGCACATTTTCTCAAGCTAAATTTTGACAGATCTACTGTTTTCTTTATGTTGTGTTTTTGTGTTGCGGAAAAGTAGATAAGGATATGGTTTGTCAATGAAAGTAAACAATTCGAGAGCAAAAAAAATAGCAGACAAGGAAAAAAGAAAGTGCAACGAAAATATAGGAAACACTTTTTCGAATCGATGAAATTTTCAAGGAAGTTATTTTCAACGAACAGCTGCTTTCTGTTACACTTATATCCACAGCGCACTTTATGTCAAAATTTAGCTGGGAGTTTAGCTTATGTTTGGAGAAAAAAAATTTGAGATCATAGCTAAGCCCAGTATCCTGCTCGCGCTAAATTTTATCTTCCATACAAAAATGTCTATACAGAGATAAAATTTAGCAAGGCAGTTTAGCAAAGCAGTATCCTGTTCCGCACGCTAAATTCTTACTTTCATAGATGGGACACACTCAATGTCAGTCCGGTATAACAATATTGAGTGTTATACGTACTACGTACAATTTTGTTATACTCGGCCAAGAAAATGTCTCCAGTGATTAAGCTCGCGAAAGAATTGCCTGGCACATTAAATCGGCGATAAATTTTGACATTTTCGAAACAAAACAATTTTTTAATTGAATATTTCTTTGAATACTTGATAATCGATGTAAGTGAGTAGGAAAAAAGTGAAAAAATAACAAAAATCAAAATACATGTGGCAAAAAAATTTGGGTGTGTGTCCTATCTATATCCTGTACAACGAATTTAGCGAGCATTTATCTGTGCTGTGGAGAGAAAAGAGCTCGCTAAAATTAAGCGCGAGCAGGATACTAGGCTTAAAATTTAGTTTCGCTCGAGCTGCATAATTAGCTTGACACTTTAAGGTGATGATATGAGATTTTCTAGAAAAAAATTCTGTTTCCATTTCAAATGTGAACATCAGTAGGTAAATGCCATTGGCCCATAACAACTTTACTAGCTATATTGAGACCAGTGTGATGAATTTGACCATTGACTATTTCATTTATCCCCAGTTTCACAGTAAAATTTTAAACTAAAGTTCCACTGAACCTGAACTTGAGTTTAAATTTGAAATTCAACTCGTTCGGTTTCACAATGTAATCTGAACTTCAATTCAATTAAAATCAGTTTAACAAAATTTTACGAATAGAATTTGACAGCATTGTACAGTGCTTAGCTTTTATATGATCGTTCCTTGTATTTTCTTTCAAAGAACGCACGTAAAACAACGTCAAATATTTGTGTTTTTGACATTCGGCAGCTTTGAAATTGAAATGTCACTGTATCAAAGTGATCTGAGGTTTAAACGCCAGAATACTGACGTTTAACTTAAACTACAGAATGAATCTGTTCTAGGTTTAAACGAATTTATGAAACCGAATTAATTGTTGAGCTAAAGTTTAAACCAAAAGTGTTACCTACCTAATTTAAACGTCGACTGTAAAACTAGGAGTTAAGGCCTCGACCCATAGAGTCCATACATATGAGAGAGAGTTTCTCTCATTATCTTATATTTCCACTAATGAAAATGAAAATGTTTCCACGCTTTGCCAACTGTCAACTGCTGTGTATTCTATCAACTACCTGTCAGTCAAATACGTTGCGTCGACGGATTGGCGTATTCGACGGAACGAACAGTCCCATAGAATCCGTCGCATACGTTGACAGCCGATGACATATGAGAGACAGTTTCTCTCATTATCTTATATTTCCACCAATGAAAATGCTTACTCTCACGCTCTGCCAATTGTCAACGGTTCGACGGACAGAAAAGTAGAAAGTAAACCTACATTTTCCGTCGCATCCGGCACGTACGTTGCTCATGGGTCACGTTCCATAAGCTACTGTGTATTCTATCAACCTGTCAGTCGAATACGTTGCCGCAACGGATGCGACGGATTCTATGGGTCGGGGCCTTTAGTCAATGAACTTGGCTATGACAGACATTAGAAGCATCAGTGGCGGGAGTCGGTAGGATTGCTTGACAAATGGCTATAAGTTCTAAAAAAATGGACCAACATTGACATTATATACTAAAATTTAGAATCTAAATAAATATAATGGAATTAAAGTGAACAGAAAAAAAACGACAAATTGGACTTTCTTTTTATTTCATTGTTTACTTTTTTTTCCCTCACTCACAATCAATAGGTATATCTACTCTTTTCTTCCATCAATCTCTATAAATCTACATCCAAATTCAAGCCAACAACAAACCATCATCATGAATAATTAATATTTCCCAAAAAAAGGCGATGGGTCAGGTGATTGAAATGAAAACAAAAACGTCGAAAACTCCTTACGGCCATGGGGTTTTGTTATGCCAGAAAGTGTTCCCTCAACTTTTTAATGGCTGCTAAAAGCACTTTAAAAAAAAGGTTCTTCTGTATATCTTTACTCGTGCGGAGTAAAGAGAAGTAGAAGACTCAAAGTCTCGAACCCAATTAAATTAATTTGTTGACCGATGAACTTTAATCCGATACGAAGTAAGGGCCATCTTTCTCTTGTGGGAAGGACACTTTGGCAAAAATGTTGCACCATAGGCTTCCATCAAAATTTGTTAGTTGTTGTTGCGGTTGTGTTTTTGTTATCTCTACTTAATTTAAATGGATTTATCGAGAAAGATACAATTTTCAGTTAAAAATGCGTAGATACTCGCAATAAGCGTCAGGTTAAAATATTCCCCGTCACGAAGATAAAGTCTTCACAGATCTTAGATAAGATTTTGATTGAAAATCACAACAGAATCTATAAAGTGAACAGCGACAACTTCACACTGTTGTACCAATTTTTTTGTAGGGGATGTAGCTCAGATGGTAGAGCGCTCGCTTAGCATGTGAGAGGTACGGGGATCGATGCCCCGCATCTCCAAGTTTTTTTTTTTTTTTTATTTATTTGGCCCCACACTACGGTCTGCCTTTTCCAGCAATTTCTTGTAGCAATTCGTTCCTCTGTCGTGTAAGACAACACTTACCAGAATTTACCGCAGGCTAATTAAAATCCTGACTGTAATTGTAAAACTTTCGATTGCTTTATATACCAAGAATCGTTTTCTCTCGCCTCGAAGGCATTAATTGCTCAGCATGTCCTTCTTAAAAATATCCACTCACACCGCGTCTAAATGTCTAAAAGCTATTTATCCAAATGAGGCTACTTCGGAACAGTAACAACGAAAAAAAACGCCCGTTAATTGCCTGCGGCTTAAGAAAAAATTAAACAAAAGAATCACTGAAAGCCATTGAATCATTATTTACACTTCCACATTTTCGTTAGATAACCAATCTATGTCTGAATGGAGGCGAAATCATTAACGCCATTCGAAACAGAAATTTCAACCCCAACCCCAACCTGAAGCTCATGTATGTTGGCAGGCAAGCTACCAAATGTTAAACCAACCCTGAAACCACTGCCACTCGGAGTGTTAACTTTAGGTTTCGGTTTCCAGGAGCATATAGCACTAAAACTCAAAATTAAACACCAACGACACACTTCTGTGGAACGACGCGAAGTACGAGCACGAGGACGACTGTGAGTTGATAGTTGGTATTTTGGTAACCAAAACATTGCCAAAGGGATTGCTTGCGTTGTGTGGGTGTGAGACATCTTCGAGGAATGTACGAGAAATTTCTTTCTATTTGGCGGGAAAACTTTTCAAGCAAGCAGCCTTGACTTGGCTTGAGCTGAATTTAATTATTCATAACTCCTTCGGGTTTGGTAATAACGATGTCGTTAAACATGTTTTCTTACGGTTTGGGAATGGGCGGATGGGGTTCGTGTCGCTATACCTATGCGAGTGGGTACCTTTTGTTTTGTGATATTGAGACAGCCGTGTAAATACGAATTGTAAATTAAGGGCCGGGTAGCGTAGGGGTAATTTTATAAAATGTATAGCTATTCAATGGAACATACGCTGCGTTTGGCTTGTTAGCGGCTGCTGGGATATGGTGGAAGAAACTTATGACCCGAAGATACATTTTCTGATTCGTTAATTTAACTTTAATGCTTTGCCATAGGTGGTGGTGAGTGGGGTGAATGCTGTGGATGAAAAGTTGAAGAAAATAATTTGTTTGAAGGGCGTTGGAATGTTATTTCAAGGGGATGCCTATCACGCCAGGTAAGTAGTTAGGGCATCAAGAAAGGCCAAAGAAATTCTATAAGACCCTCAGGTCATGTCAGTCCAATACTTATTTTGAAGTTAGCGCCGTAGGCGGATGTACGGAAATAGAAAACCCTGGACCGTACTTAAAGAACTTCAATCAATACGAGGATACACCTGCTTAAAAAAGCGTTAAGGCGAAAACACCAGTGTAGATCTTGGCGTACCTAGCTTCTGATAGGACACGACATAGAGAATACGTCTCCAGTTGATAGTTGTTGATTCCTTTAAAAAGACATTCCAAACAGAATGTCCCAATGAATTCAGATAAATTGTGGAATGTGGGTTGAATCAAAAAGGAAGTCAGTCAATTTGCTGATCTACTATTCACTTCACTTCAGGCTACGCGCCTATTTTTTGTCAAAGGCATGCCACACATAGGCTCACTCATATGTTATAAACTGTATAAAAGTAGGTACCCAACATTTGAGAGGTCATTTCATTTGCTAAATGCATTTCCCATTCCACAAACCAAAGAAAAAAAACACCTACTCCGTAAGTCGCCAGAGGATGACTTCTATTTTGCGTATTTTACTTTTAAATGCGCTACAGACCAGGGCAAACTTTTGCCTTAAACAACATGCATCATCCAATGGCCGCGTTCCATTGACCGCTAGATGACTATAGGCATGCCAAATTCCATATAAAAAAAACTGACATTTCAGCATTTGCGCTAGAGCTCTAGCACATTTTGTGAAATTTCCTTTTCTGGGAAATTTTTCAATCTAGCACAAAATGAACTGCTATAGATTGAAAAAAATAACGAACTGTCAAAACAAAAGTGAAAGTGCAGAAGTCAAATGTTTCCAATTTGGTGTAAAATGGAAACTTAAGCTTTTATGTAGTTAATATACATTGTATTTGTTTATTTAAACTATAGTAGGCGTATTTTTTTGAGAATCTATAGCTAGCTCACTTTTACTTTTACATGCAAAACTTTTATACTCACTTTTGGTTTTGTTATACTCACTTCCCAAAAAAATACGCCAAGTGTATTAATAAATATGCGGCATGCGATGGCACAAAATACATTTTTGACTCTCATGAAGATGAAATAATACGAATTCAAATTGATTTTAATGTCACTTTGCCTCCTCCATCAGGGATATTATGTGTTAGCTAGATGACTAGCGGTCAATGAAACGCGGCCAATATCTGTATGAATTCGCACAGCTATTCTTTCAGAAGACATTCGCATTGAAGTATTCCGCATCCGCATAACTGTTTTTATATTTAACGGCAGGAGGAGGAGATTCTTCCTTCATTTTACACGAAAATAGTAGGTAGGCCTAAGCAACGCTTCAGAATCTCAGATGAACTCGCCGGTTAACTGTTTTCTTACTGTGAACTCCAGCTCTGAGCTGTAAAAATCTTGTATAATTGAACTAAAGAGGATTTTTTGTGTCAATTGCTAAATAATGACATTAATTTTTTTTTTTTCATTGTACCCTTTTTCTTTCCTATAAAAATTGTAATAAATGAGCAAATGTTTTCACAGAATATCTCTTTTTAGTGGACTCAAGTGAAAGTGGCATACTAAAACAAAGTTTGCATTGTTTTGTTGGTGATGTCCTTCGACGATTTTTACCTTCCTAACTTTATTCAAAATAATATAGTTACAATTGATTTTATTGGGTATTAGGTATGTGATTTCAAAATCGTTTGAAAGCATAATGCGACAACAAACTCCATTATCTAACAAATGGCAAATCTAGCTATTTAACGCATTCGGGGGAAACTGAAGTTCCGAACAATCTAGTTAGATTTTATAACCGGAAAATTTGTAATTGCTCAACCATACATAAGTTCAGATAAAATAAAAAAAAAAATTATCAAAAACCACTCAATAAAACAAAAATGAGCACAAACGAAAATAATTTAAATGTTTTAGAACCTCTGGTATATACTGCGCAAATGCTAATCATTTTCTACTACAACCAACTTCACATCTGTTATTACCCGGCTGTTTGTCAAAAGTCAGCTGTCACGTGCGATTTGTAATGGCGAATTACTATAAAAATTCAAAGTTCGTGTATATTTATTTAATAAATAACTAATTGCCAGTGATTTTAATAAGCAATATATAATCGGCAAATGTAAATACATAGCAATATTATTTCCTTTATTTAGATTTTAGTTCAATTGTCTCATTTTGTAATGAAACAATTCAGCATTTTGTGTAGATATAAAGTGAATTAGCATTTAGTCGGTGCATAGTGGTTACAAAGTGAATATTATGCGTTTTGTTTAAATACAAATGAAATAGTGAATTAATAATAAATCCAAATCATAAAATGGATTCAAATGGTCAACAAAATTCGGGTGAAAAATCCCAATCAAAACCATCGGGCGGGTCCAATTCCAATTCACATTCACGGGAATCCAATAAAAATAGAAACTCATCAAATCACAGAAGCAGTACAAGTACAAATGATAAAAGCCGAAATTCAAGCCAAGGTGGTAAAGAGAAAAATAATGACAACAGAAGGTAAGTCGCATGTCAACAAAAATTTTAAGGAACGATAGATTTTACCCAGAATTTCAAGGAAGCAGCGGAAGTGACTGAGCGAATAACTACTTTGGTCAATATTTATGTGACCTTTTTTTTCTTTGACTTCTGCATACAAGTGGTTTCTTTTTATTCTTCGCCGAACAGTGCTAATAGGCTAATTGGTACATTGTAGTGGTTTATAGGGACATTTTGTTTGTAAATATTTAAAGGTAAAGGAAAATTGACACGAAATGCAGTCATACTGTACGCGCGAATACTGCGATTTGATATTTGGAATTAAATGTGTTACGAATGGTTTATAATACATCGAATGGAAGTCCTCCCATTCTTCATTAATCGTCAAAAGAAATATCCGCAAACGACTGAACTCTCGTCTTTGATATTCTGAGTTCGTTGACAACTTGCAGCCAATTGCTTTTGTCTGCATTAGCTCAGTAAGTCGTCTTAATGGCAGGGTTCTTATGATACTTGTTGAAGAGAGTAAATTTTCGGACGATGCTATCAAATGCAGTCTGGCAATCTTGACCCAATCCATCATGTAGAGTGCTTAGGGTTTTGAAGATGCGCATTGGAGAAACTTTGCTCTATTTATCACAAAGCTGGCCAAAAAGGGGCTCTAGTGCTCCTTGGAATTTTCTTTGCAAGGATCATCTTGAATTCGAGGCTTGACTGACTGTAGCACTAACAAAATTATTGAAAAACTTTTCTTTGAATTTGACAACCTCTTGAGATAGATCTTCATGGAGTTTTTTATTTAAGTAGGGGGTTCGACAGACACTTGTTGTTTCTTGCTTTAGGATATGGTAAACCACCATCTCCGACAGGTTGCATTCTTTTTTCATCCATTGACATTGTCAAAGACATTCTCAGGCACATTCTCATAGATTGCATAACACTGGGTTACATCCCATCCTTGACTGCGGTCAAGATTATTTTCATCCATAAAGCAGTAAAAACCTCCCACACACACCCCAATGACTTCAGACCAATTAGTCTGTCATCCTTCCTTCTTAAAACTCTCGAGAGGATCATCGACCTCCACATCAAAGACACTGTTGACCGATGACTGTTTTCAAGCCCTCAACATGCCTACCAAAAGGGCAAATCAACCGAAACTGCTCTTCATTCGATTGTTGGAACGATCGAGAGGTCCCTCTAACTCAAGGATTACACAATGGCTGTATTTCTGAATATAGAGGGGGCCTTTAACAATATCGAGACTTAATCAATAAATCAAGCCTTAGATAAGCTTAATATCGCCGAACCAATCTGCCGAATAATCACCCACATTCTAACAAAGAGGATGGTGGGGCCACCTTTGGCAGCAGTGCTGTCGAAAAACTTGTGCACCGAGGCACCTCGCAAGGTGGAGTGCTATCTCCATTTGTTGTGGAATATAGTTCTGAATGAACTTCTGATCTAGATGGAGAGTACCGGGTGCAAAGTTGTGGCCTACGCGGACGATGTCGCCTAACTCGCTTGGGGAAACTATCCTCAAACACTTTCCGACATCATGTAACTCGTTTTACGTAAACTAGTCTCCTGGACCGACAGTTGCGGTCTTAGCGTCAACCCGACGATAACGGAGTTAGTCTTATTTACAAGGAATGTTAAGCTACCCGTTGTCACTCCCCCAAAGATAAAAGTAACTCCACTTGAGTTCATTAGCAGCGCTAAATTCTCGGGCTGAGGTTGGACAGGAAGTTCTTATGGAGAGAAGATATTGCCGAACGCGCTAGGAAATCCTTTATACTGCGGTCGTAAGACCGATAATTCTATATAGCATCGTTGTGTGGTGGCCGGCCTTGAATAAAAGTTATAATCTAAAGGTCTACTAATATTAAAGGCGGTGGAAGATTGCCGCGTATCTTTTAAACAGATAGCTGGACAGTACCTCACCCTTTGCTGGGTTCCTGGTCATTGTGACATCCCAGGGAACTGTGCAGCAGACGAACTAGCAAGGCGGGGCTCCTCTTGCTTGGATAGTATAAGTCTGCACAACGTGTATGCACCACTTTCCTACGCTAAACAAATAATTCACGCGGGCGCAGTAAGTAGAGCAGAGTTCAGATGGAAATATCTAAGAAACTGCGACACCGCCAGGCTCACCTGGCCAGCTCTGGACACACAACGATCCAAGGAGCTTCTTCGACTTAAAAGATTTAACATCTCTAAAGTCGTTAATGTGATCTCCGGTACTGCATACTAGGCAAAGGCTCTGTCTGCCATGCAATGACTTCTGCAGAAGCTATAGAGATGAAGCGGAGGACGAGTCCGTCACTTACTTTCTTTGCAGTTCCCCTGCCCTGGCCATGACAACTTTACTGTAGCAGTCTTTCACGGCTTTGCGTGATGATTTAGCTTTGATTAGTCGTTTACAGTCACAATGACAGTTGACCTTGACTACTTCTGATTCCTGTTGAATTGTAGTGTTGAAATGGACGGTTGATTTGGAGTGCTCCTCTTGTGGACGTCTAAGAGTGTGGAGAGTGACTTTCTTCTGTCAAAAAAGTAACACCTCTTTTGCTGAGGACGTGCATGGACCGAAAGCCAGTTTTGTTTTTGCATTTTTCGATTGTTTTCCTTCTTCTTGTGACTTTGTTTGGCTTTATGAGTGACTCCGGATGGATTAGTACATCCGACTTGCTGCCGATTTGGCATTTATACAATCTACCTAACTGGGGCTTTGAATGGAACTGGAAGTTACTACTCATTGCTCATGCAGGCCTTGATGTGAGAGTAGAATCCTCAGACGAACTGATCAACTATTTCCGTCGACCCGCCACAGGACTAAAGTAAACCACCTGTCCTCCTATTTTCTACATCCGGCTCATCTCCTTTGAAATAAATTCTACCAACTCAGCAGAGAAAAAAAAACCATCATACGAAAGTATATTTACTTAGGCGACAGATAAAGCACCGAAAACCCTTTTTCTGTCGTCACGTTTATTATCATAATGATATTCTTGAATTTATCCTTCATCAAGGATAAGTAAATAAAAAAGCTCACACATCTCGCATGTAAATGATGGCAACGAACAAAAAAAGTGTATTTTTGCCACTTGGTCGTAGTTGGTTTCAGTACCTAGTACTCCAGGATTTTTAATCCGGCATGATGGACACACCCGCGCTGTAGACACAAGCATTTTACACTTAACCAAGGCAAATACTGTTTGTAATGATAATAAGGACGAGTTGGTATATATTTTTTGTTGACCCACCCTCACCGAACTGAAGAACACGATTCATTGAATCGAATTTTTTGGCATTTATATCGCATTAGGGATCAGATCGCAAGTGTTTTTCGTTTTCTCATGCTCCACTTGTTTTGGAATATCCACATTCCGCCACCAATATGAAGAAGTGTTGTGTATTCTCATAGAACCACATCGAACCCCATACCCATCGATTATCGACACGTTTTCTCCATCATAACGCATTTGAAAGCCAACCCGTCCTACTTATAGAAATGGGTTTGAGTTTGTGTTGTTTTTTTTTTTTCTGCAACATCTGCCATTTAAAACAAAAGGAAGTGAGAATGTTAATAACATCAGGGAGGACAAAATCTCCATTCCCCCCCTAAACCATCAGCATAATGTGGCAATATTTCATATGTAAAGTCACAAGTGAGGTAAATTTTGATGGGGACAACGGCGGATGGCATGGTAAATATAATAAAATTAAGCTCAACCATTTTTTTTTTTAAGAACGTGATGCCAACGAGAGAAAAATGTGCTGAGGTTTTTATTTTGTTTTTTTGTATAACCTTGTATTGGACAAAATTGCGAAGTAGCTAGTTATGATTTGGAGATTATGTTCCTTTTATTAAGCTGTAAATATATGCAAACAAAAAACTTGACACAAGACTACAATTTTTAGGTTAAATTAGACCCATTGACATCTTTTACTACTAATTGAATGAAAATAATTCAATATCGAGTCGCCGCCAGAGAAGTTTCACTTCAAAAAATAATATTCAGCCCAAAAAGGATATTTGGAGATGCGGGGCATCGATCCCCGTACCTCTCACATGCTAAGCGAGCGCTCTACCATCTGAGCTACATCCCCGATGGATTGCCGTCGACTTATTGGAATCACTTGGCTTTATTTCAAAGAAAAGTGAAAGTACCATAAAATCAATTACGCATTGACGTGACTTTAATCCCAATGCACTGACCATTGTCACTGAATGAATGAATTTATTTTGAATGTTTTGTAGGTAGACCATTGACGGTTTCCATATATGGGGATGTAGCTCAGATGGTAGAGCGCTCGCTTAGCATGTGAGAGGTACGGGGATCGATGCCCCGCATCTCCAAATATTACTTTTGTCCTAGAATATGCGATCATTTTTTATTTATTCTTTTAACTGAGAGTTGTGCTTGGCCAGAAGATTGACATAAGGACATCTGACTCTGAACAAATTTTCAGTTCGGTGACAAGAGAGGTTATAAACACAAAAGGATCTGCGGAGACTTAGGTCAGATTTGCGTTACCATTCATTGGAATTTGAATCCAATAACCTACATAGAGTTCTCACCAGTGGCGTGGGGTCCATATAACCCGATTCCTACCGGGTTAACTTTTAAAGTTTCAGCTACACAACAATGTTGAGTAAATAACGAGCAACATAAAACACACGGGATACACTAAATATGTATCTATTTATTAACCTGCACAAGCTACACTCTACCAACTCAATTCAACTTTATTTACAAGCACACACGGAAACACACACACGTCATTATCATTAGTACTATAGATATAGAACTGCCCACACTCTCTGAGCATAACCCAAAGCTAAAATAACCCGAAATAAGTCGGAGTCGGGTTATAAAATCTCTCGCCGGATAGAACAAATTTGTCTCCTTTCTCTTTTGTACACTTGCGATTATTTGAGTTGGGTCCTCTCTGTTCAACGCCCGCTTTCTTATGCAAAAAAATAACCCGCTTTTCTTCGGGTTATTTAGTGAGTTTTGTGTGTATCTCCTATCGCTGCGCTGTGCTGTGTCCTGTGTGTGATGTAGAATAAGTAGGTCCGTCAGTTCCCTTAACCTGATTTTCTGACTTTTTCTGAGGGGAGTATACTCTGTTCAAAGACCGCTTTCTTGCAATAAAATAACACGCTTTTTTCCGACTTATTGGGGAGATTTTGTATCTTGATGTGTTTATAAAGATTATAAACAAGTCGCTAAGTGATAAATCAAGAGGGGTTTGAGCTATGATCTGCGTAACTAAATAAGTTTGACGAAATGTTTCAAAGAGTAGGTAGATGATTTTGCTGATTTTGATTTAAATACTCATTTCAAGAACTTCTATGTAAAAATAAAGGAAAATATTATAGGACACGATATCAATCGTTCACCCAAATAGTTTTTTTGATTTATTGAACAAATCGAAATATGGAAGTTTTGCACTATTGAATCAAGATGAAAAAATATCTTCATTATCTAATTTAATTTGTTCCTATAGAGCAGGGGTTCCCAAAGTATGCGCCGTAGAAAGAGAAGAGGGGCGCCGGCCGCGCCGTGAGTTATTCACAAAAATACAAATTTATTGAAGCTTCGTGCTGCTTTGCATTTGCTTAATTCATTTGACCCCTTTGTAACATTTAACGGCCCAACACGCCTACACCAAAGGTAAAAGTGTGGAGACCGCGCTACATTGTGTTGTCGGCACAATAGAGAAAACACTGAAAGATAAAGAATACACTTTAGCGGCATTCTTAGACATTGAAGGAGCGTTTAACATGGTTAATACTGCTGCGGTACGCAGAACGCTAAGCAAGCTCAACATTGGCAGTATTATTGTCAACTGGATAACCAGCATGCTTGAAGAAAGACACATAGCCGAACTTGGGGGCTCTAAGATAGAAGCTTATGCCTCCAGAGGAACCCCTCAGGGCGGGGTGATCTCCCCACTCTTGTGGGTCATTGTTCTTAATGAAGCGCTCACAAAACTTAAGAACAATGGCATCAGAATAACGGCTTATGCGGATGACGTCGTACTGTTGGCAACGGGAAAATTCCTTCCAACACTGTCGGAACAAATTGAAAGCGCCCTAAGAACCCTCGACACCTGGACCAGGAACTGCGGTCTAACAGTCAATCCCCAGAAAACTGATCTGGTACTTTTCACAAATAAAAGGAAAATACCACAGTTTGCTACACCCTCTGTTGGCGGCACACCCCTCAGAATCTCTGATAGCGCAAAGTACCTGGGACTTATACTAGACAAAAAACTAAACTGGAAATTGAACACCAATGAAAGAATCAAAAAAGCCACAATAGCCTTTTATTCCTGCAGCAGAATCTTTGGGAAAACCTGGGACCATCTCCCAAAATTAAGCTCTAGATGTACACGGCTATAGTAAGACCCATACTGACCTACGGCAGTCTCGTATGGTGGCCGGCAACCAATAAAGCCACCTACCTAAAAGCGTTAACGAAGGTTCAAAGACTAGCGTGCATCGGTACCACCAGTGCGATGAGGACAACTCCAACCGCAGGACTTGAGGCTATCCTCAACCTGTGTCCGCTAGACATTCATATACAACTATCGGCCGCAATTATGTAGTGCAATGAGAATCAGCCAATCGGTAAAATGGAATTTGAACAAAACGGGTCATTCTACGATCCTACAGAAATATTTCGGCCATGTATCTGTCACGGACTACATTACGCCTTATCTAGAGTTTACAAGACCCTTCTCTAGCGCCAATCCCAGCAGGGAAGAATGGAGAGACGGACTCGTACCTAGCACACCAACCATAGCCGTATTCACAGACGGATCAAAAATGGACACTGGAGTAGGGTCAGGTGTCTTCTCTGAATCGCTGCGTATATCAAAAGTCGATACGCCTCCCCGACCACAGCAGCGTTTTCCAAGCAGAGGTCCTGGCAGTGACAATAGCAGCCTGTGAGTCTGTGGTAAGGGCAATACCACCTGAAGGTATTACCTTCTTTATCGACAGCCAGGCAGCAATAAAAGCCATAACTGCACCAGAAATAAAATCGAAGCTTGTGAAGTGCTGTCGCGAAGAACTCAAGGCTCTTGGTACACAGCACAAGGTATCACTCTGCTGGGTTCCGGGACATGAAGGCATTACAGGCAATGAAGGAGCAGACGAATTAGCAAGACAAGGTTCGACAGCTGTTTCAGAACAAGCTGATCCCTCTGTGGACATCCCGCCTTGCACACTCAAGCTTGAAGTAGGGAGAAAAGCCACAAGTGAGGCGAATGCAAGATGGGCCACCCTAAACACTTGTAGTACCACAAGAATGATATGGCCGTCCTTCAATGAATCCAAAACCGAGAAGATAATGCGGAAGGATAGGAAATCCATGTCCACCCTCGTATGTATCATAACAGGGCACAACACCTTGCGGTACCATATGAAGAAAATGGGCTTAACGGAAGAAGAACTTTGCAGAGGCTGCGGTGATGAGGAAGCTCTTGAGGATACAACCCACTTCTTATGTCACTGCCCAAGTCTCCAACATACCAGGTATAAATTCCTAGGGAGTCACTTCTTCAACGACCTAGACGAGCTTTCCAGCACATCAATTGACAAGATAATGAACTTCGTCAAATCAACAAGATGGTTTGTATGTAGCAGCACAGTAAGTAATTTGAATACAGGGTTATAATGGGTAAGGGATAACCTCTTTCCCCCTATGGGAATCACAATGGGTCAGTATTGACCTGAGTGTGGCACGCCAGCCCACAAACCTAACCTAACCTAACATTTAACTTTAATTGCAGTAACTTTTTTGCCAACATAAGTCGAAATAAGATTACCAACCTGACATGCGCAATGTGTATTTTTCAAATCTCAATTGTCAACAGACTTGCTTCCTCAGCTTAGTGAGTGAATATGATAAAGGGTGTTTTTTTAGAGGTAGATATAGAACTTTAAGTTGTTAACTGGCTACAATTTTGTCAGCTGCCAAGCGATTTATTTTTAGTTTGGTTTGGCATTTCAACATAAATAGACTGACGCCTGAAAAACGCTTCCAAATTATGCAAATTTATGTTAAAAATCATGGTTCTGTTCGAAATACGTATCGCGCATTACGTCCATTTTTCGGTCAACATAATCGTCTCACTTTGGTTTAATGGATACGTCAATAAACAAAACTGCCGTATTTGGAGTGATGATAATCCTCAAGTGTATGTTGAGACACCGTTACATCCACATGTGCTTTATGGGTTGGTCAGAACGTTCAGTCAATTATGATCGCTATAGAGCCGATATAGCGGTCATAATTGACTTATTGCCGATATACGGCCACAAATGTTGGAAAAAGTAATCGAAAATTGAACCTCCAGATTAGACTACGTCTGATCCAACCGTCAGAAGATTATCTTTCGAATAAAGTAAATTTCATGTCAATAAAAAAAGATCATATTTGTTTTATTCCATTTCAAAGTTCGGTACCCTAAAAAAAAACATCCTTTACATAAATATTCTCCAAATAAGGCTAAGACAAATGGGTTATTTCCGTGCTTAAGAAAGCGTTTGTTGAACAAATAGGTATAACTATAAATATGCGGTATTTAATAAACTCGTTGTCTCACAAGACCTGATGGCCCTTTTCACTGAACGAACGCCTTTCGAAACTTCTTGAATGGTTTTCAAAATACTTTGCAGATGATGATGTCGAAAAGTTTGCATGGATCCAAGAGTTTGGTGGAGTTTTGGTTATCGATTCAAAATGAATGTCTAAATTTAACTTCAAAGCTTTAAGAATTGTCATTCCGTTGGCAACATCATATTTGTGTGAAGCTGGATTTTCAGTTGTGGCTGTAATCAAGAGCAAATATCGCTCAAGGATCAATGTGGAGCAAGAAATGAGAGTAGCAGTGTAAAGCCTTATTCCCCGCTTTAAAAAACTGGGTGGAGATCATCAGGCTCACCCGTCAGATTGATTTGACTGAGTAGCTATTGTATTTTATTTTTGTTTTTTTTTTTTAAGTCTCTCTTGTTGTTTCTATGTCAACTCAGAATTCTTATAAATATAATAAAAAAAACTCAGTTTCATATTGTGGATGTTTTAATTTTTGTGACTATCTATCTATCATTTCATTCGAATAGCTATAGGGTAGGGCGTCGTGACAAAATACTAAACTTGTTGGTGCGCCGCGGACTTAAAAAGATTGGGAACCACTGCTATAGAGTTTTCGATTTTATGGTTTCAAAAAAACTACTACTACATGTCCCCTTCGGCTTCGACATTTTGATATTTTTCGATTTCGACTTACCATTTAAAATTATTCACGCCACGCCACTGCTACCGGGACTATTCTTATATTCCACTAGCTGGACCCGTGCTCGCCTTGCCCGCTCGCACAAAATTATATTTGGTTATGTGTATGTATATATTTTCACTTCAAAAAATACATTTTGGCTAAAAATTGTTCCTTAGGACGTGGCTATAAACGACATAGCCTATAGCAGTCTCACGGTGTTAAGGAATATTTTAAAAAAAGTTTCATTGAAATCTGTCCAGTAGTTTTCGAGTTTTTAGCTGACAACGAAAATTGCTACAGTTTTATTATATGTATAGATTTGAAAAACAAGTCCTTTATCATAAAGACAACTGCCTACTGCATCTCTCTAAACAGGCAAATTAAATAGACTCCATAAATTCAGATGCTCCATCAGCATGGTATCCATTCACCGAATTGTCAATTTCAGTCCAAACTGCTGCCGCCCTTCTTATATATGTATCTACCTCATCAGCACATTTAGCCAAGAGTAAATGTATTGAAAAAGTTTGACAGGACTATTCACTTGGAAAGCTTCAAGCAGTAAAAATCCTCCAAGCAAAAGGAATAAAAAAAAAAAACTTTCTACATTATTGGCCGGAAATTTATGTGTTAATTTTCCTATTTTTCACTTTTAGTCCGATTTTCGTGTCCTTTTCGTCGCCCCCAAAACTTTTTTTTTCCACCATCGAATCAGAGGTGGAAATGCCATGGAAAAGGCCAACAATGTCCCTTTCATCATGTGTCGTCCGTCGTCCGGTGTGAAAAGTAATTTTTCTTAAATACACAAAAGGTGCAAACACAAGCGAGAATGGACAAACAAAAAGGACGAAGAATGATTATTATAAATGAGTGCAAAGGAATTTCACCAAAACCAAAAAGTTTTTTTTTTTTTTTTGATTTTTTTTCGCGCTCTGGCGCTGGCCAAGTGTGAATGGCATTTTCGGAGAGGGTGAGCCGTACGAAACAAAAATAACAAACCCAATTTTTCGTCATCCTTTTGTTCTAGGAATTTTAATAAATTACCCATACCTCCTGGAGAAGGATGTTTTTAACTTGTTTTCGCTGTCGTGTTTTTTTTATTTTTGGCAACGTCCACGCCGCAACCCAATCATCTGGATCACAAATAGCAATTATCCAAATCCCTTGTTGTTTTTATTTCAACGGTTCACGTATATATGGAGTAAGACGTGAGCGGGAATAGAAGACGGTACAAATTGGACAACTGACCGAATATACCAAATACACACCCACGACCCACCCATACCCACCAACGCGTCACTTAAACTAACAACAACCCTGATCCTTGCTTGCAGAAGACCATCTGCAGACAGATAGAAATTTACCACAAACATACATACACATTGGATCCGACCGACGACGATGACGACGACGACGCTTCTCAAGAAGGATGAGCCCTCAACAGGATACGGATATATATGGTTTTTCAATTTTAGGTAGGACATGCCGACATAATTGGAGAAGGGGGGGGCGGGTAATAAAAATAAAAATTCCAATCAATCGCCAACAGAAATTTTTCTTGTTTCCCGAATATCTCCAGACTCATTTGCTTCTCATCATACGATAGTCCTGGCGCTCAATATGCTCGCACTCATTGTTCATGGCAAGACGAGTGGCATGAGCGAAGGATTTGGAAAAAAAGTTCTGCATTCTGGACATCAGAGTGGAATGACGCCGGCGGCGCGAAACCAAAGTATCATTTTTTTTTTTTTGTGGAACGTTGATGACGACGATGACAAGTACGACACGGTGTGGCCAAAGTCGGAGAAAGTCCGGTCGCAGTATCAGGAATTATCTGAATAACTCCTCGTTTACAGGAAGATGTTGTGTTTTTTTTTTGCCATCGTCGTGGTTGCGAGTGGAAAACTTTTACGATAACATTCTCTGGGATGTTTCCTTTACAAGCGACATTGTAATCTGTGGTGAATGTTCGCATAACTGCAACATGACCAAAACAACGGAGAAAGGATGTTTTTTTTTGTTTTTAGTTTCTTGGCTGTAAAGAATGAGTTCGTAGGCTGCGTTTATACAGACGTACTTGACAGCATTATAAGCTTGAATGTCAAAGTGAGCTGAATAGAGGGGCTGCATTTTTTCAGGGACTTACTTTGAGATAAGTTCATGCCCCGTGGGGAGTTCTTTTTTTATAGTTACTTATCGATAAACGTGTACTGAGTTTGGAAATTATTAGCAAAAGGTTAAAGGAAGATGTCAAGGCTTAGATTTTGCAGACACAAGTCTGATGGTAGCTGAACTACGACAGGGACACGATCGCGCTGTTAGGCTACCGATAATAGAAATAGTTTCGACAACCATGAGCGAAGTAAAAGACGCTGTCTGAACTGAATAAAGCGGCCTGATCGGTGTGCCTTTCAAATCTAGAAAAGATGACTTGGTAGAGCAAATCCCAAATGTAAAATTTGTTCAGATGTAATATGCCCGTGTCGAGTATCAGTATCAGCACTCATCACAGCAGCACTGAATATCGTCCACATAATGTGAACAAAGGCAAGACAATAATAAAGAAAATGATCGCGAGTATCGTCGTCCTTTCAAACGTCGCAGAATGTAAGGCCTCACGAGCCTAAAATGCTAATCAAAAAGAAAGTGTTGCGTAAGAAGGCAATAGGTTGACTACAGTCTTATCTGCTAAGAGACATACACTGATTTCTTACGGCACCTAAACTTCATTTACGGCCTTGACCGAGGACAGGGGAAGACCCGACACAGGCCCAGGATCTAGGAAACCATTCTCTGAGCCTAGTGTAGAAATCCCTTCGTAAATCTCATGTCCCGCAGTCCCAGTGTGACAAACTGGTGGGACCCGTGTAACTTGAGACCCAGGCAAGAGTCAGAGAGTTTAGCCTTGCGACCAAATTCTTATATTTTTGAACCACTCTTGAACTGGTGGCAGGGTGGAGCAAGGCATCCTAGCTGCTACTACAGGCACATTTTCTCCGACCCCGCCTCCTACGAATATAGTCGACATCTATTAGGATATCGTAGATCCCCGTTTAAAATAATAAGCAATCTTGTCTAACAAGTAGTGAAGTGTTGAAGTGTTGTCGTTTTGAGACCATCTGTGAGGTGTCGACTAGTCCAGTCCATCAGGCTTAAACCCCTGGACAAACCCAGGTTCGTAAAACTAGCATCGCTCAAGGTCTTTGAAACTTTAGTACTTACTTACTTACTTATCGGGCTCCCGACCCGTGAAGAGTCCCTGCCTGAGACACTGCAGCCTTCCATCCTCTACGATCCCGGGCACGCTGCTTCCAATTGTCCAGACCAAGCGCTCTGGCATCCGCGATGACTTGGTCTTTGAAACGGAGGTTCGGTCTTCTTTGTCTTCTCGAACCTGGGGGCTGGGATTCGAAGATCCTCTTAGCTGGAGCATTATTGTCCATTCGCTCGATGTGGCCGAGCCAATGTAGTCTACGTGTTTTGGCTTTTTGGCCTACATCCACATCTTGGTACAGCTCATAGAGTTCGCGGTTGTATCTTCTCCTATATTCGCCCTCCTCGCACACAGGACCAAAAATTCGCCGAAGTATTTTTCTTTCGAAGGAGCCCAGTATCAGCTCTCCCTTCTTGCTTATCGCCCAGCACTCGGCGCCATAAAGCAGAACTGGCAGGATAAGGGTTTTGTAGAGCACACATTTCGTCCTTCGATTTTTGAACTGTTGAAAGTATGCTGCAGAGTTTCAACTATCATGCACACAGACTGCCATCTTGCGGGCAGCCTCTGGTAACCACCGCTATAAAAGGCCGGTCACAGTTCGAATCAACAGCTAAAGCTAGATATTCATCAGCCTTGTCCTGATCTGGGCGTGCTGGACTACTGAGCGAGGTTCGATCCCCGGAAAAATACAAATTAGGTACATCTTAAGGTTTTTTCTACTGCGCCACCTCTCGCGAATGTCTTAGTCTGACAAACATCCTAAAAAAGCTTCTCAATTCAGCCGTTCGGATTCTGCATAAAATTGTAGAGGTCCCTTCCATTCGATCCAAAAATAAAACTCACAAACGAATGGTTGTGAGAAGCTAGGCCTAGCGAACACGCCTGTTGCGCCAACTATTTATTATTTTTTTTTTTTTCCTGCTGATCCCAAATACCAATATCTCATTTATTATTATCTAGCAGTTGTCGAGAGCGCCCTCTATGCCGATGTCGGGGCGTTTTTGGTGCATTCTTCGTCGTTTTTTAGCTTTCTTGAGGGCGAGCTTTTTAAATCTTTTTGGAGTGATTTTAAGCGTTTTTTGAGTTTTTTGCGCAGCGTTTCCTGGATAATTTTCTTAAGCGTTTTTTGCGTGATTTTTGCGTTTTGCCAAAACATGTGGTTTAAGACCACTCATCGAATGCATCGGATGTGAGCATATGCAAATGCAGTGGATAGCTAAGCTGCATTTCAAAAGAGCTACTGATATTCCTAAATAAAAATATTTTTAAACTGAATTTGGTTCCATTCTACCAGCAGGACGAGTTCGCCGATGAACATGATTCAGAAGAATATTTTTTTATGCACCGAGCCTACAAGCATCTTCCTTTTACCAGTTTAATTGACGAGTATGGGTTTCGCATGAATATAGACGTCAATGACGCGACTCTGCTAGATGTAGACAAAAACAAAGTAAAAGGAAGGGAGGTCTAGCCGCTAGTAGGTACATACGGTGGACCAGTAGTTGTGTATTGAGTATTGCAGTTTAATAGCCTAAACCAGGGGTTCCCTAACTGCGTCGTAAATTTTATTTTTTTCACTGCAGTAAGACTCTAAACTCAAGGAGTTTTTTTCCAAAAAACCTGGGGTCAGATCACGTAAAATAAAAACGATTAAACGACATCGTTTTCACGCATGCTGTCTCTATCGTATCTGGCAATAAACAGAGACTGCTATTGTCGAAACGATGTCGTTCTATCGTTTTCATTTTACGTGATCTGGCCCCAGGTAAAGTGTTTATGCATGTTTTTTGTGTTGTCCAATAAAATGAAAATTTTTATCCACGACCAAAAACCAAGGGATCACAATGGACCAAAAGGCCCCCGTGGTAGCACAGCACTTTTAAAGCTGTGCACTTCCCTCAAACCCAACCTAAGGTCCAAGCGAAATCAAATAGTTACATTCCATTGCAGTTGAAGATTAAGCGCGTTTGGGTTTCCCGCATTTCCATTCAGACTTGCTTCGTGGTTGGCATTCGTATATATTTGCCTGGCGCTCAAAATTAGTTAATGGATTTTCAATTGGTACGGGTCTTTGCCAGCCAGAATCGAGCATTGCCGCGGTCCATTAGACAGTGTACAGGAGAACCCGAGGCAGTCAATTCCTCGGCGTTCACAAGAAATCGGCCTTGGGCAAATTCCGATCACTGAGGCTTACGCCTGTACAAGATCCAACTAATCCAGGAGCTCAAAGTTAATGAACATATACAAAGCCGTTTGTTCTCTGATTTGGCTTCGGAGCGTTTGGAAGAGGTCCCCAATTTTAGCCGGAAAATCATCATCAAACGAGGCGCATTTTTAGATGAATGCGGATATCTTAACAAGCAAAATTACCATAAATATGGGACGACGACCTGACAAACACAGACATCAGAAGCCTCGTGCGCTTTATAAAGAGCTCCAAATGGTTCAACTAGTAGGGAGATCTTACATGATCCTTTTCGTGGTATCACAATGGACCAATGCTGGTCTAAGAGTGTTGGCGTTTTCAGCTGACAGCCACTTTCAACCAACCAACCAATCATGGGACGACGATATTTAAACGTCGACCAAACCATTTAGTGAATTTTTGAGTTTTCACTAGTTTTCTACTGTACTTGTGACACCCGAGCAAATGACGCGGGAAAAGAAGCTCGTGTGACAGGGCCTTAGGTTTTTCTTTTCTTTTGGATGTATGGGCGAGGCCAGGGGTACCCAATCTTTTTCATACTGCGACTCCCTAGAGGGATTGAAATATTTTTGTGACGCCCTGGCCTCGCCTATTAGGCCATGTCACACGAGCTTCTTTTCCCGCGTTATTTGATCGGGTGTCACAAGTACAGCAGAAAACTAGTAAAAATGACGACACTGACGCGACACTTCCTGTTGGCTTTCTTTATACCTACGGAGCGGCACCAAATGGGAGAGAAAAAGCAGCTCGTGTGACATTGGTCTAAGACATTTCCGTCTTAAGACCTTCATCGCTCCCGACTTTTGGTCAGTTCATTTTCATCAAATGATTGGTTAAGAAATGAACTTAAAGCCGAAGGTCGTACAGTGAGTTAATGCCATATGAAGTGGTCACTTAAAAAAAAAACACATCGTATACCCCTCACCGTTGCAGTTCTTTTAATTCAAAGTCATCCAAGTGAATAATAAAATTCATCAACCTCATTCACATTCAGTTCGTCCCTCTTCTAGACCTCAAATAGTCTTTTTTACCCCATACCCAGTTGGTGAATTTTTATTTTTTTTTACAAATCGCACGGATATCCTTTTTTGTTTAATTATGGTCTAAATTAAAATATTCATACCCTGATCTCTCCCAGCCCCCGTCATCATCAGAACGATGTAAGAAAATCCTCTCTACGCAAGGACAATGGGAAAAATAATGCGGAAATGAATAAACGTCTCGACTTTTGCCCATAAAATACAGCCGACCGTCTTAAGATATTGGTAGCCCCACCCCTTTACACAGACACAAAATGAAAAAAAAAGAAATGAATTTGAATAACAAAATTATCATCTCAAACTTTCACCTTCACAAGGATTTCTTTTATTTTATTTTTTCTCGGCCGGCGAGACAAAGGACAATCCAGCACACCTTCAACCCCAATCTCCGGTACAAGATTATTAACACTCCACTAAATATGCATTTCTTACGAAAAAAAAAAAAAATAACACAGGACTTTTGTTTTGTCAGTTTTTTTTTGTTACTTCCAAAAAAAAGGACTCAAGAAAAACCAACAAAACTCCCAAAAGTAAAATGGATGCAATCGTGTTGGGGCTGGTGAGGTGTTTATCTTAGATACACCCCACCCACTTGCGTCACGTGTTGTTATTCCAATTCGAGAAGTTTTCCTCTCGAACAAAGGACACATTTGGGTGTTTTTCTTTGAAATGGAAGAAAACTCCTTAATGGCACTTCTCCATTCGACGATTGCCAAACGACTCCCTGCTCCACCAAGTGCGTGGTGGATGTTTACATTTGGCAGAAGTTCTCTCGCATGCGTTCTGCAATCGGGATCCACGAAATTTTTCGAAACTCATTCATAAACATTTTTTGGCGCCAATTTGACTTAGGATCCACATTTCTTTTGGTCTCAATTAAGGGTATCGACGGTGGACTGGACAGGAGCTCCACGTGCTAACGCGCTGTGTGGGAATCTCCAAACTCCCAACAATTGTCTAGTGTTTTGGTTTATTATTTTTTTTTTCGTGGTGCTATCCTTAGTAAAAGGAGGGCTGTTCCTTTTCATCTGCGCTATATATAACTTTTGAGGGTTGTTCCACAACGGAATGCTAAGTGGCCTGGCCAGCCAGCAGGATTCTGGCATTTCGTTGTTGGCTCCCAAATCGGTTGTTTGGTGGGTTTTTTAATCGTCCGATGGGAAAAGGATATTTTTTGTTGTTGTTTTTGTTGTTCGCCTTTATCCTCTTTGCGACGAGTGTTGATGCTTTTTTTTTTTTGTGTTGTTGGTCTGTGGGAGCGGAAAGACTCCTTTGAAGTGCGAACGCTTAAATGATGTGTGATATAAATACCAGATGGTGGTTGAGGGTGGAATGCTGCCACCAACATCAACGGTGTAATTGTGATGATTTTTAATGTGATTTTTAGCGCCGCGGTTTTTTTTTCCGTGTAGTGTGTACGTGCGGGGTTACTTTTAACGGGAGATTTGTGATTGTGAAATAATTGAGTAAGGATATTTATAGTGCTGCGGTAGAAGCAAACAAGTTGCAAAATTTTGTTAACTGTGATTTTGATAGGAAAAGGAAAAGTTTAGACTGTGCGGTAACAAAAAAACGCAAATACTCGTAAGAGGGAAGTAGAAAATTTACTCATCAAAATTGTGCAAGGTCAGTAAGTCTGTTGATTTCTTATACAATTTTTAAATGTATTCCGATTCGTATTAAAACGGTCATAAAATGAGACACCATATGGTAAAGGGCAATAAAAGTCCCCAAGACAGAATCACAGAACTAAATAATTTACTCCACCAATTTTGTTATCCTTTTTTTGACGGTTTGACTTTTGTTAAATATAAGACTATACGTATTTTTCAAATGAACACCTTCTTTGTTCCTGCCCCGCTCTCTCCCTTACAAGGAAGCTTCACTTAGGAGCCCTTCAATATAGCGACTTAGGTGATTTGACAAACATAGATAGCAAAAGCCTCTTTCTTTTATAAAATGCTGAAAATGGTTTAACGAGTAAGTAGAGACAATTTTTTCTGCAATTATTCTTTTTCGCGGTATCACAATGGAACTATACTGGGTCTAAGTGTGTTGGCGTTTCTCAGGTGGCAGCCACTTTCAACCAAACCAAACTAAGAGTTTCTGAATGGCAATAGTGCGATGATGTCTTCCAGGAAATTCCTTTCGTTAAAGGAAAAATCTGAAAAGGCTTACTAGCATTGCGACGTCTACGCGAAAAAGCGGTCCAAAAGTAAATTTCTATAAACGCGACCTTTTTTTCATTGTCCTAATTTTAGTTAAAACTTTTGTTCAAAATAAATAAGGGAGCAATTGTGAATGTTGTGTGATGATGCTTCTTATTAGATGATTTACCTCCAATTTACTTCTCCAGATTTTGATGAATCATGTCAAAAACTTTGAAAAAGTCTAATAGGATCAGGTAGGTAATACAGCCTTTATCCAATTTTTCTGTAATGTCTTAAACCATTCGTACAGCTGTGTTTGGCACGAATCAAGTAGGTAATGATTCTTTTGCGCATAACCTGTTCACAAACCTTAGAAAGAAAAGTGGGATTGATAAACGTCTGAATTTATCACTTGCTGAGTTTTTAGGAATTGGTATTGAATTAGCCGTTTTCCACTGACTAGGAACGATGCCAGTCATTAAAATAGTACTTATCACATGAGTTATTATATGGCAGCAAAATTGACAAAATGGCTTTGACAAAAACCGGATAAACTCCGTCAAATCCCACTGCATTCGAGTTTACAGACACAAAGCTTACATCCATGTTGTTGACTCTTGTAAAAGGAAAAGATAATTTGTGATAACATGTACAACAAATTTAATTTTTTCCAACAACCATTTTAACTACGATTTCTGAATTGAAGGTGGTCAGCGGACTATATAAATAGAAGTACATGGTACAAAGCTTATTTATTTATAATTAAATTTAATATTTTCCTAAAGGTATAATTTAAAAATTATTTTACACTTTGGCCACTCCCTGATTTTTCGGTTCGATCGCCGACATTTTGACGGTACATTTTCGAAGTAGAACCTAGTATTTTATTTATTTATTTTTTTTATTATTTAGAATTCACAAATTATTGGATTTGTATTTTCCAAATGTCACACGCCGCACATTTAAGATACTGATCCACTACTGAGTACTGATTGCTCGTACCGAGGCTCGATATGTCTTCCATTTAGAGTTTCGCACATGCAGAGGAACTCTTCGAAATACATGTGTTGGAATGGTTATACAATCCGCACCGACAAATTCGGAAGAGACTTATGCTTCGTTGCAGGTTCTTCGCTAAAATGCAATTATTCCCAAATATTTGAAATGCAAATTGTTTTTTTTTTTAATTTTATATTCTGCCAAAAATATATGAATAGATCAAGACACGCCTCGATTCGCCGTTTTCCTTAGGTTCCAGGAAATTATAAAAAAAAAAAGTTTTCTTTTGGAATCTTCTGATATTGTAAGAAGAGACAACGTATAACACTCAACATTTGAATCAAATCATTAGCAAAAAGGAAATCTATGAGGTCTTAACCAATTATTTTTGTGAGTGGGAAATTATTTATTCAAAATTTATTTTTTTAGTTAATGAAAAACGAAGTGTCCATAAAAACAAAATTTATAATCGTATAACAAAGAATAATTTGCTATATAAAAACCTCAAAAATCAGAGTTTTATCTCTGCGGTGCTTTTGAATGATGACAACTCTTCAAGCAGAATATGTAGTGTTTTAGATTGTAATTGTAGTCACCGCCGAAAGTAGGTAGCATTATTTGGAAAATTAATTCCGCTGGACATATCCGCCACAAAAGCGATGCATTTTTGAGTCACACCAAAGAAAAGGGATTGATGAAAATATTACCTCTGATGAGCGATGCCATTTGCTTAACGGCGACGGCTTCGAAGTTGTATGAACATATACTTATTGTTTTCTTAAATGAGTATGTATAAATACTCATCACTTTAGGCTGCTCTCACACCGAAGCAACAAGCAATAAGCAACTAGCAATTGTCAATAAGCAATACGCAACTTTATTTTAACCTATTTTTACATTAAAGCAACAGAATTGCCAGAAATTCCTAGTTGGCTATTTAGATATATTTTTCCACAATTTTTATTTTATTGAAAACTGGATCGTCGGACAAATTTTTCAAAAATTAAGAACACGTAGTATACGCAAACATCAAGGCTTGTTTGCGTAGATTTTTGACTTCAAAAAAACCCCAAAGAAAAATGTCCAATTGCTTTAAATCGTCAATTCTGATCGCAAAAACGGCCGATTACACGATTAGGAAATGACTCATGCAGTAATTGAATTGTTTCTCGGGCTGTATGGGATGTGGCACGTGTCATGGTCATCATGTCACGATAACGAACACCATTATTGTTACTGCCTGACCAGCTGCATTTTCGGAATTGAATAGTCCGATAATGCCTCAAGCCCCAAAATTCGCACCAAATAGTTACGTGTTGTGGATGCAATTGTTTCTCAACAATTTTCTGAACCCCAAATGGGACAATTTTGACGATTCACAAAGCTATCAAGATGAAAATGAGCTTTATCATTGAAGATGATTTTGTTTGAAAAATCAACATCCACTTGTTGTTGTTCTAAAATCCATTCAACGAACTCTCTTCGCGCTGCATGGTCAGTACTCAGTAGTCTCCAGTTCTTCAGTCAATTGAACTTTTAAGCATGAAGTTTCAAGTCTTTCTCGAAATGCCCAATTCTTAACTGCAGTGCCGAATTGATGTTCCTGGACTGTCAGCAGTACTCTCGCGAACTGCTTCGATGTTTTCTGTTGAACGACTTCCACTTGTGACAGGACACCCAGAGTGTTTAAGATCACTAATTGATCCAGTCTCCCTGAATTTTTCAATTATTCTCTTCACAGTTGATGATTTTAAATTTAAATCACTATGACGGCCATATTTTGTTCGAAAATTGCCGACTGTAGCTGATACCCCTTCATTATTTTTAAAATATTGCTCAACAATGAAAATTCGCTGTTCTTTCGTATAGCCTTCATTTTTACTAACCCCGAACTGTCAGCTGTAGCATTGTTATCTTTTTTCCGTTGGCATCACTGTACTTACTATTAAATGGCGGAAAATTCAATTTTTTGCGTGAATTATGGGGCACCCTTTACTTTAGTTATTATTTTGAATTTCGAAGTAAATGTTCTCATTTTCGAGCTCGCTTTCACAGGATATCTGTCATCCATCACCAAGGGCAATCTTCTAATATCTATTATATAATTTTTCACTCAACCAATTACGATTTTGTTTTTTTTTTTTTTTTAATTTAAAACAATCCAAAAATAATTTAACAAAAATAAATTCCATATATACCGTGAAGGAAAATGTATAAGGCAAATTGTTGGGAATTTATAAATATAATAAAAAATTAATAATATTATTAATAAAAAATTAACAAAAGGCTGCAGCTACATTCCGAAAATACATTATGTTAACCGAACTAAATAACAACTCCAGTTAATACTTTCATACAAAATGTGGTAGAAAAACATAGTACTTTCACACATTCTATTAATATTTGATTATTTTCCCCCATAAGATGATTGCTTGCGCTGGAATTTTGTAAAAGTAAAATATCGTCTCAAATATTTGTTGGTAAAATTGTAAAATCATTATTGACAATATAAACATAAAAAATAATCTAAAGATTTACAAGAAAAACCAATAATCAAAAATCAACAAATACTCATGGCGTACTCAAAATTGAAACAGCTTGTACGAGTAGGTCCTAAGATTCCAGATCACTTTGACAATATTACAAGTTTCAGACTTTTTACGAATTTTAAAGATTTGGTCTTATGTCGCTTGGCCTTATGTTACGGCGCCGGGGAAAATCCTACTCAGTGTACCAGGTTATGTATACATTCTGCTCCAGATATTGGTAGCTGCAAATTTGAGCTGAATTTGTATATTTGTGACAGCTTCAAGTAAGAATGAAAACAATCAGAAGAAATAACCAATTTTTCGATTGATTCCCAAAAATTGCATTAAGCATGACCGGACTAATATTACTGCAATGATTTGAGACTTGAAAACTTAAGCTTACCA
This sequence comes from Cheilosia soror, assembly GCA_949372485.1. NCBI lineage: Eukaryota > Metazoa > Arthropoda > Insecta > Diptera > Syrphidae > Cheilosia > Cheilosia soror. Next base: position 16,554,971 of record OX443562.1, on the reverse strand, counting down.
CTGAAAAATAAAACAACTGTGGGCCAACTTTTTTGCCTACGGTAAGCTTTCTTTCTAGCGTCAATACAATTGTCCACTCTCAATTGACTTGACTCGGTCATTGACATTGAAAAATAAAAAACCAATTTGTATGCCAGTCTTTTGAGGCCATAATGTATCAAGCCATCGTACGGTATCTTGCGTAATACCAATCACCTCAGTTTGTACCTCGACGTGATCAAGTTCGTAATTGGTAGCAAAACCGGTCGTTTAAATTGTACCAATTGTGCGCCCACCGGTTGAGTCTTGGGTGTGTCAATTCGATTGCAATCCAAGTGTTGGCTCTTGAGGTAACTATGGTAAATCGCATCCATCGGGGATGTAGCTCAGATGGTAGAGCGCTCGCTTAGCATGTGAGAGGTACGGGGATCGATGCCCCGCATCTCCAGGACTTTTTTTTTACCAATGGTACATTATGCGAGTTTTTCTTAACTAAGAGTATAGTAGGCACCCTTCAATCGCTCTTAAAGCTCAGAACTCATAAATCCCGACAGAAAGAACCACCGGAAGACTATTTCCAAATCTTGTTTACTTTTCATTCGGTATACAACTCCCCGCTCTGGAATAACTTTCTACTTCTTGCTCAAACGACACATCCAGGGGTATACGTAACGCATACATATTGTGACGCTCCTGAGACTTAACGATGGCAAAAGTTTTTACTCTCAATGAGTCCTTGTGCAAAATCGTTTTCTTCCAAACAAACAATAAAATATTGGCACATTAATGTTTAGTCAGACGTAAAATTACTTTTAAGTCTTTCGCTTCTTTTTCTCCCTCCCGCTCCCTGTCGCGTCGCGCTCTCTCGCATTTTTGTTTCGCACACAAAAGTTTTAAAATAATGCAAAAGAATTTCATATATTTTCCGGGCATTAATCCGCTTTATTGAGACGGGACAGACGGTGATGCTGTGCCTTTTGCTGTCGTGATATATACGTACATATCACCATCTCCCCCAATCTATGCCGATAGAAAATATTGTGATCATCTCAATTAGGGGATGACGCAGTCTTCCTGGACTTTTGAATTGCTCTTTCGTTCTTCTTCAATTGTTATATTGTTCCTATGATTATATTCCAATTGACAGGAGTGAAGCCTTGCCTCGTCGGCAGAGTGTTCGATGGAAGTTCATTACAATTGGAAATCTATGCCAGAGAAGGGGGGATGATGATGGTGGTGGTTTAATCTGATTGTCGGAATGATTTGTCCTACTCGCTCGGTAGATGAGACTGAGACAAAATGTGAAATACTCAGTCATAATGAAATAAAGAAAAATAAACTTTGTCCAAGTGTTTGCAAATTAATTAAAATGGAAACAAAAAAAAAAAAAAAAAAACTTTTTTCATGAAGGACCAGATGTTTGGAATGTTCTTCGATATTTTCGTTACTCGAGAGTGTCCTCTTGAAGGATGCCCAAGTGGCAGCAAATATTAATGTTAAAAATGCAAATCAACTAATTTTGATTGTCCACGGGATTAATGATGCACGAATCAAACAAAATTAATGTCAATTTTGATCGGTCTCTGTATTCCGTTTTATCATTACAGCTAGCGGAGATGTAATGGGACTATTCAAGACATGTCAAGACAGACAAAGCTCACAATTATACCTCAAAGTTATGTCCGTCTTTTGCAATAGTTCTGTCCAATTTGTCGATGGTATGTGTCCCTTCTTGCTGACGGAATATACTTGGTTCTGGCCCCCCGATTCACGACTAAACCGATTTTTGTCAAGTGTGTCTGTCCCAAAATGTTTGCAAATGAATCAGTGAAAGTTCACAGTTTAGCCAATGATTCCAATGTCATCTCCGTATGCAAGTTATTAGCAGAGACTTGATTGCCTTGGTGAGGCTTGCAAGTTTTGGACAATTTTCTCAAGTGGAAATCATTGTCTAAATCCTTTTTTGAGTCTCTGTGAAATTGTTTCCCACCATTTTTGAAGCGGAGGAGTTCTTCGTAGTCGTTTTGCACAATCTGACGAGTTTGGCAAGAGATGCCTAAGTCTAGCTAGCAGGGCTCTATGAGTATATAGCTTGTCTCTATAAATGCTGTCAATTGCGGCCTTCAAATCGATAAAAAGAATGAGAGTTTTGATCCGAACTTCTTTGGTTGGTTGTGGACTTATCGGGTCTGAAATCGCTCTATAGGGGTTCGCTGACAAATGGTTTAAGTAGTTCCCACAGACCCTATGCGTTGTCTTAATTAGGCAGGCCGTCTTATCATAGTTGGACTTGACCTTAGACATTACTGTCTTCACTTTATTTTGGTAGGATAGGTGGCATTCATCGTCCATGTTGAATAGCCCGTTCTGCAGAAGTACATATGGTTCCTCCATATATCCTCAACACCGATTGTGACTATTACCAACCACAAGGTCTTCTAGTTTATCTCTACAGGCCCTTGTTCGGGTATTCATCTTTTTTTACTTGTTTACCTTTCGGTAAAACTTCCGAATTCGCAGAAGAACCTCTGCTTGTAGAACTTACCAGACACTTGCCGATACTATTCATCAAACTAGAGGTTTCCGTTTTGGCTACGTTTCTAATGGTTTCTTGGCATCTATGGCACTGATCTTCGGCATTTCAAGCTAACTGAATATGAGGACTTGTCGTGAGTGTCAGAAATACATGGTCGACAAGCGTTCTGGCAGTTTCTTATATAATTGTACGCGTTTAACGTTAGATCTTCTCACAATATTAGGGATATCCAAATTCGTACCTCTCCTACTCTGTATTGGGAGCTTGGAAAATGCACGCTGAAGAAATACTTTACGTCGATCGCAACATTATTTGGTTGATGGATTCATGATCCGGTAATAAGCTATGTTCCTTCATTTTAAGGTTAGAAAACCAGGTCCTACCTACACAAAAAAAAAACAATCCGCTTCCAACTATAATCTGTATTCTACGTACTTACTTACTTAGGTGGCGCTACATTCCTTAAACAAACAAAGCATTCCGTCTCCAGTCATCGAGATCTTTAGCTTTCTCGTCTCTAGTTGGTTATACTTCAAATCTGTTGAGCTTTCCATTTGCTCGCGCCATACCTAAGCCTAGTTAAAGTCAAATACCTTGCTGTTGATATTTATTGCAATATAGTCACAGTTTAAAATTCTGGATGGATGGTACTGATATCTGTTTTACAGCAGTATAGAACCTGTTTTCTGAAATTCCCTTGACGATAAGGACAGTATATTCCTGTGTCATTCAAAATATGTCGAAGTAGTTCAGATCAGTTCCGCCACCGAATTTAGCGCCATTAAAAAAGCTCATACAAGTTATCTGCCATTCTATATCTGTTGACGTTGACGCGACTATCGATTTAATTACATAAGTTCATCCCCCTTCGTATAGTCAGCTTTTTCCTACAGACTGTTGTGGTGTTGCTAAGTTTTTGCTAGTGCAAAGAGTTTGGGCTGGGCGTTGATGATCAGTGAGTCGTAATTTCCATTTTTATATATGAGAAAAAGAAGAAGATACAATGCTTATTTGACTTATGGCTATAGCAAAGTGAGTGAGAATCGTCTCCAACCTAGCACTTGGTGTTGTTCTTTCACTATACTTAACTTTACACTCGTACATCCTTCAATCAGAGATTTCATCAGACATTTAATTTCCAATGGAGTTTTATGTCAAAAATTTTATTTATTACCAGGTATTTCCCACTCACTGCCAACTTTCGGGTTCTTTCTTCAGTAACATCTTTGGTATAGGCCACATTGATATGACAGTCAGTTCAGTACCTACCCCATTCACCCAACCCCACCGCATGTCATTTTATATCAATTGAATAATTACCGATTCAAAACTGATAAGACAATATTTTTAATTATTTTTTTTTTTTTTATTTGAAAAACTAGTGAACGTAGCATGTAAATAAAAACGTGTCTTTAATAGTCGACTGTGCTGGCTATACGGTCTAATAATAGCTGCCGGTGGGTATGAATACTCGCGTGCGTCTACGTGCTTTGTATTTATAAATAGGTGACTTGACTTTTTTAGGTGATCGCATTCGGTGTGAAGTGAACAAATACAAATCTGATTTGGTTTTCGATTTAAGCTTATCTATGTCTACAAGGGGATGTAGCTCAGATGGTAGAGCGCTCGCTTAGCATGTGAGAGGTACGGGGATCGATGCCCCGCATCTCCAGGACATTTTTTTTTCTTTTGTGAATATGTATATCTTTTACTAATTATGTTATAGTGACTGCTAAAGCTGTAAAAAATCGCAGTCTTTTGAGTATTGCAGTAAATTGATTAAAAATAAAAATTTTGAAATCTTTAGACTTCATACATAAGTTACATATTTGACTTCAAAATCAAAATCCCAATAATGTTTGAAGTCTTAAGTAATGCAATCACCTGAAGCAGTCAAAAGACTTGTCATTTGAATGCATTCAATGTTTTGAAGTCTTTTGACGGCTTGATGTATTTTTATTGATTTGAAATATTTTTTTTTATGTAGGTATTCGATTGAATTTTTGAGATCCACATTTCAGACATAAGTTTAAAAATGTGTATGTACTTGAAACAACTAAAAAACCAAGATATACTTCAAATCAATAAAAATACGTCAAGCAGTCAAAAGACTTCAAAACATTGAATGCATTCAAAGGCAAAGAATAAAAAATACTTCAAAGAATTCAAGCAATCAAAAAGTATTGCGTTTTTTTGACTTTTTCATGTGATTGCATTACTTAAGACTTCAAAAAAATACTGGGACTTCGATTTTGACGTCAAATAACTTAAGGGAAGTATTTTGCTGAAATAGTAATCAATCAAATGACTGCGATTTCAGCGAATGCAATACTAAAGTATTGCAGTCTTTTACAGCTATTGCGACTGCAAACATTTTTTTTTGTTTTTTTTTTTTCAAAAATCTCTTCGCAAATATTTTGTATGATTTTTTGAAAATAGCAAAAAATTACTATTTTAGCAATTTTTCTGAGATCATCCCATTCAAAAAATCATAAAAAATATTAGCGAAAAGATTTTTGAAAAAAAATGTTTGCAGTCGCTATTAGAATTATTTGAAGAAACTTTTTGCATCAAAACATTTTTTTTTTTTTTGGACTGAGGAAAAAAGTCAAAAAAGTAGACTTTTACAAAAGTTCGAAATTTTCAATGGGTACTTAATGGGTTAAGGAAAGTTTTGTATCATTCAAACGGAACTTAAATGACCTTTTCATTGATGCTATAGGCTTACCACCCGTCCTCCTTTGAGGAGGACAGTCCTCCTTTGTAAGGTGATGTCCTCCGTCCTCCACAAAAAGAAAAATGTCCTCCACAAACATAATTACTATCTATAACAAAAAAATATAATTCCTTTCACTTCTCAAAGAGTACGGTTTAATTTTACAAATATGGCAACAGATTTCTTTAGAGTCAAGTTTTAATATAAATTGTAGCACCTGCAAAACAGCAGGAGAGTTTAGTGTTTCCCATCTCTTCAGGGACTTCAGCATCTGTATTGAACGTTAAAGCCGCTGCGGAACGAAAAATCGCATACAAAAATGACACACGACGAAATCATGAACGAAAAATGTCGCTCTACTTTCCGTTGTGCAGTACGCTGCTGCTTCGGAAAGATGCCGATATGCGGGCAAATGTAATATTTAGATAAGGCTAGATTTTACTTTACTGTCCATTCAAAAAAATATACTTTTCTTCAATCCGATTGAATTGAATGCGCTGAGCTCAAATTTGCAAAAACAATTTGGCGCTATATTTCCGTCATATTTTTCCAAACGATTTTTTTTTTATATTAACAAAATGTGCAGTTAATAAATACAAAAAGTTTCATCAAAATCTAATTTTTTTTTCGGTAAAACTGAGCAAGCAACATGACATAAACATTGCATATACCTAGCGTGCTATCCGTCCGGGTTTTCTCAGACATGTACTCTTTTTGGCCTGCGGGAAACGTCGGGGATAGTTTTTCTAGATTGTCCGGGTTTTTAATTTTTTCATCGTCGAGAGTGGAGCGATTCGAAATTCGTATGTGTCAGAAAATCAGCCGAGAATAATTATTCAGCGCAGTTGGCACACTGCCTTAAAACATGTATCTAACGATTTTTGTCCTAGTTTTGTACTCTTTTTTAGATCCTATTTTGTTCGGGAAAGTCCGGGATTTTCATGCTCGATAACTACTTTCTTCAAAAGATTTCTGGCAATCCTACATATACCCAACCTCGCGCGATTTAAGAAAAAAAAAAGGAGATAAGTTAATACAAAATATTGGCCCGTGCCCTTGACATTATGTAAGTGAAATGTACAAAAAAGTAAAAATTCAGTGGTTAAAATGTAGCTTTCTAATTACATCATATCTTCGGTCTTTATGTTTAAAAAAACAAGTTTTATTTTTTAAGTCCTCCACGAGATTTTATAAAAAGTGGCAAGCCTAATTGATGCCAAAATTTACATGAAGTAAGTTCAAATTTTGAGTATAGAATTAACTTTAGGCCTTCCGCACACGACTCGTATCGTCATCGTAGAGTATGCGTAGACACCCAAGGCCTAGCTTCTCGCAACCATTCGTTTTGTGTGAGTTTCTATTTTTGGGACGAATGGAAGGGACCTACAATTTTATGCCGAGTCCGAACGACTGAATTGAAAAGCTTTTTCATGACAGTCATACTCTCGGATGTTTGTCAGACGTTCGCGAAAGGTGGCGCAGTAGAAAAAACTTTAAGATGTAATTTGTGTTTTTCCGGGGATCGAACCTGGGCGTAAGGCCTTAGTTTTGTCAAAATACTTATGGCCACTATTGATCTAGTTCAATCATAGATTGAATCATGTGACATAAGTTAACAAATTCTCTTGAAAGACAGAGTCCAGCGGAACCCTGCATGAGGCATAAACCATTTACGGCGATGGAAGAATATACCTTACTAGAAGATTTTAGAAGAATGCAAAAAGGAAAACAGGACTAAAACTTTAAAAATCTTCAAGATCTGAGATAGGCTAAACATGTTTGCTGGGTTTTTCTAGAGAATTAGTCAAGCTGGGTCAATTTTAAGACGGTTCGGTAAATCTGTTATATCAGAAGGACCGAATGAAGTCTCAGAGCTAAGTATTTGTGTTTGTTACAACTCGTATTCGTGGACATGATTTGGGTACCTACCTACTGACCGAAAGAATACAATCGCAGTAGGTTACAAGCTGCCGAAATGAGACTTATTTTTTGCATTGCTGGTGCCCAGTGTTGTGCCATGTAGACTAAGAATGTAGACTACACGATTGTCTACGTGTAGACAACTCAACGTAAACAATTCACAATTGTCGACATGTCCATGTTAACAATGTAGACAATGTAGATAATTATTAAAACAATTTTTTTTCTTAATTTTTCCTGTAAAAATTCCTAATAAATCATTAAAACAGTAGCAAGTTTTGTATACAAACTTTTAATTCAATATCGTATGTATTTATTTAAAAACAAAACAAAATATGACGTTTAACAAAAAAAAAGTTCAGCTCAAAACATATTCACATCCATCTATATTATTATTTCAAAAAACAAAACAGAACAACTTTATATTAATTTTTAATAAGCTTAATGTCAAACTTCATTATTTTAGAAGAATTGCCAATGAGAACTTATTCAAATTCATCTTCATCGGAAAAGTCATATTGACCATCTTCAATTCGAAGTGAATAGTATACATGAAGAAGCTTTTTAGATCGTTCAAATGTTAAACGATTTCTCGGCATAGAATGCACATGCGACCAGCTTGAAAAAACTCTCTCAATCTGAGCCGAAGAAGCAGGAATTTGGAGAAGTTTGTTCGCTAGATTTGCCAGATTTGGGTGTTTAATTGCTGCCATGTTCCAAAAAACTATAGGCTTCTTTATTTGCTTTTCGTAAAGAATTTTAAAAAAGTTAATTTTTCTATTAAAACAATCCCAATCTTCAATGCCATCACTGTTGAGATACTTAAACAAAAACTGGCACACGACTTCGTATTGACTGGTTGTAAGCTTGCTATTATCAAAGTGGGGGTGCAAATAATATGCTGAAAGGGCATATTTGTTTAGAGCCATATCCACACGCGATTTTAAGGATGTTTCATGCCTTGCATTGAATCTATCTGGGAGTTTTAAGTTCAACCAGAGATTAACTGCTTCTCCTGCAGAGCAATCAACCGCTTGACACCTATTTATCAAATTGCAGATTGGATCAAAAAGCTCAATATAGCTCTTAACATCATCTATGAACTGTTCATCAAAAATCAATGAAGCTACACTCTGTTTAATTTTTTTAAATGTTGATTCCGCTGCGACAATTTTCATGATGTCATAATTTTTGACCAAGCAATTGTAGGAGTCACGGTATGAGCACCATCTTGTTTCACAAGGCAGTTTAATCCGTGTGCCACCTCTATCAACTATCATTTTTTCGAAATCAGCTTGCTTATATTCTTTTAAAACCAAAGCAACTTTACCATTGAGATTTTTGTCGATCAAATCTTTTGCCAATAAATTCCCAATATGGCTACTGCAAGTGCTGTGCCATATAAAATGTTCCGAATTTCTTCCCATTTTCTTCATAGTACTGGCATTATCGGACACAACAGCGTAGACTTGAGTTGAGTAGACTTGTTTCGCAATGTCAACAGATTCTGCAAGGATGTTTGTGAGCTTTTCTGCTGTCTCAGATTCTCCAGTTAGGTCCCAAGCCTGGAGAAATGCCTGGTCTCCTTCAGCATTATGGAGCATTGTGACCACCGTCTTGCTGTTGCTTGAAGAATTCTTCCAACCGTCAATCAACAAAACAGATTCCGAGCTAAGAGACGTCTTAACTGAAGAAATACATTTGTCATAGGCTTTATCCAAAAGCGTTGTAGAAAGTTTCTTACGACCGGGAAGTTTATCTGCATAGGCAGGTCGAATTTTTTTCATAAAATTCTTAAAATGAAGTGAGTCAACAACTCGAAGGGGGATATTGCACCCAAAAACCAGTTTACCCAAGGCTTCATTTAACTCGTCTTCTTCTTTTTCCGATACCTTGTCTATAAATCTTGCAACAGTGTTCGATGGGGCAGAAAATCGTTTTGAACGTTGTACGTTTGCTTTAAACGTTGCTGTAGGTAAAGGCAATAACGGCAATGATGACGAACTGCAACTTTTGGAGTTTAATGAAATTGATGAACTTGATGTTGAAGCGACTTGGGACTGGGTTTCGCTTGAAAACTCCCCAACCGAAAGCGTTCTTGGAGCTGTTGATAATGCTTGAATTGAATTACTTCTCAATGGGTCTTCTTCCTTTAGGTACAAATTTAGAATTAATTCAAACTAAAATGTATTATACCAGAAAATACTCACAAGAGTATTGATAACCATTGCGTTCTGATTGTCACCTTCATCAATATTTGTAACAGAAACAGACATCTAAAAGAATAGTTTGTGTTGGTCATTAATTTTATATTAAAAAAAACATCAGCTTTTTACCGCGTTTTCAGAGTTATATTGGTCGGAGCTCTGGTCGTTGTCACCATCTATCAAAATAATCATTGAGACATCTTCCGATTCAGATGTCGCAGTTGATGCCTTACAACCATTCCTATTGCAAAATACAGATAATTAAAACAATATATTTTGGTAAATCAATGGAAATTAAAATACACTATTATTTACCTGTGTCTCCGAAGACGGGTTTCAGCAGTATTTTGAAGATTTTTCCTGCAAACTGTGCAATGTGCTGAGTATTTGTTGTTTGTTTTCACCAAAATAAAACCTAGCTCCTCAAAAGCCTTGTTTTTTGGTCGACCGGACATATTTAAAGTTTTATATTTATGATACACAGGGTTTTAATTTTTCAGAAAAGAAATTCTCAATTAATTCTTAAAAGCGTGTACTTTCTCGATTGAAGTTTACAGATAAATGACAGATTGACAGATCTGAAAGGTATTGATGACATTGTCGACATATTGTTGACATTTTCGACATTGTCGACATTGTCGACATTGTTGACGCAATTGTCTACGTTGAAAAGTAGACAATTAAAGTCGACATGTAGAGGAACAACACTGGGTGCCTCCAATGATACTGATACTCCTTCAAAACTGAGCGATACATTATTCGATAGTTTGGTCACATTAAACGCATAGTCTCAACTCCCAAGACGTGCTATGTCATTCGTGCCAACAGACAGGGGCCTAGGTATTGCCGTTTATTTGAAAAACTTTTTTTGTTCAGTGTGCGTTAAGAGGTCGAAGGGCTCCCAAATTCTCTGAGTTCACCTTTGTCGCGATTTTTAAATTGATATGTGTCATACTTTCAAACCTTAACAAAAACCATTCTGAGAGTGAATCCATGTATTTATTTCCCACTCCTGCTTTCGCGTTTCGCGTCGGTTTGAGCAGACCTTAAGAATCGATTTGGGAAATTTCGAACTCGAGTACGTAGCAAAGAATATTAATTATTTCTGTAAAACCGGATAATGCCAGTACCCTCCCTGGGTGATCACATTAGAATCCGTCGTATTCGGAATTTTGCTACGAAGCCCGAAAGAACTATCACAGAATCCGTTGTAGCGGAAATGTTACCTATACGAATTTAAATTAAAAATTACGACGGATTAAATTCGTATCAAAAATGTCCACTACGACGGAGTCTGTGATAATTCTTTCGGGTTTCGTAGCAAAATTCCGAATACGGCGGATTCTGTGATCACCCAGGATAATTCGGTAGTTGCTATAGAACAGAGTGTTTGTAGGGAGTCGAATCAGTGCTAGACTTATTTTAACACATAGATAAGCGCGTTTAAAACTCCAAGAACGTCCCTGATGTATGGACGTTGACACCAGAGTTGCTACAGTTGAATGCCCGTAAGCAAAACTATTTCGGACTAAGGTCCAATGCACACGGAGCAACGAGAAAAAAAGTAAACCGGTTGGCAACTTGGGTAACAGACCAGTTACGGACTCAGAGGTGACTTGGCTCTACACACGAGGAAACTCAACACCAATCAAAATCTCTAGTTCGTTCAGTGTCGTCATATTTTTCAACCTCCCCCACCAGCAACAGTTTGGTCTGTTGTTCGCTCATCTTCGACAAACTGGAAACTGAAGTCAATAGGCAACCCGACATGCAAATCAACAGGCGACTGGTTACAAACTGTTGTTTTGTGAATCGCAAACGAGTTTTCAACCAGTAGCGTCGTGTGCATCGTCCCATTTGATAACACAAGTTATGACTCAAAGCAAACTGGTTGCCAATTCTCATCGCTGATCAGTTTTTTTCTTTTTCAGTTGCTCCGTGTGCATTGGGCCTTAAAGTTTGAGTCTATATTACGTAACAGACTTATTTCTAGAAATAGGATTAAAATTTGCTTCCCCATAGGAGCCACAAGTCATTTCCACTGGCATGGCTATACAGCGTCGAATGGAAGACGAAGGTTAACTTCTTTGAAGTCTAAAGTGGCTTTTCACGACCTATTCAGCATTAAATTCATTACGAAGTTCAACTGGCTTTAATGCACTTAACGCTTGGTCAGCTTTCTTACTCATTACGAGAACTATTAATAGCTTTCCGGTTTGGGTCTGTCTAGGGTCTAGGAATCGAAACACTTACTTTTAACCGCTTCTTTCTTTCATTTCATCGTAGGTATGTCAGTTTCGGGCTTCCCAGTCGGTCCGACTTAGACGTTGCGCCCTAAAATCATCGTGTAAAGACTTTAGTGAATACTGACCCTTATAGAACTTGGCTTTGATTTCCCTAACCAAAATAGAATGCTTTTCAATGGTTATTTGTTTAGCAGTAGCTGATCTATCAATCTTGACAAAGAAGTCGACATCTCCTTCAGAGGCAAATAATATCAATAAATAAAGTACATACTTAATGCGAGAACACCCTTTAAATTCGACCTGATCTCAAACCTTCAACATGTTTCCGCTCAAATTCAATGACATCAACGAACCATAATATGAACTGAACAATCTTTTGCGGAAATTAATGAACGACCGTTTAATGCCTTTCTTAAAGCGTCCAATTAATTATTCAACTTCATCTCTGTCGATTTAGCTTTCGTTGCAAATTCCTGCCCCCAAATCGGGGGGTGAAAAATGAAGAACCCTTCGCGCATTTATCAAATATTCCACCGCAGACGACAACATTTTTCCCGTATACTTGGCTAACAAAATGGATACGAATTGCCTGTTAAACTCCAGCCGCTCCTTTGGCGCATCTTGAGAGCAAATGATGAATATTCACATCCCGCCGAGGAGTTTGGCTTGAGTTACATCACCACACGACTACAGTCGATACTTGTGTGTTTTTTTTTTTTCGAGTGCAAAAAATACAATCGCATTTGTTTGCAAGCACATATGCAACTCACCCCCAATTGGCGTGTGGTAATTTCTGCTCCAGGATGAATATATACGGGAGGTGAAATCAACCCGCGTAATTTGATTTGCACCCCTCCATGCTGCTTGTTTTCCCAAGTTGGCTGTTAAGCAATTAAAAAACGTGTATGAGTCGACAGGAGGAGGCGGCGGAGGAGGTGGCTCCTTGGAGCCTTGTATAATGATACATGACGTGCTATTTACGATGACAGCTTCTGTTTTAATTTAACCAGATCCACTGTGAGTTTACACTGGTAAACAAGCAAAGAGGGGTAAGTTTTGGCAATTGTCGTCGATTGCGACCATTTCCCACATAAAGTTTTGTGAACAACGCTCTATGGAATCCGTCTAAACAGGGAGCAAGAGATCTCACTGTCATTATTACATGGTAGTTAGTTTTTCTTTCCACCAATTCAGAAAGGGAAGGGAAGGGTTGTTTTTGTTTTTCGAATAAGCACATTCTTTGATGGGAGACCGTATATACTCCCCCCCACCCCCGTTGAGGGTGCAAAGATGAGCACAACGATTTGTGTTCTCTCGGTGGTGTAAGAAAAGTTTTCGCCGACAAATGGAAATTTATTACCTGAGTGTTTTTAATTGTTTTAAGTGTTTTACGATGTTTATGTTATAGCTTGGCTCTATCCTCTATGGCTGATGGGTGGGAGAGAGCGACCAACGATGAACGGTATAGAGACGAATGAGTATAGCGATCGATCGGCACTATATGGCATGGCGTGGCTATTTTATTTTGGACTCATAATCGTGCCGTGAATTTTTAATCTTTTTCGCGGACGGGTAAGTGTTTATATTTTAGGAGTTTAAGTCGACGGAATTGTACGAATTGTATCATCGGGGATGTAGATCAGATGGTAGAGTCCTCACTTAGCATGTGAGACATATGGGGATCAATTCCTCCTCATCCCCAGTTATTCTTTTTGCGATTGTGATGATGTGGGGTTTTTTTTATTTTTAAGAATTTTGTTGTCTTGATGATAAGAGGGTCAGAGCTAAGTGCATTTGCATGACTTTATCAGGTTAACATTTTCTATAGTGACTAATCTTTCGCAAACCTATAAAATGTATCACAACACCCAACCTGGAGGGCCAGGCCTTTGTTTTAACTCTAGGAAAGCGGGCCGGAAAAAAACGATGTCAGTAATCCATTTTGGGATATGTTATCCGCCACGAACAATTTTCCAACACCCTGGCTCAGTATTGGAAATCCCTATAGAGTTGGTGTTAAAATATGTCGAAGCAGCTCATATAGGGATTACACTTAGTAGTTCGACCTGACTGATGGAACTGTAGGCGCCACCGTTGATTCTATCTAAGGAATTCTTCCACTGCTGCCTGGGAGTAAGTGCCTTAGTGAGACGACACTTCTCCCCTCTTATCTACAAAGCAACATTATCGTTTTTCAAAAGTCCGTTCACTGATATGCTGATAATTTCACATTTTTAAGAAAACCCGCCGAATTTGCAGTGTTGCGTTTGCAAGTATTCGAAACGAAGGTAGCGAAGATATGTTTGGCTGATAATGAGACCGAAGTATTGAGAAAGAACTCTCAACAACCTCAACAACAGCGATGTGGACAGATATAACTTTGAAGTATATTTAACATCTACCAGACAAAAGACATTGCGGAATTGTTTGTGAAGACCCACTTTCCGAGCTCCTAAAACATAGAAACAAATAGTTGTTGTCGTATATAGGAATTCCAGGCCAGACCCATCGTACAGTAGTCCAGTACACTAACCACTGACCAAGTATACACTCTCGGAAGTTTCTCAAGCACTCGCAAGAGGTGCCGCAATCAAACGAACCTTACAGTGTGATTTGTGTTTTCTTGGGGGTTCAACCAGAAAGCCCTCGCACAGCAACCTGGCTTGAACAAATACATTCGTGCACATCTCGAATCGGAGAACCGATATGTGTTTCATGTTTTCGAAAGTCGATTAATATACTGGAGGCACCGTACCAAACCTAGACATGGATTTATTAAACGTGGGAGACTGTTTGTAATCACCAAACAGATGATGCAAACAACCTTTCCTATGAAAGTGTGTTCTATGAGAAGTAGTTTATTAGAGCGCTATGGGTTGATGTTCAATACGAGGTCTAACAAACCTGCTGATGAAGCAAATTGCAGTTCCAAACGGGTCGTCGCTCAGGTACTCAATAAAGCAATCTCCTAAGGTAGCTATGCGCAAAATGTCAAGAGCTGGACAGATGCAAAGTAGGTGAACAGTGGTTTCTTCTTCCTACTCGTCCCTACAGCTCCTATACTGCTCGCACAACCGAGCCGACTTTAAACTTCTAGTGTCTAGTTGCTGGTAAAGGGTTTTTCAAGCGCTACAAAAGTTTTTTTTAATAAAACAAAAATGGTTTTGGATATCAATGAAATTCTTTATTCCTGTGAAAGTACGTTCGATGCCATTATGTATGGAACTCGATCTCTTTTGCATGGTCACCACGGGAATGCTTGCAGAAGTCCAGACGCTGAACCCAATTTTCGACGGTTTTCAAGCATAAATCGGCCGATACTGCTGCAATTTCACGTTCGATATTCGTACGAAGTTCATCAATCGTCGCTGGCTTGTTGGCATAGACCATAGACTTGACGTAGCCCCACAGGAAATAGTCTAACGGCGTCAAATCGCACGACCGAGGCGGCCAAGCGATTGGACCATTTCGTGAGATAACGCACGTTCTCCAAACTTGGTTTCCAATAAATTGATTGGGACATTCGCTGTGTGGCTTGTGGCGCCGTCCTGTTGGAACCACATGTCCTCGAAGTCCATATCATCCAATTGGGGCCAAAAATATGCGGTTATCATTGAACGGTAGCGATTCCCATTCACAGTAACGTGCCGGTCTTGATCATCACGGAAAAAGTACGGCCCAATGACGCCAAACCGTAATTTTTTCGGGATGCAATGATGACTCATGGAGTACGTGTGGATTGCTGCCTGACCAATACCGCATATTTTGTTTACTGACGAAGCCATTCAGCCAGAAATGAGCCTCATCGCTGAAGATGATTTTTCGATGAAAATCCGAATCATTTTCAAGTTGTTGCTCAGCCCAATTCACGAACATACGACGCTTCTGGTGGTCAAGCTTCAGTTCTTGCGTCAATTTAATCTTGTAAGGATGTAGGCCAAGATCTTTTCGCAAAATTCGCCACAACGACTTCACAGAGATGCCCAACGCTTGAGAACGACGTGTGAGAGACACATTTGGGCTTTCTTCAACTGAAGCCTCAGCGGCAGCAATATTCTCGACACTACGGGCACTTCTTTGTCTCACTGGCACGGGAACATTTTGTACTGTAGTGTCTGTGGATTCAAATTTTTCCACTAGACGCTCAATTGTTGATCTGCTAGGACGATTATGACGACCATAAATTGGACGTAGCGCTCTTAACGTTGAGGCCACTGACTCCGAATTTCGGTAGTAAATTTTAATAATTTCGACTCGTTGTTGGATCGTATATCTTTCCATCATCAAATGGCAAACCTTACTGAAGAGAAATGTCAAAAGAGCGGCAAGAAATTCGGCGTCGTTTGCTGTCCCTGTCGTTCTACTTTTGTAGCGTCCCTGATGCTGAAAAACCCTTTACTACAGGCCATTAAGTCGTTCATGCTTTCTTTTGCAAACCATAGAATGACTATTGGACGTGTGAGCATAAAGAATTGACGTTGCCTGTCTTTCTCTAGAAGGTGCTTTTAAGAAACCATTACCTACCTCCTCACTTGAAGATTGGTTTGGCACATTTCCTGGCGCCCCAGGTCGCCACTGCTTAGTAGCAGAAATATTGAACCCATAGTTTCGAGGACAACTCAATTGAGAAGGCTTTTAATCGAGGAACAGCTACGAGGTGGAGTTCTATCTATACTCTCGTATGAAATAGATAAATCAATAAAATTCTGAAATCACTAGACAAAAAGGATAATAAGGTAGTCGGAGTCGCCTACTCTGTTTTTCATATACTCAGGAAAATATCGTTCTTCTAGTAGGGACATTGTGGAATCTGTGGTATCAGAACTATTAAAGTGGATGCAGATCAACCAACGGTCTAGTTGAGCTCATCTTATCTATAAATATACCTGCAAAAATGGGACCTACTACAAAATTGATAGCTATTCGCCTTAATTTTTCATTCAAAGCCGAGTACTTGCGGGTGTTGCATTCAACTCCAAATTAAACTGGGATCAGAATATTAAATAAAGGAATGAATGTTTGTTACGCCTAGGCCTGTAGGAAGGCTTTAAGGAACCAGATTACTAAAGATAGTAAGCTGGTTGTACACCGCGATTATAAGACCGATTCTGACACCTGGTGCAGTTGTTTCGCAGTAGTCTGTTACACTTAATACTATACCTCAAGAATTTGAACAAGATATACCAGAGGGTTGTCTATGGGTATATCAATAAAATCCACATCACAACTAGGCTTTAAAAGGCCCAGTTCTATCCGGGTACCTGTGTAGCAATACCGTACCTATTCCATAGTGGAATGAAGCATCACAGGGTAGTATAAGTGGGTAGTCCTCTCTAAAGTACACTAAATTGATGACATTTTAATAACTCATGAATCGGTGGCACCATATTCATATAGCCAATTCAGTATACGCGTTAAATCACTTTTATATCACCTCACCGCCATTCCATCGCCACACCAAATATTCGCCACCTGTCACTTGGTCACCACGCCACTTCAGCGCGTGCCTTGCTTTAGGACTCCTTCCAAAAACTAAAATTACACTCACTAGATTGGATATGAAAACCAGGCCTAGTCGACTGTAAGGGCCTGTTACGCCCAATATTTATTTATTGCATTTTAGGGTAATGTTAATATGTAACAGAAAAAAATGACAAAAATAATATGGAGATGCGGGGCATCGATCCCCGTACCTCTCACATGCTAAGCGAGCGCTCTACCATCTGAGCTACATCCCCGATTGAAAAAATGCACTACACTATGTCCACGAAAATCCCAAAACCATTGGCAATGCGAAAGGTGTGTCCAATAGGCATACCAATGAGCATGAGCATGACGTACCGAAAAGTAATCGAAACCAGTTCAAATGCTTTCGTAATAGAGTCGCAGTGAGTAAGTTGCTATACCTCAGTTTATTGATTGTAGTGAGTTTCACTTCTTTTGTTGCCGTTTCATTTCTAATTGTTAATCAGTTCCACCCACCATCCCAATTTTTATTAAACATTTGTTCTAAAATACGCTCAGAAATTTTAAAGCCACTTTTAACCATAAACCCCCTTTCATCACCTTTTAATTCGACGTAGGTACGTACGAGTATGCAACAAATTTTAAATGAACCCCAAGCTGTTGTAAAGCAGTTCTTATCTCCAGAATCTCTCTACAGCATCCATTAAATTGTTAACGTATAACATGCAACAATTAGTGTACAAAGACAAGAAAAGTTAAACTCGTTCGTATTTACGAGAACGTATAAAAGCCGGTGATATCTTATCACCATTGGAGGGAGGATGGGAGTTGGGAATCCGAGAGTTACACTTTACCTTTTCTCATACATCTTCTACCACTTCCATATCCTCTTTCGTGAAACCTATTTAATAAGAAAAAGAAAATAAATAAAGAAGACACTCCAACTTAAGATGTTGCGGATCGAATGTTCTGAATGAGGAGAATATAGGGTTGAGGGCACTCCCAGGGATGGAGTCACGTTCTTGCCTCTGTTTTTTTTTTAATTGACTTCTGTGACATTTCTCAGCGGATTTGAAAGAAACCTAATGAAACCGGAAAAGAGTTTACACGAGGTGTTTACTTGGGTTTATATTCAGTTTTACAGTATTGGTGACAAGTAAAGCTACGATTACACGGCCATTTTTTCGCGTCATTTAAATGGTGCTCTGGCGTAAAAATCGCGTCACAAAGCTGTCATTTTAATGTCGTTCTGTGCGATCGCCATTTTTGGGATAACATTTTCGGCGTCATTTAAATGACTAAAAAATGGCGGACCAAATGACATGAATTTTTTGCCATTAATATGACGGCAAAAAATTGCCGTGTGATCGCTCTTTAGGACAAATGACTAAACAATTTGGCTGGTGCGTCATTTAAATGGCAGCCTCCAAAAAATGACGTGGCACGAATTTCTTTGCCATGCCATTTTTCTACACAAATGCCAAATGACGCAGCATTTAATACAATATTTCTGTGCTTTCATTTGGACTTTTGTCTCGTGGCGAAAGGAAAATTGAGCCTTAAAATGTTTGTTGTCGATTCACGCCTTAACGCATTTACAGTTTTTAACCAAACTTTCACACAACTTTGGTATTGGTCCATATATTGTTTCTGTAAAGTTTGGTCAAAATTGGACGAAAAGGCGTGGCACTACCGATACAAAAAAAAAACATTCAAAATTTTATATCTCGAAAACCATCGAATCGATTAAGCTCAAACTTACAGATAGTCTTAGTTATTGGCTTTGGAGTGGTCCTATGAAGATTTGTCAAAATTGGACAAAGGGCGTGGCACCCGCCACACAAAAAAAAAAAAACATTAAAAATCTAATACATATTTTGAAAACCACCAAATCGATTGAGTTCCTGTGAAATAGATAAAGGGGTGAGGAGGCGCTTTTCTTCGACAGTCATGAGAGCTAAAGTTTGAAAAGTTTGTAACATTGATGTGCATTGTCCTGATAGACAGGAATATTATCTACTCCATTCGAATCCTGGAAAAACCAAAAGCTTTGTGTACCATAGAGCATTACAATAGAAACTGCGGGTTTTCTGAACCCCAAATGCGACAATATGTTAAAAATTATGAATATTTTGTCGACTAACCATCAAGATGAGAATGAGCTTCATCACTAAAGATGATTTTGTTCGAAATTTGCGGACTGCAACAGACAAACTTTCATTATTTTTAAAATATTGCTCGACAATGAAAATGCGTTGTTCTTTCGTATAGCGCTCCATTTTTACTAACCCCGAACTGTCAGCTGTCACACTGTTTTCTTTTTTTTGCGTTGGCATCACTGTACTATTGAAAGGTTCAAAATTCAGATTTATAGATGTGGCGATTTATCGCCAAACAGGCGATTTGAAATTTCATTTGGCGACACGAAAATCGGTTTGGCGACGGATCCTAAAAAAGGCGATATTTTTGGCCTTTGGCGATTTAAATTTGTTTAACCAAAATCCTCATATTTTTTCTCATTTTTATAATTTTCACTCAAACCTTACATCTGTGATGACTGTGACGAAATATTAAAATTAGAATGAAAGAATGAAGACAACTTTAAAACCTTGACAACTTTAAAACCTTGAAAGATATTGATTTAGGGCCGGATTTTGAAAGAATCGCGAAAACAGTGGTAGCACAGAATGAAGTTAAGGAGCAAGTAAACGATTTAATTCTAGTTTTACTAAAAGAAATACGAAAAAGATTGTCTGACTGCAACGCATCGTTTGTTTTTTTTTTTTTTTTTTTTTGGATATTTTTAGCCAGGCGTTTGCTTTAGCCAACTGCGACCCTGTTTTAAAAGTCTGTTTGTAAGCTTGATTCCACCCAAAAGCTTATAACTTACTGCATTTTATCTATCTAGAAAGTGTACCCGAAGAAGACGTTTTGAAGTTTTGGAACAAGGTGTACAAAATGACAATAGGACAGCCAGAGTTTTAGGAGCTTGGGGAATTTGCATTAAGTTTTTTTTTACGTAAAAATTACTAGTTGCACGAATTCATTTGATTTTTATGGTTTTTGAATTTGGAGAGTGGAAAATTCTGAAATTTGGAGATTTTTTGGCGTTTTATATTTTACGTTTGGCGATTCCGGTTTTTAAAACCTGACAACCCTGACTATGATTAATATAGGTAAATAAACTAAGCAACTTATATTTCACTAGCTGGACCCGTGCTCGCCTTGCCCGCTCGCACAAAATTATATTTGGTTCATTTAAAATTACACTTTTGAGTGTTTCATTGTAATCTGTCCAGTAGTTTTCGCGCTTTTAGGAGAAAAAGAAAATTCCTCCCTCTCCTAGATCTTGCTACTTATTTGTAATACTGAATTTCCTTTCGTTTGTTTCCCTCTTCCTATATGGAATCCAAACAACTACCTACCCCAACCCAACACAGTTACCATTACCATACCACATATCGAATGAAATTCTGAAATGAAACCTGTTTTGTATTATACGTCTCTTCTCTTATGAAGATTATTAATATACCCCATGCCATTCTGCAGCACGCACGCCTCACCCCATCCCCATCCTTCATCGGACATACAATCATAATATACATACCTACATAATATACAACTGACCATAGCACTCACTGCGAAAACAAATCAACCCTTATCGAATGTGTAGTATACGTATGCTAGTCTTGTTTTGTTTTTGTTTGACGATCGCAAAAGTACAAACATCCATTCGTAGCAAGGTATATGTGAATGTATATATTTTCACTTCAAAAAATGCATACGTCATATCAGAATGAAATTCCTCTGCGTTGTGTGGCGATATCGATAATGGATGTAATGTATTGGATATATGCACCCTCTGCATCGCCCTCCCTCGCCGTACTCTTGCTACTTGTTTGCAATACTACATTTTCTTTCCTATGGAATTCAAACAACTACCCTAACCCTACCCTGTTACGGCAAAACAACCAAAATAAATTCAGTCACCTAAACTAATAACAATATACATATTTGAATAGTACATTTATGTGTCTCACTTGTTTTCTTTTGTTCACACACAAACAATACCTATAATCAAAATCAGTCCAAACGTTTAGGTGAAAAAAAATAGTAAACTTCCTGGAACCCAATTGCAGCGCCACCTATCGGGTCCAATTATGAATCTAAACCATCCAGGGACCCACTCAAACACAACAAAATTTCAGCAAAATCGGTTTTTTATCTCGCGAAGGAATAGTCTGAACTAATTTTTTTTTTTTAAATCAGAGCTTAATTTTTTCGGACTTACCTTGCTGATGAAGTTTAAATTCAGAAATCAATAGGCATCTATGTATTCAATTTCACTTCTAAAATCAATAACAATTCAAGTATGTATCTATAACAATCGGCTTTCGTCTTTACTATGATAATATGTATATGTATATTTCACAAACTGGCTGGACAGAAGTAAGTCACTCATACACAGTACCTATCTGTTCAAGAAAAATTGCTTTCGATGTGCGACAACAACCCCAAAGTAGAACTATGGAATCCAAACAACTACCCCAACCCTACCCTGTTACGTCATATCAGAATAAAATTCCTACTGCGTTGCGTGGCGATATGCGATAATGGATGTAATGCATTGGATATATAATGTGCACCCTCTGCATCGCCCTCCCTCTCATTGATCTTGCTACTTGTTTAATATACTGCATTTCCTTTCCTTTGCTTCCCTCTTCCTATAGAATCCAAACAACTACCTACCCCAACCCAACACAGTTACCATTACCATACCACATATCGAATGAAATTCTGAAATGAAACCGGTTTTGTATTATACGTCTCTTCTCTTGTGAAGATTATTAATATACCCCATGCCATTCTGCAGCACGCACGACTCACCCCATCCCCATCCTTCATCGGACATACAATCATAATATACATACCTACATAATATACAACTGACCATAGCACTCACTGCGAAAACAAATCAACCCTTATCGAATGTGTTTGTTTGACGATCGCAAAAGTATAAACATCCATTCGTAGCAAGGTATATGTGTATGTATATATTTTCACTTCAAAAAATACATTTTGGCTAAAAACTGTTCCTAAGGACGTGGCTATAAACGACATAGCCTATAGCAGTCTCACAGTCTTAAGGAACATTTAAAAAAAGTTTCCTCGAAATCTGTCCAGTAGTTTTTGAGTTTTTAGCTGACAAAGAAAATGCCTACAGTTTTATTATATGTAAGGATTACGCGAACAAAGTTGCGGACACAGATAGTACATATAATACACTGGCGATCACTTGAATGAGGCCATATACATTTTGCAATACATATATAGGTACATATTCAGCTCCAAGCGACATGTTCCCTTGCAAAATTCATTCAATGCTCCTTGTGTATTTGCCCCAAAACGCAGGTTTCTTTTTAAGTTGTCTTCTCTGTATAGTACCACTTTTTCGTATTAACCTTCGGACCGTATGCTATGCTGGCTGATACTCCGCTGTTGGCCCTTATTTTAGTCGCTGATAGATTACAATTTGAGGCAAGCCGTAGAAGTAATCTCTTTTCTCGCAATGTTGTCGCTCCTGCCGTGTGTCCTTTTTGATTTTCCCATAGTGTTATGGATCCGCGAGATAACTGCTTACAACAGTCTTACTTCTATTTAGCCTCCTTGCAGTTTCTCGGCCTGAGAGTCCTAACTCCTTGAAAGCATGTATTTTTCCTCTTTCTGTCTTTCCGGAACCCATTTTTTTAACTAAATAAAAGCCTATCGTCTATGACAAAAACGTCGCTTTCGTTCGTTACATGCTACCTAACTTTCGTGGTTCGATATGATTTGTGCGCCAACGTAACTTAACAATGTATCGAAGGCTGTCAATCTGTTGTAAAATATTTTTTATTTTCGTCGAAATAAATTGCCAAAACTCCTCTTCATATTATTGCGCTTCAATATTGCTGCTTAAAAAAAACGACAATGAGGAGTCCTTGCATTGGGCGCCAGTCCTTTCTTGGTTTAATCACTTCTCTTAAATTTTGTTATGCTTTCATTTTGCAGCTTCATAAAGTGGTTCATCAAAATCGGTGCAGGGAAATAAGGGTGTAGGGAACTAAGTCCACTGAGGGACTTAGAGCCATCAAAATCTAGCAGCTCTTGCACACTGTACTAGGCGCCACCTTTTTCTATGTCTAGCCTTCAAAATACAGAATTGAATTATTTTGTTATCTTCTCTTTCTCAAACACACTGTAACACTTTCTGCTTGATTGACTTTTTTTTCTCTCCTTAACCAACAAAACAGTGAATATACACATTTGAATTTAAAACCTGCCAACAAGAAAACGAATCCTTTTACGTACATGTTTTGCATAATAAATATTGTCGCACCTATAGACATCTCACTAATCAGGACCACAACCACTTCTCACACAACTATACTCTCCCCACCACAAACCGCTACAACATCACACATACACAATGCCAGTCTGAATCCCTGAAATGGAACCTAATTTCTGATTTACCTCAATTTACTTGCTATTCAAAAACTTTTCCAAGTCAAAACTTTTCTAGCTGACAAAAATACCATGAAATATTTATCGCTGTGATTAATGAAAATATTTATTAAGGATGAAGAGTACACATCACCTCCTTTGGCCCCAATTTCAAGTGGGGTGGTGGGAAGTATTCACGTCACGCCCTCAAGTCAGGTGCGAACCTTCTTCTCCGCAAGAAAGTTGGAATTTTAAATCATTACAAACAAAGGACATGCATTTTTAAGCGAATTAATTCAAAGGAACATTTTTTAATTAGTTTAAGGTGAAAAGATTTGTGGCGGCGGCACAGCGTAGCGTACCTCCCTAGTTCTCGGGATTTATTAACATTTTTGTTCTAATTTTCGTTGCTTGTTTCAGGATACACACACTATGTCTTGGGTTATAAATTTTAAATCTGTTAAATTAATTCTGAGTTTTCTTTTTATTTTTTTTTTCGTTCATCTATCCACAATGCCGAAGGCAATTCGTTGTTGTAAAGCATTACGCCGCGTTGATTGCATTAAGAATTCTCTGTTTCTTTGTGAATTAAGAACTTTACGCGGATTGTGAGCTGGAGAGAGGAGGGCTTATTGCAGAATAATCATTTCAATTCAGACGATATTTTATTGGATTCAAGTATTTTCTTGGATGCAAAACTACGTGATGTAGGCCATATCCTGTCAAACATTATTCTTCCAAATGCATATCTTTAATATTTTGTCCCGACAACAAAAATTGGCAAAAAAGTATAACTGGGCTCAACCGGGATTTGAACCCGGGACCTCTCGCACCCAAAGCGAGAATCATACCCCTAGACCATTGAGCCGCATGTCTTTTCTACCTCAGGTTTTCAAGTGCTTTGGAATGTAGGTATATCTTCAGGTAAAAACTCGTGATCACTTTCACTTTTATCTGTCTGCTGTTTTTTTATATTGTACCTTATCTAAAGGTGTTTTTTTTTTAGAGGTTTGGTTTTTAAACAAGCAACACTGTTTCTACAAATTGTCAATTTGACAGTTGAAAGTTGATTTGTGGTTAGAACGTTTTGCCATTTTACGAGATGAATAGATTAACGCCAGAACTACGCGTGCAATATGTGCAAACTTATAATTCGGATCGCCAAACTTATCGTGCATAAGTTTACGGTCGACATAATCGTCCATCTGACCAAGTTATTCGGAACACGATGAATCGATTTCGCATCACGTACAGTACATTCTAGTGGTGTCTAGTGCATCCCCAAAAGACGACAAACAATGCGAACAGAAGAAGTTATTGCCGTTGTGGAGCGCGGTGTTGAGGAGAACCCGATTGAGTCGATTCGCCATCGTGGACAGCAATTGGAGCTATGCCCGTCGCCATCAATTTTACGAAAAGATCTTGGCTTAAACGCTTGTACAAGAGTTGAAACCGCGTAACCATTATACGTATCGTATAGGTTTGGTGAATGGGCCGAAGACATGATTCAGCTTGAACCTCATTTTCAACGAAAAATTTTGTTCTCCGATGTGGCCCATTTTTGGTTAAATGGATTTGCAGTGGAGAAAACCCAAAAGCCTCTGTCGAGACGTCCTTACATCCATTAAAACTCACTGTTTGGTATGCTTTATGGGCTGGTGGATTCATCAGCCCATATTTCCTTAAGGACGATGCCGGCGCTATAGAAACATGATTTCCGGCTTCTTCGTCCATCAGTTGAATGACATTGTCGTGATAGAGCTTTGGTTTCAACAGATGGCGCAACATACGACACGGTGCGCGACACCATCAATTTATTGCGGGAAATGCTTTCTGAGTGCATAATTTCAGGTAATGGACCTGGCTACCACGATCCTGTGAACTCACACCTTTAGATTATACTTTCTTTGGGGGTATGCGAAGTCACTAGTCTATGCTGGTAAACTAAGGAAGTCAAGATTCGTCGTGTTATTGCTGATATACGGCCCCAGTTGCTCAATAAAGTTGTCGAAAATTTGGCTTCAGGATTGCGCTTCATTCGAACTAGCCGTGGTGTGTATATACCCAATACCATTCTGAAACAGCAATGGCATAGATTTACCTATTAAATAAAGCTAATATCATGGACATTAACTTTAACAAGTATTTTATTTCATATTGAATTTGTATACCTCTAAAAAAAACACCCTTAGTAGGCATTCCTGTTACTACTACTTTAATAATACTTTTGAAAGCAATTTTCGTAGACAGTTGCTGCGTCTCTAGCTACTACAACTCTACAACTCTATTGAATAATTGGTCCGTCTATTGTCTGGATTGTTTCTATGCTTACCACCAGAATCATTCAGGCAATACTAGAAAATAGCAACATAACCAAATTCATTAGCAGAGGTACTGCTGCGGCTCATAGTACTTACTTAGACTCTACAGTTCGGGGTGAACCGAGGCCTCAATTAACAAGCCTCTCCAGTTAGGCCGGTCCTTAGCTAACTCTCTTTAGTTGCGCACTCCAAGTCGGTTGAGGTCGACTTCTACTTGAGCGCGCTACTTATAGTGAGGTCGTCCTCTACTGCGTTGTCCCTCCGGTTTAAATTCGAATACTCTACGGGCCAGAGCATTTGTTTCCATCCGCTCTAAATGTCCAAGCCATCTTAGACGACTGACTCGCAGTTTTTTGATCAGATCAATGTCACTCTACAGCTTGTATAGTTCGTCGTTGAATCTACTTCTCCAAAGCCCGTCACCGCAAACGGGACCGACAATTTTACAAAGAATCTTTCTCTTGAAGCGTCCGAAGATATCTTCATCCGCTTTAGATAGCTTCCAAGCTTCAGCACCATAAAGCAGGACTGGTATGATTAAGGTCTTATACAGAATCATCTTAGTTGTTCGGGATAGAGCTCTAGTACCTACTCAATTGAATTCTCAGACCAAAACAAACCGCGGTTGGCAAGAGTTATTCTTTGTTAAATTTCTTATGAGATGTTATTGGCTCATTGTAGTGAATCTAATGTTAATCTACATACTCCAAAGTTTAGATAGAGAAAGAATTAAGGTGTCAGGAAAGTTTCCCTCTGTAATGAGTGAAATTATGGAAAATGCTCTGATGAAAGTTAGCACCTAGGCCAGAATGTTTGATCTTGGTATCAAACCAAGAAAACCGAACTGATGCTTTTCACCACCAAGACCCAAATACCCGACTTTACACTTCCTCGCCTAAACGGCTAACCGCTCTTCTTATCGTCCAGTGGTAGGTATCTGGGAGTGATCTTGGATCCTCAGTTCAACTGGAAACTCAACATCGAAGAAAGGTTAAAGAAAACATGCATATTTGCCAAAAGATGGTCTCTGCGACCAAAACTGACCCTTTGGATGTACAAAGCAACCCATATTTAAATTGTTTGATGGCCCGTTCTAAGAAAAGCTAACAACATAACCAAACTTAAGAAATTCCAAAGAACGGCATATGCATAGGCACTGCAGGCGTTCTAGGGTCAACACCATCAGCCGCCTTCACCAGTCCTTTTCCATCCTTTTGTGAACATCACAAACATCAGCGTAAACAGACTTGGCTTGCTAACCTGTGAGACTCTACGGCCACAGAAACTTTCTGCATTTTCTATCAAGAAAACTAGTACCACCCTCGACAATTGCATTATCTACTCCCAAAATGCTTTTTACAAACATTTGTAACATTTAAAGTTGAATTCCCTTCAAGATTAGATTGGCAAGATGAACGGGTGAACAGGGACTCGAAATTAACAATCTATACACGGCCGGTTCTAAAATGTGTGGGCGCTGCTGTATTTTATGATATGAGTCTCTGAACATCCCTAAATTTTAGATGAATTCGGCCAGCGTGTTTCCGGCGGAACTATACTTCCTATCCGCGAGGCCTGTCGTCAAATCAAACTACACACAAACATAGTTCCGAGGCAAAAGATAGACAAATTCATTGACATTCAAGCTGCCATCAAGTCTATCGCCTCAGTCCATATAACCTCAAAATTAATATTAGAATGTTGAAAGGAGCTTGTCTCGCTTGATCAGTTTCAGATTACACTGATCTGGTTTCCAGGTTATAGTAACATTTATCGAAACGTACATGCTGACGATTTGGCCATCAGGGAAGGTTCAGCCCTCCACTGCTCACTTGCGAATCTGATAGATAGATAAGTTGTGTTTTTATGAAACCTCGCCAGCCAGTGGTTGCCAGTTGAGGCACATTTCACATGCTAATTAAAACAGCAACCTACTGGCAACAACTGTTGATTTTCTCCCCAGCTGGAGAGCTGCTGGCTGGCAGCTGGCTAAATTCAATTCACAATGAACAAACAGGTGGCGCTGAAAGCAACAAGTGGCTTAGAATTTCCGTACAATTTGCTTAAATCATAATGGCGTTCTTATCTCATGCACACAACATTCCAGAGAAAAATTTCAGAATTTATCAAATATTTCCCAATGGTACGCTTTTAGGCTTATTGCCTAAAATCATTCGGCTGGCTTTATATTGCTGGCAATTGTGCTGGCAACTGTCCAAATGAACGGCTGCCTGGCGAGATTTAAAAAAAAAAACATGCCTATAGTCAAAGCAAACATTTCCTAAGAATTCTTATCCAAGGTCAACTTTAGATGGAGGAATTTGACAAACTGTTTCATATCCAGAAGGATGTGTTCAAATTACAGCGCGGAAAAAACTGCTCACCTTCTAAACAAAAAACGAAAAGATATAGCCAGAAGAAATAGCGACCACCCACTGACCTATAATAGGGGACCATGTAACCCCGCAGCTGTAATGACGCAACTGAAAAAGAAGCCCTCACTCACTACCTATGCTCCTGTCCGGCCCTAACCAAGACCAGACGCGCGATTTCTGGGAAAAACCTCCTTAGAATCCCTCGAGGAGGCACAACTCCTGATGGACGTGGGGTCTTGCGTCATGGAATATCCATTTGAATCAGACTTTCATACCACAGCAGCTAGGCTACTGGCAGTGATAACACCTGCTTAACAGGTAGCAATGATGGCTTATACATCATGTACCTCCTACTTTTTCTATTGACAGCCAAGTGGCAATAAAGGCAATCTCTCCCGTAGAGATAAAATCGAAGCTTGTAAAACACTGCCGCGAAGAACTACTTACAATACACATGGAGCAACTGGAAAAAAACTAAACCGGTTTGCAACTCGGCTTGGAGACCAGTTACGGACTCAGCGGTGACTTGACACTACACACGAGGAAACTTATCACCAATCAAAATCTCTAGTTCGTTTAGTGTCGTCATGTTTTTCAACCTTCCCCACCAGCAACTGGTTGGTTGTCAAACAAACTAGAAACTGAAATCAATAGGCAACCCGACCGGCAAATCAACACACGACTGTTTACAAACTGGTTTTTGTGAATTGCAAACGAGTTTTCAACCAGTAGCTTCGTGTGCGTCGTCCCATTTGATTACAGAGGTTATGACTCAAAGCAAATTAGTTGCCAACTCGCATCGCTGATAAGATTTTTTCCAGTTGCTCCGTTTGTATTTGGCCTTTGTATAATTTAAGACTCCACTGATTTCCCGGACACAAAGGCGCATATCGGACACAAAAGGAAGCCTCCCTTGAACTACACCAGTTCGAAACTTGGGAGATCCTCTGTATGCGATACTGTGGAGTCCGTATTTAACCTTTAAAGATTCTCTTCTCCTCCCGAGAAAATCGCTTATATAGAATGCGTATCTTAACTGAAATACATTTGTCTGATGGATGTCAAATTAACTTTCATCTTTCCTTTTATCTTGCAGATACCAACCAAGACAGGAATACCGTAATAATAGATATAGCTCAAACAGAGGTTCCGAAGACTATAAAGTAAGTTAAAGTACAAACATTTTAAAATCTCATGGTTTTTGTTTAATTTCAACCTAACCAAACGTCAGTGCTAATAAATGGTATTTTATCAAATACAGCGTAATAAAAACTACAATAACAAATATACATCAGACTGGAACAGAAGATCCAATCGAAGTCAGAATTGGCACTCATCCGGACCTAGATACGGAAATCTGTCATGGCAGCGCAATAATCCGAATCAGAATCAAAATCTATCGAATACACAACCAGAACCTTTGCAAATCGTCGGGGAGTACATAAAGGATTACTTTTTGCAACAATTAAAAAATCCTAATGGTCAGGAGTTTTTAGATCAATCTCACGGCTATCAAACAAGATTTGACAGAAGCTTTGAAGCTGGAGATACATCGAATTACGCAGATGGTTTTACAAACGACCAAGGACCTAGAGAGACGAACCAAGAGTATCACCGGGGCAATCACAGTTCTAGTAAATTTTCCGAACCGAAAAACGACAGTCAGAAAAAAGGTAAACCTCCCAAGAAAGGCAAGCCGTGTTCTAAACCAAACGAAAAAAAGATTCAAACTCCTAACAACCATTCAGACAAAGAACCGTCCAATAAGAGTGTTGGTGCAAGCCAAAAGCCATCGCAAGTAAGGAACAACAATCGGCCAAAAAAACACACACCACAAAAACAGGGAGATCTTAACGAGCATGCAAATATAAGGGACACCGGTCTGGAATGCGGGGAAGGATCCATTCAGAAAGAGAATACATTCACCGAAAACTCACAGCCAAAGAACGCCACTCGGACACACCAAGAATTCATCAGTCCGAACGAAGAGTATTCGGAACTAGAAAACGAACCCATTCCTGAGAACCAAGTCACTTATGAGCCACCCGAAGACGACCCTCACCAGGAAACAACGTCTGTAAATACCGGTCCCGAAATCCCAAACTCACAGGACTTGCTCTCACACATAAAGTCAGAGCTGCCAGACGCGTCCGACTCAGATTTCGACATCTCCAACTGCCTAAATGTTGACAGTAGCAATCGATTCCCCTCAATATCTGTCGTTCCACTATCTAAACTTCTCAAAAGTGAACTTCTCGACTTGAATCGTACCGATATTGTAGTTCCAACCACTCCGGTCCGTGGAAGGCCTACACTTCGACCGAATTTGGTGCAGCGCCGAAAGAACTCCACCAGCGAGGGGTCACTGAGTGAGAATCTTGTCCAGCGAGTGGCCAATATGGACAAAGTGGGCATTAAAAATGTCATTAACAATTCTGGAACCAAATACGATGCTGCCCTGAAGATTCAAGCTCGCAAAAAGTTGCGCGAAGAGATCCGCAAGCAACTCAAGTCGATGAACTTTACCCCGCCCGAGAACAGTGAGAACAGTGTTCTGGTTCCCGACGAAATCGTCGATTCGTTGAACATTCCCGCCGTAGTTTTGGATGAGATTCGAAAGGCGTTTGGCATTGTACTCATCGAAGATAAGAATATGGTTCTAGAGCAGAAAAAGTCTCCACCGCCAACCGCAGAGGAGGCACCAACACCACCACCACCAGCATCGCAGCCAAAAGACCGACCGTCGAAATCTCCAGATCTGATGAGCCGACTGAAGATGCTGACGGAAACTAAGTCTCAAACGGAAAAGCTATCTCCCGAGAGACCGTTTGTCTTCACTCTGAATAAACATTCCAAGACTAAGAAGACCGACAACGACGTAGTGCTGATCGAATCCTCCTCATCTAGTTCGTCGAGTTCCAGTTCTGACAGCGACTCTGATTCAAGTTCAACCAGCAGCAACGTCAGCAGAACATCTTCGTATAAACGGCGGCGGAGAAAGAAACGCATCCTCGAGGCGAATGTCGTGGGAAACTTTGAAAAACTCATCTTGCCCAACTTGACAGAAGCACAGCGCCGTCGCTACAAAGACAAATACTCCAAATCCACAAAGGGATCCCTGCTGTACATCTATGGGATTTGCGTGAGACGTTCGCTTCAAAACAACACCCCCATGGATCCAAAGGAGAAGCTCAAACTGAAACGTAATCTCAGCACTGCCGACAATGCCGAGTCGCTAGAGTTCCTAATGAAGGCGATTCTAAGTCTCTTCGAAGATCAAAAGGAGAAGCGTCGCATGTCTAAGGAAAAATCGACTGCAACTGCCACAAGCAATCACTGTAATCCTGTTAGTCCCACGAAAAAGTTAACAAATTCCACATGTAATCAGCGAAACTCTGTCGACAATGGACGGGGGATGGTTGCACAAAGTGAAAGTGCCAACACAGCGCAAGGAAGTAGTGAACATCAAAGTACAAAAGTGGATAAAACTCCCCGACCATCACCTGCAGAGGGTGCGAATGATGCAAACTCAGCACAAGGGGTGTCTGCTGATGAGCAACTTCTTACCCTGTACTCGGATTCCGATTCGGTTTTGAATGGTTCGACTGGCAAAGGCAACCACTTATCATGCTCACCCTCCTCCAGGCTGTGGAAGTCTCCGGGTGAGAAAAAATGCATTGAACTCGAAGCCTCCTCTCCAAT
Organism: Cheilosia soror; assembly: GCA_949372485.1. Lineage (NCBI taxonomy): Eukaryota > Metazoa > Arthropoda > Insecta > Diptera > Syrphidae > Cheilosia > Cheilosia soror. The sequence continues at coordinate 16,523,020 of OX443562.1, read as the reverse complement.
GAGTAGTATTGGAATGCTACAGCCACCTTTTGGCAGCCGCTCACTTGACCTCGATGCTATTAGTTCACACAGCTCGATTGGCAACGAGGCTGTTAGTAGCATTCGAGAAATCGACGTCAAACTCATGGAACTGCACAAGAGAAAGATGTACATCGAAGAGATGATTCTCAAGCTGCAAAAGGACAAAATGGAAGTCGATTTGTGGACAATGCGGCTGCAGAATGAAAAGTTCATCCTTCTAAACTCGGCGCTGGCAAATGCGTCCAGCACTAGCAGCATCCTCGCTGCTGCTCCAAAAATCGATAAAAAAGCCAAACCAACGGCAAAGAGGAAACCATTTTCGACACCATTTTCCGAGAAACTTCGAAATCGAAAGAAACGCTGCCAACGGGACATACTTCTGGAAGATACCGACAATGTCATCAGTAAGTTGGGCGAGAAAGTCTCGGATATGGCCAAGTTGATGCTCCTGCCAAGGCAGACAAGACAAAGTATTTCGGTTTCCGATAATCAGACGACAGCAAGCAAGACTGATGGTGAGGTGAAGCTAGAAGAGCCGCCCAAAGAGGAGGAAGAGAGTGTGAAAGTCACACTACCTCAGGTTGACTATACAAATGTGCCAAATGGAAATCTTGAAGGATGGAAACTGCCAATTACGCAGATTATTGTCACCGGTGAAGCGATTGTTGCCGCCTCAGAGGATGGCAACATCTACAAGTTCAACATTCGAACTCGTGCCCTTGAGTCCAAATTCTCAAAACACACCGAAGCCATTACGCAGATATTCACCTGTCCGAGGGAGAACTTCGTCTACACCACATCGCTGGATGGATTTTTAAAAAAGACTTCCATTGAGGTGAGTATTGTTGTTTTTATTATGTGTTTCTCACTTATAGTTGGGTATGGGTTGTAGAAGGAACTTTTGAGGTCTATCAGAACTTTCTAAGTGGCAAGCCAGTAGAGAGAAACTGCCATGCAATGCATTCCGTTGTACAGGGTTTAAGAATAAAAAAAAAAAATAAATAAATAGGTGGCGCAACAGGCGGGTGACACCCAAGGCCTAGCTTCTCGCAACCATTCGTTTTGTGTGAGTTTCTATTTTTGGGACGAATGGAAGGGACCTACAATTTTATGCCGAGTCCGAACGGCTGAATTGAGAAGCTTTTTTCATGACAGTCATACTCTCGGATGTTTGTCAGACGTTCGCGAGAGGTGGCGCAGTAGAAAAAACTTTAAGATGTAATTTGTGTTTTTCCGGGGATTGAACCTGGGATCCCTCGCACAATACGGGACTCCGAGTTATTGTTAAGGTCTGCCAAAGTTTGGGGACTAGTCTGATTAACATTTCCTTTTAGATAACCTCGCTCGTAGTAGAAACTTCAAGTCTTACCTCACTTATAATCCGTTCCCAAATTTAACAGACCCCAACAAACCATAGGATCCGCATTTCCATCGTTTTCAGTTCGCCGGCGAATTCATCTAAGAATTCCAGGCGATACATATGAAAGGTTATAGAGTTTTTTTTTGTTAAATTTGTCAAATATTTGTCAAACACTCTCAAATAGGTATTTATTTTATAATTATTGATTCGTATTATACTAGTAACGAATTCTACAGTCTCGATTCTAAATTTACGGAAGGTCACAATTGCCAAATTTGTATGAAAAATTATTGTAAACTCCTTACATTAAAAGTCGAAACAAAAATTTGTAATTTGTAATTTTGTAGAGCCTTAAATACTGTTGAATACATTTTTTGCATTATTTTCTTTTATAGAACTTTGGCTTGGAAATTCAATCTCTTAATCTACAAGAACCACTGCAGTCCATCGACATTGAATGGGGAACAGCATATATTGGAAGCCGCTGGGGGAATATTTTTACGTATGACATTAAGGTGAGTGAAGGCATGACATTTTCTTAAATTATCTATTTCTACAATCCTATTCGTGCAAGGTGTAAGAGCTAGTGAACTAGAACGCACTAGCTCACTTAAATTAAGGCAGTTTTGTAAAAGCTTGGCGCAAGAATGAATGTTAAGCTTCAGATATTTTAACAGACCTTCTTAGCTGAAGGATTATTGTAGTCGACGTGTTTTTGCTTTTTGGACTACATCCACATCTTAATACTATACAGCTTAAAGAGTTCGCGGTTGTGTCTTTTTCTCCATTCGCCCTCCTCGCACACAATATCAAAAATCCGCCGAAGTATTTTTTTTTTCGAAGGAGCCCAGCTCTCCCTTTTTGCTTATCGTCCAGCACTCGGTGCTATAAAGCAGAACTGGCAGGATAAGGCTATTGTAGAGCACACATTTCGTCCTTCGAGTTAGGATCGTATTAACGGCTTCCTAGGGTAATTCTTCGCCGGATCTCCTCTAGGGTGTCATTCGTGGAGTTCATGTTTACTCCGAGGTGAGTGAACTCCTTAACTACCTCGAAATCAATAGTGAAGTTTTGTCCTAGGCGGTGGACAGATGCTTGTTTGTTGATAGCCAAAAAATGCGTAGATAGCTGCGGATAAAATTCACGAACTCTATTGAGAAATGGAGGGTGTACCCTAGTGGCGACAATTTGAACCCTACTAGACATACAAATATGACAGACCAGCAAAAAAATATATGGAAAAGAAGCTAAGAGCCACTAAATAATTAAATATTGTGAATAATAAATACATTTTTCAAGTAAAAACATAAAAATAAATGCCTAACTAGTTTACGCTAATGGAAACTAAAGAAAAAGTGTTGGATCGAGCGTCGCAACGTGGTGCAACTCATATAGACAAAATGGGTTAACCATTAACAAGATTCTTAGTTTGATTTCGTGGGGTTTTAAAGTCATCGAGGATGCATTTATGACCAGACCAGTTACCTCACTCTTTCCTGGATCTTGTATCACACCTATAGCATAGACCCAACCAGTCTTGACGAGCTCTTCCCTTCCCAAATGGAGCGTTTTATGTTGCTAAAATATTCTGCAATATCGCAGATGGTTATCGAGAAAGTCTGAGATAAATCTCAGTTAGTTTTGTCCGCTATTGGTATTTGGGATAATGCTGCACAATAAATGGAAAACTAACAATAATTTGAAGAACTTTAAGCAGTTAAAAAAGAGTCTTATCCAAAAAACAAAATTGTTTACCCGAAACCAAAACAAGTTTTTCATTCCACTTTTAAACGATTTAAACATAATTTTATGGACCCGGGATTGTTTTATTTTTCATAAACAATACTTGAATTTTAGACCGACAAGGCGTTTACCTCGATTAAAATAATTTTTCATTTATAAAATAAATAAATTATCTGTACAAAAATACACGTACCGCTTACCGATGACAGATTTCTGTATGTCTGATAGGGTTCTTTTCTTCACTACCAGATATCGCAGGCCAACTTGTACATTTGTCAATATATACGATAAGCGCAAAAAGTTTGATTTTTGAAATGACAGTTTGTAACGTCAACCGTCAAAGCGTCTGTCAGAATGTCGGCTATTTCCTATTACAAATGTTATAAGACTTACATTTATAAAAATGTACCCATTCGCAGTATTAACTTAGTTTTTGTTTGGTCTTTATTTTGACATGTTAATTTCTGTCCGAAAAATTAAGTTTTGCCAGCTACTTGCTTTTATGACTGCCAAAACCCCAAAAGTATAAAGAGGCAGCTGAAATTCTACTCCGCTACTGTTCTGAATTCTGATACGAAATATGGTAATAGATTTTTCTTACATTAATGTTAGTACATTCTTACATTAATAATATTATTATTGCTTTGGAAATTTGAAAATTAAAACATAAACTATTAAGGAGGAATATTGAGCAAATATAAACATATTATACAGTCCACCAGCTGTTGAAACACTGTACGTACATTAAAAGGGGGTTTCCTTTCCACGTCCAGGTGCAGAGTAGAGAACTGAACTGAGCTCGAGCGGTCTGATTTATTGCAACTGACCACTAGCTGTCATTTGACTATACAAATACACAATGGGATGTGGACAGTATTTGCTATATTAATTTTCTCGTATACGTAGTAAGAGAAAGATATTGTTTTCGTACAAAATTTCGAAATCGAGGTTTCGATCAATTCTGATATTACGATGATAGGGGAACTCAAAAAAGTGGGTCTCGCAATTCTGTCCGTCCGTATGTCTGTCTGCCCCCCCCCCCCCCCCCCACCAGGGGGAATCTAAACGCTTAGACGGATTTGTTTCGAACTTCGTATTATTTAGAGTTTGTGGGCTTGAGGCGTTTTTTTTTTTTGTTTATGTTAGCCTTAATATTAACGGCACTTCCCATACAAAAATTTTACGAAATATTAAACAATTTAGATTTTTTCGAAAACCGCTCTAACGATTTGAACCAAAATTGACAGTTGAGTTAATGTAGACATGCTTAACATGACTGCATACCCAGGTTTTCGCTAAAAAGTCCAGCAACGGCAGTTTTGAAAATTGGCTTTTTCTCGAAAACGGTAAAAACGATTTTAACAAAAACTTATTTTTAAGATACTATCGTCATTCTTAACTTGATAGCAAACTCAGTTTTTGTCTAATAAGACTGCGTACTTAGATATCCACCCAAATCTCTAATAATAGTATGTACTTTAAAAAACTGCTCATATCTCAAAAACGCCATTTTCAATTATGATAAAAATGTAACTTTCAGGTAATGCTTAAATCCATAGTAATACCAATTGCTAAGTTTTGAGCTAAACAGTTGCAAAACAATGTTTTTTGAACCATGAATGCGTCCTTCGATTTCCACCCAATCGTTTCTTTAAAAACTGCTAATATCTTGAAAACGCCATTTTCGATATTGATGAAAATGTAACCGCTAGGTAATGTTTATATCCTGAAGAATACTCAGTTTTCAGCTAAACAGTTTACAAACAGTGCTTTTCGAATCCAAAGTTGTAACATTATAGTCAGCATAATTTTACAAAAGAACCGCTCCACCGATTTTGATCAAAATACATATAAGCATTCTAAACACGATCACGTACTTAGTTTTTCTCAGAAAACTCGAATATAGCGGTTTTATGAATATTTCTCAAAAATGACTACCCAATTCCCGACTACTGAGACTGCTTTTGTTAAATAATCAAAAATGGGAATTCGAAATTCATCGCCTACTTGCCTCCTTCAAGTGTCAGTTCGGGGTGAAATTTGAAAGTAAGTAATAAAGTGTTGTAGTTAATATGTACGTACATAATGTCTATGTAGTATGTATTACGTGTTTAGTTAACAAGGGTTCAGTTACTAAACCTACGTAAGACTTACGTAAGTGAAAATAATTTTTAACGTAAGATTTGTTGAAATGACTCTGAGATTCTGCGAGATTCGCAATAAACGAGAAAGTTTCGTGCGACCCAGTCGTGCACATTTTTTAATTAACAAGGGTTCAGTTACTAAATCTCCGTACATCTTAAGTGGATATGATATGACAGTCGTGCACATATTTTTTTGTTTGCGTCTGGCTATATAATCGCAAAGGAGCTCACGAAAAATATAGATTTTAATGCTTTAATCAAAACATTCAGTGCAATAAAAGCCTGAAAGCACCTTTAAATAAAATCGTTGTTCGTGTTTTTTTCTTAAATTTTTTAAGGGGTGTAAGCTTGCTTTACCGCCCCGAGTGCCACTGCCTCTTAGTCCGCCCCTGGTTGGCGGTCTAGCTCTATATGGTTTGTGGTGTCTAGCTAAAAGAATAACCCAAACATTTTTTACAGTTGGCGTATTTTTTTTGGGAAGTGAGTATAACAAAACCAAAAGTGAGTACATATATACAAGTTTTGCATGTAAAAGTAAAAGTGAACTAGCTATAGATTCTCAAAAAAATACGCCTAGTATTGAACTCAAAAAACAAAACGCTTAATACTTCTTGTTCTCCATCTCAAAAGAAATCTTGAACTTAAAACGCTTAATGTCTGAACAATATTTATCGTATATACCTTGGTCGATACTTAATTTTTAATAATTTTTAAGGATCTGTTTGACACCTAACCTCTACAAATTCAAATAAAATGACACAAATCAGAGTTTCCTCAATAAATAATTTTATTCTCCAAAGAAATGAATTATACTGATTGGTGCTGGTGCTTAGATAACAAATAGAATTCTGTTGTAACCAAGTTAGTCCCATTTCGGTTTATCATCATGCTCATGCCAGTCATGATGTTTCTTGTCGCCTGCATTCTCCTTTGTTATATGCACATTAAGTACGTGGTCCTTGGCCTATAGAAATGATTGAAGTGACATTGACAATGACCTTATATATTATATTTGTTTTAATTGCATACCTGAGGTGGATAAGGATACGGTGGAGGTGGTGGTGGCGGTGGTGGTGGATAAGGAGGTGGTGGGGGATATGGATACGGCGGAGGAGGAAGGAATTTTCCTTTCTTCGCTAAAATCACATTCAAAAGAGCCGCAGCTAATCCGTAATGAGGAGGATATGGTGGTGGCGGTGCTGGCCCAAAAACGGGATATGGTGGCGGTCCGAAAGCCGGAAATGGTGGTAAGCATGGTGCTGGAGCGAAAGATGGCGCTAAAACCAATACCGGTGGTGGAAATGCAAACGGAGCTGGGTAAGGTGCGGGGAAGGGCGCTGGGAAGGGTGCAGGGAAAGGAAATGGCGATGATGCGGCAACAGCTGATAATGGCACCACATTTAATGGGTTCGGCAGGAGTCCACTAAGACCAAATCCAAACGATATTTTTACCAAGCCAAGTAAAGTTATCTGAAATTAGGTAGATATTTGCTTATATTATTTAAACTTCCATAAATCAAAAGTGACAAGTAAGTCAAGTTAGATACGTACGTGGATTACAAACTCCACAAATGGTTTTCGCATTGTGTAAATGAAATTGATACTGAAGATGATGACTGCCTTAGCTTGGGTTTATATAATGTCTCAAGTCAGCACAGTACAAGTGCCTATACTTGTGTTCATGTATATATATCTTACTGATACCGATGTACTGATTGATTGATAATTACAATATAGAAAGTGAAATTGTTCCTTTATCGACATCTCTGGAGCTATGGGCTTTTTCTTACGGGTATATTTGCAATAATGACATGTTTCTTTTAGCCGTATTATACCGTCATTAGTGGTATGAACTTCATCTTAACTGTCAAGTTTCAATTTCACACTTTTTCAAGCTATTAAATACGTACTTCTTGGACGGAAGAAGTTCAATGCCACTAAAGTTTTTAAAGGTGTGGTTATGTATCAGATATCACATTACGATTTTTTTACCAACGAAGCCTTGAGCTTTCAGTCTTTTAAAGAGATCAATAGGTACATGTTCTGATTTCAGTTTTGTCGAAGCAGGTTTGGAGCTCTACTTAAATCCCATCAAAGTTGTAATAGAGCAATATTTATAGGCCTCTATAGATTTAAAGAGAGCAAAAATAAAACTATTATCGTTCACAATTGACAATAAATTGGAGATGCGGGGCATCGATCCCCGTACCTCTCACATGCTAAGCGAGCGCTCTACCATCTGAGCTACATCCCCATATATGGAAACCGTCAATGGTCTACAAAACCTTCAAAATATTTAACTGGTATTGTTAAGTGACAATGGTCAGTGCATTGGCATTAAAGTCACGTCAATGCGTAATTGGTTTTATGGTACTTTCACTTTTCTTTGAAATAAAGCCAAGTGATTCCAATAAGTTCACGGTAGTCCATCGGGGATGTAGCTCAGATGGTAGAGCGCTCGCTTAGCATGTGAGAGGTACGGGGATCGATGCCCCGCATCTCCAGGATCTTTTTTGCTTTTGAAATATTTTACTTGTTCATTGGGTGATTTTATAAAAAAAAAGTTTTCTACCGATAAGATCCATAGCAAGCTTCCCCCCAGTTGCGCTTCGTGTAAGGTGGTTTAGAAATACGCTTTCGATTGAGTACGTCATCTTACGTAAGGTCTACTTTTAGAAATTCTAAAATATTTAAATTGCTAATTTTTTCAGCTTTTATTACGAACTCATACAATATAATAGATTTCGTTAAACGTTTTCATTATCAGGTGGCAACGCGGTTTGCTGCTAAACAAAATGTCCACCAAATTAAAGCATCATTCACATCGGAATCAACCTGGGGCAAAACCACTTCCAATTGTCACCCTTAAAATACATACAAGTTATTTCATTAAGTTTAATACATATTCAATGGATTGGGTTAAACTACAACGAAATTCAAAAATTGTTGTAGTTTATGTCAAAATTGTATTTATAATTCAGACACATTCTTGGAACTCACTTATACTAAAAAATGTGGGTGATGTCAAAATACAACTTACAGTTGCTAAAGTGGAAAATGGCAGCTCAGTTCACGAATTTCTGCGACCTGACTGAATGTAAAAATCGCCGAATTTCGCTCGCAATTCGCTTTTATATGAAAAGTCCTATACGTCCAAATATATCGAATATATTCTCTATATTTCTATTTCTAAATATGTATGTATTTAAATGGAAATATGTTTTAATACGTTACGTATAGGTAGTACAGAGGTTCTGGCAAATTCGGTAGAGTTTCTGTGATAAAATTATACGATTTGCGGCGATAAATTTGGTAAGAGGTGCGGGTAAGACATAAATCTGTATGGACAAAAGTTTGAAGAGCCAAAGGTTAGTTTAGGTTAGGTGGCAATTATTATCAATACGGAGTAATGCACTAGACGAAGTTAGGTCCATTGTCATATCACGAGCAGAGTCCATTATTTCCACTGCTCTTGGAACAATTTTGAATTCTTAAGGAATTTCCCTACTCTCCTAGAATTTGCTTTATAATCGAGGATAGCGCCGGGCAGGTACATAGTATGTGGAAATGTATTTCCTCCTCTTCCTCATCCATGCAACTGCGACAAAAATCATGAGTGGTGACTCCAATCCGTGCGACATGACTTCCTTGTACACAGTGGCCTGTTAATCCTCTGACGAACGAATTGATGAAATGCGAAAATTGCACATTTTACTATTCCAAGAGAAGGATCATTAATTATCCCATCAAAATGTATTAAGAAAACAAGTTTAAAAACAGTTTAAACAACGAAATTTCGAATTCCAAACTTTTTGCCGCGAACGAAAAGACCCTTGGGGCGAATTGTCAATGTTTATTTGCAATCCACATCATTTAATTCGTGTTCCACAAACTAGCGAATAAAATATTCGTTCGAACTTAACCTCAAATTAGAAATTGCTGGCTGAAATTCGCAAACTGCCGCGACCATAAAAAGTGTTCATGTAAAAAAATGGACTGTCAAAACTCACGAATATTCGTTCGTTCTTAGGTTGTTGGTCGCTCTCATGTGAATGGTCTTTTAGTCATTATTGTAGTTGATGTTAACTCTGAGGTAAATTAACTCCTGTACCACATATACCTTGTCATGCTATCAAATAAGCTTTGTGTTGCTTAACATGTATTAAGCTTTTAGTTTTGTAAACCAACCAAATTTGGCTGTTCTTCAATCGCATCAGTGAAAGCATCCGATACGTCCCGCTGGAAGTGGCCCATTATATCGATATCGTCCGCATACGCATCAGCAAGTGGACGGATCTATTGAAGATAGTGATTTCCGTATTATCATTGCTCACTATCTTGTCCAGAGGGAGATTGAATGGAAGCGCATTAACTTTTTGAAATCCGGTGCACATTTGGAATAGTTCAAAAGGGCTACTTCCAAGTCCGTGTGTTTACAGCTTTACGCGACGCCGACGCATTTGGATCAGTTTTGACGGGATCCCAAATTCGGCCATTTCCATGGAGAGATGACGATAATCTTCGTAGTCGACGGCAACGGTGTGATGGATCTCCACATGAGTTGTAAAAAAACGCGCAATCGGCTGAGCCTGAAAGGAGTCAATGAATGAACAGAATATCTGCAACGTTCCATGTCTGATCTAAGCATCTTTTGAGGCACCAGATGGAAAAACTATGTAGATGTTGTTGAAGCAAGCATGAGTCTTGGGGTGGGATGGAGGAAATGGGTATGAAAAATTTCGTATCATATGCCTTAGAGAGAGAGCAAGGATTGTTAAATGACTCTCTCAAGGGGACCTAGATGACAAGAGGGGACCAAGAAATGGCCCTATATGATGTGTCTGAAACGCATACTAGGTTTGTTTAACTTGGTCAACCCTAGTTGGTCAACCATTCACTGAGAAATATCAGCGAATTTTCATGGCTGCCAAAAATCCACGGAAACATCAGAAATTTAGCTTCATGCTGAACACGAAAATGTAACCCTTAGATCTATCACTTTAAAAATTTAGCATGTTAAAAACGTTAAAAAAAAAAACTAATTTCTGGTTTCATTTAAGTGTGCAGTACAAATCAAGTGTTCACCCAAATGACAGCTACAAATGCCAGCAAAATCCCAGCACTGAACTCTTGCCCTGACTAAATATCTAGGGTCAGCTCAGTGCTGAACTAGGGCGCCCCAGTGCTCAGAGCTATATAAAACGCGCTAGGCGGGTTCACGTCACACAAACCTACTATAAACGGGTTTTCATAGGTAACAAATCCATTTTAGCCGAATTCAGCTGAGGGCAGACAATTTTAAGCCGTGTTGGTTAGGGAAAATAAAAGACTTGAACTGGAACCTTAAGGCTTCCTACAAAATAGTTTCGAGGAGTTTGGCGAAAGTTTATGGGCGGTAATTATTTACTATGCTCTTCGTTGATGATTTACTGTACCTATGTACCCTACCAAAAAATTACCTTCGTATTTGAAGAGCTCCGCGCCCCGTTAAACCATCAGAGCCTGAGGGCTTGTTGTTCTTAAACAATATTAATTTGATTTCAAATGTCAGAGGTCCAATTCTCAGACTTTCAGCCTATTTGAGCCGTTCCACTTGAACTAACCAAACCAAGTTCCTTCATCGCGCCTCTACAATCGAAACAAATTAAATGTTCATTAAAAAAAACTGAATTTCCAACCCCCTTGCAGGTATTTGCAGACTTTTCAAAAAGGTAATTTAAAAACTCATTTTGCATAGACAACTAAAAATCATCAGCGCCTGAGGAGTATTCCCCGCACATTCTGGTAGTCATAAGAATCGATTTTAAATTATTGCCCAGACGTGATTGTAATTCACGGTACCTACTTTCTTCTCCGTCACGAAATCTACCCCCTCCACGCCACGACGTACTAACTCATCCTTCTTGAAATTAAAGCGTGCAGATAAATCCAATTTTCTATTCTTGTCCATGCAGCAGCTGCACTGTTTATATTCTCCACCCTGGAGGGCGTTTCGAAAGATGCGCTGCCAATCCTTTGATGCAAAAATAATAGTCCATGTCACCTAAAGCAGAGCAAACAAAGAAAGCATAGAAAATTCGGTGATATCCTTGCCAAATTGGAGTGCAAGGCAAAGCTTGCCTCTGTCTACTAAAGTTTTCCCCCTCACACACAAGCGCATGCGTTTGATTTGAACTGCAAGACGAAAGTCTCATGCAGCGTACACATCGATGCAATTCACAAAGGAAAAGGACTCTTCAGTAAAGGAGGACGGATTTTATGTACATATATAGCAACTTGGGGCATGTCAGTTGATGTCAGTTGCATAGCTCCAAAGTCTTGTCTTGCTTTAATAAGGGGAACTCTATGCTCGAGGCGACGACTTGGAATGGTTTGAAGCTTTTCTTTCCTATGGTGTGCAACTACTGGAAACTGGGCCGACATTTGGTTGGTGTGTAGTTCTATGTACAGGAAAACGTTATGTAAACATTTGATTGGTGGAGAAGAACGATAGGAATTCCTTATTGGAGTGCAGTATGTGGCAATTGAATTCGAAATGGACTGAGTTGGGCGCCTGCAGTGCAAATAGTTACCGTCAGTTTTTATAGTAATAAATGGGAAACTAAAAATGGCTGCCGTTTGAGTGGAAAGAAAGAAGTCAATTAAAATGTCAGGAAATTGCATATTTGCGAGAGGGCGGGATTGAATGCTTATTATGAATGCTTATGAAAGAGACGTCTACACAAAAATGGGAATTAATTTAAGGTAGAGCGATATAATCTTGAAGATGTCACTGGAACTTACGAACGTTTTAATAAAGTCAGCGAATAGCACCAGATGACATTTGAATTTGCAATTCTGTGTCTACTGTAATGGCTAATTATTGGCAGGATCTAAAGCCATTCTTCTGTGTAATCTATTTCCTAATGGAAATAGGTATTATATTTGTTTTGTATGCAAACAATAAAAAAAAAATATAAATAGCAAATGTCAAGCAATTGAACAAATTGACAAAACTCATCGAACATATCCGCTGTCAATATCAATGGGGACGTTTAGATTTATAGTTTACTATCTGACAGAGTATGACAGTATTTATCTCTCTCCGGTTTGGCTTAGATTGTTCACATGGCAAATTTATAAGCTGACTTTGACGAAGAAGTAGCCGACTAAATCTAGTCACGAAAATCCTGCCTAAATAGGTACTCAGTTCATTTTGCTTGGATTATCTTCAATAAATATAACTATATTTATGTTCTTACTTTCTCTTGACATCTCCTCGAAAATAATTAATTTTCATTCGGCATTAGATTTATCTGAAGTCTCAACTAGGTACCTATAGTGTCAGTGTCTATAAACGCGACTTTCAAGATTGTTATACAGGGTGGGCCAAATACAAGTTTCTTTTTAAAAATGCAATAAAATGAACAAAATTACATTTCCCAAATTATGGAACACAACGTCGTTCAAGTGGCTGCCTCGGGTGGCTTCGTAGCAGCCGATTCTATCACTCCAATTTTCCAAGATCTTGTTGATAGTTTCGGGCTGTAGCTCACCGATTCCTTGGATGATATTGACCTTAAGTGCTTGAATCATTACCGGATTATTGGAATAACATTGGTCTTTCACGGTTCCCCACAAAAAAAAGGCCAAAGGGGTCGCCAAGACGGCTGATAACACAGTTTGGGAATTTGTTGGGTAAAATATCGATTTTGGCATGGGCTGTGTGGCATGGCGCGCCGTCCTGCATGAACCAGAGATCGTCCAAATCTATGTCTGCAATTTCGTTAAAAGAAATGTCGCTTAACATGGCTCTGTAACGCCCAACGTTGACCGAAATGTTGTTCCCATCAGCCTCATTTTCGAAGAAAAATTGTCCAATGACGCCACCACTGAATGCATTGGCTTCTCGACAATAACGTGCTGGTTTTCCGAGCCCCAGATGCGGCATTTTTGTTTGTTAACGTAACCGCCCAGATGGAAATGCGCCTCGTCAGAAAATATGATCTTTCGCCCAAAATCGTTGTCCAATTCAAGCAACTCCAAAGGCTCAAACTGCGAAGCGGATGTTAGTGTGCCTTCAATTGCTAAGTCCGAGATCTTTGTGCAGAATTCTCCTCAGGCTATAGTGGGTGAAATGCTGAGCTGTTGAGATCGATGGCGAGAGTGAGTTTGATGTGTGTGAATTGAGTCTCGTCTGTGCGCTTCGTATACGACGACTGGGACCATGAGTGTTGCCCACTAGCAAACCGCAGTCTCACGAACTTTTTGCAATTGCATACAGCAGGCGAGGTGGGTGCTTCATTTCGCCATAACTTCTTGTCAAAAAACGCACTGTTTGGGATACATAGCACTCACTTTGGAAATAAGTTTTCAATACTTCCCAACGTTGTTAAAGCGTAAAGCGACTCATTTCGTTCCGCGGAGGTATGATACTGACTTTCTGTCAAGATTTCGAGCAGGAAACAGCTGTCACTGTCAAAATAACCTATGATTTAAAAAGATGGCCCACCCTTTATATAATTGGCCGCGTTCCATTGACCGCTAGCGCTTAGCGCATATTATTCCAGATGGAGCAACGACTGCTATAGAGAGAGAGAGAGAGAAAGTTCTTTACTGTATTTATTGGTTATGCCTGCGTTTATGTCAACTAAAACGGACGATTCTCATATCATTAAGATGCATCGAGAAGCGGCATTAAAAATAGGGATGAAAGTTTGCCCGGACAGCAGACAGAAAAAGGCGCGGAAACCCCACCTCAAACGCACTTATAAACGAAGAATCACTCTTGCCAACCGTTGGCTGTTTCTTTGGGCTGAGAAGAAAATTGGGTATAGAGCCCCCTCCTGAAAAATTAAGGGGATTCTAAGACCTTGATTATCACAGTCCTGCTTTATGGCACTGAAGCTTGGACTATGATGAAGATATCCTCGGTCGTTTCGAGAGAAAGTTTCTTTGTAAGATTTTCGGTACCGTTTGCGTTGGAGCAACTCTGAATTCCCTCTGAAATCTAAAGAGTTTTGTGGGTTCGAGATCACACTATAGGACTAGAGTGTCTGCACAAGCGTTTGTGGAGACAGCTACGTACGACTATGACACTGCGGGCACTTCTTTTGCCATTGGCCTGATTTGGTTGTATTACGTTCTAGATCTAGACCTATAGACTATAGACATACATATAGGCACCTATTGTGAGTGTCGATATTTGATCGTTAATCGACAACTGTCGATCGATCGAAAACTGTGATTGTCGATTTCGACTGATATTTGTCGATTTGACAGTCGCTGGTTGTCGATTACAAATGTCTGGTCGATGCTTTCTCTTGGAAGTGAACAAATTTTGTGCGTACGAATATCTAAAATCAATCGACACAATCGACAATTGTCGTGACAATCGCTGGTCACAATAAGGGCCATAGTTTCGCAGCGCAATGATTCTGAGTGCCCCTAAGAGTAGCAGAAAATTAAGACATTTGGATTCAAGCGAACATAATCAGAGTTAAGGCACCAAGTGTCAAAGAACAGAAACAAAATCCCATACATTTGCAACAGAAACAGATTAAGGGACACAAAATATTTATTTTTAGCAACAGAATTTAGAGACAGAAAAATGGCCGTTTAACTGATTGCTTCTGTTGCTGCCAGCGACAGAAATGCCAGTTTATCGTGGGGGAGGTTTTTTTTTTTGCATTTTCTCCCTGTATCTGTCATCTGGCTGCCTGCTTTAGGTAGTATGAGTTGCAAATTCGACTACTAGACAAAAAAATGGTTTTAGTGGACATAATTTCGTGATAGTGTATGTGTTTGACAGAATATAGACGGCAGCCATGTTTATCTGGATCTGTTTCAGTTTTGTGTAGCTGAGCGGTTATCGTAAACAGAATCAGAATTTACTACAGAACGAAAAAGCTTTCTGTTCTGTTTCAGTTTCTGTTTCTGTTCTTTGTCACTTGGTGCAATAATGGTGAATAGCACCCTTATTTGGACATTTGGACTGACAAGTTAACCTGCATCTGAGATCAACCTATAGGAAATCTTCTTTCTCTCTAAAATCAAAACAGAAGTCAAAGCCCGAAGGCCTCTACTACTTACACACCGACGTCAATATAACGTCAGATTATGTCCTAAAGTTGTATGTCAAAAATTGACATGATTTTTGACATGTGTAATAGTAGCTTAAGATTTATAATTTACATGTAATAAGTCACTTGACAAAAAAATGAAAACTATCCCTTGCATCGATCAAAAATTATAACTGGAGATGCGGGGCATCGATCCCCGTACCTCTCACATGCTAAGCGAGCGCTCTACCATCTGAGCTACATCCCCTTGATAAATTTGGGCACTCAGCACTCTTTATGTCTGCATAACTTTCACAATTAACTTAACGGTCAGTTAACTTTGATTGTCATTGAAGTCACGTACGTCCATGGTGGGATACTTTCACTTCTTACTTGTGCATTTCAGTTAAGAGCGACTAGTTTGGTCAATAAATGCAGCCTAATCACAATGGGGATGTAGCTCAGATGGTAGAGCGCTCGCTTAGCATGTGAGAGGTACGGGGATCGATGCCCCGCATCTCCAAAGACTCCTTTTTTGTCTTTACCGCTTATAAATATATTTTTTCTCTCTCTCATTCTTTTAGAAAAACAACTTGTCCGAGACGCTTCTATGTTCGTCGGAAAGTTCCATAATCGCAATCAAAGCAACTAAAGAGGGTCCTCGAAAGGTACTAATAGTCTCATCAAAAGGAAATCAAATACACTTCCGGGATGCCATGTCTGGGTTGTTACTTAGATCTCTGGATGTTCCAGATAATTTACATATATACAGCATTCTTCTAGACGGTGGATGCATCTATTGCGGAACTCAACGCAATGAAATTCATCAATACAATTTTACGGTATGTTCAAGATCTTCATAGCTACTTTTGCACAAATGTTCATCATCAATTGATTTAACTTTCCAGACCGGGGGACGCCTAGCAATATTTCATTGTGGCAATGGTGCCGTTTCTATGAAACTGTACAAGGAAAAGTATATTTTTGTTGGATGCTATGACGGTTTTGTATATGTTTTGGATAAGCTAACAGGATGCCAGATTGGACGATTTCCAGGATCTGGCAAAATGATTCTAGCACTTGAGATCGCCGGTGATAAGGTTAGAAATTTGCAAGTTTATTGACATTTGTAAGAATTAAATAATAACTCATCTCGTTTACAGCTCATCACTTCCGCTAAGGACAACACAATGCAAATTATTGACATACCCAAATATATTGTTACTAAGGATAAAAGTTAAAGAAGGACATTGAATTTATTCAGAAGTCCATTGAAATTATTAAGTTTTCAGCGCTTGCTGCTTTTTTTATTTTTATTTTTATTAATATACGTTTAAATGTATATTTTTTGCAAAATGCAATAATTTTTTTTATTTGAATAATAATGAATTTTTTTGGCAATAAACTTTGGACGGTTTTCTCTTATCTATTTTTTGTTGAAAAAGGAAAGTTTCAGCATATTTTATGGACACCATTGAGGCTAATCCATACATAAAGTATGTAGGGGTGCTGCTGGACCATAGTTTATGTTCTAGAGAGCACCTAACACAGTAAATTGAAAAGGCCAACCAGAATGAGAATCTGAATAGTATTGAAGTAGGGCTTTGTGCGATATTTTCCTGTATATGCTAATCAAGTCTGTCACGAAGTAGATTTTCAAAACACATTATACGGAACACGGGCAGACAGACAAACAGACGGACATGGCTAAATCGATTCAGAATGTGATGCTGATTCTGAATATACATAATATATACTTTATGGGGTCTCCGGTGACTCCTTCTTGGCGTTACAAATGTAATGACAAAGTGGATATATCTTCCTGTGGAGGGTATAACTATATTGCCGATGATATTACAATTGTGTTGGCGTCAAATCACCTAAAAGAGGACGTTGGAAATGAATGTACTATTCGAAAATAAGGCGGTGGATGGCAACAGTTGTTCTAGAACTCACTGAACCCAAAACGGCAGCAGAACTAGTATGCAGTCACAGGAAAAAGAGAGACAATTATCATCAAGGTAGGCGGTCACATTTTAATTTCAAAACCGGCAATCAGATACCTAGGCGTGATGAATACCTTTAAAGCTCGTGCGACAAAACTACTCGGGTGAGTGGTGCTTTGTCCAGAATAATGACAAATGTTGTAGGACGAAGACAGCACAGGCGGCTATTTCTAGCAAGGCTGAAGCAATCCATCCTATTGTACGCAATGGGCTAAAGCAATGGCAATGAAGTCTTATGGCATACCTCGACTTATGTCACTAATTCGTTCCAGGCAAACGCGTCGTAAGTCGAAATCGACTTAACTCGAGGCAAAAAAAAATAAATCATACTAGAACAAATGTATCGTACATAGGGATTTATATTTTTATTATAGAAATACAGAAAACAGAAAATATTAAAATAATACGTTGGTAATTGTTTAAATTATATTGTCATCTTCGTCGCTTGACAATAGAAGTTCAGCATCTTGTACTTCTTGCTCCGCTTCTGTAGTATTAGTAGAAGAACTTGGCTTAAAAAATTGTGTCAGTGTGGTTTGAGCAGCTTCTAACTTCATTTTTTTGTATAGATCCTTGTAGCATGATATATTTTCAGAAACCAAAAATGAGACCTTCTCGCTTCTCTCTTGATCTGGATCATTTTTCAATATGTTTAAGCCCTTTTCCATGCAATCTAAAAATTCTGCTATCTGTTTTGACTTAAATATTTCCTTGCCAGCATTGTCAGAGCTCGTATCCACCTTTTCTGAAGCTTCTAAAATTGAAATTAGTTCGTCAGTGGAAAGTGGTTCTTCTTGAACTTGAATTAAATCGGTTATGTCGTCTTCCATAAGTACAGAAAATCCAATTTCCTTCGCCAGGCGAAGTATTTCTGATAGAATTAGTTCGTCATCGTTTTGCGCAGTATCGACAATAGCACTAGGTGGAGATTGAACACATTCTGGCCAAATCTTTCTCCAAACTTTATTCATGTTAGAAATTGTTAGGTACATCTTTCCAGGAGTCGGCTATGTTTCTAATAGCCTGATGAATATTATACTTCTGTAAATTTCCTTTGTGCCTGTTTTTTTTTTCTTCGTTTTCTAAGGACATGTCCAGAGCATGAATAATCTGTTTAAAAGTTCGACGTAAATAATACGCCTTAAAAGATGCAATTACTCCTTGGTCCATGGGTTGTAGTATCGATGTAGTATTCGGAGGAAGAAAAACTACCTTAACATTTTCATCAATATCGTCAAGAGAGTGAGGATAGCCGGGAGCATTGTCAAGAATTAGAAGAACCCTTTCTGAGAGATTATTTTTAGAGCAGTATTCCTTAGCCGCTAAACAAAATTCATTCTTGAACCAATCAGTAAACATTGATGAAGTTATACCCAAGCTTTTTTATTGGATCTCCAAATCACCGGAAGACTATTTTTGTCTATGTTTTTTAAAGCCCTTGGATTCAGAGAATTGTATATTAAGAGAGGCTTCAGTTTAAAGTCGCCGAAAGCATTTCCACCTAGTAGAAGTGTCAACCTATCTTTTGCCGTCTTGTACCCAGGAACTGTGCTTACATCTTTCGAAATAAAAGTTCGTGTTGGCAATTGTTTCCAGTACAATCCCGTTTCATCCACATTAAAGACTTGTCTGGGACTATATTGCCCTTCTTCAATTATTGCTTTCAGTTTATTTGGAAACAAAACTGCTGCTTCAATGTCGGCACTTGCGGATTCCCCACTTAACTTAATATTATGAAGATCATACCTGTGTTTAAATTTATCGAACCATCATCGGCTGGCTTTAAAAGTACAATTTTCATCTGGTCCTTTGATAGAAGCAACTATACTCTGCTCTTTCGTCTGAATAACACTGGCATTAACAGGAATCTTTCTTTGGTTCAAGTCCTGTTATCCACATAAATAAAAGCTTTTCCATTTTAATCAGAACGATAGGTCTATTTTTAGTTATTATTGTATCCGATACAGAAACTCCTGCTGAAGCGCTTTCTCGCAATTTATTGGCATTTACTTTTATGTTACGCACAGTCGAGTGGGGAAGTCCTAGGGAACGTGCGATGTCGACAGCTTTTTCGCCTTTTTCCAAGCGATACAAAATCTCGATCTTAGACTGGATTTGAATTGTCTTCCGCTGTTTCTTGAGTGAACTTCCAGAAGCAGAGCAAGGTACATAATCTTTTTCTATTCATGATATTAAATTTCACTTCAACCTAAAGCAATCAAACAGTCAATATTTTTTATACTAATTAAAATAAATTATGCACGTTACTTACCAGAATTACTTATAAAACTGGAAAATATGTACCATGCAACGCAATTTTTAATTC
This sequence comes from Cheilosia soror, assembly GCA_949372485.1. NCBI lineage: Eukaryota > Metazoa > Arthropoda > Insecta > Diptera > Syrphidae > Cheilosia > Cheilosia soror. The sequence continues at coordinate 16,503,380 of OX443562.1, read as the reverse complement.
ATCTACACTTCTTACTTCGTTCTGTAACAAATCGACTAAAAATTGTATTCACACCAAGAAAAATAACGCATTTTTCGAATGTCAAATTTAAAAATTTCACGGCATGCTAACTTAATTATTGTCGTAACTCGAAGCATAAATGACGTATCTCGGGGTAAGCTTCCTACATTTTTCAGACGTCGTAAGTCGAAATGACTTAAGTCGAATCGTCGTAACTCGAGGTGTGCCGTACATACTAAAATGAACTCAATCAATCGATTATGTGCACTGAGGTAGTATGGTATGCTTATCAAACAGTGTTAGATGTTACCAGCACATCCTTGCTTCCTATCATTTTTAAAACCTCTAGTATAGGCTTATTTACAGCTCAATGATACCATTGGAGGTATAAAGTCGCCCCTGCCAAGTTCTCTAGTTAAGGGACTTACCCTTTTTACAGGAAGAAACTCAGGCTGTTTTTGACTGGGAAGTACAAAACTTTAGATTTTCCATTCAGAGGGCGTGGTATACGTGGTAGTTTGAGGTGAGAAGTAGGTAAATGAACTCAGTTTGTCTGCCACATCCACCTACGTTGCTAACGTAGGGTAAGTTAAGACCAGGAGGCATTTCCCTAATTTTCGTCGTTTAATACTATCAGTTCAAAAGAAAAAAATGTTCCCATTTATTTATTTGTTTAAGAATAACATTTTTATTTGACTTTAAATAAATAAAATACTTTTTCTTGTGTAAAAAAAAAATAAAAATAAAAAAATCAATAATCTAATGCATTTGTTTGTATCTTTCACAATTATTACTAACTACAATCTTTTCGTATAAACTAAAGGGTATACATGTAAAAAAAATGACAATCAAACCGACCATAAACTATTTAGCAGCAACACTTAGATTTTGTATTGGTATTACCATGTTGAATGGGTATTTAAGCAAATCAGCAACTGAAGGTCTCTGCTTTGGATTGTGCTGTAAACACTTTGTCGCCATCTGGAAATCAATGAAAGTTATTAAAACTTGAAATAATTTGAAAACTTTGTCTTTGCAAATGACATACTTGCACCAACATAACCGGATAATATGGCGGAATGGCTGGATATTGAATTTCAGTCGTTGGACTAGAGATGGCATTTACCTTGGCATAAATATTCTTAATATGGCCAAATGGTGTCTTTTGATAGAGTAGCAGGTACAAAATACAACCCAACGACCATACGTCTGATTTTGTTGAGATCTAGAATTTGGAAAACATTTTGTAATTAATATTTAGACAGTAAAAAGGACGATTTACAAAGGAAAGGAATAGGTACAAGTAAAAAAGGAACAATTCATTAAGCGTGTCTGCTTCAATATGATGTCCGCAGGACAAGCTCTCTCGCTCGCACTATTAAACCGCTTTCTATGTGTTCTTAGCCAAAGGAAAACAAAGAAAGAAGTGTGTGGACATACTCCAAAGATTCAAACGGACACTAATGCCACTGATGACGTCGTTGGACGGAATTTGGAAAGATTGCTCCTCTTTTATTGAAGTAACTGCCTAACTGGACCTTCACTCTTCTGGCTAGGTCGATGTCGCTGTATAGCCCGTACAGTTCGTCGTTGTATCTCCTCTTCCACTCACCGTCTATGCAGACGGGACCTAAAATTACTCGAAGAATTTTCCTCTCGAAATAACCAAGAGTAACCTCATCCGCTTTTGATAGAGTCCATGCCTCTGCACCATAAACTAGGACTGGGATGATTAATGTCTTATAAAGGGTCACTTTAGTTTTTTGAGAGATCGCTTTGCTACTCAATTGCTTTCTTAGCCCAAAGAAACAGCGACTGGCAAGAGTTATTCTTCGTTTAATCTTAGCGCTGGTGTCATTGCCTGAGTTCATAGCGGAACCTAGGTAGACAAAGTCCTTAACCATCTCAAAGTTTTTTCTGTCTATAGTGACATTCTGTCCAAGACGTCGATGAGTTTGGCAGGGTTGCCAAAACTAGACATTGTTCTGTATAGCTCGTCTCTATAAATGCTGTCGTAGGCGGCCTTGAAATCGATGAAAAGGTGGTCGGTATCGATTTACACTTCCTGGCTCCTGGGTCCAAGATCTGCCGCAATGTAAATATTTGGTCGATGGTAGACTTTACTGACGAAAAGCTTCAGACGTTCACACAATACTCCAGATAAGATCTTGTATGCGATGTTAAGAATACTAATACCTCTGTAGTTGGCGCAGTTCAGAGGGTCTCCTTTCTTGAGGATCGGGCAAACAATGCTGAGGTTCCATTCATCGGGCATACTTTCCTCCGACCATATTTTACAGATGAGTTGGTGCATGCTCCTAACCAAGTCATGGCCTTCCGCTTTGAATAGCTCGGCGGTTAGACCATCTGCTCCAACGGCTTTGTGGGACTTTAGCTTAGATATGGCTATCTCCACTTCGTCCAGGTCGGGTGGACGGAATTGTTTGTCTTCATCGTCCCTTTGAATGGATCATTCCGCCTCACAGCGGGATTTAGTTCGCCATCGCCGTAAAACAGTCTGCAGAAGTATTTCTTCCATATCCTCAGCATCGATTGCGATTCTACTATGATGTTCCCTTGTTCGTTTCAGTTCGGGCTCTGTAGCCTTGTCAGCTTCTTTTTAGCCTTTGGTAAAACTTCCAATCTTCATTTCTGCTGTAGAATCTCTCTATTTCCTCAATCGCGCGCTTCTCGTGCTCTCTCTTTTTTTTCTCCCTGAGAAGCCGGTGTTCGTCTCTTCTTTTCTACGCGTAGAGCTCACGAGCAGCTTTGGTCCTTCTTTGCAGCGCCGCTTTGTATGACTCTTGTTTCGCTGCATGTGCTTGCCGGCACTCGTCGTCGAACCAGAGGTTCCCGCAGTTTATTAGATTTAAATGTATTAATTCGTTTTAGTCCTTGATGACGCTACAGTCCGGGTTGATACCGGCCCTAACCTAACCAATTAATACCCCATTTCAGTTAGTTAACAGGCGGTTGAAGATAGTTAAAGTCGGAAACAGGTACACTGTGGTCGCGTCCAAGGGTTTCGCAAGGGGAAATCGGTTCAAACCTAGCACACTAATTGCTGCGTTTTTGTTGGAGTCTTTTATACCACTCATCCCGGCATTGATGCTGCGTCCATAGTGCTTATCGAAAGATTGAGGAATACGCGATATTGCAGCCGTTCAACGTTAAATATTCTCACAACAAACAAACAAAAATCTGAGACTAACTCTAGGGTAGAAGGTTCATTGAAGTAGATCATTTAACTTAGACCTCACTCACCTTGATTTTCGGCTGATTTTTTCCCATCGGACTGTTGCCGGTGGAAGTATCTATCAAGGCCTCTGGACTAATGTAGTTGAATGTGCCTGCTTGGGAGAATTTTATAATACTTGTCGAGTCAATGGCTATATTGCTAGCTATGCCAAAGTCAATTAGCTTCAGTCTACCATGAACCATTAAGAAATTTGCGGGCTTAAGATCCGAATGAATGACACCTGAAACAGAATTACTACAGTTAGGTTAATTTTTGGTATCTTTCGGTCATCACTTACCATTCTGATGAATGTAGTTGACCGACTGAAGCATTTGATACCAAAAGTTCATCAACACATACAGTGGCAGGTTAGTTTTATATGTCTGAAGAATCTTGTGCAAATCGGAGTCACCCTTCTCCATAACCATGTATAGCCTCGATTCCTTAGCGAGAAGTTCACTGGAAAAAATCAAACATTTTTGTAATGATTTACAACTCGATCGATTTGATTCTTTGCTTACTATTCATACAATGAAACTACACAAATGTTTCCCTGCAGTTTCGCCAGTAATTTCGTCTCGTTCAGGTAGCCCTCAACGACCGCAGAGTCTCCTCGAAGGTCTACTATCTGAAAGTGCAGACTTTTGGTATATTTTGAAGTGAACAAGCAATTATTGTCAACATACTTTCAGTGCACAATCCTTTCCGGAATCCTTTCGATTGGCTAGATAAACGCTGCTCGAACCACCGCACCCAAGTTTCTGTTTAATCGTATACTCCGATCCGTTGATCATCACAACATTATCCTTTGGCTTTGGTTTAGGTTGTTGCTCTGAATTCTTCAGCTCGGCTTCTTGTCCGCTGAACGCTCCACTAAGAGACTTCTTTGATTTCACATCGGCAGCGCCCTTACTCGGCGAATTTGATGGTTTTTCGGCAGTGCCAGGTGTTCTGCTTTCATCGATAGTATCACATAAGGATAGGGTAAGGCTATCGTTCGATATACAAGCTATAGGCGTTCGCGCCACTGCCATCGGAGTCTGAAAAAGCACCTTCTGCGATCGAAACTCATTGGCAATAGCACTGCGGGTCTTCTGCTGAGATTGAGTGGAGCAAAACTCTCGAGGCCTCCTCGCAATTGACCACGAACGAATCTGCGGCGTTCTAAATTGTGCATCTGTGTCCTTTAGTGGTGTTTCCGACTCCACTGCCTCTGCTGGTTGTACTGCCTCCGGCTGGTTATCATTAGTTGAAACTTTATTCTCCTGAATTGGCTTTAGCGGATGGAGAGATTTCTGCAATCGCTGGGCTTCAACTGGTTTAGGTGGACTCTTTTCCGTCTGCTTTGCTGAATTTTCATCTATTTTCATCTTGTCAAAGTGCAAGAGAAGTGAATCATCTCCAGCACCAGCTTGCTGTATAGTTTTGCTTTCCTTCTTCGGTGAACTATCATCCTCGCTTTTAGCGGGACTCATTATAAACGAATCATTCAGGATGGCACAATTTAACCTTAGAAAAAGCCACCATTAGAGTACCCATTTCAAGTGTATCTTATCAACATACTTATCATTTTTGCCCTCGTCTTCGTCTGAATCTGATTCCAATGGTGGCAGTTCGGAAACTCTCTTTGGTCTGCAAACAAAAAAAAAAACTGTAACTACTGCTAGTTGAAATGTCTAGTTGGAAATTTACACTCTTCGATAATGTTCAAAGCCATCACGACTCCGAGATAATGAACAGTTTTCTTTATTTTCGTCTTTATTTCTGGAATGAAAGAAGTTTCTGTTGATGGTTTTTTGTCCTTTATATTGGCGTTTGCTTACGCTTTTTGTGGTGTTTTGTGATCATCTTCTGAATCTGACTCTAGTGGGGGTAGGTCTTTAACCCTTTTTGGAAGAAAGGACATTTGATATTGGTAAAAACAAAGAAAAAAATGCCCAAATTTAAATATTTTAAATAAAAAACAAACAATTATATTTCAAAAATCTGTTTGACAGTTGACTTAACCCGAGTTTCATGTGAAGTTGTATGTAGTTTAAATATACAAACAATTGCGGAGTAGCCAATAGTGTTTTTTATCTGATTTTCTGTCTCTGAACATAGCCAAAAAGAAGGATAATTTTTATGAAATTACCTATAATAACAAATTTATATTTTTATTTTTATCATACAAATTGAGCCCAGAAAACTAGCGCTCTTGATTCGGAGCGGAAAATAAGTAAAAAAAAAAATGACAAACCATCTTGGATTCCTCTATAGAATGCTAGAGACACCTATTGGACGTCAAAAACTTTACGAGGTAAAACGGTGGAAATTCTAATTTTTGCGTTAGTGTTTACAGCAGATGGTATTGGGAACCGGAGCATGTGAGACAACCATTTTCCATTTCTCCATAGAATGCTAGGGACACCTATTATGCGTTAGTGAATTTGGCAAGTAAAACGGTTGAAATTTGAATTGTTGCGCCATTGTTAACAATAGATGTCACTTCAAATAAGTGAGAACTTCCACATTATTCCGGTACGAACCAAAAGAGCTAGTGGTTCTGGTTATGTTGGAACCAACGCGAAGACGTCTACTAGCAGTCCATATATAATATGTCAATAATACCCACCTAAGCAACAAAAATCTGTCAAATTCAAAAAATGTTGCGCTATGTAGGCAATTCTTGATGTAGGTACCCAAAACTGTCCAAAACTACGTGTATACACATCTAGCTACTTGGGCCACTTCCAGCTAAAAACCAATTTGTACGAAAAAAAGGAATACACCCTTGGCGCGAATTGTCAAAGTTTATTCGCAGTCCACATCATTTAATTCGAGTTCTACAAACTAGCGAATAAAACAATCGTTCGAACTTAAGCTCAAACTAGACAGTTCGGGTGGAATCTGATGGCTGAAATTCGCAAACAACCGCGACCTAGAAAAGTCTTATGTGAACCGACCTGTCAAAATTTTGCGAATATTCGTTCGTTCGTAAGTAGTTTCTCGCTCTCATGTGAATGTTCTTAAATGTATTATTTATTTATTATATCTCTTTTAATGGAGCAACTGGAAAATGTTTATTTTTTATTTCGTATACCTGTCAACTTTTTGCTGTCGGCAATTTTTGCAGAACATGCCGGAAGAAATTCCCTGAAGGCCCCGACCCATAGAATCCGTCACATCCGTTGCGGCAATGTTTTCGACTGACAGGTTGATAGAATACACAGTAGCTTATGGAACGTGACCCATAAGCAACGAACGTGCCGGATGCGACGGATAAAGTAGGTTTAAGGCCCCGACCCATAGAATCCGTCACATCCGTTGCGGCAATGTATTTGACTGACAGGTTGATGGAATACACAGTAGCTTATGGAACGTGACCCATGAGCAACGAACGTGCCGGATGCGACGTATAAAGGCCCCGACCCATAGAATCCGTCACATCCGTTGCGGCAACGTATTCGACTGACAGGTTGATAGAATACACAGTAGCTTATGGAACGTGACCCATGAGCAACGTACGTGTCGGATGCGACGGATAAAGTAGGTTTACTTTCTACTTTTCTGTCCGTCGAACCGTTGACAGTTGGTAGAGCGTGAGAGTAAGCATTTTCATTGGTGGAAATATAAGGTAATGAGAGAAACTGTCTCTCATATGTCATCGGCTGTCCACGTATGTGACGGATTCTATGGGACTGTTCGTTGCGTCGAATACGTCAATCCGTCGACGCAACGGATGCGACGGATTCTATGGGTCGGGGCCTTAAAGTAGGTTTACTTTCTACTTTTCTGTCCGTCGAACCGTTGACAGTTGGCAGAGCGTGAGAGTAAGCATTTCCATTGGTGCAAATATAAGATAATGAGAGAAACTATCTCTCATATGTCGTCGGCTGTCAACGTATGCGACGAATTCTATGGGACTGTTCGTTCCGTCGAATACGCCAATCCGTCGACGCAACGGGTGCGACAGATTCTATGGGTCGGGGCCTTAACTTTCTACTTTTCTGTCCGTCGAACCGTTGACAGTTGGCAGAGCGTGAGAGTAAGCATTTTCATTGGTGGAAATATAAGATAATGAGAGAAACTGTCTCTCATATATCATCGGCTGTCAACGTATGCGACGAATTCTATGGGACTGTTCGTTCCGTCGAATACGCCAATCCGTCGACGCAACGGTTGCGACGGATTCTATGGGTCGGGGCCTTGAGCTCTTTCGAAATAAGAGGGGAAATGCTCGTTAATCATTATTTGGCTAATTTTCCCTTTTCCTGTAATTGTTAACGAGAACATTTGTATAAATTTTGTGCGATTGCGATCAATTTATATAGGTTTCGTTTGCGAATAGACCTAACTCAAAACAAAAGTCGAGAAACCAATGCACTAAATACATTAGCGAGCGTGCACCTCGCCTTACAAAATTTATTAAATGCTTCATGACTGAACACACCCTTTATTTAAACTGCAATTTATCTATTTTTTTTTTTATTTATTTGAAACGTCATTACTTATCAATTAAAAAAAGTAAAAACAAAAATATTTCGTTCGTTTTGCATTTTTTATTCTTATTTTTGTATTTCCCCTATTCATCTAGTTGTGTTCTATTTTGCTTATAACCGATATCAGATTTGCAATCGCTTTTGTTTAGCTTATCTAAATGAATAGCTATTGATTCCCTTTGGTTTACCATATTATGGTCAGTTTGGGACACAACTTTCATATGAACACGGTGAATATGCAGCTGCTCTTGTTTGTTCTTTGTTGCAATTGTTGATAAAAAAAAAAAATTTTATATTTTAGGGTGCACAATACATGGATGATTCAACTGGAAATACAAATGAGGCTGGTCAAGCCTCATCCGACCGTCAGCAACTGCTCGATCCAGTTTTGTCGGCAAATTCCGACAACAGTTTTACGCCTCTAAAAACAGTGCCGGCGTTTAGGTAAGTCAATTTCTTATCTAAGGATACATTGTTTTGGTTGTATGTACATATTTTTGTTTTGTCTATCGATGAATTGAGTCATTTTATTGATAGAGTATTACGTTGTATGTAAAATATGAATGGTAATGTAAAATCTATTACACTGGAAGCAAAAAGTTGCTAGCCATAAACTCTTAATTGAATTATAAATGCACTAGGTATGTACTGCGAAATAAGGTCATAGCTCTGCAGCTATGATAAATGAGATTAAATTCGGGTACAAAGACGTCTTTATTGATTGCAATTTGGAAAATTATCTTGTTTTAAAATACCGCCTACACAAATATTTGTCTTTTTGGTCGAAAATGCTCAATGTATGTTTTGCCTTCAGTCTTCAGTGCTTTAGATTTTTTTTTCTTGATTAACAAAATCACGCTAACGCTTTGCGAGAAATTTGCAAACTACGTACGGGTCTTCTCTTGCGAGCGTTGCGTTATTCCTTTCACACTTTTTTTCGGTGGCATCTACCTGTAAGCTGCTATTGACTGCCCAGCTCTGACAAACAGTAGCTATAAGATCCTTGTTACCCTAACAACATGAGACTTATGCCTACTGCCCACGTAGTTGCGCTTCATACGCACGCTTTCGTCATTTACAGCTTGTATGCTTGCTTGCAGCTTACTTGAAGCTTCATCCTAAGCATACCGGAGAAGTATAGATGAGGCACAATGGAAATTGTTGGTCTAAGTGTGTACATAGGACACAATTCATGTAGATGTTGGCTTTGATAATGTTTCGGATGGCTGTGGCATCTGTTTAAAAACACCGCAAACTCCTCTGGCTCCAATAGTTAGATAGCTGTGAGCTGTATTAAGTCCTCGCCAAACACCGCAGTTGTACTGATCATACACTCAATTATGAACACGCTTTTGCCAAATTTATGGTATACCTATCTTTTGTTAGCGAAAACGTACCGACTTGAAGAGTGTTATCGAGGTACATATTTTGATTGCTTCCAACAGGTTGTCTCGATTTTAGATTAACACCAACAATGGTGTTCAATAATTACTCGACTCGAAAGTGACGGAACATTTTTATAACAATCATTTACAGTGTATTGCTACCACTTGCAATGACATTGCCTCTAAAATTATCTATTTCATTGCACTCCCCAGCATTCATCTGCTTATCTCTACGGTAATTTCATTCACTGGAGTGATGCTGGCGTCTGTTTGGCCGCCAGAGAAACGATGTGAGGCCTATTTTATTATGCTCTACTTGCGTGCCGCCTTCTGGGTTATAACATATGTAAGTAGATTCCAGAGTATACATACGACATTCACTATCAATATTTTACCCGAATGCAGCTATTTGATCACTTTATCAAATATCAACACGAAGCATTACGTCTCAATGGTTATCATGATTTTCATCGTTCCACTGCCATGCACAAGGGTGTGCCTCTGAGTGTTGTCTCGCTTTGGAATACTGCAATATTAACGGTGCAAACGCTGATTCAACACTACTATGGTGATCACTTTGGTGAGCATTGCGCACAGAAATTCCTATCGCCCATTGTATACATCACTGCGTTCAATATTGTTGAAACTGCAGTTTTGGCATGTACCCATGGAACTTATATCGGTAAGAAATCTAAAGTTTATTTGTATTTAATCAAGTTTGTAAATTCTGTGTTTTTTTTAGCGCGGGTAACAAAGTTCAATAAAAATGCTACACCACCGGACGCATTGAGTGGCAGCAATCCTACTGGAGGATCTTTGGGACTTATGCAACCAGGTGGCAATACAGCCGAATTGTTGGAGAAACAAGTAAGGGTTTTATGATTTAAGGGAATGGGTAATCTGTATGGTAACGTTTTGCGATTTTACAGGCTGATCTCATTAGCTATCTGAAGGATCACAACTTGAAACTTAATCAAAAACTGATGCAATTGAATGCTCAAGTTCGAACAGTTCGGATGAACTGAGTATGATGGGTCGTGGACAATAAAGTTTTATTTTATGTGGTGACTTATCTAACTCATTTTTATTTCATCATCAGTACTATGAGCTACATATAGCTATGTAGCTATGTATGAGCTACTTCCACTATGTAGCTCTTATTAGATTTTTACAATTTGCGAAATAAATCTGTTAATATTTCTATTAAGTGTTGTTACGTTTGTATTTAGTAGAAAGGATAATTGTATTGTTCACAAAAAGGTAAGCTTCATCAACGCTTTGGTTTCAAAGGCTTGGACGCTTGTGACCTGAAAAATCCATAAGCGATTGACTGTTGCGGACAGCAAGCAAGACAGTGAGGAATGGGAAAAATTTGTCTAACCTAGTGCCACCAGCCTCACACGCAGACAGGTCCAGAATGGGTTTTTTGTACCTTCGATAGAAAAGTTAACTTGCAGTTGATACATATAAGGATCTTCATGTGACCTTTGGGATCTGCTGGTTTGAATTTTTGGACGAGGTGAAAAGCGCAGGATGCAGCTCTATTCCTAAGTCGTATCCATACCACAGAAAGGTTAAGGAGTTCCTCTGTCTAAGAAGGCAAAGGCTTCAGTTAGGCAGGAGCGCATGGTAACCATTATACCACAACGTATGGAAATCGCAGGTTTAAGTTTGATCTGCCTTTTCCACCACATTGGCGAGGAATATGTAATGATTGACATGGCGATATTGATGTAGTCATCAATTTGTCAATTTAAGTAGCCACTGCTCCAAAAAATCCGTTTCGCCCCGATTTGTTGCGTCTTGCGTGGTAGCTCATCAGTACACGACCAATTAAAAACTGGAGCCCTACTCTCTATTTCGTTCCGGAAGTCAATCATATTCGAAAGTGCTTTTCGTTCCGCTTCAGAATTCGAACTGCTGTAATACTTTCGATTTTCGATATATCAATGCCTTAGACATTTGGAAATTTCATTCCGCTTTCGAAATAGAGAGTACCAAATATTCGGTTTCAGAAGATTTTACGAAATACAGAGTAGGGCCCCCGACTGTGAACCTTAAGACAAATGCCCTTATTGTGGGTGGAGCAGCGAGGAGTAACAACGATTCTCGCTTGTTTGGGATTGACCCTGACAATTTCTGTTGGGAAATTTTGTCGAATTTCAGTCTCTGAATTATTGTTTGAGAGAAGTACATTAACAACAACTCGCAGACACAGTCACTTTGGTAGGAATGATAGCTATTTCGAACTACACCACTAATTCATCACCAGCCAGACTCCTTTTAAGTGATTGTTTGAATAGTTTTTAAATTCTGACAGTCAATTCTCCGTACATAATCCACATTTCTGCCTTTCCCTGTTAGGAAGTGAACCTGCACTTCTATTTTTATACCCGGTACCACACTGTGGCGAGGGTATATTCACTTTGGCATTCCATTTGTAACGCACAGGAGGCGTTGTAGGTATGACAAACTATATATATTATTGATCAGCATCACTTTCTTAGTCGATCTAGCGATGTCCGTCTGTCTGTCCGTCTGTCCGTCCGCACGATTACGGCCGTAATTTAAGAGCTATCGACTTGAAATTTGGTACGTAAGCTTTTATCTACCAAACTGAGGCTAAGTTCGAAGATGAGCAAGATCGGATGAAAACTACTACTACCTCCCATACAAAAATATCGGATTTATATAGCTTTTTGATGTTAAAAATTAAATTTAAATAGCTACAATAAAGATAGCAAGTTTAAACTTCGCACATATTGGTTTAATAATATTTAAACATTTTTGACAAAAAATTAGCTTGGGCGAATAAAAACTACCCATACCTCCCATACAAATACATATATATATTTTTAGTACTAAAATATTATTTTTTTTTTTACAATAATACAGTACCGGGTACTTGAGCTTCGGCATAGTCGAAGAAAATTGTCTTACTGGTTTTTCGTTTGTTTTTACCCTGGAAACACAAATTTAAGCAATCACCCCTATCACGGAAAAGAATATTTTGGTATATCGTCGCATCCGCAAAGTGAACAGTTCCCCGTTCGGGAAAAATTCGATTTGACCGTTTTTAACGATACAGTGAAATTTATCACAGTACCCACTCGGGGAACTGTTCACTTTGCGGATGCGACGATAGCAAAATATTCACCCCTATCATGGAATCCGCCGGGGGGGAATTGTTCACGGAAAAGAATATTTTGGTATCGTCGAATCCGAAAAGTGAACAGAAATCTGAAAAAAAACCACACCCTACCAATAGTATGTGTTAATATTCGGCCCTAGCGAGGCATCCGTCGGAATGGAGAATTCTCCGCAACGCATACTCCGTCGAAGACTCAAATTACATTCGAGGTATCCGCCTTCGGAAAGAATAAGTAAAATGCGACGACGCATTGATTTTGCCCTGGATACAGAAATTATTTTGCTAAAATGTTTTTTCTTTATCACTTTCCATTATTAACACTTCAATGCAAATCGTAAACAAATTCCGCAACAAATTCCTGTCGGAGCCTATCGGTATCGGAAGAAAATTCGTATGAAGCTATCAAAAATATCAGTAAAAACGCACTTGATCGCACTGAAACGCAAAACGCCTGTGTGCGTTGCATATTTGTCGGAAGAAAGTTCCGAAAAGCTTTTCCGAAGTATACCTCGCAGCAAAAATCCTCCGATTCGTATGAAATCCGAGAATTTTCCGTTCAGACGGATGCCTCGCTAGGCCGAATATTTTGAACAAACACCGAATTAAAAACTGGCAACTTATGCCCCTATTATGTAAGACAACTACAACTACAGTTGATTTGTCTCTTGGTTTTATGTCATTCAAAATTCGGTATTTGACTCCAAGTTCAGTCCTCCTTATAACAGGGGGGTATTCCCAAATGCGCGGCGGATCGTATTTAAAGCGATACTTCGATTTCGATCGTCTTCGCTTTTGCTTATTCTCAAATGCTTTCAATGTGCTTTCCAGTTTGTTGCAATTTTCCATTTATTTTCCCAAAAGTTTGACAGCTTTTTCCAGTCACAAAAATTTACAGCTACGTTCCAGAAATCGAGTGAAATCAAAATTGCAAATCGAGTGATTTCGATTTCAGTGTTGTGCATTTCGAGCGATTCGGAAACTCCGAAATTTTTTCGAAATCACAATTTCACTTTGTCTCAATTCCGAAAATTTTTTAATCGAAATCGAATACATTGAAATGTAGAACACAAATATTCGTTTCCGATTTCATTTCGAGTGAAAGTGAAATGTGGAACCTAGCAGTTAGTTCATTTTTTATCCGCAATAAATCCGCCAGCAATCCGTCACCTAAATAGCTATCGCTTTTGAATGGATCGAATCGATTTTGAAAATACAAAAATACCAATCCGCCATGAAAAGCGATCTGCTGCGCATTTTGGAACAATCCCCCTGAGGTCCTCTCAAGTCTATAAACAGGTACTGCATATACTCACAAGCCTTTCAAGTACCATTCAGAGTGTTTGGAAACTCAATTAAAAAAACATAACCCACAATATAGACAACCAAAACTCATGAATTATTTAAATAAAACACAATTGTTTATTGTATATCTCTATTACCTACGGTTTCCTTTTATTTTCATTTAAATATTTTTCATTTGTTTTATTTTCATAAAGCATTTTTATCATTTTTGTTTTTTTTTGTTTTCTTACCGAACTCTGGTGTGTCTGTGTATGTGTATATATATGTATGATTAACACATAATAAATCTGAATCTGGATTTCTTAAACTTACTTAAGAGGTTGTTTTATTTTCTTTTATATAACTTTTATTTATTTATTTTGCTCATGATTTTTTTTATTTTTTATATATGTATTTATTTTCATTTCCTAATATCGTTGTTACATCAAATAATATATATATTTATATTTAATAATAAAGTAGACAAAAATTATAATAATTATAAATCAGAAAAAGATAATTAAACATAACCAAAATATAGATAATATTTTTTTATTTTTAAATAAATTGCAAGTTTTACACGTATCATTTTTTTGTTTAACAAAGAAGGAAACATAAAAAAAAAACATATTTAATATTATATATAATAAGTTGTTGCACAAAAAAGAGGAAACAAGTTACAACAATACATTGTATAATAGAAGAAAGAAAAATTTGTAATAATAATCAAAATGGAAAATTATAAACACAAAACAAACAAACAAAAAAATGTTTTTAATAATAGAAAAAATATATTTTAATTATAATAAATGGAATTGTTTCTTTTTTTTGTTGTTGTCGCTGTTGTTATTGTTGGTTATTCTGACTCGAGAGACGTGTCTGTGTGTGTGTGTGTGTAGTGTATGTATATTGAAATAAAGAAAATAACTCTTGGAATATAATTGATAATATTGTTCTGTTACGCAATTGGCTTTTCTAAAGAGACAAATTATGTAATAGTATTGATACCTGTCCAGACTTCTGATGGTTTCACATTCGTTAACAGTTGTGTTTTATTTTTTATTTGTTTAAATTCTTACATTTTGTTTCTCTCCTAATTTGACACTATATATCATTCAGTTCCTTTATTTATTTATTTATATTATTTTCTTTTGTTATTTCCCATTTATACCTTAGAGAAAAACAGAAAAAAAGAGAAAATCTTTTAAATAAAACGTTTTTTTATTTTTTTCTAAATATCATTGGTTTGCAAGAGGTTTTCTTGTCGCTTTCCCGTAATTTTTTTTTTTTTTTTAAATAAGTATTTCTTTCTCTAAATTGCACAGCAAAACAAGTGTTTTGTTTTTATTTTTCTCTCAAAATGTCCTCTTGGATTTAGTTTCCGTTTTTATAGTATGTACTAGTAGTATTTAAATTCTGTTGAAAAATAAAAATTGCATTCGTTTCGTTACATCATTTTGGAAACGAAAAAAAAAAAGAATAATTTTAAATTTAAATAAAACAGTAAAAAGTATACAATAAGAATTTGTTGTTATTTTCTACTGTTTATCGCATCGTATTTTCGTATATATATATATATTTCTTTGTTTTGCTTCGCTTTTACTTTTTCAATTGCATTCTACGTACATGTGTTTAATATATATGCTTTGTTGGTTATTCCACAATTCGATTGTTGTTGTTGTTTAGCGTTTTCTTTTTTTTTTTTGTTTCTTAAATTATTAAATGTATATTATATAAAAATAGATTCATTATGAATTAAAGTTATGTATAAGTGATTTTTGTTGTTTCATGTTTTTAATTAGAACGCGCACACATGTTTTTGTTGTTTGTTTTACTAGACGTTGGTTCTGGTAGGTGTAGAAGTCGAATGTTTGAGTGAAAACAAGAACAATCGATTGTTTAATCAGCTTAGAAGGAAAATTATAATAGTACTACATGTAATAGATTGTTGTTGGTTGCAGTTAATGGTTTTGTAGTCTAGGAACACATAGCTGTCCGTAGTGGTATTATGTTTCATGAAACAACAGGTTGGGCGTATCCTATTTAGGGAGTATCCATGGCTCTTACCATCTGATATAATGGGCTAGCTATGCCAGCTGGTATTATCTGATGGAAGAGATTCTTTATCCATCGTTCGGATGGGTAGCTTATGTTGTTCTTTTGTTTTTTTTTTTTTTCTTTAGATGTAAAAAGTCATATTCTAATAATTTGTTAATTAGAAAATGATTTAAGTTGATTTATTTCATTACGTTGAATTCTGGAAGGCAATCATAATCTCCATTTGTATCTGATGATGTTTTTCAACATTAAATGTCCTGCAAAGGGAAATTTTTTGGTGTGAGTATATAAATAGTATAGGGCTCATATTTGATTAAATAAAATAAAAATAAAAAAACTCCACGTGCTGTGAGATTTAACTGAGCATCGGTTTCTATTATAGGGAGAATGCGGCGAGCTGTTAATGGCTGTTAGGGCTCTACCCAAGCAGAACACGGGCCAGAGGTGCGGTCAGTGATGTCAAACATAAAGCAAACAGCTTTTCAGTCACTGTACAGCAGAAATTAGTACTAGGTTCTGTGGAAATGCTACGCCTTTTGACTCTTCCAGTGGGTCCATGAAGAGCAGAAGTGGGTCCATGAAATGAACAAAGTGAGGAAGCCAAAAAGTTTTCAAATCAAGAATAAATTCAAGAAATTAATGAAGCTAGTGAAGTAAAGGCACCAAGTGACAAAGAACAGAAAAAGGAACCGAAACAGAATCCCATATTAGGAACAGAACAAATTTTTTTTTCAGCAACAGAATTTAGCGACAGAAAAATGGCTGTCTGACGACAGAACGTAAACAAGTCTGTGTTGATTGTTTCTGTTGCTACCAGCGACAGAAATGCACAGAATAGACGGCAGCTATGTTTTTCTTAGTCTGTTTCAGTTTTGTGTAGCTGAACGAGCAAAGTAAATTGAACCAGAATTTACTGCAGAACGAAAAAGCTTTCTGTTCTGCTTCAGTTTCTGTTCCTGTTTCTGTTCTTTGTCACTAGGTGCCTTAAGTATGTTTCAATAACAAATTGAGAAAGGATTTTGATGAATTACATTCGGGCCTAGCGAGGTATCTGTCGGAACGGAGAATTTTCCGCAACGCATAATATGTACTTCGTCGGAGGCTCAAATTACATTCGAGGTATTCGTTTTCGGAAAGAATAATTAAAATCTGACGACGCATTAATTTGACATGATGTCGTGTCGTGCTACATCGGGGTTTTCCTATTTGTTGCTTGTGTTTGCTCTGAAAATACAAATTTAAGCAACAAATAGAACCAATTACTTTGCTAAAATGTTTTTTTTTTTCTTTATTGCTTTCATTTATCAACACTTCACTGCAAATCGTAAACAAATACCGCAACCAATTTCTGTTGGAGCATATCGAAAGAAAATTCGTATGAATCTGTCAAAAATATCAGTAAAAACGCACTTGATCGCACTGAAACGCAAAACGCCAGTGTGCTTTGCATATTTGTCGCAACAAAGTTTCAAAAAACTGTTCGGAAGAATACCTCGAAGCAAAAATCCTCCGATTCGTATGAAATCGGCGAATTTTACGTTTCGACGGATACCTCGCTAGGGCCGATTGTCTTTCTAAGAAACTCTTTTGATTTCGTATGTCTCGGGATCATTTTGAGACGATACACGAACTCATCGCAAGTTCAGAAAATAACCTATCACAGTTCAAGTTTTTTAAAAACATGTTAGTCCTGTCGTGTATCATTTATTCATTCATTTTCAATGGCCCGCTTATTTATTAAGTGGGTCGCGGGTGTAGATTGATCAAGTGGACCCTCCATAGCTCTCGATTCTTTGCCATCGACTCTTAAATCATCAGGGGCAATCCCCATACGGGTACAGGAGAGATTATGGACTTGATCTAACCATATCATTCTGGGTCTACCTAGAGTACGAATGTCTGCCTGAAGGTAAGGGATTTCATTTCAACATGAATAGACTGACGCCTCACCAACCCTTCCAAATTGTGCAAATTTATTTTGAAAATCATGGTTCTGGTTGAAATTTTACGGTCAACATAATCGTACATAAGAGCAATTAATTCGATGGAATGTTTTCGCACCACGTTTACTCTAAATGATAATACGCATCCACAAAGATGCCGTACAGTGCGTACAGAAGAAGTCATTGCTGCTGTAGAGCGTAGCGTAGAGGAAGACCCGAATTAGTCTATCCGCCATCGTACACATGAATTCGATATGTTTCCATCCACTTTATAAAAGATTTTGCGGAAAGATCTTGGTTTGAAGCCACAGGATCATCTAGCAAGGCGTAGATTCGGCGAATGGGCCCAAAACAAGATTGCCGTTGATCCCAATTTGCATAAGCGAATTTTGTTTAGCAATGAAGCTCACTTTTGGTTGAATGGATACGTCCATAAACAAAACTGCACATCGGGGCGAAACGCATTACTGGAGTCGAGGCCAACACAATTGTGATGACAATCGTACACTCCAACGTTATTCAATTCATAAATATGTTTATAATTGAAAGTAGTTTGATTAAAACTGCCGAATTTGGAGTGATGAGAATCCTTAAGTGTATGTTGAGACACCGTTACATCCACAAAAACTGACTGTTTGGGTGTGCTTTATGGGTTGGTGGAATAATTGGTCCGTACTTCTTTAAAAACGATGCTGGCCAGAACGTTACAGTGAATGGTGACCGCTATAGAGCCATGATTACTGACTTTTTCTTTCATTAATGATGTGCAGGAGCTGTTATTTCAACAACATGTCACACAGCACGTGCCACAATTGATTTATTGAAGGAAACTTTTGGTAACCGCATAGTTTCACGTTGCGGACCCGTGGATTGGCCTCCAAGATCGTGCGATTTAACGCCGCTTGACTATTTTCTGTGGGCATATGTGACGTCACATCGATAAGCCCGAAACGATTGACCACTTGGAGGACAACATTCGCCGCTTGATTGCCGACATACGGCCACAAATGTTGGAAAGTCATCGAAAATTGGACCTCCACATTAGACTATGTCCGAGTCAGCCGTGGCGGTCATATGCCACAAATCATGTTTAAATTATAATGCCAAAAGATAATCTATACTACAACCTTATGATGTGCACGCTGCGTTTTCGGCTGGCCAGAGTTACTTGCCCGCATTCTGTGTGAACAAAATGATTAAATTCTAAGCAGTAAGGCAACCAGCGAAATCACTTGCCAGCGCCCGCGTTCTTTAAAAATACAAACGACTAAGTGTGAGTGATTGAAGACAGTTAGCCACAGACCATTATCCATGAACGAACAATACGTCAAGGAATTAGTTTCGTAATTAGTCGCGGATAAGGCGATTTGGCCCAAGGAATGCACAATTCGCTTGTGGACATCGAAGTTTGATGAATAAATTCCGCATTGAAACATATGTTGTAGTGTGGCCGTATTTCCTAAACGGAATTTATGGGGAGGGGATGATATGTAAGAGTAATAATGACACCAAGCGATACTCAGGTATTACTGAGTTAGAAGCGAGGAGTTAGAACGATTCTCGCTCGTTTAATTTGACCCTGACAATTTCTGTTGAGAAATTATTGTCGAATTTCAGTCTATGGATTAATTATTGTTGTGAGAGCAACAATAACATCAACTTAGAATGGCTGTGACTGTGTCTACAAGTTGTTGTTATTGTTGCTCTCTCTGAACAATAATTTAGATACACAGGTAGATCCAAACGAGTAGAAAATGTTTTCAAGTCAGTCTGTGTTCCGCTAGATGCGTAAAACTTTTGAAGCACTGATGCTTAAAAATATGTCAATTGTGTTTTGCCAAATCTACGTTTGAAGACGCGGACAGAGAAAACGTTTTGAGCCTCGATTTTTGCAAAAATCAACACAAAAATAAATTCACATTGCAATGCAAGGTATGTTTTATTGAACCTCTTTATCTCAGCAAAGTAAAGTAAAGTAGAATTTTTAACACTCAATTACAACTACAAAGGTAGGTAGATAAATGGGCCTTTTATGGCGGTTGCACAACTTCACTTAGACCAGCAGTTGGGTCCATTATCTCGAGTTACAGGAACCATCCATTGCATACCTTTTAAACGGTTTTTTTTATTTTTGAGCCACATAGATTTAGTATGAATCACAGGTATTCGTAAAGCTCTGTTGTACCTCTAGCTTGTCCTAAGGGTAACCGAGGATGTAAAATCTGTTTACCTACTGGAACCACCCTTATTTAAGCATGAATCTCAGGAGTTCTTGAAGATTTACATTCTTCAGATCCTCTAGTTGATCGAAGAATAAATAAATAAATAGGTGGCGCAACAGGCGGGTGACACCCAAGGCCTAGCTTCTCGCAACCATTCGTTTTGTGTGAGTTTCTATTTTTGGGACGAATGGAAGGGACCTACAATTTTATGCCGACTCCGAACGGCTGAATTGAGAAGCTTTTTCATGACAGTCATACTCTCGGATGTTTGTCAGACGTTTGCGAGAGGTGGCGCAGTAGAAAAAACTTTGAGATGTAATTTGTGTTTTTCTGGGAATCGAACCTGGGGTCCCTCGCACAGTAGTCCAGCACACTAACCACTGCGCTACTGCGCCCAGCTGTTAAAAATCCTATGTCTGCTGATTTTAAGGGCTGGACAATGGACATTCGCAAAGTAGGTGGTGAACAGATTCTATTTCTTCTACGTCCCTAAAGCTTCTGCAGAAATCATTATGCAGTATGCCCAGTCGTTCCGCATTTCGCCTATCGCACAGTATCCAATAATGACCGATAATGAATTTGGATCTCTTTTTGCTCACCTCTGGCCATAATTCTTTTGTGTGCCCGCAGGCACTGAGATTAGCCCAGCGTAGGGTTGTTCTACTCTAGGATTCAATGTCAATCTTCCTTGCAAGTTCTTACAGATTCTAGGACCACGGCTGCGTGTATTTTTTACCCTTTTTTTGCAAAATCATATGCCCCGGTACCCAGCATAAGCTCACCACGTTGACTTCTGATATTTTGTCCAAGTATGTACATATTTCTTGCAATGGCTTACAGCCCTCGACTTCACCATGACTGTCTCCATGACTTTTAGAGTATATAGTGAATTAACAACTACATTATAGTCTCCAAACAGTCAAGCAGATTGTAGTTGTTTTAATTGCTGCTCAAATTTCGATCTCACTTTAGTTTGCTGAGATAGATGCTCAATAAAACTCGCCTACGAACAACAAATTAGAAACACAACAGATCAATACTCCATGAAGCTCATCCGAAGACGGTATATTTTAACCAGCCGCTCCACATGACGACGACATCAGTGTAAAACTCGACAAGGAGGAGGTGCAAGTCATACACGATAAGGGTATACTGTATACATCGTGTTGTGATAAAGGTTACAATTTTTACACTCATAAGTTTACCCCTACTTGCGTAAACTTGTGTAAACTCAATAGCGCTAACAAACAACTACAAAAGAACTTGCACGTAAACTCACTTGTTGTTCCCCATTAGAATGTTTTAATAAATTAATTTCCTCCTCCTTGGAACGAACGATACTTCGCCAGTTATCATCCTGTTCACGGGCACGAGCCTCCAGCTCCAATAAAGTATTACCCTTAGATCATAACAAGAAAAATATAAACAAAAAACAAAAATAAAAATAAAACCAAGATTAGTAAATAAAAAAAAATAAAACACCCATCACACAAAGTTATAGTTAAAAATTTGTTTACAGAAATGTCTGCTTGTTACTTACAGTTTTTGTAACGAGTTTGGTCAACTCTTCTGAATTCGCCCGCAATTGAGCATTTTGTGATTTCAGTTTCAGTATTTCAGCTTTATCTGCGTCCAAGTCGCCGCCGCTGCTGCTAACACTACTGCTATTATTAATACTACTACTATTTGTTGTATCTTCACTACTATTTAAGTTATTATGATTATGTGAAGAATGATTACTACTACTGTTGCTATTTGTTGTTGCTGGTGGATTAGTGGTATTGGTGCTGGTGGTATTGGTGGCGGTAGTTGCACTATTTTTACTAATAGATTGTTTAACGTGTGTCGCGAGGACTTGTTCGATCCACTGATCGAACGATAGTGAAAGTGCTGAACCGGCATTCGTTTTCACCGCATCCGGATACAGACGCTCTAATATTTCGCGGATGTGTTTCTGATCCTTTGCCGGATCTGATTGCTGGATTGTTGATTTTTGTTGTTGCTGCTGCTGCTGCTGCGAAAGTAATAGAGCTTGTTGTTCCTTTTGCTGCTGCTGCTGTAGCTGAAGAAAAAACAGAAAACCCAAATTAGAAAAGTGCCATCAATATTGAAGGGAATCCCTATATTCCTATGTCAGAAAATTTAAAAACAAAAAAAGAACATAACACTTACAACTAAACTGTTGCTAACTTGTTTCTTAGCTGTTTCAGCAGCTTGTAAAGCATCAACCAACTTCCAGTTTTTAGTTCGCAAATCCTACGAGACAAAACAAAAAACAATTTGGGGTTGGTTTTTGTTGCATTGCATTTATAAATTTTGTAAAAACAACATTGAAAGACAAGCAAAATTGTTGCAGCTTTTGCATTTTTTACTATGTGTGTGTACGTGTGTATTTTAATAAAATAAGTTACATACAATATTGCACGTTATCTACATGAAATGAAATGTAGTGCGTGTGGGATTTTAAAATTAATAACTGACTGTATTTACAACATCTATGGTAGAATACAGAGTGTTTTGCAAAATGTAATGAATTTTCGTAGTAAACTGGAAGTGTGGCATTGTTTTAGGTTACAAACATGTAATTCTCTGCTCAAATGTAGCAACAGCTGTTTAGAGGCAAAGCATGATTTATCTTACAGAAAAATATTAAACATTTATATTAAATACATTAATATATTGCAAAAAGGCAATAGATGTATTGAAGAAGCGTTAAAATAATACAAGGCATTGGAAAAAAGAGCAATTAGATCTTTTGAATTATTCACATCTGTCAGCTACAACCTCTGACCTCTTGGAAACAGAGAATTCATCACCAACCCGTTTTCTCCGACCTGTAACATCACCTTCGTCCTTCCTAATATTTGTAACGTTCATCATACGGAAATAAAGACGATAGTCGAAGTCTTATATTGGATTAAGAAAAAGAAGATATTCTAATTATCTCTAAGCGCGAATAATGGAGCAAACGTTTAGTGGGCCTCCCATAGCACGAAATGGCCAATTGAATCCTGAATCCGGAAAATAGTTTATTACTAAAAGTCTATTATGTATGGTTGGTTGGTTAAAAGTGGCTGCCAGCTGGGAAACGCCAACACACTTAGACCAGAATAGGTCCATTGCGATACCACGAAAAACGAATCATATAAAATCTCCCTACTAGTTGAACCATTTTGAGCTCTTTATAAATCGTATGACTCTTCTGATGTTTGTGTATGTCAGATCAACCAAGTAGTTTTAATGGAAGGCTCCCAAGTGAAGTTTCCTTCTACGTGAGAGAGCTGGGCAGGAAAAAACGCGAGGAATAGTTTCCTCTTCTTCCTCACCCATATAGCTGCAAAAGTCGTTTGCGAAAAGTCCTAGCCTTACGGCATGCTTTCCTATCGGGCAGTGTCCAGTAATGACACCTATTGTGGTACCGATATGCAGTCTGTCGAGAGAAATCAATTTCTTGGACGTTTCAAACCGAGCTTAGGCTAAGTTTGTTTTGTCGCTAGACAAGTAGTGCCACTTGGCCAGGTCCACCTAAGATTTGCACTCTCGATAGCATCCAGCTTCAGTTTGCAAGAAGCGATTGGTATGCCTAGAGTGCCTTTGTCCGGCAGGAGTTATAGTTGTTCCAATTCTGGCGATTTCATTGGCCGCAATTGCCTGCGATGGATGGTGAATGTTGAACTGTTTTCCGTAAGACATGATCGACAGTCGAGGGCTACTTGAAAAGTTACAGAGATCGAATCCAAGGATTTGAAACCTGCTTGGCTGTCTGGAAATATGCAGATATCTTTAGTGGATATAACGTTTTTCTTGAGCCAAGATAAGACTTCTTTTGTCACTATAATTTCGGCCTGGAACACGCGACTTTCGGAGAAAACGCCAACTCCGTCGGTTTGGTTTTCGAGCCGTCAGTATAGAAGTGAATTGATTCATCGTCTATTCTCATTCCAGATTGTTTTAGAGGGGATGGTGACGAGAACATTCTTGTCAAAATTTAGGGATGGAATGGTCTTTCTTTGGCCACTGTGAGGTAGCTTTAAGGTGAATGGCTGCACTCGCTGAAACAATTATGTCCAACGCACAGGGAGTTGTGCGTAGTGCACCGCTTATGCACATGCCAGCTGTGCGCTGTACCTCGCTTCGATAATAACGATTTATAGCGTTTTCCAATGCTGTCACACCTTGCCCCACCGACTCGCCCATGTCAAGGAAGGCCTTTCCCACCAAATACAAGGAACAAAAATTCGGCAGTTTTTATTCGCGATTTAATTCCTTCGGCCAGTGTCCAAATCGATGATGGAAACAAAGCTGGTCGTTTGAAAAATACGTGGCTATCTACAGTTATGGAAGATTTACAGCAATTATGGAAGAGCTAAAGATAGCTAGGGAGGGATAGGTTAGGTTAGCTTAGGTTGAGTAGGGTGTGAGTTCATCACATTGGACTAGGCACCATATTGGGCCCATCGCCATCCCTGAGGAGCATTAACGGTAAAAAAACTAAACCACTTCGTCCAAACAATTATTTTCCCTACAAAACCTGAGAATTGTTTCAAATTTGTTTGCGAGGCCAACCGCCTCCAAATAGTCGAAGAAGTAACTTCCAAGGTATTTCCTCCTGTACCGAGCAATAGCGTGACATTCACAGAGGAGATGAGTTATATTCTCTGCGACATGTAAGTCTTCGCAGTATCTGCAGGTGTCCGTGTCTGTTAAACCTAATCTCATAGCGTGCTTCCTTAGAAAACAGTACCCAGAGAGTATCCCTATTGCTATTTGTAGCTTTCGTAGCTTTGATCTGCTGAGCTTTAGTAATTCTACAGATTATTATGAAATGGGAAGTGTGACTTGCAATGCCAGGAATTGGCTTAACAAAGAACCTACTTCCGTGCTGTCAAAGCTTAATGCGAAAGCCATAATTGTCTATAACGACAAATAGCGAATGGTATTTCGAAATTTCAAAGTTTTTATGGTTTAATTACGGTATAATTATCGTTTATCGTTTACTCTCCTTTATGGACTAACATTTAACAAAAAAAACAATCACCACATCATCACACACACACAACATAAACAATAAACATGCAAACTAAAATCAATGGGGAAAAGAAGAATCCCAACTCTACTCACATTATTCTTCTCCTTCTGCTCCTGAATCTGCTTGATTAGATCATCCTCCTTGCTGGCCAGCTGCTTCAAAGACACCTCATACTCGGCCAATTTTTTGTCCTTCTCCTCCAGAGCGGTCTGAAGAACATCCAAAGTATTCTGCAAATCACTTTGTTCCTTGTTCTTCTCCTCAGCTCTGTTGCTGATGCCACCCAACTCTTCGGTGAGCTCTTGCTTTTGCAAATTCAACGTGTCGATCTCCTGTTGTTTGTCGCCCAATTCGTTACGTGCCAAATCGAGTTCAGACTGTGTGGAATCCAATGCGTTCTGCAAATTGCGAAGTTCGACTTTGTTCGTCTCGTGCTCGCCTTCGGTGGTCTTGGCCTTTTCCAGTGCATATCGCTGCTCGTTGATAAGCACTTCGGCGTCGTCCAGCTTCTGTTCGAGAGCGTGAATCTGATTAACTTGGGTCTGGATGATCTCGTTTGACTTCTGTTTGGTGTCCTCCACACCCTGGTGCGAGGCATTCACCAAGCATTTCAATTCATTGATGCATTGCTCCTTGTGGGCCAGTTCGGCTTTCAATTCGCTAATCGCCTGGTCCTTGTGAACGAGTTCTGCCTGCAATATAGCTGCACGTTCATTTTCGCGTTGCAACTGTAATAATACATCCTGTGAGCCAGCTTGCTTTTCCAAACGTAGTTTATTCTGGAACTGCTGGCGCTCCAAAATGAACTTGTCGTTGAGCGTTTGCATTTCTTGGTTCACTGCGTTTATTTCGTTCTTCTTGCTTTGGATCTCCTCGATGTAGCCCTTAACAGTGGCATTCATCTGAGCGCGTTCGGCATTGATTTCGGTACGCAGTTCACGAAGTTTAGCTTGGAGGCCAACCGAGGCTTCTTGCTCTTCATGCAAGGCCTTCTCTTTCTCTTCCAGTTGCTTCTTCAGCTTTTGAACGATGTCATCGCTCCATTCCGAGTGCGAAGCTGGCATATCTTGCTGCTTATTCAACAAATAATCAATCAGTATCTGAATCTCGCTGCGATTCAGCTCGGCGCGACCAAAGAGATTCATCAACAGATTCACACCGATGATGTCGTTGTCATTGATCTTGTCCAAGGCGACGTTCTCCTTGTCGTTCTTCTTTTTGTTCTGCTGCTTCAGTTTGTTGCTCTGGTTTTTGGGTGATCCAGTACGTACTGGCTTCTCGTCCAGTTGTTTCAGCTCCTTGGCGACATTGAGAACTTCGACAGAGGGCTCTGGTTGGTCCTTCTTCGGTTGGTTCTTGTTCGACTTCTTTGTATCCTTGGACTTTTCCTGTTTCTTTAGCTCGATCACATCCCTGGGTGGTTTGGCTTCAAAGTGATTCACAGCAGGTTGTTCCTCTTCAACTGCGACTTCCTTCACAAGCACGGTCTGTTCATTTTTATTCGCCAAAATACCAGCACTCTTGGTGTTTGCATTCTTGCGCTGCTTATTGGACTTGTTCGACTTTTGATTGTTGCTATCGGCACTGAAGCGTCTCTGACCTGCAGAGCTGCCATTGTCTGAGTCAACGACTTCAGCTTCTGCAGCAAACTCTACATGAGCTGGCTGAATCGTTTTCTTACTCAACGGCTGGTGCTCTTCGGGATGGACGCCGTCTTCAATCGATGGATTCTCTGATTGGGCATCACTATCATCGACTTCAGTCGTATTGTCCTCGGCCTTCTTTTGCTGTCTTTGTCGTTTTTCCTTTTTCAGTTCCTTTTTGGTGGGCAACTTGGCGCGCGCCTGCTTCTTCGCCAACTTGGCTGGACCGTAGATTTTCTCCGTCATGGCTTTCTTCTCGGCGACAATCTCCTCGAATGTTTTCCGACGGAAGAACTTATTTATGAACAAGAGAGAGAACAAAGATGCCAGGAATACACATGCAATTATGATCAATATATGAAAATCCATTTTTGCATTATTTTCTTCTACGGGACAATTTTTATGAACCACCAACTATTGTTGTTATCTGAAACAAGACAGAATAGATACGTGAGTTATTAAATTATTTATGCTATGTATTTAGAGGTGTGCAGCAATAAATCGATGACATGGATTTCCGTTCGTATTTTTTAATGTGATTTGAATGTCGCAACAACACAATAATAATTATATTTTCGTGGTGGTTTTAAGCAACTAACAGCTGACTTTTGTTTATCTATTTTATTCTATTTTGGATATTCAATACTGAAAAATGGTGACAAAAAATCCCCAATCGATACGATAAGAAATGCAAAATTTTGTCAAGGATGGATGAACTTGATCAGATACCGGTGGATATGTCCATTCGCATAAACATGGTGATAAGATTACGTTGAAATTTAGATTTGCCAAACTGATAAAATGACTTAAAATAGAAGTGAAATAATTTTACAGAAAATATCATGTGCCTCGCTAATGAATTAGTCTGATTTAAGTATTTAAATACATTTAAGAGATGGGGCCTAAAATATCTAATTTTGGACTGGGTAAAAAATAAACTTGCGTAACTTAATGAACTCGATGAACTGACTGTGTAGTTCGATGAGGAGATTTTTGAGCGCTTTATAAATCTATTGTAGGTGCATTACTTTTCTTGATTGCCTTAGGCCCGATACACACGGAGCAACTGGAAAAAAACTAAACCGGCTGGCAACTCGGGTTGGAGACCAGTTACCGACTCAGCGGTGACTTGACACTACACACTAGGAAACTTATCACCAATCAAAATCTCTAGTTCGTTCAGTGTCGTCATGTTTTTCAACTTCCCTCACCAGCAACAGATTGGTCTGTTGTTCGCTGATCTTCGACAAACTTGAAACTGAAGTCAATAGGCAACCCGACATGCAAATCAACAGGCGACTGGTTACGAACTGGTTTTTGCGAATCGCAAACGAGTTTTCAACCAGTAGCGTCGTGTGCATCGTCCCATTTGATAGCACACGTTATGACTCAAAGCAAACTAGTTGCCAACTCGCATCGCTGAACAGTTTTTTCTCTCAACACATCCTTACCATGATCTTCACGTTTGCGGAAGACAACTAGTTAAATGCTAAGCACATTGCAAATGATTTTAGAATTCAAAAGAACCATCTAAAACAATTTACATGTAAATTTGGACCTACGATAACTAACGCTTCGTTTGGAATCGGTAGCTCAAATGTCGACATATATAAAGTTAGGGGTTAATGGACTTTAAATTGAATTCACCCGCGAAGATGGGTCTTGCTGCGGCAAAACGAAGTACATATATGCTGTCATCGAGAAAGAACTCTCAACATCGGCGACTCGGGCAAAACGTCACAGTGGACAGATATAACTTCAAAGTATCTACCTAGGCTCTACAACTACCACGCAAAACGGCATCCGCGTAAAACTCAATCTACGAATCACTCTTGCTAATACCTGTTTCTTCGGGCTAAGAAGCCATCAAAGAAATAAAGCCCTCTCTCACAAAACCCAGGAGATATTGTACAAGACCTTAGTCATCCCGGTCCAGCTGTATAGTGCAGAAGCATGGACCTTATGGAAAGCTGATGAAAACCTCTTGGCACGCTTTGAGAGAAAGATTCTTCGACTGATTTTATGTCCAGTTTGTTTCGACCGAATGTAAGGAAGGAGATTCAACGACGAACTTTACGGGCTTTATAGCGACGTTGACCTCAAACTCAAACGTGGAACGTATGGACAATAACCTACCAGCCCGACGAGTATTTGAGTCCACCCCTGAGAGACAAGGAAGACCCCATCTCATGTGGCGCGCACAATTGGAGAGCGACCTCAATCAACTTGATGTGTGTAACTGGAGGCAGCTAGCTAGGAACCGAGCTGGCTGGAGGGGCTTGTGATCCACACCGGACTGTGAGCGCCACCTAAAGTAAAAGTAAGTAGGGTGTGCTGGAGACGCTTGTCGGTGGAGGCCCAGGTTCACCACGGACTGTAGCGCCACCTTAAGTAAGTAAGTATTATGAAAGAAGTAGAAAGCGTTGATCCTAGGCTTATTTGAAATAAACAACCTTCGTCATCCTTGGAGCCTCTCAGACTGAACTTCAGCGCGCACTCGATCGGTTTGTGGCCGTTTGTGTTGAAGCTGAGATGAAGGTAAACGTGAACAAATCTGAAGTGATGGTCGTCTCTAGAACGCCTGTTCAATGCACTCTGCATGTTAGTGGAGTCCCATTGAAACAGGTGGAGAAGTTTAGGTATCTCGGGGTCTTATTCACAAGTGATGGAAGGAGCAATGCCGAGTTTTCCTGTAGGATTGGTCAGGCTGGGTCAATGGCAGTTCGGCCATTCTGTTATTAGGAGGACTGAATTTGGTGTCAAAGCTAAGTTGTCAGTCTTTAATTCGGTGTTTATTCCAACTCTTACCTATGGTCATGAGGTTTGTGTAATGATCGAAAGAATAAGATCGTGAATACAAGCTGCCGAAATGAGATTCCTCCGTTGTATTGCTGGTGACCCGTAGAGATCGCATTACAAATACCAGAATACGTGAGGAACTCAATGTCGAGCAGCTACTTCTCCGGAGCGGTCCATGCTTCGGTGGTTTGGTCATGTTAAACGTATGTCCCCGACCAGGATCCCACGACGCGCTATGGAATCCGTACTATCGGGCAGGCGTCCTCTAGGTAGACCAAGGATGAGATGGTTAGATCAAGTCCATAATCTCTCCTATAACCGTATGGGGATTGCCCTTGATGATTTAGAGTCGATGGCGGAGGATCGAGAGCTAGGGAGGGTCCACTTGAGCAACCTACACCCGCGACCCACTTAATGGACAAGCGGACCATTGAAAATGATGATGATGATGATGATGATAACCTTCGACGGATTTTTGGTCCTGTCCTGTTTGCTAGGGAGGGCTAATGAAGAATAAAACTCTTACTAATTAAGAATGTAGGTTACATGAGTAGCGAACGTTAGCAACTCTGGGCGGAAACAAAATTGATCTCAATGGGTTTTAATGAGTCTGAATTACTACGATTATATCAGATAATTGCCACCTAACCTATGAAACCTAACCTAGATCGATCTTGTTTTGTCCGGTAAATGCAAATTGCTTATTCGGGGGGCGGTTAATTTAATAACACTGTTGTCACTCTGACTCTTTATTTAAAACAAAAATATAATCAAAAAAAGGGAGATTCCGATAAGGAAAGGACTTCTGCGGGTCACAGTAGCGAATAAGATATTCAAAAACAAACCAGCAACTCAAATACTGTCTACCTATCAACTACATAATATTTGACGTATGTACTCGTATTCTCAAATATTCCCGACAATGGAGTCGTTTTCGCAAACCAAATTTGCAGTTACCCGATTTTTAGCCACGTTTCTGTATTGCTTACGGAGAATCGCTACATCAGTTTTCAATTCACAATCCGTAGTTAAACGTATAACAAGCAGAGGATAGATTAGATATTAAGTCGGGAGAGCCTTTATTGGGCTCTGGCACTGCGGCCTCTCTAATGGGGCCTAATGTGCCTAGTAGATCTAATTTTAGATTTACAACTAAATTTAAGTAAAAGGAAAAAAACAAACAAAGAAATTCTGTTGGTGCTAAGATCGAATCTGTGATGTGATGCGCTTGATTCGTTCACAGTGGACTCGCTAGAAAGAGTTAAAACTTATTCCAGTTGGGTTAGGGTCACATAAAAACACTCGTTGCGCCTTCAGTATAACCACACCGGCCTACACAAATAGATTTAATTACTGATCGAGAAAATTATCACGCATTTGGGGTATTAGACTTATTCTATGTCCATTTTATCAACAACATTTTAAGCATTGTTCACAAATCGTAATCAAGCCACATGAACAACTTTTTCGTATTTTATAATGACATGAATAAAATGATGTCACTTTGGTGCCAAGCTTTAGCTCCCTAAAAAAGGAAATAAATAAAAATAAAAACGTGAGTCACTCGTCAAATAAAAATAAAATAAATTCTCCAAAATTTATCGCTGTTTTGAATTGCTTCGCATTAGCATCCAATTTTGCAGTTATTTGCGTTGAGACTTGTCGTCAATTCTGGCTCCAAAGGAATTTTTTTTTTTGGTAGTGTAACAAGAATTTATTTATTTTTTTGAAAGTTAAACA
The DNA here is from genome assembly GCA_949372485.1 of Cheilosia soror. Classification (NCBI taxonomy): domain Eukaryota; kingdom Metazoa; phylum Arthropoda; class Insecta; order Diptera; family Syrphidae; genus Cheilosia; species Cheilosia soror. Next base: position 16,472,410 of record OX443562.1, on the reverse strand, counting down.
AAAAATCGAACAACCGCGTGTCTTGTGTGTATATTACAATATGGCCGCTCCTTTGCGGATATGGTTTTTTTCTTCTTTTTCTTTTTGTGGCAGTAATGCCAGACTACAATATTTATAATGTATAATTATGGAGAAAATCACTTGATCTGTTGTTACCAAGCACTGAAAAAAAAAACAGTCGTCAGAGAAATAAAAGAAAACATTCCTTATCGGTCAAGACGCATCGAATATTGCGGACGCGTAAATTACAGTGCAATACACGTTTTTCAAACAAAAATCGATATCATGCCAAGGCAAATAAACTTTAAACTTTGTGAAATCAGTGAAGTTCCGTACTTGCCTTGAACTTCGAACGTTCTGTTTGAAATATGTTGACGACTAAATTTGTCCGCTTTGATTGCTATCTCCGTTGTTCGGTAATACACAAGGTTTTTTTTTTTTTGGAAAAAAACATATTTGGTATCATTTTTAGCTTGTTATCGGTGGCAAGTGATTTAAAAGGTCAAAAGCGAATGTTCTCGATGCAAGGCAAGAGCAAAGTGAATATTTTTTTTTTAGATTCATGTTTCTTCGGAAGAAATTAAGAGTGGTATAGAAAGTTGACAATTTCAATGGAAACGCATTACCTAATAGCCATGTTTCTGAGGTTTTAGAATCTATAAGTAAACCCACCAACAGAGACTGAAAACAAACTTTTAGCTCCCACGGAATTTTTAAAACTTGCGTAATAGAAAAATAAGCTCATAAGAACTCCAGTCTAATGACAAAAAAAAAGAAATCTTCTACGAACAGGCGGTAGGCATCACTTTTAATGAAGCACCGAATGGGGCGCCATGGTATTCATGGGTTTGCTTGCTAATGTAGGAAACGACAACCAAGCGCTTAGACTTCAGACATGTTATAAAGAAACATTGGCTTGACAACCGGCAGTAGCAAACGTTCTGTTGATTTACGGAAATTGCCTGTCGCAGGGACACTATGTTTGAGCATAAGACCTGCCACCAGCTGGAGGTCAATTAACAGACAGGCAATCTCCAAACAAATTAAGTTTCAATACAAACAGTACTTAACCTCATTGACGTTCAAATATCTGATATATGTGGGGGGGGATGGTGCGAAATCGTCAACTTGATCTTTAAAGATCCCAGAGTTGTCGAAAATTTTTAAATTCCTCACCATTATGGATGAAACAGATCTCATATAAACATTATGATAGCGTTGACACTAGGAATCAGGGAAGAATTGTGGAGAAAAGCCTTTTCGGGCAAGGCAGATAGTGGTTAGAGAGACAAAAAAGAAGCCGACATGGTTATCTGAACATATCTCAAATATTTGTATAATGTACTTGTACTAGCAAGGTTATAGCCCAGGAGTTCCGTCGCGTCGCGACGCCATGGAAACGTGGCTCTTTTCTAAGGACGTCGCAAGACGACAGGCATATGTCGCGACGTTCTATCAGTTTTGAAGTCACCTTGAAATGAAATTTATCTAATTATTGTTTCACAGTTTTAAGACTACGAAGAAAGGAAAGACATTACGGTTCTCTTTACGAATGCCAAGAGTGAGGTCGAAGCGAGATCCACGTTATAGCCAAATTGCAGTCGAAGCTAAAGCGGTTCTGTTTTTCTCGCATTATCCAGCCAGACTTGAATAAAATAAAACAGCCAAACCAAAAATTTTGAAATTAAAACTAATAATTAATAAGAACGAGGAGCTGCAAAATTAAATACGAATTTTTCAATTGGGACGGGTCGATGTGGCGGCCAATCTGTTTATTATTCAGTCACTGATGCCAAATCACTACGGAACTTTCGGTTTTAAGTCAGTGTTTGCAACATTTTTAAGAAAAGCGTTTTGAAATTACAGTTAACGCATAGAAAATGAAGTAAAATTGTTAACAAAAGTTTAAAAAAAATCTGAATATCGTTTTTACAACGACACGACACATGAGTCGTATACGACAAACGCCAACGGGAATAAGGTTGAATATTTTACCAAAATGTATGATCGTCAGTGCAAACATTATGGCAGGCGTGGTGGCCCGTCAATGTCGCCTCTCCAACTGTTTGTGGCCAAATTCGAAACAACCGGTTCGGTAAACAATCAGCCAACACCCGTAAGTTAAAGAAACTCCAGATCGGCCGAGAACATTTCTGCGGCCCGCGAATATGTACAGGAGAGGTAGTCAATTCCTCAACGTCGGCCTTTCGCAGTTTTCAACTAATCGAATATTGCATTGGGACTTGGGTCTACACACGATCATACTGATTCAGGAGCTCAAAGTTAATGATCATAGACAACTCCGTTTCTTTGCTGACTGGGCTTCGGAGCGTTTGGAAAAGGACCCCAATTTATGCTAAAAAATCATCTTTAACAATTTTTAGGAGAATAGATATCTATTCTTTTAGATGGAAGTCGCAAAAATATTTCAACATGTATAGGAAGTCCGAGTATTAAAAAGATTGGGAACCCCTGGTACAACCCATATTACAACTTAAGGTATGGTTTCCCAATTCCGCTCAAATTTCGCAAAGTTCTTTGTTCCGACAGTGCACACAAATGTTCCAAATTTTACATTTATAGCCCCACAATTGTCAAGAGATAAGATTTTAAAATTCCCTTGTAGAAATAATTTTATTGTTGACTTCTTCGAAAGAACCTTTCTCTTTCCTTTCAAATATTCAGTACAAAAAGTCACTTATGTCATTCTTCAGGTTCCAGAATATCTCTTTGGAAAATTACATTACAAATCTTTCAGAGGTTTCAGAGGTAACAAACAGCCAGACAGACAGTTACTTTTGCATTTTTAAAATTAATGTGGATAAGGTTACCTATTGGCCCCAAAAATTAAGCGACGATCTTTCACAAGCAGACAATAATTAGCTTACTTTCCAGCACTATCTTAGACATCCTAGTTTGTTGCCGGAACACCCAAACCATAATCTTATCTCGATTGACACATACCCGGCAGCCGGCTAACCGGTACCGGCTACCCTGTCGTTGGGAATACATTCGTATGGCCGCATTCACACCTGCAAGTTAATAGCTACATATCCCGCCTAGACCCCAACATTGAGAACATATGACCAAACTGCAACGGAGGCTCGCACGATGTACAACACCTATTTAACTGCCCGGCTAGACCAACTACATTAGCCCCAAAAATGCTATGAACCCACCCAACTGAAGTAGCACATTTCCTCGGACTTAGAACCGGAGACGAATTATTGACGAATGAAGCTGCTACAACAACAACACTCTGGTCTACTGTGACAATTATTTCTACATCTGATTAGTACCTAAATAGTAGTGAAAACACAGTACATGGCTCTGTGAAGACAGATAGAATAACAAAAACAGTTGAAAGCCCGACTTGCAGCTACTCTAGCTGTGGGAAGAATGACTGAGATGAGACTCGATAATCGGCCCTAGCGAGGTATCCGTCGGAACGGAGAATTTTCCGCAACGCATACTCCGTCGGAGACTCAAATTACATTCGAGGTTTCCGCCTTCGGAAAAAATAATTAAAATGCGACGACGCATTGATTTGACAGGATGTTGTTTCGTGGTACATCGGGGTTTTCCTATTGTTTTTTTCGTTTGTTTTTGCCCTGGAAACACAAATTTAAGCAACAAATACAACCAACTACTTCGTAAAAGTTTTTTTCTTTATTGCTTTCATTTATCAACACTTCACTGCAAATCGTAAACAAATTCCGCAACCAATTCCTGTCGGAGCATATCGGAAGAAAATTCGTATGAAGCTGTCAAAAATATCAGTTAAAACGCACTTGATCGCACTGAAACGCAAAACGCCAGTGTGCGTTGCATGTTTGTCGGAACAAAGTTCCGAAAAGCTGATCCGAAGTATACCTCGGAGCAAAATTCCTCCTATTCGTAGGAAATCGGAGAATTTTCCGTTCCGACGGATACCTCGCTAGGGCCGATTAAGAGCAGATCAACAAAGAAATGTGTACATAGATAGGACTCACGGCAATCGGGAATGGGTTAAAGGTAGCTGACCAAGCAAAAGAACGGCAATAAACAAAAACACCTCGCGGCAACAACAACGCACAGAGGTTAATCTTCTTCTCCGTTCTTATCACCAGTTGGAGGACGTGTACTTATCGCTCAGTTAGCGCAAGTGGTAGTCACTTGGTCAATTGACAAATCGAAATGCAAGGTTCATTTCCTAACATCGAAGAACTGATTGTGAGAATTCAAAAAAAACTATTCAACAACAATCACTTAAAAGGAGTCTGATGATGAATTAGTGGTGTAGTTTGACATATATCTATTATTCCTACCAAAGTTACTGTATCTACGAGTTGTTGTTAATGTTATCCTCTAAACCAATAATTCAGACTGAAATTCGACAAAATTTCCCAACAGAAATTGTTAGTATCAACCCCAACTAGCGAGAATCGTTGTTACTCCTCGCTTCCGCACTTAGTTCATCAAAAACTGTTTCCATTCATTGCAAAAAGTCTCGACTAGACACTACAGATCTAAAGGGTCCCCTTATTTCGCGAATGGTAACACTTAGCTCATGTCTGATTTGACAGATAATTAGTTTTATCCTTCAGCTGAACGAATATGGTTGTGTATACGCTTGAACAACGCTGGGAAATATTGCGACATTGCTTTAAAAATCATGGTAATGTGGGCCTGCGATCGACTTAGAGAAGATGCCGATTTTGCCAAAAAAAATCATCTTTTCAGATGAAGCTCATTTTGATCTTGGCGGGTATGTAAACAAGCAAAATTGTCGCATTTGGGGCACAGAAAACCCGCACGCATACATTGAAAAGCCGATATACCCAAAACGAGTCACTGTTTGGTGCGGATTTTGATCCAGAGGCATAATTGGGCCATTTTTCTTCGAAAATGAGCAAGGAGTGGCCGTTACAGTCAATGGCGATCGTTATCGGGCCATGTTAAACGAATTTTTGTTCACAAAAAATTGAAGAGGAGGATATTGGCAACATTTGGTTTCAACAGGACGGCGCTACGTGCCACACAGCCGAAGCTACACTCGATGTTTTGCGCCCTGTTTTTGAAGATCGCATTATCAGCCGCAGAGCTAATGTCGTTTGGCCACCGCGGAGCTGCGATTTGACACCGTTGGACTATTATTTGTTGGGTGCCGTAAAAGATAAGTGTTACGCCGACATGCCAGAGACAATTGACGCTTTAAAGGACAATATTCGTGAAGCCATTGGTGAAATACAGCTGCACACAATCGATAATGTGCTTAAAAATTGCACAGATCGTGTAGGCTACCGCATGGCCAGCCGAGGCAGCCATTTGAATGAAATTATTTTCCATTATTAAGCGGTTGGATTGTACTTTCAAATTAAAAAAGAAATTTGAGAAAATATTCAGTAGTTTTTTTTTTTATAGCATTTTCAAAAAAAAAAAAGTTATTTGGCGGACCCTTTATTATAAGCTTAGCCAGTCATGCATGCAAAAGATTACACATTTAATGGTCGTATTGGTCAAAAAAATCGCCGCAAAACATTACGAACAACCTTCCCCAAAAAGGACGTTCCCTCCAACATGATTGTAACGTTTTTCAACTGTTTTTGTGATGTCTTACTACACACACCATAAATAAAATCACAATTAATAACCTGCCGTCAATTTTGAAGCTCATATTCAAATGACAAAAATCGACGGTACATTCACCCAAGCTGTCATACTTCTTCTCGACACTTCTCATTAAAACAACGCATTGATTTAACAAAAACCAATTTGGTAGGCAACTTAAATTTAGAAAAGACATTTAAAATGATTAGCATTAGCATACGCTACGCTTTTCACAGCCGGCATCATAAAAACATGATATTTTTTTATCTTTATACCCTTTGGCTGTTTAGTGTTTATGCAACAAAAGAAATAATAAATAAATGTATTAAAATTTATCCGAACAAACTTGATGATACATTTTCAATTTACAAGTCTAAATTCTTAAAAAAAAAAAAAAACAAAGAGAAGAAACAACGTTAACTTTTTGCGAAAATGCCTGCACTCGATACAGAAAAAACGCGACTACAATATTGTTCCGTCTCTGGTGAAAATTGAGAACTGAGTCATCAATTGACTTGTCCATCTGTATGGTCAAAAATAAATAATAAAAATATTAACCAACCAACCAACAATACAATGTTCATCAACAAAAATAAAACGACAAAAGGCAGCATTTTTTTATATCACAAAAACCAAAACGATGATGGAAACTGTGTAAGGTTAAGTTACCACCTCTGCGAATGGAATTTGCAAACGTTGCAGCTTCACCAATCTTGTCATCATTACATGGCGGCGGTGATGTACTCTAGTCATATTTGCTCGACAATAACCTTGACGCGATCAAAGAGAAAAACAACATGTGTGTAGTATGTTGGGGGAAAGTCGTCTGAGAATTTCTTTTTCTTTTTTTTTCCCCAACTTATGAGAAGAAAAAAAAAACAATTTATAGAGTTTTGCGTCACACATTTAGCTAATTGATACATGAATAATAATTACATTACGGTTCCAAGAGCTATTCATTAAAATTGGATTTTATGCTAAAACAAAATAATTTATTAGACAGCATGGTTCAGATTTCAGTGTTGCGAAGTAATGAAAACAAATGAAATTGGTTATTTAGGGCCAGTTTCAAAGGTTCGGTGTATATATCAATGATTTGGTCATCTTGAGGGCGATATTGGAATGGACCAGTTGCTATCGTTATTATTATACAGGGTGGTCATAGGTTATTTTGACACTGACAGCTGTTTCCCGATCGAAATCTTGACAGAAAGTTGTGTCATTTTCGGTTGGTCGCCCAGAACCGTCTGAACGCTTCTGAAAGCGTTCGATTGGCACTTAACTGACAGTTCTTCTCCTGAAAAGAAGAGGAATTTGCTTCTGGATTTGAATTCAGAATCGCGGAGAGTTCTTCCATACGACCAACCGAAAACGACACTAGTATCATACCTCCGCGGAACGAAATGAGTCGCTCTACGCTTAAACAACGTTGGGAAATATTGAAAACATATTTCCAAAGTGAACGCTGTGTAGCCCAAAACAGTGCGTTTTTTGAAAATAAATTTTGGCCGAAATGAAGCACCCACCGTGCCTGCTGTACGAAAGTTTGTGCAAAAGATCGTGAGACTGGTATGCTAGTGGGCAACACTCATGGTCCCCGTCGTCGTAAGGTGTGAGAGTGTGAGACTCAATTCACGAACATCAACTCGCCATCGATCTCAACAGTTCAACATTTCACGCACTAGCCTGAGGAGAATTTTGCACAAAAATTTCAGATTATTCGCTTACAAGGTGCAATTGACTCAGCACGACCATCCGCTTCGTTATCGCTTCGCAGTTTGGGCCTTAGAGCAGCTTGATTTGGACAACGATTTTGGGCGAAAAATCATCTTTTCTGACGAGGCGCATTTTCATCTCAGCGGCTACGTTTCATATTTTATATTCATATCCCGCACATTATTGTCGAGAAGCCAATGCATCCGTAGAGAGTGACAGTTTGGTGCGGATTGTGGAGTGGTGGCATCATTGGACCATTTTTCTTCGAAAATAAGGCTGATGGGAACAACGTTTCGGTCAACGGTGGGCGTTACAGAGCCATGCTTACCGACTTTTTTTATTGAAATTGAAGACATGGATTTGGACGACCTCTGGTTCATGCAGGATGGCGCGCCATTCCACACAGCCCATGTCACAATCGAACTTTTGCGCACCAAATTTCCAAAACGTGTTATCAGCCGTCTTGGCGATGTCAATTGGCCGCATCGGAGCTGCGATTTGACCCACTTGGACTTTTTTTTCTGGAGAACCGTGAAGGACCGATGTTATGCCAACAATCCGGAAACGATTCAAGCACTTAAGGTCAATATCATCCAAGCAATCGGTGAGCTACAGCCCGCAACCAACAACAAAGTCTTGGAAAATTGGAGTGACCGAATCGGCTACTGCGAAGCCACCCGAGGCAGGCAACAGGCGACGTTGTGTTTCATAATTAATGGGAATGTTTGCTCGTACTAATAAAGCAATAATACTTTGAAAAAAATGTAATTTTGTTCATTTTATCGCGTTTTTAAAAAGAAACTTGTATTTGGCCCACCCTTTACAGTTTACTTCAGTTGGCAAAACAAATCGTCATCATTTTCAATGATCCGTAAGTAGATTTTTATTCATAACTCTTGTTTAACAACTCTAAATTATAAAAAGAAATTCTCACACGGCTAAGCACATTTCATTTGGTCAATTGACACGAATTCCGTGTCGGAATCCAAGATGGGAACATGCCTTTAATGTGATCAAATCACAGATACATGGAACACTCTAGGGGTATCCGTATCAGACATGCTGCTGCTCCTTACATACGATCTCTACGAAGGACGCGAGCACGTCATCAAATCAGTCATCGCGATCTAATTCGTCCCGTCATTAATATAGGAAGAGTCGGAGCAAATACCGCAGTGACTCAGTGATTAGTGTGGTGGACTACTGTGCGAAGGGTCTCAGTTACGATCCCCGGAAAACGCACAAATTACATCTTAAGGTTTTTTCAACTGCGACACTTGTCAAAAACGTCTGACAAACGGAGTACAAATGATGGAAAACAGGAGTGCATTTGGATACGGTATAAAATTGTAGGTCCCTTCCATTCAACAAAAAAAAAACTCACAATAAACGAATGGTTGTGAGAAGCTGGGCCTACGGTGCCTACATGCGAACCTGTTGCGCCACATACATATTTATTTATTTATTTAGGAACAAGCACCAAATTAAAGACCGATAACAAAGTTCGATAAAAGGCTGCAGTGTCTCAAGCAAAGACAAAATAAATTAAGACAAATAAAATTTAATGTATGTATAATAAGAAACGCCAAACAGTTTATTTAGAACGGAATTAACTAAATAAATTCAAAGTCTGTCGTTTGGGGCATTCATTAGAGAGAAAACCCAATGTCAGTCGCACTCAATCAGTCTTCTTTTTTTTGGGTTAGCTTTTAGCTGTCATCATTATTGGTATCGTCAATTTGCACAATTGTTTTTGTGTGTTTCTGTCTTTTGAGGTAAACGTGTTGTATTGTTGTTCAAGTATCGAAAAAATATCTGTTCTAGATTTAAATAATGGTAAACAAAGCAAAATAAAGAAAAAAAATACAGAGACTAACAAGAGAAAGTAGACAGACTACGTATGAACATATGTATTTGCTAAACAAACACTCTGCGTTAAGTATAATACTACGTAAAACACTCGTACTCGGCACACAGGACTTGAGTTTAATTTCACATTTTTACCGTGCGATACGCCACTGATTGATAAACACACGGCACAGCGAGAGAGCCCCGATGAGATGTTTGTAGTATTTTTTGTCGAATAAATAGAAAAATGTTGATTCGAACGACGACGTCGTTGTCGTCATAAACCTATAGTGCGCCGGAGAACACAACACAGTCTCGAACACACACAATAATTAATCAATTTAGCCCAATGTTCTACTCTGGTCGCGGTTTTGTTTCACAAACTATGACTTTAAATGGGTTACAGTGCTATTAACCTGAATTGCAATTTATATGTATGCACTCTGTTGCGTTGCATTTTGTGCAAGGTAATGCGAGGAAGGCAAATTTTTTGTTGGTTGTTCTTCGGCTTTCATGTTGGAAGTTTATAGTTGCTTGCGGATGGGGTACATGTTTATGTTTCAATCATTACGAAAGCTCCTAATGATTTGTGAACAGTCAAGTTTAAATTGATTTTGCACTTGAAAATATTGTCACGAACTGTAAAGTGGAAGTACACTCATAGCAGGTCTAATCTAAAGTCGTAATTTCAGGATAACCATTAGTCTAATGGTAATGAGTGTCTGTCTACATGCGAACTAACTTTGTGTGGGGCCACTTGTTGCTGAATGGTGTTGTGACACTGTTTATATACCTACTCTAATTGTCGAGTCTGTAAAAGAGAATAATTTAAAAATTTAACGAAGGACATTCTGAAACTTGAGAGCTTGCATAAGGATCTGCCAAACCGTCGATGGTATCTTCGCTTAAAGAATCAGAAGGATACAAAAGCCTATGCGAATATTGGCAGGGACAAATGTAATTTCAAATCTGTGAAACAATTCACCGACCTACACGCATATGAGCTTTTTCCGCGCTACAGGAAGCGAAATTCGATTGTCATAAGGCAACCGAATCGACTAACCCCATTTGCGGACCACTCTCATCCGTGAACAACTAATACGCGACGAAATTTATTATTGCTTCGTGTTAAAATTCGGTTTAACTCTGTGAATGTATTAGTTCGTTCACTGATGAGGCGATTTGACCACTGTGGAAATTCGCTTTTAAATTTAGATCGCTAATCATCACACAAATCAGCTTAAGACCTTTTAAGCTCTTAACAAGATTTTTTTTTATTTGTTCATTTTAGCAGAGGCATGTACAACTAATGTGGGTGTCGTGCCGGCTTTTCCAGATACCCACTTCAACTTAACCTAATCTCGACTGTAAATCAGATTAGACAACAAAATCAAAATTTCTTTATCGCATCTTGTTTGTTTTAGGAATCTACTTAATAAAAAAGTTGCAGCAATCTATGCAGATATAAAACACTACTGAATGCAATACCACCAGGGCGTGGTTTATGCGGATATTCAGGACACGATTGATAATTAACTAAAAGTAAACTTTTTTATTAATTTTTTGTATATGTACTGTGAAGGTACACTCATTCATGATGTTGTCAACTAGAACAGTTACACATTTAACTTTAATAAAACTCGTTCAAACATCACGTTCTTTACAGAGGTTCAAACAGATACATTTCAAGTGATCTTTAGGAATTTCCAAAAATTCGCCCCTGACGTCAGTAAAATTCACAATCGCACTTGCAAACAAAATGATTATACACCATCAGACACGTAAGATAATCACACAGGGCAAAACACAGTAACGACAAACGATCGTTTCGAGGATAGTGCTTCTCCAACAACAACAACAACAAATAAATTTTGTTGCAAAAGCCATGACTATCTGAAGAATTTTATTGACTTCTATCCGGTTATTGTTGCCTTTCTTCGTGTGTTACTTTACTCGATTCCTCTTCTTGGCGTTTTTCGTTGTTTGTCGTCTTGAAAAAAAAAAAAAAAAAGTTATTATTAACCGGCTCCGAGTGTCGGCATCGGCATTCGCATGAACTTCCCAATATAACCTTTCATGTAGGAGTAGAGTATGTATTGGTACAGGTACTACCAGTTGGCAGTTGTTGTACATCAATGGCAGCAAAAATTTACAAAATGTGTACACGTCACATCTTTTCGTTCAATTTTTAAATGATGTTTTCTTGTATGGGAGAGGAAATTTCACTTACTTTGAACAAAATTGTAAGACGAACGACATCGACCACTTATCAACGGCAAGACCAAGCAAATTCCACTGACTGAACGAAGCTGGTTTTTATCTCTATTGAAAAGTGTTGTAGTAAAATCGAGAGAAACTGTTTTTTGATACTAGAACACTTTCATTGATAAGAGGAAACACATTTAATGCAAAAACAAAATAGGATGTGCGCTACAAAAACAATTACACAACAAACGCGCGACAAACACCAACTGCGACATGAGATAGATAGTAGGTAGATTAGAAAAATAAAAATTTTTAAATTAGAAATAGAAAAACCACCACGTATTCCGCCAGAATGCTGGAATTTGTGTGAAATGATGTGACAACCGGCTTTTACTGATTCAGCGAGACATCATCATCATCACCCCTTCGTCGGTTGGGATTGGGATGTGTATCGTGTCGTGGTCGTCGATGTCGTTGTCGTTTGGAATGGTGTAAAAAAGAGAGAAAGAGAGAAGAGAGTCAAAGTCACCGAAACAATAGCCACCGCACCACCAGCAGCAGAAACAGCAATCAATTAAACAATTACTTTTTACAATGGAAACCCAACCAGTGAATGTGTGATGTTGGAAGCCGGCTAAGGTCATCAACCGGAAGATGAGTAAGTGTAGCGAGAAAAGAAAGTCGCTGCACACACAGAGACCTAGATTCTTGTTTTGCTTCCCAGGCCATGGTACACACGTCGTCCTAAATACGCACAGCACCAATAATGAATGTGCAATTTCGCGTAATAATAATCATTACATAGCACAGCAAGATGAGTGTGTAGGTACATATGTGACGGCCGTCTGGTATATAGGCCACGACAGACACTATCTCTGGTCCGGCTGCCACTGCACCGCACAGTTGGTCATAATATGCAAAATTTATATCTCTGCGACTGGCCGAAGAACAAAAGAAATGGAAATACGCTCATCGTCGTCGTTGCAGCTACTGCAAAATGATGTACAATTAATAATTTGTTGATTGGGGATACGTATAGGCGGTGCAAGTTGGGGCTTCCTTGAGTGACAGCCACCACAAGAGAGAGCTCACACACAAAATTGATGATGTCACTAAAAATAACTAGGAATTTTTAGCTCGGTTGTGTGAAAATTTCCTCCTCTCCGGCGGCGTTCCATTTTTTTTTGTCTCTGATTTTTGATTTAAAAAAAAAAATCTATTTACACAAACTACGTGGCCAATTGTTATTGCAGTTCGCAAACAAAAACCAAATAGACACAATTTTGTGTAAAAACTATTGGAAATCATTCAGAAATTTCAAAAGAGATGGAGAAGAAAAGTAAAAAAAGGATTTTTTTCCGTGGCAAGTTTTGACGTTTCACCTTAGGTCTAGTGGCGCTGGTCAAAACCGCCATTGCGATCCACGGAGCAAACGAGAAAAAAGAAGTCGTCGTAGCCGATTGGATTTTTTTCGTTGAAAATATGATGAGAATATGGGTTATGTGGGGATTAGGAGATATATAATTTTATTAAAAGGTATTTGGAACTTACAAATGCGTTGAAATTGAAGAATATTTCACTGGAAATTTTTATTACAATCTCACTGACATGCAAGCAAACTAGATTACACTTCAATCAAAATTGCCCAACTACCCGACACACACGCCAAAAAAATACCATCCTCAAATGGAAGTTGTAGTTCAGTGGCGTCAATTGCTTCCAATAAGACTATTGTGAATTTTAAAGGGAAAGTATGGATTTCTGTATTCTGTGTGCTTGATTTTTTACCCAATTCGAATGGACATGTTCAGTAGGTTGAAAAGGTGAACAACTAATAAAGGACTCCATTCACATGAAAGCGAACGAACGAAGGAATAAACAAATTGGGGCAAATTGTCAAAGTTTATTCGCAATCCACATCATTTCATTTACATTCCACAAACTAGCGAATAAAACAATATTTCGAACTTTACCTAAAACTAGACATTGCGGGTAGAAACTGATGGCTGAAATTCACGAACTGCTGCGACCTAGAAAAGTGTAAATGTGAACGGACTGTCAAAACTTGCGAATATTCGTTCGTTCGTAGGTAGTTGGTCGCTCTCATGTGTTGTATGGTGTATGTTCACCAGTAAATTATTCTAGCATACTGGACGTTTGACATAAGATTCAGTATTCCAGAAAGATTATGCCTACTTTATAGGGAACGTCCCATAAATTTGCAGTGTGAATTAATCAGAAGTAGCAAATTAGCATTTTTGTTGCGATACTGCCGACGACGATAAGATTGCCTCGTCCTGATGCGATTTTGCTGCGCATTTTCTATGTCAGAGCCATAGCTTTTGATCATGATTCCATGGGTTTCAATAGAATAATCTACCTATATTGGAAGTTAATTTTTTTAATTTTTTTTAACACTTCAACGCCTTAACGATCTAAAAATAAGCATAAGGTTATAGTTTGTTACATGAAGACGGGCACATACTATATTTTATCGTGTTCAAGCCATTGGTTAATTTGTTTAACAAAAATCCAAAGGTAGAGTGGTTCTGAGAAATATTTCTCAATAATTATTTTTTTTTAAACTTCTCCTGGGAAAGGCGTACCTATAATGCTTCACCAGCGCCCCGAGATGCTTGTAGATGTATGTTAGAATGATAAGTAATTAATCCATCAAAGTTTATTAAGAAAACATGTTTCAAAATTGATTAAATAACGAAATTTCAAATTCCACACTTTTTGCCGCGAATAGAAACAGTCTTGCGGCGAATTGTCAAAGTTTATTTGCAATCCACATCATTAAAACGCGTTCCACAAACTAGCGAACAAAATATTCGTTCAAACTTAATCTCAAATAAGAAATTGCTGGTAGAAAATGATGGTTTAAATTCGCGAACTGCCGCAATCAAGAAATAGGCCCGTTCGTTTTGCTCTTATGTGAATGGAACTCTGTATTATTTATCTTTATTCCTGGTTTAGACCAAACGCACTGCGAACACAACTCTTGCATCCTGAATTCCACTAGTCATAGATATAAAACTCTGTCAGCGACAAATTCTGTTTCTGTGTCACCCTTTAATGCCCTAGTAAAACGTCACTTTTGTCAAAAAAAAAATTTTTCTGAATTATTTATGCGAGAAATGCGAGAAACAGATTACCACAGCACCAGCAACAGCAACTTTGACAGCAACAGCAACTTCAACAGCAGAAGTCGCATGAAACACATTGGAAACATCGACAGCAACTTTGTCAAGGGAGGAAAACAAAATTTGTTGAGAGTTGATTGCAACGCAGCACTGCCAGATTACCTTTTATATCTTCCAAAATAAATGGTAAAAGCGAAATAAAAATGATATTAGGTACATGACTTTTCTTTTAATAGCTTGTCAAACATTAATTTTAATACAACTCACGACGATTGAATTAGTAATAACTCGTTTCCACATTGCAATATAGTAAAACTAGAATTCAAAATCATATTCTAAATAATTTGACGCCTGCAGATCACAAAAAAGAATTGATTTCTTTTGCCAATCGAAAATGAAAGGCAATCTAAATCAAAAAAAAATTAAAATAGTATTTTATAAATAATTTATTATAAGAATAATTATTTGTAAACTGCTGAAACTTTTTTTGTCTATATCTGGTAATGATGCTGCACCTTCAGTATGTCAGCATTCGAAAGTTGAGAGAACTGAAAAAGTCACCGTGGTGTTGGTAGCCGTTGCACAGCAACATTGAATTTAGGACTTAGCTCTAACGTCGATGTCGATGTCGATGTTGCTGTGGTAATGTAACTTCAGCCATTAAAAAGCAGGGGCTCTAAAAAGTGCGCTGTGGCTGTCAAAGTTGCTGTTGCTGTTGCTGTGCCAATCTGTTTCTCGCAAAACAGATTGGCACAGCAACAGCAACAGCAACTTTGACAGCCACAGCGCACTTTTTAGAGCCCCTGCTTTTTAATGGCTGAAGTTACATTACCAGAGCAACATCGACATCGACATCGACGTTAGAGCTAAGTCCTAAATTCAATGTTGCTGTGCAACGGCTACCAACACCACGGTGACTTTTTCAGTTCTCTCAACTTTCGAATGCTGACATACTGAAGGTGCAGCATCATTACCAGATATAGACAAAGAAAAGTTTCAGCAGTCTACAAATTATTCTTATATGAATTATTTATAAAATACTATTTTAATTTTTTTTTGATTTAGATCCTTTCATTTTCGATTGGCAAAAGAAATCAATTCTTTTTTGTGATCTGCAGGCGTCAAATTATTTACTGTCGGTGGGACGTGATTTTGAATTCTAGTTTTACT
This sequence comes from Cheilosia soror, assembly GCA_949372485.1. NCBI lineage: Eukaryota > Metazoa > Arthropoda > Insecta > Diptera > Syrphidae > Cheilosia > Cheilosia soror. The sequence goes on along the minus strand of OX443562.1, from coordinate 16,456,736 downwards.
ATATTGCAATGTGGAAACGAGTTATCTAATTCAATCGTCGCGAGTTGTGTTAAAATTAATGTTTGACAAGCTATTAGAAGAAAAGTACATACAAATTTTGATTTTATGTTTGATTGGGCAGTAAACATCTGAAAAACACTGTCGAAAATGACATCAGATATGTTTTTCGAATTTTATACTTTAGCTACCACCAAGTATCTATACTGGTACATACCTGCTGGTACTAAGTACGTGGTTTGCTCTAACATTTTACAGGTCGTCATGTACCTAATATCATTTTTTCGCTTTTACCATTTATTTTGGAAGATATAAAAGGTAATCTGGTAATGCTGCGTTGCAATCAACTCACAACAAATTTTGTTTTCCTCCCTTGACAAAGTTGCTGTCGATGTTTCCAATGTGTTTCATGCGACTTCTGCTGTTGAAGTTGCTGCTGCTGTCAAAGTTGCTGTTGCTGGTGCTGTGGTAATCTGTTTCTCGCATTAATGTTTTCTTATGTTGAATTCGATTGGCAATCTGAGATTTTTTGAGATTTCTCTAGATTTCGTCTGGCCAATCGAACGAAAAGAAGTATACTGAGCTGTTTTTTGTTCGTGTTGGTGGTGTGCCTGCCAAAAGTTGTTTACCTTTTTAGTTGTGAAGATTTTTTTTTTCATCATAATGTAAGTGTATTGGTAAATCTCGAGCGTCTCTGAGAAAAAATCTAGATTCGCAAAAGTGCTCTCGACTCTGAAAAAGATTGCTTTTTTTTGTACCAAACGAACGAAAAAAGTGATCTCGGGAGAGAAAGAGCGCTTTTTTCTGGCGAATCGAAATTAACATTATTTTTACCAAACATTTCAATGTAACAAACTTGCAGACGAGCCATCATGATTGAAATTAAAGCTAAATTAATAAGAGCAGACTCTGCCATTTACGCGGCCGGTGAAAAAGTTGAATGTCTGATTGAGTTTACCAACAGAACCACAGGAAATGAAAGCGAAGCATTTGGGTAAGGATCCCGTCCTCTGTTCATAGTTTAGTAGTCTAATTGGTAAAACTACCTTCCCAGTGATCACTTCGAAAACTTAGCTTGGGCTTCTGTGCAAATTCACTGCTACCGCAAGACCACTTTCTCCCGAGACTCGGCAAATTCAATTACAGACCTAACCGAAATGATTGGCAAGACTGCATTGGACGCAGTTACTCAGACCCCTGGGGAAATAATTGTTGCAACAAAGCCGAAAATTCTCTTTTGTGACTTGAAACTAAGGCCAGCGGAGAGTAAAATTTGTAGGTATACTAGTTACTAGAATTGAGGGCATTCCTAATGTCTGTATTGCTCGTAGACTTTTTCAATGACTTTGTACCGCGAGAAGGCCCACCAACTTATCGAGGACACGATATTAAGTATTTCTATAAAATCACCATTGCCACGCAGAGAGTTAAATCAAAGGTGCAAACGTTGACAGTACCAATACGGGTGCTGCCGATTCCCGTGATACCAAGGCCAGAAGAACTCCTTGGTACCGAGACAAACGAAGAACTGACTCCAACAAATCCATTCCTGGAAAAACGTGAAATAACCGAATTGGAAGTATCTTGGCATCATTTAAAGGTATAGTTATCTTGGAACTATATACATGTAAAGAATTAGAAACCAATTTTCTTCCATAGAATGTAACAGCACGAAGATCTCCAAAATTCTTCCGCATCACAAACAAACGTGGCTACATTGGTATTTTCTGTTTATTTAAAACTGCATACAAACTTGGAGAAGATATCGTGGGAAGTCTGGATTTCGCCAACTGCGAGGTACGTTGTGTACAGTTCTCAGTGAAGTTGCAGTCTGAAGAGATTGTCTTAAGGAAAACTGCCCAAACTAAGGACGATGCCGACACAGTGTCTGTGAATTCATCATCTGATACAAGCAGTATTGCTGTTGAGGGATTAAAGTCAACAGTGGCGGAGGACTTGACTGGAAAAATCACTACATACGCGACCAGTCATCAAGTTTGCTATTCCATGCTGCAGACGCAGATAATCATACCCATTCCGCTGCATGCAGCGCCATCTTTTCGAACAGATCTGGTCGATGTTAGATGGCGATTGCATTTCGAGTTTGTTAGCAGCACGATGATGGATATCGGCAAGCCAAATCCTGAAAGTGGAGAGCTTACAGCACCGCAGGAAATTCCAGTTGAGACAATGATTTGGAATCTACCAATAACTATTTATTCGGCCAATCCGCTGCAGATATATTCACCAAGCCCTGCTTATAGTTTGTTAATTAAGTGAAATAAATAAATGTGCAATTTGAGGGGGAGAAAATATTGTTGGTCTATTTATTGCTAGGGAAAGTTCTGAATACCAAAAGCCCTGTGCGGGTAGACGTCCTTTTTAAATTGATTGGAAGAGGAAAAATAAAAAAATGGACTTGCGAGTTTATGCTATCGCATTTATTCAAGCACAATTTTTTGCTTTCATCTATAGGGAAATCGTAAATGGTAAATAAGTCTTTTAAAATCCAACTTTACCCAGCTTAGTGTCAGTTTTTGGATAAGCAGTAAGATCCTGAACACACACAATTGTCTCGTTTATCAACGTCTGTAGTTTGCGTAAGCTTTGAATTTGCAACAATCGCAGTATCCGAACAGCATAGTCGAGAGCAGGATCATCTGTAACTACATCGTTTCCTTGGGAAAACGGGAAAGGGGTCCCAGTAATTGGGGCACGTTTTCTAACTTCCGGCGCCAGTCGATCATGGACAATTCGAGCGATGGCTTCCAATTGAATCAAATGATTTGGATGGTGGGCAACTTGCAGCTTCTTAGCGAGCGCTCGAACTCCATTAATAAAGTCCTTGTGATGAACTGTGTAAATGAGAATATTATATTATTAGCTATATCAACAACCATCAGTAACATACAATCAATATTATCGAAATAGTTTTCCGCCTTCATACTGGGTGCAACTGATTTACTTTCTCGTTCTAGAGTTTCTTTTGAAGTGAGGCTCTGGTAGTTCTCTGGTGCATCGAGAAATTCTAGCCGCACTGCATAGCTAAGCAGCCAGGATAGCTCTTCCACCGCCGAATCAAACTTTGGAATACCAACATCTTTCTTATATTGTTGATAGGCTTTTTCCCACACTGGAATGTTATCAACAGCGCGCAATCCAACACGATCTTCTATTTTGTATTGTCGAATTTTCTGATCTTCCAACCAGAGAACAGTGCTAGCGAAAACTTTGCGATCTGTAATTTAATCAGATAGATTTTTTTTTTTTGCTAAAAACAAACAATTTTTGTATTACCTTTTATATCTACGGAGGCTGGATTGGGATGTTCCAATGCCTCTAATTTCATTTTCAGCATTTTGTTTTCTTATTATTAGTGTTTTCTTTAATGAGAATCAAAATTTGTATTTCGCCGGTGGCAAAGAAGTGAAGAATTTTGGAGAACGATTTGAGACGCGCTGTCAAAATCAGGTTGGTGTACTAAACTATCTACAGTACAACAACAGTGAGAACTACCTTACCGCGGCTACAGGCGGAACGAAAAAAATGCTAACACACAACAAATTATTATTCCTCCGAGGTGACACACACACACACTGCTGCGTATATAGATAGGTAGGTACCGTGGTATACGGGTCATGACATGTGTCAGGGTGTAATATGCTTGTTTTTTTTTTGTGAAGTATGTGATTGTGAAGCCTATAAATATACAAAAAGGGTATTCACTCAATCTGATAAATTTATGCAGCTCGTAAATGTATAAATTTTTGGGATGCTTTAAGTGAACACCCCTCGGAAATGTCATTGCGTAAATCGCGTAAATCGACTGTAAATCGGAATCAAACAAACAATTCATACGACTGTTTGACATTTTTGTGACTTGCGTAACTTTTCGCGGTTGATTTCCGAGCCTAAATCGTCTCCGAAAATTATGAGGTCTGCGTAAACTATTCCCCATACAAAATCTGGGTATTCACCAGGGCTGCCAGAAATCATGATTAAGCATGATTTTCATGCTTTTTGAACTCAAAATATGTTTTAATGTTTTCGAGTCAAAAATCATGTTTTTTTTTTGTACCTATTAAAAAAACAAAAAGTTGTTCTTCAATCTAATCGCTTTGTAAAGCCACATTAACACCAAGTTCAACATGTTTAGCCTATTCTACACGAACACGACTATACTATTTTAAAACAAACAGAACTAAAGTGTCGCTCTATCTCAAAAGCAGAGAAGATGAGCACTTTATTTTTTAGATTGTTGTTTCTGTAATATTAGCTGCGTTTTTTCGTCCCCTTCACGGCTATAGGATAAGTAAAATAAACAAATCCCTTGTTAAATACAACAAAGACTTACAGCCGTATTTATTAGATTTCCTTAAAATGCCTCTGAGAGCTTGTTTAGTTAAACATCGCGTAAGAATTTACGCAGCCTCTACGCTACTTTGCTGAAATTGTTATTTATAAACATTTTTCCACTGTTGCTTTACTAAACGGGGTTGGTGTCTAGATAAGGGGAAATATATGAGAAACTATTACAAAAAATACAGAAAACTAGTACTTTCTTCCACTGAAACCGACATCAGCTGTTTTCTGACAAATTTTTTGTGTAAACAAAAATATTTTTTGGGTAAACAAAAATATTTGAAATGAAGAAATCAAATATGTAGGCACCTAATGCAAACTTTCACTCAAAAAATCCGTGCCTGAAAGCAACTGAGCTCTATGTTGCTGATCCTGATGGCCTTATGAAGATAAAAAAAAAAAAACAAAACAAATATGTAGGTATCAATATACCGGATGACCATTTATTTGGTATTTTGTAAAAATTATTACATGGCACACACACACAAAACCAGATTATTTATTCCAATTTTGAATCACAGACGATTAACACCAATAATTAGAGCTGAAATGAGAGTTTCTAAAGGATATGCGTATCAAAACAAAACGAATAACATCACCGTGCTGGAATGAAACAAATTGCTGCAATAATTCAACACGTTTTGCATTTAAGCATTTTTATTCTTTTCAAATAGAAAATATAAATCGATTTTTCGGACTACAACGCGAAAAACTAAAACGCAGGTCTATTTAAAAGAATACTCAAAATATGTAAAAGTAAATTTTTGTGATCACTCGATTCACGATTCCACCCCGAAAATGACATTTCCAAAGAAAAAACAATATATGTTTTTTCTGATTAGGCTGCACAACGCTTAAGGAGTACTGGAAGCTACCAGAAAGAAGCATTTCCAAGTTAAGGTAAGAGAAAAATTGCCATGCAAATTCAGCCAACTCCTTATATCCAGGAACTGCAAAAATAACTTTAAAAATTCAAAAAAAACCTCACAAGCGAATACATCATCATCGCCAACAACGCAGGATTACTGCAAAAATTGTCAGTTGAAAAGTACAAGTCAGGAGCAAATTTCCAATTCCAAATTTTTTTCCGCGAACGAAAACACCCTTTCTTTGGAATTGAAAGTTTCGTTATTTAAAGCCTTTTACAACTTGTTTTCTTAATACAATTTGATGGATTAATTAATTATCTTATGATTAGAGTAGTAAAATGTGGAATTTTCCTTTTATATGTAAATGCATCAAAAGCGCTTAGAATTAAAATTTTGAATTTTGTACTTATAATATTTTTTTAATTAAAATTTGACAGTCAATGCCAATTTTCCTATCAGAATGATGCGTTGCCAACATATTTTTCATTCTTTGATGTTCGTTTTTTTCGGCAATCCTTGTTAGAGACGCTGATAGGGACCTAAGAAACGCAGGTAGTCATTCATTCTTTCTCTTTTTAATGCTCGTATTTTCCTGTCACTTTTTGTTTTGAAATTAGCAGCAGATGGTGGTATTATTTTTTTCAATAAATAAAATTTATCGAAGTGGCTATTCGCACGTTCATTTTGACAGATTTTGTACTGAACTGACGTTTACCGATTTTCGGGACACGACTACGTAATCAACGTAACGTAATCCTATTTTCATTAAAAACTCTTTCAGCCGTATTTATAAACGTGGCGTAGAGCCTGCTTAACTTTACGCACCCTCTAAAATGCCCTTACGCAGGAAAACGTTATTTATAAACATTTTTCGAACTTAAGCAACGTAGTTTAAGGCCGCGTAACTTAAACACAAAAATTTGCGTTTAGATGCTGCGTAGAGCTTGCGTAAATTGTTTTTTCTTTGGAAATGTCATTTTTGGGGTGGAATCGTGAATCGAGATATCACAAAAATTTGCATTTATTTCGAGTATTCTTTTAAATCGACCTGCGTTTTAGTTTTTCGCGTTGTAGTCTGAAAAATCTAATTATTATTTTCTATTTGAAAAGAACAAAAATGCTTAAACGCAAATCGTGTAGAATTATTGCAGCAATTTGTTTCATTCGTGCTGGTGATATTATTCGTTTTGTTTTGATACGCATATATCCTTTAGAAACTGTCATTTCAGCTCTAATTATTGGTGTTCCTCGCCTGTGATACAAAATTCTAAGAAATAATCTAGTTTTGTGTTTGTGTGCCATGTAATAATTTTTACAAAATGCCAAATAAATGGTCATCCGGTATATTGATACCTATTTGTTTTGTTTTTTTTTTTATCTTTATAAGGCCATCAGGATCAGCAACATAGAGCTCAGTTGCAGGCACGGATTTTTTGAGTGAAAGTTTTCATTAGGTGCCTACATTATTTGATTTCTGCATTTCAAATATTTTTGTTTACACAAAAAATTTGTCAGAAAACAGCTGATGTCGGTTTCAGTGGAAGAAAGTACTAGTTTTCTGTATTTTTTGTAATAGTTTCTCATATATTTCCCCTTATCTGGACATCAACCCTGTTTAGTAAAGCAACAGTGGAAAAATGTTTATAAATAACAATTTCAGCAAAGTAGCGTAGAGGCTGCGTAAATTCTTACGCGATGTTTAACTAAACAAGCTCTCAGAGGCATTTTAAGGAAATCTAATAAATACGGCTGTTTATAAATAGAAAAGTTGGATCCAAAACGTACGGCATAATGTCCGAAAATGATTATACTGGAGTTTAGAGTCCTTGCCGCGAGCGTAGCGAGCCACATACCCCAACTTGACGCAATATAAACTTTGACATTTCGTTACGTAGTCGTGTCCCGAACAACGTGCGAATAGCAACAGCCAAAATTTATTTCCAAATAAGTTTTTTCATTCATTCATTCATTCATTCATTTTCAATGGTCCGCTTGTCCATTAAGTGGGTCGCGGGTATAAGTTTTTTTATGAACTAAAAATTTACGAAAAAGTAACTATTCATTTTTTGTATTTGTAAGTGCTATTTATTAAATTACAGAATATGTACTTTGAGCATATATAAAAATGTATTTTTGAATTTTATGAATTTATTTAAAGTTTTATTCCTTCCATTTTTGTGTTTTTTTCTATATAAATAATATTAAGGTATGTATATTTGAAAGTACTTGTTTTACTTGTCACGATGTGGTTTCACCATTTCTATTGCAAATGTTCTCCTTTTTCTCTTTTTACCATTATCCAACTATGAAATGGAAATCATGCTTTTTGAACCTAAATCATGTTTCAAAACTATGTTTTCTTCATTTTTTTAGTGGCAGCACTGGTATTCACTTAATTTTGACACACAGTCTAATGAATTGTTTGTTTGTTTCATGAGTTTTTTTTTATAAAGAGCTCTAAATGACGGTAAAAATTTAGGTAAAAAATAATTTTGATTAGGTACTTGGAAATGAAAATATTTATGATTTGCTGCAAAACGAAAAAATAAATTCAAGCGCACTCGCTTGAACTCCACACGTCGTTGGTCAGAAGCAGAGACGTGAGATCTCTTGGAAACGGTCGTGGATTAAGTCAAATACAATCCTGAATCGCTTGGAAATTAGAAATTGTGTTTTGTTATGTTGTGATTATTAAGAACATTTATTTGAAATTCTACCTTCATTTTCGCCAACATAAGTAACTCGTTTACTGTCAATTTCTCCAAGAAAATAATTTTTTTTCTTTTCGCTTAGGAAGGTACTTTCGGCATAATTTGAAAATAATTTGATTTTGAATTAAATAAATCGATATTACCGACAAAAAAAAAGCAATCTACTACGTTATTTGTTTGACTGATTTGACATCTGTATGACGGCTAATGACGGCATTTGTATGTATTGACTATTATGAAATTTGTAGTATTTTGGACAATATCAATTTTTATTTATTAAAAATATGGTAAATAAAACAGAAAATCAACCAAAGGATTGTTTAGAATGTAGATTAGTTAGCGGTTTTGGAATAATTGCCATAGGTTGTTATATATTCTCCCAAGCACACAAAAGAAAGAAATTCGAAGGAAACTTGATGAAAATACTTTCTGCTGGTAAACAAGAATCTAGTCTACTATTGCGAGGTGCCTAACTAAACTTTCTACTTACAGGAGCTGTTTCGGCGGGCATAGCCAGACTTTTTAATATGCCATTCCTTAAAGCGTCTAATAAAGAGAATAGATCTTAAAAGACAATAATTATATATGCATACATAAAATTTGACTGGAAATATACACTGCTTCTTTAAGTTCCCCGTTTGTGTATTTATTTATTTTTGTAAGGTGAAAGAAATGTTGGATGACATGTTAGTTAGAAGTTATGGAAAAAATATCCCTGATAGCTAGAAATTTCAGGCAATACTGTTGCTTCGATGTGAGAATAGGCTAAAATAAAGTTGCGTATTGCTTATTGACAGTTGCTAGTTGCTTCAATCTGGGAGCCGCCTAAATCAGCAGCTAGTTTTATTGTTACTTTGACGACAAGTACATCGCTTCAAAATGAGGTTTGTGGCCGTATTTAATTGAGTTGACTACAAATCTTCTCTAAAAGACCAACGGGGACAACAAATTTACAAAATGTCCCAGAACTTACCAAGGAAGATAGGTATTTGTGGTAAACGTAAGTAACAATTCTCCCTAGGTTTATTTCTCTTTTGCAAAATACATATCCTAGTAAAGGTGGTTTCCTTCAGGAGACAAATAAAGACAATCTTAGGATATAGGTGTTTATATTTGTACATAGAATCTATTTATGGTTTGCATACAATACATAAGCTACTCATCTTCGTTGCTCTCCTCCTCCGATGAACCTTCCTCCTCAGCTTCATCACTGTCATCTTGATCCCAATGTTTGATTTTTTTGTTCGTCATATAGTCATCCCTGAAAATAGAAATTAAAATAACCCCAAATGCAAATAAAAAACATGTCTGTCTTACTGTAGCACACTCCATCCTTTCTTAGCTCCATTCTCTTGGTCTTCTTCATCTTCATCCTCGGATTTAACTGGATTGTCAACAGTTTCAGACTTTGCACGCTTACCACCCATCAGCACATCCAAAAACTTCTTCTTGTCGATGTTGTTCAGGACGGCATCTTTCTTTGAATCAAGTGGACCTGCCTCCCTCAACTGTTGTTCGATGTCCTTCTGTTGAAGTCGAACAGCATTGAAAAGTTGTACAACTCCACGAGTGGCGATCTTTCGAAGAGCACGTTCTCTCTCAAAGTCTTGTGTGGTTGGCTTTACTCTTAATGGCAATGTCTGATTTTTCAATTTCTTTGCCTGCTGATCCAGTTCATCAATGTCGGGTTTTTCGTCCTTAACTTCACCGTCAATTTCGAAGCTGATTGCATCTGACGCATCTTTACTTTTGGGTGTGACTTTCTTCGCCTTTGATAAAACAATTGTTTTTTTAGTTTTCGGCTTCTTTGTGTTGAGGACTTTAGCTATGGAATCTGCCCATGCTGCATTGCCTGTGGTTGATTCAGTGTCAGTATTCTGTTCGTCTTCTGAAGAGGAAGATTCAATAGGTTTGGCAGGTTTTTCTGGGCGGGGAGCTTTAAAAAATAAATATATTATGGTAGCTTTGTATGTTTACTTATATTTGTGACACTGACCTGCTTGAATTTTGCGTTTTAGGACTTTTGTTGCCATTTTAAAATTAAAAGAACTTTACAAAAATTAATAACAAAATGGGTATGACATTTGTATATTTTTGACAGATTAATGCACGTGTGATATGTTTACAAATTTGCAAATTGTAGTAGTTTATTTTCTGTCGGTAATGTGGGTCTTAAGGCAGTAGCAATATTATCTTACGGAAAGCCTTAGGGGGGAAGTACAATACACTTATACTTTTTAACGGGTTTTGCGAGTGTTCGCCTATAGCTTATCAGTAAAATGCGTTCCATCATTCAGTGGAAAATGTTGTGGAATTGACTGAAAAGTTGAACAGGAAAAGTATTTATTATTCCAAGAGGAGGATTAATTAATTATCCCATCAAAATGTATTAAGAAAACAAGTTTAAGTATAAACAGTTTAAATAACGAAATTTCGAATTCCAAACTTTTTGCCGCAAACAAAAACACACTTGGCGCGAATTGTCAAAGTTTATTCGTAAACCACATCATTTAATTCGCGTTTCACAAACTAGCGAATAAAACATTTGTTCGAACTTAACCTCACACTAGACATTGCGGGTAGAACAGATGGCTGAAATTCGCGAAATGCCGCGACCTAGAAAAGTGTTTATATGAACGGAATGTCAAATGTCGCGAATATTAGTTCGTTCGTAGGTAGTTGGTCGCTCTCATGTGAATGGTCCTTAACTGGGGCCTGAATTTTCCGCTGAAATGAAACTCATCGTGCTCCAATTGACAGCGTTTTTAATGCCCTGGCTCAATTAATCCGAGTCCAGATGCAGATGCTCTACCGACATTATACCGATCTCATCATCATCTCCTTATTTGTTGGTATATATTTTGAAGTGAAACCTGGCATAACTGAAGCTACCGACACAAAAATATATTCTAAATGTCATTTTGTATGAACTAACTACACGCGGCATATACCAATTCACTACTTACTTTGGCTCGATATGTCGTCCATTTACCGTCCCACATCCGCGCGTACTCTTTGAAATATCTACATGTGTGCGGTATGCAGTTTGTACCGAATGTGTTCGAGAATACCGGGAAAAACGACACCACACCGACCGAGAGTGGTCTAAGTATTTTCAATTTTCTAAATGCAAAGCAACCAATAGAACGGGTATCAAGGCTTAGACCTCTAGCTCAGTAGTCCATCATATAAACCTCTAAGATACTTTTTCCTTATATTCTCTTTAGTACTGTCAATTCCTGGTATATCACATAATAAGCAATAGTCATAATGTAAACAGAAATGACTGACAAGTAATTTTGCCGCTCATTTCTGTGTTGTCAGTTTACTGTAAAATGTAACTCTAACTCTAATCTTCAAAAGGACCATTAGAAAACATATCTGACTGATGTGCCAAATCGTACAATAATTGACATTTGGGTGCTACCAAAACATAATATTGATCTCGAATTAAAAGAGAAAATAATGACATCAAGTGTTTCAAATTATATCGCCCTCTTATATCGTCAAGTGTTGTTTTCTTAATCAAACCTAGCGGCGCTTTTGAACACGTTTTGAAATTTAATTAACCCATAACGGCAGTGGCTGTTAAATAAAGACAATTATAAGTGGTAATTATAAAAGTTTTATTTGAAGTGAATCAAGAAAATACGAGTATGTATGTTTGTCTGTGCTGATTTACGAAACTAATAATAATTAAGCATTGAAACGGATTTCGATATAGTAACAGTCGGTCTTACACAACAAGGAAATGTTATACAGAATATTGATTAACAGTTTTGAAAAGCGTACTTAAAAACACGGAGCCCAACGTAACATAGGGCAGGGGTCAACATTTATGCAGACCGTTCCGATATGCCTTTGTATTATTGTCTCTGAGCGTTTGGACGGAGCAGATAGAGATGAATATGTTAGCTCAAAGTAATCAAAGAAGTGTATTATGACTTGTTTCAAAGTTGAAGTTTATAGGCCCAAGGTGTGTAGGTGGGGATGTGATTTCTAGATCCCTTTGTTTTGAAAAGGTATATGTTTCGAAATTTTTAATCTCGAAGTTATTTCGGTAGCCCGGATCAGTTCAAAAGGAGGTTATGTTATGTCCTAAGCGAATGAAATGAGGCACACAATTTCATGCTGTATCCGCAAACGGCTGAAACAAAATGGCCTTCTCTGGATATTTATACTACTCGGAGGTTTTTCAGACAATCTCGAAAGGTGGCGCAGCCATTCCTTTCAAAAATACAAACTAACAAATTACAACCGATTAGTTGTGTGTTAGGAAAAATATGGGAAAAAATGGCACACAATAATGGATCCGTCAAAAACATGAAACCGTACAATTTTGTTGAATTTCTGTATTGGATGGTATTTTGTTCTATATGTAAAAATAGATCGTACTTATAAAGGGTCTGCCATATTTTGCGCCATTTAATAGTACAGTGATGCCAACACTGTGATGTGATGTGACAGCTGACAGTTCGGGGTTTGTAAAAATGGAGCGCTATACGAAAGAACAACGCATTTTCATTGTTGAGCAATATTTTAAAAATAATGATTGTTTGTTTGGTGCGGATTTTGGGCTGACGGAGACCATTCTTCTTCGAAAATGCTGCTGGTCAGGCAGTAACATTTAATAGTGTCCGTTATAGCGACATGACAACCCAGTTTTTAGTGCCGAAATTACAAGATATGGATGTGACCAACATCTGGTTTCAACAAGACGTTGCCACATGCCATACAACCAGAGAAACAATTCAATTACTGCATGAGTCTTTTCCTAATCGTGTAATCGGCCGTTTTTGCGATCAGAATTGGCCATCCAGATCTTGCGATTTAACGCCATTGAAGTTTTTTCTTTGGCGTTTTTTGAAGTCAAAGGTCTATGCAGTTTGACGACAGTACGTTAAAAACGAGTCTATATTGATTGTGTTGCTACCAGCGAGACAGAAATGGCAATTTATCGTGGGAGGAAGGTTTTATTATTTGCACAAAATAGACGGTAGCCATATTTTTCTGGATTTGTTTCAGTTTTGTGTAGCTGATGAGTAACGTTAACAGAAAAAGAATTTACTGCAGAACGAAAAAGCTTTTTGTCAGCAACAGCTTAAGCTGACTGCTGTTGCGGATGGAACGGACGTGCAATTTGACACGCTTTACACTATTTGATATTAGATTATTGTCCGTGTGTGTTTCTATGTCGTTAAATCAAAAAAAAAAAGACATGCCTTGCTACGCTGTGACTTAGTATATCTGTTTTGGGCGAACAGTAAAACATTTCAATTCGGTTTATTGTGTGACAGCTACGTTGGAAACAAGCGCGCGTACCTACTAATAATCATTTCAAGTGTCAAACAGTTAACACAAAAGAACTCACAGTCACAATAGCTAAAGTTTCCATGCAAAACTTTCTATATTGTGACCAAAAAAGTGTGAAAGTTAAAAATGGTTATTAGTACACAAAATTAACACAATAGAAAACTGAAGCTTACTGCTAAACTGCAGCGTCGCGCTGAGCTGTCAAAATATGTCGTATGTATTTCCATTCCTTCTATTAACGTATAAAGTGTTTTATATCGCTATTCTGCGTTGCTGTAGCTCACATGTTTAGGGTATCCAAAATTCCGGGCTCAGATTTCTCACTGACCGAAAATGTACAGTAAAAATACAATAAGTAAAAGTAAGTTACTAATGAATTAGTGAGTGAGACTTAATAAGACCCAAGATGGTCCATTTTCTCAGTAAAATGCTGAATATAATGCCCAAAACACATGTGCAGAAATTCTGAACGTTTCGCAAGCAATACTTCAGATGAAACAGTACTCCCGTCTCTCTTTTCCTCGCATATGCATCAGTAGCTGAATTTAGAATTTAGATGCTGCCAAGTATATTTAATTGAATTTACAACATTGCTATGCAGTGGATTTAGAAATAGAGACATGTTGCAGTAGTGCTGCGGTGTGTGCAGAATTTACATTTGTAACACCGCAAGAACATGTGTATTTTAATCTTAATGGACAGTGAATTCTGCAAGCGTGTGTTGGGCATAAAGGTGCCTTTCTTTCAGAAATGTTTCAATAAATTCATATAGTTGGCAAAGTACTTTATATATTGTTTACTTTTTGTATACAAACAATAAACTTCCTGTGCATGTATACCTAATAATCAAATAAACCCTTTTTGAGTACATTTTCTCATAAGTGTAAATAATTACACCAAAATGTAAACAAATTATAAAAGCAACTGTGATTCAATTGATTGAATTTCATTCCCATCATGAAACAATTAACAATGAATGTATTAAGGGTTAACTTTTATTTTTTCTTCTGGAAGATAAGATAAAGCGAACACTTTGAAGTACCTTACACTTCTCTATATAAATGCAGAATTGAAATGCTTAAACTGTATTCTAGTCATACACTCTTAGCTGTCTCAGTTTTAATTTTGATCTAATTCATAAAAAAAATGCTTGCAATACCCCATTACCATAGTTCTTGCGGACCTTTTTTAACTGTCGTTGTTGTGTTATTTTCTGCATACTTGGCAGGTGTTAACAGTCACGGTATGATGCTGGAGCCGGTGAATAGGGCATCCCTGTGGCGGTTTAATCCTACTGCGCCCAAAGACTACAATGACAATCAAGGCTTCTGCGGAGGATTTTATGTAAGTCTTATAGTGTGCCTCATTCAGAACTCCTGCCAATAATGGTTATGCTTTCAGACCCAGTGGTCAGTGTATGGCGGAAAGTGTGGCCTCTGTGGAGATAGATATGGCGATAAAACTCCAAGAGCCCATGAAAATGGTGGTATCTATGGTGGGGGTGTAATTGTCCGAAATTACACTGCTGGTGAAAGTGCGGAAATTAGTGTCAGGGTCACCACTAATCACAAAGGATACTTCCTGTTTCATTTGTGTAATCTAGACTCGAGTCCAGAATCAGAGGACTGTTTCAACGCAGAGCCATTGCTGCTGAGGGAAGGGGGTTTCGAATACCATTTACCGAATTATAGACCAGGCATGTTCAATACCACTGTGGTCATTCCCTCCGATGTGATTTGCAATCACTGTGTACTTAGATGGACATATATGGCTGGTGAGTTTAAAGCGTAAATATTTATTTTGTTGTGCACTTCAGTTTGTTTTCACATACGATAAGATCGCAAGAATAGTTCTTGAGCTGCTTATAGATACAACGCACTTTATAATTGCTTTATACTCATAGTAGTTATATGTATTTTTTATAGCGAACTCTTGGGGAACATGTGCCGATGGACGTGGTGGAGTTGGTTGTGGGCCACAGGAGCAGTTCAAAGGATGTGCAGATATTGCGATTTTGCCTCCAGATGATGCGCTCTACAATGAGATACCTCATTAAGTTATAGTTGGAAAATTGTATTCCAATGTAAATATGTAAATAATTGTTATTAATTTTAAGTTTGTATCTATGTGTATTTTTGAAAAATTGCAAATAGTCTTTTATACAATGTATACAAATTAGGAAACGAAATAGACTGCTTATTGTTATATTATACGAGAAAAACCATAAGCGCAATTCATTTTACAAATAGGTACCTACTCGAAGACTTCCTGGCCGCTGGTTGCTATACAATCAATGCGGAAAACAAGTCTAGTTTTAGTTGCTTCACTAATTGAAAGTTAAATAGGCGAAGCCAAACTGATAACAAAAGTAACTTTAAGTGGAGCAGCTGTATTTGCTAAATTGATTGCATTATTTCTTGAAAGTATACTTTTTTCGGAATAAGTGATATTCCTCTGGCAGCCCATTCTATTTCCGGCATAGGTAATTGAATGCATCTCTTATGCTAGGTTTCCACTTGTCGTTTTGAAATTGACAATTGACGTATTTTTATGTCAATTAAAAAATTGGCAAATGGAAAAATAACGAAGAACTGCTTGTTTTTGAATTGACTAACAGCGCTTGTCAATAACTATTGATAAGCAATTCGCAGGACAAGTGGAAAATGCTGAATTGTCAAACAAAATGTTTCTTTGTCTTTAATTGACGCGGTGAAAATGAATTGGCATCATGCTTGCTCAATTGTTTGTCAATGAGTATAGACACATTTTTATATTATGTAATGACGCCAGAAATTATAATTGACAATTTGAAATTGGCAGCGCGAGTGGTAAGGGAATAGCTTTTAGCAAACTGACAAAGAAATTTGTCAAAATTTAATTGTCACTGACAAACGATTATTTGTCATATAATTGGCATGTTCAATGATATCGATAGCTGTCAAACTTTGTTAATAAATGCGGTTTTCCATTTGGGACAAAAAAAACAATTTTTTTATAGATCACTTTTTATGTTAAGTATACATTAGGACTTAATTTTGAAGCAATTGCTATCATCTTCGTCATCTTCTTTTTCATTCTGGTCATCTGTGGGTTTCAATTCTTCGTCGATATGATTATCCATAATATTAGATATAAATTCGTATGTTTCTATCGACCAAACGACAACAATTTCCACAGCTGATGTACTGTCAAATAACGTAATACTAATACATTTACAAAAGCAGATCAATCTGCTTTCATGTTGCATGTGCCACGAAAAATCTGAGATCTGAAATAAAAATCGGATGTGCCCAATGGAAAAACATATAAATATCGTGTCCATGATTGTCCATGATGGAAACCCACCTTAATGGTTGATATAGCATCAGCAGAGCGTATGGGGCACGTATGGGGTTAGCGCAGTTCTGGGGTCGAAATACGTCGATTTTACAAGCAAAGCAAAAACAAATTCAGTCACGCGGTAACCTATACCTCATTTACAAAAGCGGCGTTAATTTGCACCCCCTGTTCGTTTGAAGAAGAAGCAGTGCCGGCTTATGGGGTTGGGGAAGCCGGGTAGTCGAATGGGGGCACTTTCCCAATAGTTAGCCATCGAACACAAATTAAAGCGCCCACCGAATAAGAAAAGGTTGTTGCAGTTGCATTTTTTTCGATCGCCACAATGAGTTGTCTTTAGTATGTTTATATATGCTTCGCATTCTCTTGGTCGGAGTCCGACAAATGATATCCTCGTACCCTTTTGCTTATCTCGGTCTCGGAACACATTTACATAATTAGATAGGTACATAATTGTGAAAGTGATTTGGAAGCAGGCTTGAACATTCTGTCCTTGGCAAATTTAAAACCAGAATCGGAAAGGACTCCATCTTTGGCTCTATACTATCAGTCGGAAAGCACAGCCTCTGACAACACCTCTTAAAATGGACTAGGCTAATCGAACACAGGTAAAGAACTTAATAGACCGAGAGCCCACAGTAATTTTTGGGTGTAAATGATAACACAAAATAACTCATATAATTAAATAACCTAATTATTATTTAATTTATTTATTTTATTATTTTGTGTGAGTTTGGTAAACTTATCTTTTCAACATTTTCATTGGTGACCGCTAGATGTCTAGTGGCATGCCAAACTCCATATAAAAAATAAAAACTGACATTTCAGCATTTGCGCTAGAGCTCTGGCACATAATTGTGAAATGTCAGTTTTTTTTGTATTGACATCTAGCGGTCAATGGAACGCGGCCATTATCTTCAGATAATTTTCTGGCACCAATGAAAGTGTTGAAAAGATAAGTTTACCAAACTCCAATCTTAAAACAGAAATTTATCGAATTTCACGTTATTAGTTAAGTAATTGAAATTGATTTACATAACTAGCTGTACCGGCTTTGCCCATGCACAGGAATTGTATTGCTTAGGTCTTTAATAATAATGTTCTTTCGTAAAATGTGTAGCCCGTGCACACTTCGTAGTACAAAATAGTTAAATTGATAAACAGTTTTTATCGTAATGCTCTGTGGTACACAACATTTTTTTTTTCAGATATCTTCCAGACTTTCAGGACAATGCATTATTCATATCAATGTTACAAATTTTAAAAACTTTAGCTTCCAATTCCAAGCCTGTCGAAGAAGCTGTATCTGCCCGGCTTTGCCCGTACACTATTGTAGATATTGTTTAGGTCTTAGGTAGTAATGTTCTTTCGTAAAATGCGAGAAATGAGAATAAATCGATTTACTGGAATTTTCTTTCTGCCTAAACCTGAAATATAGCAATACGAACAAAACATAAAAAGAATAATAAAAATCGGCCCAGCGGTTATCGAGATAAAACGTCATCGAGTTTCATCCAATAGAAGATGGTTTTTGTAGGTATATGAGGTATCAGGTATACGATTTTGAATGTTCTTTGTTTTGCATGGTAGGTGCCACGCCCCTTTGTCCGATTTTGACCAAACTTCACAGGACAAATCCAGGGTCAATAAGTAAGATTATCTGTAAGTTTGAGCTCAATCGATCTATTGGTTTTCGAGATATACGATTTTGAATGTTTTTTTTTGTATGAGCGGTGCCACACCCCTTTCATATTTATTCACCTTTTAAACCATCTCTGGACTTCCACAAATAATTCAATACCAAAATTAGCCAAATCGGTTCAGTCGTTCTCGAGTTTTAGCGAGACTAACGAACAGCAATTCATTTTTATTTATAGATTCCTCTTCAACATTCTAGCAAAACTTAAGCAAAAGAAAACGTCAAAAAATTAGCCTATAGGATAAATATCCCGGAGGAGGATAATATTTTGTTTTCCACCACGATAGTGTCAGAAAATTGACACAATGTGTCACATTCATGTCATGGCCTTACTTGCAAATGCTCAGCTATCAAAAACCAAGGTATATGAATAGAAGGTAATATATTCCGAGCACTCATTTTGGTTTCGTTCTGCGCATCTGTCAAAAAGGCATGCTTTTTCATACGAATAGTCACAATTGTCCGCCATATCTCATGCGCGCGCATATTATTTCTATACGATTATTGCACAGTCACAATTGGCCGCCATTGCGGGATGCGCAATATATTACCTTCTATTCATACACCTACCTTGATCAAAAACAACATCTTGTAACCTAACTTCTATACGTAACATTATTCGTAAAAGGAGTAGATGGTAGTAGATACCTCGTACATACGAAACTCACAGGCAATTGTGCGTGGTTTGCTTAGTTAGGTTATTCCATTTTATCATCACATCACCATCCTCAATTCAACTTTCAATTCAACATAGCACTGCATAATCCACTTCATTTCAATTAAAATGGTCGCCCTCGTTGTATTGTGTTTATGTAGGTACGTACGTCACGAAAATAGATGTACGTACGATTCGATGCTCCATCTCCATCTCCAATTACATAATTCATTCATAATCATCTTCTCAATTCCCACAAAGCCACACCCCTTCTCGGTCGGACACAAACACAACTACTATAGTAAAAAGTATCAGTATTACTCCCCTCCCCTCCATATCCCTTCTTAAAACCAAACATTCCATATTCATTCCCATTCCATTATCAATGGATGAAAAATAAAAACACCACGAACAGTAGGCGGGAAAATTGTGCTGTCACACAGCTCTCACAAGCAGCAGCGATTGTACTTTCTGAAATTCCTGTTCGCCTGATACATTTTCGGCTTTGCGACTCTGAAATGCGACAGCGAAAGCGTGCACCGCCGGCTGTCGGCGGCAATTTTGCGATTCATTTTCCATTCCGACAATAGAATCCGATATCCGACGATTGAATACGATGTGATGTCTTTGCACGCCGCAGCGGCGGCACATCTTCGTCACAAAGTCGGGTCTCATCATCGCGCGCCGCACGACAAGTGCGATGCCCGGCCCCGGAACGGCATACAATTTGTGACGATGCGACTATGCGAGTAGAGTACCCCTGCCTTTGCCGTCGAATTCGAAATCCAATCGGACGGAATCGTCAGATTTGTGCCAGACAGAAAGGATTACCGACGGAATTATTGGAACTTCAAGTCCGCTGAACACCTGGGAGCTCATCAAAATTAGCACGCAAAATCGGCATGTTTCGAATTTTTCTTCCATTTCTATTAAATTTCTCATTCGTGTGGTTGTGTATGGAAGAGGCGTATATGGAAAGTGCAAATGAACAGATATACGAGTTAACCGTGCGACAAACAGAGACAGAACATTGTTGAAGCCAATTGAATTCATTCGAAGTACAGTAGAGCCAGCAAGAACATCCCTAAAAGTGAATTGATTTTAAAATATTTAATAGCATCATCATAAAAAGCCATAATTTATAAAAACTTTTTCTTATTATGCTTACAGTTATAGAATTAGGAACGTATTTATAAACAATAGGAGGTATATGTATATAAAAAATTATAATACATTTACTTATAGAATACCAAAATTTCAGTTACCTAATAAAAATTGTCAGTTTTTGCTGCAGTTTGGAACAGGTACCTAGGTATGCAGTTTTGCTTAGTACAAATTGGTGTTTTAAGTGAAAGTGGCTTGAATTAAGCTCGAAGGGTTTGTGGCTCAAAGTGTATACCTACACATATAGATACTTTCCCCTATATTGAATCATTTCGCTCAATTTTTAAAGGTTTGAAATTTGCATTATTGCTTGACTCGGAAAAATACTATCTCTAAGAGCGAACGAACGAATTGATAAAATGCAAACAAACGTTTGACTCATTTATAAGAAGAAAATTTGACATTTTACATTTTACTATTCCAATAATTAATTAATTAAATTTATTCACAATCTACAACACTAAAACCCGTATTACCTACCTACGAACTAGAGAATAAAAAATGCATTCAAACTTAACCTCAACCTCAAATTAGAAATTGCTAATTGAAACTGATTGGCTGAACTGAAATTCGCGAACTGCTGCGACCAAGAAAAGTAATGTGAGGGAATTGTCTCAGAATTTACGCATACTTGCTCGTTCACAACTCGCTAGTGCTAATGCTAAACCGATGTTTGCACTTTTGAGTCAAACTATGGAACAAACTCATGGGACATTGGGGGTTAATGGCATGCCTCGCTTGGTATCCAATTGGCCAATTTCGCGTAATTATAGCTGTGATTCTGCCGATATCTGGACGTGTTCTGTTTATGTCTTTTTGTTCTATTTCGATCATAGGTTCTTCCTATAGCCATATCATCTTTGATTTGACGCAGTTATGGTCAACTCTCTCCATTCGACGTTGGCTTTCTGCAGGAAATATGGGCGTATTTGTCACTTAACCGGCGGAATGTGGATACTTGTCGCGAGTTAGCGTGTAGAGCTGAGCCCTGCCTGGCCAACTCATATCCACGCTCTAGTTACCTGTTATGTCACTATGCACTGGAACCCAGAGGAAAGTGACCCTGAAACGTTAGCCCAGATAGGCGAGCTCGTTCCGGCATTTCTGCACCAGTTGAGGCTATGAGGTGAGGATAGCAATATTTATGCGTTGTGATACGCCCTAGTTGCGTGCGGTCTATCGGATGGCCAGTAATTCCGCCTGGAAGACGCTGGCAAAATCCGGTAAGCGGTATGATATTGTTATTTTCGGTGATTCTTAGTATATACCGGCCCCACACCACAATGTGGTGCCTCTTTCACTGAGCCCTGGTAAGTGGGAACTCGCAGGGAGTGTTAAATGCGACGTGACCGGTTTTCTGGGATGGGTATACTTACTTCGTTCAATTATTTCATCAGCTATATAGACTCAATCAGGGGCTCGTCTAACAAACATACATAATCACCCCTATTCCCGTTGGCGTTTGTCGTAAACGCCTAATATTTCATTTCGGTTTTAAGTCAGAGTTTGTAACTTTTTTGAGACAAGCGATTTGAAAATACAGTGAACACATAGAAAAAGAAGCAAAATCGTTAACAAAAGTTTGAAAAAAAGCTGAATATCGTTTTTATAACGTCACGACAAAAGAGTCGTATATGACAAACGCCAACGGGAATAAGGGTGAATATGTATATTTTTATAGTATAGATCCTTTTTACATCTAGTCTAGGCTCCCGCAGTCGCAACCAACCAATCTTAACAAACGATGTGTCAACCGAGAGAAGATTTCCTAAAGTATGTAGGTAGAGTTGCAGATTTTAAAACTTTTCACGGTTCTGCTCCACCTCAGAAGTAGGTAAAGAAAATCGTTTACAAAACGGTTTAGCAGACTCATGAAACAAAAAGCAGAGCATTTTCTGCTTATGCAACTCAAAAATTTAAACTTTTCTATTCTCTTCTGTCAATTTTTGTGCAGCTCAGAACTAGGACATTTTTAGTGCGACCTAATGATATAAGTGCTCCATGCTTACTCGTATATACCTTGAAGTTGGTTTATGAAACCTTAGCTCAAAGTTGAGACGGTTTAAAAGATTGCTTTTTACAAAGCAAATGTTACACATAGTGCAAACATAAATCACCAGAATTTTGGATAAACTGCATTTGCAAACCAAAGCACCTGAAAAGTTGTTTAGTTATACCTACCATTATTTTATTTACAAAACAACTGACTATAAAATGTATGACGCTCGATTTTTCTCGTGTTTCACATTCAACTGCTGCTGATAACCTGCTGATATAAACCACATGACTAACAATTACGGTTCCTCTGTCGAGTACCTAATCGACAGACACCACTCTTCCCCTCCCCTCTCCAACCTAACTTTCGCTATGACGAAATGAATAGTTATCCAATTCCAACAAACATGTAAACAAACAAGCGATTCCCTGGTGGAGAACGAACATTTTATTGGAATACTTAGCATCATTTTACAATTCACTTACATTTATATAACTATAATATTAAGTTACAATTTTTTGCTTTCACATAAATGAAGTTATTAGGTTTGATTTCATATAATAATGCTCTTTACTGTTATCTTCTAACAAAAAAACACACGACAAAGTTAGTAGACTTGAATCAACGTCTGTGTTTTTAAGGATTTGTTTTTTGATCTACTAATAAGGATATAATACCGAATACATACTTGAGAAAAAAATAATAAAAATGTTTTGCAAAAGAACAAAAACAAATAGTAATACACTAGTTTTAGATTAACAAATAGGTACAACAAAAACGAAAGAGAAAAAAAAAATAGGTATAACATTACAGCAAGTTTACTGTACGATACAGTGAACCAAATACAAACGAGTCTTTTGTTGTTCTTGGCGAATAAATCAATTTTTATAGAACGGAATGAATATGCATTTTACAGTTTTCATGTCACACATTTATGTAATTAATATATTTAAGGTTCGTATATGTACACAGAAAGATATTCATTGACATCATTGTTGAACGAATATTTTCTCGTTTTTTTTTTTTTTTTTTGGCGAAAGATAAATGAAGAGAGAAAGACGGAAAACAAAAATACCAAACTTTACTCCTTGTCTCCCATTTTCACTTTGGAAGTCATGTAGATTCCAACAATAAGTCCGAACAAACCAATAGCTGAGCCAAAGATCTCGACAATCAGAATTTTGACAAACAATGCCGAGTTGGCTGCATCGGCCAATGCAGCGCCAGAGCCGACAACACCCACAGCAATACCGCAGAACAGATTTACCAAACCAACGGCAAGACCAGCTCCAAACATCACATAACCAGCTGTCCAGTTGTGGTCCATCACAGTTTGGCTTTGAAGGGCGATGGTCGCGTGGTATTGATCCAATAGACCCGACAGGACAATAGCTGTGATAAGGCCATAAATGGCGACAGCTTCACAGAAGATAACCGAGATAAGATTTTTCGTCTTGATGCGAGGAGCCTTGACACCAGCACCCACAATACTTGTACCAGTGGTGTGTATGCCCAGGGCGGCACCAACCACAGATAGAGATACTGCCAGTCCAATTCCCAGACATGCCCACATATAGGGGGAGGTTGAGGCCAGGAACCAGCCAACACTTACACGTTCACCTTGCCCAGTAAGGACATAGTAAAGGATGAGAACGGTAGCTGCGGCCACGAACAGATAGGCGAATGTTTGTCCAACGACGCTTCGTATTGAGGCCATTTTGATTGTACTATAATGTGGGCGGATAGAAATTTGCAAATTAATAGATTTTATTTGGGGTAATATTAAATGAAAAATTTGCACTTACAAAATCTGAAAAGAATTCTTGTGACAGGTGATCCCGATCGAAAAACTTTCTGCCTATCACATGACAGATTCGCGATAGTAGCGAACCCAAGTGGAGGGTGAAGGAATTCAATTGATTAGATAAATTTCGGCTTGTAGTGTATCGAACAGGTATGTAGATGAGGAAATAGATTTACATTTTGTGTAAAAAATATTTTGAATGGACGAAACCAAGCATGAGGAGAAAACTAACACGCGGTATCTACAAAATTAAATTAAATAATTTAGAAATTTATATTTTTGGTTTAGTCGAAGACGCCGATCACTTTTGCTGGAACTAAGACTAAATAATAATCCATTTGATCTTCCTGATGTGCGTTTTATTCAGCTCTTTAGAATGAATGAAAGAATTCTAATGAACAAATTGGAACAATTTAAGCAAGTTTATTTCAAATTCAGGTAAATTGTATTTCTAATGATGACATAATGACGATGTAAAGTTGGATTTATGTATCAATTTTCTTGCGTCACTACATTTTTACGGGCAGGGTTCATATCAGGCATCAATAGGAAGCAACCACTCTTGATTTATCGTAGCCTAGTACATCGAGATCGATTCAGTTGTTACTGACTTAAACAGCATTTTCTAATTATATTTTACTCCATGTAGCAGCAATATATTTTTTTTTGCTCAGTCGTGGTTTTTCGTTGTGTTTTTACTAAAAATATGTTCAAGTATTTATTACACAATTATTTAGTTTGTAATAATTCAGAACAAACTCTTTTCTTCACTATCTGATAAATTTATGCAGTTCGTAAATGTATAAATTAAGTGCCTTAAGTGAACACTCCTCGGATATGTCATTGCGTAAATCGACTGTAAATCTGAATTCAAACAAACAATTCATTCGACTGTCTGTCAAAGGATTTGCGTAACTTTCCGCGGTTGATTTCCGAGCCTAAATCATCGCGGAAAATTATGAGGTCTGCGTAAAAAATCGGACTCTTTATTTACGAGGTGGTAAATTTTTGCAGTTTACGTAGTTTGTTAGCTTTTATGCATTTAATTGAATACTCTTACAAAACAAATTCGATCAGGTGCCTACCGACTATATACAAAAAAATAAAAAATAAAAACCATCGTAACATCGGGCAGGCGTCCTCTAGGTAGACCCAGGATAAGATGGTTAGATCAAGTTTATAATCTCTCCTCTACCCGTATGGAGATTGCCCTTGATGGTTTGGAGTCGATGGCGGCGGATCGAGAGCAATGGAGCAACTTACATCCGCGACCCACTTAATGGATAAGCGGGCCATTGAAAATAAATGAAAATGAATGAATAAAAACTCAGCTGTTTGTTTTGACAGCTTCGTAACAGATTTTCAATTTTCAAATTTCCATAACACAGTTCCATAATGCTGGATTTACATTACATATCACGCCCGCCACGCAGTTTTGCATGACTTCAGAGAGAAAGATCCGTTTTCCACAGTCAAGGCTAATGATGTGTAAAGGCCCCGACCCATAGAATCCGTCGCATCCGTTGCGGCAACGTATTCGACTGACAGGTTGATAGAATACACAGCAGCTTATGGAAAGTGACCCATGAGCAACGTACGTGCCGAATGCGACGGATAAAGTAGGTTTACTTTCTACTTTTCTGTCCGTCGCATCCGTTGACAGTTGGCAGAGCGTGAAGGCCCCGACCCATAGAATCCGTCACATCCGTTGCGGCAATGTATTTGACTGACAGGTTGATAGAATACACAGTAGCTTATGGAACGTGACCCATGAGCAACGAAAGTGCCGGATGCGACGTATAAAGTAGGTTTACTTTCTACTTTTCTGTCCGTCGAACCGTTGACAGTTGGCAGAGCGTGAGAGTAAGCATTTTCATTGGTGGAAATATAAGATAATGAGAGAAACTGTCTCTCATATGTCGTCGGCTGTCAACGTATGCGACGAATTCTATGGGACTGTTCGTTCCGTCGAATACGCCAATCCGTCGACGCAACGGGAGCGACGGATTCTATGGGTCGGGGCCTTGAGAGTGAGCATTTTGATTGGTGGAAATATAAGATAATGAGAGAAACTGTCTTTCATATGTCATCGGCTGTCAACGTATGCGACGGATTCTATGGGACTGTTCGTTCCGTCGATTACGTCAATCCGTCGACGCAACGGATGCGACGGATTCTATGGGTCGGGGCCTTAAGAGTGAGACTACAAATCATAAAAAAGTTATGGCAGCCTAAAAGTTGGAAACCCAGAATACGATTTATAAAACAAACCAAACGTCGAGGTTTTTTTGATTCATAACAGAAAGTTCATAACAGAATACAAGATTTTGCAGAATAGGCCCAAATGTCAGCCAATAAGAAATTACATATGTACACACATTTCAGCGCAACCGCTGTAGTAGGTACCTAACCTACCGTACCTACGCTATGAAACTATGCGATCAATCTTTGCGTTCAGGGAAATTTGGTTCAGATGACTACAGTTTCGAATGTGCACAATGAAACTGGAAAACGACTGGAATAGCTTCAAATATGCTTTCGTAGGATGTTTTGATCTATGGATATTCTGTAAACAAAATATGTATGTATGTACCTAGGTATATATTTGTTGTTTTCTTTGCTAATATAGTAACGAAATTGCTACTATTTGGTAATTCGTAAACTAAAGAAGATCAGCATGGACAACAAATCTAAAATATACTCTTTTAAACCGATACAATTCCCAATATCCTACAGCACCAACATCAAAGCAGTTTTTGTCTACAGATATCAAAGATTATCCAAACCGTATGGATACTATCCCTAATAAATCGACCATCTCAAATGAAATGTGACATCGAGAGCGTTTTGGGATATTGTTTTTTTTACAGAATGTCAGAAATAAATCTCCATCAGTAGATATCCGGATTCGACATAAAAATTGTAAATCAATCCCATTCGCCCCAAAAATATGAACTCCCACGAAACTTACGGTTTTGCGAGAATCTAGAAGCTGAATCTCTTAAATTCAATATGGGAGAAGGTGAAATGTTAAAAATATAACGAAGGACAATTGTGAAGGAGTCACTCCTGACGAAGAGTGGAGTAGAACTGAGGTACCTATATTGCCTTCAATACTATGGAGCATAGAAAGGGACTAACTTTCAAGTGCGGCTAACTCCCCAAACAGCCATCCAAAATCTATGTTGTAATGTGATGGATACTTTCAAGTTCTGATTCTGAAAGATGTTTCTATCAGTTGCAGGATATCGCACGTGACTAGGATATCAGGACAAGGTTGGATGATCGAAATCAAAAGAAATAGATAAATATGGTGGCCCCTATATTATACTAACAAATAGTTGGTGGGTAACAAGAGTGCAAGCCTTTCCAAGTCTCGAAAGAAAGTTTAATATTGCGATGCTATAATATTGATTACCTAACGATGGCAGAAGAAAAGAGCGGGTCGATCGCAAATGCATGGCGCTTGATTGATGAGGAGTAGGCGAGAGCTGAATCATTTTGCCAGAAACTTTACATGATAGTAGAAGTACAATCCAAATTGTAGATCGTCATTATGCTACAGAAACATTTTCTCAATTCACGTGCTATCACAAGGGACTTTTTACTGACCAACGTGTGTTGGAGGGAGTTCTTTTGAGACTCCATTCAATTCTATTCAAAATAAGATAAATGGCATAATGTAACGATGGTTTGATACACGTTTCGTAGAAATACTCTAAACTATGTAGACTTGACTTTAAACGAATTCCATGTCGAACAAAAAAAATACTATAAGATTCGAATGCGAACAGTTGCATCCGAAACACTCTTTCTCATTTGAACCAGCAAAACTAAATCGAATAAAAATAACGTCTCTCTCACTGGTGACAACCGAAAAAAAAAAATCTCCCGTGTTTATTTCTAACAACTAGGTACTACAATTTCTATGATTAAATGTTTGCTTGTTTTGAATTTTTTTTAGTAAAGTATTGTTGTAAATTGAAGCAGGTCGCAGCGACTGAATGAGGTTTACAAGGCACACGATCTACGCAGTTAAGCTCAGTCGCCTTCGGTGTCGTCATCATCATCGTAATCAAAATCACCATAATATCTGTTGGACACAGCTAACTGCAAAAGAAAGGATGTTGCGATGTTAAATGAAAAATGAGACTTGTGCAATTGTATAGGTTACGCACTTTTTGGTAAAAGCCTTTCCAGGCGGCAAACGTCCCCATCACAACCAGAGCCACAATGCCCGCAATGATCTTAGTCTTTTTCTCTGTTTCTAAGAAATCACGTTCTGTAGGAGTTAGCATTGGATCGTTGGTAGTTGATTTAGCTGCTTTCGCCGAGTTGAAGGTTTCCTGTTTGAAGACGTCTTTTGATATTCGATTGATAAAGTTCACCAAATTCTGGCAGCTCTTGATGTGATACTGTAGCGGATTATTTGGCAGAGAAATGCTGTACAACACCGAGAGGTAAGAATAGACTATTGCATCGAATTCACTATAAAAATCTCCGAAGAACCAGACTTTCTTGCCCAGTTTTTTGGCCAGCATATTAACGCATTTTTTCGCATTGGCAACGAGCTGTAATTAAAATTGGAAATTCGAATTAGAATGGTGATAATGGTTTTCGAAAGACGGTCGGTGCTAAGAGTCAAACTAGTGTTACTTTATGCGGTAAAAGATACGACTTCAAATCTTCAGCAGTCAGTCTTAGCGCCTCAACAAATCAAAGAGAAGCAAGTACTCATAAAAAAGCTCTCATTGTGCTAGTTTAATCAATAATACTTACATAATCTGTTTCATGCGTTTCCACCTTATCGTGCAAATCGAATCCGCCCAAAATGCTAACAATACTGTGCGCTTCTCTGTGATACTTTCCAGGGAAGTAGAAATTGAATGGAAATGGTGTCCTCTTCGCGTACAGGGCGCGTGTATGATCAATATTGTTTGTCTCGCCAAACATAAAATAATTGAAATACGCATGCAAATTATTGAAAACGAAATTTGTGTATGCGACGGATAGGAATTTCTGTTTAGGTGTTAAATTGGCATCGACTGGGTAGCCCTGTTTTAAAGGAAAACAAATAATATAATCATTGTGGTTATTTATAGATGGCAAATGTTGTTGAACCTCTTTGTCAAGCAGATCTTTTATTTGCCGGTATCCAACGAATTTTTTGTTTCCTATCTGTAGATAGGGTAATTTGCCACCCCCGGACCTCAATGGATTGCTGTTGGTTTCGATTTTGACCGGACATCGTGTGAACTTTATTAAGCACTGGAATGAGTTAATAGATAACCGATTAGTGATGCAACTTTTGGATGATTCAAAGAAATTTACCAATGCTCGTAGGCATTCAAAATCTACGGATGGAAGACCCCATTCGCCTTTGTAAACATAGAGTATGGCTCCTAAGCGCATTTCTGGGCTTTCCTTTTCGACTAGAAAACGCTTATTATATCCTTGCAAATATTGCTTTTCTTTTATTGAATACACAATTTCATTTTCACTGTTGGATTTGCATGGGAAGACTTTATTTTTGAGGTTATGACAATTGTCAGAATCAGCTGTCGGGTGACAGATAACATAGAAAATAATATCCAGTAGGATTTTTTTAAGCATTTTCTACCTAATGCATACGTTACATTTATGTAGGCTATGTAAACGTTTTTAACCGGTTACTTAGCAGTTACATATACCTATGCGGTCGCTAAATTGAAGCACGAGCAGGATACTGGGCTTAACGAAATGATAGCTAGGGAACTTATATGTGGAAATTTATTTATAAAGACGAGAGTAGTTGTGTTCATATAGGTTCTATACCATATTTATCATTTTAAATACGTATTGTGAGCGTCATGTCTCACGAACGCCTGACAAAAATTTCAGAATATAACTTTGCTTAAAAGCTTCTCAATTCAGCCGATCGGAGTCGGCATAAAATTGTAAGTCTAAATTCTTTCTCAACTTTTTTATAATCTTCAAAATTCCATTCGTCCTAAAAAATAAAAACTCACAGAAGGAATTAGTTGCAGGAAGCTAGTCCTTGGGTACCTGTTGCGCAATTATTTAATGTGAAATTTAATAAAATTAAATTTAATGTCTTTAAAGGCACCAAGTGACAAAAAACAGAAACTGAAACAGAACAGAAAGCTTTTTCGTTCTGTAATAAATTATGATTCTGTTTACGTTACGCGCTCAGCTACACAAAACTGAAACAGATCCAGAAAAACATGGCAGCCATTCTGTGCAAAGGAAAAACCCTCCCTCCCACGATAAACTGGCATTTCTGTTGATTGCAGGAACAGAAACAATGAATACAGACTTTTTTACGCTCTGTCGATTGCAGCAACAGAAACAATCAATACAGACTTGTTTACGTTCTGTCGTCAAACAGCTATTTTTCTGTCGCTAAATTCTGTTAATGAAAAAAAATAAGAATTAATTTCTTCCTGTTGCAATATAGAGAGAAGTTTTCTAAATATGTGCTAAAATTAGTATGTTACAAGCAAAGACCAGGGCCATACATGCCTTCCAATGAAAGTCGTGTCTAGCGAGACAGGTTGGGTTTGACTGAGAGAAAAGAAGTAAGATATATCGCATAGAAAATCCACTTTCAGAAATAATTCTCGCTTGGGAATGAATGAATCCTCGCTTGCTTTTTTTTTGGACTTTCGATCCAAATCTTTATTCGATATTGGTAGAGTAAGGACGTCTAAAACGGGTGTACGCTTTGGCTTTATCATAATTTTAATTTTGTGTTTTCTTGTCAAATAAAAAGAATCTGCCTGTTTCGACCCTAATGTTACAGGACTATTCGCATGAGAGCGACAAACTACCTACAAACGAACGAATATTCGCAAGTTGACAGCCCATTCGCATAAACAATTTTATTGATCGTCGGGGCTCACAAATTTCAGCCATCAGTTTTTACTGAAAATTTCTAATTTAAGGTTAAGTTCGAACGAATGTTTTATTCGCCCGTTTGTAGAACGCGTTTTCGTTTTAATGTTGTGGATCGCGAATAAACTTTGAAAATTCGCCCCAAGGTTGTTTCGTTCCCGGCAATATGTTTGGAATTCAAAAATTAAGGCCTGTGTATTAATGAACTATCCCAACAAAATGTTCCGAAAAGTGTGCACGGATTTTCAACCTGACACACCTTTTTAAAAATGTACCAAACAAATTTCCCCGCTTTTCCAGAACAAACTTCGTAGCAAAACCGAACACACCCAGTAAAATCCCAAAATTCCTATACTAATACTAGCACACAACTCCAATAATACCAAACTGACACCACTCATTTGTGTAATGAAAATAAAAAAAAAACGATTTTGACAAAATGGCGGCAAGTAATGTGTAAGGTGTTTTCTTCGTCAAATGAAAATTCTTTAAATAAAAGTGACAATATCTGTGAATATCCAGCAAAATAATAGCAATAAATAGTTAAACTATAGTTTGCGACTAACAGTGATGTGTTTAGAGTTTAATTTATTCCTAAAATTCGAGTAGAAAAGTGCTTAAACAAAAAAAAAAAAAAGAAATTGTAACTCGTCTCCCGT
This sequence comes from Cheilosia soror, assembly GCA_949372485.1. NCBI lineage: Eukaryota > Metazoa > Arthropoda > Insecta > Diptera > Syrphidae > Cheilosia > Cheilosia soror. Next base: position 16,425,277 of record OX443562.1, on the reverse strand, counting down.
GTGTGTTGTGTGTAGAGTTTTGTAAAAGTCGAAACGCAAGTGTTATAAGTACTCCTCCTAGTTTCCGTCGACGTCGTCGTGGTTTTCTTGTAATCGTACAGAAAAGTGAAGAAAATTTTCAAATTCCCCAGAAAAAGAAATTGTATACACAAACGGGAATCTCGTGTGTTTTTACATTTAAAAGTTTCAATCACACCCAACTGAAGGAGCACCCCTAGGACGCACTGTTGGATATTGCATAAAGTCCCCCCGAAGGTGAGTTATTTTCGCAAATTGTTCCTCTAGTGGTTGATGTGTGTGCATTAAATTTGTAAAATACATGGGCGCACCTTTTTTTCCACTCGCTCTGAATGAACGACGACAAAAACAATTTACGACAAATACAATATATTCGCGTTCGATGTCTCACGGAGCTCTCATTTTTGACCAGATCATTTTGCAAAATTATTCTAGAGATTTGTGGATTTATTTTTAAAAATAATTTTTGGACGACACTACCTATTAGGCGCCCCAACGATTGTCTTGGTGGTGGTGGTGGTGTATGCATTTTGTTATTGTATTTTTTGGGTCATGGCTGTGTGCTGGCTGGCTAGTGGACCGCTTAGCTACGCTGAATTCAAGTGAGTGAACGTGAATTGAATTGGGAAAGGTGAATGGGGAGGCACGAAACGAGGTGCTGCTTATACGCATTTTCTTTTTGGGGAATTTCTTCACCTTCGCCAAGAAGAAGGTGAAGAAGAAGAGATGCCACAACGTCAAGTAAGATGAATAATTCAGATTACGTTTCCATCGTTTTTTTTTTTAGCGTCGCTTTTTATGCGTTGATTCGCTTTTTGGAAGGAGTAAATATACGTATACATGGTGCGAAGGAAAATTCTCCGAAGACACCGTAAAGAAAAGTCACGGAACTGGTATCAAGGTCCTTTTGTAAAAGGGGAGTGTCTTTAGAGAGATAGAGAGAGAGCAGAGCACAGATTGTGTGTATGTGTATTTTTCAATATTATTTTTCTTATGAATATGCGATTCATTATCCTCGGGGCATGTCCTTGGGCGGAATTTTAGAGGGTAGATTGGAACGTCTGTAATACGACATGGTAGGTACTTTGTACGTAGGATAATTTTGAATGGGTTATTTTTACCCAGTCGTGGTGGGGGATTGTTCTGATTAAATTGGACTAACATGCATGCAATTTTTGAATAATCAGGACATTAATAATGGCAATTCAATTAGGCTTTACTTTGAATTATAATACATACCTACCTCATGGTTAAAAATAAACTTGTCATTCTAAGAATAGTAGTTATGACGTTTAAGGTGTCCAAAGTAATAATGTGCCTTTGATTGTCGTCTCCAATCTGGAACTTAGGGGCAGACTCATGAAGTAGGTAGGTAGTCATTTTGTCGAGCACCATTGTTCATTCGCTCAAAGAGTAGTCATTCTTGTAAAATATGTCCTAGTGCTTCACAATTCAACAGCTCGTAGCTTGTTAAGGGTCTTCTTCAAAAATTATTGTCCTGTTTGCATGAAAAGACTAAGGCTTTTGTTAGCTTCTACTCAATTAATCTACATTTTCCCCAATAAAGCTTCCTGCCAACAGCAGTGCCAGCCTTAATAAGCACGATACCAAGCACGGTAATAAGAACTGGCAGTACTCACAGTAAAGAGATCTGCAAAATATCATGATCGGGCTTTAGTCGATCCGGCACAATGTGATTTCAGAGAAAAAGTGGCGAATACAAACTGTGAAATAACACTCAAGCTTTGGCCAGCTGGACCAACAAGTGGAAACCTCAACCACCAACTTGAAGTTCAAAACTGGAGGCAGTTAGCAAAAGATCAGATTTACAAAGCTTATTGGCTGTATCGACATCGCCAACTCATGTTGTTTTCCATTGGTTTCATCGGAGGATTCACTTGAGGAACGGTTTTAGAAGTGATTTTCTTGATTCCGGACGCTCCCGGACGCTTCTTTTTGCCCAATGGAAAACGACATAAGAAATGAGGACCCTTAACCGTCGTTAGTAGGTATATCATTGGCAACTTTAGTGTCTGGCTGCCGTTTAAGCTCTGAGGTCTAAACAAATAGACTTTATTAAGGCCAAATTAGGTACCGGCTTGTTAATACAGAGCAGACTTCTTTAACACTTGTGGATCAATTGCAAGGTCCTTTAATGAAGGATTATCCGCATTGGGCCTTACGAATAATCATTTTTAATTTGCAGCTTAAGTTTGTTGTAGGTCACAATAAATAATCGCTGCTGTGAGAACTTAACTTGGACACTAAAAATGATTATTAAGGTTGGTTTCCACATGTCGGTTGATTGACAAAGTTTGACAGCCCTCGCGTTTATGTCATTGAACGACACCAACGTCAGTTCATTTCCACTTATGCCAATTATTGGCAAAAAATCGTTTGTCAGTTGATTGACCAACTTATGAACTCGATGCCAATTAAATTTTCTCTGTCAATTATAGACAAAGTGACATTTTGTTTGACAATTCAGCTATTTCCACTTGTCCAGTGGTTTCTTTGTCAATTATTGGCAAACGCTGTTAGTCAATTCATTGACAAGCAATTTTTCGCTATTTCCACTTGCCAATTGTTTAATTGGCATAAAAATACGTCAATTGTCAATTTCAAATCGACAAGTGGAAACCCAGCATTAGTACCGCGCATTAACTATGGCCACGTATCTCTCCTAACTAAATAATGTAACGACACAAATAGATAAACACAGCTACTCGGATAGCAGGAAGAACTTTCACAGAAAAAGTCGTACGGGTATGAAACAGATTGAAAACATTGACGACAAGTTTGTCAAGGTCGGAAACAAAATTATCTGTCAATTGACAGACTCTTGCCATTTGAATGTTCGGAAAACTGAAAAGAGTCGTCTATTAGTTTGTAGCATCAATGAACTAAAAGCTATGTTATGCTTAACCGGTTTTTCTTAAAAAAATGCTGAAGCTGTCAAAGCTGTTGTCACAGCTACTATGATAATCTATTTTTTTTTGTCAGTGATTTGCGACCCTTTTCTTCCCATTCAATTTTGTTTTTGTTATGAATCAATTTGTGTAATAAGTAATAACTCGTTTGTTACACCATTCGTAGAAATAAAATTTCCGTCTCAAGCAAACTATTCAATAAACATTGAGACGTTTGTCAACCCCCTGACCCTATTCCGGAAAATAATAATTGACTGAGATTATACTCTCATATATGAGAACTACTTATCAATTTCTTGGAATGGAAAATCATTCACTTGTTACACATTTGGGTGGTCCATGGAGTAATAAATCTGAAATCTAATAAAACCACAACAATGACGACATTATACATAAATGATATCACATTTCGTTCCTGTTTTTCATAAACATACGTGTATCCATTCTAAGTCTTCCAGTGTTTAGTCTCCCATCACATGTTTGCCTTTTCCGGGTTGTAATTCAATTCCCTTGAAGCCGATTTTAAATTTAATTTAAGGGTGTCTCTCATTAAGAAAGGATTATAACATTATGCACCACGGTAACCGCAACCGTTCTTGCTTTTCATCTCCCATAACTCAAACTCTTTTCCATTCTTAGGGGCAATACTCGTTTGTCGGTCGATGTGTAACAAAATCGGAATTGTGTTAATCTTTTGGAAAAAAAAAACTTAACCGACAAAACACTACACAAGAGACAGCATCCCTTTGTCATGCGGCAAATTAAGAGGGGTTGAACAAACACTTGCGCATGCATAATTGTTTATTTACGGTTCTGTTGTGTTCACTGAGAAAACTAGTTTTTAAATTAGGGTACATGCGCTTTCATTTTTGTCCTTTGAAATGTTTTAAAAACAGGCAATTGTCACAAGGACAATTGAATGGATATGGAATATATTTGTACATCAAACGGTTTATGGATGGATATGTGGAACATAGGCGTTGTCGGAAAGGAATTTAATTTATTTTCTGCCAAGGAAGTGGAATTGAAATCACATGAAAGTATCTAATACAATTCGCATGGGCATGGGCAGGGCATAGCTGATAGTGATAAGTATGTAGTATGACAGTGACTGGCTATTCAATCAATTAACACTTCAGTTAATCCAAGTCATCGCTCATTTCAAAGTTATCTCATTTTATTGTTTCGTGAATTAGTATTTAGACAAATTGGTAAATTCGCGGAATCGTTTTAAGACAGTTGAAATTTTGTAAACGATTTAAATATTAAGTGGTGTTAATTAAACGACTTGGTGTAGCTGCTTTAAAAGATGACACTAATTGCTTAACTAAACGGGTTAGGCTAGATTTTCATTTGTTTCGAAGAGTGTGCTGTAACAATTTGAATTGACAACAAATTTAAGCATATACGTTATAGAGGGTTTTTCAATAAGAGCGCTACAAAAGTTTTTTTTTAAATAAAACAAAAACGGTTTTGGATATCAACGAAATTTTTTATTCCTGTGAAAGTATATTCGATGCCATTATGTATGGAACTCGATCTCTTTTGCATGGCCACCACGCGGACGCTTGCAGAAGTCCAGACGCTGAACCCAATTTTCGACGGTTTTCAAGCATAAATCGGCCGATACTGCTGCAATTTCACGTTCGATATTCGTACGAAGTTCATCATTTGGGCTTTCTTCAACTGAAGCCTCAGCGGCAGCAATATTCTCGACACTACGGGCACTTCTTTGTCTCACTGGCACGGGAACATTTTGTACTGTGCCTGTGGATTCAAATTTTTCCACTAGACGCTCAATTGTTGATCTGCTAGGACGATTATGACAACCATAAATTGGACGTAGCGCTCTTAACGTTGAAGCCACTGACTCCGAATTTCGGTAGTAAATTTTAATAATTTCGACTCGTTGTTGGCTCGTATATCTTTCCATCATGAAATGGCAAACCTTACTGAAGAGAAATGTCAAAAGAGCGGCAAGAAATTCGGCGTCGTTTGCTGTCCCTGTCGCTCTACTTTTGTAGCGTCCCTATTGAAAAACTCTGTACGTACTTTCTTGGTATGTTTTTTATCAATCACTCCATCCAGAGTCACATCACAACTGTTGTGTAGACTCTAGGGAAATTGTCTGCAAATGTGAGCTCAATCGCTTTGGATTTGTTCGAGATTTGTACAAGATTCTCAACGTTTTTTTTTTTTTTTGTTTTGTATGAGAGATGCCACGCCCCTTTGTCCAATTATTACCAAACTTCGAAGCAACACTTTCACGTCAATACCAAAAATATGGTCTTCAAAAATGTTAGCTCACTACAACTCACTAAAATTGAGGAGATGCAGAGATACTTTAGCAGGAAAGAGATGCGAAACTTCTTAGTTACTTACTTAGATGGCGCTACAGTCCGGGGTGGACCTGGTCCTCAACCAACACGCCTCTCCAGTTAGAACGATCTTTGGCTAACCGCCTCCAGTTGCGCACTCAAAGTTGGTTGAGGTTCCGATTGTGCGCCCCACCTAAGGCGAGGTGTTCCTCTTCTGCGTTGTCCCTCAGGGTTGGAATCGAAGCCGAGCGTTGGTGTCCATTCGCTCTACATGTCCTAGCCATCTTAGTCGACTGATACGTTCTTTTCTGAGCAGGTCGATGTCGCTGTGCAGCTCGTAGAGTCCGCTATTAAATCTCCTCCTTGAAAGCCCAAAGCAAAACTTCTATAGAAGAGAACCAATCAATTTCAGAATTCACAAGCCGCCCTGGGCCCTACAAAGATGGGGATGGAAACACTGCAGTGGATACGCAGTCGATGTTATCCATCTGGGAGACTACTTAAACCATGTTGTTGAATAGCGATGACAGCAAAGATCCGGCCAATCATCGAGCTGTATCAGTCGATCTAGATGACAACCAAGAGTTACATCCGCCCGACCAAAATGACATCAAAGTAGACAGACTAAAAACGAACAAAGCAGCTGGAGCCAAAACTTTTTAATCGGGTTGGAGATGACCTGGTCAGGAGCATACATTAACTCATCTGCAAAATATAATGGTCGAAAGAAAGTATGGCTGACGATTGAAATCTCGGTATCATCTGCCCGATTCTCAAAAAAAGGAGATCGCCTACTCTGCACCAATTATAAAGTCATAAGCCTTTTAAAGATCGCCTATAAGATCCTTTCCAGCGTATTATGTGAACGTCTTAAGCCGTTTGCTGACGATCTAATAAGTCCTTACCAATGCGTTCTCAGACCCGCAAACCCCAAAAATTCAGTATCGATACCCATTACCTTTTCATCGATTTTAAAGCAGCCTACGGAATAAACTGTAAATAGGGATGAACTATATCGTGACATGTCCAGCTTTGGAATTGCTGCTAAACTGATACGTCTTATCGGTACGACGTCGGAGAATGCTCGTTGTTTAGTCAAAATTGTTATGGATTATACCGAAACCTTCGACACCACCAGAGAACAAGGTGACGCACTGTCAAGCAATTGAGGAATAGAGCCTTATCGAGAAGAACCAAGGAGACGCTATACAAAACACTCGTCATCCCGGTCCTGCTGTATGGTGAAGAAGCATGGACCCTTACCCAGTCGGATGAAAGCTCACTTGCTGTATTCAAAAGAAAAGTCCTCCAAACGATTTATGGTCGTGCTAGCGTCGACTAAGAAAACAATGTCTAGCGAAGAAGATACAATAACGACGAGCTATACGTGCTGTACAGCGACATAAGCCTAGTAAAATAAATCCATATCCAACGGTTAAGATATCTGGGCCATGTAGAGCGCATGAACATCGATGCTATAGCGCGTAAGGTAGAAGGAGACCTCCGACTGATTGGAGTTCGAAATTGGAGACGGCAGGCAAGAGATCGAGCCGGCTGGAGGAGCATAAAAAAACATTAACGATTTTATTAGTACGAAAAACCGACAAATATTGCAAATTTTCGAAAAGTCCCTGAAATGTTATACAATTAACCTCAGTCCAGTGTGGTTTAAAAGCCCGGGGTTCAGAAAGCCGTCAGAGGGAAGACAAAGGCTTTCAAGGTGTGGATTCACTTGGGAGACTCATCTTCTCGAAACGGGTACACTGAGGCGCGAAGAACTTGCGAATTGGCTGTTAAAGCAGCCAAAGAACAATCTTGGAAGGACTTCGGCGAGAAATTAGACCGTGATCACAGATCTGCAAACAAGGTGTTCTGGCAGACCATTCGCCGTCTTAGAGGAAGAAAGTGGAAAGAGTCAAATTTAAAGGACATCTTGCGCAGATGGTTGGTCCATTGCTTAATCCAGTCCAGGGCATTGAGGATGACACATCCATCGCCTTAAGCAGGGCTGAATACAGTCCCACGGTAGAGGAATTCACTTTTGCGATCAAATCGCTAAAAGCTCGCAAATCTGCCGGAGTGGATAAAATCCGGCCAGAAATGCTGAAGGCTTTAGGTGAAGAGGGATTTAAATGGCTCTCTCGTGTCATTAAAGAGGCCTGGGAATGCGGCAGAACTCCCAGCGTTTAGCGATCGGGGTGATTGTGTCCCTTTTCAAGAAAGGCTACAAAAGGGATTGCTCCAATTACAGTGGTATATCACTTTGAAGTCTCTCCGGAAAAGCCTTTGTCAAGGTGCTGGAAACGCGTTGCAGAGCTGTGATCGAGGCACGATTAGGAGATGAGCAGTGCGGCTTTCGTCCCGGCAAAAGCACAACCGACCAGTTATTCACTCTCAGAATGGTACTTGAGAAGGCTTGGGAGTATGCTACACCTGTTTACGCATGCTTCGTAGATTTGGAGAAAGCATAGGACCGTGCCCCTCGAGGTAAACTCTGGAGTGTATTACAGGAGTATGGAATTAACGGTTTTCTCTTGAGAGCCATTCAATCTCTCTACACATACTGTTAAAGAACACAGCTTTAAATCAATTCGCCAGAGGTACGTCTTGTCTCCTCTACTTTTCATTATTTATATGGACGGGATGTTACAGCGCAGTCTTGGCGAAGAACGTTTTGAATTGGGTGAGGAGGTTTGGATAATGACCGAAAGAATAAGATCGCGGTTACAAGTCTCGACTTTAATTTTACGGAAGCTCAAAATTGCAAAATTTGTATGGAAAATATAGCCATTGTGAACTCCTTAAATTTAAAGTCGAAACTAAAATTGGTTATTATAGTAAGGTCCGTTATATCGCAAAAAGGTCTAGTGAATTGGCCACAAAGATCATGCAAATTGACGCCATTCGATTACTTCTGGTGGGGCTATGTGAAGTCACACTTCCGATAAACTGCAAACTCGTTAGGGCTCGTCAGCCTATATTCACCGCATTATTGGGGAGGTTTAGCCCCAAATTCACCAATGAATGGTCCAAAATTGGACAGAAAGCTTCCCATGCGATGCTTTTTGACCCTCAAAATTCTCACCAATAGGTAAATTTCCCACGACTAACTGACTGCCTCAGTCATAACTAGGTTGATGTAGTTGCCGCGAATAAAGCCGCCATGTCAAAAAAAAAGAACTAGTAACTTGGCACCACTTGCCGTGTTATTCTATTTTAAGAACTTGTCAGGAATGTGCGTCTATATGCGTTGTTGAATTTATCTTCACAACGCCAAAGTCGTCGGTCGTCATCTAAATCTTATTAAAAGTGCATCGTTGCATTTGATTCGATCCGCACACGCGCACCACACGAAACGTGTTATCAACTCGGCGGATATTTAGTTGAGCTAGTTCCCTTTCATTATTTTTTCTACATTCCCAATCCCATTCTCCTTTGCCACACTCCGACTCCACTACCACTTTGTGTAGAAGGAATGTGTGTTTCGTGTTGTTTTGTTTTTTTTATATAAAACTTCCTTTTGTACCGTCCTTGACGATCTAGATTCCGTTCCGTCATCGTATAGTCGTCGTCGCAGCATATAGTTAGTTCTTCGTTTTTGACATGAATGAGTGGTGTCGGTGTGATTCTTTCCCAAGAAGCAAACACACATATAAATGAAATTCGAATGAAGAGGAGTGAATATGTGGAATATTTGTCTTCTTCTGTTTTTTTATTTTTTTATTTTATTTTAATAAGGAATGCATTTTGCCGGAAATAAACAAAACAAAGAGTAGAAGAGACAACATATAGCTTGTTGTACAAAACCAAAGTTCAACCACATTTTAGTAGTAGTCGAGTTTAGCTATGAGAGGAGAGCCCACTTTCGTTTGTTTGTCACGTATTTCAGGATGAAACAAAGAAACGAAACCAACATAGAGTATAGGTAGAGGTACCTACGAATGTTGCTGTGCTTCTTGTTGTTTTCTTTGCCGCAAAATTGCACTTTGAATGGAATTTTTGTGAAATTTCTTAAAACCAAACAGCCATTGTACGTTGTGCATGTGTTATGGCAACAAATTGCAAATTTTCATTTTCATACCGTATATTACTGGCTGACTGCTTCTGCAATGACAGGCGCAAACAAAGTGTTGCTAAATTTACCATATACGATGGTGGTAATAGATGAGCAAATATTTGCTCATTCATGTGTGCTTAAAATGTTTATAGTAACTATTAGTATAGGGGGTAGGTAGAAAGTAAAAGCAAGTGGGATGGATGATCATTTTGTATGCTATGCACGATGTCATCATCAAAGTTGTTGTCCTTCAGTAATCGCAAAACTAATATAAAAAAAACATGTAAATAAGTACATAATACCTGTTTGAAGGTGAGAAGGCAATCTAATGTGAAGACTTAACAAAAATATTGGCAAAGTCGATAAACTGTCACAAAAAAAAAAACACATCTACTTGGAGTTCTTCCTTTTGTCACTTCTTTTGCTCACGCATCGTCCTTTTAGGCATTAATTTTACTGAAGTGCTTTGATATTTTTACATTTTCATTATTTATTAATTGTAGAGTAGACGAATGCCGCTTGTCATCTAGCCAGTCAATGGAACGCGACCATTTATTTGAATTATATAAAAATTGAGCCATAAAATGTTTGTCGTCGATTCACGCTTTAACGCATTTACCAATTTTGACCACACATCTTTGGTGTTGGTCTATATATGATTTCTGTGAAGTTTGGTCAAAATCGGGCAAAGGGGCGTGGCACAGCCCATACAAAAAAATCATTCAAAATCGTATATCTCGAAAACCACCAAATCGATTGAGCTCAAACTTACAGATAATCCTAGGTATTGGCCCTGGAGTGCTACTGTGAAGATTGGTCAAATTTGGTCAAAGCGGCACTTCACATGCAAAAAAAAAAACATTCAAAAGTTGTATACCTCCTATACAAAAAACATCTTCTATGGGGTGATAACTCGATGACGTTGTATATCGATAACCGCTGGGCCGATTTTCATTATTCTTTTTAACTTTCTCGTATACGTAGTATGTAAGAGAAAGATATTGTTGTTTTTATACGTTTACCACTTGTAAATATCTGTTAAAGTAAAAAGAACTAAGAATAACACACAATGCGTTTTAGTTTATAAAAGACAAAAGAAAACTTTATTTCACGTGATACGTCTGAACTGAAACGATGCCGTTGACAGAATGAACAAAAGAACTTACAATATATTGGTATGTGTGTGTGTGTGTGTGTGTTCGTTGAAAAGGAAAAGAAATATGCACTACAGTGAGGGAGTGAGACCTACATTTATTTACTTTAATTTGACAAAACTCTATGTTCAACAGATATTGTTTTCGTACAAAATTTCGAACTCGAGATTTTGATCAATTCTGATATTACGATGATAGGGGACCTCAAAAAAATGGGTCTCGCAATTCTGTCCGTCCGTATGTCTGTCTGTCCCACCCGTAGGGAATCTAAACGCTTGGACGGATTTGCTTCAAACTTCGTATTTAGAGTTTGTAGGCTTCCCGCTCGGGACTTTTTTTTTTTTTTATTCTTGCCCTAATATTAACGGTACCTCCCATATAAAAATTTTACGAAATATGACGAAATATGCCTAAATTTAGATTTTTTCGAAAACGGCTCTAACGATTTGAACCAAAATTGATAGTTGAGTTAATGTAAGCATGCTTCACGTGACTGCATACCCAGTTTTTCTCTAAAAAGTCCAGCAACGGCAGTTTTGAAAATTGGCTTTTTCTCGAAAACGGTAAAAACGATTTAAAAAAAAAAAAATAAAAATAAAAATATTTTTAAGGTACTATTGTCATTCTTAACTTGATAGCAAACTCAGTTTTTCCCTAAAAAGACTGCGTCCTTTGATATCCACCCAAATCCCTAATAATAGTACTTTAAAAAACTGCTCAGATCTCAAAAACGCCATTTTTGATTATAATAAAAATGTTACTTTCAGGTAATGCTTAAATCCATAGTAATACCACTGGCTCAGCTTGAGCTAAACAGTTGAAAAACAGTGTTTTTTGAACCATGAATGCGTCCTTCCCAATCGCTAAAACCGGTACTTTAAAAACTGCTCATATCTCGAAAACGCCATTTTCGATTTGGATGAAAATATATCTGCTAGGTAATGTTTATATCCTGAAGAATATGTCGTACTCAGTTTTCAGCTAAACAGTTTAATAACAGTGCTTTTCGAATCCAAATTGTAACATTTGTCTGCATAATTTAAAAAAAACCGCTCTAACGATTTTGATCAAAATACATATTTAAGACAAAATAAGCATTCAAAACATGATCACGTACTTAGTTTTTCTCAGAGAACTCGAATATTGCCGTTTTATGAATATTTCTCAAAAATGACTACCCAAATGACTTGCCTCCTTCAAGTGTCAGTTCGGGGTGAAATTTGAAAGTAATAAAGTGTTCTAGTTAATACGTAGGTTTATGTTTATGTAGTACATATTATGTATTTACGGTTTTAATTACACCTTGAGTGGGTATGATTTTAAATGTAAAATTTGCTGAAATGACTCTGAGATTCTGCGAGATTCGCAATAAACGAGAAAGTTACGTGCGACCCAGTCGTGCACATTTTTTTGTTTTGTTCGTATTGCTGTATTTCAGGTTTAGGCAGAAAGAAAATTCCACCAAGTCGATTCATTCTCATTTCTCGCATTTTACGAAAGGACATTATTACCTAAGACCTGAGCAATACAATTCCTGTGCACGGGCAAAGCCGCGGGTACAGATTCTTCGACAGTCTTGGAATTGGAAGACAAAGTTTTTAAAATTTGTAACATTAATCCAAATAATGCATTGTCCTGAAAGTCAATAATATTGTCTAGGGCTAGGCAATACATACGATTTCTGGAAAAACAAAAAAATGTTTTGTACCACAAAGCATTCCAATAAAAACAGTTCATCTGACACATTTGCGCATTTTGAAAAACAAGAAATTTTGCGTCCTAGTGGCAACATTTTTGTGATTTTTGACACATTAGCGGATACTACGTTCAATAAAGTTTTGAAAAATATGACAGCCGATCCCGTTTTCAACACAAAATTCGTTAAAGTTGTGGAAAAATATCCCTGATAGAAATTTCAGGCAATCTGTTGCTTCGATGTGAGAATAGGTTAAAATAAAATTGCGTATTTCTTATTGACAGTTGTTAGTTTCTTAAGGTGGGTTTCCACATGTCGGTTGATTGACGAAGTTTGACAGCCCTCGCATTTATGTCATTGAACGACACCAACGTCAGTTCATTTCCTCTTATGCCAATTATTGGCAAAAAATCGTTTGTCAGTTGATTGACCAACTTATGAACTCGATGCCAATTAAATTTTCTCTGTCAATTATAGACAAAGTGACATTTTGTTTGACAATTCAGCTATTTCCACTTGTCCAGTGGTATCTTTGTCAGTTATTGACAAACGCTGTTAGTCAATTCATTGACAAGCAATTTTTCGCCATTTCCACTTGCCAATTTTTTAATTGGCATAAAAATACGTCAATTGTCAATTTCAAATCGACAAGTGGAAACCCAGCATTAGTTGCTTGTTACCTCAATCTGAGAGCCGCCTAAAACACCGATTTTTTTTTTTTTTGTCGGAGTGCTATCTGATGGAGCACTCAGACACAACTACTGGTCCATTGTACTGCCAAACAGACACCTTACATTGCTGTACATAGTTTTCCCGTCTTTCGAAGAAAGATGAGAAGGAACTTCAGTGATGAAGAGCTTAGATTTAAGGCACTCATCACGTCAGCCCCAAAGATCCAACTACAGAGGAAGTGCTCCGCTGTATCGTCATCCTCTCCACAAGCAGGACAGATGGTGGTGTTGCTTAATCCCAACACATTTAAGTGCTTGGCAAAAGCTTGTTGGCCCGAAAGGACGCCCACAAGAAGTCTGCAGTCGATTCTACTGAGAGACAGAAGGAAAGACTCCGACCTCTTGCAGATGTCCGGACGCAGTCGTTTGGGCTGTCTGCACCCAGCAAAACAAAACACCGATAGTCACATATACGTCAGGCGATACGTCAGATATTTTGCTGACAAAAAATCGTCTACCTTTCTAAAGTTTAAAAAAATCGACAACAAATACACAAATGACAGATTCCCCAAAGTTTGAAAAAAAAAAAAAAAAATCATGCGTATTCGCAAAACCTTCTTCTGGATGTTCGCATTTTGATCTTCCGCGTGGGTTTTTTTGCGAAGATAGTCTCGCTTCGTTTACCGGCATTCGCCGCGACGTCAATCATTTCACGCGAAATGTATATCGCCTTCTATACTATAAACTCGCTGGCGACCGAAATTTCCCATTAACTTGAAGCGAACAAAATGCAAATCGCCTTTTTTGCTGGAAAGGTGCTTGATGTTAATGTTTGTCGAAAGTCGGTTGACTCGTTGTTGCGGGGAATAAAACTTACTTTCGATGGTAGGACGCTTGGATCTCGACTATATAGTGTCGTCTGGAGTTGACATACATCTGTATACTCCGAGGTATCAAGTCAATAAATCTTCCCAAAATTTTAAGCAATAATGACGAGCTTATTGAGGTTAGGGTCGTCTTGCGAGTTGTTTTACCCGCCTTTGACTAATAAAAACTATTTTAACATTATTTTAGAATGTACTAAGTATATAGATTCGAGCAGCCTGTTAGAATAACCACCATCCAAGGTAGGGTTATGTCCAGAGATTGTTGAACTTAAGCTCTGACATTATTCCGTCATGTCCTGGGGACTTAATGCTCCGAAAGATCTTCGAATCAACCCCCGAGGAACGGCGCAGTAGAGGAAGACTCAGGTGGCGCACGCAAGTGTAAGGGGACTTTGATCAACTTACAGCTAGGTTCCAGAAATCGAGTGAAATCGAAATTGCAAATCGAGTAAATTCGTTTTCAGTGTTCTGCATTTCGAGCGATTCGGAAACTCCGAAATTTTTTCGAAATCACAATTTCACTTTGTTTTAATACCGAAAATTTTGAAATCGAAATCGAATACAGTGAAATGTAGAACACAAAAATTCATTTCCGATTTCATTTCGAGTGAAAGTGAAATGTGGAACGTAGCAGTTAGCGTGCGCCGTGCTAAATTGGAGGCAGCTGGCCAAAGATCGTGCTGGGTACCTATGTTAGTAGGATCTTCCTCGAGATCTTGGAGGTATTTTCTATATTTCCACAAAAGCATCGTCTTGGCGTTTACCGTTCCTTCTTCAAGGTTTTTTTTAATGGCCGGAGAAAGTTTGTACCCATCCCAGTCAGGGGCCTTTGTAGAGGTTTTGGATTTGTTAAATCAGGAGCTTTTCTACACGCAGTGGATTTGGATAATGTTGCTGTATAGGTTATAGGAAAGAATCCAAAAACCACAATAGCCTTTTGATACCATTTCCCAGTAAGACCTATATTGCCCTATTGCAGTATCGCATGGTGGTTGGAAAACAACAAGCCCACCTACCTAAAGGCCATTACAAAGGTTCAAAGACTAGGGTGCATCGCCACCACCAGATCGTTGAGGATAACTTTGACTGCAGGCCTTAGGCTATCCTGAATCTGCTTCCGCCAAACATATTTATACAATCATCAGTCGCCATATAGCTGTCATGAGAATTAGTCAATGAATAAATTGGAAATTGAACGAATCGGGTCATTCGAAGATCCTACAGAAATACTTTATGGTCATGGACCTTTCATGCACTACATCATGCCATACTTGGAGTTTATAAGACCTTTCTCGATCGCCTATCCCAGCAGGGAAAACTGGAGAGACGGACTCGTACCTAGCGCATGCAATCCATAGGCGTATATTTATAGACGGGTCTAAAATGGACACTGGGGTAGGGTCAGGTGTTTTTTCCGAATCGCTGGGTATATCGGAGTCGGCACGCCTCCTCGACCATAGAAGTGCCTTTCAAGCAGAGGTCCTGGTGGTGAAAACAGTAGTCCGTGAATCTGTGATAAGGGCAAAACCACCTGAAGGTATTATACCGTCTTTATCGGTAGCCAGGCAGTAATTAAAGCCTTAACTGCACCAGACATAAAATTAAAGCTTGTGAAATGCTGTCGCGAAGAACTCAAGGTAATTGGTACACAGCACAAGGTACCACTCTTCTGGGTTCCGGGATATGAAGGTATTCCAGGCAATGAGAACTAGCAAGACAAGGATCGACAACTGTTTCAGAACAAGCCGATCTTTCTGTCTACATTCCGCTTTGCACACTCAAGCTTGAAGCAGGGAGAAAAGCCACAAAGAGGCCAACGCTAGATGGACCGCACTAGAAACTTGTTGTACCTACCACAAGGCCGATACGGCTGTCTTTCAATAAAACCAGGATCGAGGGTATCATACGGAAGGATAGAAAATCCCTTTCCATCCTCGTGGGAACCAAAACGGGGCACAATACTCTGCGGCACCATATGAAGAAGATGGGCTTGACGGAAGAAGAACTTTGTAAAGGCTGCGGTAATGAGGGAGATCTTGCGAGAACTTCCTATGTCACTGCCCAGGTCTAAATTCCTAGGTCTTCCATGACCTAGACGTGCTATCCAGCGCATCAATAGACAGGATAATGAACTTTATCAAACCATCAGGATCGTTTGTGCACAGTGGGTAATTAATTACAGCATTTATAGACAGGGTTATAATGGCTAAGGGACAGTATTGACCTGAGTGGCACGGATTACTCCCCAGTAGCCCACTAACCTAACCTAACCTTCACTAACTTATGTTAGGTTAGAAGGTCTGAATTCACATCTTACTCTGAAGCCAATAACAAATCGTGCTCGAAGAGGCTTTAAAAGTTTCAATCATCAAATCTAAATGGACCGAAAATGTCCATTTTTCAAGAAGGACAAAATTCACAGTTCAAAACTGTCAGTTAACTAAAATGGTTCTTTGATTTCGCTACCCCTTCATAAATGTAGTTAATTCGAGGCCACAAAACAAATTAACCCAAACAATTCCATCTGGCGGCACTAACTCGGCAAATAAACAAAAAAAAAATGCAAACTTTAACCCCCCATACATGTCAGCTATCCAATCTAACACAGTATTAAACTCAACAGAAGAGGAAAGTGGTTTGGGTGCTGCTGCTGCTACTGCACACACACTGTCTACAGTCTACAGCTCAGAGGAGGTACATTTCACGTTTGGTTCACTCAGTCAGTGGTTAGACGTTAATCGTAAATGTCGATGGACTCCCCCTGTGTAATACTGCATAAGTTAGTTTATTCATCACCTATACAAATTGTATATTAACAATAAAAATGTTTAATTCGACTGTTAATCGATTTGATTGTTGTCTGTCTGTCGGTCGGTAAAAACTATACGACGCGTAGCGCCATTTACGGCAGTGCCCAGTGAAAGTGACAAGAATATTCAAATTTATTCGTTAGAATGTTAAGTAACCGCCCGCCACGCCGTGACGGTGAGATTTATTCCACCTCATAAATGACAGCCACACAAAAGTCGCGTCATATCTAATGTATGCATATTTATTTTTTTTTTAAATCAAACGTTTTGTGTTCAGTGCTGTTCGATGAAAGCGTAGCTTTAAACCTCCGGTATTATAAATTATACCTACTAATAAAATAAAATTATAAACTTTCTCTGCAAAAAAAAAAAAAAATTAATTACTATGACTCGTCGTCGCAGATCGCAGCGTGCATCCGTAATGATGAGTGCGTTTTATTTCTGACAGCTAATTGCAGTGATAGCGTTTTGTTCGAAAATGTGCCAACAATGTGACATCTTTCAATCTGGCACACAATTGCGTGTTCCATATTTGACAGTTGACATTAAATCGTACGTATCTATTCTTGGAATATCACAATAAATCGGATTAAAGCTCACCAACCTCTTGGTCGCGGTTAAACAAATTGTTTCCCATTTTTAGCCGAAAAATTTATGGAGAACACTTTTGTGTATATGTGTGTGTATTTCATTTTAAATTGAGAATGAGAACGTATTTTGTTCATTATTTCATTTTTTTTTTTTTGTTAATTCTCGAGAGTTTGTAAACTCGCAATCTAAATTTGGAATGTCGCGCGCAATTGTTTAACGACGTCAACGAAAGACGAAATTTAATTTCCTGTCGTCCCATACAGTTAATAGGTTAATTTCTGTGTTGATATTGTACTGTTGTGTTGTTGCGTGTTTTTGTGGAGGCCAAGCCGTGAACATTGTGTACGTTGAGCAATTGCTTTACTTGATTTGAATTATTAATGAAACGAGGCGAGGATTTGATTACATTGCTGCGAGTAAATTGAAATTAAAAAATAAAATGGTATCAGGAGAGGAATTTCAAAATTACATTACTACAACTTTAAGGGGCGCCTTTTTTTTTTGGAGTGATGGCATCACTTCATGTATCCTTGTTAAATTGGTTTGGGAATTGTGCATTTTACTGAAGCATTTTGTAAATGTTAAGGGATCTTTGAATGCAGCAGTCTATTTATAGTTTTAATATGAAGGGCACATCCAACTCCATCAAGTGTTTGTTAGGTTATTTCCATTTTGGGGTCCTAATCCCATCCAATACTTTCTTCTACCGGATGGATTGAGTGCATTAAAATTGTGGGAAATTTTGTACTGAACTCGTTTTAAAATATCAGAAAAAGATGGCGGTCACTAGTACTGGTAGCAGATCTGTAGTGGGACTTGCTGTCCGATCCTCCCTGTTAGAGGTTTAGCCGGCCTTTATCCGCAGAAGAACTGGAGAACACCAACTTCAAGCACTAGAACAGTAGAACCAAGTAAACTAGGCGATAAATATTTTTTTTCCTTCGAGCTTCCCGGAAGAATCAGTTGAGCGCTTAGGACCACTCCAACAGTGGCGATGGACATATTATTCCACCTGATATCGCTAGACCTCTATTGCAAACAAGTGGCAAATGCAGCCATCCGTACGAAAGCAATCCGTGTGTGGACTAGTTGCTAATCTGATCACTCGTCTATTCTAGATAGAATAAAATGCATCCCAAAGATACCTTCCCCCAGTTTCAATTCAGTAAGAATTTTGAAGCCTGGGGGTCTAGCACGTAACTTGATACAATTCAGTCGATACAATCGAGCTCTGGCAGCACCTAATTTGTCTCAATCGAGGATAATCAATCGAAAATAATCGATTGAGACAAATTAGGTGCTGCCAGAGCTCGATTGTATCGACTGAACTCGATTGTATCAAGTTACGTGCTAGACCCCCTGCATACCATCCAGGACTGACTGGGAGAGTGATGTAGTGTCTCACAGGAGATTCGTCTGCTTTTATACAGATGGGTCTAAAACGGAAATAGGATTAGGGGAGGGTGGGGGGGGGGGGTGTTTTCTCCCAAGATTTAAATCTCATTCCGTCTTCCTAATTACTGTAGCGTGTAGTCCAAAACCGCCCTAAATTGCCTTAACGAGATGGAAGAATTCAAAATTCACCTTATATAGGTGCCGGGCCACAGGGACATTGCAAGACCGACGAACTCTGTAGGCATGGCACAACTTTGTCGATTCTACTGGAAAAGGAGAATAACCATATGCCTCTCGCTACGTGTAGACTTTTAATTAAACAAAATGCGATAAGCGCCACTAATCGAAGGTGGTCAAAGAGCACAAAGTGCTCGATCACGAAACAGAATCTCAAGGCTCCAACAATCTTGTAACACTAAAAAGATATCCAATATAAGCACATTAGTAGGTGTCATCACGTGACACTGCATTATTGGGAGACATGCTCTCCAGGCTGGGCCTCCCTTCCAACGATTTCTATAGAAGCTCCGTGGACGAGGACCATGCACCTCCTATGCACGTGCACAGCCCTCGCAGCTCTCACAAAACTATATCTCGGAGAATACTTTTTCAATAATCTCGGCGAACTCGCTACTGCAAGCATTAGTTGCGTCCAAAGCTTCAATCTCAGCTTCAGCTGGTTCGACGGGTAGTTGTGAGATAATTTGATCCTGTGGTATCACAATAGGCCTCCTCTGGCCTAAGTGAGATTGCGCGTGCTGCGACCTGCCACCCTAACTTAATCTAACCTTCCCGGAAGAAAATTCCGTTTGCCGGCGAGTTTATCTGATAATCCGAGGCGAATGTTGACGGAAGAATCGCCGGCGAACGTCTAGAGGAAGTTTATGCGAATTGAGTGGTTCTGGGGTATAATGAAGAAGAATATTCGAAATATTTCGTCCTAGTTTTTTATTTTTCTGTAGAATTCCTAATTTATGAACGGACTGTCTTTATTTACAATAATACCCCCGCCGTGACACATATAAATGCTTACTGTAATTATGCCCAATTAAAATGGCGATTATGCCTGTGAAGATAATTTGAAATGTAAATCCATTAGGACGGATATAGTTCTTGGTTTGTAGATGGTAGGTTTACGGTGGATTTCAAAGGGTGTCCCATAATTTGAGCAAAGTTTGAATTTTGAATTTGAAAAAAAAATTGTGACAGCTGACAGTTGGGGCCCTTCAAGCAAAATCGCTGACCCAATTTTTCCCGTCATTTTTGGATCCGCATAATATGAGGCGTTCCACGCACACATTTGTAAATTCGCTGTATATACACAACAAGTAGAACGAGAGTCGCGAGAATTTTTGTTTTGCTTTTTTTATGCAATGAAAGAGTGAACATCTGCCGCTGCCAGTGATTAATCTTTCGTTGACGTTAGTAGTGGCAGGCACGTGATTAAATCTCTACGAATTAATTTAATACGGTAACATGAATTCGAGTGATTATTATAGCACAGCCTGAAGGCAATTTTTTCAGATGATGTTGCGTCGAAGTGTTCTTTCTACGGAAAGAACAATAATAACGAGATCCAGCATTATGGATGTATCACCCTAATAGAAGGTTTGTTGAAACTGCAAAGTGTATTGCAGCGTTAACACCCTTTTCATTTTCAGAATGTGCAAAAACAAAATTCCCGAATGCTAGACCTCAAACGTTTTTTTTTTGTGAAAATAGTTATTTTAATTAATAAATTCTTGGAAAAAATGCATGCAAATGTAAACAAACTTGTTTGTATCTTCGATACTCTGTCATCTGACAGCGCTTGCCTCGTTTTTTAATTTTTTTTGGATCCGTTTTGGATTCATTTTTCACTGAGTGCGACGAGCTCGCTCTCTCATTCTCTCACCAACACATACAAAAGTGGTCACATTTATGGTTCAGAAATCAAACGCGTAATTGTTGAGAAACAAATTCATTTTGGGCTGAAGACAGTATCGGACCATTCTTCTTCGAAGATGCGACAGGTCAGGTAGCAACAACCCAGTTTTTAGTGCCTAAATTACAAGATATGGTTTTAAGATTTGGTTTTAACAAGACAGTGTGCCACTTGCCATACAGCCAGAGAAACAATTCAAATAGTGCATGAGTCATTTCCTAATCATGTAATCGACCGTTTTTGCGATCAGAATTGGCCCCAAATTTTGCGATTTAGCGCCATTGGATTTTTTGAAGTCAAAGATCTATGCAAACAAGCCCACGACCACCAACGCCTTGAAATTCGGACACATTTATCCGCGAAACGGTCATAGAAAATTTCAATAAAAGAGTACGTACTTGCCAGCAAAGCCGTGGCGGCCATTTCGCTGTGCTATTCCAGACATAACCCCAATCTGTATACACTATGAATCAATAAAACATGTAAGCTTTCTAATTAAAAATCTGGCAAATTTTAGTTCAAAAATATTCGTTTTCGCAGGGAATCCACAAATAGCAATGTTGTAGACCGCTTTGCCCAAAGGCTACCCCAACTCCATACCTTTCTGTAGCTACACTTGACTGACATAGAGTTGGTAGGATGATAGCGCTTAAAGCCCGCTTCTTGACTATCTGACGATCAGAATTGATTAGCTCTGATCGATCGAAGGGTGTTCGTAGAGGCTTTAAACCTTCCAACCTGTTGTCATTGAGAACTGTTGGCTGATTGCTCACTCTACAACTTGTAGTTGCTTTTTGTTTCGCTGTCAGTTTTCGATGGCAAATATAAACAATTAACTATCGTGAGCTGTGATCGATAGGAGCATAATCACGGAGGCTTTAGGAAGTCAAAAGACTGCTTACGCAACAGGAATGTTCAACTTGGTAATATGTATTTTTAAATAATTTCTAAACGGTCGGGAAGCGTCAGCACCACATGAAAAAAATGCAAACTATTTTGAATATTTTGACACTGGTGCTTCCATGTTTCATTCCCTACTTATCCTCCCTAGTTTCGTATAATATTTCAAAGCAAGTCATTTAAAATACCTACCACCGCTTAGTGTCTGATATAAATGTCGCCCGGCATCGCAACAACACACCTGACAAAACAAATTCCTATAGTCACAGCCTGCTTTGTATTTTGACTGCAACTTACGTATAGAAGTACACAAGCAAATCAACCAATCTCCAGTGAAAAGTGTTTAGTGAAAAAGAAAAGAACAGCTTAAACTATTACGCAATGCCACTCCTGGCAACATTCATCAACTGTGCAAAAATTCACCATCTTTGACAACACCAAATATAATGGTGACAACAATTAAGATAACCTGTGACGGAGTATTCATCCAATCGAATTCATATCTATCCCCGACGACAACTGCCGTCAAGTCGCAGATCAGCACCTCCTCCTCCGGTAGCAGTGGCAGCAAAGAGAAACCCTCAACAAAAGCCACAACAATTCGTGTGTTGTCACCCAAGCCAAAGAGCAAGCGTTATGATCTCAACGACGTTTACTTGTGCAAGCAGATCGTGTCAAAATCATCTCCAACATCCATCTACTCAAAGACTTCGCTAAAAATCTGTCGCAGCACGAGTAGTCTGACTACCAAAGAGCAGAATCTCCTGCTGCAACATCAGCAGCAGCATCAGACTGTCGCATCTCGAAACAAGTCTCTGACTCATCACAGACACAAGCGACGCAGCCAGAAGTTATGCCATGAACTTTTCATTGCAAAAGAGCACGTCGTCGATGGTGGAAACGGTGGCAGCACCAACAATACTGATGTGAAAAAGGCCAAAAGTTGTTGCATGGAGTTGAAGCGAAAATCATTTCCATCGAGAAAATTACTCGAGACTTATTACTACTGCGGAGAAACGTCAACAAATAAACAACTACAACAACAGCAGCAGTCTACACAAAAGAAAGTCGGACTGTTATCGGTTCCTAAGAATCCGGATCTCTTGACTGCATCTTATGATTGTGAAGTAGATATTCCAAAGAAAGGAAATCATCAAGAGACGAAGCAGCAGCAACATCAACATCGATCCAATTCTAGTGCCTCAAATAGATCAAGCTCCTCTTTGGCATCGGTTGGGAAAATACAGGAGAAAGTCTCATCAGCATCACCCACCACCACAAATGGCAGTAGTAAGTTTGTTGTTTTCCTTATATTAACATAATTTTTTTTTAATGAGATGAGTTTTTCATTTTCTTTTGCTCTGGCAGATTCCGTTGGGGTTGCGGTCTTAGTACTTGACCGACTTAGTACTTTACACACAAGGATGACCACAGTCTCCTTAATTTTATTTCATTTCGTTTGGTACCCAAATATATGTCAAATTTGACATAAGTGTCAGAAGTTGACATATTTTTTTGCAATAAGATCTGTTTAGTCGAATTCGAATGTATCCAAGAAGTTGTGCAGACTTTGTTTGTTAATGATTTGATTGTTGTCTGCGGACAGAACAGATCTCAGTCCCGATTGAGTCGAAGAACTGTCCATTTTAGCAGGACTAAACATTTTGTACTATTGTAGGGTAGGACTCCCTCACGAATGTATTTCTTTTTGAGACTCCCCTCAGACTCCCTTTTTGAAATCCACGAAAATCAGCTCAAATAGTGGCTGATCCCTTAAGAAGGTGTTTATGTGGTCGGCGCTCTATCGAACACTGCGAAAGCCAACTTAATGGCTTTTGAGTTAAGGCTTGCCGTTATTCGGTTCGCAATTGTATTTAGTTTTCGGGAAACCCCTTTTTGAAATAATCACAAAAATTGCCAGTATTCACGGAATTATAATGTACTAGGTATTGTGGATATTGTCGGCGCAGTAGCGCAGTGGTTAGTGTGTTGGACTACTGTGCGAGGGATCCCAGGTTCGATCCCCGGAAAAACCCAAATTACATCTTAAAGTTTTTTCTACTGCGCCACCTCTCGCGAACGTCTGACAAACATCCGAGAGTATGCCTGTCATGAAAAAGCTTCTCAATTGAGCCGTTCGGACTCGGCATAAAATTGTAGGTCCCTTCCATTCGTCCCAAAAATAGAAACTCACACAAAACGAATGGTTGCGAGAAGCTAGGCCTTGGGTGTCACCCGCCTGTTGCGCCACCTATTTATTTTTTTTTTTTTAGGTATTGTGGAGGGATTTGCTTTCAGGAACTCCTCCGGGGTAACATCAAGTTAAGCTCCTATGTTGGCTTTGAGCAGATTGGTCGCAATTTGAAATTCTGCCACTGCTGGAGGTCCGGAGTGAATATTCCTAAAAGATTTGCTCATGTCGAGCTACTGGGAGAATGCTTGCTATACACTTCTGTCCGGTTATTAAGCAGGTCATAAAAATGTCCCTGTGTAGCTAATCCTCATGTTATACCTTTAGAATTCCTTTCATATCTTCTCATTTATAAAACAGCTGGTCCTGACTGATGACTGATTGGTGATCAACGCGCAGCCCAACCGTTAAGAGCAGACATTTTGAAACAAGTTCCTTTACTGGTCAAAATGAGCATTTAGAAGCGATTTGGGAAAATTCGAACTCCAAAAAGGGGTAAAGGGGGGTCAACATTTGTATGGAGAAATTCTTATTTTTCATCCGATCGACTTCAAACTCGGTTTGTGTACTCTATATAAGAAATTGAGAAAACCAATTTCCCCAAATTTGGAAATTTTGCTTGTAACCCGAGTTATTAGCTATGGGAAAAGGGGGACTCAGTTTGTATGGGGAAAGTTTTTGTCATCCTATCGAGCGCGTAGCAAAGCAAGAACTTCTGTAACGGGAGCCAAGCCTCGGATAAATTATGCTTGTCAGTTTGTAAACTGGCAACACTTTCTACAGATTGTCAATATGACGGTTGAAAGTTGATTTGTGTTTACTACGTTTTACAATTTCACGATGAATAGATTAACGCCAGGACAACGCGTGCAAATTGTGCAAACTTATTTTGAAAACCATGGTTCGGTTCGCCAAACTTATCGTGCGCTACGTCCATTTTACGGTCGACATAATCGTCTATCTGAGGAAGTTATTAAAAACACGATGAATCGTTTTCGCACCACGTGCACTCTACGCATCCCCAAAGATGACAAACAGTCCGAGCAGAAGAAGTTATTGGCGTTATTGAGCGCAGTGTTGAGGAGAATCGGAATGAGTAGATTCGCCATCGTGCACAGCAATTTTAGCTATGCCCATCCACTTTGTGGAAGATTTTACCGAAAGATCTTGGCTTAAAAGCTTTTAACATCCACCTTGTGCAAGATTTGAAACCGCGTGATCATTATACGCGTCGTAGCTTCGGTAAATGAGCCGAACTCATGATTTCATCAAGATTTGCTGAGAGCAGAATTTCGGGTATTGGACCTGTGAACTGGCCTCCACGATCCTGTGATCTCACACCTTTAAATTACTTTTTTTTGGGTGTATGTGAAGTCACTAATCTATGCCGATAAACCAGAGATGTTGGACGATTTGAAAGTCAACATTTCGCCGTGTTATTGCTGATATACGTCCCCAGTTACTCGATAAAGTTGTCGAAAATTGGACTTTACGATTGCGCTTTTACTTTTAACTTCTGTCTTCTATCTGCAGGCTGTCTAGGTACATTTTTGAAACCGGGGGGTCTAGCACGTAACTTGATACAATCAAATTCAGTCGATATAATCGAGCTCTGGCAGCACCTAATTTGTCTCAATCGAGGATAATCAACCGAGAATAACCCGGCTTTTGTATGTATACCTCATCAATGGATGGGTTTCTCAAGATGGGCAGCTTCGAGATCCGAAGCCATGTTTGTTCCAGGCCCGCTTTATTTCATCCGAGTTTTCGGAATACAGGTCACCTATGACGAGAATGTGATGTCGGTTCTTCGGCTGCTTCATTTTGTACGATTTTTTTAACGAAATTGTGCCGCTACTGCGCCCACCGCCTTAAAAATTGAGCCCTTAAATTGGCACTGTACTAGCTGCGTGAGCGAGGCCTCGGGGGCTGAATTGTCTGAAAATTTGAGCTCAACCGGTTCTGTGGTTTTTGAGATATACTATTTTGAACGTGCAACTTTGCCCAATTTTGACCAAACTTCACAGAAACTTTTTCGGGCCAATATCAACGACTACTGTCTGAAAATGTTAGCTCAATCAGTGCAGAACTTTTCGAGGTTTTGAAGCGTACACAAAGCAACTTAACATTTTTATGTATAGAGATTGAAATGTTGGCTTATAACTCGATTTTAAATTAAATTGTATTTTTTTTAAGCACGCAACTTGACAGCCAGAATGACATTTCATATGAGATGACGTTTAATAACGTCCAGTGCTACCAAATTGTTTGTAATCATCACATTCGATTAAGTATCGTAAAATTAACCGTCACCTTAGTCGATTCCACGCCTTATTTATGTAAACTCTGGGTCAGTGTCCTTATATAGAGTAGGGCTTCACTAAAATTATAAAATTACACTTTATATGATGATTTTACCACAACAGAAACATACCAAATTTAAATGAATACCCTACACCAGGAGTTCCCTAACTGTGCGTCGCGATATTTCAACGTTTACCAGTCCTTATTGAAAAACCCTTTAGTGAATCTTTAGTAAGATCATCTTCACATATCTCTGCTTTTAGAAGGGCGTCGCAATATGAAAAAGATTGGGAACCCCTGCCCTACACAAAAGCTTATTACTATTAGTCATACTGTCATACCTAACCCTAGGAGTTCCAATCGATGCCACAAATGATTTCGTCACCACCCACAATATTGAGAAACCATACCCCACCCATCAGTTGAACATTACTCAGTGTATTAAGTATTATGTCCATTGAAATAAATTTAAACCGAGGCATGCACTGCAATAAAACTGTGCTCTGCAGAATGTTTCCAACGAAAAAAAAAAAAAACATCGTAGTTTGACCACATAACCACGTCTTTGTCATCTGATTGCCCACTCCAGGCACGTCCTTCTGCTGCACTTGTTTTGTATTATGCGCCATGAATGTTGCCTCAACAAATTAATTTCGTATAAAAAAAAAAGTACTTTATACCTACTCGCATCAGATGAAGACGACTGCAGTGATACTGTTACAAAAGCGTGAACTAAATTACGCTGAACCATAAATATAAAGAGGGCTCTGCGCTCTGCCATCAGAACACGAAATTCAAAGCTGGGATAATTTTGTTTTTAAAATTCTCTCACAAACATCACACGAAGTCATTGAATATCATTTGCATATCAATTACTTTACTTAACAGCAAGCAGCTCATGTTTAGTTAAGAGATTGCCATTGAAGTGGCGATAAATTATCATAAAAAAAGAACACTTTAAAAATTAATTAACTATTCGCATAGTCTTGCTGATGAATCACAACTCAGACTGAGGGCGAGGGGTGTTTTGGCGGAGATGCGTGATTTATGCAATCAATCTTTTCTGAATCATCGGTGGTAGTCGATGTCAACATTTGCGTATGTATATTCCTTTTCACACAATTAAAAGTCATCATCATAGGACAAGAAAGAAAAATGTAATGTTCTTCAAAGGTATACATATAGCCAAAGTGGTTCACACTCTTCATCATTATTCAGAAAAAAATTAATTTCGAAAAACAATGCACGACTGGGTCGCACGAAACTTGTTCATCTATATTTAAAGGTTGACTTTATGGTACACGGGTTATTGATCTGTTAAGTGATATATTCAATTTTAGCTCCCATACAAAAAAGCGAATCCCTTAAGCCCAGCTAAAAAAAAATTAAATTTTCATTTCAGACTGTACTGTAGATTTGATTAGATGATTGATCGGGAGAGCCTTAACCGGCCCTGGCACTGCGGCCTCTCTAAAGGAGCCTATTGTGCCATCCCTGGTAGAGCCATATTTTTACTCCGGAGACAGTCAGGAAGACAAGTATCTTCTCTGGGGGTAATTCAGCAAGATTTGCCGAGGTAAAGATTTCTTCGCCAAAAACGTTCTTTCTCTGGTGAGACTCCGATTCGGTGAAGATGTTTTTTTCATAAGACCATGGCCAGTAATAATTCCTGTCAGGATTCTTAGGTTGTTTTTGCCCAGATTAGTTAGAAAATATGATTTTCTTTGGGAGAATTTTGGGAAGAACTGTTTGGTACAGTTCTGCCCAGGTGTTTTAAGCCAGAGTTCATTAGATTAGACTGTACTGTATGTATCTGTCTAAATTTAGCGCGCCCATTAATGGTTCGGCACATTTTCTCAAGCTAAATTTTGACAGATCTGTAGGTTTTTTTTTCTGTTGTGTTTTTGTTTTGACTAAAAGTAAATGAGTTTTTTTTTTCAATGAATACTTCGACTTGGAATCCCTTGAAAGTGAAAAATTCGAGATCAAAGAATAGTAGACAAGGAAAAAAGAAAGCGCAACGAAAATAAAACATTTTTTTTCGTGTCGATGCATTTTTGAAGGAAGCTATTTTCAACAGCTGTTTTCTGTGACACATATCCACAGCGCATTCCATGTCAAAATTAAGCTAGTCTTTGGAGAGAAAAATTGGAAATCAGCTAAATTTTCGTTTCGTTCGAGCCCAGTATCCTGCACGTGCTAAATTTTATCTGCCATACAAAAATGTCTATACTGATATAAAATTTAGCGACGCAGTTTAGCAAAGCAGTATCCTGTTCCGCACGCTTAATTCTTACTTTCATATATATGGGACACACTAAATGTCAGTCGGGTATAACAATATTGTGTGTTATACGTACTAGGTACAATTTTGTTATACCCGTCCCAGAATAATGTTGTTTTCGATTGGTCGCCCAGAACTGTCTGGAAGCAATCTGAACGCTCTTGAAAGCGTTCGATTGGCATCACTCAACTGACAGTTTTTCTCCTAAAAAAAAAAAAGAGAAATTTGCTTCTGGATTTGAATTCAGAATCGCGAAAGTTCTTCCGGACGGTTGTGGACAACCAACCGAAAACGACATAAGTCTCCACCGTTTTAGCTCGCGAAAGTATTGTCTCTGGTACATTAAATCGGCGATAAATTTTGCCATTTTCGAAACCGACCAAATTCTGAATTGACTATTCCATGGAATAATTGAAAATCGATGTAAGTGAGTAGGAAAAAAATGGAAAATAACAAAAATCAAAATACATTTGCCAAAGACATTATTTGTGTGTATCCCATCAAGAGGTAAGGTATATCCTGTACTACGAATTTAGCGAGCATTGTATCTGTGCTGCGAAAAGTTCGGTCGCTAAAATTAAGAGCGATCAGGATACTGGGCTTAAACGTTAAATTTGCTATCTACATGCTTTGCAAATAAGGAGACTGATTCAGTCTGCCCCCGCCTTTTACCTCTGACGATCCATCACTGAGGAGGGAGACTGGGTGCGTGGCAGAAATGGGTGGTTGAATCAATCCGCTTTGCCGCTTGACCTAAAGTCAATGGGCGGATTGTTTTCTGAAAAAAGACGTAGGGTAACCGTAGCAGACCGGTCCCCGTTTATTTCCTTTCACAACATGTCCACGAAATCCAGACTGGTGCTGAGCGGAAGAGCAAGATTGAAGCACTCCACCCTACTGCTTGGTATACCATACGCGGTTTGTCTTCGGGAAAACAAAGACAAAGGGTGAGCAAACTAGTCGAATCCCATCTATTGACTCTGATGGGATGTCAGCTCCTCCAGTCTTCGGGAAAGGCTCGGGGATGTCCGAAGCAGTCTTCTGAAAGTCCGCTTGTAAGTAGGGTGAGTGGTACAGATGAAATAATAGTACTTGGAGCAATATGCTTTACTGTTTTGACTTTGAAAGGCTGACATTTTGTCTACGGGAAAGACGGAGGATAACCGAAACAGTCTACCGTCGCCTATTGACTAAGACAGCTTGTCCGTGAAGAGAAAGACTGATCATAGAAACGTTTGATCGAAGCAATCTACTTTACTACTTAACACCCAAAAGGATGACAGTTTGTCTTCGGGAAAAGACGAAGAGTGAACAAAACAGTCTAACTCCCCGCCCATCGCCTCTACTGGATGTTCGACGTGTCAAGGGGAAGTTAACCGATGTAGTCAGCTCCTCCCGGTGGCGGTTAATCTTCGGGGAGGCGAACGGTCTAAACCCCGCTTATAGCTTCTGCCAGTCCGCTTGTAAGGAGTGTGGCTGGTACAGGTCGAAGAAGGATCTTTGGAGCAATCTGCTCTACTGATTAAAGAGGGTGACGATTAGTAATTATTCAATAAGTTGTTACGTGTTGATGTTTCAGTGAAGGCAGTTGAACTTTTATACGAACTTGCTGATACAACAAATATCGGTTCGAGACAGCTCACTCAGATCTTCAAAGAAATAAGCCCCAAGGTGGCAAGAGCTTGAAAGGTGCAAAGTAGGTGAATGGCGGCTTCCTCTTGCCCCTCGCCCATATACAGCTCCTATACAGAAATCGTTGCAGTGCCTATCAGAAAGTGTCCGGTTAATGTCCCCACAAACGGAGCTGATTTTCTTTCTATTTATACAAAGAAGCTTTCTCGTTCTTTTGGCGTCAGATTTCGGCCAAATTTGTCTGGATACGATAGGGGCTAATAATGTTCCATCTATTGTTAGCGATTTTTAAAGCCTGTTTGAGAAGCAAACACTTTACTGATTGCAATAGAGCATGCGGTCCTTTGCTGATGCAGGCTGCTGCCTTGTCTGAGTCATCCGCCTTGCAATTGCCCGGAATGTCACTGTGGCCTGGAACCCAGCACAGAGTAACTGAACATCTATCTGCAATATCTTTAAGAGGTTCCCGGCATTGTTTTACCAACTTTGGTTGGTGAATCCAGGGTTTTATGCCTACCTGACTGTATTTAGAAGGCGATAGCTTTCCCATCTACCTCGTACAAGGCAAGTCGGCATGCTGCTTCGCGAATAGCCATTATTTCTGCCTGATAAAGGCTGCAGTGGTCAAGGTAAAACGAGGTTATGGTGAAGGTTAACAAAAATACATTCGGCAAAAAAGCTGCCGATGTTACTGAACCAGAAGCCTGGAGCCAGATCACGTAAAATGAAAACGATCGAACCATATTGTTTCGAAAATAGCAGTCTCTGTCTATTGCCACAATTTAGTGAAAATGAAAGCGGTTTTCGTTTCGTATTTTAGAGAGTCCCACTCCTGGACAACGTTTTCAATGTCAACGAAGCAGTAGGTGCTGTTGAAATTTGCTACAATGGAACTTGCTTCATAAACGTCACAATTTTAAATTGAATATGAATCGGGTATATAATAGACGCAGGTCTTGAATAAGTTTAGGCTTCTAAATTGTGTCAGATTTATTTTAGTAGCTGTCATCAGCAATCTTGTATTATCAGCAGTTGTAAGGAACGATACAAAAAAATGTTGTATGCAACAGCCCAAAGTTAGTGTTTCTTTAGGTTAGCCCTGACGAATAACACCCCCGTCTTCGAAAAAATCCCATCAAACAGTTAATCTTCAACTGAATACCATTCAGTGAGGTCCTTAAGACACCATACCTCATTCATTTGGCTGGATTGTTTTTCTAAATCGAACATTAATTAATTGGAACAAAGTGGACTCTGTGTAGATATCTTAAACTTGGGCAAATACCAAACCCCCCAAAGACCAAATTTTCCACTGTTCGAGAGCATATTAAGTATGGCAAATATATATATAAAAAAAAGTAATCAATCTACGTGATTTCCGTTAATCTACTTTGCATCCAGGAGGAAGCAGATTACTCATAGGTACACCATCCAACCAGCCATTTGTGACGGTTCATTGGCTTTGCCATGGCAATGTGCAAAAGTCGACTCGGAATCGAATATCAAATAATAAAAATCTGAAGAACTGCGCAAACAAAAATGAAAAAAAAAAAACGTACGAATATGTATATTATGAAGAAGAAAAATCAGTTCAACTGGCTCCTCTTACGTCTGCTCGATTTGTGTATACGTCGGCTACGAAGGCTCCCTCTGCAATCGTATTAAGGCGTCAAAAACCTAATGAGGAAGTCTGACATTCGCACGTACTAGCACGTTGCTTGTACATATACTTTTCCGGAAAAAGATACATGTACAAGATACACGAAGAGAAGAATAAGCTATAGTTACACAGTCTGAGGAAATTTGCAAATGGAATTAGTTTCTGATTGAAGAACGTAATTGTATCTTATAAATGAATTAGATTTCTCATCTCATATATAGTTAGTTGTCAGCTAGACCCATTGAAAGGCGTCAGGTCGGGAGGGAGGGAAGTATATACACTATACAGGGCTAAGACAATGGAGGCACTGTAATGAGAGTGACTAATTGAAACCCACATTAGAAATGAGGGCTTTCAAATCATCTTCGTTGTTGTTTTCTGTATAATATCGTCAGCAAGAGCAGAACGTATATGCAGTGTTGGCAGATTCTTTGTGATGCGATACGCCTACGATGTTGTAGATTCTGTTGATATACAGTCATGTCATGTGTGGCTAAATGAATCATACTTTGCTTGTTTTTGTCCAGGACTAATACGATGTTTGCTTATTTAATTTACGGATGTGATTGTGCTGCTTGTTGTCGTTATAGCCTAATCCAAAAAGAATGTATATATTTTGGCTCTCTCATTTGACAGTATTTCACGGTTTTTTTCTGTAAATTGAAACAAGGAACTGGAGAGGTATAAGAGAAGTCGCTTTTTGTTTGCAGTCTATTTTTTAAGAAGACTCGTTTGCAAAAGGCCTTACAAAATCTTAATGCAGTTGAGATTTGATGTGTTGACACACTGATGGCGTTTTGCAAGTAGTCCACCATAAGCACTAACACAGAGACTGACAGATGATACAAGCAGCCATTTATACAGATATGGATTTGTGGTGCCATGAGATAAAGGCGTTTTGGACTTTATTTCTTTTTTGAAAGAGCAATAAAGTCCAAAATTACGTTTTGGACCTTTTTGCATAAGACTATGAAGTAAAGTCTATGAAGCACCGGATTTTTCAATACTATTCATGGTACTGGTAAAGAGTTGGTTGCGAATGAACCCTTTATGAGACAACGCCAGCTCTGAGGGTTTCATGAAAGCAAGAGCTGGCGTACCCTAACCCTCCAGGTCGGGAATTGTGTGTCGAAGTAACTTTCCTTACACAAAAAACCTGTTACGACTCAACGATGAGCCTAGAAGATGGTATATTCAAATGTTGTCGGTCGCCCAGCAAGCAAAATAACGATAACGAACTTCGGATGTTCATGTGGTAAAGCCGGACCTTTAGCAAACCAGACGAACAACTCTTCATACAACTAGTTACAAATTCAATACATATTACAGCCAAGTGAGATGGGGAAAACCAAGAAAGGCGACGAACTGTGTGACCTACTAGGGCTTTCCTTAATTTGTGCTCACAAAGGAATCGTTCAAGAAGAAGTTCGATAAATGCCCTAAAATAGCAAGAGACCCACAAAAATGTCATCCCGATCGCGTCTTCCTTAACCACTCAGCAATCACATCACAACATATAAGTATGTACATCAGAGACGACTGAACTCAATGAACTTAGTTTGCCTAACTGAAAACAATAATAGCTAGGGATCGAGGTTGATTTACGCCATCGTAAACTGTAGCCGTCATCTAAAGTATAGGGTAGATTTGGTTAGAGAGGCAGTTTGCATTATATGCAATTTTCACCCAGAGGCCATTGAGGCCCATTGTGATAGATAGAACTTTTATAGTAGACTAGCTGGACCCGTGCTCGCCTTGCCGCGCGCACAAAATTATATTTGGTTCATTTAAAATTACACTTTGAGTGTTTCATTGAAATCTGTCCAGTAGTTTTCGCGCTTTTAGGAGAAAAAGAAAATTCCTCCCTCTCCTAGATCTTGCTACTTTCTGTTCTCTTTGTTTCCCTCTTCCTATGGAATCCAAGCAACTACCTACCCCAAACCTACACTGTTACCATACCACATCAGAATGAAATTCTGAAATGAAACCTGTTTTTTATTATACGTCTCTTCTCTTATGAAGATGAAGATTATTAATATACCCCATGCCATACTGCAGCACGCACCCCATCC
Organism: Cheilosia soror; assembly: GCA_949372485.1. Taxonomy (NCBI): domain Eukaryota; kingdom Metazoa; phylum Arthropoda; class Insecta; order Diptera; family Syrphidae; genus Cheilosia; species Cheilosia soror. The sequence continues at coordinate 16,391,783 of OX443562.1, read as the reverse complement.
TCATCCTGCATCGGACATACGATCATAATATACGTATTATACAACTGACCATAGCACTCACTGCGAAAACAATCAAAACAATCAGCCTATAGCATTCTCACAGTCTTAAGGAACATTTAAAAAAAAAATTTCATTGAAATCTGTCCAGTAGTTTTCGAGTTTTTAGCTGACAACGAAAATTCCCACAATTTTATTATATGTATAGATTATAGGAGATGCAGCTAACAAAACCATTCGGATCTGTTAATGAATCTTCTTAAATCTGTTATAGGTATCGTTGCTAGATATTCCAAGCCGTCAAAGAACTGTCCTCCCATGCAAGGCTGGAGATGATCCACAGATTCTATTTCCTCTTCATCCCAGCAACTTCTGTATAAGTCATTTAAAAGATACCCAGTCTTTTGGCCATGTTTCCCAACTGTGTGTCCGGTTATTACCCCGACGAGCAATCGGATTTCTATCAATAATTGATACGATCTTTGATCTTTTAGTGACAATTGCGGGCCAAAAGCTGCGAGGTATGGTACAACCGAAAGTATTGTTCCATCGTTCGTTAGCCAAGTTTAATGTGACATTATCAATGACGCTCTTAACTTCGTTGAAATTGAAAGGTGAAAGTACGTGTCTGTCAGCTAATAGTATGTCCATTTCAGAGCCACTTCTTGGAAGTTTATCTGATGCCTCATTGCCTTCCACATCAACATATCCAGGAATCCAGCACAGCAGTACTGTGTATTTATTGCTCTTCCAGATTTCGAATTTACCTGATTGGAGTTAATCGCTTTAAATGGTGCTTGGCTGTCCATACCGAAGGTAATTTCCATTGCTGGTAGTTCCCTCGCCAAGACAATTTGAGATGATTTCTTAACCGCATAGATCTCTGCCTAGAAAACGCTGCACTGATTTGCCAGTCGGTATGAATGGCTGATACTTAGCAAATTCTTCCTAAAAGATTCCTGCTCCCGTTCTATTCTCCGCCTTTGAGCCTTCAGCAATCTGTGAAGATGGGTATACCTTTTATGATAGTAGTCGGGGAGAGCTAGTTCTCCCTCGCTGGTAGGCAGACTTTATTTTTTTTTTTTGTCATAGTCATACCTTGGTTTCTTATAGTCCGTGAGTGTCATAAGTCCGCTCTGATCTTTACTTTACTCTGTAAAGTATGCGCGAGTGACCGAACGATTCGGGCTTCCAGTTTAAAAAAAAAAAAATAAATAAATAGGTGACGCAACAGGCGGGTGACACCCAAGGCCTAGCTTCTCGCAACCATTCGTTTTGTGTGAGTTTCTATTTTTTGGGACGAATGGAAGGGACCTACAATTTTATGCCGAGTCCGAACGGCTCAATTGAGAAGCTTTTTCATGACAGGCATACTCTCGGATGTTTGTCAGACGTTCGCGAGAGGTGGCGCAGTAGAAAAAACTTTAAGATGTAATTTGGGTTTTTCCGGGGATCGAACCTGGGATCCCTCGCACAGTAGTCCAACACACTAACCACTGCGCTACTGCGCCGACTGGGCTTCCAATTTTGGATCTCTTTTAGTCTGAGAGCACCTTTGGCTGCCGCACGTTCTTATAGTGTATAGCTCGATGGGTTCTACGTTCAGCAACATTTATAGGCCTAGTTTGGGTGTAGCTTTTAGTAAACCCGTTGAACCTAAACAAGCAAATCTCTGCGCCTTGTTTAGATTCTTGAGGTAGGATTCAGTGTTAATAGCCTCGTTTTGGCATCTGAAGTATAAGTAAAATAAGATATAAAGGGCACTTTGCATGAAAGTAAAATTCACATGATTTCCTGTGAGTATACCCGATTTATTAATTTATCCAACCAATAATTGACAGATCCTAGCGTTTGAAGTTTTCCTTGTTCACACTGCTATCTAGCTTTCTGTTTGAGTACATTTGAAAGGGAAATTACAGTTTTAAGAGAGCAACGAAACCGAATAGCCGCCGCCGTTCTAATGTCATACAATGAATTCTATGAGTGCGTTCAGCGACCATCGGATTTGTGATTTTTGACAGGTAATAAAATAAAAGCTGTCACATATGACTTCCATTATCTTGTAAATTGAACTTATGTCATTTCAGACTGCATGTACATTGAACCCAAAATGTCATTTATCTTGAATGCGATAATAAATGATCCACATAAAGTTTGTCGCAATTTAACTCTCTCTCTTTAGATATCACTTCCTCATTTCAAGTGCAGATAATCGATGTGATAATACGATGACGTCGACAAAATTGTCACAATCGTAACCCATCACAACCCACAGCTGGACAAATTTATATAAAATTTTATAATATTTAACAAAACTGCTGCCGTCAATTGGTTTAAACTGTCCGATGAAGATATGCCCAAACTTTGTATGCAAACGAAAGTACTATTAATCAGTTTGTATATGCAAACTGCCATGCGTATTCGTATATCGCAGTCATATACCAACACGGGTTAATTTTTCAATTAATATGTGTCGCTCCATGTTAAAGGAACGGATCCAATGAATAAACCTACAAGATTCGGATATACGACTCCACATCCCAGCAGTGTGTATGCATTTATCTTTTCCCGTAACAACCTCTTGCTGGTTGCCGGTTCGCCTTTTTGTCTGCCAGAGAAAGTGACTTTGCAACTTTCCGCATGCAATTTCAATGCTCAATTGCAACATTAACGTTCCCGCTGCAATAAATTAATGTAAAACTCACGCGATCTCATCAGCCAAAGACGCACGTTTAAAGTTTGCCTGGCAAAATTTGACTTTCCTTATTACGACTTGCAATCGGACTCATATCTCGCCCAATATTGACTTTCATTGAGCGATAAACCCGTCTAGATAAGAAAGAAATTCCCACCTGATAAGACCAACAATCGCAATGGCTGATACAACAGATACTGATTGGCTAACGCTCTCTTGATATATGCACTTCGATCATGCAATATTTTTTTCCCCGACTTAATTACATGATTGAGCTTTGTTCCGTTGAGCTAGTCGGTTGGGGGGCAAAACTATATTGAGTAGAAAAACCCGCTGCTCCATGAGAATGATGGCATGAAACACAAACACTTGTGATGAACTAGTTTAATGTTGCGTGATCAACTGGGTTGGGTTGATGCAAAAAGGGACACAACCGTATTGTGAGCGAGACAATGCGCCAACACGTCAGTACTGCTATCTTTTAGAATATGTATCTATTATAAAAGGTTTCATACACCTGTGTATCTATTTGATTGCAAAGGGATCGTCAATTATTTACATAAACATGTCACGTAGATCTAAATGGAACACACAGCAGTTTTCGTTCTATTGGGAATGCGAATGCTGTAAAAGTAAATATTTTCTATCCGCTTTAACAGGAATTTGTCATTTTTTAGCTCTCTTGCTGTCGAAGTGTACTGTATTTGAAGAAATTGAGACAGGGATGTCACAGAAAATGGTAAATCATTAAATGTCGGCTCTCATGATTACAGGGAAGACCTTTTAGCTGATTTTTTTTAAAAACAAATGCAAAGAATTCACTATGGTGACAGATAAGAAAAAATACTCGATCTTTCTTTTTGGAAACAGATGACAGGCCACCCGCATTATTTTCCCAACACAAGAACTACAGATCTTGCAAAGATTGCAAAATCTCTAGAAACTGAAACCTCCGAGAAGTATGTCCCATAATTCACGCAAAATTTAAATTTTGCGCCATAGCACAGTGGTGCCAACGAAAAAAAAAAAACAATGTGACAGCTGACAGTTCGGGGTTAGCAAAAAAGAAGCTAAGCAGAAGGAAGGAAAAGAAGATCATGCGTAGAAAGAAGAACGCTTACGCAGCTTCGCAGCTCAAGCAGATCGAGGTGTCGTGCGATCGTAATAACATCAGGAGGTTTTACAAAAAAGCCAAGCAACTGACTGCTGGCTACAAAACCGGAACGTAGGGTCTTCGAGACAGGGAATAGTAGATGTGTTTAAGCAGCATTTCCAGTTGCTTAATGGGCATCATGTAGAGAGAGTGATAGGGCAAGAAGAGAACCCGCGTTCTGTCAATGAAGAACTAGTTCCACCACCTAGTATAGAAGAAGTTGGCTTAGCTATAAAAAAGCTTAAGAACAACAAGGCCGCAGGCTCTGATGGACTACCAGCGGAGCTCTTTAAATACGGTGGTGATGTTTTGCATGCTCACCTACGCACCGAATCATCAACCAAGTATGGGTGGAGGAAAACATGCCCGATGACTGGACCATCAGCTCCATATGCCCCATCTACAAAAAAGGCGATCCTATGTCTTGCAAGAACTATCGGGGCATATCCCTGCTTAATGTCGCATATAAGATCCTATCCAGCGTACTGTGTGAACGTCTTAAACCGTTCTGCAACACACTAATCGGCGCGTACAAGTGTGGCTTCCGGCCCGGCAGATCGACTATAGGTAGACCAAATTTTCACACTAAGGCAAATCCTGGAAAAGACCAACGAATTTCAAGTCGAAACTCACCACCAAAGCCGCGTATGGCGTATACATCGTCAATAGCTCTATATGGCGATGGCCGATTTCGGAATCCCGGCAAAACTGATCCAGCTGTGTCGCATGACGCTTTAAAACACGCGCTGCAACGTGCAGTTTGGAAGCAGCTCCTTCGATCTATTTCAAACTTGCACTGGATTTCGGCAAGGAGATACGCTGTCATGCGACTTCTTCAATCTCGTACTGGAGCAGATAGTGCGCGGGGCAGGTGTCAACATGGAAGGCACTATCTTCAACAGATCCGTCCCAGCTGCTGGGCTATGTGGACGATATTGACATCATCGGTCGCTCCCAGCGTGCCGTGATAGAAGCGTTCACTGCGATTGAAGAACAGGCGAAATCCGTTGGTCTTGAAGTAAATGAGAACAAGACTAAGTAAATGCTATCAACAAACAAACAAGCATCTGTCCACCGCCTAGGACAAAACGTCGCTATTGATACAACTTCGAGGTAGTTAAGGAGTTCACCTACCTCGGAGTAAACGTAAACTCCACGAATGACACCCTAGTGGAGATCCGGCGAAGAATTACCCTAGGAAACCGTTGCTACTTCGGTTTGGCAAAACTCCTAACTCGAAGGACGAAATGTGAGCTCTACAAAACCCTTATCCTGCCAGTTCTGCTTTATGGCGCCGAGTGCTGGACGATGAGCAAGAAGGGAGAGCTGATACTGGGCTCATTCGAAAGAAAAATACTTCTGAGGATTTTTAGTCCTGTGTGCGAGGAGGGCGAAGGGAGGAGAAGACACAACCACAAAGTTGACTGCATTGGCTCGGCAACATCGAGCGAATGGACAATAATTCTCCAGCTAAGGGGATCTTCGAATCCCAGCCCCCAGGTTCGAGAAGACATGGAAGACCGAACCTTTGTTGCAAAGACAAACCAGAGCGCTTGGTCTGGACAACTGGAAGCAGCGTGCCCGGGATCGTAGAGGATGGAATGCTGCAGTGTCTCAGGCAGACTCTACCCGGGTGGGGAGCCCGATAAGAAGAGAGATTTTATATATAGAGCCTGCGGAGACGAAGAAGTCCCTATATGAGGACACACCACACATCCTCTGTCACTGTCCAAGTCTCTGTCACTAGAGGAACAGAGCATTTGGTGGTCATTACTTGACTTACAAGAACTTTCTGATCTCCCACCTTCTGATCTTTACAGGTTTTTGAGGAATCAGGATGACTAAACAGTGTCGGATAATCAAAGGGTTATTCACCCTGCTCAACCCGGCTTAATAACCCTTGCTGTAGAAGAACGATGACGTTCTTCTAAAAAGTTACCTAATTTCGCCCCTGGTTGTGAATGCACTTATGTTTGTAGTACACGATTACTTGCTGCGTCGTTAGGTGCCTTGTGCCTAACCTTTAGGACTATGCTCCCGATTACCAGCAATCGATTTCTTTCGTAGAAGTTGGTCTATGCATAACATTTTCCCAGATATGTATATACGTCAGTCAGTCAGTTAGATATTTATGGTTATTGATCATTTTTGGTCGGGCATCTCTATACCACTTTTTTTTAACCTTTAAATGACTGATTCACTGTTGCAAAAGCTGCTCAAACTTGCGGTTCGTATCACAATAAACAAATAGTTGACATACTTTGAAATGCAAATTTCTAAAGACACTATGAAGGAATGCATTGCAAAAACGAACTGAATAACCTCACTCAACTTGTTAAACATTTGTATAAACAAATAACAATAATGTACTTTAGTTCGGTACCGTGTATGTACACATGTTTTTGTAAAACAAACCTGATGTTCTGCTGGAAAATTTCTACACTCCCAGTCGTGTACTCTATATTTATTTTTATTGAGTCAAAAAATAAATAATAATTTCAAGTGCACATTCAATAATACGCGCGTCACAAACGCGCAGTACATCGTTCAGCGTCAGCCGAGTAATTTGCATTCTCCCCCTTCAATTACTACATATTTGTATCTATAGGTATGTGTACAAACAACGACTAGATATAGAACCCCCCCAGTTCAGTATATGGGCAGGCACAAAAAAAAAAAAAAAACACCGAAAAAGTAAAAATTAAACGACAACAACGACCAAAATTCACTGTCAAGGTCGACCGCATTAAACGAACAATTTTTCGACGCTGTCGTTGACTGTTTCATTTAACACGAGTATGGTATATCTTGGCTGCGCTATCTGTCATTAACGACACAAGTGCCACAAGCCACCACAGGCACTTGTTATAAGTGCTTTTGTTGCTGTTTTTGTCGCTTCATTATATGAATGTATATTTTTATGGAAGCTCTACGTTTATGTGTGTCATTTAGAATAGGTTAGGTATAGTCGTTGCTGGAGAGAACATCTCAAGTAGATGCTAATTTATGGTATTCGTTTAGATATACGACTGCAAGACTATATCCGGGCAGAAGGGTAATCTCAAATGACTCATTCTCGACAGCACAACAATTCTATACACGGCAAACGATTCAAATTACTCACTGACAAGGCAAGGCAATTACGGTTTGCCAACTTCCTTCCTTTAGCCATCAGCGACTGGCACTGGGGCTGAGGCACTGTGGGAAGTTCTATACCAAAAAGTTACACAATAAAATTGACATTGAAGCATAATGTCACATCCAGCGCCCAGGGTGTGGAAGTGGGAAGAGAGTATACGTATGTTGACAATCAACAAAGATCTACTACGATCTACATACAGATACAATTAAACGAAAATGTAAACAAGGAATATATTTTTCGAAATCAAACGAATAAACACGACTTCAAGCTCGACTTGGCGAATTTTATTCGTTTATTGCCGCGTAGTTTAATGTTTCCCCCAAAAAATGAGACCCGTGGAAATTTATTGTTAATTCCAAAACAAATAAAAAAAACCTTAGGTTACAAAACATTTGTGGTGTGGCGGCAACCTAACCTAACCTTGTGGTTTTTGATTGAAAACACAAAATTCCCATTGTTGGGAGTGAAGCGAGTTCGCTTACTCGTCAGACTATAGTTTTGCGTAAGACGAGAGCGCCGCGAGACAAAACTGGTATTCAAATTCATTCATAGTATTTTTTATTTTTTTCTCAACATGGAATGCAAAATGATGACCGATTGTCATTATAATGAATAAAAGTTGGACACGCCACACTTGTCTTACCACTCTTGTTAATTATTTTGAAGTTTTCTGTATTTTCTTGTTTGGTTAATCCATCATCTTGTCAAACAAGAGACAAGAGCGGTTCTATTGTTGTGTGTTGATGAGTAGATTTCAAAATAGAGTGTTGCATGTGACTCAGTGTCAAGGTTACTATTTTAATTTTTATTTCGTTTTTGCTCAATTAGACAGAATGGTGTTGGGCTAGCTTTAGTTTAGATATATTTTAATTTAATTACTGTTATGTAGATTTTATGTTTTAAACGAGTTCTATTGATTTGAGCTTGAACTTGCAAGAGTAAGTTGTTTTTTCTCGAGGTAGGATTACGCTAGTTTCAGAAATTCCATTCCAAGGAGTTCAAAGATGGTATTACAGTCTGACGGATGCTATTAAAATCTCCCTATTTGATGATTTGACGGCTATGTTTATGCCATTGAAGTTTAGTAAATCAATTTCCTACAAAACTGCAATAAGGGTGGTCCAACATAAGCACTACACTAGTTATTTTAAGGACCATTCACATGAAAGCGAACGAACTAATTGACGAAACGGGAACAAACTACTTTTGATGCATTTATGAACAGAAAATTACACATTTTACTATTCCAAGAGTACGCTAATTAATTATTCCATCAAAATGTATTAAGAAAATAAGTTTAAACAACGAAATTTCGAATTCCAAACTTTTTGCCGCGAACGAAAACACCCTCGGCGCAAATTTTCGTAGTTTATTCGAAATCCACATCATCAGACCGCGTTCCACTAACTAGCGAATAAAACATTCGTTCGAACTTAACCTCAAATTAGAAATTGCTATGGTAGTGACGGTTTGACATTTTACTTTCCATTATCGGAGACAACCACCTCACTATTTTTAACACAGTCAGTGGCGTTCTTTGTAGAAGCCCCGAAACTGCGGTCATAAAAACACTGATTGCATATTTTCAGGAGTAGACGTCATAAGTAGCCGTGTTTTATTATGCCCGTGATCTGAACCGGATCAGATCAGCATAATAAAACAAACCATGATCAATTGTAATTTTTCTCTTGACGTGTGGCATTACTGAAAGATTTTTTCCTTCAAAATTTGACGTTTCTAATGTAAACAAAACCGAAATGTGTTAACAAAAAACCTCAAGCTGTAAAGTAAAAATACTTTTGTTGGCAATTGTAATAATTGTTGTTTAAATATACATATTTTTTTTTACAGTTTTTATTTGAAAATTAAATTTGCATTTTTCTGTGACGCATTTCGCAAAGTTATCCCTTTCACAAATGCGCGTTGTCTTCTTTTTAAACGTAAGAATAAGAACAAATAAGTTTTAGTTTAAATCGAAAAGAACGCGAAGGGAGAACTTCGGAATATGTACAGAGAAAGGCGAAGGTTTCTTTGTTTGTCTAGTTTCTCCTTGGTCTGCAAATATATGTATGGATGCAGTATGCACACAATGTTTTAAAATACAAAATACAATTTTCGGCCGTTTTCCATTGTTTACTTCTATAATTTTTTTGACATTTGACAGTGGCTTACAAATTTTATGCGAGAAATGGAGAGGTTTGATTGGTTATTGGGTTGTCCAAATTTTGTAAGCCACTTTATTTGTATTTTGTTTATAGAACTACCAACACACACACGAATAAAATTATTCGCCTGGAAGTATACTATCATAAATGATCCAGATAAAAAGTTGGATCACGTGTTGTTGTTGCGAATTAGTGTTAATTTGTGATCTGGTTCAGATCACGGGCATAATAAAATACGGCTATTGTTGAGGTTCTAAAATCTTGTTTACTAACTCTGACAGCTGGCTGACTTACTTACTTACCGAAGCCTCAACTAACAATCCTCTCCAATTAGTCCAGTTCTTAGTTAACTGCCTCCAGTTGCGCACTCCTATAGTCGGTTAACGTCGTCTACTACTTGCGTGTGCCACTTAAGGCGAGGTATTCCTCCACCCCGTTTCGGTTTAGACTCGAAGACTCTACGGGCCGGAGCTAGGCTAGGACATACGCTCTATATGTCCTAGCCAGCTTAGACGACTGACGAGCAGTTTTTTGACGAGGTCGATGTCGCTGTACAGCTCGAATCTCCTTCTCCAAATCCCCTCAACGCAAACGAGACCGAAAATTTTACGAAGAATCTTTTTCTCGAAGCGACCGAGGATATCTTCATCCGCTTTATATAGATTCCAAGCTTCAGCGCCATAAAGCAGGACTGGAATGATCAAGGTTTTATACAGAGTCTGCTTAGTTGTTCGGGATAGGGCTCTTCTACTCAGTTGCCTTCTTGGCCCAAAGAAACTACGTTTGGCAAGAGTTATTCTTCGTTTAATGTTTCTAAGATTTTGATGTCAGAATTTGTAACTCAAAGTTATAGCTGTCGAACGCGACGTTTTGTCCGAATCTACGATGCTGGGTGTCTCTTCTTGTTGACAGCATAATGCTTGGTTTTGCCCTCGTTGACCGCTTCTACCCATTCTAGCCGCTTCCGTTTCTATCAAACGCACCAGTGACAGCTCGCTGTGTTCTATCAACAATTATGTCAATATCATCGGCGTATGCAAGTAATTGGACGGACTTTTGGAAGATCGTGCCATGTGTGTTGCCCTGTGAGTTTTGGACAATTCCTTCAAGTATGATGTTAAAGAAATCGCACGACATCGTGTCACCTTCTCTAAATCTACTTTTCACATCAAAGGTTTCGGTTAGATCGTTACCTACCTTGATGTAGCAGCGAGCTTTCTCCATCGTCATCCCACATAATCGAACGAGTTTTGCAGGGATGCCAAAGCTAGACACGGCTCTGTATAGCTCGTCTCTGTAGATGTTGTCATACGCGGCTTTGAAATCGATGAAAAGGTGGTGGATATCGATTTGGACTTCTTGGATTCCAGCAAAGTGTGAAAATTTGATCGACGGTGGACTTTTCTGAACAAAAGTCCTATTATGGGGGCCAGCAGGTTATTTACTTGACTTGTGTGACTGTCGCTGTTCTTACTTCATGATGGTTGCGTGAACTGATCCAGGTTGAACGGATCAGACTGTAGTAGTGTCACTAAAAAGTTCCACCACTCACTGTTCGTGTTCTCTATTTTACTTTGTGAGGGGTGTATGCTCCTCCCTTAATTTTTGCCCGTAGAGCTCGCGGGCAGCTTTCCTAGCAGCTCTGGTTTTGATCTACAGTATTGATTGATGATAGGCCTCGCTCTTGATTGCATGTGTCAGCCGGTACTCTCCATCGAACCAAACGTTTTGTTGTGGTCGCCTATTGGTGGATGGCACGTTGGCAGTGTTGCAACTGATCCTATGCTGGTATCCGTCATTTGACACTTGACGACACCATTGATTCAACCTAGTGAATTCATCCAACATACGTCCTACTTCTGAGGGGCTCATGTTTAAGACCACTACCCGGGGAGGTAATTTATAAAAATGATTTCAAGGGGAGTTCAAGTGAAGTTGAGAGTTCGTGCTTATTTCGTAAGTACTACAAACTGTTTCATGGCCCTTGCTGTAACTAAAAACAACACACTTGCACTTAAGAGTCGAGCACATCACCACTCGAACAATCTATCGCCGAAAGCTACGACAATCTGTAACAACGTTTTCTTACAACACATGGTTGCGACTTTTGTGATCATGTTGATAGGGAATTTGACTCGGAGTACCTCTTATTGTCATTTTCTGAAGTATTCTAGTTGTCTTTACAAACATTTTGTGAGATCTTGTGAATAAAGAAAAGCGTAGCTCAAAGGGATGTTTCTACATATTTTTTTAGAATAGCCTAAAACCTGACTGCGTATTAACCTGACGCAATATCTATTGAGGCATTGGAATGAATGTCGTCGTATACGATTAGAATAAGGAAACTAACACGGCCAACGTTTAATTATATAGTACCACCCCTGTTTTGCTATTCATATTTGGAACGTGGCGCATTAATTAAACATTCATTAGCAGTTTGTGGCAATCAATTTATATTCTATGCAGGGAGTGAGTCCGGCAATACCTCTAGTTTGCAAAATCGTGCTACAACGCAGTCAGTTCTTTAAAGTAATTCTTGCAATCATGTCCATGATCAGTTAAGATATTCTTGAGTAAACTTTACAAAAATTAGTGTTTCATAAAAACGCCAATTGACTGACCCTTTTGTTTCATTGCAGATGTGGATGTAATCGGCAAATCGACGGTGCAACGTCATCAAATCGATCGCTGCACAACAGTGATTGATTTATCCGAGAAACTTGATGCTCCACGCATTGATTTCACATCTAAGAAGGAAGAAGACAAATCAATCAAAACCAATCAAGAGCTACACTGTGCAGAAGAAGAGGCTAGGCAAAGCCCTAAAGCTGGCGCTATTATGAATAGTCACGCGACAGCAACGCAGGCACTAAATTTGCAATCGAGCGCCGGTCAGACATCAGTTGTTGGTCACCATCGTGGATTCTCGCAGCCATCGGTTGTAGCCAATTCAGCCGGAGATCCATGGTTCCTACAATCGACTGGTCATCAAATGCCCCCAACAGCGCCTGTCCGACACAATAAGCGTCCAGCACCGCAACCAGGTACTGGCAACAATTGCATTGCGGGAGGAATAGGTGTTACCAGTGGTTTGCTGCAACAGCAGCAACAACTAAGCCAATCTCAACCGCATATTGTACCACCGACAATTCCACCCCATCAAAATAACGTGGTAGTACAAATTGGCTTTGGTTTGTCGTATTTTTTTTTAATAAAACTATATCTTTTCTTCTTGTACAGAATCAGCATATTCATGTCTCCTCGCACGCTTTAAATAGTCATAATTTAATAACCGCCGCCGTCGCCAATCATTCGCCCAAGTCGCCAAATCAAGGTTCAGTCGGACTGACAGCAATCAGTGCGGCCGTAGTTGGTCAACAGCAACAACAACAACAACAACAACAGCAGCAACAACAACACATGCTCGGGCAGCCTCCTGCACATGCGATGGTCACATCGAGTTCGGCCTGTCAAGCTCAGTTGTTAACAAACTCGTCCAATAACAATCTGATGTCGTCGTCATTGAATGCAGCTCAACTGCAGAACCATATGAGTCCTGCGGCTGCTGTTGCCGCTGCAGTTGTCAATTCCGGTGCTGGTCATGCAGTGAAACTACATCCTGGTGCAGGAGTTGGTGTGTGCGCAGAAACGCTTATGATGCATCCGACTATCCGACAGCAGCAACAACAACAACAGCAATTACAACAGCATCATCCAACGCAACAATCCGCGATGTCTTTATCTGCGACACAGTGTCCCCCAGTGATGCACGTTGCCGTGGGTGGTGGCGTCAGCGGCGGCGGTGTCATGTCAACGTCTTTGCACAACTTTGATGCGAATGGTACTGCGTGGAACAGTACCTCATCCCTATCACCCACCATATCGAATTCATCCTCTGCCGTCAATCATCAAACGATACAACAGCAACAACAGCAACAGCAGCTGCAGCTACAGTTATTGCCACAACAGCAACAACAGGGACTACTGCAACAGCAATTGATGCACAACCAACATCAGCACCGGAAATGCGAAGTGAAATTAAATGCAATGCCGTAAGTGTTGGTTACTACTATATATTTGGTTTCTTGTTTCATTTATGCGAATAATGAGGTTGCTTTAAGCTTCTTCTTTTTTTTTCCCAATGAATGCGACCGTGTAATAGACTCTGTTCGCAAATTACAGGCTTTATGGGAAAATTGTAGCGCATCTGAATCATTATATAGCCGCCTCCATAGAGATGCCGATTTTTTGGAGGCGGCTATATGCATGAGAGGACAGCACTCCGGATTTGGAAGTAACTCGATTCATTTCGCATTTCTTCTTTGATCTGGTTTTGTCAATTGTCACCGCTTTTAGGGTGAACGACTTCGAATTGTCGCTTCATTTCGAACACTTGTTGTGGGAGCGGAAATTGGTTATCGTATTGGTCATATGGTTTTTTGTTAAGAGCTGAAGTGGGCACTTCATCGGTCCCTATACCTTTCTCCTACACATACGCTATTAATTTTGTTATAATTCTTATTTGGATTCTTATAGAGCCCTTCTAATAGGAGCAACGGAACATTGTTTCATTTCTAAAAAACTATTCCCTTGGTTTTTCTTTTTTCATTGTTTCCTGTAGGGAGGGCATGTTGTAACCTTCAGAATTTTTTTAATTTTCTTGGTATGTCAGACTCCTACTGATTAAACTTCGGGTTTCTTCAACAGTCTCTCGGAACTTACTATTCGTATTAATTCGGGGGAGCGTTTTTTCGCTCTACCTCATATTTCCTGTTCTTCTGTAAGGAAAAGCTCCAGTTTTCTTCTCTCTTCTTGGTTTTGAACAGGCTTTCGATGAAGGATGATACTTGATTTCAACTCTCACTCTCGATCTATGATATTTTTACGGGAGATATAACCTATCGCCAATTCCAGATGCTGTCTTTCAGCAGTCACGTGAAGAAAGTATGAAAAGCGCCGTCTATCAGTGAGTCGCTGTACTGGCACTTCGCGTGGTCTACTTTCCGCATCCTGTTTAGGTACGCATTAAAATATCGGTCATTGGTTAGAGACTGCGTGGTGTAATAATTTATCTCTCCGTGTTTTCGCTCTGTCCATTCAGCAACGTCTCTCATCAGCCTGGCGGGCCATCTAGCCTTTTTTTCAGTGTTCCACCTTAGTTGCCATAGATTTTTGATTAGATGTTATGCTTCAGTGACTGCCGCATCAACTTCTACTTCCGTCGTCTTCTCATACATGTGCTTGCTCTCTGCGGCTAAGAGGTCAATGGGTGTCACTCCTGCAACGACGATATCGGCTGGTTCCGATACAGTGCGGTAAGAACTTGCGATCCGCAGGGCTTCTTGTCTGTGTACTGCTGCCATCTGTTTGCTGTACTCCTTTTGTTTGAATGCATCTGCCCATTCGCATCCATACAGAAGAATGGCGTTTGTAATTGTCATGAGGAGCCTTCGTTTGCTTTCTCTTGGTCCTTCAGCGTTCACCATGATTCTGCTAAGTGATGTAGTCAGCCGCTCATGGACACTCTAACATGATGCCAATGCTTCGCTTTGTATCAAGGGAGCAGCTAAATAGCTTTTCAGTAGCGCAAAGTGTGTTTCTAATAAGCTGTCTCCCTAAGAGGACAATCTTTCAATTGTCAGGTATAGTAGTTCAGAAGTTATACCTATAATTTGAATAGACCCCGCTGCATATGATTTTTCGTTCCCCGGAACTTCAGGAATCTCCATTCAAAGGATTATACCCTTTAACTGCGACCATGTACAGACGTAATTATCCTTGTGTTGTGAGCACTGGACTTTTTGAGCTCTAGCTGTCGCCTATTTCACTGACTGCTTCGTATATTTCCTCTGGCATGACTTTTTGCATGTGTTTTGTTGATGCTATACGAAGTAGCTGGAATATATAGACATATCCTCAGCATTGTAGGGCAGAATACTTGTGGGACCCACTGCCCTTTAGACTCTTATAATTTTGTAGACATGCAGAGGCCTATAGTCTGCGTCTCCGAGTTGTCTATTATCGATGTTTTGAATTTGGTAGCAAAACCTCGCCATCAGTTGTCGTCCAGAAAATGGGGTTAAGTTTATTACATTGCACCTAGATTATTTTATGTTGAATAATGCCATTGTTGGGACCGGTACACCATAGTCCGGTACACCATAGTCGTCTATCCCATGTCTTCTTCAGTTAATTCCACTTTAGCCCAATATATTTCGAGTCCTCCTACAGGTTTTACTGATCTTTTTTGCAATTGAACATTTCTTGCTATATTTTTCTCTTGATTGTAGTCATTCCAAGGACGTGAAAGGTTCCTTCAAATACTCTCTTAAAGTGCGATTTCCTTGGAAGCTACCATTCCCAGACTTCCAAACCCGATGTGCGGTTTATTACAGGCGTTAGGACAATAGCATTATTTGTCAGGATTATCCTTTAGGAACTCGATTCCATTACTCCCCATATATTATGTATACCTTTCATTGCGTGACCCCATTTTGAAACGTATTTAGGTGTCAAACCAGTTCACCATCAGCATTGTCACATTGTAATCATTCCCCAATAAAGATTACTCTCAGAAACATTTACAGCTAACCACGCCGATTAAACCCACAGCTCGATTTGTTTGCTTATGCTTCGCAGACATTCATTAAAACCCAATTATTCTACCAATAAAAGCCTATCCATCAACTTTGATAACACACTACACTTTTATAATTAAAAAAACACAATCAAAAAAAAAAAAAGAAGATAAATCATATCTAAACCCACATACGCAATGTGGTTCTTATCACCTGTACAAGCAAAAGAAAACAGGAAAAGTACCTCTTATCAGGTTAGCAAATTTGTACCTGGAACCAGAGGCAAATAAAATTTAATTTCCTTTGTTTTCACCCGCAATTGTTGGCAATATGAGGGTCTTGTGGCTGTGGAAACGTTCGCGACTATGCGATTTAAGGTGTACTCATCCAGGACACTCGTCACAATGTTGCAATACATTAACAAAATAATTTGTTTTCTTTTTTCAGTTGGTTCCATGGAAGTATTTCTCGGGACGAAGCGGAACACTTGCTGCAGCCCCGTGACGATGGATTATTCTTGGTGCGAGAGTCTACCAATTTCCCAGGCGACTATACGCTCTGCGTGTGCTTTCAGGGCAAGGTGGAACACTATCGAGTGAAATATTTAGATAATAAACTAACCATAGACGATGAGGAGTACTTTGAGAATCTTGGTCAACTTGTAGCGGTAAGTGAATCGACATCAAAAAGTGATGATGTGGTTGAATTGTATTTGTTCTCCCTCTCTCTGCAGCACTATGAGAAAGATGCCGATGGTCTGTGTACGCAGCTTATAAAATGTCTATCCAAGAAGGGCAGGCAAGAGTTCTGTATAAATTCAAAGGACTTTGCCGACAAGGGATGGGTTATTCCTGAGTCTGATTTGCAGCTACGCGAGAGCATAGGAAAAGGTGAATTCGGCGATGTGATGCTGGGTATACTGCGTAGCGAGAAGGTGGCTGTAAAAATGCTGAAAGACGATGGAGCGGCACAGAAATTCTTAGCCGAGGCATCGGTTATGACGTGAGTTTTAATTTATATTTCTGATCCAAAGAAAGGATTTAATTGTGTGTATTTTTTTTTAGAACGTTGGAGCATGAAAACCTTGTTAAATTTATCGGATTAGTTTTCACCAGCAAACACATTTACCTGGTAACCGAGTACATGAGCAAAGGATCACTGGTTGATTATTTGAGGTCGCGGGGACGGCAGCACATTACGAAAAAGGATCAAATCAATTTTGCCTAGTAAGTATTTCATTGAATTACAGCACGCAATGCCAGACAGATGAACTTGATTATGGCCACGACGCGATGATATTTATCGGAGCTGTAGAAATTCCTTAAAAAGCTAGTACTCTATGAAATTTTATTCGGGTTTATCCATATTTTTGTCTAGAGATTAGGGCACACATTGGGGTAATTTGGACTGATGTTTTCAACTTTGCGAATGCCCCTTATCGTTGGCAGACAATAAGAAACCACGTCTACTTTAAAATTGATGTTAGTGGAGCGTTTGTGTGTTGATGGGGGCTGGGGAGTAGGTTCAAATAGAAGGAATAGAGGTACACTTACTGCTACCGATGTGCTTACTTTGTCTTGTTTTATTATGGAAGTATTTTTGGGAATATCCAAATAATTAGTTGGCCTATGCCTATTCTGTGTCACATTTTCTTCAAAAACTGGGCATATAAAGAGTGGGCCAAATACAAGTTTCTTTTTAAAAATGCAATAAAATGAACAAAATTAAATTTTTTCCTTGAATTATGGCGTTATTAGTAAGCGCAAACATTCCCATTAATTATGGAACACAACGTCGTTCAAGTGGCTGCCTCGGCTGGCTTCGCAGTAGCGCATTCTGTCACTCAAATTTTCCAAGACCTTGTTGATGGTTTCGGGCTGTAGCTCACCGATTGCTTGGATGATATTGGCAATTAAGTGCTTGAATCGTTTCCGGATTGTTGGCATAATATCGGTCCTTCACGGTTCCCCACAAAAAAAAGTCCAAAGGGGTCAAATCGCAGCTCCGAGGCGGCCAATTGACATCGCCAAGACGGCTGATAACACAATTTACGAATTTGGTGGGCAAAAGATCGATTGTGGCATGGGCTGTGTGGCATGGCGCGCCATCCTGCATGAACCAGAGGTCGTCCAAATCCATGTCTTCAATATCAGTAAAAAAAAAAGTCAGTTAACATGGCTCTGTAACGCCCACCGTTGACCGAAACGTTGTTCCCAGCCTCATTTTTGAAGAGAAATATTCCAATGATGTCACCACTGCACAATCCACATTAAACTGTGCTCTGTGGATGCATTGGCCGTACGACGACGGGGACCATGAGTGTTGTCCACTAGCATACCAGTCTCACGAACTTTTTGCACAAACTTGCGTACAGCAGGCGCGGTGGGTGCTTTATTTCGGCCAAAACTTCTTTTCAAAAAACGCACTATTTGGGCTACACAGTACTCACTTTGGAAATGAGTTTTCAATATTTCCCAACCTTGTTCAAGCGCAAAGCGACTCATTTCGTTCCGCGGAGGTATGATACCGAATCTCTGTCAAGATTTCGAGCGGGAAACAACTGTCAGTGTCAAAATAACCTATGATTTAAAAAGAAACCACTAAATGGCCCATCTCTTACATAGAGAATAGTAGGATTTTGTCACCCATTTGCCAGCCTATATCCAAAGAGCTTACAATAAAGACCTACATATTATTTCGCGCGTTGATTTCACTTGCCGATCAAGATTAGTGGACAGCCTGCTACAGCAGATCTGAACAATTTTTACAGATTTTGCAGTAGAAAAGAGTCTATCGCCAACACAATGCAAACAAGGATATATACAAGGGGACAATGCTGACATTTGTCTATGAATATGGACGGAAGTAATGGTTCTACAAAGGCTATTACGATGTACATATGTGACACATCATAATTTACGTCATTTCCGTATGAGAGGAGACTTCAATTTAATCTTAACTGTGTCACACTGTCGCTTTGGGCACTCTACATTATAAAACATAATAACCTTCCAGTCATCTAACATAATTTCTCTTTTCAGCGACACATCGTCTGGCATGGAGTATTTGGAAGCAAAAAAGGTTGTTCACAGGGACTTGGCAGCTAGAAATGTTTTAATTTCTGAAAACTGTGTCGCTAAAGTATCCGATTTCGGATTGGCTCGAGAGGAGTGCTATAACTTGGAAGTGGGTAAGCTTCCAATCAAATGGACTGCACCAGAAGCTCTAAAAAATGGAGTAAGCTTAAACAAAAATAAATACAATGGAAAACAAAAATATTAATTTATGATATTAAATGTTTTTTAGCGATTTTCAAACAAATCCGACATGTGGAGCTTTGGTATTCTATTGTGGGAAATCTATTCCTTCGGACGTGTACCCTATCCACGAATTGTGAGTATTATATTGTGATTTCAAAGATCGTCATAAGTATTATTATAATCAACAACATCGTCGTTTGAAGTTGAATGCGATGTTCGGTCACATACAAAACCATAACCTCTGCAATTAAGAGATCGAGCACGCTATATCCATCCGCAATATAGTTTGTCTCATTTACGAAAGAAATTAGTTCAGACATTCGCGTTCTGGTTAGTCCAGCACCCTAACCACTGCGCTACTGCGCCCACAGCTTACAAGAACGCTCGCCTATTTATTGCCAAAAAATCTAAGAAACTCGAGAGAAGCCTACACGTTATATTCATATTTTTAAGTAATGAGTCCAACTATGGATAAAAACATGAAAGGCCGTATACACTGCTGCTTACTAATGCGTAAATGTGACTTATATTAAAAAAAAGCATCAAATTTTCATGACTCGTTTCCAAAAATCAGGAAAAAATGTGGTATCAAAGCAAGTCTCACAACTATTCGTCGTATTGTTATTTTATTATTATTATTATTTTGCTGTAAATAGTTAGCTCAACTAAGCGGACGCCGATCTTGCGATATGGGATATGTGGTCTTGCCATGTGATTCCTGAATTGACTGTGACTCGTAGAAGGTACATTGAGTCCTTGGGATGGATTGGATGGTCATTAATTTAGATCTGAGGAGCTGTTGATGCATTTTTCCTCGAAAATCGTTGTGAGCTGTTTCTTGTAATACAACCAAGTTGTCATTTTCCCACTTCAAGATTTTGTCCAGATCACCATTTAGAGAACTAATTTGTTCACATCTCTGACTGTGATGTAGCCGCATTCACAGGCCCACTGTTCGAGATAGAGGATATAAGAGTGCTGTCATCAGCAAAGCTGTAGATATTATTATTTGTCGATTCTAGCAAATCGTTGATGTGGAGAAGAAATAGAGTTGGAGAAAGAATAGATCCTTGGGGCACTCGTGCATTTATAACAAACGTATTAGATGATACACCATCTACAACAACTTGGATCGATCTTCCCAGAAGAAAATTTTGCATCCTTCCGCAGAGTTGTTGTGGTAATCCATAAGACGCTAACTTGCCTAATAGAGCTCTATGCCAGACTCCGTCAAATGCCTTTGATATGTTCAAGGCTACGGCTCTGGGTTCGTCGTGTTGTTCAATTGCTTGCGCCCATAAGTGCGTTACGAAGCTTAACAGGTCTCCAGTGGAACGACGGCTCCAAAATCCATATTGCCTGTCGCTTATTAATCGGTGGCCTTCTAGATATTTGATTATTTCGACATTTATTGCGTTGTCCATTGCATTCAATCACCACGGTGGAAATGATCCAGAACATTTCAGAAATCGCAAGAGATGATTTTCCCTGAACGTTCAAACAGTTTCTGCGGCGAATTTATGTTGTCGCTCGTTAGAAGGTATTGCTCATAATTAAGATCCACTTTAAATATAAACGATTGGAAAGATTCGAATTCAAGCACTAAGCTGCACTAATACGAATTATTTTGCTACGCCTTTTTTGAATGTCAACAATTCCGTTGAAAAATTTTACCGAATCACAGATTGAAGGTTGAACTGACATATTGGCCGCGTTCCACTGACCGCTAGATGACTAGCGGCATGCCAAACTCCATATAAAAAAACTGACATTTCACCATTTGCGCTAGAGCTCTAGCACATTTTGTGAAATATCCTTTTCTGGGAAATTTTTCAATCTAGCGCAAAATGAACTGCTAGGTTGGAAAAAAATAACGAACTGTCAAAATAAAAGTGAAAGTGCAGAAGTCAAATATTTTCAATTTGGTGTAAAATGAGAATTCAAGCTTCTATGTAATTAATATACATTGTATTTGTTTATTTAAATTATAGTGCATTAATAAATATGCGGCATGACGGCACAAAATACATTTTTGACTCTCATGAAGATGAAATAATACGAATTGAAATTGGTTTTACTGTCACTTTACCGCTGCCGCTAAATCTTTAGCGCCGGTTTTTAGTTAAAAATTTTTGTTAATACTTGAAGCTTTAGTTTTAATTCTTCCTTCTGGTCAAATCATAACAATTAAATGAACTTTAATTTAACAAATATATAAGTCTCTAGTATGCTTCGTTTGAGACCCAGCAGGCGTGAAAACCGACCTAGGCGGTGTGCTATTCAAGTGGCATGTATTATTACTTCAAGACTCCATTTTCGAGAAGCTGGTTCCGTCAGTAATTCCACATCTTAAGGGCCTTCGTCATTTTTATCTAAAAGCATTTGTTGCCTACCATTTCTCTCTTCATATCACGCTTAACCTTCAAATATTCGCGATATTATGCTTCATTTGCTTAAAGACATGCTCAAACCAACGCGAAAATGCGAAAGCGAGATCGAATTTCGCGCGGGAAACGGTGGGATATACCGCCATTTTTATTTCCCGCTTTCGCGTTGGTTTGAGAATGCCTTTACTGTCCAAAACTGCGCCTAAAACATCACCATACATAATTATAGTAATAATTACTTTCATCCAAAACTAATTAAAAAAAAAACAATTTTCAAATAATTTTTCAGCCACTTGCCGATGTTGTGAAACACGTCGAAGTGGGTTACAAAATGGAAGCACCCGAAGGATGTCCCCCCGAAATCTACGAAATGATGCGCCAAGCATGGGATCTAAACCCAATCAAGAGGCCAACATTTGCCGAGCTAAAAGTTAAATTGCTACACTTGAAAAACACAACAACGTGAAATGTGTAACCCATCATCATAACTCATCTGATGATGATGATAATGTCGAAGTCATGTATTATTTTTAAGCCAACCAACCTAAACACTAACTAAATGTGAATGTGAAGATGAAGCGAAAGAAGGGGCACCGCCGCCGCCTTCTAGAAAATTGATAACAATAAATACCGAGATAACATTAATTATAAATAAACCAACAAAACAAAACGATAATCAAACGTACTAATGATAATAGTGCAAGGATATATCTCTATATACATTATATAAACATAAATTACTACGATTGCTAAGTATTATTTATTTGTTCATTTTCCCTATTAATTTTCTTTTTTCTATTCATTTGTTTTTCCATTTGTTTTGTGAAAGCCGAAAAGAGAAATCAAACTGCGCACTTATCCTTGTTCTAAGTTTGTTTCCGCCTTTTGTTGTATGTGTAAAAGTCAAGCAAATTAAATATATTTATATTTATTAACTAAAAAAAATAAACAAAACTCCTCCACACACGCCACCATACTCGTACACTCTGGAAATGTGTTATTCTATCTCCACTCTCTCTCTTTCTCTCCTAAGCATTAAATTGCACACTCCTGTCGTGTAATAATTAAAAGAAAATTCGACAAAAAATTACTTTAGCAATGATTTTAGTTAAATTATTAATATTAATAAAACACTCTCTTGAGGTTTTGAATTTAAATAAGAAACAATAAATGAAACTCATTGGAAAGAAGAGACGAAAAAGAAACATAATTTTTATGTCAACTCTGTAAATAAATAAAGATGAAAGAAAACAAAATGTAAATTGAAATTATATCGGTGATAGTGGAATAATATTGATTTTTTTATGTTTAAGTGTCTTTTTTATATATATATACTTTAATTTTTAATTTTTAAACTATTTTAATGTACATTTTAGTGTATTTTAGTGTATTGCTATAAAGAAAACAAAAAAAAAACAAATAATGATTTGTGTAAAGGACGCATAACAATAATTTCTCTACTTAATCTCTCTCCCTCTGATGGACACCTCACTCACACACTCACACATATACATCCATATATCATACAAAACGTGATTTTAATGTAAATTTGGAAAGCAGAAAAAGTAAAAAAATAGAAATCTTGAATTTATTGTTGTGGAATGTATTGTTTTGAATTTTGAGCGATTTGTCTGCATGACAAAAATAATCTATAATAGTCGATCTAGTTGGATGAAGTTGGCTCTTTTTCTCTCTTTGTCATAATCATATTGATCTTTGGGTTTTGAAAACGATAAATGATGGCCAATTGGGAATGCGTAATGCATTCATGGATATGTTGCAAAGGCACGAGAAAGCATCGACCAGACATTTGTAATCGACTACAAGCGACTGTCAAATCGACAAATTTCAATCGCAATCGATAATCACAGTTGTCGATCAACGATCAACTATCGACACTTACTTAACGGGCGCCCGTAAAGAGACTTTGCTGAGACACTGCGATCAGGGGCACATGGCTTTTAGTTGTTTGAGCTAAGCGCAGTGGCTCAGCGGTTAGTGTGTTGAACTACTGTGCGAGGGGTCCTAGGTTCGATTTCCAGAAAAAAATTGCATCTTAAGGTTTTTTCCACTGCGCCACCTTTCGCGAACGTCTGAAAAACATCCGAGAGTATAACTGTCCTAAAAAAGATACTCAATTCACCCGTTCGGACTCGGTATAAAATTGTAGGTCCCTTCCATTCGTCCCAAAAAATAAAAACACACACAAGAATGGTTGTAAGAAGCTAGGCCTAGGGTGTCTACACGACTATTGCGCCAACTATTTTGTTTAAATGCCCTTACATCGACAATGGCTTGGTTTTTAAGGCGACGTTCAGTCTTTCTTGTCGATTTGATCCGAAGATCTTCTACTTCTATTGTGTAAGACAACTGCAACTACAGTTGAGTTCTCATTCAAAATTCGGTATTGGAATACACAACTTTGATAGAAAAGTTGTCTGTCAATACACAGCGAAGATGGCGGTGCTTGTCTTGGAGTTGTTAGTTAGTTTGGTTGTTTGAAAGTTGAGTTGAATTACATTTATAATAGGGACATTCTTGTAGGTAGCATTATTGGGCATTTCCTCGATGTGTTCGAATCAATGCAGGCGACGTGTTTTGGCACAACATTCCCTCCTTTGCACAGCTAATCGAGATTGCGGTTGAATCTTTTCCAATTCGCCCTCCTGGCACACAGCATCAAAAAATCGAGCGACGACATTTGTTTTCAAAGGAGCTACCCTTTTTCTTATCGTAGGGCATTCAAGAGAACAATGGTTCTTTGGAACGCACATTTCGTGTCCTCTCTAGAGCATTTTTGTCCATTTCCTCAATGTGACCGAATCAATGCAGACGACCGATGTGTTTTGGCTTTTGGGACAACATTCACATCTTTGTACAGCTCATCGAGATTGGGGTTGCATCTTTTCCACTCGCCCTCCTAGCACACAGCACCAAAAAATCCAATAAAGAATTTTTCTTTCAAAGGAGCCCTGGGCCCAGATCACGTAAAATGATAACGATCGAACGACATCGTTTCGACAATAGCAGTCTCTGTTTATTGCCACAGATATGAATGAGACAGATTTGCTCGGCCAAACCGAAGTGTATCAGCGCTATCGATTGTAGTGTCATTCGCGGAGCTGATGTCTACTCCGAGGAAGATAACCTACTCTGAAGTTGTTATTACGTTTTGTTTTAGAAGGTGGACAGATGTTTGTCTGTTTGTTGAAAGCATGTATTTGATGCTGATTTCGATTACTTCAAGGCCAATCAATTTCGGCTGTTCGTCAATCTAAGTGAAAGCCTCTATTAAAGCCGCTTGAAGGACCGCCCGAGCTCACTATCGTCCAAATACCTCAGCAGCTAGACGGTTTTGCTGAAGATAGTGGCTTTCATATTAAAATCTATGCTACAGAATGAGATTTAAGAAGTCACCAAAAGCATTATCACATGCTAACAAATTTAGCCGAAATCCAGTGCATATTTGGATTACTTCAGACGAACTACTTCCAAATTGCACATTGCTGCACCGCGTGTTTTCCAACACAGTTTGAATCAGTTTTATCGGCATCCTGAATTTAGTCATCGACATATAGATCTCCTGATGATGAATGCCATCATATGCGGCCTTGAAGTCAATGGAAGCGCGGTAAGTCTCGACTTGAAGTTTGTTGGTTCTTATTCAAGATTTGCCTTATTCATTCATTCATTCATTCATTTTCAATGGAATGCTTATCCATTAAGTGGGTCGCGGGTGTAGGTTGCTCAAGTGGACCCTCCATAGCTCTCGATCCTCGATGCATGTTTGATGGTACAGATTCCATAGCACGTCGTGGGATCCTGGTTGGGGACATGCGTTTAACATGACCAAACCACCGAAGCATAGACCGCTCCGTCCGGAGAAGTAGCTGCTCGACATTGAGTTCCTCACGTCTGGTAATTCTAATGCGATCTTTACGGGTCACACCAGCAATACAACGGAGGAATCTCATTTCGGCAGCTTGTAACCTCGAACTTATTCTTTCGATCATTACACAAACCTCATGACATGGCCATAGGTAAGAGTTGTTACAAACACCGAATTAAAGATTGATAACTTAGCTTTGACACCAAGTTCAGTCCTCCTAATAACAGAATGGCCGAGCTGCCTCAAAATTGACCCAACCAGACCAATCCTACAGGAAAACTCAGCATTGATTTTTCCATCACTCGTGAATAAGACCCCGAGATACTTAAACTTCTCCACCTGTTTCAATGGGACTCCACTACCATGCAGAGTACATTGAACAGGCGTTCTGGAGACGACCATCACTTCAGATTTGTTCACGCTTATCTTCACCTCAGCTTTAACACAAACGGCTACACACCGATCGATTTGCCTTTAGCGTGAAAATATTGTCTATGGTCGAACTGGTAAAAATGGCCGATTAGTGTCTTGCAGAACGGTTTGAGACGTTCACACAGTTCTATACGAAAGCAATTCGACGCGAAACTCTATTTAAATTATTATCGGCGGTGCAGCTAGAATGTATATATTCAAGTGTCTCATATGAAGTCTACTCAATTTAAAACGTAACTTACGAAGATCAAAGCGTTTACTGGCACAAGTCGTTGAAGTTAGGTATACTTTTTAGGTGTATGAGTATGGATATTAAGAGTTTAGAAGCTAACCGATTGGCTACAAAAGCTTTCTTGCACTACTGACGCCACGTACAAGTATACCTAGGCTTGATAAAAAATTTGAGAAGGTAGGGTTTGCGGGCAAAAGAAGCTTTCTAATGTAGCATACAGATAATTTACTTTGTTGGTAAACAATAGGATGTTTCCCAATTATAAGGATATTCAAACTTCCTCATGAAGAGTACTTTATCGGCAGTCTGTACATTTACACTTTGTCAATTAACAGGGTCAGAATCACCGCATTCGTGAACGAGTTTTACTCCCATTGCTCAATAATACTTTGGTAATCAACCCTGTCGACGTTTTCGCTTGCAACGACTTTAACAAAATCCAAAATATGCACCACATTGAGATATACTATACGGCAAACACTTATTTTACCATTTATTTTATAAACATCGAACATAATTAACGGTTTCAAAAGAATCTGACTTTCGTTAAGGAATTTCTTTTGAATACCAAATTATTACAGCTTTTTAACATTATCAAAAGCTACCGCGTCATCAAATTGCAGCCCTCTCTGTTTCTATATAATCACCCCAATCATGGAATCCGCCGGGGGGAATTGTTCGCGGAAAAGAATATTTTGGTATCGTCGAATCCGAAAAGTGAACAGAAATCTGGAAAAAAACCAGACACTGCCAATAGTATGTGTTAATATTATGTATATACCTACCTATTTGACATAATAACTGTTCAATTTGCGGATTCGGGGTGAATATTAAAATGAATACTCCATCTTCCGAACTTTCTAGCAGACATTTCGCTCTTCTCAGACATGCATTGATTATTATTATATTGTCGCTGGCCATAATAATGCTTCATCACAAGGCAACTTACTGTTTTTTTTTTTGTTTAACTATGTGTTATTTTATGAATCTCATTATACATCTATTTATAAAAAAATTATACAACAATTTCACTACATGCCTATCATTTTAAACATAGCACACTGCTTAATGCCTAAAAAATAAAACCTGTATTACCTACTTACGGGAGTTATGTGCATGTATTGCATACCTACAAACAGATTTGAGCCACCTAGTTATTTTTATTAATATTTTTCTATACAAAATCAACGTCGCCCATGTTCAATTTGAATTAAAAAACAAACAAAAAAAAAAACTACATGAACTTAAAAAGAAATATTATAAAACATACTTTTTGTTTTTCTTTATTATTAAGTATTAAACAATTTTAATAAAATTTAAACATTTTTGTTTTAATAAACACAAGAGAATGCATTTTATTTTTTCAGTTACTTTTATGTTGATAACATTTTCTTACAAATTAGGAACATTTAATGGAAAATAAAATTGGGTGAATTTTTTACGTTAGTGAATTTTTATTTCAGTGACAATTTTTGGTTTGTAGATTTAATTTTATTTGGTTCTACCAATGCCGCCGCACATTTTTATACACGTTTACAGATTTTTATTTAAAAATGAAATCAATAGACTCAAGGAATACAAAATAAATTATACCGTAAATAATTTTCTTTTGTATTCGCCAAAAAACAATAAAAAAAACAAAATTATTTAAAGAGAAATAATAAAAATATAGAGTAAGTTGCTTGAGATATAAAAATAATACCAATATTATTAGTTAATAAAGTGCGCTTGTATGTAATGTAAAGTAAAGTAAAGAAAAAAAAATCGAAAACACTGAGTAAAAAAATCAACCAAAAGTAAAATTAAATAAATAATAAAATAATTAGCTATATCCGGGATATGATGACCTTCTGTGGTGGGCTTAGAGGTGTAAGTTATATAAAAACATAATAACAATTTTCATTTACGTAGAAAAAATTAATTGTAATTTGGAACTAAATTCGAAGGAAAATTTCGAGGAAAATTTTGAAGAAAGTGCGCCATTTTTTACTTAAAATTAACAATTGGAAGGGACCATAAGATACTGATTTTTAGTGGTTGTCTGGGGCTCGAAAATTCAAAATATCAAAATATAGTTTGTGTTCTGCGCGAATTAGAGCTTTTCATCGCGGTTTACCTTCCTCTTACCAACCCGTTTGTTTACCAGCTGTTTCAATTTGTGAAATAACGCCCTCTGAAAGTAGGCGTGACTGAAACAGAGATTTGTAGACTATAAGGAAAATGATACGTCAGATGCTTTTTTGGGACGAGTATACTAAAAAACCGATAGATTTGACGACATCAATGACTTTTTGGGCCACGGGCGGTACTGATCTAAATGTAGAGAGAGTCGCATTTAGACGGAGGCGTTATTCCTAAATACGCGGCGGATCGTATTGAAAGCGATACTTCGATTTTGACCGTCTTTGCTTATTCTCCAATGCGAACTGTGCTTTCCAGTTTTTTCCAATTAAACTTCCAATTTTCCATATATTTTCCCAAAGGTTTGACAGCTTTTTCTGGGCACAAGAATTAAGTTTTTTATCCGCAATAAATCTGCCAGCAATCCGTCACCTAAATAGCTATCGCTTTTGAATGAATCGAATCGCTTTTGGAAATACAAAAACACCAATCCGCCATAAAAAGCGACCCGCCGCGCATTTTGGAATAAGCCCCCCATTGACATTATATATGGATGGACTGCTAGCAGACGTCTTCGCGTTGGTTCCAACATAACCACTAGCCCTCTTGATTCGGAGCGGAATAATTTGGAAATTTACACTTTTTTGAAGTGGCATCTATTGTTAACAATGACGCAACAATTTGATTTTCAACCGTTTTACTTGCCAATTTCACTAGGTGTCTCTAGCATTCTATGCAGAAATAAAAGATGGTTGTCGCATTGGCTCCCGTTTTCCAATGCCATCTACCTTAAACATTTTAAATCTCTTACCTCATAAATTCTGTCACTTCCAATAGGTGCCTCTAGCATTATATGGAGAAATCCAAGATGGTTCGTCATTTTCTTTCACTTATTTTTCGCTCCGAACGAAGAGCGTTAGTTTATGTTGGCGTCATTTTCTGGGAAAAATTTGTATGAACTGACATTTCACTAGCAGTCCATATATAATAAGTCAATGAAGTCCCCAGTCTTTATACGTGTTTTGCTTTGCAACACATTTGCCATAAATAGTGTCATTTATTTTGACCACTTGTAAAGGTTAATGACAGTTTAAACAGAAGCTCTGAAAGCCGTGATTCATCAGTTTGCAGAAGGTATGCCATTAAGACAACGTACCGACAATAATGCGCATTGTTCTCGATTGCCCAATATTTTAAATATAATTCTGTGGGATTCTGTAAAATATAAACGTTCATTCGTTTTCGTTTGCACAAACGGTTTGCTTCATGTAACTACAAAAACGAAAGGAATTTCGTTTACGTTTTCGTTTATTTTTCTTCATGTAACTCTAAGGCTAACCGCACATTGTATACGAATTTGTATCGCACGTAAAAGAAATCATATGCGTGCGTATCCAATGTGTGGCTAGCCTAAAAACGAATGCCAATTTCGTTTCAACTTTTCTTTGATTACTTTAATAGTTAGTTGAACCCATTTGCGGCTAATTCTAACAATTTCGGTTTCAAAGAAAAAAACATTTCTGGAGCAGTAACGGTTTGCACTGCATAAAAGCTGCGTGTCTTCAATAATGCGGCTCCGGGCTCATGACTACTTTGTGTGGAAAGACTGCACAATTAAATCAAAACAACCTAATTGTGAATTATTGTAGAGAGAACAACAATAAAGAACAACTCGTAGAAACTGCCACATTTGGTAGGAATGATATCTATGTAGGTTGGTACTTCGAACCTACTAGGTGGGCGCAGTAGCGCAGTGGTTAGTGTGCTGGACTACTGTGCGAGGGATCCCAGGTTCGATCCCCGGATAAACACAAATTACATCTTAAGGTTTTTACTGCGCCGCCACCTCTCGCGAACGTCTGACAAACATCCGAGAGTATGACTGTCATGAAAAAGCTTCTCAATTCAGCCGTTCGGAATCGGCATAAAATTGTAGGTCCCTTCCAATCGTCCCAAAAATAAAAACTCACACAAACGAATGGTTGCGAGAAGCTAGGCCTAGGGTGTCTACTCGCCTGTTGCGCCACCTATTTATTTATTTTTTTTTTAGGTACGTACTTCGAACTATACCACTAAGACGTTATCGTGTTTTCAACAGAAAGACAGACGGACATGGCTAAATCGATTCAGAATTTGATCCTTATTCAGAATAAATAAAGTTTATGGGGTCTCCGGTGACTCCTTCTTGCGGTTACAAATGTAATGACAAAGTGAATAAGTATACCTTGCTGTGGAGGGTTTTTAAGAAGATTTCATTCGTCTGAGAATACTAGGCGATATAATTATGTTTCGTCTGAAATGACGTCGCAGTGAGCGTCAGTGGAAGTGTCCACAATCCGCCGCAAACCCATGCGAAAGAACATAACGTGAACCTCTAGAAGAAGCTCATGCGAGTTCACACAGGAAGATTATGCAAACTTCCTAGAGAATTCCAGTGCCAGTAAGGGTGAGGCTATGCGACCTAAAGGTAGTAAGAGTTTTTAGCATTGGAACGAACTACTGGGTGGGTAAATCAAATAATTCTCTCGATTAAGCTTTTTCCACTACCTACTCAAGATACTCTTTTATTGCCTCTTTAATACTTGGCTTTTCATCCTCTGGTAAGGAAGTTCCTAAGAACATGCTAAGCTTAACTGTGTTTCTTTCCCTTTTCTATTCTCCAGTGAACATTATAAATGGATAAGAACTGATCCTTATTAACAGGGGCACAAATGGAGTCCGGATTGAAATGCTTCATCTATTGGCCATTCCCATTGTAATGCAATGAATGACTAATAAACTAATAACTGTAAAAGGCTTTCTAAACTCTTCTTATTTCTATTTTCTTTACGTTTTCGAACTAAAAAAAACGACCGACGACTGTAGCTCAACTTGAAATACTATATATATATTATATATACTAAATTATATAAAAATAATAATACAATTTTGAATTTTATTTCAACATAACTTCACTTCTTCTGCCCACCGCATAGTTTATATAGATTGAAATCTCTTTTATTACATTTATAATGTCAAATTGTTCCTCTATATTAAAAAAAAAATCGTTAAATTGGCTAAAAACCACCCAGAATTAATTATTTCTATTCTATTAAGTATATTTCTCTATGATTCTTATATTCTTAATATTAGTTGATTTGTTTGTAATTTAACAAAAAAAAAAAAAAAAAAAAAAACTTAAAATCAATTGTTTTCCATTAGTGATTTGAAGAAAAGTCGAATTAAAGCAAAAGGTAAAGAAATCGTTATTGAAAAGAAAAACAAATAAAAAAAAAAGAAAAACATATTTTAAAGTTGCATTTGAAAATAAAACAATCATAGTAAAATTAAATTTTACGACAAAATTAATATTTAACTTGTATTGTGGTCGTTTAAAATTATAAATTAAAATCTAAAAAAAAAAAAAAAGATAGGTAACACAAAACGGATGAAAGTAATATGGTAAATTTTATTTATGTATCAATGATTAAATTTATTAGCAGTATACTTACACATCAATGAGTGTAAAAGCTTACTACTCTTATTCATTCGTATTCGTATATTATAATAAATTTATTAATTGAAGAAAGTAAATCAAATCGTAAGCATAAAATCTAATAAAAAAAAACAACAACAAAGAGAATACTCAACTCATTTCAAATGCGAGTTTTTTTTATATTGGCATCATATTTCATATGGTACGATTGCTAACGGCATCAAAAAAGAGCGTACTTAATACCCAATTTGTCTGCCAAAACATTTAAATATTAGACACTTAATTTGCGGAACTGTCGTCGGAGTACTACGAAGCGAGTTACACTTGCCAACCGCTATTTCTTTGGCCTAAGAAGGTAAAGGAAGGCCTCTTCCAAGAAACACTAAGGATAAGGAGACTCTATATAAGACACTCATTATTCCAATTCCAATCCAGCACTATGGCGCAGAAGCATAGACGTCAACAAAGGCGGATGAAGATCTTGCTCGTTTCGACCACAAATTCTTCGAGTGATTTACGGTCCCGTTTACTTTGACGGGCTTTGGAGGAGGAAATTTAGAAGTGTACTCTACGAGCTGTACCAGCGACATCGACCTGGTCAGAAAAGTACATAATATCAGTCAACTAAGATGGGTATGACATGTAGAGCGAATGGAAACCAACGCTCCGGCGAGAAGAGTCTTCATTTTGGATTCCAACCGGGAGATAGAAAGACCTTGCCTTAGATGCCGCGCAAAGTGGAAGCCCAACTAACAATCTAACTTGTATAAGGTCCAATTTTTTTGAATTTGGTAAGCTATAACTTCTGTAGTGTTGTCATAAGGCTTATTTAGGGAAATTTACCATTTTTCAAGATATACTTTCAGTAATATGTAGCTTCTATAAGGTATTTGCGAAACAATTTCACAAGCTATACAGAGGGTGAGACATTTTTGTTTAACAAGGCTGCTAAGGCCTACTGAAGTTATTTAGCTCAAGTCTGAAAGGTTCCCGGGGTCTGACACATTTTTGTGCCCCTGAAATACATTCTCAACATAATCCTCGGCTAATTTTCTGACACTGGAAAAGGAATTTACAGCTGTCAAAAAATTATCCTATGCTAATTTTTGATGTTTTCTTTTGTTTGGGATTTGCTTAAATGTTGAAAAGGAAATAAAACACCGAATTCAATTGATTAAATGCGTAAAAATAGAGAAATTTCTGTTTTAAACTTGAAGTTTGGTTAAATTACATCAGAAAAGGACACTTAACGCAATTGACAGTGACCTCAACAAAGGATTTCTTTATTTTACGCAGCCTATTCCTATAGCCGTGAAGGGCTAAACTTTGTACACACCTACTGCAAATAGAATTGGGAGATTTGTTCGGGATTGATATTCAGGATCGGTATTTTTTTTTAAAACATTCGCGAATTATGTACCTATATCCATTCTGGTCCGCAACATGTTTTGCAACATTAATTTTGATTCACTCGCACACCTGGCATGTAAGAGAACCATTCTTAATTGTCATTTTATAAAACGTCAGAATGCACAAAAAAAGCCGACTATACCAAATGACACCCCATCACAAATCTCACAACAACTTTGGCCGCAAATTTATTTATTTTACCACACAAAATGTATGATATCAATCACAAAACAATTTTTGTGCTTGACCATACGCAATATTTTAGCATATCAAGCGAGGATTTCATCGATTTGGACTTTCTAAAGGGCAAAACGAATGCCGATGTCACTTTGCCCCAGTTCAGCAAAAGCCTATGGACAAGTTCCGTGGAGGCTTCAGTGGAATACTGTCGTATAGTTTGGG
The DNA here is from genome assembly GCA_949372485.1 of Cheilosia soror. Taxonomy (NCBI): domain Eukaryota; kingdom Metazoa; phylum Arthropoda; class Insecta; order Diptera; family Syrphidae; genus Cheilosia; species Cheilosia soror. The sequence continues at coordinate 16,358,445 of OX443562.1, read as the reverse complement.
ATCTCTTTCCAAAAGGAAAATTGGTATAAGCAAAAAAAAAAATCAAGGAAATGAAATAAAATTCTATGACCATTTCGCTTTCAGATTCGTTTCATAGTAAGTGATACAGCCGCGCATATAGTCAACACCTGGGGCCTTAACACTCAAAATATGTCACACGTCCTCAATGCAATGGCCATGGTGGGTGTACCCCAACGAAATACACCACAATCATCGGATTTTTCTGTTATACATGGCCTGCGAGCAGCTATAGAAGCACTTGCCGAACCAACTCTGCATCAAAAGGACGTTCAGGCTGCTTTGGGTGAGAGTCCCAAAGTACCAAATAAGGGCAGGGTCATTTGTATAACATCGGCTCGGGATAATCCGAGTATGAATAGTTTGGAAGACATTTTTCACACTGTGCTAATGCAACAGAATACACTGGCCACTGCACAAAACAAATTCCTGCACATCGATCATTGCCATTTGGTGATTATCAATGTGGTCCCCTTGAGCATGGAGTCATTGGTCACAAATAGAGCTCTGCGGGATGTATCCCCAGCATTGTCGACGGAAATACACTCGACCAGTGCACCCTGCATATCGAATAAGCTTACTCACTTGATTTTGTCGCATTATAATTTGGCTAGCACAACTGTGACTGGTATACCAATGAAGGTGAGGACACAATAAATATCCATATAACTTTGACTTAGAACTTTTGTTAACAGGAGGAGCAAAATGCCAACTCTAGTGCCAACTATGACGTGGAAATCCTTCACGCAAAGAACGCACATACAATCATCTGTGGCTCAGAAGCTCTTCTTCCCACCAGTGTGAAGGAAGGAGCCGAATACAATACCGTCACGTTAAAGTGGTGTACTCCACGAGGATGTGGCGCATCCGACATGCAACCGTGCTTGGCTATGCATCGTGTTACACCCGTCGATGTGACGTCGCGGCCTAGTTCTTGTTTGATTAACTTTCTTTTGAATGGAAGATCGGTCCTATTGGAAATGCCAAGGTAAGAAAATCCTTTTCTCAAGTCCATCCCTTTCTATACATTTTGTTTAAAGAAAAATCGGCGGCAAACTGACCAGTCATTTGCTCTCTGCTCGTGGAGGTGAAATATTCATACACGCATTACAAATCACACGTTCATGTCTAGAGGATCTGCCATCGATATCCGAAGGAGCAGGTGGTCGTGTAACCGATTACCGTGTCAGCGATTTCGGTGCCTTTATACGTGCGCATCGATTCTATCCGATGAAAGCGATCCCCGAGCACCCGCCCGATGAAAACTTGGTGCGAGCGCGTACAAAGATGTTTCGCCGCTCGAGGTATTTCCCGCTTACACTGAGCACAACTATAGCCTACAATGTTCGATACCTGGAATTCCTGCTGAAGAAAATCGCCAAAGAGGAGCTCGATGAAAGCGAGGTGATACAGTGCAAGCAGACGATTTTCAATGTGCTGGGCTCGGCGTCGAGGGGGGAAGCGTTGCCCTTACCGAATATGGGGAATAGGTTAGTTTCTGGCGTATATCTTCAGTATTTATTTTCATTTGTATCCAATTCTTCTATAGACTGAAAGGGACGAAAAAGGATGACCAGTACAAACTGCTTTGGTCTGAGCTGGAACTCCTCATACAGAGTAGCGGAGATTCACCTCAACACAAGTCGATATTACAGTGCCTACAGGAATGCCGCTCTAGAGGAGGGGAGACTGCAACTAAGTCAGATTCTGAAAGCAGCCGTAAGTCACTCATCGCTTCTATACTCCACACTTGTTACTCCTGTTTTGTTTATAGGAGACGCCACTCGAAATATCATTCGATCGACAACGGACTCTCCACTATCACCGCCACACAGTATCGAGGGTAATTTCCTGAGCAAAGCGAAAAGAAATTTATCATCGAATGGACATCGGTAAGTGGTGCATTATCACCGTGAATTGACGCACCTCTTGTATGACTGATCGCTTTTCTTAGGTCTCTCTTGGATATATTCTCTTCTGCGGAGAAGAGTCAAAATCAGAAGCGCTTAGACTTTACTGGCCGCCTGTGTACACCACCTGGCCAAATAGCAAAGCTGTATCCAGATCTGGGAATGAAAGATCCACCGATTAAGGATGAACCGGTGTCGAAGTGATCTGGGGCACCATCGGAATGTTTTTTATTTTCGTTTTTTGTATTTTTCTGTTGTAGTTTCTTAATGTTACAATTATATAAAATATCTTGCTTTCGGGCGGGATCTGCCAGAAGATTTCAAAATTGTTTACTTTTCTTAGAGGAGTTTTATTTCATTAAAGGGTCTATTCACTCGAATAGAACCAAAGGGTCTATTCACTCGAATAGAAATGATGTGTGCGTCGTGATGCCTGCTGAGTGTTTCCAAAAGGAAGACTATTTAAATCTAGTGTACGATCAGAAGAGAGCACTCTATTTGTCATTCATTGCAATGAAGATGTCTGAATCGAATACCGAAAATGCTGAATTTGGCTACGTAATCTTCGCAACGTATGATATTTTCATTAAAAATTGTTAGCAATAAATTGGATCCTAATTGGGCAGGCAAATTTTCGAAAATGACACACTGTACTGGAGTTTAAGCCCTTTCCGCTAGCTTAACGAACCACAAATACCTTGACGCATTTGAATAGTGACATTTTGTTACGTAGTCGTGTCTGTTGTTTGCTTTCTTTTTAGGTATCTATCTACATAAATATCTATCTACTACAATGTTCCCACGTACCGACGTGATTAAGCTAAATCCATCTGTTTGAGCTACCAAGGTGATGATCTCCAATCTCATTCTTACGATTTTTTTAGCATTAAGCCTAGTACGCTGCTGTTTCGGAACGAAAAATCCCATACAAAAGTGACAGAACGAAATCATGAACGAAAAATTTCGCTCTCCTTTTCGTTTTGCAGTACGCTGCTGCTGCGAAATGATGGAGGAAAAGTGGGTAATTGTAGTAGATTGCTTGGTACAATTCTCCACTCTCTTTTCGCACACAATTTATTGTCCGGGACATTAATTGCTTGCGGAAATTTTACATTTCATTTTTTTCGCGGTAGTTGTGTTCATATTTTGATTTTGAAATGGAAGTATACGACGAAATCTAATATTTAAATTTCGAAGAATTGCAGCAGCCAACACAACAAGAAGATGAACCAACACAATTAACAATTATTCGTATGTCGACGGTGACTGGCATGTGTTTAGTTTTGATTTATATACATATTTTTAAAATTCTATAATTTTAATTAGGATACAATTGCTTTCAATTTTACAAAACACAAATTCCTGCTGTTGTCAAATGTCACTTGTATAGCAGCTGATGCCACTCTCCACAAATTATTTTCCGCTGTCTTTTCGCACACGTTTCGCTGTGCAATTGGAGACCACCGGAAAATTTCGTTCCGAAACAGCAGCGTACTAGGCTTTAGCTGGAGAATTATCTCGTGTAAAAATAAACGGCATGTCTAACAACAGGCGTTTTTTTATTGAATTTCTATCTGAACAGAGCAAAGTAAAGTAGAATCTTCATCACACAATTACAACAACGACACTGTAATTTACATTTCCAAGACTCACAATAGGAATTTATCCCAAGTAGAATTCACTTTGCAATACAGTTCATATTGACATTAGTTGATGAAAGAAATCTACCAGTTTACACTACTTTACCATAAATGCCACTCGAAACTGTTTTCTTGATCATTTTCATTTGTTTACTTTACTTTGCTGAGATAGGCGTTCAAAAAATACGCATGTTGCCTTCGATATATTAAATCGAGTTAGTGTTCGATATCATATCCAGCCATGTACTATGTGCACTCTCTGAACATAACCCGAATGGATTACCATGAAACGTCAATTGGGCAGCGCTTGAGGAAATGTCATTTTGGTAAAACCAAAACAAGTATCTGTCAAAATTTCTGCACGTGCGTTTTTTGTTGAATATTTTGCTCCTACCAATTTCTGTTTCCTATTTATCTCTGAAAAATGGTTAAAACTAAGAAAAAAATCCAACCGACTAAGGTAAAAATACATTAATCATTTATTTAACAATTGCTTATCTTCTGTTATCCGTAGCCAGTGCAGGAAGTTCAAATGGACGAAAGTGCCGATGAAAGTAATGAAGAAGAGGAACTCCACTACGATTCAATGATAGAAAATGGCACAAGTGATGATTCGGACGAAGAATCCAACAACCAGAATGGGGACGAAAGTGATGATGGATTTTCTGAACAAGAAGAACCAACGCCAACTGCCGCACCAGCAAAACGAAAGCAAAGTACTATGGATACTGGATCCATACAAAAGAAGCACAAAGTAGACCAAAATCCCGAACTATTCAAGCAACCCACTGTGGAGGAATTGAACCAGTTAAACGAGACAAAAAACCTTTTCCACTCCAATCTGTTTCGAATGCAAGTACAAGAGATACTGGGCGAACTGAAGATTAAAGAAAAGTACACAAAGTTTGTGAACACATGGCTTGAAACATTCAGTGCGTTTGTAATGAAACTGCAATCTGAAAAGGTGAAAAATGATTCAGACAAATTGAGTTGGTTGACGAAAAGTGGACTTCAAATGCCGCTGGCATTTGATAAGCTAAATAAAAAGAGTTTCCCATTTCAATTCATCAAACCAATTGAAGAGCCCTATGTGATGGGCTCCTTCAAACACAAAACAATGTTTGGTCCAAAGCTGACAGTTGATGTGTGCGTCGTGATGCCTGCTGAGTGTTTCCAAAAGGAAGACTATTTAAATCTAGTGTATGATCAGAAGAGAGCACTCTATTTGTCATTCATTGCAATGAAGATGTCTGAATCGAATACGGAAAATGCTGAATTCAGCTTCAATTATTTTAACAACAATCCACTGAAGCCAGTTCTTGAGATTACACCGTCGGGAAGTGTGGGCAAAAAGTTAACACTGCGGCTGTTTGTCGGTGTAGGAGAGTCAACATTCAAACTGAATCGTTTCGTTCCGTGGAATAGCAACATTCGTGGAGGCATTTTTGGAGAGAAGAATTCACAGGACAGTCTTCCTCTGGCGACTCCCAACTACAATGCAAACATTTTGTTCGATAGCACTATGAAGAGGAATCAGCTGGGCTTGGAGGAAACACTTGCGGGAAATAAAAACCTTCAGGAGGGACTGATCCTGCTCAAAGTGTGGCTGCGACAGAGGAATTTGGATGTAGGTTTTGCCGGCTTTGGTTGTCACATCATGTCAGCGTTTGTTGTCTATTTGTTTAGGCAGCGTAAGTTGCATACAGCGATGAGTAGCTATCAAGTGGCCAGGCAGGTGTGGAATCATTTGGGTGAGTTTAGAAAATTTTCATTATAAAGCCATGTCTAATCCTTCTCCATTTTGTAAGCTCTGAGTACGTGGGACGAAGATAGCAAGGGTATTACACTCTGTAATGATTTTAAAGCGGCAAATCAGCCGACTTTGCAACAGTTCTCCACTAGCTACGATGTGGTGTTTGTTGATTTCACCGGATTTTGTAACATCTGTGCTAATCTGTCTGTGGATGTGTTCCGCAGGGTAAAGGCCGAGGCCAAGCGCGCAGTAGATATCCTCAACAACATGAAAGTGAACAGTTTTCAGTTGATTTTTATGACTAACTGTCCCGTTTATACCCAGTTTGATCATATTTTGAAGTAAGTACGCTTTTCCTTAGCACCTATTTTGCTTAAATTACTTTCTTTTTTAGAATTTCTGGAGAAAAAGTCATCGACAAAATGCTGAAAAGGCATGAATTACGTCCAGAACGTCATAATTTTGCCGGTTATTGGTTCCCACAGCTGCTAAAAATGACCACAAAGTATGTAGATCGCTATGGACCTTGTTTTCATTTAATAATAATTCTCCTTTGAACAGTCTTCTTCGCAAGGGTCTCTCGGATCGCATATTCCACATTGTTCCAATTGAAACGCCGTCCGTTTCGTGGCAAATCAATGAACCACCAGAGGACATTGAAAAGAATCTTCGACTTGGAATAGTTTTGAATCCCGAGCAAGCTTATGAGATTCTCGACAAAGGCCCTCAAGCGAATGATGATACTGCAGATAGTTTCCGTAAATTTTGGGGTGACAAATCCGAACTTCGTCGCTTTCAAGATGGCAGCATAACTGAGGCTTGTGTTTGGTCAGCAACCGGTGAATCGTTCGCCCAGAAACGCCTTATAGTTCAACGGATAGTTGAGCATCTGCTCAAGCATCACTTTGAAGTGAAACCTGAAGAAATCCAATATTTGGCAGGAGAGTTAGACGCCGCGTACAAATTGAATCGCATTTTCAAAGTCGATAAACTCGAGGCGGATGTAAATCAAGAAACCGACGCAGAATCAACCGCTCTGGAGGTGATCAAAAGCTTTGATGATCTTGGTCAGAAATTGAGAATGCTCGACGGGTTGCCATTGGATATAACATCGATACAGGGAACGTCGTCAGTTTTCAGATATTGTGACCCAGTGCCGATTCTACCCGATGCAAGGAACACCAAAAAATTTCTGATGAGCAGAACAGTAAGCCATGGAATCGTTCAATTGGGTAAGGTCTTCGTTGTTTCCAACTATTCACTTGTCTTAGGCTATACTTAACATTTGTAGGTCTGAGCGGGAAATGGCCCAGTGAAGTGTCTGCATTGCGTGCACTTAAGATGGCATTTTACGTGAAGATAGCTCAAGCGCTTAGGGAGAAACATAAATTCCAGACACTGCTGCGATTCGATGGTGTTTTCATTTTGAAGGACGGATTTGTGTTTCGCGTGGAAATTGCACATCCAAAGGAGATTGCGCTTATGAAGAAGGAAGTCACCGAAAAGGGTATCACTCAGTATAAGGACACACCCGAGAGCATTGCTCTGGAGAAACAACACGTTTTGCTACCGAAGATGACAAGTGCGCTGCATGGACTCTATCAGTTGCATTCGAGCTTTGGACCGACCGTGATGATTGCCAAAAGATGGCTGTATTCACAGTTAATCGATGCCGCTCTATGGCCGGACGAGTGTACAGAGCTACTGATTGCTAGTCAGTACATGAAGATGGGTGCGCAAGCGAGCACATGCCAGCCGCAAACGGGATTCTTTCGATTTTTACACCTACTGGCGAACACCGATTGGCGAACGGAAATGACAGTCTTGAACTTCAACGATGAGTTGGATGGTAAGTGGGGAATGCAGCAGTTTTTCTCAAAAAAAAAAACACCTTTCCATTTTCAGAACAAAGCATATCAGACTTGGAGAATCGTTTCAACACTGAACGCGATACATTCCCCCCGCTGCTGATTGTCACATCGTACGATGAAAACCGGTACGGAATTTGGAGTACCGATGCACCAATCGCCCCCGTTTTGGCGCGTGTACAACTTTTAGCTAAACACGCACTTATGGGCATTGAATCAAGAGTCCTCGACACCTCAGCAACGATCAAGCCAAGCAAACTGTTTACCGCCTCAAGGGATGGCTATGACATTTTGATACGTTTGAAGCCCGACTATGTACCCAACTGCATGGCAAATGAATTTTCATCGGGATTCTCCGAATGGGGCATGCCCAATTTTCGACAATTTCCAAGCGATCATGATTTACTCAAAAGTGCTATTACCGATCTGAGAGTAAGTTTACAGCGGTTATTCTCCAAAAATTGACTGTAACCTATTTCTTGGAATTTTCAGGAAGCCTTTTCAGAGTTCTGCCTTTTTTTCTACAATCCCTGTGGTGGCAGAGACATTGTTGGCATTTGGAAACCCGATGTATTCAGCGAAAGAGAATTCAAAGTTGCAACGATGAATGGATGTGCTCTGACTGGGGACGGAAACAAAGTCAAATGCAATAAGGACGCACTGATTGAGGATTTTAAAATTGTTTTGAATGGCATGTATTTATCAGTAGAGGAGTTGAATAAATAGGACAAGCGTGTGTGTGCATTTAAACGCCCATAGTGTCTTCAATCATTTTTCTTATTTTCAGCATTTGCCTGGCACTAAGTGATCCTTCAATGTGGTCAGTGCTGGGATCTGTTTCCATTGTATTGCAGCCTTGATGGGTGACATATCTTGGTGGACAATTACAGCAGCACGGCTGGTTGCAACAGCATTGCAAGGTTTGCCGGCGTGGCATGTCGCTCGTTGATGTGGCCTTATTATATGTGAAGGGGTACTGGATTTAAAGTTGTTGGTTACCTAGGCTAAGAGAACGTTTAAATTTATGAGAGAATTACTTACTGCGGGTGAAGTAGTGTTGCAAGAATTCGCCCATTCCATTTGTTGCTGAATTGAAGCTGTGGTCGACGTTGGAATGGGGGTTGGAGTCGGTTGCCTATTCAATTCATTAATAATGCTGTGATGCGCTATGAGAACTGAACGTACTTACCCACAATACTTTGCAAGCATCTCCAGCAACTGACGAGACGCAGCTTCACCTTCGTTTTGAGTGTGAAATCTTGCTGCATTCATAATGGCATCTCTCAGAGCAATCTCCTGCCCCAATACCGCTTGAACTGGAAGAAGTTCTCCTATAACACGCAAACAAACGATAGTTATTGGTATATTCTTATAAAAGCGAAAAATACCATTTGGACCAAGTTTATGGTACGATATGAGGCGAACATCCTCTATTTTACGAATATCCTGCTGAGTTATTATGAAGCATTCGTTTCCCAATACAACTGGAACTGAGGAAAAGCATTTCAAACACCAAAAACGTTTATAAAAATTATTGAATGATACCGTGAACTGGTTTCTGTACTTCTTCAGTGACTTGCATTAATTTCTTTATTCCAGATGGACATGCTTCAGTTCCGTGATTCATTGTTGTTTGGTGAATATTTGAGGAGAAAAAAAAATCCAAAGTTTCGACGTTCTGTATAAAATTTTGAATTTTGAATGACTGCGAATGGAAAGTTTTAGTTCAGAGCTAATTTTGTTGGTTTGCGAAATTACAGTATTTTACTGGATATCATTTTGGGGTCAAGGGTTGCGTCTACAACTTTGGAAAGAAGGACTGAATAGATCGAGTGAACGATCGTCTGCTGAGCTAAATTATTGATATATCGCACACGCACTACAGTTCAATAAAGAATAGTCAGGAAAATTTGTTTGAGCAATCAATTAGTCAGAAAACTGCCGACTTGAGGTTCACAGGAGGAGGTTGCAGAGGCCAAACCCAATTTATTTGTAGTGTTGGGTGCTTTTGAACACTCTGTGGAAGTGGATTTTGTTCATATCCTAGTAATTCCTCGACAGTCCTTTTAACAAAATGTCCGCACCTGATTTTGTTATGTTTAAATGCTTTATACGAAAATAGTACGTATACGCCCCGTAGCCCGCTTGTCAGAGATAGACGAATAGGACTTAAGTATTTATGCACAACATACGCAGGCAATATCCTTCAATACGAATATCGATTATAAGATACCTTCCGGTGTAATACTGCAGCGGACTGGTTGAAAACTTATAGTCATCCTTTTGCAACTATTAGGTTGTTTTGTGTTTCCACCACGCTCTAATAGCAATTCTACGCATATAGCCTCAAAATGATGACAGCCAAGCCGGATCTTAAGGAGCTCGAGAAAAATACAAACAAGATCAAGAATGCAGCTAAAAGCCACCTGCAGGTGGAGGAGCTGCTCCAGAATAGGAGGGATGTGCAAAGTAATTAGAAAAAAACAGGTGAAAACGTAGCGCCATCGAGTACCTATTAAAGTCCGCGACTTAGAGGCAAGAGGAAACTTGGGCCAATTCAAAATAGTAGCTGTAAACGTTGCTCTGTCCATGAGAATGGCAAGGGACTGAACGAAAACTACTCTTTGCATTGTCTAAACCACTTTGGATAAAATTATAGTTAATTCGAACTTCCCACTAGATGTGGCTAACAAAATCGTCGCTGCCAGGATGAACAGAGATAGGACAGAGTTCGCGTTCGCGGGCATAACTCGACTCCAGAGTTCTCATCACCCAGATGTTCAAAGAAACTTAACCAAAGACTTATAACAATTAGGGCCACTTTCAAAACTATCTCATAAAGTCAATGATAGCCTATCAGCCGGTTCAAGTGACTGTTAAAAATTTATCTGGAGGATAAGCAAAATATTTATTTAAAGTGGCTGGAAAAAGTATTAATTTCAGAACAATTTTTCGTTGACGAGCGTAGATCGCAGTCACAAGCGCCTAACATGGATTTATTTGAATTTTTAGAAGACGAATTTGATGAATTATTACACGGCCCTGTAAGAACAGAGCATTTTGGCCGATACCAAATTATTTTAAAACACTCGACTTTTTTTTTAAAACCTTATCCATATTAAATTACTACATAACGATATAATAACACAATTCACTAAAAATATTTTGCGACTGGTTAAGCTTCTAATAAAAACAAAAAACAAGTACAAACCTAATGACGACAAAACAAGTATTGCCGTTCGGTAGAACAATGAGAGGCTGATACATTTTTCTACCAGTTAGTTTAGAAATGAAACAGAAATAAAATATCAGCAACCTTTATCTGTTGGATATCGTTGTGTCAGATAACTATCCGAAACTTTATCCGGAACCTTTATAGCAATACATAAGACACAACCGAAACAAGTTGTTTTGATTTTTTGGACCACTTAAACTTAATGGTTGAACTCATTCTTGATCTTAAAATGTTGCTTATGATTTATGAATTATAAATTTACTACTTACTTATCGGCCTACCGACCCGCGAAAAGTCTCTACCGGAGACAATGCAGCCTTCCATCCTCTACGATCCAGAGCATCTTGGTACAGCTCATAGAGTTCGCGGTTGTGTCTTCTCCCCCATTCGCCCTCCTCGCACACAGGACTAAAAATCCCCCTAAGTATTTTTCTTTCGAACTAGCCAAGTATCAGCTCTCGCTTCTTGCTTATAGTCCAGCACTCGACGTTATAAAGCAGAACCGGCAGGATAAGGGTTTTATAGCGCACACATTAAGTCCTTCGAGTTAGGAGTTTTAAACCAAATTTTTTTTTGTCAAACGGTTTCCCAGGGTAATTCTTCGGCGGATCTCCACTAGGGTGTCATTCGTGGAGTTCATGTTTACTCCGAGGTAGGTGAACTCGTTGCTATCAATAGTGACGTTTTGTCCTAGGCGGTGAACAGATGCTTGTTTGTTTGTTGATAACACGTATTTTGTCTTGTCCTCATTTACTTAAAGGCCCATGGATTTCGCATGTTCTTCAATCGCCGCGAACGCTTCTATTACGGAACGCTGGAAACGACCGATGATGTCAATATCGTCCGCATTCCCCAGCAGCTGAACGGACCTGTTGAAGATAGTTGCCTTCCGTGTTGGCACCTGCCCTGCGCACTCTCTGCTCCAGTACCAGATTGAAAAAGTCGCATGATAGCGCGTCTCCTTGCCGAAAGCCGGTGCATGTTTAAAATCACCCTTATTCCCGTTGGCGTTTGTCGTATACGACTCATATGTCGTGTCGTTTTAAACACGATATTCCGATTTTTTTCCGAACTTTTGTTAAAGATTTTGCTTCTTTTTCAAGTGTTCACTGTAATTTTAAATCGTTTGTTTAAAAAAAGTTACAAACACTGCCTTAAAACCAGAATGAAATATTAGGCGTTTACGACAAACGCCAACGGGAATAGGGGTGAATAGTTCGGAGGAGATACTTCCAAACTGAACGTTGCAGTGCGTGTTTTCCAGAACATGTTCCAATGAAATATGAAATGCTTTGGTTATATATTTCAGTTTTGTTCTGTTTTGCGTTTTTACGGATGTTCTTTTCTGATGGCTTTAACCAGCGCCAAACACCTATCTACAAGCCGTTTGCTGCAAGTGACTCTTTCGATCAATCATTCATCGATGTTTTGTTTCCTCAGATACTCATAAAATTCCCCGTACTAAGAATGGAAACTTATAAAACAGCCCTACGAAGAAAATCCCACTAGCCAAAATAAGCTAAGTCCTACCAAATATGCAGTGGATTTAGTTCATAAGTTTGCGAACTAATTCCAAACGAAGTAAGTTTACAATGCATGAAATATGTATGGGAGGGCATGCTGCCCCCCTACTTTCAAGGAAAGTACCAGAGCGATTTTCATTACATTAATTAATCATAATAATCATTAATCATACATTGATGTATGATGCATCAATGTTACTTGTCAATGTTGTAATTTTTTAAATGGTAATCTTGGTAAAAGATGTCTAATTTTCGAAACTGATGATTATTCGATTTATTTTCATTTAATTAGCCCTATTGCGAAGATCAACTATCAATCGGTTGACGGTTGACACAATTTATCAATTGAAATTGATATTGGTATTGCGAAATATAATTGATAGAAATATAAGCTATTGTGAACATAACGCAAAAAATAAAGTTATTGTGAATGAAAACTCAATTTTGACAGTTCTAAAATATATTTGATTTGAAGAGTGATTGTTACGACTTTCAAACAAATTATTTAAACAATATACATAATTACGAGTGTTACAAATCTGCGATTGTGCAATTTATTGAAAAACATGTCATTAGTGGAATTATTTTTTGATGATGACGAAGGCGAGACAAATTATGCGGAATTGGCTGCTATACGGAGGAGTTTGTGAGACGCATCTAATCCTTTGGAACTGGAAAACCGAATGTAACTAATTTATTTTCCAAGGAATGAAATTTGGCTAATTCTGAGCTCCTTTTTTTAGAAAAGTGTAATTCCAAATCTAATAGGATGCTTGGATGGGAAACACATTAAAATCGTTGGTCCCAAAAAAGAGGTTTGCCACATTTATTATAATTAATAGAAAAGGCTTTTATAGTCTTAATGCACGCATGTATTCAATTGAAGGATACGAATCACAGCCTCTTTCCCATATTAAACTGGTGACATCGGTTTGGGCCACCACCAGTCGCAGATATTTCGACTTTATTTTCAACCTTTTTCTTTTTTGTCTTGCAGTTTAGGTCGATCCACACCTATACAAATGCAGAAATTTAAATTGATCATAAAGTTATTGGAAATATTGTACAACGTACCCTTTGCTATTTCTGTCAATCTTGTTCAGGTGGTCCTAAGATATTTAGCTCTATTGCAAATTGTTCCCACTTCGCCAGCGCACCAGTTTTGGAAATAAATCTTCACCCAATCTATTAAGTTGCCTTTTATTGCAAACTATTTTACCCCTTAAAAAATAGCAATTAAAAATGTTGATCTTCAACAATTTTAAAAATTCTTCCATTTCTCTTAAGCATTCGTCCTTATCAACACCGAAATTCCGATTGATTAAAAAATTGACAGCTACCAATAAAATTGTTCGCGATTGACTTTCACAATACCGTTTTGTCAACCGACTATCGCTAATTGATGCACGTTCACAATCGGTCAACACTTCAATGACAATTGATCGTCGCAATACCATTTCGAAAAATTGATTGATAAGTATCAACTATCAATTGATAGTTGATCTTCGCAATAGGGCTGAATATTAATACATACGCTTGCTGCAGCACTGGCTGCAAGCAGATACAAATTTTAATCCATCCTCATTGACACATCAGAAACGTCTGAACATAATTCAGGCAAAAACATTGGCCGCGTTCCATTGACCGCTAGATGACTAGCGCGCATGCCAAACTCCATGTAAAAAAAAAACTGACATTTCATCATTTGCGCTAGAGCTCTAGCATATATTGTGAAATGTCAGTTTTTTTTATATGGAGTTTGGCATGCCGCTAGTCATCTAGCGGTCAATGGAACGCGGGCATTGTCAATATTCATTGATACGTGTGTAGGCGATTTATCATCAATGTTACTTGATGAAAAAAATCGTCAATGATACTTGTCAAGTAACATTGATCTTGTGTAGGTCCCTTAAGGCAAAAATAAATAGAGTTTTATTTTGTCAAATTTTTGAGCCGTCACTTAGTTGTCTTGTCAGTTTTCATTTTTCAGTAAGTTGTAATTTGGGGAATAGAAAATTTTGAAAAAATGAAAAGAGGGGAAAAGGATTTCTCTCTCATTTCAGCGCATCCAAACATAATTCCTGAACGAAAAAATTTAAATAAAAACAAAATTGTTTAAAATATTTTTTTCTGTTTTTATTGTTGTTTTCTTTTTTAATTTGTTTTTGCTTTTTGAATGCATTCCTTCAAAAAGGATCATTTTACACAGGTTTAAGTTCTTCTTCTTAATTCATTTCGTCTTCCACACATTTTCATTAATTATTTTATAAGTTTACTTCCTTTTTGTTTACCTTTTACTCTTATTTTTTAAGTTAATTGTGTTCGCCATTTTTTTCTGTTTTTTTTTTTTTTAAATAACTTTTCATTTATTATTTAGTTCACTTTTTTTCTTTTTAAATAACGCAATAAAAATAATTATATTACAAGTATTATATAGTGTTACTGAAAGTCTCCTTCAGTTGACTGTTTTTGTTTTTTTTTTTTTTTTTAACTTTCTGTTCGTGGTAATCTTATGTTTTTTTTTTTTTTGTATAATAATAATAAAACTGCCTGTCGCTTTTGAGTGTATATATATGAATGTATATATATATATATTTATAAGAGAGAGAGAGAGAGGGGGAAAGAGTTTACACCATTTAAATTCAAGTTTGCTTTTTTTTTTTTAATATGATTTTCAGTTTTTCCTTTTATTAAGTATAAATCAACTCACAATAAGATTTTCTTTTTGTTTTTATTCAACGAAAAAGAAATTAAAAAAGATAGTATTTCTTGTTGTTGTTGTTTTGTTGTAGGTGTAGTACTGATGTATAATGTATGCTATGTTAAATTTTTTTTTTTCTTAAAAATCTGCGATTTTATTTTTGTTGATAATATTTATCGAATTTTACATGTTGATTAAACTATTCACAATGATTTTTTTTTTGTTTCTCTATACAAGTTCATTTTATTAATTATTTGTTTGTTTTTATATTTATATCTTAAATTAATGCAAAAAAAAATTGATTTAAGTAAAACATTAGCATATCTTTTGTTTTTTTTTTTTTTTTTTAATCTGATTTCTATATAATATATATATTTGTTTAATATAATTCACAATAATATATGAAAAAGTTCTCAATGTAGATGATGGTGGTGTGGATAAATTGAAACGGGATGTGGGATATTGTTTAAAAAAAAATATATATATAAAAAAGAAAAGAAAAACAAGAAAAGATAAAATGGAGTCTTGCAAAAAGTTTTTTTTTATTTTTTTTGTGAGGGACTTGTGGGAGGGTGGTAGGTATCAGTAAAAGATTTAATAATAATAAATACTCGTAGTAGGTAACTATTATATTTATATTTGCTTTTCTTTTCATTAAAATAAATATTTTTTTTTTGCTTTTCATATTATTTGTTTTTTTTTAGAGTTTTTTATTTATTGCAGCAAAATGTATATTCTTTCACTTGGTGTTGGTAATGTGTTGCTCGATATTTTGTTTGTTTGTTTGTTTTGATTTTTGACATTTTACCTACGCGCGCGCTTTTTCTGATGGTTTTCTTGTTGTATTTTGTTTTTTATTCTTATTTTAACTAATTTATTTTTCATAATAATAATTAATAATAATTATAGTAAATAAATCAATAGATAATAATAATAGTAATAATAATAATAATAATTAATTATATTTAAATTACAACGGAAGTGTCGGCGTATTTGTAGTTGGTGTTGGCGTCAATATCGACGCGGATGGAGGATATCGCAACGTGTGTTGTGACGTCGCTTGCTGTATATAATCCTGGCTAGGATTATTTAATACACTATCCCTTGAATTTGAATGTGACGTTGCACGAAGCAGTGTGACCGCCTCACGCTCTGGACTACATTGGACACCATCTAGTCATTTTTGACGCGATGATTTCTTCTTCTTTCTTTTAAAGAAGCAACAACATCTGGAAAGACACATAAACCACCTTTTTAAAATTGTTTGTATGAATATCAATTTGGATAGGAATAAATGGTAATGCTAGGGAGATGTATTTAAAAAAAAAAGGTTAAATTTATAATAAGATCACTCCCCTACCTTCGAATACGCTTCTTTAAGTCATCAACTCGTAGATAGAAATATTTATTAGGGCTATCCGTCAGAGGACTAACCTTTCGGTGCTTTCATTTTGGTTTTATACAGAAAACCAATACAGCAGTACACACGAGCGCCCGCGAGGAACAAAGCGCCACGTCGGTATGGGCATTTCGATGAGTTTTCTAGTACCTACACTCATGGCAATCCCGGTACGATGAGTATTCGACTCCAACCCGGTTCGACACTACCGTGTCCACAAGAGATTTTGGTTTAGGGGACGCGCACAAATCGAAGTAGATATCAATTTGGAGTGAGCAACTGGGGGCAGTTGTCCTATCATGAGAGCCCCTTTGTTTGAGGAACCAAGAAGAAATATTGGATGTGGCTGTAGTAGTGAGATCATTCGATCTTGTGGTATCACAATGGCCCATCTCAGCCCTAGGTGAGACTGCACTTGTTGCGGCCCGCAACCCTAACCTCCTACCGTATTTTTCTTGTGTGGAGGCGTAATCGCATATTAAGCTGATATTAGCGCAATTAAATTTGATACACATATTATATTTATAAGGCTTTCACTTTTACCCATGTTTCGAACACTCAAGACTTCTTGCCAAAGTCAGCCGCTTATAACAACTTCACAACGATAAAGGGTCTGCAGCTAACTCTAGCAGTCGTAGTAAATGACAGTTTTTCTATCTCTTTTCAAACACGTTTGCAGACTGTGAAACGTCGAAAACGGCACAAAGTCAGCCAGAATGAAACATTTAGCCTGTACGATAAAAGTCAAGACTTCCGTCCTCCTAACCAAAATGAAGTGAGGGTAGCAATTATATCCAAGCTCAAGTCCACCAGACGGTGTAACTGCCGAGCTTTTTAAGCAAGTGGGAGATAACTAGGTGGAGAGCAAACACCAACTCGTCCCCAAGACTTGGTTAGAGGAAAGTAAGCCTAAAGAATGTAGACTCAGTATTGTTTGCCCGATCCACGAGAAAGGAGACCTTCTAAACTGCACAAACTATACATGGCATCAGTCTCCTTGACATCGCATATAAGATCATATCTGCTGTACTGTGTGAACCCCTGAAACCATTCACCAACGAACTGATTGGTCCCTATTAGTGTGGGTTTAGGTCCGGTAGGTCCACAACCGACCAAATATTCAGACTGCACCAGGACGTGAAGAAAACTTAAGAAGTCCAAATCGATACTAACAACTAACCATCTATTTATCGATTTTAAGGACGCATATGACAGCATTTTTAGAGACGAACTATACAGAGCCATGTCTAGTTTTGGCATACCTGCCAAACTTGTCAGATTGTGCAGAATGACGATGGAGACCATTCGCTGCTCCATAAAGTTATAGGAAACAATCTCACCGAGACCTTTGATATCAAAAAAGGCTTTAGACAAGGTGATGCTGTCATGTGACTTTTTCAACATCATACTTGAGAAACTTGTGCGAAACTCGCAAGCCATGATCAAGGGCACAATTTTCCAAAAGTCTGTGCAACTACTTGCAAAGGCTGACGATATTGGACATCATTGACAGCGAGCTACTGGTGCGTTTGCCGTATTAACACAGAAGCGGAAAAAACGGTTTTAGTAGTGAATCAGAACAAAACAAAATACATGCTGTCAATAAGGCGTGACACACATCATTGACGAATTGGACAGAACGTCACGATAGACAACTACAACTTTAAGGTGGTTATAGGAACTTTGTCTACCTCGACCCCGCTATAAACTCTGACAATGATACCACAGTCGAGATCAAACGAAGAGTTACACTTGCCAACCGTTTTTTCTTTGGCCTAAGGAGGCAAGGCGCCCCATAAGACAGGCAGCTAATGCTCATTACCATACAGTACACTTAACAACCGCGAGGGCATCAATTTTCCAAAACTCCTTCTGTTGCAGGACAAGCAAACTTTGGAACTCGCTTCCTGGGGATATACAGTCATGAAAAATAATAGGGACACTTGCATAAAAATCGTTCTAAACACAACTCTGTTTCAATTGCCATAAATTGATTAGAAACGGCACATTAAATTAATTTTTTGGGATGTCGATAAAGTAAATACCGCTATCATAACATAATATAAGCCTATTTAAACATAAAACCACTACTACTAAACTTAATGACAATATTCTTGTTCTTTGTATTCTCACGAAATACATCAATGTGTCCCTATTATTTTTCACATGCCTATATTTCCAGAAGGCTTCAATTTGCAGCAATTTAAGTGCAGAACTAACATACATCTGCAAGCATCTCGGGGCGCTGATGAAGCGTTATAGGTTCGCCTTTCCCGGAAGAAGTTTTTACAAAAAAAGTGCTAAATTAGTAAGGCCTTGTCGAGAAACACCAAGGAGATTCTTGTAAGACCCTCATCATCCCAGTCCTGCTTTATGGCGCAGAATTATGGACCTCAACAAAGGCGCACGAATATCTTCTTACGCAAAATTCTTAGAGTAATTTGGTCATGTTTGCGTCGAAGGGCTTTGGAGCAGGAGATTTAACAGCGAACTCTACGAGCTGTACAGCGACATCGACATCGGACATGCACAATTGCACAGGGTCGTCCATAGTGAATCAACATTGGCATTAAATTGGTTGGGTAGTATTAACCCCTAACCCGGAGGTAGGCCTAATTAATGACTCTATAGTCACCATTTTTATTGCAAGACCCTCTAGTCTGCACATTTTTAATGAACTCAGCTCCAATTACGTCAAAGTAATTCATATAAAGTTATCCGACAACAGGATTTTGATATTAACGCAAATTTAATCACGACCATGTTTCCGCCATTTACATGTTGGTCCAAATGTTGGTCCCGTTTTAAGGTAGAGCTTTAAAAAAGTACAGAGTTAAATTTTATAATCTAGAGCTTCTCCTGTATAAGATTGTCTATCCAACAAAAGGCTACAAATGGTCACAAACTAATCTTTACATAAATAAAACATCTCCCTTGCCCAACCGTTTTTGTTTCAAAATTTTATTATACTCACTTTGTTTCGTCCACAAGTTCAACCTCTGGCTGCTGTGTGATAGGAGTATTTGAGTGTCCGGCCGTGGGATCGTCTGTGTTCAATTCGCCATTCGTCGAACTCACAACCTGTAAAAACAAGAGAACATCAAGTTTTTTCAAAACGAAAACAAGCTGAATACAAAAATACAAAGAAAATAAAATAAAATAAAAACCGTTATACAATAGAAGAATTTGTTTTTAATTTAATATAAGAAAAAAAAATTAAAGAAAGACGACAAAGATTCACTAGACAAAATAAATTAAAAAAACGTTTATAGAGAAACATTTAAGCCTTTTTGTTGGTTTAGTGGCATATTTTTTTTTATTTGAAACTGTTCACATTCCATTTGAAGGTGAAAACACAAGACAAATATTGCAGTGGTGTAAATATTTAAAAATATACGATTTTTGCAATGAGAACAACAAATAAAAAAAATATATATAACTGATACAGAAATTAAATTAAATTATTTTCCTCACGAAACACACGACAGAAGAAACACCGAACAGTCAAGATTTTTGTTTGTTTAACATTTAGGTACATACGGATTAATAACGCTCTACAACCTTCCGCTATATAGTAATTTCTTATAGGAAATGTGGTAAACTTTTAAATTAGAATTTAAACTATACATTTCGAGTGTTAATTGTTATTCATTTGTTTTTTTGGGTTGCTCTTTGGGTTTCGTTTCGTCTTCTTCGGCTTTATCGCTTTTTTCGTAGTACGGATCAAAAGGTTTATCATCCTCATCGGAACTTGAGTCTTCAGGATGTTTCTGCAAGTTTTGATTTGGATTTTTTCTTTCTCTGTGATAAGTTGTAGAATACTCGATTGAATGATTCCTTTTGTTTTTTGTTTTGATATGGAGAGAGAGAGTGATACGAGATGTAGAGCTACAAACTGGCATTCAACTAGCACGATGCTTGGTAAAAAGAAAATAAATTTCCATCCACTACTATGCGACATCGAAGAATGACAAGAAGTCCTTAAAGGGTTAGTTCACACACAAACTTAAAATCATAAAACTACTTTAAAGCATGAAAACCACAAAAAAACTACAAGCAAAGAAAACACGTCTAAGCAGATTTAGATGGCAAATCAAGATGTATACATAATCCTTCATTCAGAAAACTTTTAATTGACAAACTTTTTGCATTCGTAGTGGCAGTAGGATTCGAAGCACACAAAAAAATTTTGTTTGAGTACATCTGTCGAAACCAAACAATGTCAAGAGCTCACTTTATTTCGCATCCTTAAACGCACTTGATTGAATAGTTTTGTAAAATGGAGTTTATGTCCTCTTTTGTACATTGAATGGTTGCGTCAAACCAAAAATGTTCTTCAAGGATATTTTATTTTATTTTGCAGTAGATATAGAAGAAATGTCATGCTTTTGAATGTTGTTTTGAGAATGTGGTGACAACATGAAAACTATGTGATGCTGCACATAAACAGGTCAAAGAAAAAACGTAGGCCACGCATTTAAGCTAAGGTTTGTGGCAACGTGCAGTCTCAATGACATCCTTAATGGCGATGATGTCAAAATAGGTGACACTCATTCAAATTAGAATTTTCTTTGAAAATATAACCAACTGAAAGGTATTCAAAAGGTCTGAGGTCAGTTGGAAAATAAGAGTGTGACTGCAGTACGAGCACACCGCCAAGAAACTGACACATACCAATAATGTTTAGCCTTCTTTCACAATCAAACTAGGGGAAAATGATCTTCTAAGAGATATGTCAAAAAATTGACGAGCACATATAAGGAAACTATTTGTAAAAATGTTTCGAACTGATGTAAACACTGCACAGGTTTTGGATCATATTATAAAATTTGCTTCCTTTTTAAATAAGTTGAGGTATTCACGGTCAATGACGAGAGGTATTGGACATTAAGGAGGTATTGACTTAATCTCGTAAATGTATAAATGTCTGCGGTGCTTTAAGTGGCAACCCTCAGAAATGTCATTGCGTAAATCGCTTAAATCGACTGTCAAGTAATCAAAATTATTTTTTATTTGAATTTTTACCGTCATTTTGAGATCTTCCTGTTCAAATTTGGCATTTGTGATTTGCGTAACATTAAGAACATTTCTTTTGGAATGTTGTAAAAAGATAAACACATAATGTTTATGTCATACATTTACAGGACCTTGACGCGCTTATAAAAAACAAATTTATGATAGCCATTAAAACATGTAAATAAGCGAATCATGAGCTATAAGCGGTTCCGAGGTTATATTCTATGACTATAACTAAAACCATGTTTTCATTGACAAGATTTATAAATCTCGTTGGCAAGCTGTCAAACTTTTTAGCAAAGTCTCTGCGGGGTCTTTCTTTTTACTATTTACTTTCGCTTCACAGTTATTTTTGGATATACATACGTATACTTTTTTTTACCAAAAATAGTTCACAATAAAAGTTTCAATAAGTACAATCTGGAAGTATAATTATCGACTAGTTTTTCGCGCCTGGGGACGTGTATCGTTAGCCTTCACTCATTAGATCAAAATGAGTACAAATCAGCATAGTCTCTGCGGGGTCTTTCTTTTTACTATTTACTTTCGCTTCACAGTTATTTTTGGATATACATACGTATACTTTTTTTACCAAAAACAGTTCACAATAAAAGTTTCAATAAGTACAATCTGGAAGTATAATTATCGACTAGTTTTTCGCGGCTGGGGACGTGTATCGTAAGCCTACACTCATTAGATCAAAATGAGTACAAATCAGCTGTCAAATTGTTTTTCGCTGGAAAAAGTATTGCCAATTCCTAAAACAGTCCTCTAAAAATAGCAGCCCAAAGTATAGTTATAATTATACCGTATACGTACAGTTATACCGTGCGAACGACTCAGTTACGTATTCTTACAGCGAGATATCTGGGATTCCAAGCTGGAAGGATAATATAAAGGATCGCATCAAAAAAACATACGTGTCACTATATGCCTGAAGAAGAGCATTCGAACACATAGGGTTTCAGGCCGCACGTGGTACACTGGTTGTACACCTACCTACCTACCATAGTTACACCGTGTGTGCATCTGAGTGTTCAATTATGTTTACTTCTCAGTAAGAAGACCGTACGATTTTTTGACTGACTCTCCTTCTCCAGGCTTTACTTCACTAAGACAAAACAGAAACCTAACCTGTGTTTAAACTTTCAACGCGGCCCTGGCGTTTCTGGACTGACCGATAAAGAGGTAGTATGTATCGATCTAAAATTCCTGCTTTTTTTCAAAGATATGCCGGAGTGTTAAGATTTAGTCGATTGTTGACTTTCCTTGCCTCAACCGATGCATTAGTCAATTAGGTTATTAGCGAGAGGTTTAGCTGACAAGATCTCACACGCGACATTCAGGAGACTTATTTCTCTGTAGTTGGCGCAGTTCAGGGACAAGATTACACAAAATGAAAACGATCGAACGACATTGTTTCGATAATAACGACCTCTGTCTATTGCCACATCAGATACGATAAAGACCTCGTGAAAACGAGATCGTTCGATTGTTTTCATTTCAGCACATAATGCTGAAGTTCGGAGGTTTTGAAGATAGGTAAGCAGATGCATGCTCCTTATCAAGTCACCTCCCGCTGCGTTGAAAATCTCGGCCCAAACAGTTGGACTTGAGTTTGGAAATACATATGTAGCTGCCCTAACTTAATTTTGATCGGAGTGGACTGAAGTTTTGAGTTACATCGTTTTGGTTGAACAGATCATACTTCCTGCCAGCAGATTTGTTTGTTATGTCCGCCGTTAAAAGTTAAAACCTAGTTAAATAGAACGTTTATCTTTCGATGTCGCCTTCTTGCTTATGTTACCATAAACATTTAAATTTGGCGGTGTAATGTGCGTATTCATTATTGACTTATCCTTACTGAAACAGCAGCGCCACTGTAGTTTGGGAACACACGTGAAGTTGGCTGCTGGTAGTTTATAATTCTAATAAGTCTATGCAAATTGTCCTTAGACGGTACATCCCATTGCACGCCCACAGATGAAATATGTAGTTTGAAACATTTCCAAAACTCTATACTAGTCGAGTCTTAGTGTTATGGATGGCAGCGTTCCATTTCCCCGCTAGATGATTAGTGACATGAAACTCCACATTTAACCATTTGCGCTATAGAGCTCTAGTTCTAGTACAAAGAATTAAATTTGCCAAAAACAAAAAAGAAATACATACGGCATAGCAAAAGTGACATACGGACATGACTTTGACTTATAGCCGAATATCAAGTGACTGCCCTAATTATAGAGTTAATTAAATCATATAGAAATGGAACAGCATTTATTGCGATTTCATTTGCAATACCAATAATTATACAGTGTCCCAATTAGCAATTCAAATTTTATTGACTTATCCACTTGCGTTGAAGTTTACTTTTAATAGAATTGAATTGACAAATGTATTTTTTCGTATTTTCTCGATGTACCAGTTTATTCTGTCCAAATTTACAACAGTTATTTCACAAAAGATGTACATTTTTTGTATGCAGAATTTGACGTGTCACTAGTCATCGGCCAATAAAGAAACACCGACATTGGACGTGATTTGATCATTGATCTATTACTTTTTTAAAGGGTATATTGTAGGTACTTTAAAAGTCAACAAGACACGTGAATTATTATTATACTTAACAAATGAAACAAAATACTTTTGCCAGCTAAAAAATAGTCATTAATTCGAAATAAAATGAGCAATGATCTATTACGCAGATTACGTGAGTTGTGATAAAGTAGAAATAAGTGTTTAAATGCATAAATACAATCCAAGCTCTACAGGAATAATAATAATAAAAATCATCACGCAACAAGTGCTAAACAACCTAAATTAATTCTATTACAAAAAAGTGTGTAGCAGTAGAATAAAATTGCAAAAAACATCACACACTCTTCTACTACTAAAATAATAAATAAATTCAAGACATTCGTCTACAGTTACTTGTTGCAGAAAAACTTGATACGGTGAATTCGATTCTTGCAGTTTTTTTTCTGATGATTTGCATATTGTTATTGCAATGAAATGGAATGAATCATTCTGGTTAGTTGTTAACTATTTATCATACGTT
This sequence comes from Cheilosia soror, assembly GCA_949372485.1. Taxonomy (NCBI): domain Eukaryota; kingdom Metazoa; phylum Arthropoda; class Insecta; order Diptera; family Syrphidae; genus Cheilosia; species Cheilosia soror. The sequence goes on along the minus strand of OX443562.1, from coordinate 16,334,324 downwards.
TTGTTGTTAAAATCACAAAATCGCACACAAACAACTCTACATTTCTTGTACTTGGTGCTGGTGGGGGTGGTAAATTCTTTATTTGAATTTATTTTTTTTTTGCTTTTCAATAATTATATAGTTTGCGTTTTTTTTTTTTTTGTTGGTTCTTTATCTACTAAATACCTTGAATTTATGTAGAGCAAATCAAGAGAAAACATTAGGATTGAAAAGGCCAAAAATATAACAGTCTGCAATTATTGTACAGTGAAGAGAGACAAACAAATCAAAGAGGGAAAGAAAAATATTTTTTTTTTATATTACATTTTGTGTAGGTAGGTATTTTTTTATGTTTAACATCTAGTTTTAATAAATTTTTGACATTTTGTGTATTTACATTTTCGTTTTGATTTTGTGACTAAATAATAGTTGTGTGGTGCAGTTATATAAATTTGTAGGTATAATTTTTACAGCTTTGGTCATTTTACAAACATTGAGATGGGAAATAGTAACTTAAAGGGTTAACCATAATTGGATTCTGTGGACTTAAGATTGTGTTAAAATTATGAAGTTCTGTCGAACGCTTGAGATGTGGCACGACATAGACATTTGCTGTCTTAGCAGACTAGCTTAAGCCATATGCAATCCTGTTATGGTTCTTCCTTTAACTTGTTGGTAAAAATGTTTATGGTGAGTTTATTCAATTTCGAAATAAGATTGAAGATCGAAAACAAACGAGTAGCTATTGATCTGAAAGGTTTTTGCTATGAACATTTATATGGTCAGAAGTTGTTGAGTGTTGTAGTTGATTTGTATCAGTGTTGAGTTTGGTTTAGGTCCACGTGGTAACCACCAGACTGGTTTCATTCAAACGTTGAACATGAACGCGAGTTTTGAACATGAAGCAAATAGCAACACAATAATGCTGTCAAAATGAGTCTCAGAAGTCTATCATGAGCTAGCCATGAACACAGAAGAGGAACAAATTGCAAACATTTTTACAGCTGTCATTAAGTATTGAATGCACGCAGGTATAGGAATCAAATTCGCCGTGGAAGTTATTGACGTGAAGTTATTAAGTCGATAGATTGATTGTGGTTCGCTTCAAAGCAACATTTAAAAACATAAGCCTTATATGTGCGTGCCACATGACCCCCCACTGAGGACTCTATCAAGAAGCTTCATGATCTCTTGGGCGGAGCCTACATAAGACCTGGTAGGAGGTAAATAATTAGTTGGCACAAGCACAAAGTGTCTAGGCATACATAGCTTCTTTGTGCAGAATGTGATGCCAAAATTCTGCTGGGGAAGATGAATATTAAAGTCGTAAAGGAAAACCTTTTTTGAATCTTCGTTGGGGAAATTTATAGCCACGCCATTCAAGTGGGAGCGTCAACCAAAACAATTGTTTTGTTGTACAAGCCGTGGTACGTTCCATCCTCTTTAAGTAACCCTACAATATTATTAATTTGAGCAATCCTAAGAGTAGCTGGAATTGAAGCCACTAGGTATGGTCAAGTCTCACGAAACGCTCAGCATGATTATTAATATTCTACCTGGGGATCTTCATTTTCTTTAAACACCTCTCTTGCGAAAGGCGAACCTATAACGCTTCAACAGCGCCACTAGATGCTTGCAGACAGCAATAACTTTGAGGTGGATAGGGACTTTGTCCACCTAGGTTCCGCTATACTCAGACAATGACACCAGCGTTGAGATCAAACGAACAATATCATTTGCCAATCGCTGCCTTTTTGTGAAAGAAACTGAGGAGCAAAGTCCTTACTAGAGTGACCCTTTTAAGACCCTAATCGACCCAGACCTTCTCTATGGTGCAGAGACATTGACTCTGTCAAAAGCGGATCAGGTTATCTTGGTTGTTTAGAGAGGAAAATTCTGCAGAGCAACTTTGACCTATCCAGAAAAGTGAGGGTCCAACGACTGAGGTGGCAGGGTCCTGAAGAGCGATAATGGACGCGAATGCCTGCGCCGGGAAAATCTTCGAATATCCACACCCGAGGGGCGTGCGCGCAGTAGAGAAAGACCGTGACTCAGGTGGCGCACGCAAATGGAATCAACGTTCGAAAGCTGGCCCAGGCCCACCACGGACTTTAGCGCCGTATTAAGTTGGTAAATGAAGTCGAAGGGTCCCTTAAAAATCCCTACGGACCTTGAGATATAATCGGCAGTTTTAGAGAACGCCTTAAGGAATGGCCCCCTTAAGGAGAGCAAACGATTCTAATACATTTAGTTCTGCCTGAAAATAATCTTATGACCGTCTCAACGCGAATGGCCTGCTTAATGCGGCCAGCCTCTTCCAGGTTAAAGCTGTGACAATCAGGGATATCCAGACAAAAAATGCCTAGATCTTCGTCGACTTGTTTGACCCAGACTATTCATCGACTAGAAATTACAAATTCGTCAGGTGTGCCACGTCTCTTTGTATATCTTCTGCGGAGGAAGCCTATCCTCGTAGTGAGGAGAAAAATCTTTCTGCAGTTTACTTCTGTAAAGTCCTATCCTATGACGCCTGCTCTCTGCTGAGTCTGTCGATCAAGTCACAATTTATTTTCTATTTTCTTATTTATTTGACTTTGACGTTTGATACTATTGTTGCCAGGGTATTACAACTTCAAAAGCAGAGACTAGGTAAACGAATCTAAGGAACTGCGTTATTTCGAGGAAGATTTGGCCAAATTACGACAGAGTTAGAACAAAGAACCTCTCGGCCAGAAAACGTGCAGATGTCCGCCACTAAATTAGCGGCAATAAGTAGGGGCCAGTGGTCAATTCAGGCAGAAGTTCTGGTAATGAGACAGAAAACAGCTATGGCCACAATTGAAGCTCTCGATGCGACCACCTCTGACCTCTACGTCAAAGACTGTTGGGACTGCAGAGAAACATTAAGAGAATTAGAAGAAAGAACCTGCTAGAACGGGCCACTGGTCATTAAAAACTCACGCAGCCAGGCTTGGTGTTTCATTCATAGGTCACCCACTGTACAGACGCACTAATGAGAGTGAAAAAGTCTTTCACTTTTTCCTTGGATGTACGTCCCTAGCCAAAACCTACAATTTAGGTACATGGTTCTTTGATGACCTCGCGGCAATCTCAGGCATCAACTTCACCAACATTTTTTACTTCCACAACTCCAAAGGCTGATATTGAGCTTCCTCTTTCTCTTCCTTTCTCTTTTTAATCTACAGGAAGCTTCATTTGGGGGCCTTTCATTACAACGACAGGTGATCTAACAAACATAGACATCAGAAGGCTCTTACGTTTTATACAGATCTGAAAGTGGTTCAACTAGTAGGGAGATCTCACATGATCCATTTTTCGTGCTATCACAATGGACCTATGCTGATCTAAGTGTGTTAGTGTTGGCGTTTCCTAACCAAATTCGAAATCTACAGGTCTCATGAGTTGTAGTCTCACTGGCAAGAAGCTGGAAACCATCTACAAAAGTTTCTTTTTGGCATCCTGTTTTCGAAATGTTTGGTATTTGCAACCTCGTTTCTCGAAAATATTTCTGACACCCCTACGACAGCTACTTCTAGATACTACCTCTTTGTAGAATTTTCGATCCTCAAACATAGAATCGAAATGAAACAAGCCCATCGTGTAGGTGTGTGAAAGGATTTTTGTTTGTTATTTTCTAGCTGATTGATTTTCATGTCTAAACATTAAAGTTATTTACAAAAAAAAGACAGGCACTCAAAAACAAGTCAATAGTTAGTATGTACAGGATATTTTGTTAAATATATATTTATATATAATTTTTTTTGTATTTAATTTGCTATTTTTGTTCTCAATTATTAATAAAACAAAAAAATAGAGTAATATACAACAAACACAAGACAGAACACAAAAAATCAAAAGACACACAAATGCATACAAGGACTTACCTGTACAGAACCATGCCTATCGGCTGGTGTTAGATTGCCAAGCGTGGCACCTGGTTTCGGTACATCAGGCCATGCAGCAACGCCTCCTTTGGCATTTGTCTGAAGAATTATTTTTGTTGATGTGATTATGATATTCGAATTTTTGTGTTTAATATTTTTTTTTTTTAAAAAACACGTTTAAATTTATATTTAATTAATTTTTTTTATGTTGTTGTGTTTAATGAGTTAAGCACGTTAGTTTTTGCCAAAAGATGTCAGTGGTGTTATTGTTAGTTAAAAAAAAAAAATTAAAATATTAACTAATACATTTTTGTTTAGCATGTTATAGTTCACACGAATGCAATACAGCAGAAAACAAAAGAAAAAAAAAACAATATAAAGAGAAAAGTTTTTGGGGAGGACAAACGTTATTATGATGGAGAGCTCTAAGCCCAAACACAAGCCAACTATAAAAAAAGCTATTAAGAGGATTACACATTTTCTCTTTTCAAGGATTTGGAGGGACATTTGTGTGGTATATTCGGGTATGGTCGATGAAACAGGTCGACGGAAACACTAGCAATTAAGATGATATCGACGACGAAGTAGTTTGCAGCGACTGATTTTTGAACAGCAAATATTACAAATATTTTTTTGCTTTGTTTTTCTTTTCTAACCTCCATAACTAAATATTCTTCATCATCATCATCCATATCATATTCATCGGAATTCTTGTTTGTTTGTTTAGGTGGGTTGTTGTTTTTTTTTTGTTAATTTGTCACAAATTGTTATCGAGTGTTTGTGTGTTTTTGTTTTTTTTTTTTAGTCGAAATAAATTGTTTGTTTTAAGTAAAAAAAAAAAAAAATATATATATAAAAAGTAAATTAATTTCAAGTACACATTTGAAAATCGATGCAAGGACAGCAAGGTTATGATGACAAATAAGAACATTATGCCAGTAAAGAGACTCATTAATCGTTTAAGTAAAGCAGGGAGGCTCACGGGAGTATAGATTCTAGAAGACTCTACATAACCCATTTTTAACCTCTCTCTAAGTACTACCTACTGCCGTTTTAGTTATGGAAAGGAATTCTTAAAAAATACACGTGGAACGTCTATTTCAGCGAAGTATAGTAAGGTAGACAAAAATACTCAATAAAACCAGCCCTTTTTTCTACACTTCCTTTAATAGCCCTTGACACTTGTGCCAAGAACTGCAGTCTCATGACCAACCTTCAGAAATCCCGACTGGTAATATGTATTCACAAACAAAAGGAAGACGCCACAGTTTGTCGCACATTCTATGGAGAGACATAGCTTTTAGAGAGTTTCTGACTTTAGGACTTGTACAGGGTTTTTCAATAAGAGCGCTACAAAAGCTTTTTTTAAATAAAACAAAAACGGTTTTGGATATCAATGAAAGGTACGTTCGATGCCATTATGTATGGAACTCGATGTCTTTTGCATGGTCACCACGGGCACGCTTGCAGAAGTCCAGACGCTGAACCCAATTTTCGACGGTAAAGAGACGGTCACAGAGATGCCCAACGCTTGAGAACGACGTGTGAGAGACACATTTGGGCTTTCTTCAACTGAAGCCTCAGCGGCAGCAATATTCTCGACACTACGGGCACTTCTTTGTCTCACTGGCACGGGAACATTTTGTACTGTGCCTGTGGATTCAAATTTTTCCACTAGACGCTCAATTGTTGATCTGCTAGGATGATTATGACGACCATAAATTGGACGTAGCGCTCTTAACGTTGACGCCACTGACTCCGAATTTCGGTAGTTTGGGAACTGATAACCATCATCGGGACGAAACGCATTACTGAAGTCGAGGCCAACACTAATTGTGATGACAATCGTACACTCCAAAGTTATTCATTCATAAATATGTTTATGATTGAAAGTAGTTTGGTTAAAACCATCGAAATGATCAAAAAGAGTTATACCCTCCTTTTACTTCTATAATAGAATTTTTGGAAAAACCTGAAGACCATTTCGCGAAATCAAACTCTTCATGAACACGAGTTTAGTAAAACCTATACCGACTGACCTGTGACAGTCTAGTATGGCAACCGGCAGTCAACAAGGCCAAATTAATGTGTCCAAATTGAGGGTCGTGCGTAAGTCTAATTTTCCTATCACGAAAGAGATAAATTTGAGTTGGCCTCTACTCCAGTAATGCGTTTCGCCCCCATTAAAATTGATTGGTGTAATAAAAACTAACATCGTTGGTTGTCCAGGATCACTTTTGTGAGGAAATTGAATATTAAAAGACTGTAATCGCAATCGACCACAATAGGGTTTTTTCGATCGAGTGCCTTTTAGGTCAGAAATCCTGAGATTAGATTTCACACTGTCACCGGTGCAACACCGACGATGGTTTTATGCTGAACCCTGAACAAGGAAAGCCCACAGAGCAAAGCCTACGACAAGAGCTGTTTGTGAGGTCTTTAAACAAGAAGGATGAGTCAATTCGAAAGTCATGGAAAACAAGAAGCCCATCTTTTGGCAGTGTTGCAAAGTTATGTCAGTAGATCCTCATAAAAAGTTTAGCAGCTGAAATAACTTGGGCGGAACAGTTTACCGGATGGGTACTTCTCAACTCTGAGTGGAAAATACAAAGGAAAGAAAAGACTAGACAGGGGAGATGGAAAAAGATGCACAATCTCCTGAAAATGACGAAGAGCGCAATTCAAGGTTTTCCTACCTTAACCACAGCACCGAAACACAAAGCCAGGATCATCAAAGAAGGTACGAAGGCGCTGCTAACGATTGGTTACAGAATAGTTCAACGAACTGTGTGCCGCAACTTCTTCGTTGGAATCTTCGAATCCGCACGCAAGTGGAAAGGGACCTTAACCAAATTAGCGTGCGAAACTGGAGACAGCTGACCAAAGATCGTGATGGCTGGAGACGCTTGTTGGTCGAGGCCCTGGTCCACCACGGACGATAGCGCAACCTTAAGTAAGTAAGTAATTAAAAGTGCCGCCCCGATTGGGAACCACTGATCTGAAGGATGACTAATTCCCGCAAATGGCGCACCGAAATGAAATTCGAGCTATAGAAAAAAAACTAAATCGAACATAGACACTCGATTGGTTGGCCTGGCAGCTGAGCTGGAGCATGTGTCAACCCATGTGTTCGATATGGTTTTATTACGAAATCATGACTCGATGATTGGATTTAAATTACTCGTATGCCATGTCCAAAAGGCGATTGACACACCTGCATGAGCTACTAAGATATTAGCCTTCTAAATTATGACGAAGATCGTGAATTATCAGCTCGGTTTTAAGGGAGAAAAATCGACGATCGGCTATATCCCAGTGAATAACCAAGAATTATAATTCTACACCTACCTTATTTTCAATAATTGCAAATATAGGGATGTTGAGCTTATCCGCGCCAAATTGGTTTTAAGGGGAAGCTCATTTATGCAGATTCTCCAAATTGCGCAAGCTTTAATAAAAACCGTCGGCAAAGAAAAAAGCTGTCAAAGGGAATTAGAGCTCCGATTTGAGGCAACTCCACAAAAAAAAAATTTTGGGGGTTAAATCGCACGGTGTTGGTAGCCAATTCACGTCACCTCTGCTACAGCAATATGGATTGTTAACATAGCAATTCATCCAAAAATGCGCCTCATTGCTAAAGATGATTTTTCTATGATCATTATCATTAACTTTAAGCTCCTGGGTCAGATGGATCTTGAACACATATGACTAGCACCAAGTCCCAATTTGAAGTCTGCAAAATGCCGAGTTTTTGTTCTCTAAAACAAAACAGCAAAGCAAGCAGTGACTAGTGGCTTCAGCGAGTGCGGCCAACGCCCTAAATGGGTCTGAATATAAGTAGGTAAGTAGGAACAAATTATATCCGTTTACAATCAAAAAAGGAAGACAACACCGACAACCAACGTCCCTACCGCAGAGATGAAACGATGGCAAATCACTGTTTGGCCTGAGCAGGAAACTATATCTTCACATACTCATGGAATGTTCGGCTCTATTTCAGCTCAGAAAGAATATCCTTTTTTCAAATCAGAAATTGCTGATAGAAACTTATGGCTGAAATTTGCGAATGACCAAGAAAAGTGTTCATGTGAACGGACTATCAAAACTCGGGAATATTCGTTCATTCGTCGATAGTTGGTCGCTCTCATGTGAATAGTCCTTAAAAGTAAAGTGTTGATAGGATAGCTCCATAGAAGACAGACTTTTAGTAAGTAAGTGTATCCATGCGCCAAAAATTGTGCTAAAATCAAACAACCGGAGTAATAATTAAGTCAAACGCTGCTCTGAGCCTGGTATATATTCTGAGCCAGGTATCAATGACGAAACTAAAGAACATTTGTCTCAGAACCACCATCGTCTTTTATGCACCTACAAATATAAAGGAGTCACCACTTCAAATGTGATAATCCTGGACCCTAATCATGTAACTTTTCAGACGATTGTTGTCAAGACAAATGGACTTCCAAAACGACCAACTCAGTGCTAGAGTCTAAGAGTAGGATCCAAGTTCCGGCTCGACAAATATAATGAAATCCGCCGACAATCGAATAAAATTCATCAAGAAAAATCCTTCGGTATGACCATGTCCAGATGATTATCGTCAAAGGTGATTTGAATCAGTGGGGTCAATCCAATCCATCAGACAAAGTCTCGTATAAGCTAACCACAGGTTAAATACTGACTCTTGGACAATTCCCTCTAAAGTCAACGAACCAATATAGAAAAAAAAACCCACAATCCACTTTCACCCAAATCAATTTCCATAAAATCAAGACATTTCATTTCAATGGCTTATCCCATTCAACTGTGTCCATCTGCAGGAAGCCGATAACACCATCAACCTCAAAAGCTCTTAAGCACACAAATGAAACCGAGAGTGCACAAGTCAAACTTTATTCCCTTCAGTGTTGCAAATCACATTTTAGGGACATTCACCTCCAGTGGAATGCCATTCGGAAACCAGATTGGATTAATCTAAACTTTCAGTAATCCTTGCTGTCATTGCATTGGATTTTTGTCGCATAAAGTGTGTAGCATTAGTAAATTCTTTTAAACAAATTATTATTATTATTGACAAAGTGTGTGTGTGCAACTGTTATAAATTACCTTAGCTGTTACATTATGACGATCCTTATTTGGTGAAATGATGACTTCATGACCAGTTTGAAGAGATCCAACAGGTGTTGACTAAAAACAAGAAAATGAAGTTAAAAAACAAATGAAGTTTTTTTTCGAGCAAATGAAGTTTGTTATTCAACAAAATATTATATAAACACATTTGAAACATCCGTAGCAATTAATTCTAAATAAATATGTATGTACTTTAAAAAAAATAAAAAAATAAAGCTCAAAGCATTAGATATATCCTTCATCTATCATATCATCCTAGCTGAATATACTCGTATTGCTACGCACATTAAACTAAAATTACTAAATAAAACATAAACAAAAGAAACAAATAATAATAAAAATTAAAAAAAAACGAACGATCCAAAAATATACCTTTTCCGATTGATTCTTGGCTAAATGGGACGGAGGTGCATTTTTGATTGCCTTCATTGCCTCCATTTGTTGTTGTGTCTTTGTTAGTTTTATATTTTTTGTAATTATTATGATTTTTAGTGTCGGTTTTGTTTTATTAGTTAAAACGGGAGTATAAATGTTAAAAACAAATGCAAACATGCAGCGGTAAAAACAATAAAACAAATAAATAGACAAAAAAATTAAAGACAACAATTAATTTGTTGGTATTTTTCATAAAAGTTTGTTTCATTATATGTTATAGAAAAAAAAAACAATATTTCTAACAAAAAATTAGATAAAAGAATAAAAAAAAAAACTTAAAGGACAAAATATATTTTAATATTTGATTTGCTGAATTTTGCTTCAGTTTTGGGGATTTTTGCAACTTGACATGTAAGCCTTTTCAGAGACTTTTCTTGCTGACCACCTTCAAGGTATTTAGTGAGTATTTGCGCATAAAATTCAAATCAAAAGGAATTTCTTTTTTTTTGTGTGGATGCATTTTCTGGGAATGATCATTTATATTTGGTGGCCACTTACCATCGTCTTCCCTGTCCAGTCGAATTCACCATCATCCACGTAACCCTTACGTTCAAATAAGTCTTGAAACAGTCTTCGCAAGAAATCATAGTCGGGTGTTTCAAAAAAATCTAATCGCCGCACATACCTTAGATATGTTGCGAACTCTTCTGGATGACCATCGCAAAGCGCCTGAAAAGGGAAAGTCATGTTGTATTATTAATGTACACATATTTTCTTAACTTAAAATGTTATAAAATGGAATTTTGTTTGTTACATTATATACCTACTTTTAATCTTCTCATAAAAATTGATTGACTGACTCTTCAACGGCCAGCCCTAGCCCTTTGCCCTAGAAAGCAGAGAGGTTCTCTTTATGATGTGTGCAAGGAATAAGAAAGAATATTTCGAAATACAGCTCCTAAAAGGGGTAAAATGGGGGGGTCGAAGTTTCTATAGGAAAGTTTTTATTTTTCATCCGATCGACTTCAAACTCGGTTTGTGTACTCTATTTAAGAAATATAAGACCGATTGATATCATCGGTCGTTCCTAGCGTGCCGTAATAGAAGCGTTCACGACGATTGAAGAACAGTCCTCATCCCTTGGCCTTGAAGTAAATGAGGACAAGATTAAGTACATGCTATCAACAAACAAACAAGCATCTGTCCACCACCTAGGACAAAAAGTCATAATTAGTAGCAACATTTTCGAGGTAGTTAAGGAGTTCACCTACCGTAGTGAACACGAACTCTACGAATGACACACTAGTGGAGATCCGGCAAAGAATTACCCTAGGAAACCGTTGCTATTTCGGTTTGGCAAAACAATTGGGTTCAAAACTCCTTGAAGGACGAAATGTTTGCTCTACAAAACCCTTATCCTGCCAGTTCTGCTTTATGGCGCCGGGGGCTGGACGATAAGAAAGAAGGGAGAGCTGATACTTGGCACCTTCGAAAGAAAAATACTTCGGCGGATTTTTGGTCCTGTGTGCGAGGAGGGCGAATGGAGGAGAAAATACAAACGCAAACTCTATGTGAATGTTGTCCAAAAATCCAAAACACGTCGACTACATTGGCTCGGCCACATCGAGCGAATGGACAACAATGGATCTTCGAATCCGAGCCCCTAGGATTCTTGTCTTCGAAAAGACAAGAAAGTCCGAACCTTCGTTTCAAAGACCAAGCCATCGCGGATGCCAGAGCGTTTGGTCCGGACAACTGGAAGCAGCGTGCCCGGGATCATAGAGGGTGGAAGGCTGCAGTGTCTCAGGTAGAGACTCTTCACGGGTCGGGAGCCCGATAAAGTCAGATGAGAAAGTATATAAGAAATAAAGAAGATCAATTTCTTTGATTTTGGATATTTTGCTTGGATCTAGAGTTATTCGCGGTTACCCTCTTTTAAGAGGGACTTGGTATAACCTTACTTCATTCAACTTGGCATAATAGTCATTAATCTAAAGCAATAAAAAAAAACTCGAACACATTAAAGCTCTGGAGTAGTGTTTCATGAGCACATTCTATGAGCAAAGCATATTTTGACTGCTAACCAAATGATTGCTGATCAGAGTGTAGTAGATCGACAAAAAGTGAAGCAAACTTAAAATATACAACATGACAACTAGTGCTCAATATGTGTTTCAGATCGCTCTGAACACGCTCGAGTCAGAGCATGCTCTACGTGCTGGAGTTCGGTCTAGTGCTCTACTCTGAATAAGACAAGAAAAATGCCCATTGGAGCGTCGATGTACATCTGCTAAGAGAGTTCAAACTCATAGTTTGTAAGCAGCGATTGGAATATCTAAGCCTTTCAATTTCCGCGAAAGTGTCTATGCCCCAGCACCCAGCAAATGGTGGAAGAGATTAAAGATAGTCTATGGAGTTTATAGAAACTGATTGCATGGACTTGACTGCCGTTTTCAGCCAAGACAAGACTTCCTTTGTCGCAAATTATTTCCGTCTGGAATAAGGTGCAGTGAATACGGCAAGAGACTCTTTCTTGTTGGTTCCACCTAAACTGTTTGTCTACAATAAGTTGCTTACGAAAACAGGCTTCTTCTCTAATGCCCAGTTGTACAGTCAGAGTTTAAACTGAAGTTTAACTAAACCTGACCGAGAGTTTAAACTTTTGGTTTAACTCGTTCAGTTTCACAGTACAAAATAATCTGACAGTTAACTAAACGCAGTTGTGGAAGCGCAGAACAATTTCCCTTAAGGGGATATTTTTCTACCAGCGCACTTTTGACCAAGTAAATGGTTATTGCTTTTCTCTACTTTATCTATTTTACCATTTGTAAATAAAAGAAAATGTGTGCAATATTATTACATTGTGTATTTTGGTATTAACGAAGTGAATTGATTTATTTTCGACACATGTTTGAACTGTCATCTACTTTCACCAATTAATTATTGCAGTAATTATTATTTCTTTTTTTTTTTCAATAATAATACATATCTAGTTGTTGAAATGTATGTGGCATTCAGACGGATGCGATCACAGGTACTGCTTCTTTGTAACTCGCTGGGTTTTTACCACATCCAATCACCCGTCGCCAGTAAAATATTGAAAGGATTTTATGAGCCTCTAATTAAGGTCATTGTCTGGTAATAGGTAGGCGCAAAGTTTTTTGCTGGTGTTTCTACGAAAATCTGCGCTATCTTGTTCTGGTTTTACTTTTTTTTAAACAAAAAATGTAGGTAATCCATATCTGTATACAAAAATGGTATGAACTCCGAAACCTTTGAACTAAACAGGCATTGTCCCGAGAAGTGTGTTCAAAATCGGACAAACAAATTGCATTGTAAAAAGAATAGAGTGGGTAGTGTCTTGTTTCAGCCAAAACAAAATGTGAAAGATTTGAGTATGTATAGAAATATATTTTGTTCGCGAAGAATCTAAAGAAATCACTAGTACATTACAAAAAAATAATCGTCATTTCCACACACGAAAAGAAATAATTTGTATTGAAAAAACCTCAATACAATTTACGCTTGTCTACATTATGTTTGGGCTAAGATCTACCTGATGTTCACTTGAAAAAAGGCGTTTTCATTGAAAAGTACATTATATTGGTTGAAAATCTATTGAAATTTTCTGATGACAGTGGGTTTACCGCAGTAATGCTGGAACTAATCATAGCTCTACTTTTCACTCATATAAATTCAAGAAGTGCAGCACCCAAACAATTTCTCATTTCTGTTCTCTCTCTCTATCTCTCTGTATGAAATAGCAGCTGTCAAAATAAACCTCAAAATGCGAAACGAAAGTTTAAACGGCAGAATGCAGGCGTTTAACGTAAACCGAGAGTTGAACTCTACTTTGGGTTTAAACGAACACAGTAAAACCGAAAATTTGTTGAACGAAGGTTTAAACCAAAACGAGAGTTTAAACTCTGACTGTACAACTGGGCATAAGAAAATTAACGTACACAAATGATTGTGAGATGCTAGACTTAGGGTCCTTAATGGATCTGTTCCTCCGTCTATTTATTTCCATTGCTCGTTGGAAAGATATTTTGTTTAAAAATTAACTTATCTTCAGTAATAGAATGTTAGTTGTAGATTTTTTCAAGTCTGGGAAAATTTTTTTAACTAAACTAGAAACTAGGCCTGGATTTATGTTTCAAATCGAGCTAAACCGGGTGTAAAATTAACGAACAAACAAATAATTTATGTACTTACCTCAATAGGCGTTGCACGTTTAGTATCACCAATTTTCTGATACCTCTCCTTAAGTGTATCAGCCTTAAGACCTTGCCACGGCAGTGAACCTCTTAAAAAGTACATAAACATATGACCTAACGCTTCTAAATCATCACGTCTGGATTGCTCCCTGCCCATGTGTGTGTTTATTGACATGTAACGTGCAGTGCCCGTTAATGATTTATGTTCCCGATATGGTATATGTCTATTTGTATCTAAATCAATATATTCTTTGGCCAAACCGAAATCTGTAAAATAAAACAAAATACATTAGTCAATTATAAATATAATATAAATAAGAATTTCTGTATACAGTCCGTACTTGAAGGTTCAATTTAGATATTTGACACAAGTTAAAGATACTTGTTATGTAAATTTTCTGTCGATATAAAGGGCCATGTAGGATCGTGATGGGCCAACGCTCTGCCGGCGTCCTTCCCAGCTCACGATCCTGGGAATTATAAAAACTTTGGAGGAAAGTGATTTAGTGGCTGATCGAGCAGTCCAAGCATGCACAGTCAACCGAAAATCAGACTCAGTTGCGATGGAGTTTACGCGACAACCACAACTTCCCAATTTTAGCTTGTTCTCAATAACCGGGTTATAATAATTAAGTTTGTTTGGCCGGAAATTTATCCTTTGGGTATTAACGACATATGGTATCAATAGGACGGCGCAGCGTAAGGTGCCACGCATGGGATATTGGAGATATTGAAGCCGAGTTTACAGGTCGCGTTATTTTACAAAAGTCCACCTCTGACCAAATTTTCACACTACCTTAAAGTTAAGAGATCTTAGAAGAGATCGAGTAGTTTCAAATCGACACCCACCTCTTCATCGATTTTAAGGTTGCCTTTAATAACGTGTATAGAAATTAACTATACAGAGCCATGCCTAGTTTTGGCAACATCGCTAAACTCGTCCGTTTGTACAGGATGACGCTGGAGAACTCTCGATGTACCACCAAACCGTACGATGTCAGAAAAGGTCTTAGACAAGGTGACGCGTTGCCATTTTTTTAACATTTTACTTGAAAGAATTGTACGAAGCTCACAAGCCAACCCTGGGACCCGGGGGAGGTTTAATCTCGGCAACTATTCGCATTCTCCGATTATATTGACATAATCGGAAGGACTCGGCGAGCTGTCCGTGGTGCATATGTGAGTATTGAGTCAGAAGCGGCAAAAATGGGACTAGCAGTGAATAAAAGCAAAACAAAATATATGCTGTCCACAAGAAAGGACATTCAACATTAGCGCCTTGGACAGAACATAACCAAAAAAGCTGACGGAAAAAATCTTCCAAACATTATCAAAAGCATCAAATTGGTCAAGCACTTTAACTACAGATCGTAACAATCGACTGTTATAATTTTAAGGTAGTGAAAGACTTTGTCCAACTAGGCTCTGCGGTGAGCTCGAGCGAAGAATTACACTTGCCAATCGCTGTTTCTACGAGCTTAGAAGGCAATTGAGTAGCAAAGCCCTGTCACGAGCAACAAAGCAATTATTATAAGATGTTTATAATCCCTGCCCTGCTATATAGCGCAGAAGCATGGACTCTGTCAAGGGCGGATGAAAACACACTCAGTTGCTTCGAGCGAAAAGTTCTCCGTGTGATCTTTAGTCCGGTTTGTATCGCAAGAGTGTGGAGAAGAATTGTACGGGCTGTACAGCGGTATAGACCTGATCAAAACGATTCGAATTGATCGACTAAGATGGCTGAGACATATAGAACGTATGGACATCAATGCTTCGGCCCGGAAAATCTTCAAATCTATTGCAGAACGATAACGCGTTAGATGACGACCTTACCGAAGGCATGCGCAGTTGGAAGGGGGGCCTCAACCAACATAGCGCGGCGAACTGGAGGCAACTAGATGGCTGGAGAGGCATGTTGGTTGAGGCCCAGGTCCGCGCTGGACTGTAGGGCCATCAAAAGTGAGTAAGTTATCTCACGAAAAGGCAACGTCAAGTGGCCGCCACGAACCTGCGATTTAACGCCCTTAGACTCTTTTCTTTAGTGTTACCTTAAACCTATGTCTCTGCCAATAAGATAGCAGAAATTGCCGTATAAAGAAAGATTAGATTGAGGCAAACTTTTTTGCCCGAGTCATTCCAAATTGGGCCTTTTAAATGACCGCTAACGGCTAGAACATAACGAGATGGGAAGGTCTCTGTGATCTTAGATTATCAATTGTGAAACAAGCTGCTACTCCCCTCGGAAAGTTATCCGCCAAACGTTTAAAACTTCGCTATTGTAAAATTGCTATGTAAGTTATAACTTGGGTGCATTAAAACACAATCGTCTGAAAGACGTTTGGTAGACGATTTTTTTCCTTATGCAAAAATTGCATAGTTATCGCGACGTCTACTTTTAAATCGAACAGTTCGAGTTCAAAATCTTTTAACTTTTACTAGCTGTACCCGCGAAATTGTACTGTTTATGTATGTTTTTGTTCTTGTCAATAATATTTTTTTTGAACAACTTTAGCTCTCATTAGTATCGAGAAATTGCGTTCAAGTCAGAAACCTTCTATAGCATGCACGCCATCTACTTGAAATGAAGAACATTAAAACGTTCTCTTTCGAAAAGTGACATAAGCAATTTGAACTAACTGTCAAAATGTGCCTACAGGATTGTGTGCAAAATTTTGACAGTCAATTCGGGTACGTTAATTTGCTACTTCAATCGACTATTGGAATACGTTCATTTGTTTGTTGTTTTTATTCGCCTTTCTATCGGACATTTCAAAGTTATTTAATAAAATTTTAACGCAAATACCTTAAGTAATACTGTATACTAAAAAACTATATAAGAAATTATAACTTACCAATTATGTGAATAATTTTTTCTCGTCTTGTTGATGTTCTACCAATTAAAAAATTCTCTGGCTTAACATCTCTATAAATTAAGTGTCGACTATGAACATATTCGATCCGGTGGAGCTACAATAAATCAAAAAGTTAATATCTTTCTTTGTAAATATATAAAAAATAATTATATATTATATTTTTTTAAAATAAAAATTTTAATATTATTGTTTTTCTATTTTAGTTAATAAAAGCAAATAAATAATTGTAAAAATAATTTTCATGCTTTATAATGATTTAAATATTCTATATGTATATATTTTTATATTAAAAAAAAAAATCTATAGCAGTGTCTCAACTAGCGATAATGAGCATGAATGATTTTAAATACTTTTGCCTGGATACACGTGTTAAAAGTAAAATTTAAAAATAATAAGAAAAATCGAAAGAAAAAAAAACTACAATAGATCGACACTCGAGGTGAGTGTTATCCTTGAAAGGAACAAAAAAAAATGTTTGTCGCATTGACTGATGACATTGCATTGATATCCTCTCTCGACAACGACCTCTTTTCTGTGCATGAGTTAGTGAGTGTGTGAGTGAGTTTTCTATTTTTTTTTTGCTGAAAACGAGAGCGCTCCTTGAAAAAAAAAAAAAATTTCCCTAAGTACAGCGTGGGAGATGAAAAAGAATTTAAAGTCAGTTATTATTTATTCTTTGTTTTTTTTTTTTATGAAGAGGGAGAAACAAGTAATCTGGACGATTGCCAAACGTTCTTAGCTGGTAAAAGTGGAAGGAGATATATACATACAGACGATAGGGAGAGAATGGGGAAGGATATTCGTATTTGATAGTCGTTGTGGTATTTGTTCAATGTGCTTGGCAACTTTTCCAAATGAGATTGGGGTGAAATATTGAGCTTCAATGTGGGATTCGTGTCGCAGACAATGGATTGTTGGATGGTGGTTGTGTGTTGGTAGGATGCATTTTAACATTGTCTGGATTTTTGAAAGAAAAAAAAATGTTTCATAGTAGATATATTTTAACGGGCATTCACTGCGTGTTTTTTTTTCGCAATTGATTGTTGGTTGAGAGTAGTCGATGGGAATTGATAAATTAAAAGAAAGTACATGCCCTAGAGCGTTTCTGGCTACTTGTATAGAAAATAGCAAATTAGATCGCATGTTGTTTGAAATCGAAAAATGGTCGTACGAGCATGTTTTTGAATGTTTGTACAATATTCTTGCAGGTTAAAAAATCATACGATAGTGAACATAGTTCAGTGACAGTTCTCCTCGAAACAGTACCTTCCCTTACATTGAAAGTGTGGTTATTAAAGGTCATATAAAGTCATGAAGTTTTTGCCTTAGAGAACTAAAAAGTCGCCTTTTTGAGACTGGTTAAACGTTAAAAGTCTGGCGGAAATATATAATGTCATCGTTTCGGCATTGGTTAAATAAATTAAGAAGGCTGCGCGTATAGTAGTTCGAGCGATTAGAAAAGCAGTGCACACAACGAGTCCTCTTCAAAATAAAAGTTGTTAATATGTATACCTATATAAAGGGTCCGCCATCTAACGTTTTTTTTTTTCAACTAGTGCTTATTTCGCGAATGGTAACACTTAGCTCATGTCTGATTTGACAGATAATTAGTTTTATCCACACCACAAACCACTAAGAATAGACCGCCGACTTCCCGTACACCTACCCGATTCCCCCCGGAAAAAATTTCCCTGTCTGTGAATACGTGTAAATGTCAAAATTAATGGCGGCAATGATTTTCCATGCTATACCATGCGACCAGGATTTTTCAAGTATGCGTGCGTTAATGGCGCCCCTTTGATTTAGTACAGCACCAATACATGTACATCCTGGTCTCGCCGGCAGCTTGCAGGCAAAGTCCGTTATGTGGGAGGAGTCGACGGTCTATTCTTACTGGTTTGTGGTTTTATCCTTCCGCTGAACGAATATGGTTGTGTATTCGCTTGAACAACGCTGGGAAATATTGCGACATTACTTTGAAAATCATGGTAATGTTGCAGAATGTGTGCGAAAATTGCATACGATTTTGGAAGAAGAGAAGCACCGTCAGCTCCGTATGTTCGTTATCTTGTGAAAAAAGTGAAAGAAACTGGCATCCTCATCGATAAACCAAAGCGTGAAAAGCCAAAAACAGTCGATATACCCAAAACGAGTCACTGTTTGGTGCGGATTTTGGTCCAGAGGCATAATTGGGCCATTTTTCTTCGAAAATGAGCAAGGAGTGGGCGTTACAGTCAATGGCAATCGTTATCGGGCCATGTTGAACGAATTTTTGTTGAATTGAAGAGGAGGATATTGGCAACATTTGGTTTCAACAGGACGGCGCTACGTGCCACACAGCCGAAGCTACACTCGATGTTTTGCGCCCTGTTTTTGAAGATCGCATTATCAGCCGCAGAGCTGATGTCGTTTGGCCACCGCGGAGCTGCGATTTGACACCGTTGGACTATTATTTGTGGGGTGCCGTAAAAGATAAGTGTTACGCCGACATGCCAGAGACAATTGACGCTTTAAAGGACAATATTCGTGAAGCCATTGGTGAAATACAGCTGCACACAATCGATAATGTGCTTAAAAATTGGACCGATCGTGTAGGCTACTGCATGGCCAGCCGAGGCTGCCATTTGAATGAAATTATTTTCCATTATTAACCGGAATAATTGTACTTTCAAATAAAAAAATAAATTTGAGAAAATATTCAGTAGTTTTTTTTTATAGCATTTTCAAAAAAAAAAAAAGTTATTTGGCGGACCCTTTATGTTTTAAATTGCTTAAACCAGAAAAGAACGAAAGTTAACAATAACAGGGTCGTCATTCTGTGCATTATCCTTTGAATTTGATTAACAGAAAAGTAGAAGTTAGAAGCTCTGTGGACAGACAGGACATGCGACTGAAAAGCATTTAGAAAATAAAGCCGAAAAACGTTGGAGTATGTGAAACTTTCCAAATTGTGTAGGAACCCTGGATGGAAAGTTCATCCGTATTAAATGCCAAAACTCATTCTGGAAAAATGAGAGGCCTATCACGAATAACTAAGTCCTGGGGTGGGATTCTGTAAAATACGAAACGAAAAACGCTTTCGTTTTCACTAAACCTGTGTCTATCATATCTGTGGTAATAGACAGAGACAGCTATTGTCGAAACGATAACGTTTGATCGTTTTCATTTTATATAGTCTGGCCCCTGCTTTATGACGCTGAAGCTTGGGCTCTATCTATAGCGGGTGAAAATATGCTCAGTCGCTTTCAGAGAAAAATTCGCTGTAAAATTTCCGGTCTCGTGTACGTTGACGAGCTTTGGAGAATGAGATTCAACGACGAACTGTAAGAGCTTACAGCGCCATCGGCCTAGTCAAAAAATTGCGCATCAGTCGTCTAAGATGGCTAGAAACATCTTCGAGTCCTGCCCAGAAGGACAACACAGCAGAAAAAGACCTCGCATTAGGTGGTGCGCATAAGTGGAAGGTGAACTCAACCAACTTGAAGTGCAAAACTGTAGGCAGTTGGTCAGTTGCAAGGTCTGTCTGATCAAACATATTGAGACGAAAGTATCTAAGATCTCTTGACTCTGTATATTATAGAACTAGTTAGGAGTCAACTGTTGGTGCTGTGAAGGAGGGAGATAAATCAGAAATCATTTACATTTTTTCATGTGAGTAAATATTTTTAATAGAAATCTTCACAATGTTGAGTGAAACAGCTTAAGGACTGAGTTAATTTTAACAGCTGGGCTAAAAAAAACGAACTGTGCGGGCTGTACAGCGACATTGACCTAGCCAGAAGAGTAAAGGTCCAACGACTGCAGTGGCTGGGTCATGTAGAGTGAATGGAGATGAATGCTCTGGCCCGACCGCGTCTCAGGTGGCGCACGCAAGTGGAGACGCTTGTTGGTTGAGGCCCAGGTCCACCCCGGACTGTAGCGCCACCTTAAGTAAGTAAGGCTAAGAAAAAACGCATTCCACAATCCCTTAACCACCTTTTAGATATTGCGAAAATCCAATAACTCTGAATTGACGTAGTCTCGTCCGGTTTTCAGGTCAGAGTGGAATCACGGAATATAAGATTTCTCTCAAGTCGGAAAGTTTCACGACCTGCACCTGTGATAGGTCTGAAGACATTCCTGAAGCGTTTCCATACAGACACACTCTCGCATGATATGACTCTTTACTTTAGGCTTTAAACCAGTTTAGTTCGCCCGGATGTCTGTAGGATGTCCGCAGCGTTCTTGTAGGGGAATCCATCAGCTTAGAGGAGAACCTTAATAAATATCAATAAGTTTGTCTGCTGCAAGCAATCCCCCAGGCAAAATATCCCAAATTCCATCAATAAAAAGTTCAAAAAAGTACTGGACCAAGGATAGAACCCTGTGGAACTCAAATTGGCGTTTCCAACCACTCTTAGACATTATTGACATTGACATTTCAGACCTCTGCACTAGTTAATGTCAAAAACTGAATATATACATTAACAGAAATTTATTAGAGATTCCTAGAAAATTAACCTTTTCAGTTGCTTTTCATTACTTGGCGATCACTTATTTGTTAACGAGACATTTTCTTCTCGTTCTGTGGCGTTCAACGCTTTAAAGAATGACAGTGACATTTTGACGTGTCTTCAATTATTGCCACTCGAAATAGGTGTTATTTATTTTCTATAAAATTATGTGTTTGCAACCATTCCCTTGTAAAGCTAAGTACAGACGATTGACAGATCTTACAATATTGTCAAATCTGCCGATAAGCTGTCAATAACCAACTACCTTTACCTTATGAATGTAAAATTTTCCGTCCCAAAGTCTGAGAATTTCATCGTCAGATAAAGGTCTGACAATCACTTTTCTGACAACGTTGTCAGGTTGAAAATTGTGTATACACACGGTTGGCAGATATTTTTGTTCCTTGTTTTTTGCATTAGTTATAATGGAATAAAATATTTCACTTGCAACTCTTTTAATTGCCCAAGTATTTGGAAAACAACAAGGACGATGAATTGCCTCAAAAACGAGGTAGTG
The DNA here is from genome assembly GCA_949372485.1 of Cheilosia soror. Lineage (NCBI taxonomy): Eukaryota > Metazoa > Arthropoda > Insecta > Diptera > Syrphidae > Cheilosia > Cheilosia soror. The sequence continues at coordinate 16,312,835 of OX443562.1, read as the reverse complement.
TTTGGACGAAGGATTGCGCGTCGTCAGCAGGAGAGTTTCTACTCCAAATTCCTTGTCGAATTGCGAGCTGAGGAGCCGGAACTGTATTGCTATTTTTTGCTTTGAGCTACTTTGGACAGTTTATTTTATACTCTGCGCAGCCAACATCAAACAGATTGCGTCGCATTTCGATTTCCTGAATCAATTTCAGTATGATTTCGTGCGAACATTCACTATGTATACTTCTTCCTGCGGGCTTATTCCCAAAAGCTCAGCGGATCGCTTATAATGCCGGATTTGTATTTTTGTATTTACAAAAACGATTTGGGTGACGGATTGTCAGCGGATAGAATACAAACTAAATTCCTGTCAAAGTTTTGGGAAATAAATGGAAAATTGGATCTCAGAATGGAAAATAAACGGAAAGCACTAAAAATATAAAAAGCGAAGACGGTCGAAATTGAGGTATCGCTTTCAATACGATCTGCCAATTGGGAATAAATGCTCGGTACTTTTAGTTTTTTTAATGGTTGCGACTTTTTCAACTCACAGTTCGTATACTAATAGGTATATGAGTTATTTTCCATCGTAGGTAAAAGCGAACTTCTATTCCACTGGCTATATTCGGCCCTAGCGAGGTATCCGTCGGAACGGAGAATTCTCCGCAACGCATATTCCGTCGGAGACTCAATTTACATTCGAGGTATCCGCCTTCGGAAAGAATAATTAAAATGCGGCGACGCATTGATTTGACATGATGTTGTTTCGTCGTAAATCGGGGTTTTCCTATTTAGTGCTTGTTTTTTCGTTTGTTTTTGCTCTGGAAATACAAATTTAAGCAACAAATACAACCAATTACTTTGTTAAAAGTTTTGTTTTCTTTATTGCTTTCATTTATCAACACTTCACTGTAAATCGTAAACAAATTCCGCAACCAATTCCTGTCGGAGCATATCGGAAGAAAATTCGTATGAAGCTGTCAAAAATATCAGTTAAAACGCACTTGATCGCACGCAAAACGCCAGTGTGCGTTGCATATTTGTCGGAAAAAAGTTCCGAAAAGGTCTTCCGAAGTATACCTTGAAGCAAAAATCCTCCGATTCGTATGAAATCGGAGAATTTTCCGTTCCGACGGATACCTTGTCTGACGATGAAGAAATTTTAAGCAATTGTCATAAACTACGACATCTGACAATTACTAATGAATCTGACAAATTTCAAAGTTTTCTGACAATCATAAAAATTGAGGACGTTCAAGAATATAGTTTAGTAAGTCTGACAGCTCTATATCTTCACAGTGCTGAGTTTTCATTGGGCTAGACTGTTCACGTGAACAGTTTTCTCAGTTGACATTTATTTCCGCAAGACCGACAAATCAGGCTAAGAAATTTTCTACCTACTACTAAGTTGACGTCTGGTCTATTTGTTTCAACATGTGTCTGGAGAACTGACACGGGAAAGCGTAGGCTGACATTTCAGTTGCCCTGACATGTAGAGCACCAATCAGAAACTCGGATCTCATGAGAAAAAAAAAACAATTGTCAATAAGTGACGTATCGATAATTCAAGTTAGTTTTTGCGTTTAGGTAAATTTAAATCCAGACAATTCAAGTCGACTTACGATGACTAGATTCTTAAATGCGGCCATTGTGGGCTCAGACGATTATCAGCAACCTAACAATTCAGACAATGTCAGACAAAATTGTAAGTTCAGACAGTTGTATGACATTTGGGAGATGTATTTTTTACTGACAATATTTTTAGATCTGATAATCGTCTTTACCTAGCGTAAGGGTTTTATTTTTGGGACTGCTAGATACTATTATCGAAAATAGGACAACGTTTTAAAAATATCTTTGACTATCAAATAATTTAGTTGGAATGTCAGAGTCTATATAAATATGATAAAAATAACGATCAAATTACTCGATGACAATGCGCTAGATTGTCAACCGCAGTCTATGGCCGCGTTCAATACGTTTTTGCTTCGCTAGTCAACAGCCTCTGATTGTGTCGATTTGCTACAAATTTAGGCAAGTGTCGTGTGTTAGGCAAGATTTTTTGCCTAAGTTCTATGATTAACTGTCTTAACTGAATATTTATGTGCCTAAGCACATTGAACGCTGCCATTGTTATATTACTTATGTCAGAAACTAACCTATATTTCAAAATCAAATTTTTTAAATTATTATGTGCTAAGCAAAATTCGAAAAAAAAATCAGAAAATTTATGCCACGCTATATCCACCATAAAAAAATCCAAACCTACATAAATTACATATTAAAACAAATGCATAAACTTAAAAAAAATCCCTAATAAATCGCCTATAAATAGATAGATAAAAAAAACATTTTTGCTAAATATATATTTTCAAAGCAAATGCATTCCAAAAAAAAAAAATATTCTAAAAAACGCATGAAAATGAACATAAAAAAATTATCATTAGAAAATGTAAAAAGCGCTTTAAGCCATAGTTAAACAAACAAACAAAAAAAAAGCTAAGTTAGTATATACTAATTTCACTTAATAATAAAAAAAAAAAATTATAGATACAGAGTAGTTAAATGAAAAAAAAAAAAAAAATTATCTCTTTTATTTTTGTATAATTTTTATGTTTTGTTTTTTTGCTTATTTTCTTATAATGTACTTACTAATTGTATAGCTATCAGTAGTACGGTCTTCAGAGTGAATCGTCTGCCGCATATATCAAATAAATCTTCAAGTGATGGACCAAGCAATTCCATAACAAGTGCATTGTATTTGCCGCATGGTCCGAAGTAATATACTTCGGGGACACCCTCTGCTGTGTGTCATGTTTACGTGTGTTTTGTGTTTGTGTGTGTTTATTTTTTTTTTTACATTTTTATGTATTTATTTTTTTTTGGTTTAAGTAGTTGGTAGTAGTAATTCGCATTTAAGGAGAATATCGTGTGTACCGTTGGGAATTTGTTGGTAGATTTATTTATTTTTATTTTTTGGCGCGCAAAGTTTTGTTTTTTTTTTTATTTGAAATTTACGCACGAATTTGAAAAAGAAGAAGAGAAGAAGAAAAGAACATTAAAACAAAACAATAAACAAATAAAATAATTGAAAGGAAAAATCAAGAGAAATTAGTAACAAATAACTGAATTCCATGACAAGGAGTTATTTTTTATTTTTTTTTCTACCTTTCATTTGTCTGAGGTCTAAAAGGGAGGGATATACATTATTTGGGATGGATTTAAACTTTCACGTGGGGCGGAGGAAGTGGAGACGAATCTGTTGTTCTCTGTCCCAGTTGGAAGTTTGAAAATAGAAATTCTCGAAGCATATTTAATTGTAAGAGGTGTATGTGTGTGACAAAACTTTTCTTTTATTTATTTTCTTTTCAGCGCACGCGAGCCACGGTTTTTATTATTACATATTATTTTTTAACTTAAGAAAAACAGAAAAAAAATATATAAAAATTAGATACATTTTTTCTTTAAAGATACAAACGTGCACAGGTTGTAGTGGTGATGGTGGTGGTTACTGGTGGTAGGGAAGTTATATTAAAAAAAAAAAAAATATTAATTAAAAACAAAAAAACACAATAAATGCATTTTATTCTGGTTGGTTTGTTTTTAAATTATTTTTTAAGGTGGTGTCAACGATGCTCTCCTTAAAGTGAAATGATTTTGTGTAGATAGAGAGATTAAACAGAGTGGGCGGGGGGAAACGGGAATGCCGAAATGACTTTATAACAAAACGAAAATATACATAATACATTCTAACAGAGAAACAAAAAACAAAAATGATAGAGATGGAAATATCATGAGGAAAACAAACAACGCACTACTAAAATAAAAACAAAAAAGAAACAATCAAACGAATTTTTTTTTTAAATAAAACATTATGGCTTAATATAGTTAAGTATATATAAAATGCAACAATAAATTCAACAAACTAGACAAAAACTCTTATAAGGAAAAATAAAATTAAGAACAATTCATATACAGGAACAGAGCAGCTGTGGTTATGAGTGTTTTCGATTTTTTTTTTATAAAGTTGATGAAGAAAACAGTTAACAGATTTAAATGCAAAAAAAAAAAAAAGAAAAGAAAAAAATACAAAACCAAATTAAAAAATTCTAAGGAATACACGCAGTTGTAGTTAGAAAGGAACCACACACTAAAAATAACGTCTACAATTAGTAAATTGTTTAAGACAAAATAAAATACGTAAATTGAGAATGTATGAGACATTCTCATCCTGCTGTATATAGACAGTGTGATTGGTTTAACCTTGACTGAATTTTTTTTTTGCTTGCTATCAGCTGTTGAGACACTTAAAGTAATAAAAGATACAAGTTTTTTGGTGTGCACATTACTCATCGGGGATAGGAGTTACTCATTTTAAACTTATTAATTTGGGCATAGATAAAACATCACAGTGGCGCTGCTGGTGAGAATATTGGGGTGTGTTTTAGATGCAGTTGACCATATTTTGAGAGTTGTTGCAGTGACCCAAATAATACAATGGAACTGATCCGACAGGATACATGGATTACAACTGATTTGGCATAAAAATTAGTTTTGTTTTAAATATGTTGGGAAAATCTGCGTCGGGATAGCTGCCCTACCTAAAAAAAAAAACTGGTTATGAAACGACAGCTTCGGATATAAAGGATACAAATATTGACGATCCTAGCAAACGAAAAAAATAACAAAGGAAGCCGACTGGAGGTGGTCTGGCCTCACCCGACACCCCGTATCCAAGCCACTTTAGCCTCAATTCGATGGTAAAATATCTTGGGAAAATTCTCGAACTCGGCAGGGAAGAACTCAGGACACTTGGTCGAAAAAACATGCCAACAGGCTCAGAGTGGACTCAGACACTTGCAGGTACTGTAATGACCTTTAAGGCGAGGAAGATATAAAGCATATACTGTGCGAATGCGAAGCAATATTAAGTCGTAGTCGAAGGCAATTTCTGGGCAGGTACTCCTTCCAACATCTAGAGGAGATAGACCATACCAACTGCAAAGGGTAACTTGACTTTTGCAGGCAAATTTGGTGCTTTTCATGGGCAAGCCTTTAGGTGTTTCGTCCATTGTAAAGGGTGATTTTTTTTCTGTTTGGTTTTTCAGCCTGATTTTTTTGACAGTTTACGCGTGATTCGTGACACGTGTCAAAGTAAGAAAATACTCAGTTAGCATTGCCAATTTATGGATAGACTTACGCCCGAAAAACGTTTGCAAATTATTGAATTTTATTAGCAAAAATTGTGCTTAGTAAAAAATGTGTTTAGAGCACTTCGTCCATTTTATGGTTGTCGTAATCGTCCTACTGAGCAGGCTATTCAAGCAATTTTGACTAAATTTCGCACCAATTTCAACCAGAAGCATTGCAAGAACATCCACAAAAATGTTCCGTTTGGTGTAGTTTATGAGCCGGTAACATCATTGCATTTTTTTTCAATTATGATAGTGTCAACAACGTTCCGGTCAATGGTGCTCGCTATCGTTCGATGATTTCGGACTTTTTTTTTTGCCAAAAATGGAAGAGCTGGGGTGTAGTCGACATGTGGTTTCAACAGGACGGCGAGATATGCTACACAGCATGCGAATCCATGGATATATTGAGAGGTGAATCATCTCACGTTTTGGACCTGTGAATTGGCCACCTAGATCGTGCGATTTTACGCCGTTGGACTATTTTTTGTGAGGAAATGTGAATTCTCTCGTCTATACGGATAAACCATCAACTATTGCCGCCTTGGAAGACAACATAACTCGTGTTATTGGTGAGATACCAGTCGATATGTTGGAAAAAATATGCCAAAATTTGACATTCCGGAGCGACCACTTGAGGCGTAGTCGCTGTCAACATTTACGGGAAATAATATTCAAAAAGTAAATGGCAAGAATTGATTTATCGACCCTAATAAAAATTTCACTCAATTTTGCAAATTTTCGTTGTTATGTTGGATTTTAAAAACCAAACGTTAAAAATATCACCCATTAGTTTACTGCAAATGGTTTACTTTAGCGATCGCAATGGGCCCTGATGGTGACTGGTGCCCTATTTAAGATAACCTAACTTAGCCTAGCAAACGAAGTAAGAACATCGACACAATACCCAACGGATGCTGTAAAAAAACACCAACACTTTTGCCGACTTTTAAGCTTTCACCAAGCACCTAACCTGCATTAAGTGAAGAGGATCAGTGGCAACATTGCCGAGGAGCCGTCAGAAGTTGCACCACCGATAAGATCCGTTTTAATAGTGAACTACAATGAAATCTATAATTTGATGGGGTAGAGAAAACCGTTTAAAAAAGGGAGGAATATAGACTTTTTAGAAGCAAAGAGAGAGAGCCCAAGAAGCGAGCAGTCTATGGAAGGGTGCTACTACGGAGGCATAGTTTGAAACTTCTAAACAAATAAATAAATAAATAGGTGGCGCAACAGGCGGGTAGACACCCAAGGCCTAGCTTCTCGCAAACCATTCGTTTTGTGTAAGTTTCTATTTTTGGGACGAATGGAAGGGACCTACAATTTTATGCCGAGTCCGAAAGACTGCATTGAAGAGCTTTTTCATGACAGTCATACTCTCGGATGATTGTCAGACGTTCCCGAGAGGTGGCCCAGTAGAAAAAACTGTTTTTGTGTCTTTCCGGGTATCGAACTTGGATCTCGCACAGTAGTAGTGGAACGCGTTAAGATTGCAAATAAAATCGGATAGTTCGTAGAAAAGAGGTATAATGCTGTCAGTTGTTTTGTGCTTATCAATTTCTCCATTGCAAGTATTGCAGTGAAGGATTTTTAGCCGAACTATTTGACTAATAATTGCACGATTAATTTAATATATTGCGCGGTAATTTACTGTGCAGGTTAACTTTTACGAAGAGTGGTAAAATTTTCCATATGAAATTATCTATTGTGCTAAAACATATTCAATGTGAAGGTAAAATTTGATTTTTAGTAAGGCCCATCATTTCTGAGCAGAAAAGGTGAGATTAAGTTAGGTTACGGTGGCAACAAGTGCAGCCTCACTTAGGACAGAGAAAGGTCCATTACATCATTAGATTAAATTAGATTATAAGTCGGGATAGCCTTCATGGGGCTCTGGCATTGCAACCTCTTTAAAGGAGCCTATTGTGCCTTCCCTGATGAGTTCCTAGATGCATATTTCTACTTCGAAAACAGTCAGAAAAACAAGGATCTTCTTTGGGGGTATGTGAAGTAACGATTTTCTCGCCAAAGATATTCTTTTGACGCGAAATAGAGCCGGATATTCCCTGAGTATGTGAAGAGAGGATTTGTCTTTCTTTAGCCATAGTCTACATGTAGGGTCCCGATGAGACTCAAATGCGGCGAAGATGCTTTTTTATGAGCACATGATCACTAATTATACTTGTCAGTATTCTCAGATTATATTTTTGTCAGGACTAATGAGAAAATAGAATTTTCTGGAGGAGAATTTTGAGAAGAATAATTATCTGGTGCAGTTTCGCCCAGGTGTTTTAAGCCAGACTTAATTGGATTCAATTTGAGCCGAACTCTTCATGTATGGTGCCTGAAATATTTTTTAGCGACACCACAGAAGGGTTCAGGTCCGATAAGCGGCATTTACGCGCCGAATTAGATGTCCGCGTATATGTTTCCACGACCAGCGTCGATTTTATAACAGATGAGTCAAGAGCTATTAGAGCTGCTTGAGCAGTAATAGATGTTTTAAGCTAGTATCAGACGATATGCTGAATCAGCAAACGTTTGCAGAAATTGTGTTCCAATCACAAAAAATCGTGCATACTTGATGACAGACTTTTTTTTAGTTAAAATGTATCGATTGAGCTATTCGCAACTCGCTTGCCATGGTAAAAATGGTACAAGAAGCAAAAGTGCACTTTAAGGGGGGGGGGAACCATAATAGGATTGAAGGGAATTATAATCTGGCTGAAGCCAATGGTTCAATTTAAGTGCGGTAACTTGAATGAAAGGAATATCATATTACGACAGGTAAGGCACATGATTTTCAAATGAATTCTGACATTCGAATGTTATGATTGAAAGATGACCAAAATGCCAATACTTTGTTAACACCACATTGAATACATTCAAATGTCATCTTCAATGGATTCGATTTTACTGGGCTATATTTGGTTTGACGGCGAAACTTAGATTGATGCTTAACTATGCGTCAGAAGCATATACAAATCGAAATGTCAACTGAACATTCTGTTAAGAAATTCTTGACTACATTTTTGTCGGTCAGTTAGCTGTCAAATTTTTTAAATTAATTTATAAAGTCAGCTAGGTTGTAGTACATGTAAAATTGTACATTGACGTTAAAAAAGACGAGTTATGACATAACGTTGACTGTCATTTTCATTTAAATGTCATAAAATTCTGATTATCTGTTTTAGCAATTCCTATTGTCAAGATTTGGAGCCAAGTGTCCAAGTTTCTTTCTTTTCTATTCTATGCTTTGAGATGGTTTTTTAAAGCACAATAAGCCTTACTCCAATAATCATTTTTAATCTTCAGCTTAAATATTTTGATGGTCACAGTGGCTAGTTTTATATATGAATTCGCCATTGAATTTTCGCCATTGTGACTTCGTAAAAGTTAGCCTGGACACTAAAAATGATTATTAGTACCGCGGAATGTTTTTTTCGAAAAAGCTAGTTATATTTAGTTAAATTATGAAGAACTCACAGTAGCGAATTTATCTATATAAAATTATCTATTGTGACCTGAAACAAACTTAAAGTGAGAAAGTGAGAAATAAAAACGACAAACTATTCCCAATTTTCATTTCGCTTTGTTGTTGTCAAACATTTCTTTCAATAGAAGTAAAATTATTATTGCCACACTCATAGAACACTTACTAAAATGTTAACAGTTTCCACATCACCACCGTGAGCTTACCTTACGTTTTGCATTTATATTAAAAAAAAAAGTGAGTAACATTAAAATCGCGTGAGTAAAGTGCATAAAAAAACGTTCTTGGTTCTAAAAAAAAATGATTTCTTTTTTATTTGTTCATAAAAAATTGAACAAGAAAAAAAAAAACGAAACAAAAATATTAAAAAAAAAAAAGAAAAGCAAAATAAATAAAACTTACTAGTTGCTTAGCTATCATCAGAACAGTCTTAAGGGAAAATTTACGGGAACAAATATTGAAGAGATCTTCTAATGATAGTCCCAATAATTCTAATACCATGGCATTGTAACGGCCACCACATGTGCCCAGATGATAGACACGTGGTATACCCTCTGGAGAATTATCTTCAAAAAGAGGAACAGTTTTAAAAATTTTAGTTGCATTTCTTTGTAGATCTGATGGTCGTTATTTATCCCCGAAGAATATGCTTGAGAAATTCTATTTTATTTTTTTTTTGGTATTAGTAGGGAGTATGCTAAGGGATTAAATTAATTAATTTTTTTTGTGTTTTGTTTCAAAAAGGATTTAGATTTAGGGGATTTTTAAAAACAAAAGGTAAATCAATAGTAAGTATTTTTTTTTTTACCAAGCGTTTTGATTTGCATATGAAAAAAAAAAACGCAAATTATAGAGCGGTTCTGTAAGAATGAGGTGGTTAGACATTTGTTTAGACGTAGACAAATATTTTCTGAATGTGCGAAGGTATGATGAAAAAGTGTGACGACGATTAGGTAGGTCACTCAAGTGTGGAATAGACGTATTATATCTCAACACAGATGCATATATGCGGATATTCTTCCCTCAAATGTCAAATTTATGACATATTCGGTGCCAAACCGTAGGCAGTGAAGTTGACAACAAATCATGGCGATTCAATTCAAAAAATGGAAGTAATCACAATATTCCTCTGGCTACGTAATCACATATTTCAACTGTTCAATTTAGATCACCAACAATGGAGAATGTAATAGAAGAATCTAGAATCGAGCGGACACCACAACGAACCGTTATAACGAATGAATGTATTCATTGAATAACTGAATACATAGTTCCAAATGAACCTATTGGTTGCTTAAATTTAGTAGTCAATTGAACAAAGTTCTGATTTGTGTCACATACACACATTTTTTTAGTACAATATTTTAAAGCCACCCAAAGGCAACCTATTTGCAATAAATATTGTTAAATGAATAAATTCAGAAGTGAACTACTTCTCAGCAAATGATTCGATTCAAACGAGCTGCAATACAGAGCGAATTCAATATTCGCATTCATTCAACCGGCTAAATAGAGAAGTTTTCTGTTGACAATTATATTACGGATGTTTGTCAGACGTTCTCGAGAGATGGCGCAGTAAAAAAAAAAAAACTTAAGATGAAATATGTACATTGTACATATTTTTCGGGGGTCGAACCGAAGACCTCTGGCTAACATGTTCAGTGCAACATTTTGGGTGTAGTACCTATGCCATTTTCTGGGATTTGAAACGAAGACCAATCGTTCATCATGTACGCGAGAAGTGGTACAATGGAAAAGAGCTAAGTATGTGGTATGTATTTTTCGGGGGTTGAACCGGATACCTCTCGCTCAACAAATTTGAGAGAGGTGGAGCAATGGAAAATAACTTAGAATGATTGTTTATATTTGTCCGGGGGTCGAATCGTAGACACTCGTTCAAAATGTTCGGGAGAGGTGTAGCAGTCGAGAAGAACTTATGGTGTAGTATGAATATTCTGGGAGTTGAAACTGGGACCTCTTGCTGAGTATGTTCGTGAGAGGTGGTATAGTAGAAAAAAAAAACTTCGGATGTAGTATGCATTTTCCGGGGGTTGAACCGGAGACCTCTCGTTCAGCATGTTCGCGAGAAATGGTGCAATAGAGAAGAACTTAGGATGTGATATGTATTTTCACCTCGACATCAGCGCAGAAATCAAACGAAGAGTGGCTCTTGCCAATCGCTGTTTCTTCGGGCTAAAGAGGCATCTACGAAGTAAGACCCTAATCATTGCGATCCTGCTGTATAGTGCAGAAGTATGTACTCTTTTAAAATCGGATGAATACCTCCTGGGATGTTTTGAAAGAAAGATTCTTTGGAAGGTATTCGGTCCAGTTTGTATCGGTGGAGTGTGGAGAAGAAGATTTAACGACGAGCTTTATGGGCTATACAGCTGAAGAGAAAACGGCTGAGATGACTGGGGCACGTGGAGCGTATGAACAGCAACGCACCAGCCCGACGAGTCTTTGAGTCCACCCCTGAGGGATGATGTAGCAGAGGAACACTCAACTTTAGGTGGCGCGCACAATTGGAGGGCGACCTCAAACAACTTGGTGTGCGTAACTGGAGGCAGCTAGCTAGGACCCAAACTGGCTGCAGGGACTGGTCGGTTGAGGTCGTGGTTCACCCCGTAAAAGTAGGTACATATGTATTTTCCGAGGGTTAAACCAGAGAACTTTCCCTCAGTAGCCTTGCACGCAAAGCATTCAGAGATTTAATATAAAATTTCGTATTTTGGACCTTTACAATATAAAGCTGTAAAGTAAATTGAAATTGGAAGATAGAAACTGTAAGAAGTCACTACAAAAATTGTCAAAATTTCACGAAGGCATATCGTTTCAGTAAATTGTCCATTTTATTTTAAAAGACCTAACCTCCTTACAGTACAACTGCCCTCTGACAATATTTTCTTAAAACAAATGTCTAACCACCAGTTAATAAAGACTCCGTTCTATTTTTCTTTGCATAATTAGATACACAAAATTGTATTGTCAACCTTCCTCTAGTTCCTTTCTTTACAAAATACGAGTATGGAAATAAGTAAACTGTTTTTTTTTTGTTTTTAAATAATAATGAAACAGATAATGACTTACCATGTGATCCTAGTAATTTATAAAACCTATACTCTAAATGTAGTTGTGGAGCCTTTGATTTCATAGGCTCCATTTTTATTGCTACGTGTTCATTGTTGTAAAGATTTTTTCCTGTAAATAAATAAAAGAAAAATATTTATTAGTTATGAATCGTGAGGAAATAAACGTGAATTTAGAAAACAAACCCATGCAACATTATGTTACATGAAAGAAGAGAATGTTTTTTCCTTGTGACAATAGATGGCGGTGTTTCGATCTCATCATATGATCGACAAGTAAAAGAAGAAAGGTTTAAAGTTGTTGCTAGAATTTGGAGAATAGTAAGAGGGAACAAGACGCAAATTAAATTGAAAAACAGGGTCGTACCAATGAGGTTTTGCAAGATTACTAGATCATCATCATCACCTTCCCCGGATCCTAGATTTTAGTACAAATTTGATTGTTTCAGTCAAACTTTTAGTATCTGATTAAAACAATATTGAATAAGCCTCCTGTCCCCCATCTTTTTCATGTGGAATAACAATGGACTTAGAATTTTGACCCAGAATTTTGACTTTGAATCTTGACTATGCAAAGACACCCACCTAACCTAACATTACACTGCTGACAACAAAATTGGAGCGTGCTAAATTATGAATGGTTGAGTTCAGAGCGAAAGTAAAAGTGAAACCTAGATGAATGTGATTTGACATTAAAAAAATCGACACTTACATATATGCAGCTTTACGAAATGAACAAAATCCACAAGCCATCATATCATAAGCTTATTTAAATGTGAAAAAAATCATGATTTATTGAGTATTGATGATAATCCTCTATAAGACCAAAAAAAAAAACAGACGTATCACTTGGACAAACAAAGACGTATATAGACAGAGAACACCATGCGCCTCCATAGCAAACCAAAAAAAAAAAAAAATTGCATTCCTTTTTTACGAACCTGATCCACCACCCGAACTAAAAAAGCACATACGGCGACCTGTCAAACAGAGATAGATAAATATAGATATACGCATTGGCTAGATACAATTCTTTATGGTTATATGAATGCACGATAGACTGGATTAAATGAGAATAAATGTGTGTAAGCAGTTCATAAAATTCAGATCAAATATTATGATACCACACGCCATGAGCAATATTATTTGCGGCGCAGTGCAGTTTACCGCTACTACCTCCCCCAACCACTCACAATGATGGTAATAAAGGAAATCTTTTCGTTTTCGCTGTTGTATTTTTTTTTTAAATTTGTTCAATTGAGGAATAAAATAAAATATTGCCTGCCAGGCAGTCTACAATTCATACAAAGTGTGCGCAGCAGAACTAACAAAGATGCGAAAATGCATCTAAGGCTGACTGACTGACGTTCCAGCTACTCTCTCGTATCAAAGTGAAAAATTAACACAGAAACTAATTGAAATGTAATTGTGTCAATGACTGTTGTTTGTACGTAACGTATGCTCAACTAGAATTATTGTCGTCTCGTCTAATGATGGTCGTTCAAATGGAAATAGAAAAAAAGTAAATAAATTTCAATTCGATAGCCTGTGGAGGTTTATTTTTTTTTTTTATTTTTTATTAGCCACAGGAAATAGGTTTTGCATAACGGTTTATTTAGTGTTTCAATTGTGAATGATTTATACGTTTGATTGGGGAGAAAATGCAAAAATATAAATTTGACAAGCGAGAAATTAGCAATTGGTTTGATATGCGGGGTGTCGCAACAGTCAGTTTGTAGACAATTCTTTTGTTTTTTTTTTTAAGGAAACTTGAGAAATATATTAAAATGCCTGAATTACATTTGAAAATATTTCTTAAAGTTAGTTATGTAGGTACAAATTGACGCAACAATCGTTACACCCTATAATTTGCTATACATGTTTGCAAATGGCGGCAAAAATGTCGATTTCTACTTTGACATTTGTGAATTAAAACGATACAAAATAGACGTCACTCAGAGGTAAATCGCTGTACTCCTAAAGAACGCAGAATAACTGTATCGATTACTTTCTTTTTGCGGTATAATTCGTCGGCCGTGTAACACAGCGTGAATTTCGACGCAGATTACCCAGTCGTCCGACACCAAAGGGGAAACACTTCGACGATTAGCAACTTTCCTAAAAGAGTATGGGACAATACGAGATGCTGGTTGGTAGCTCTATTCAGCTCCGGAGCAGCCGTTTTGCTGAGAATATCGCAGCTGTAACTGAAGTATCGCAGATGAACACACAGGATCAACCAGACGACGCGACGTGTCAAGTAATTGGGTATCAATCGGCAGTTTTTACAGAAAATGTTGGTGAAAGACTGTAAGATGTTGCCTTACAAAGTGCAGACAGTACATCAGCTAAAAGCTGTTGACTGCCAGGCGCGTGTAACCTACGCTCAAGTAATCTCTAAGCTAATCTCTCGTTTTGGCGATTTGCACTGGCCAGCAATATTGCCTGACTTAACCGTTCCAGACTTCTTCTTGTGAGTTTTTTGAAGCCACGAATCTATGCCAATAAGCGTCAGACTCTTGAAGTCCTCAAAGAAAATATCCGACAAGAATGCGACAATTTATCGCCGGAAGTTCTTGCAAGAGTGATGGCAAATGCCATAAATAGGCCTCAAATTGTCATCAATTTTGGTGTCGGCCACTTAGCCGATATCATTTTCTCGAATAAATGGGAGCAAATTTTAAGAAAGATATCAAATAAACTTTGTCTAAAATCAGAATCAAAGTTTTACATCCATAAAAAAATGACAGTCAAAGAACGTCGGGTGACAAATTAGGAAGAGAGTGGCCATAGTGGTTAGTCTGATTGACTACTGAAACCGAGGAGTCTCAGGTTCAACCCCGGGAAAAGCATAAATTACATACATATGTAGATTTTGTCTGCCCCACCTCTTTCAAACGTCTGTCAAGCATAAATATGGCCGAATGCACACGGAGCAGCTGGAAAAGAACTAGACCGGTTGGCAACTCGGATTACAGACCAGTTACGGACTCAGTGGTGACTTGACGCCACACACGAGGAAACTCATCGTCATCACCAATAAAAATCTCTAGTTCGTTCAGTGTCGTTATGTTTTTCATAACCTCCCCCACCGGGAACAGGTTGGTCTGTTTTTCGCTCATCTTCGACAAACTAGAAACTGAAATCAATAGGCAACCCGACATGCAAATCAACAGACGACTGGTTACAAACTGGTTTTTGTGAATCGCAAACGAGTTTTCAATCAGTGCGTCGTCCCATTTGATTACACAGGGAATGACTCGAAGCAAACTAGTTGCCAATTCGCGTCGCTGATCAGTTTTTTTCCAGTTGCTCCGTGTGCATTGGGCCTAATATAAATATAAACAGTTGGTGCAACCCAAATCATTAAAAATTGGACAACTTGTTTTACTTTAATTGAAAGATATATCGCGTTTAAATAATGACTCGCCCATAATCCCATCGATCTTTATAATTAGAGCTGGCTGTATAGGTGGTTTGCTGTATAAGTTTGCTGCTCGATTTCACTTCAGAAAGCAGCACCATCTGTTGGAATTGAGCGGAACTAGTTGAGGTACTGATCGGCTAAGATGGTTGTGACTTCTGGGGCGTATAGATATCAATGCTTCGGAGGGAGAGAATCTTTAACAATATTTTACACGCGGTAGAGGACGACCTACCTTACATTTGATGGCACGCTCAGTTGAAAGGGGACATTAACCAAAGAGGTGTGCGCAACTGGAGGCAGCTGGGCATCAATCGAGCTGTCTGGAGACGCATGATGACTGAGGAAAGCCCGCCTAGACTGTAGTGCCAAATTAAATAGATTTAGGTACTAAAGTGTGGCTTTCTATATATACGGGGCTAGAGATTACAGATTAGATTAGGTTAGATTCAGTTTCAGGTTGGGTTAGATTTAGCATAGATGGGGTTATAAGTCGGCTAAACAATTAAACAAAACAAGAGACAAGCACTTGGTCTCGCCACAACTCCTATACCTCTCCAACAAAACAATTCACCTTTGGATGGGTGATGGTGAGGATGAGGACTGATTACGAAGGATATGGGAAGAAAGTTCTAAATCAACAAGTTGTCATAGTTCTCATTCAATTTATACTTCATCCATAAATTGAATTCGTTTAATATATCATTTCAACACGTTCAATTTCCCTAATGGAATGTCCATGTTTACTTGCTGGCCTTTCCAATTAGCGATGAAAGGAAATAAATTCAAAGCTGCAAAGCAACAACACCCAGAAACTAATCCGTGAAACGAGAATAACTTGTCATACCTGCTACCCCTTCTCTCTTTCTCTGGATCGGCATCATTTTTACAAACAATTACTAGACCAGGCATAAATCAGACAACCAACAGCTTATACAGCTATCTAAACGATCTGCCTCTGGGGAATAGGTGAGAGAGATAGAGAGGAGGCCAGTGCGGAAATAACTCGCTGCTGGGATCTTATGTCCCTCCTTTCACTCATGCCAGCATACATCGAATCTGTGTGTTGACACAATTTTCTAATCAGGTCATCTGTTTTTATTTCACAAATATCCGTGGGGGTTAAAATCAAACAGACAACCATCATCATCATCATCGAAACGAAAATATTTTCTCCTGTCCCAATGTATCTCTTTGGTATCTCCAATGATTGTGACATTTTATGAATTTCATAAACAAAATCTATAACAAGAAAAATGTCTCCGCTTTGAGCTATACCCAGTAGATACAACATTCTCGGACTGACTCTTTTCATGCATTCACATCCGTTTTGCCAGAACGTTGTCGATTCAAAGGAGAATGAACCCGTCAACCAAAACATTGTATACTCGTGTAGAGAGTTAACTATTCCATTCCATCTGGTGTGTGGGGGGAGTTCTTTATTTTGATTACATCATGAATTACTTTTGCAAAAAAAAAAAAGAAGAAGAATAAGATTAAACTATACAAACAGACAAGAAAAAGAAGAAGGGAATACCTACGACAAGCGAATGTATCCGCCGCAAGATACTTTTACAGCGGCACAAGTCCTTGGATACATTTGGGGTAATGTTCTACGTAAACATGGATAACCACGATGGCAACTTGTATAGCACCGGCACCAGTATACACTGGTGTCTATAGCCACGAAGTTATATTATGTTCGCTTTCCTGATGCGGGGAGTTGAATAAAACGAAAGGAAACATCATCAGTACAGACATTTGTGACCCAATTTTGTTTCCTTTTTATTCACGTTTTTGTCGTTTCCTTGGATATAGATGGTTTTTTTTTGTTTGTTTCTTCACCATCCAGACGTTTGCTGAATGGTCTCTAATTTATATTTCTTCTAAAACTTTTGATTGATGTTGCTTTCTCTTAGCTCTAGTAGCTAGACGTTATTTTTTTAATTATAAAGGTAGGTAATAAAAACGAGACGAAAAGATGGTAGGTTGGTCAATAAAATGGGTCAGATGGACTAAATTGGAAGCCTAGCCCATAACTTTTTGTTTTCATATAAATTTCTAAGAGATATGTAAAAGCTTGCTGCAGAAATTGGTGGCAGATTGATGTCGATTGCCCTTCCAAGGTTGAAGATGCAGATACATAATACTCGTACTTTGATTGTTACATATATTTTTTAAAACAATTTGTATACTTTAGGCTAAAGGTTCAGTGTTGACTGTAGCATAACCTAAGTAAGAAAAGAACTACTTCTAGTCCATTGTAGAAAGTGGCTACTCAGGGCTTAAGTCGGCTCTCACATTGAGGCAACATTCAATAAGCAACTGGCAATAGGAAACACCATATTATCGCAAACAATTTTTTTACTTTGAATTGAATTAGAGGTCTCACATCAAAGCAACTAAATATCGCTCGAACGGAAAATGTTGCTGATTGGTTATTGGAAGTTGCTTATTGCTTGTTGGCTCAATCTGAGAGCCACCGAAGGCGTGACGAGATAAGGTATCTACTGAATTTACAGAATTTTACAAAAATGTGCGATCATTTCACCCGTTTTTGGAGGATTTTACCTGCTAAAAAATACGAAACAATAAAAAGAACTGATCGGATAATTTTATTCATTCAGTTAGCCCGGACAACAACCATTGACAAAAACTGAGAAACACAACCTCTGTAGCCCTTTGTTCTGCGCGATTTTCTCCGCAAAAGGCGAGGTCAACAAGTGCTTCACGTTTAGGTTATGTCAAGAACTGACAGCTGCCAATATTTCCTTTAATATTTTTAAAAATTGTAGTAGACTAACAGTCGGTGTTGGAAGTTTGGAAGAACCAATTTTCTAAACTGTTAAACGGCGATAAAGACCAAGATCGCACTGTCAGGCCAAACCAAAATGAATTGAGCGTAGTCATGTCCAAACTTAAATCCAATAAGCCTGCGGGAGCTAAAGGCTTGGTCGCTGAGATTTTCAAAACTTGAAAGTTGCACCAACTGTAGGATTTAGTCGAATCAACGTATGCCCGACGACTGGAATATAACAGCATCGTTTGTCTGGCAAATGAAGAAAGAAGACCCTCTGAACAGCGCCACCTAAATAGCCGAAGGTCTCTTAACATCGCATACAAGATTTTGTACACAATAATCTGTACACAATAACCAGTTGGGTCTTTAGGTTGCCTTTAATAGAGTTTACAAAGATGGGTTGTGCAAAGTCCGACAGTTTGACAGTTTCTGTCCCACTTGAGAACAGTAAAGGGCAATTCACATGACAGCGAACGAGCGAATTGATGAAATGCGAACAAACCACTTTTACGGAAATATAATCCCATACATTTGAAACAGAAACAGAATTTAGCGACAAAAAATTGCTTGTTTTGGCGACAGACCATTTACAAGTGTATATTGATTGTTTCTGTCAATTTATTCTAGGAGACATGGTTTTTTTTATTTGCGTTTTTCGGCATCTGGCATCTGCCTGCTTTAGGTAGTTTGAGTTACAAAATTTGACTACTAGATGAAAAAAATGTTTTTACCTGACATAATTTCATGCTAGCGTTTGACAGAATAGAATAGAATAGAAAAATGCCTACCATGTTTTATTTTTTCGGATCTGTTGCAGTTTTATGTAGCTGAGTGAGCAACGCAAACAGAAATAAGAACAGAATGAAAAAGTTTGCTGTTCTGTTTCGATTTCTGTTCCAGTTTTCGTTCTTTGTCACTTGGCGCCTTATTACCGTCCAGCTTAAGAGGACTTATGAGACTGCAAATCACAATAGAGTTTGCTGGTGTGACAACAGGATTTTAACGAGAAGGCTATAAGCCGTTGTAAACCGTTATCGAAGTTTTTAATCTGAGGACCATCTCGGCGAACTCACTAAAATAAAAATCACTAGCTTGCGACGCTTTATTTTAAACTTCTGTTTGTTGAACGGGTCCGTGGTATCACAATGGACCAATCAAATTTGGTCTAAGTGTGTCCCCGTTTCTTTCTGGGACAGCCACCTTACCTAACCTAACCTTGTTGAATGGGTAGTTTTGTGACAACTAAATGGAGCTACCATTTTGATACCACTGGTCTAAACTAGTCTTGGGAGATTCTATACACTACCAACGCCGACAAAAAGCTGTCCTACGAAATTCCAACCTCACTTCTTTCCTTTTGTAGATAAGATTTTGTTTGCATGAGAGTTACTAAGATTTTGAAGGTTTGCGTCTCGGGAATATCGATCAAACTTATCAAAGCTCAAATTATTAAAATTCTCTTCGATTATAAGCAAAATTGTGCTGGAAAAATGTGTAAGTGCCGAAACTCGCGATGAAAACGCGTATAAGCATCAGAGTTTGAGCGTAATGAAAATTGAACTGCAGACAATTCATGGACATGTTCATTGCATACTCTTAGGCGTGTGATCGTACTTAATGTTTTTTGGCGATGGAAGATGGAAACGTTGCATGAGGCACCAATGATTCGACGATTATTGGTAGCGTGCTGGATTCTTATCAGCTAAAACCACCTTCTTTCCCGAACCGACCGATTATTATTATTTGCCCTCTGCGGAAATGCCGGCCGTAAGACATTACTTCTCGGGGGTCTCTGTAAAGCCAAATAAGGGGACTTATTCCCAAAAGCGAGACGGATCGCTTTTCATGGCGGATTTGTATTTTCGAATTTCCAAGTGCGCTTTGCTTAATTGAAAAGCGATATCTGTTTAGGTGACGGATTGCTGAAGGATTGTTTGCGGATTGTTCCAGAATTTTCCGGAAAAACTCTGCGCGATTCTGAATTCAAATCCAGAAGCAAATTTCTCTTCTTTTCAGTAGAAAAACTGTCAGTTGATTGCCAATCGAACGCTTTCAGAAGCGTTCGGGTTGCTTTCGGACGGTTCTGGACGACCAACCGAAAACGACATAAATGTCTGTGACGGGAAAAAGCTGTCAAACTTTTGGAAAAATAAATAAAAAATTTTAAGTCAGAATAGAAAAAACTGGGAAGCACTGAATTCAGCCACTTTGCATACAATAGGTTCAGTTTTCGTGTTTCTGCAAAATGTAATTTACGATGTTATCGGGAGTGGACCCAATTTGATCCCGTAAGGCAATCTTCTCGGTTTCGTAACGTGGGTAATCGAGGAACACGTATTCCGCGTTTTCCGAACCCATTTCGCAATATGGATAATTTGAGATGGATTTGTGTCAGCGTTTAAAAAGATATTCACAGCCATGACCCGTCAATAACTGGGTTAGATTGCAGTTCCTGTATCGATCACTGGTATGAGACGATATGTCCATCTTTCCTTTAACTGGAGAGGCTTATTAGCTGAGGCCTCGGTTCACCCCGAACTGTAGAGCCGCCTAAGTAAGTATGAGTTCGTTTAATCCATAAATCGATTAGTGGTCCATCTTCACTTTTACGATTCCTTCCATTGTTGTTGCCAGGTTGTTATACCGCGATTTCTTTCGTACCTTCATTTATCGTCGTCTACCCGGCCGCCATTTCAGACTCGATCGATTCTTAGCCGTTTTATTTCTTCACCGAGTAAATCGATAGGTAGCATTGAATATACGACGAGTGTGGAGCATCATTTGAAACAGTTCTAAATGCACAGGTGACTCTTAGTGCGCTAAGGCGGTAGACGGATTTAATTCCGCGTACATAAGACTTAACTTCCTTGCCACTTGACTATTTTTCTACTGCGTACATGAGTATTGATCCAATAGCTCCTGCAAAAAAGTAGTCTCTTATCCTGTTTCAAGTTTAATAATTACAACTAAGAAGGCCAATTTTTAAGATAAGCCTTTACTCATGCCCGGAGACCAACGTGGAAACCTTTTTACCGACTATTTTAGGAAAACTTATTTATGTTCCTATTTACCGCGGCCCTGGAAGATCAAGGAATTGATGCCATAGGTATAGGATATGCCTCCGATTTTAATCATCAGAAATCGTTTCTACAGCAAAACTTACTGATTTACCCTCAGAGAAGATTTTTACCTTCCTGACTGTCTCATGAGTCAAAAGACGGCTCTAGGATCTCACCAGGAAAGGCGCAATAAGCTCCTTTAGAGTGGCCGCAGTGCCAGGGCCGGTGAAGGTTCTCCCGACTTATCATCTAATCTAATCTAATATAATCATCAGCCTTGAAATCGTACTAGGGTGTGTAATTTTTCCATTGCATACTTTCAGTTGTGAAGCTAAAAAACACGGCTGATTACAGAATTTCGCTCTTAATTTATATAAAATACTTTTATTAACAATTTTAATGCGATTGTTGGAAATAGGTGGAAATAGGCTATTCACTCCAGTCGCAAAAAATCCCCCAAGGTATTTATTTCTACACAAAAAAACAATAATTCTTCAATTATATTCAGCAAATCAGTAAACAAAATGCATTTGTATCAGAACGATTCAAAAGAACTCGTGGTAAATTTTATATTTTAAACAATTTTTTTTAAATAAAATAAATATGTCGACACAAACTCTGTGAATTTCGTAAAAAAAAATCCATAAAGCAATAAAAAGACGGCACCATTCCAAACAACGTGAAGAGGTTATAAATAAATCGCTCTTTTTAATTTATTCCACTTGTCCTATTCTGGAAAATTGAAATCGAAATCCGAATAATATGAATCAATAAGACGCATAAAATAAACCTATGACAGCTTGTATAAGCACACGACAAAGTCGACAAGAACCACCCATTGAACTTGTAAAAATAGAATAAATCCTATTTATATAGATTATTCAAAAATATATAAAAATAAAATAGAAAACTTTTAGGGATACCGTTTATATAGTTGCTTTCTATTCTTTTTAAATATAGTACCTATGAATATCTTACATTAAAAGTATATTTTGTGAGGTATTGTACAACTTTGAACTAAATTCGTTCGCCAAAGCGTTTCAATATCAATTTGTTGACACGCCATCCACTGGGTGGGTTTCTAAGGTCAAGAAAAGTGAAAGTGCAGATTCTTTTGGTTCTCCAGAGTTGACGTCATGTGAGTTTAAACAAAAAAATTAATACGACTTCAGAGGTGTACATTCTATTGAACATTGCAGCCATACAATTATTCACAAATGGATTATGACAAATTAGCGCCGCGCTTTCGGTGGATGGAGTAGAATTTAATTTTATTTTTACTTGTGCGTTGTTGGCTATTTTTGGAATGGGCATACAAATTCAAGAAACAAGTGGTGGGAAAATTTATTTTTATTTTTACTTTTAAATTTATTTGTTGTTTACGAGAAGTGATGTTCTTAGTCGCGCACAAAGTATCGTCGCATGGGTGGGGGTGAGTTTGATCCAATTGACGGTGTATTTCAGTTGAGCGAAATGTTGAATTTCTTTTGTTCTTTCACTGGGTATAGTTTAATCAACAAAACACTTAAATTGTAGGGCAAACAAAAATCCTTATCCATTTTATTATGTAGTATGTACTGTACAATACTTATCACACAGCTTATTGACAGCGAAAACAACAATTGACGTCATTTGGTCTATCTATAGGTCTATCTATAGGTAGAAAAAAAAATGTATATCTGTCAGATGCCAGAGTGACATCAGAATTAGACAATGACGTCGATCAATATGGAATTAAGTATTTATTTCAAGTTCAATAATTACAAGTAAGATAGAAGGTCTATTTAAGATAAGCTTTTAATCATGCCGGAAGACCATTGTAGAAACATTTCCCGCGGCCCTGGAAGATTAAGGGATCAATATGCCGATAGGATATGGGAAATTCGAAAGCAAGGTTTCAGAAATACGGCAAGATGCACTAAGTTCAGAGGTAGTGTAACAAAGAAGGACATTCTGTAAATCCAAAAAAAAGACGACTATCGTCCCTTTTAAAACTAGATCTCCTTATATGCTCCACTATGTATATGGCGACATTATTGAATTGTTTTCGAAAAGCCAAGTATCCGGGAATCATCCTTGATCTGCGGTAGCATTTGGGGTGTTAGACCCCGGATGATATATTGTCTATACTAACTTGTGGTTATACCAGCCATCATCTATGCTGCCATAGTTTGGTGGACAAAGACTACGAAGTCACTATACTATGGAATGGTTCCAACGTTTAGCTGGAAACTGTACGACGGGCTGTCTATGCTCTACTACCTGAAAGTTAGCTTCGGTCTATTACCTATTCAAATACGCATTTCTGCGTTTTTTGGGCATTCATTTCTATTCCATTCGAACAACATTGACCTCTATTCCTATCATGGGTCTTTGCTTGGCATTATGAAGCCTAAAAGCCCATATTTCTGGATAGGGTTACCAGATTTAAAAAAAATACGAAAAGGGGGGCGCAAGTGTTTTTTTAGATTTTAAACACCAGCTTTTAAAACTTGAATTGCAAATTAAACACGCCGCATATTCAGGACCTTCTTTGCCTTTTTTTTTAACCACTCGACATTTTTTCCCAACACTGAACATTTTCTCTTTTTACTTGGTTTTTTCTTTGGGTTCGGCCATTTTTTCTTTAAAAAGTAAATATTATTTTGAATACAAAAACTGACAGAGAGACAGGTAACAGGAAAAAAATCTTGTTAAAAATATCAAAAGAATTTTTTTTTGAAAGTTTTCAATCGAATGTTTTCTTTTATTGAATTTTGACTTAATAAGGGGGACAGTGGTTTGTGTTTTTGGCATGAAAATGGGGGACGTATGGTAACCCTATCTCTGGACAAGATTCTACCTAAATGTGGCTTTCATAAAAACATCTCTATGTCCTCATTCCTCCAAGGAAGGAATGGGGAAAATACAAAATCCAACTCATCGCGACTTGACCTAGTCGGGTACACAGACGGTTCTAAGATAGAGTCAGGCACTGGATCTGGCATTTATGGAAAACTATTCAGTCAGCCTTGGCAAAAACTCATCCATATTTAAGGCTGAAGTCCAGCACTATTAACCATTGAGCTAGAAAAAAATTTAAGTTCTAATAAACGTGGTAAAACTACATTTATGTTCTTAAATAGCCAAGCAGCTCTCAAGATCTTGGTCTTGACTCACCTGTGACTCGAAGCTTGTTCCGAAAACACACGTGGCTATATACAAATTTGCTAAGAAAAATCTAGTCATTCTTCACTGGATTCTAGCTTACAGGGGCTTTGCTGGCAACGAAACAGCTGACTCACTGTCTTAAGGATGCGCGACAATCCCACTTATCGGACCTGAACCCTTCTGTGGTGTTGGTAAAAAAAAAAAACATTTCAGGAACTACATTAAGAGCTTGGCTCAAATTGAATCCAATGAAGTTTGGTTTAAAACACCTGGCCAGAACTGCTTTAGACAATTCTTCTGGACAAAAATAATCTGCAAATTCTGACAGGAATAATCATCTCCACCGCATTGGAGTCTCACCGGCCTCTATAGCAGACTCACTTGTCTTAAGATTGATGAATTCTGTATTCACATATTTTCATGGAATGACCGGCTCTCTTTTGGCTCAGAAAGAATAAAATAAAAATCGTAACTTCAGCTAATCTTGCTGACAAACCCCCAGAGAAGATACTTGTCTTCCTGTCAAATTTCGGAACCATAAACCACTAGTAAAAACACAGATTCACAGAAAACACATCTTGTATTTTTCACTGGGCTACCTCTTGCGAACATCCGAGAGTATAACTGTTCTCTAAAAGTTGTATTACCCTCGCCAAAAATTGTGTCATTTTTTTGACATACTGTTAGTATGACGATAGACTTTGTCTACACACAATTTTAGGATATAGTCTGACGTATTGATGTCCAGGATGTCAAAAATTGACACGATTTTTGGACATGTGTGAAAAAGTAGCTTAAAAACTTCTTAATTCATCCGTTTGGGCTCGGCATAAAATTGTAGGTTCGATCCATTCGTCCTAAGCAATAAAAACTCACACAAACGAATACAAATTGCGAGAAGCTAGGACTATAGGGCGCCTATAGGCAACTGCTTTGCCAACCATTTTTGTTTTTACTCTGTCAATGAACGTTTAAGAATAGTACGAGTCTCTTTGTGTCATTGTCATGCCGGATAATTGTGACCTTCTGTACTGTGATCAATTTAGTACTAATTGACTGGTCATTCATAGGGTTCACCATGTTTAAGCATAGACTTGTCACAAAGTCAGATTGGCTGTCAAACTGTCAACTGATAGGCAAACCAATTTATTCACCATTTCGCCAGTTTTTTTAGACTTCCAAAACAGAAGAGGTCCTCATGTGAAGATCACCATCATTTGACAGCTACTTGACAATATCAAATGAACAAGCTCTTGGTTGGTTGGTTGAACGTGTCTGCCCCAGCTGGAAAACGCCAACACACTTAGATCAGCATAGGTCCATTGTGATACCACGAAAAACGGATCTTGTAAAATCTCCCTACCATAGTTGAACCATTTTGAGCTCTTTAAAAAGCGTAAGAGGCTTCTGATATGTCTGTGTTTGTCAGATCACCCAAGTCGTTATAATTAAAGGCTCCCAAAAGAAGCTTCCTTTTACAGGAGAGAGCCGGCCAAGAACAAGAAGGTGAGGAATAGTTCCATCCTCTTCTTCATCCATACAGCTTCTGTAAATGTCGTTTGCAAAAGGCTTAGCCTTACAGCGCCAGCGCCCGCTTTCCTATTAGACAGTGCCCAGTGATGACACCTATTGTAATGCCAATATGCAGTCTGTTGAGAGGGATCAAATTCTTAGAGCGTTTTATATCCAGCGTAGGCCAAATTTGTTCTGTCGCTAGGTATGTAGTCTAGCCTAAGAATTGCACTTTCGATACCATCCAGCTTGAACTTTTCTTTGCAAGTAGCGATTGGTATGACTAGGGTGCCGGCAGGATAGGGATATAGTTGTTCCAATTGTGGCTATTTTATCGGCCTTACAATTCCCTGGAATGTCTGTCTCTATAATTTTTCGGCCATCTCCGCAGGAGACGATCGGCAGTCGAGGGCTACTAGAATAGAAGTTATAGAGATCCAATCCAAGGATTTGATAGCTGCTTGGCTGTCCGAAAATATGCAAATATCTTTAGGGGACATCACGTTTTTCTTGAGCCAAGATAAGACTTCTTTTATTTCTATAATTCCGCCTGAAATACGCTACAACAGTTTGGTAGACGGAAGGATAGCTTCAGATTAAGACTTTCCAACTCCACCAACTCCGTCTTTGGTTTTCGAGCCGTCCCATCAATATAGAAGTGAATTGGTTAATTTTCTAAAAATGTTTAGATTGTTCTGGAGGGGATGGTGACGAGAAGGTTCTTGTCAAAATTTAAGGATTGAATGTTGTTTTTGTCTTTGGTTTAGATTTTGAAGTTCTAAGCTCGAAATTGAGAAGTTTTGGCAATATTTTCGGCCGACCACGTATTTCATTTCATTGACGTGCTGGGTGGGACTTATCTTCTTTCTTCAAACTGCCTTATAATCAGCTCATTAAGATAGTCGTAACAAATGCAACATCCCACGAACAGAACTCGAATTTTGATAACAAATTTGCACTATGTCGATGCGTTTTTTGAATCATGTAGCACTCCATGTTAAAATGACAGCTCTATGACAGAAATGCAATCTTTGGGCGCCCCACAAGACAGGCAGCTAATGTTTATGACCATACGCTTGACAACCGCGAGGACATCAATTTTCAAAAAATCTTTCTGTTACAGGACAAGCAAAATTTGGAACTCGCTTCCTGGGGATATATTTCCAGAAGACTGCAATTTGCAGTAACTTAAGTGCACAACTAACATACATCTGCAAGAATTTCGGGGAGCTAATGAAGCGTTATAGGTTCGCCTTTCCCGAGAGAAGTATTTAAAAAAAAATGACAGCGAAACTTTTGAAATTATGGCCGCAGTCAGTTGTCAACGGTGCCATGAAATAAAGTCTAAATTACAAATTATGCAATTTCAAATTGCAATAAAGCCCGAAATTACGCTTTGGACGTTTTTGCGTAAGACTTTATTATTTCATAGCACCGCTGTCAACTTCTATCATTAAGTAATGAATGACCCTTTACATTGAACAAGAGCTGACACATGTTGTCAGAAATCACAAAAAAAAAATGTCGCGACCATAGGAACCACAATAGGAAACGGGACTGGGTCAAAATGCCCAATGAAAAGGAGTAAATTTATTTCAAAATCAAATCTAGAGACAGACAAAATGCCCCTATCTCGAGAATTCCTCCAGCCAAGAAAAATAAACCATTATGTGTCAAATTTGAATTTTTCTAATAATAATCAATTAGAGTTTCTATTTCGACACATTTCCTTTCATTTCCGTCTTTCCCATAGAACACTCTACTAAACAAGAGTCTGTCACACTTTTTAGCCAATTAAAACCCACAAAACTGACAGTAACAGAGCCGCCATGCCAAACTGTTGCGTCAGAGACGAACCCAACCTACAACAGAGTTGTAAACTGTCACAAAAGCGTTTTCTGCCAATTTATTTTGAAAATGGGTAACAAAATATGGCTACACCATAGCCAGACCGCATGATTCATTTCATATTTATTTATTCCTTTCCATTGGACATGGTGCGCGGTGTGCGGTGACGATGACGGTGTTTTGCGGTTTTTTCTTTATCTGCCTTCTGGTAGCTCCTAGCTCCTACTATAGCCGTTTCTTTCGACTCGATTCGTTTTTTTTTTTGTGTAAAACACCGGCACCTTGCATATAACACAGTAAAGATACAAAAGAAATCCAACACCATGGATAAACTCTCGACATTAAACTGGTGCTCAAGTTTGTGCACGTTGTAACACGTCGGCCAGTTGAATGTCTTGCTAATGCGGCACTGTTTCGTTTCGTTTTATATGACTGTGCCTCTTCTCCTTAGAATAGAGAGAGAGAGGAAAAAAATTCAAACTCTGACAGTCTGACTCCTTTCAGAGGTTCTCAATTTTTTTTTTAAGTTTTTATGCATGTTGCTCTTATCCCGGATTTGGATTTTAATTTTTCATATGAAAAACACACGCATGTTCTATATATAATAAACTTCAAACCTCTGTATTAGTTGGAGCTGTGTTCCTTTAGCAGGCAGTTCCTTCTTTGTTTTGCGTGTGCATTCTTTGTGTCATTTGCATCCACTTGTTGTAAGACTAGGCTTTAAGAAAAAAATAAAACAAGTACAAGTTCTCTGTAAACTCTGGCAAAACTCCTCTTTGTTAAGTCAAGTGTGAGTGAGTTGTGCAGAGTTGCCGATGCCGATGTGTATATGTACGTAATTTCTGCGTGATTACATGCCAACGTGACTTTCAAACACAACTATTGCTGGGTAACAAAAAATGAAACACGAAAAGAGTAAAAACTCACTTTCGTAACAATGACTAGTGACTACTGCCGGCAGTTGGATGTTGAGTTTTTTTTTTCTTGTTTTTGCATTTTAATGCAGTCTGGCATGAACACAGAAAAGCAGCAGAAAAAAAAACCCGCCCGGAAATGGGCTATTACACGATGGACGAAAGTACAGTGCTTAAGCGATTGTAGTGGTAATAGTGCAGCAGTTGCTGCTGATGTTGGTAACGTGCTTAGAAACCTTAATGTGGTGTAGTTAGTTTTACAACAAGTCCTTTTGTGTAGAAATGCGCCTTTGATCACTTGCTAATAATGACGGGAGACGGGTTTTGTGTGTTGCAACTTGCAAGCCCCTTATATACAGATAAGTGAAACGGAGAAGCAATTAGCACGTCTGACAGGGACGTAAAGACTTTTGACGGGGCTTTCGAAAGTAATGTTACAGCCAGGTCGGCGAGAGGGTGTATTATAGGCTGGTCGGTCAGACATGGAACTCTATTTTAATTAGTAAAAATTTCAAGACCCTTTTTTTAGTTGGTCAGCCTCGATAGCTAGACGATAGAAGTGAAACTTCATAAAGATCGAAAAAAAGCTCAAATGAGGCGCACTCTAGATCACCCACGAAAATCCCATTTACCGCTCATGTCTCATTCAGTTCAAGTCAGTGCCAGCGTTGCCGAAGTGGCACAATTGTGCCATTTTGGCACCCTACAGTCCGATTGGCACCTTGGCACCTTCAATTCTCATTTGGCACCTTATGAGTTTGATACATTTTAATACATGATATTTAAAAAAAAAAGCATTTCTTAAAATGTTTAAAATTGATTGAGAGTGCAAGTCATTTTCTCTTTCATCTGCGAACACTTATTTCATATTCACTGAACTGAAATCATAAAACGCAGCCCTTGTGTATGAAATCTATAGCATTCTCGAAAACGAGGTAAGATGTCAGCGCTTCAGTCAGCGGCTGGCCACCTAACTCTTATAGCCAAATCCCAAATCCCGTAAACATCGTTGTTTTTTATATGTATATGTTTTTTTTTTCAAGTAGTGAAACATACATATCGTGTGTGTGTGTGTGTACGAATCCATACACAAATAATCGTAATAATACTAATGCGAAATTATATGTTTCTTGTGTTTTTAAATATCTCTTCGTTGAAGGGCTGTTGGCACCCAGTTGGCACCTTTGGTTACCGTCAATGGCACCTAAGAACATTTTTTGGCGGCAACGCTGGTCAGTGCCCCACCTTTGCCTTTTTGTTCCCTTCTCCGAATCTGGCGCCTTTTCGTTTCTCTCTCATGACTCATGTCATGTCCGAGCTCTCGCGCCACCTGTACTACTCCCTCCGTCAACTGTTGCTTTTTCGTTTCATCGGAGTTTGGAATTACTGCCCAATGACACATAAAAAGATTCACTTCGTCTTTCGTTTCTTGTCGGATTTTTGTTTCATCAGATTTCGAAATTGTTGACAATAATAAAAGCTTAATTTTATCTCATTCTATTCGAAGTACCTTACCACGAGCGATACCATTTCGTTACCTGTCGCATTTTCGTTTCATATAAGTTCTAAATTAGTGTCCAATGAGCCATAAAAAGTTTCACTTGGTCTTCCATTTCTTGTAGTTTTTTCGTTTCGTTTTTTCGAATCACTTAGATTAATTGTAAACAAAATGCCTTACAACGCGCGATACTTCTCCGTTTCCTGTCGCATTTCCGTTTCATATAAGTTCTAAATTACCATTTTTTTCAGTCATTTAAATGGCGCTGTGACGTCAGGAAAAAATGTCGCATTAGAGCGAGTCATTTAGAATTTTCCATTGGGATGCCATTGTCCTAGGCGTCATTGAAAAGCGATCACACTGCCATTTATTTCCGCCATTTAAATGGCACTTAATTCATGTCATTTGGTGCGCCATTTTCCTAGTAATTTAAATGACGCTGCCAAAAATGGCGATCACACAGAGCGACATTTAAATGACTGCTTTGGGACGGGATTTTTACGTCAGAGCGCCATTTAAATGACTCGAAAAAATGGCCGTGTAATCGTAGCTTAAGTCACATATTGAACTAACTGCCACAAAATTTGGGATTTAGTTCATATGAACTTTTTCCCACAATTTTTAGAAACCAAGATCTAACTCTAGAATGTACTAAGTCCCAAAATGAGAATGAAAGTTCTTGAAATCCAAGCATATACCTAACATCGACGCGAACCTACTTGGATTTCAACAGTGACCCCAAGCAGGGTGGTTACAGGGGGCACCCCAATACAAATTTCACTGCTCATGCATTGTAAACTTACTTCGTTAGATATAAGTTCAAAATGAACAACGTCCCAACGGAATTATTTCCCAAAATTATGAACTAAATTCCACTGCATTTTTGGACTTAGTTCGTAGGGCCGCTCGCATAACTCACCCGTAAATCTGTACATATATCGTTCTCCAGAAGGTTTGTAAAATATTCCTCTATGCATTCGCAAAAGCTTTATCCGCAAAGTTTTTCACGAATTTTAAACGATTCCTTTAACGGAATTCCCACGTCAACCATTTTATACGAAACATGTATCTCCCGCGCTTCTCAAATGAAATCTTCTTTAGGGAAATTCGATGCGAACGAAATACAAGACCCTGGTCAGCTTGATGGCTATCTGGTTTTTGAGAGGTTTTAGTTCTGCACTTAAATCGTTGTATATTTATCTGAAAATATTTCGCCAAAGTCTACTTTTTCTGTAGACAAAAAGTTTTGTTGGCAAACTGATGTCCTCGCTGTCAAGTACATTGATAGATTATGTGCACCGCTTGTCTGATAAGTCGCATTTTGAGGAAGCTCATAAGCTGAGCATTTTGTGTTCAGGTTGGCCATTTGTGTGCCTGCAACTGTTAAATTTAATTTAATTTAATTTAATTTAATGTTAGCAATGGATCTTCTATAAATCGAATTGGTTCGTCTCTGTATGTTGGCAATGAAGCTAAGTGAATACTTTGGACCAATATTCGAGGCCTTGTCTAACCCGAGCTTTATAGAGATTGAGTAGCTTTTCGAGCTGCAGTAAATCTTTGCTCTAATTAGATAACGACTAGAGAACGCAATATCTGGCTTTGGATTTAACTGCTTAGTGCATCGATTGCGATATGTGTGAGTCACCAATCATTACTCACTAGTCACAATAGTCAATCAAATTTGTTGAGTACTTTATGATGACAAAACGAAGTAACAGATGAGCTGAAATGCCATCGCCAAGTGCAATTGGTTTCAATTCATTTCGATAACTGCGTAACTCCCTTATTTTTATGGATAAGAGAAAATTGGTGACTGCCACTCACTATAGGTTAGGTTAGGTTGAGTAGGGTGTAAGTTCATCACAATGTACTAGGCACCATATTGGGCCCATCGCCATCCCTGGGGAACTTTAACGGTCAAAAAACCTAAACCACTTCGCCCAAACAATTAATTTCCCTGCAAAACCTGAAAATTGTTTCAATTTTGTTCACGAGGCCAACCTCTTCCGAATTGTCGAAGAAGTACCTTCCAAGGTATTTCCTTCTGTACCGAGCAATAGCTTGACATTCACAGAGGAGAAGAGTTATATCCTCTGCGACATGTAAGTCTTCGCAGTACCTGCATGTGTCCGTATCTGTTAAAGCACTTTGGGTATGTATTTTGATATTAAGGCGTGTGCACATTCATTGTATTGCTAGTGTAACCCGTAGAAATCGTATTAGAAACACCAAAATAGGCGAGGACCTCAATGTTGAGTAGCTACTTCTTTGGACAGAGCGGTCCATGCTTTGGTCATGTTAAACGCATGTTCCCAACCAGGATCCCAAGACGTGATATGGATCCGTACCAGGCAGGCGTCCTCTAGATATACCCATGATGAGATGGCACAGTGGTTAGTGTGTTGCACTACTGTGCGAGGGATCCCCAGGTTCGACCCTAAATTACATCTTAAGGTTTTTTCCACTGCGCCACGTCTCGCGACCGACTGACAAACATCCAAGAGTATAACTGACCTGAAAAAGCTTCTCAATTCAGTCGTTCTGACTCGGTATAAAATTGTAGGTCCCTTCCATTCGTCCCAAAAATAAAAACTCACACAAAACGAATGGTTGTCAGAAGCTAGGCCTAATACCCTATTCACACCAAGCCGAAAACTGGGTTTTCGCGAAAACAGCCGAAAACTTCCTCGAAAACAGAAGTTTTCCCATACATATTGCAGTTTTCAAAACGAGTTGTTTGAGGTCGTTTTCCATGAAAACGCCACGAAAACGAGTACGATCGTTGGGTTGTTGAAGCAGACACACCTTTTGCAACATTCAGCGAGCTCAGCAAAACTGCTGACAGGATGTGACAGACTGAGTGAGAGTGAGAGTGAGATTTTTTTTGTTATCTTTGCTGTTTGCTTCTTGCTTGCACCATAAAGAGCAAACTACCTGCCACAACTAAATGGTATTTTCAGATGTTTTGATTTTGAATGTTGCTTATGTTAATTAGTTGATGCATTTAACCATAAGTTAACGATTATCAAGTAGCTTAAATAATTTTGTTTTTATATTATGTCAATACAAGCGAAGTTTAGTAACTAAAACAAAAGTCTAGTCGCCACAAACATTTCATAGCTAGTTTCACAGCTAATTGAAACGTCAAACGAAAACGAGTTGGTGTTCGGTGTGAATGCATCTACGAGTTTTCTAAACTTTTTTGACGAAAACTCGGTTTTCGGCTTGGTGTGAATAGGGTATAAGGTTTCTACACGGCACACGCCTGTTGCGCCAACTAGTTTTTATTTTATTTTAGATGTTTACATCAAGTCTATAATCTCTCCTCTACTTGTATGGGGTGGGGATTGCCCTTGATTATTAAGAGTCGATGGCAGAGTATCAAGAGTTGTGGAGGGTCCATTTGAGCAACCTACACCCCCGACCCACTTAATATACAAACGGGTCATTGGAAATTAATGAATGAACGAATAAACCTTTGGGAAACATTTAAGCAAAACTAAAAATGTTCGTGTGGATGGTAAATTTTGTATTCCAGTTGTTTGCGAAACGTTTCTTAAATGTTCCACTTGAAGTGGGAAAATAAAATGTTTTTCTTTCTATAGTTGATGACGAATAGCCGACAAAAAAAAAATGGAGACACAAGAGTGGTGCCCAATAATTTCTATAAGATACTGAAATTCAGCCGCTGAAATATGAGAATAATTTCGAAAACCACTTTGGACTGTCTATTCTGAGATTATTTAAAAGGTGCGCTAAGCGCTTATAACTATTTTTGTTTTGTAAAAATTGTCTTTGGCAACACTTTCTTCCAATTTGTAAAAAAAAGCTGAAACAAGTAAAAGTGTTATCAGGCCGATGCTTTGATACCCTCCACTGCATAAAAGTCATGTAAAATGTTTACCATGCGAGTTAGTATGTGTCTAATATTAGTTTTTTATGGTAGATAGCAGAACTACTTTACCGACATAGACAATTTTCAATACCAACCTGACGACGGTTAAAAAAAGTCCTCTCACAAAATTTCATTCACCTAAGTCGATTCGTTTGGACGCTATCGTGCTTTCAACAGACAGAGAGAGACGTGGGTCTAATAGTGGTTTTGTATGGGAGGTACCACAACTACTTTACCGACATACACATAGCCCATTTTCAATACCAACCTGGCGACGGTAAAATTCCTCCGGTGAATCCTTCTTGGCGTTACAAACTTAATGGCAAAGTGAATATACCTTCCTGTGGAGGGTATAAAAATGAGATTCCCGTTTGAAGACATTTTCTTAAGCACTAAAACTTTAAATTAAAACATTTTAAATGCCTTAACAAAATTGGCAAAAAAGGTCTTTGAAACGTTTCAGTAACATTTTAGAAACGTTTCAAAAGCATTCGAAACCTATAAACATTTTTTTCAAAACAATATTTTTCGAATGTTTTCGTAAATGTTGTGTGGGCAAGCCTTCAAGTCTCTGTTCTATTACAAATATTTATCTTGTTCTTTTAATTTTGTCAATGACAGTCGACAGAGATATTTGACAATTTGATTTGATCAATAGACTAGCCCAAACATTCAAATCGCATTTTTTAAAAACATACTCCCACAAACTCAATATTTAGAACAACATCTCCTCGGGCAATCATCATTAAAAATTTATTCGTTTCAATAATTTTGTTGCTGCTTGCGATCTCGCTGAAAACATTTTGCTGATCTGTTTTTGTTTTTTAAACAATTTTTTCTCGTCCCATATTAATCGCTCACAGGCAGTCCATTAAATCGATCATCGATTGTATTACTCAAACTTGAGGAGAGTATCTATGACTCGCGACGTCTATACTCAAACGTATAGATAAATGGATTTTTTATTTTAAATAGAAAAAAAAAAAAACTATCTCATGGTTGCGTACTGTGCTCAGTATCATTCGTATCGGTCAGAAAAGAGGGTGTAGGCTGTGGTGGGATAGGTAGTAGAGGCTGCTTTAAACTGGTTGTGGATGTGGTCATGGTGGACGTTGCTGTTGTTGTTGTCATCGCCGTCATCCAACTACGAAACGCGTTAATTGTTAATGACTCACCCAGACCAGTCAGGCAGTCACACTGAAAGCACGATGCGAACCAGTTTTGTATATTATTATTTTGTTTCTATATCATTTCGCTGTATCTGACAGCTACAGAGAAATGTATCTCAATGAATAGGAGTAGGTAATTAAAAATGGCATGTGCTGTTGTTTTTCCCCCCGATTACACTGACGATTGATATAAAATTCAATTGCATGCCGCGAGAGTAATTAATATTACAAACGAAAAAAAAATGAATTCCACAATGACACACTCAAGTAAGTGTAGTAAAGATAAAGTAAATCAATCTCCGATTGGCTTCTACTCACATCTATCGCCATACGATATAGAAAAAGAGAAAACCACCTTGACTCGCTTTTATCTGTATACACTTTGTCCTTGTCTGCCATTTTTCGACACGCTTCCCTTGAGGAAATTACGAAAGTGGCTATGCGCTACATAAGTGTAGAACGAAATTAGAAAATACAACAATAAGATTACCAGGAAAATGCTATATCATCATTATCATCGTTCCTGTCAGTAACTGTAACAGTTGCTATTCAGCGCGCCAGCCAGGTAAGCACGTCTTCGAAATAACACCATCGCTGCCGCCGACTAAATTCTTCTTAACACAATTTTCCCTTCGATGGCTTCCGTAATCGATCGATTATAATAAATACGAGCTATAGTACGTTACGTACAGCAACAGCAAACAGCACATCTTGTTGTGATGATGCGGGATGGTAGGTAACTCAAACGCTCAAACTCAGTTTAGTTGTCAGGTGCGTGTGCTGCATGGTCGATGTGCCACAGATACACAGATAGACTATGGTTAATATTTTGGGAAACTTTTTTTTTGAATAAATGAAAACCGATGACAAAAATAACTAAATCGAAAGATGAACAGCATACACATAGAATAATTTTGTTTCCAGTGGCGTAGAGGGTAAGCAACGTATAGGGGTTGGCCCGTATGCCTACAACAGGTGAATATACACGACAACAAGTCGTGAAGAAGCACAGATATGGCTTCGATTTTTTTTTGATCAACGATTTGTTGTATTTATTGAACTACACCTAATTACTTGGTTGGATGGTTTGAAATGAATTTTATATGACAAGGGGATTACATGGAAAAATTGTGCAAATAATGTCTTAATCTAGAGTGACACTTGGTAAATAGGCTTCGCATTCGGAAAGGGGACGATGCGATACCGACAGGAAAATGCCAACGGCTGCAAATATCAGTGTTACGAAGGTATGGACAAGGAGAATCGTTGGTTACTTACAACAAATATGACAAGTTGTATGACATATAGTGACACCAAAAATGACAGAAATGACACAAACGTGCTTCTGTGCTAAAGCTAAGTACGCAGATCGAGCGAAACTAAATTTTAGCTACGCTCCAATTTTTCTCTCCAAAGAATAGTTAAATTTTGACATGAAAGTACTTCGTGGATATACACATAAGTGTCACAGAAAACAAAAATAAATAAATAGGTGGCGCAACAGGCGGGTAGACATCCTAGGCCTAACTTCTCGCAAACATTCGTATGTGAGAGTTTCTATATTTTTGGGACAAATGGAAGGAACTTACAATTTCATGGCGAGTCCGAACGACTGAATTAAGAAGCTTTTTTCAGTACAGTAATACTCTCGGATGTTTGTCAGACGTTCGCGAGAAAAACAGCTGTTCGTTGAAAATAACTTCCTTCAAAAATTATATTTTCCTTGTCAACTTTGATCTCGAGGTATTCATTGAAAAGACTCATCGTTATTTATGTACTTCTTCGCAACACAAAAACACAACAGAAAAAAAAATCCACAGACCTGTCAAAATTTAGCTTGAGAAAATGTGCCGAACAATTAATGGGCGCGATAAATTTTGACGTATATATGAAGTACATTCTGAAATGAAAATTTGAGCATACTGATCGGCTAAATTGGATTCTACTAAAGGATGGGCCATCTATAGTGATTTCTTTTTAATTCATAGGTTATTTTGACACTAACAGCTGTTTCCCGCTCGAAATATGGACAGAAAGTCAGTATCATACCTCCGCGGAGTCGCTTTACGCTTGAACAACGTTGGGAAATATTGAAAACTTATTTTCGAAGTGAGTGCTTGTGCGCTCAAACAATGCGCTTTTTGAAAATAAGTTTTAGCCGAAATGAAGCACCCACCGCGCCTGCTGTACGCAAGTTTGTGCAAAATGTTCGTGAGACTGGTATGCTAGTGGACAGCACTCATGGTCCCGGTGCGTACAGACGAGAATTTGGCTGCTGTAGCCGAGAGTGTGAGACTCAATTCACGAACATCAACTCGCCCACGATCTCAACAGCTCAATATTTCACGCACTAGCCGGAAGAGAATTCTGCACAAAGTCATTTGCTCTTTGCCTTGGGTCCTCTCCGACTGAACTTCAACGCGCAGTCGATCATTTTGTAGCCGTTTGTTTTGAAGCTTAGATGAAAGTAAGCCAAACGTGAACATATCTAAAGTGACGGTCGTGTTCAGAACGCCTGTTCAATGTACTCTGCATGTTAGTGGAGTCCCATTGAAACAGGTGGAGAAGTTTAAGTATTTCGGGGTCTTATTCACGAGTGATGGAATATAGTAGATTTAGTCTGACATCCCAAGTGTTGGACTGACATTGAGTGGATTTTTGATTAATTTTTGACACTAGGTTAAGCATACATAATTCTATAACAGATCGTCCTTAAGCTTTTGATTTGCTTCTGCTTATCGTGTATCTTGTAACGTACAATAATAAATGCAGGCTTGGAATTTGACAAATAAAATGAGTCATCATCACGAATCGAAGTTCAGGTATGTGTTTGTCAGAAATAACGCTCAAATCGATTTGGAAGTATGTAACGCCCTAAAAATCTGGTACAATTTTTTGTTGCCAAATTGTTCGTCATTTTGGGTGTCATTTCCTTTCCAGGGTTCGTTTTTATGACAAGCAGTAAAGCCCAAAATAATAATTGGAAATCCTAAAATCAATGCCACATCGCCCAAACTTGTGTAAATTTTACAGCAACAAATTGCTTAGCAATATTTTGGGCTTAATGGAATTGTTTAATTTGGGTGTTATGGTTTTTGGCGATAAGACCTAACGCCGTTTGTCAGATCATCTAAGTCGCTGTAATAGAAGGCTCCTAAGTGAAGAGAGAGAGATCGAGATCTGGGCAGGAACAAAAGTGTCCTTCTCTTCTTCATAGCTTCTCCAAAAGTCATCGAGTGGTGAAGCGAAAAGTAACAACGATTTTTCGCTTGTTGGGGATTGACCCTGACAATTTCTGTTGTTAAATTTTGTCGAATTTCAGTCTATGTGTTGTTTGCAAAATGGCCTAGCACACGACAATTCCCAGTGACGACACCGATTGTAATGCAAATATTCAGCTTGTTGGGAGAGATCCAATTCTCAGAAGGGCTTTAAATCCAGCTTAGACCAAATTTGTTCTGCCGCTAGACATGTACATAGTATCACTTGTCCATCTAAGATTTACCTAATCGATAGTATCCATCAGGATAAACTTTTGTTTGCAAGTGGCGCTAGGTATACCAAAGGTGCCCTTCTCCGGGAAGATGGGGATAGAGTTGTTCCAATTCTGACGAGTTCATCGGCCTTATAATTCTATGACCAGACACCCAAATTAGGTGAATGTTGCTCTGTTCCGGCATCTCGTTGTGAGACAATCGGCAGTCGAGGACCTAAATGTTATAGAGATCGAATCTGAGGATTTTTCTGAAAATATACAGATACCTTTAGCTGATATCACGTTTTTCTTGAGCCAAGATAAGACGTAAGTGGTATTGATTCGATATGAACTAAATACGAACTTCAGCTTCCCAGTAAATTTACAATCTACGTGCTTTAGTCATAGTGGACCGATTTACTGTCAGTCATCCCTCAGTATACCCACTTAGATAATTCAAAAATATATGTAACCAATGGGCAAATACACTCAGTTGTAGGTACAGTAATAATAAAAAAACACAAGGCCCGTAAATCTCCCAAGAGATCAGCCAATTAGCTCACAAATAACAAATCATTTACGCAACCCAACAGATAGATATCAATCTTACGAACAAAAAAACCACTTGGCCTCGCGTTTATTGTTGTTGTTCTCCTTTCTCGCTATTTTTAGGAAGTAGTACCAAGGGTGGCACTGGCAATCATCACCATCATCATCATCACATTCGCAGTAACATCATCATTATTGCCGTTGAGGAAGTTAATTGACAACAATAAAGCAAGAAACACTTATACCACAGCAACTTATAGCGTCGGCGATTTAATATATGCGGTAGGTTGGTTTCCCGCTACTGTTTGCTGCCTGCCAATTTAAATTAAGTGCTGATTTCCTCTTAATTTACAAAACATGTTTCCTCCCACCAGCCAGCCAGCCAGCCATCAGAGCCACCCCTTTCTGTACCGATTCTCCCGCCCTCTATACGTGTGTATCTACTTCAGTTCTTCTTTTATTGTTCTTACACGATGACGACAACGAAAATACTAAAAGAAATAGCTATACAAAGCGCAGATGGCTTCATGATAGCCGTCGTCGTCTTGTATAATACACATCTCTCTAGCCCCCATCAATTAATTGAGCATAAACAATTTGCACTTGGAATGGAGCGCGTCCTATTTGTCACAGATACTTGTGAGAGATGATTCAAGTATATAATAAATAAAAACATTTAAGACACACTTACCTAAACGCAATTCTCCAAAATTACCACAGCCAATTTTTTTGCCAACACGAAAATTCGGTCCAACCATTAGGACTCCCGTTGAGGAGCCCACTGAATGGCGGGCGGAATACATGTTGCCGGAACTGTTTGCTGTTCTAGCACCAGCTCCTGCACCACCCCCACCAGCAGCTGATGAACCCGGTGCTTGTGTTCCACCACTGAAAAAAAAAAGAACAACATTTAGTTCCATTTTCATAACTATAAGCTAAAGGTATATTATATAGAGATCGGCCTTAACCTACTACCGTGCATCAATCAATAAGCTTATGCTCCCGGCCCACATGTAATCGGATTCGAAATGAACGAAAATAATATCTCCCTCTCATTATTCTAAGAATAAGTTTGTTCTTGTGCAACTAAGTAATGGAGCTTAAGGTCTTTAGTTGAATATCTAAGCAAACGTATAGAGCAAAACTTCAATTGGTTTTCTGGGGGGAGAAACAAATTGGCAAAAGCAGTCGGAAGACGGAAATAGAGAGTCAGAAGTGACAGTTCGGTTTTTATATGTCAGGGCTGATGGTTGAAAGGGTTTGTTGGCCGAAGACAATGCAAATGTGAACAAAACCACAAACACCACCAACAGCACGAAACAATGCTCGAAACATCACACAACTGACGTTTCTTAACATATCATCAGAGAAACAGCAGCAGCAGCCAGCATACGACCAACCGCACTGACAACGAGAGAACACTTTCACTACTTGCTCTCCGTGTTGTGGTAGTGGTTAATGTTGGTGCAATTGATACGTAGGTCAGTGCTACAGTTGATGGCGGAAGTTTGCCACAGCCACGCGATGGCTTCTTGGCACGAAATTATTTTTTGGCAAACGTTTTCACTGTGTTTCTGTTAATGGTACTATCTTCGGAGGGGCAAGTTTTACTTCTGTTTTGGTTTTAAGGACAGATTTTTGAGGGAAAGACTCTGACTACCGACCGTAGTAATAAACGCTGAAAGTTAACAACCGGTGACAGAGTAGTTATGTCAAATTTGTGTATGCATTCTGACGTCGACAACTAACTTGTGCACATTCTATGGAGAAGGTTATAGCTATGCATAACTTTTTCGAAGTTTGAAATTTAACAAACAAATTTCGAAATTCAATTTTACTGACGTCTACTACTAACTTGTGCACATTCTGTTTATTAATATGGAGGAGGTTATAGCTATGCATCACTTCTTCGAAGTTCGAAATTTAACAAACAAATTTCGAAATTCAATTTTACTGTCTCCACTGAACGCACAACATTTCACATTCACGAAAGTTAGTTACAATTTTCTTCTTGTTTGTTTTGAAAACTGAGTGGAGGCACAAAGTCTTTGTCATCTCGACTATGTCTGTCAGTTTTTTAATTTTTTCCACGACTTTCATCGTAACTACCTACGTGGAAACTAAAAAGTTTAATTCTTTTGACAGTTGGATGTTTTTCCTATTTTTATAGTAAGATTTGTTATACCTATCAAACAAATCGAACAAACCTTTCAACTAATTCAGCACGTTCTGAATTTGTTTCTAGGTATTTTCAGTGAATAGGGTGACGTGCTGAATTAGTTGAAAGATTTGTTCGATTTGAGAAACCCCCAATTGAAATTCGGTGAAATATGTTTCTTAATTTCGAAATGATAGCAAAAATATATACTTATAGCAAAACTGGACGACATACTCAATTGAAATGAGGCATTTTTCGGTGAAAACGTACCATACAAGAAATTAGTTTTTAAATTGTCAACCGAAACAGGGTTACCGTTGGAGAATTTCCAATCGCAAGAAAAATGGCCAACAAAACTAAATAAATCTTATTTACCTAGAGCATGTTTTTTTTTTGAAATGGACCCTGTTTGTCGCTCGTTTAACTAACCGGATGGCGGCGGAAACTATTATGTTAATACATGTGTTATAGAATTGTGACACTTGAAGTGGATGCTGTCAGTAATGTGAATAAAAGAGCTGAACAAAGTTAATACATTTGTTGACCCATTTAGAAAGATCACTCGGTTTGATAACGTTTCGTAGTGACGTTCTTGATAGACAAAACCCATTCGAAATCGATGTCATGGGCAAGAGCAGCGACTGTCATTGCACATGGCGCCCACAGAACACAAGTGACAAACAGGAGAAGACCAAAATGCTACAACTTCGAATGGAAAGTTACGGTTTCTACTGGGACAAGTATAAATTAAGAAATTGGGTTCGCTTATAAAGTTCGTTTTCTGGAAGGCCGAATGTGGAAAAAACCCAATTGGCAATATCCTTGCAAATATGTATATAACGAAAAACAAAGAAAGGGGCAACACCTTGGGCCAGATCACGTAAAATAAAAACGATTGAACGATGTCGTTTTCACGAATGCTGTCTCTATCATATCTTTGGCAATAGACAGAGGCTGCCATTGTCAAAACTATGTCGTTCGATCGTTTTTATTCTACGTGATCTGGCCCCTTTTTATTTATGTCTAAACAAAATGGACAAGATTTAGTAGAATGTACAAGATCATAGAAGGCATTATGACTTATCTAAAGATCTGTTAAAAATCACAATTGCGATAGCACGCATTTATAGAACTTATGTCTATTCATATTTAAATAGACATACGACTTTTTTGACATTAGAACTTCGGCTAATATATTTTAAAAGTCAAATGGAAATTGCAAACCTATCTCGCTCTCACGGAATCGTTCGTTACCTCTCTTTTAAAAATGTTCTCAATTAGAAAATAGTTTTGGGTTTTTCAAAATGTGAACGAAAGTGTAAAAATGGGCGTGGCACCCCTTGTACAATAAACTTATTTAAAACGCTATATATAGCAGCTTAAAGTGGAACAACTTGGAACATAAAAGTATATTAACTACCAAACACATGCCAAAATGTGGGCGGGGTTGTACAACGGGGTGTGGCACACTCCAGACAACAAAAACATTGCTATATTTATTGGGAATCATGGCAGCAATTATTGTAAAAATGTTTGCGCTTTGCAACTACTAATAAGACTCTCAGTTAATTCGGATTAGTTTCACAGATACCAAAACAATCCACGTCCTACAAATTTGAGAGGATTTTGTAGAAATCAATTTTTATAAAAATGATAACTTCATGCAACGAGTTGCCAACAATTAAGGCGGCTTAATTTTTTTTTTTCTGAGGCAAAGAAAGAGTATTTCTTAAAAATTTGATACTCTTCAAAGACAGCTGCAGATTATTCCAGCTTGTCAAGTCAACATTACTTGAAATGCCCCCTACATATTAAAACGTTATTCAGTTGTCAGGGAAATGTTTATGAATAATTACAAATATTGTTGTGGAGGAAATGCTTAATTGCTGACACAAGGCAACGAACATAAATATACTGGGAAAAAACCCAAGTGAAGGGTTTACCTACATCTACAATAGTCACATTTAAAATACATAGAATGTCAACGAACTGAAAATAAATGACAATGACCACAGTTAAAAAAAATGACAAATACGTTATCGAACGCTCTATTTAATTATTAGTGGTTTCAAGAAACCTCCTGCAAAAGGTCATAAGGTCATTCGAACAGGTTAATAAATAGAAGTCATTTATTATTGAGGATATTTCAACTGGTTATCGATTGGTCATTTCTGTAGGTTTTCTATTTACAGATGTTGTCTAAAAATATATTCACTTTAAGTATGATGTAGATGAATAGTAAATTAATGTGACATTTGGTTTGTCAAGTCGTAAGTGTTACAAAAACTGTAATGCTCAAAAAGAGCACGACCGCCCGACGGGACAAAGAAAATTGGTTTGTCATAAGTAAATATAATCTGATAAGACGAGTTACTTTCAATCACACTCAAACTTCAGTCATTTGACTTGCATTTTTGACATTTATTGTCTGAGAATGTCACAACATACATTGAGCTCTCGGGAAATTCTTGACAAATTTGGAAAAGTTCCGTAAAATTAAGAGAAATATGAATAGCAAACATTTTATAGAATGCCTCCTCTAAAATTCTTGGTGTAGATAGACTTTTTCGGGCAAATTTGTTGGTTTGTTGCAACCGGACATTGTCTTCATGTCGAAATTTCAGCCCCCAAGAAGAATAAACTATAAGTAAACGATCTGTCCTTGCAGATGTTGCTCCCGCAATGATAGG
The DNA here is from genome assembly GCA_949372485.1 of Cheilosia soror. NCBI lineage: Eukaryota > Metazoa > Arthropoda > Insecta > Diptera > Syrphidae > Cheilosia > Cheilosia soror. Next base: position 16,268,936 of record OX443562.1, on the reverse strand, counting down.
CCTTATAAACAGATAAGTGGACATGGACTGACCCTTTTTTATCTGCTGCTCAAACATAAATGACGATTTTATTACATGTAGATGAAAAATGGTTTCTAGTATACTGGTTGGGGTAATCAGCAGGAAATAGTCTCACAACCGCATGTTTCTTTTATAGCGACTAACATCTAACAACCGCACTTTACTAGATTCCAACTCCTAGGCCCATCAGTTGGCCCAAAACACTTTTGCAGGAGAAGAGTGCGGTAGAAGCATTTTTACCACGTTTATGAGAGTTTAATTTAGTTTTCTACACAACACTAGACTTAGGCCCAATGCACACGGAGCAACTGGAAAAAAACTGATCAGCGATGCAAATAGGCAACCAGTTTGCTTTGAGTCATACACTGTGTAATCAAATGGGCCGACTCACGCACACGACGCTACTAGTTGAAAACTCATTTGCGACTCACAAAAACCAGTTTGTAACCATAGTCGTTTGTTGATTTGCATGTCGGGTTGCCAATTGATTTCAGTTTCTAGTTTGAGTTTCAGTTTCAGTTTCTAACATGACGACACTAAACGAACTAGAGATTTTAATTGCTGATGACTGATGATGAGTCAAGTCTCCGCTGAGTCCGTAACTGGTTTGTAACCCGAGTTGCCAACCGGTTTAGTTAATTAATTTACTGATCGCTCTCGTAGTAATAAGGGTTTCTGAATGTATAAAAGAAGACATGTCTTTAAAAGATTTATCTGAATTTGTTAGTAATTCTGCCTTCATGAGTAGAGCTCTGAGTCTTGTACCTAACTAAGGAAACAGAAGAAACAATAACACTAATAAGGATCATGTAGCCCTTACCAAACGAAGACTACTGAATAAGCTCAAATCTAAAGTTACCAAAAACTTAGTTGGAACACGACTCATATTATTAGTAAAAAAAAAAAAATACAATAGACAAAGCACGGTCCTTCATCATGTATATCGTCGGAACTATCATCAGTGCTAAAGTTTCTTTAAAAATCCCAGTTCCTAGATCTTGACGTGTCGTGCTGTCAAAAATTGAATTTTAACAAAACTATACTTCGGCCAACACGAAGCGCGTCAAAAGTTAAAAAGTTGATCAACTTGCGTAAAAGCTCCATTCTGGATCAGCCTTTTAACTGCTGTGGAACTGACATGAGTCGCTGGAAGTAGCCTCTTAACATAGATATGTATTAATATTTCGCGTACGTTAAAATGCTGTAGTAAGCCCAAAACTAAATATAGTTTTGTTTAGTTATTCCATTCGTAAGAAAACAGTGTAAACAAAAACCTTAATACCTACTGTAAATAAATATCTTTTCTAAAAAAACTAATTGTTGTAGGTAGTCTCCTTGAATTTGCCAACGACTTGTCAAATACAATTAGGCTACACCTCCATTTCTCAATTGAAAATATTACCAATCATCATTGTTGATAGATGGCGCTATAAAATGTCCCAAATTCGCTTCCAAAAATAATCGCCTCACCTCATTCATATTACGTTAACGTTCATTCAAAACTTGTAGTCCCACAGCCTCTTTTTTTATATATTTTTGCTGAAATTTGATCCCAACATTAACGGTAATGAATACAATATATGATAAATTTAAAAGGGAACAAAACCACCATCAATCAATCAATAAAATAAATAAACACATCCGCTCGCATTTTTGCAAATTATTATTATGTGTCGATGCAACAAATATTTTTTTTCTTTAATTTAATAAATTACCTAACCTTCCCACGAATACATCCATCAACGACTAACAATGAAAAACCCCAAGCGCAACTTAGTTTATTGTTGGCGCAAAAATGTCGGCGGCAGAGCACCCATCATCATCATCAACACTTTTCAACAAGTGAAATCAATCCCATTGTTGGGCGCTGAACTGACTGCAGCTGCTTGACTGTCGCTGCCTGGCATACACTTGACAGGTTTCGGTGGTCTATGTTGTTGTTGTTATTTTATTTTATTTTTAATTTTACTCAATGTACCCTTAAAAGACTATACACTTTTCCATGTGTGTCAATCATAGGTTTATGGTTCGATTGGGCACCCAAATGAGTTTGAAACGAGAGCCGAATTTTATCAAGCAAATTACGATATCGCTCGATTCGGCTCTATTACTAAATTTACCGCAAAAAAGAGTAATAATAATAAAAAAAAAAAATTTGAGTACCCCCGACGCCGCCATTTTGCACCACCTGTCAACGTCTAATACGTAATTAATTGTTATTCACGTCTCTTGAGGTAGTCGTTGTTGTGTTAACTTTGTCTGTGACGAGGGCAAGCATTATTTGCAAAAAAAAAAACAAACTCCGACTTGCCAACACAATAAAAAAAAATTGCAGCTGCAATGAAGTAGCATGATTATTGTGGGTTCCATCTTTGAATTGTTACATGATTTCTATGTTTCGTTTTCTGCTTTCAAGTACATTTGTATATAAGGAAAAAGTATGGAAAGTAATATTTTGTTTATGGTTAGCAATACGTCACTAATGGTCTTTGGGAGTTAAGCTTTTCTTATAACAATACCGACAGTTATGAATGGCATAAGGAAATAAAGTTGAACATTTGTTTACATCATCAAGTTCCCGCTATTGATCCCTCATTAATACCACTGACAGTTGATTTTAGTAATTCTATTTGCTGTAGTTGTAGCAAAGCAGAAATAAACTTTTGCACATTGATCTTTGTATTTGACTCTTGAAAGGCGTTCATTGTATTTAAGTTTTATGTAAACATGGTTAGCGCTATTATTAAGCAAAAAGAGAAGCTGCCAACTAGGTTAAAACACGTATTTGTCCGATGAATAGGAACTAATTTTATTAATAAAACTGTTTTTCTAAGCCATTTGATATTTAAGTGACAACCAAATAGACAAATAGTCAAACTAACTCCTGTTTAGAGTATAAACTGAACACTACATATCTGTCACATACCTGTCACCTATAGCTGTCACCAGAAAATAAAAAAAGTGACTCCATTTTTTCCTTCCCAGAGATTACAACGCTCAGAGATTTTTTCGCTCATCGTTGACCATATTTTGTCATTTTCCCCAGGTGACAGCTCTTATTTTGAAAGACTTTTCTGTCTTAATGTTGATATTATGGCATTTTCGAAAAGGTGCCAGTGGGCATACGTAATTTCTTTAATTGAAAATTGTCGCATGACACTAATGACACAAATGACTGCCTTTTAAATGCAGACGATGACTGACGATAAATTCAAGGCTCATCAAATCGTGCCATTCCTATTGTCATTACTGACAATGGAAGTTAAGATGGGAAAAAACTCAGCGAGTGATAGGGCCAAGGAGGCTCGACTTTCCTGAAAAAATGTGCTACATATACGCCATCTATAAAGTACAAACGTGACACGCCACGTAATAGATCGGTCACTGCCCTCTGTCACGATATGACTGAGTTTGTCATGGATCTTGGCACACAAAAATTCGGCATTGGCAAGCTCATGAATGACCCGTCCATGACAACCTGATCATGTCAAGAATTAACACTTAACGAGCTTTACAAATGTCAAAACTTCTTTTAAGGAAATTAATCCTTTTTGCACTTTAAGTAAGGTTTGTTTGAGAAAAAATCCGGAAAGAGAAACTAGGACTGATAATTTTTAATGCTGAAAGAAACGGATTATGCTTAATATTTTTTTAAACCACTATTTCTACACTTGATTAGGCCGGGCTAAATAATTATCTTCGGCTAATTTTCTGACACTTATAAAGTGGTCAAAAGAGAAGTGCACCATATGCAAATCTTAAACAGAGATTTGTCGAATGTTACGGTAGTAATAGGATATAGGTACTGCGATGTCATATTTCAGTATTGTCAGACTGCGCAAATGTTTCCGGATTTTTTCTCGTACAGTCCTTATAAGCTGAAAATAACTGAAAAATGATTTTTAATGTAAGCGTTGTTCGTTGATTTGCAAATCAAATAATTAAATTTTGTTTGATTGCACTTAAAACTTTCCACAGGAAGGGATATTCACTTTGACATTACACTTGTAACGCCAAGAAGGAGTCACCGGAGACTCCATAAATTATTTACGATTATTGATTGATAAGTACCAGTGTGTAAAATAAATCGTACATGTCATTGCTTAGTGTCATCTGTCAAACAACGACTGTCGAAATGTCAGAAAAATTCATTAATAAATTTTGTTCCAGTAGCTGTTGGAAGTGAGCAAGTTTATTTTTTTTTTATACTAATTATGAAAAAAGTGCTGCACCGATGGGTGATTAGATTCTTGTTTTTAGATAGAAAGACGTGTGGTGAAATTAAAGAAAAGTTGGACCTTTTTCCTTCGAGGACAACAATTCGATATTGGTTCAATGAATTCAAGCGTGGTCGTACATCCGTTGTAGATGAAGAGCGGCCAGGTCGTCCAATTGAAGTGACTACGGACGAAATGGTCAACAAAATCCATGACATTGTATTGAAAGACCGGCGAGTGAAGATAAGAAAGATTGTTGAGACTTAGGCATCTCATTTAAACGTGTGCAGAATATATTACATCAACGTTTGAGCATGACCAGGCTATCGGCAAGATGGGTGCCGCGTTTGCTCACCGTCGACAACAAGCTAGTTGGAATGACCATTTCACAACAGAATTTGGGACTTTTTAAGCGCAATCCAAAGGAATTTCTGCGCTGTTATGTGACTATTGATGAGAATTAGATCCATCAGGGATCCCTACGTTATCCCCTTTTCCAAAATCCTTTATTGGACATAATCTCTAATATTTTTCCTTCTCTTTTTCCAAAATTTAGCGGGACCAAATCCCCTATGCCAAAATCTCCCACAAGCAAACTGCAAGATTTAGTTATACCCAACCTTGCACCTACTCCAAATCCTACAGTGACCCCAAGCAGGGGGGTTGCAGGGGGGGCAGCATGTCCCCCATACGTATCTCACTTTTTAACACCATTTTTAGGTGTCGCGCGACAGAATTAATTACACCAAATCTAAAAATGGGGGATTTTCTCTTAGGGTCTTTTGGAGTAAGGGATTTTGGAAATGGGATTTTGGAAAAGGGATTTTGGAAAAGGAGATTTCATCACCAACCCGATCCATCACTAAACACCTGAAATGAAAGAACAACCAAACCGTGGACTGCACGCGGAGAACGTGCACCAAAGAAGGCGAAAAAAGTCACATCTGCCGGATAGGTCATGGCCACGGTTTTTTGGGATTCTGAGGGCATAATCTAATCGATTATTTGCAAAAGGGAAGAACGATTACAGGAAAATATTTTGCTGACTTATTGGATAAATTTAACGACGCATTGAAGAGAAAACGGCCCCACTTTGCAAAGAAAAAAAGTTCTGTTCCCATCACGACAATGCACCGGTTCACTCGTGTCACGTCGCGGCGGCAAAATTAATGAAATTCTAATTAGGCTACGAATTACTGCCGCATCCACCGTCGTATTCTCCAGATTTGGCCCCATGTAATCTCTTTTTGTTTCCAAATATGAAAAAAATGTCTTGGCGGAAAGAAATTCACAACAAACGAGGATGTTATTGCAGAAACTGAGGCATATTTTGCAGAGTTCGACAAAACCGTCGTTGGGCTAAGTGTGTCGATGTAAAAGGATACTATTGCCTAACACAAGTATTTGTCAATCGCCCCTGGTATATTCCGAATCAGGATCAAATTCTGAATCGAGCCATGTCCGTCTGTATGTCTGTCTGTTGAAAACACGATAGCGTCCAAACGAATCGACCTAAGCGGATGAACGTTTGTAAGAGGACTTCTTTGGTATTAGTATATTGATAATGAGCTATATCGGTCCAGGAGTGCTGGTACCTCCCATACAAAACCAATATTAGACCCATGTGTTGTATATATGTACTAACAACTAACTCATATGGAAAACATTGTACATGACTTCTGAGGGGTAGCAAAACATCGGCCAGGCAGATGATAACCTTCTTACTTGTTTTTTTTTTAAGTGTTCTTTCTTACAATGAGGCTCAGAGGACCAGAAACTCCATATATGTACAGAGTTTGAAACAAATTCTTCTAGCCGTTTAGCCTGCGGGCAGGGCCGGACCAACCATATGTGCAAGATGTGCAAATGCACAGGGCGCCAAGTTCTGGGGGCGCATTGCTAGGAGTAAGGCCTACTATCCACGAAGCTGCACTTCATACGCACGCTTTCGTCATTTGCAACTTGTTGTACGCTTGCTTGTAGCTTCATTGCAGCTTGCATAATATAACCAGACAAGCTCTGTCCACGGAGCGGCAACGTCGCATGTGCGACTACGAAATGAAGCGCAGCTACGTGGACAGTAGGACTAAGAAAAATTAATTTTACCTTGCGCGAACTAATACATACTGCCATTTGCATTTTAAACAAAAAGCTTGTTCAGAAAATTCCAAAATAATAACATCCACCACACCTGTGCTGAATTATTTCTTGCCCATTAACTCACATTACTTGCAATTTTGCAACTTCAGGGAGAGTCTAACTAAAAATATCGCAAAATAAAAAATCCCAATAAACCTATGCAGGTTAATTTCTTACCTACCTTATCTCAAAATATTCCACCCTGTTCGTGTAAGGATATTTTTTGCACATCCACTTACATTTTACAAAAAAAACTAGTTCAAAAATCTCAAAACAAAAAAAGTTCCACCCCGTATGTGCAGGTTTTATTTCTTGCACAGTCACTCGCAGCATTTTCATAGGAAAATATTTCAAACAAAAAAATTCATTCTACGAAATTGTTTGTGTAGAACGTGCAGGTTTTTGATTCTGCACATTATGGATGGGATTTCTCATATACGAAAAAGAGCAACAAATTTCTCTTACAAAGAGAGCATGTAGCTTTGTTTTGAATTATATGAAAATTTAGTATTCTCTTCTATTCCACTTCAGGTTCAGTTTCAGATGTCAGATCAGAGTTTAGACTCTCGGCAGCGTTGCCATTTTGACTGCTTTGCAGTCAGATATGACTGGATTAAAATGTGTTTAGCTGGAACATTTTTTAAAATCCAGCCAGCTGGTTTTTTAGCTGGATACGAATTTTGTTTGACTATTTTTAAATGTTTCGTAGAATTTCTTTTCTATCAGTATAAATTTTTAAATTAAATGTGGCAATAGAAAAAAATAAAAAGAAGACCAAATATTGCTGGAATTTATTTTTTTTGCTCTGAGCTTGAAATACATAAAATTAATCAATTTATGCATTTGCATTTACACAAGTATTTGCCTTTTCTAACTCACAAAGATGTTTGAAACTGAAAATTTATCTGTGTGAGGTTCAACTATGTAATTACTAATATTACATACAAAATCAGCAAAAAAATATCCGACATAAGATAGTAGATGCAAATGATGAAAATGATGAGAAGGGTCAGAGAGATAACTATATGTAAAGTTAATTTATGGGTTAATACATTTTGTATTCATTATTATTCACTTTGCCATTACATTTGTAACGTCAGGAAGGAGTCACTGGATTTGATCAGTATCAAATTCCGAATCGATTCAGCCATGTCCGTCTGTCAACGAATCGACATAGGCGAATTAAATTTTGTGAGATGACTTTTTTTTACGGTCGTCATGTTGGTATTAAAAATGGTCAATGTCGGTAAAGTAGTTCGGTTACCTCCCACTCCTATACAAAGCCAATATTAGATAACTCAATAAATAAAACATTGAAAGTCTACTTCCTGGGTGATGTGGAAAAGACTTATGCATGTGTGCAAATATGAAAAAGGGCGCTTTCTGTAAATCTTGCACAGGGCGCTAGTTTGGCTGGGGCCGGGCCTGCCTGCGGGTACTGTCACCACACCGACAAACCTGTAGATCCATTTATTTTCTAACCGTAGCGCTATATGTCAAATAGAGAGTTCTGATTAAGTACTTGACAAATCAAGTATTTTGACAAATCAATAAATTGTCGGTTGAATTTCATATTCATATTTTCTGTCAAATTCAATTCAAACATTAAATAGACAGAGACACAAAAAATGCGTTCTTACTCTTGTCATTTAACTCTTTACAAATGTCTATCATATCTGACACTAGAATGGTCATGCGAACACTTTTCTCAGTTGACGTCTATGTCCGCAACACCGACAAATAAAATCAAGAATTCCTCGACTAACTACCAAGTTGACGTATATTTGTGTTAAAATGTGTCTAGAGAACTCAGTTTTGACATTTCTATTGGGTTATCGGATTTCATCGGAGAGCGCAGTTTGACATTTCGACTGCTCTTAGTCTGACGTGTAGAACACCAATCAGAAACTAAGAACCTAATAAAAAATACAATTCTTAATAAGTGACATACTGACAATTGAAGTTAGTTTTCGCGTTCAGGAAAAATTGAATCCAGACAAATTACGATGACTAGATTCTTGACTGCGGCCAATCGCTAAACCCTTTCTTTATACATTCCCTTCAACGTTATTTCAAAATTAAAAAAAAAAAAAAAAGAGAAAAAGAAAAATGTCGGCCAATTTATAAATTTCATATGTGGCAACACAATATTAAACCATTGCACAGCAGGGTCGTAAAACACAAGTCACCACCGATTAATATTACAAAAATGCATGTTGCTTGTTCGAAAAAAAAAAAAACACCAACAGAGTTGGTGGCACGGTCCAATGATTTTAAACACAAACAGTTCACTGGCCATACAGCACATTTAAGCACTGCTCCAAGTCTAGTAGATCTCTCATTACCATAAGGCATTAAGCTATACTACAATACAAATCGAGTGCATTGCATAAAAATGCATGACACAGCATCGTGCTTCAACAAATCGAACAATACATGGATGCCTAGAGAAAAACCTTCAACAGAAAAAAAAAGGAAAAAAAACTTGTGTTACAACGTTTACTAACAATAACGATTTTCCATTAAATTTTCTTTGTTTTTCGTGCCTTTTCGTAACAATTATTACTTCCATATAGGATCGTGCAAAACTGTTTTTTTTTTTTTTTTTTAAATCGATTATTTCCATGGACAAGTGATTCGTTTCGAGTTTATCTGACTGACGTCAAAAATGGGTATGTTCACGCGTGAATTCCGTTTGACTTTGGGGGACAATTAAACACATTTTTTTTTTTTAGAATTCATGTGTTGAATGAAAAAAAAAAGGAAAAATGGGGTTGCAAGTGGGAACAATACTCGAATTACTTCTGCTGGTTTAGTATATACCCTGCTGACACTATGACGGAGTGTATAAAGGTTATGAATAAAATCTGCATAAAGTTCAAGGTGGAATAATTTAGGAGAGATGTGACACGTGTTTTGCGATAACGAGCCGAGTTTTGTTTCGCTCTTTGAGTTGAACATACCCACATACAAATGACAGTTTTTTGCGTTTGAAAATAAAGGGTTAAGCACATTTTCATCAAATATGCATAATTGCATGAGTGCTGAGTACTACAATTTGTTTACCGAAAAGGACAATACGAACATGTACATAGTCGTAGAGTGTAGAAGGAATATGTGGTACCCTATAAATTTTCTCATTTGTCACTATGAACTGTCAAAATCCTTTTTTTTTTTATACAATCGCAGCAAATGATGTTGATGATTATACCGTTTAGTATATGACAAACTACTTTCTTCCCTTTTATTGATGCGCAGCAATTTTTTCTATTCTTCCATCAAGAACTGTCAGATACTTCCGATTTTGTATACACAGTGAACACACTAAGAACATTTTTTAAAAACAAACCCCCGCGCGAAGACTGTGCTGCATTTTTTATTGAGAACATAAAAGTGCAATATGCCTGAGGAAATTCTTCCATTTGACACTTCATTTGTTATAGGACTTGTTGGCTGTGATATTCGTAAAAGGGATTATACACTAACTAGACACGTGATGGTCAGGAAGGTTTCAATACTTCTTGCGTTGTACGCTGTGTATCTTAAAAAAAAATTCTAAAACCTCAGTAATAAATGGAGACAGCCACGCCCACTTTACATAATGTAATGATGATACATAGAACTAAACGAATCTTTTCTTATAAAGGCAGCTTTTTTATTTTAGTTATTTTGTTATTACGGTCAATATGGCAGCACTTACGCCCAATGCACACGGAGCAACTGGAAAAAAACTGATCAGCGATGCGAATTGGCAACTAGTTTGTTTTGAGTCATACACTGTGTAAGCAATTGGGACGCTACTGGTTGAAAACTCGTTTGCGATTCACAAAAACCGGTTTGTAACCAGTAGTCTGTTGATTTGGATGTCGGGTTGCCCCTTAATTTCAGTTTCTAGTTTGTCGAAGATGAGCGAACAATAGACCAACCTGTTACTGGTGGGGGAGGTTGAAAAACATGATGACAATAAATGAACTAGAGATTTTGATTGGAGATCAGTTTTCCAGTTGATCCATGTGCATTGAGCCTTAAATAGCTGAGACTTTTCTGACAGCTGTCACAGTGACATCATTTTTTAATTCCGTATTGTTTGGTAAATCACCAGACAGTTATTGGACGCTTCAGGCAATGGTAAAGCGGATGAATTAGCAAGCTTGACAGTTGTTTCAAAACAAGCTGATCCCTCTGTGGATATCTCGCCTTGCAGACTCAAGCTTAAACCAGAGAAAGCCACAAGATAGAACGCTAGATAGACAGGACAGCCTTAGAAAATTGTAGTACCAGAAGAATTCTTTATGGGCGTCCTTCAATGAAACCAGTACTGAGATAATCGCACGGAAGGATAGAAAATCGGCCTCACAATACTCTGCGGTACAACATGAAAAAAATAGGTGGTGATGAGGGACGTCTTGAGGACACAACCCACTGGCTTGCTGTGTCGCTCCCCAGATTTCCAATAAATTAATTCCTAGGGAGTCACTTCTTCCACGACCTAGACAAGCTTTCCACCACATCAATAGACGTAAAAGTAAATAGGCGATAATGAACTTCATTAAATTTTCAAGATGGTCATGTATATAACAGCGCAGTAAGTAATCGATAACAGCCTTTACAGATACGGTTGTAATGGGTAAGGGACAACCTCTTTCCCCGACGGACATCACAATGGGTCAGTCTTAACCTGAGTGTGGTACAGAGTACTCGCCGCTAGCCCAAAAACCTAACCTAACCTTTTGAGCGCTTAAACAATTCGAAGTGGAACCACTGTTTACCAGCTTCTTCAGGACAGTTATACTCTGGGAAGTTTGGATAAAAAAAAAACTTTTTTTTTCCGGGGATCGAACCTGGGACCCCATGCACAGTAGTCCAGCACACAAACCACTGAGCGAGCCACTGCGTCTACAAACTGGAGCTAGAATAAATCCAAAGGTTATCCATCCGCTACCGATGAACTGCTTAGTGTGGTATTTCGCTGGCATAATAAGAAAATCGAATGGCGCCCAGTATGAGGCCATTATCAAGGATTTTCTGTTAACAAAAGTGCTGACGAGATTCGGGTATTGACAAAAAGAATAACATCGCAAATACAAGCCGTGGAAATGAGATTTCTTCAAACCTGAGCATCTCGGCTCACACGCAATGACTCCAACCACTACACCATGGCCACCGAGTTCGAAGTAACTGGGGACTCGGTTATTTTGAAAATATATATTTTATTGTATTTCTCATATAAACTTCTCGAAATGTGTATAGTTCTTGTTGACACCTTTTTGGTGGGATGTCTCCGCCATAATTGACACAGCTAGTGAAAAGCTTTCAGCATCAGTCACTTTCATCGAATGGGTATTAGGAGAACCTTGAATTCTAGCCAAAAGTCAAGACACAAACCAAAATAACCAGGGGCCAGATCACGTTAAATAAAAACGATCGAACGACATCGTTTTCACTAAAGCTGTCTCTATCATATCTGTGACAATAGACAGAGACTGTTAGTATCGAAACGATGGCGTACGATTGTTATCATTTTACGTGACCTGGGCCCAGTTTAAAGCACTTTATCACAAGTGATTGCATACCTCCAGGCTGATTTGGAATAAGTCACTCTGAAGTGCTTAAATGGGCATTTGACCATTTTACTTCGCCTTAGGTTAGGTTAGTAGAAACCTGTACGTGCCACACTTAGATCAATGTAGATCCGTTGTGATGCCCTAGGGGTTTATGACCCCCATACTCTGGAAACATATGAAAAACCTACGGATTGGTAAACCAACCCGTTTTATATACAAATTTAAGTAGGTCGTTAATGGACCTGTCTGAAAGTTCTTCTAAATCCTCGAAGAAGTAACTGCCAAGGACTTTGCCTTACTGAGAAATAGGTTCAATATTTCGAATCTATATCTGTTTTTGTTTCAAAATATCTGCACAATTCCATTCAACCCGTAACTGACAGAACCTTCCACCATATTTTTTTTTTTTAGAGAACAATAAATGGAAATCAATACGATGACAAAGGCACAAAGTTTCCACCTGACTAATGCGATTACAAATTGAAAATTCAATTAAGTGTCGGTCCGAATGGAAAGCACATTAACCTCGTGCCTTTTCGAACATACTGTTATGTTAGTGTTAATTCTTTCGGTCGTCTCACTCTCTTACTTTATGTACTTTTAATTTGTATGTAATATTTATGCGTTTTGCAATTGGAAGCACGTTTTCGTCACAACGAAAAATGTAAAAAAAAAAAACACAAGGTTCTTGAAAAATGAATGACTTTATGTCTACTGCTAATTAAAAATTATATTCACGATTTGAAACGCTCAACACAGTTGCAAATTGGTAGGAAAATTCTGTAATTTGTATCCGACAACAAACAGAGGTGGATTTTTTTTATTATTAATATTAAGAAATATTTTAAAAATGATGGTTCCTGGATATGCAGAGAGAAAATGTTTCGTGCATATTGTTTGAAGTTTGTTTTTTAAATATGTGTTAGTTGTCAAGAACAGCTGAAAATAGAGACAATTAGTGTCAAATATGAACCTAAGCTGGGTATAATTTTTTTTAGACAGAATTCATAATTGGAGAAAATATTTTTTCGTAGGTACATGTTGTTGATTTCGCTTTGTTCAATTTATTGCCACTAATTCCACAAATGTTCAGAAGAACTTAATCTGGCCCTCTCCTTCTGTCTTCTGAAACACTGCAGTGTCTAGCATCTCGAAAGTCGTTAATGTCATCTCCGGGCACTGCATATTAGGTAGAGACGCGCAAAGGCTCGGTCTTGATGACTTTTGCAGAAGCTGCAGAGATGAAGAGTAGGATGAATCCGTCACTCACTTTCTTTCCAGTTGCCCTGCCCTGACCAATTTCAGAAAGGTCTACTTAGGAAACTATTTTCTAAATGATCGCAGTGATCTAGGTAATACCAGCTTCGCTAATTTTCTTAGCTTTATAACCGCCAAAAATGGCCGGCCATGAGTAGCAAGTAAATGGTTAGGTCCGCAAATTAACGACCAAAGTGTTTCTCCCACAGAGAGCCATTTTAAACTAACTAAAGGCGAAAATAGTGTGGATCGATATGCATGACTATATTAGCCCGAGGTTCAACTAGGTCTAGCCAAAACACTTCTGTAGCCATTGTAGCACCTCAAGTTGTTTTGAATTTCACGATAGCCATGGTAAAGCCCTCTTATACCACGGAAGTGCTTCGAAAACACTGGGGACTGCTCGTCGTAAAATATATTTAAAGCAGTTGGTAGAGCTCTACTTTTTCGATTCGAAACGATGTTTGCCTCCAGTTCCTAAGCGTATCAGGAGATAGGAAGCTTGTCAATTTTGTCAGACAGCAAAATTTGAACTAATACAGCAGTCCGAAGTTAGACAAATTCCGAAAAATTCACATTTACTTATATACTTTTGATGACTGTCCGAGGTGGACATGTTGATATTTGCGATGTTATTCTTGTGGTCTATATCCAAATCTCATTAGCCCTTTTGTTAACAGAAAATCATTGATCAGGGCCTCATACTGGGCGCCATTCGATTTTTTTTTTAAGTTTGTTACTATGATGCCGCCAGCGAAACACCACACTAAGCGGTCCATTGGTAGCTGATAAACCTTTGGATTTTTTGTAGCTCCAAACGCAACCGTTTTGCCACAAAGAAAAAAATATTCCTCTCTAGAGAGCTTGATCCAAAATTTGCTCAATTTGATTATTGTCATCTGTCATCACTCATCAGTCATCACTTTTATGGAAACGCAACTGTATGCTTCTCGCCAATTGTTTGAAAAGTAAAGCAATTCAGGTTATGTAACGTTTTGTTACATGTTACATGTTACATGTCACCATTACTTTCTGTCGAATTTGACAGACTCAGATAACAGAGACTACTTACTGTATGATTCTCTAAAAACGAATAGACACTTTTGAGCGTGAATTTTGTCTACGACAATCGTCTTAAAAGTTACGTATTTGTAACGCTTTGTTACATGCAATGCTGTTAAATAAATCACTGACGAATTGTTGCATTGATCCCTTTTGTAAATTTTGTTCCTCTTAGCTTTTCCGTTATCGAAACCTTTTTTACGATAAGAAATGAATTGAATAGATATAGTACCAATCAGCTGAGCAATCTACGATCAAATTTCATCGAACTCATCTCACCGATCATTTAGCGATCATGACGATATTGAAACTATTATTAGTGTCAACAAAAGGAACTTTAAATGTTACACTTGGCCAAAAGGGGCATGAACTCTAAAAAAACTGCGTTCACTGAGCAAATGACAGTTCATTGATCACCTCACGATCAGTAATACTGATCAGTTTAGGAATTTAAACAAAAATTCGTTGGATCAGTTGACCTAAAGACATAATTATGATTCCAAAACGGTCCAATTTTCGAAAAATGTTCCTCGATGAGTAAGCTAAAAAGTCATAGATCGTTTCTGTGGATAATATGATCTGTGGTCATTATTATGAACTATTGACATGACTGAATGAAACACTTTTCAGAGGTTCATTTGACAGATCACTTAAATAGTTTTCTATCCATCGATCATTTGGTCAATTTTGTACCTGTAACGATCAGAAAAACCAAAAGGGGATCTTTTGCAACTAAGAGGTTATAAAGGGTGATTTTTTAAGAGGTTTAGAACTTTTAAAAAAAAAAAAAACACAAAAAATTCGAAAAAATGAATGAAATATTTATTTGAATCGAGTTTGAACCTTGCAATTTAATGTTTAAAGATAATTTCATGCAAATGTTGACCGCGGCTGCGTCTCAGGTAGCCCATCCGCTGAGTCCAATTTTGGCATACTCTTTCACACATATCGGCCGGTATCTCACGAATGAATGCATGGATGTTGGCTTCCAGTGCGTCAATCGAAGCGGGCTTGTCCCTATACACATTAGCCTTGACATACCCCCACAAAAAATAATCTAATGGTGTCAAATCGCACGATCTAGGCGGCCAATTGACCGGCCCGAAACGTGAAATTAACTGTTCACCAAACTCGCCTCGCAATTGCGCCATTGTTTCGCGTGCTGTGTGGCATGTGGCACCGTCTTGTTGAAACCACATATCATGCAAGTCAAGAACTTCCATTTCGGGCAAAAAAAAGTTTGTTATCATCGCTGTAACAAAGGCCTAACTGCTGGGAACGGCGCCGAATCGACATTTCGCGGTCTTCTGTCACACTAGCTGATACGGCCGCAATATTTTCTTCACTACGCACAGTACGTAAACGTTTTGGTGGTTTAATGTCCAACAAAGTAAATTTGGTGCGAAATTTGGTCACAATCTTCCGAATAGACTGCTCAGAAGGTCGAGAATGCCGATCATAAAATGGAAGCAGCGCGCGATGAACATTTCGAACCGAGCACGAATTTTGATAGTAAAATTCAATAATTTGCAAGCGTTGTTCATTTGTAAGACGATCCATGGTTAAATTGCAAACCAAACTGAAGCTGTTTGACAGTGACACAAGGTACTAAACACACGTCAGCTGTCAAAACCAGTGTTGCCAAAACCAAACCAGCTAAAAAATCACCCTTTACAAGAGCTAGGAAAGTGTCCTATACACGCTCTGATCCATCAGAGCGTATTTGACTGGTAAATTTAATCGAAATTACACAAGAAATCTTCGCAGTTCGCTCGATAAAGTGCGTTCCCGATTTTTGATGAATTACACGATCGTTTTTCGCCTATTAAGAAAAGAAAAGAGATTCAGTCTCCGATAATCTAGAAACTATAGAGAAAAAAAATCACTGGATCCCAAGACGTGCTATTAGTCTAAGAGCCCACAGCAAATTTTGGGCGTGAAAGTATAACCAAAAAGCTGATACATGAACAGAAAGGTCTCCAAAAAGTAAACTCAAATGTCGAAGTCTGGCAGCGCTTAGTTGCAGCTGAGGTTAGTAATAGTGGGTTGAAAACGTGTTTTTTTCCAAAATCTGAATTTTTTATATAACCACTTGAATATAGTATTAAATGAAAGAACAGACTGCCCTGATCACAAAAATATAGGTCCCAGACGTCTAACGTGCAGCCATACCCTTGCCAGACGTACTAATAGTATGTTAAAAATCACATTTTGAAATAATTGGTATAACCAAAATTTGGTTACACCAAAAAATTAGTGGGAACGCCCTGATCACAAAAATATAGGTCCCAGACGTCTTACGTGCAGCCATACCCTTGCCAGACGTACTAAAAGTATGCCAAAAATCACATTGGGGAGAGTACGATAACTACGGCGCCAAAAATTGATAACGGTATTTTGTAGAGGGGTTAAATACAAACACTTTTTACTATGGGAGGGGGTGGTCTATCTTACTCCGTTTAGGCGGGAGGGGTAATTAAAAAAAAATTATACATAAAATTAAAATAAAATATTAAAAAACAATGGCAACACTTACAACAAAGAACTATAGCATTTTTCAAAGCCAGAAATCTGTCCTAAATTGTCTAAAATGCAAATCCGCAAAATTTTGTCTACCAATGTGAAATTTCGTTCCAGAGACTGTAGCTGGAGAAAGTTGTTGACATTGGGTAAACTAATCACCCCTATTCCCGTTGGCGTTTGTCGTATACGACTCATGTTTCGTATCGTTGTAAAATGATGTGCAGATTTTTGTTTTAACTTTTGTTAACAGTTTTGTTTCGTTTTCTATGTGTTCACCATTATTTCAATTCATTTGTTTAAAAAATGTTACAAAAATCGACTAAAAAACGAAGTGGAATACGAGGCGTTTACGACAAACGCCAACGGGAATAGGGGTGAATATCATTTAAAGAAAGTTTGCATATACTCAGCCTTTGCACCCATCCCAAAATCCAACAGTGACCCCAAGCAGGGGGGTTGCAGGGGGCAGCATGCCCCCCATACACATTTCAAGGCGCAAGGGTAATAATTTTCACTCTAAGCGGAGCGACATATAAAGTAATTTTAAATTTTCTCAAAAATTAGACGACATAAATCAATCTGGTTTTCAGTGTTCGATTAAGAATTGATTTCGGCAGTAAAAACTACATACAAAGAAATTAAGTATCTATTTTCTCAATATTGAACAAATCAGCATACAACTTTTATTTTTTATTTTTTTTCCTTAAGCCTAGTATCCTGCTTGCGCTTAATTTTAGCGAGCGCTTTTCTCTCCACAGCACAGAGAAATGCTCGCTAAATTCGTTGTACAGGATATAGATAGGACACACACCCAAATTTGATTGCCACATGTATTTTGATTTTTGTTATTTTTTCACTTTTTTCCTACTCACTTATATCGATTATCAAGTATTCAAAGAAATATTCAATTAAAAAATTGTTTTGTTTCGAAAGTGTCAAAATTTATCGCCGATTTAATGTACCAGGCAATTCTTTCGCGAGCTAAATCAGTGGAGACATTTTCTTGGCCGAGTATAACAAAATTGTACGTAGTACGTATAACACACAATATTGTTATATCGGACTGACATTAAGTGTGTCCCATCTATATGAAAGTAAGAATTTAGCGTGAGGAACAGGATACTGCTTTGCTAAACTGCCTCGCTAAATTTTATCTCTGTAGACATTTTTGTATGGGAGATAAAATTTAGCGCGAGCAGGATACTGGGCTTTAAATTTCAAGTTTGAAATCATTTTTTTCAAAAACTATTATTAGAAATAACTTGATTTAAAAATAATATCAAAGAACAGATTCCTGGCTTCCAAAATTCCTAAAGTTCTTTATTGTAAGTCTTGCCATTGTTTTTCAAAAATTATTTTTTTTTATTTTAAGTATTATTTTTTTAAATTGCCCCTCCCGCCTAAATGAAGCCAGATAGACCCCCCTCCCATAGTAAAAAGTGTTTGTATTTAACCCCTCTACAAAATACCGTTATCAATTTTTGGCGCCGTAGTTATCGCACCCAATGTGATTTTTAGCATACTTTTAGTACGTCTGGCAAGGGTATGGCTGCATGTAAGACGTCTGGGACCTATACTTTTGTGATCAGGGCGTTCCCACAAATTTTTTGGTGTAACCAAATTTTGGTTATACCAATTATTTCAAAATGTGATTTTTAACATACTATTAGTACGTCTGGCAAGGGTATGGCTGCACGTTAGACGTCTGGGACCTATATTTTTGTGATCAGGGCAGTCTGTTCTTTCATTTAATACTATATTCAAGTGGTTATATAAAAAATTCAGATTTTGGAAAAAAACACGTTTTCAACCCACTATTACTAACCTCAGCTGCAACTAAGCGCTGCCAGACTTCGACATTTGAGTTTACTTTTTGGAGACCTTTCTGTTCATGTATCAGCTTTTTGGTTATACTTTCACGCCCAAAATTTGCTGTGGGCTCTTGGTCTATATGGAATCCGTACCATCAAGCAGGCGGATAATGGATAAGCGGATCATTGAAAATGAATGAACTAGATGTAAAAATACACACGATATAATCTGACTGATCGCTATGATCTATGCAATGATCGATCGGATAGTTTATAAGGGTTGAAGATCGATTGGCTAACTGGAGTCAGTTGCAAAAAGCAATTCATTTTACTGTCGGCTCAGAATTTAAGAACTAAAAATGGTCCAACTACCGATTTGGTTCTTTCAAGAAGCAAAAATCAGACCAAAAGCGAATCGAAGACTCCACTCGATCGTGATTTATAGTTCAATCATCGTCCACCTATATAGCGAAAGTGGATCGCATCCCTGTGATCATCTGACGATCATTTGGAATATATTTCCCTGCAAGATTTAACTAAATTCCAAGATTTCCGAGGACCTAGATTTTACTTTATGGAGTCATTTCAGTTCCAATCTCTTGCAATGATCAGATGATTCATTTTCTGCCTGCCCTTTTGCTGTTCATAATTTTTAATGATATTCAACTTTAGTCCTTCTTTCAACCTGCTGCACAAAGAGCCCTACTCCACTGCACTGCAACATTCATCACGCATATGGTGTTCCAAGTGTCGTCCACAAAGAGGAGCCAATCATTTCTTTGTTTTGAGTTTCTTCGAAAACCAAAGCCATAGCCAACCAGCAGCTCCTGCTCGTTGTGCCATTTTTCTCGTCGTCGTCTTCTTAATCATGTGAACATCCCGTTTTGTAAAGGAATACAAAAAAAGTAACCAACGAAAAAATAAAGAAAAAGCTGAAGAACAAGAAAATCCAAACGAAACATGTTTTAATGTTGTTGCTCTGCTTTCAACCGGTTTGTGGTGTTGTCTCTTGAAGAAATTCTCGTTTTACTCGATCATCATAAATCGATCCTCTATATCCTTTCCATTTTTTTTTTGTTTTTTTTTTCGATTCGTTTCTTCACCCTGGTTTTACAATCAGGCTTTATGAATCAACAACAGAATTTCACAACAACATAAATATTTATCGCCAGAGTGGAATGATCGACAATGATCTTGCTGATGATGATGATGATCCACCACCATCCACCCCGTTGCGCTATGGTCAGAGTCGTCCACTTGAATTCATTATTTATCGTTATTTAGATCGAATTCAATTGAATTGTCGTGAAACAACCGAATTTGTGCGACCCAAACAGATAAATAAAAATGTATTCTCTGGGGAACGACTGACGTTCTTTAAATGATGCCCTCGTCTGGTTTTATTCTTATTTTTGGTTTCAATTAGGCATTAGTGGTTTGTGGCATCGCCAGTCGATTGATGATGGATCGATGGGTCACTGATTGATGTGCGATGAGATGAAGCAAAGTGATGGTTTGGTTGCCTGTATGGATAAAAGAAGCGTAATTATGTTCGATTTTGTACGTAACTAGTTGTAGATAGATCTGAACCGTGTCCGGTTTCTTGATAGTGTCTGAGGTCTTTTGTGTGTATGATCCAACAGATCAATCTTGGGAGTGGATTTGTTGCATCCGGGACACGGGCATTTTTGAGTCTTCCATATGGTTCGTCTTGATTGTGGTGATATTGAAGAATATAATTGACGAAGGCGGGTAAGAAATATTCCTTTCAAGTTACCGATCGTGTCATATGTATCGCTTGAAACTACTAATCAGTACATTATGAGTTTTCTCACGATCAGTGGAGGTGTTAAAGGAACTGAAGATCAGTTGAGTGATCATATTACGTTAAGGACCAACATAAGTTACACACAAAGAAGATTACTATACATGATCGTTGTCGATCGATAAAGGGGCAATTCTTTTACTAGTTTTGTCAGTGATCTACACAGTCTGGGTGCATCATCCACATAATTTTGAAAAGAGAGAGATTTAGGGCATAGGTTGTTTGAGAATGTACTAAGCCTTGTAACAAGATCAATGACAAGAGGATCAACAACTGAAGATCGGCTGTGGAATGAGAAGCAAACCATACTAATAGGTACTAGCAACTTGGGCAAAAAAGGAAGCAATTGATAAGCGATTTGATGAAGATCGCGTAAAGTATCGGTATTCCATTGAACCCGCTCGGCTGTCGATACAAGCCTGCTCAAAATATACAAGAACAGCTCCAATATGACAGCAATGTAAGTCAGAAGATACACTATGGCTACCAAAGACCGGTATTTGGACTGCACTGAACTGGTGTTTAAGGTTTAGTCCTGTTTTCGATCAGCCAACGATCAGTTTAGTAGTTTGTTGCTCTGATCAGTCAGCGATCATTTCAGCAGTTTGTTGCACCGATCATTCTGCAGTTCAGACTGATCATGACATCGACCTGGTTAAAAAAAAACTGAGAGTCAGTCGTCTAAGATGGCCAGGACATGTAGAGCTGATGGAAACAAATGCTCCGGCCGTTTTCGATCAGCCAACGATCAGTTTAGTAGTTTGTTGCTCTGATCAGTCAGCAATCATTTCAGCAGTTTGTTGCACCGATCATTCTGCAGTTCAGACTGATCACGACATTTAAAAAATAAATAAATAAATAGGTGGCGCAACAGGCGGTAGACACCCTTGGCCTAGCTTCTCGCAACCATTAGTTTTGTGTGAGTTTCTATTTTTGGGACGACATTTACCTGGTAAAAAAACTGCGAGTCAGTCGTCTAAGTTAGCTAGGACATGTAGAGCGGATGGAAACAAGTGCTCAGGCCCGTAGAGTCTTCGAGTCTAACCCGGAGGGACAACGCAGTAGAGGAACACCTCGCCTGAAGTGGCACATGCAAGTAGAAGGCGACCTCAAGGAGACCTGTCAACAGAACACTTTTTCGAAATAAAGTTTTATGATCGCTTCAAATGACTGGGGGAAGGTCGATTAAAAGATATTGCTTCTTGCAAGGCGCCAAAGCCTTTAGTATTTGAAGCTGCAATCAGTTTCAGTGCAGAAGGTACACTAACCAAACCAATAAAGAATTCATAATTTTCTGGTAATTGTCCTGACTAAATGGTTGGAATATCTGCTACGCTTGCAATTTGGAGTGCTTCCAATATTAGTTTAACAGGTGAATTCTTGATCGACCAGTAAGTTCATTCCCATTGGGCTCATTCTAAGAAGCTTCTTCTAAGCTATTTCTAAAAGAATAGTCACTCATAAATATTCTTATACATGACAACAGACAATTTCTTCACAACGTGTCAAATTACTATCAAATAGGTAAAAGCAAGTCAATTTAAATTCCACCACCCACATAACATGCGACCAATCATTGGATCACATTTGTTTGCGCACGAAGGACATCCCACTACAACTGGGTCACATGGCAATTCTCCTTCAATCATTGAAAAGCATCATTAGGCTTCCCACTTGTTAATCACCTTGAATTCCTGGAAAATCTCCCTGAAACCAAAAGGCGGAACGACAGAAAGAGAGAGAGAGTGAGAAATCGATGTCATCAACAGTTCCACATTAGCACCCCGCCCAAACGAGAACATAATCCCATTGACTGTAGTGTAGCCGTTTCTCTGACCTTTGCATGTTCCACCCTCATTCGTGGACTAAACTGAATTCAAAGAAGAGAACGAACCCCCTAATTAATTGGTTTTCTAACCAACACAGACCACCCAAAATGAAATTCAGCCTTGATACGTATGCAATGCATGCCTATGTGTGAACTATATACAGCCATGCCCATCAGTCGGGTAACGAAATGCATGATGATGAACGTTTCGGTTTCAGGTGCAACTTATA
The DNA here is from genome assembly GCA_949372485.1 of Cheilosia soror. Classification (NCBI taxonomy): domain Eukaryota; kingdom Metazoa; phylum Arthropoda; class Insecta; order Diptera; family Syrphidae; genus Cheilosia; species Cheilosia soror. Next base: position 16,246,459 of record OX443562.1, on the reverse strand, counting down.
GTGACTGTCTAGTGTCCATACTGCTAGCCGATGACATTGAAATGAAGAATGATGAGTGGTTTTGGTGTTGAATATTTCGCAACGATAGACGTATAGGTTGGGCTTGAAAAGTGCTCAAATAACGAGATGGAGACTTAGATGTTCATAAAATGCATGCAAGGCCTGGCTGAAAGTTGAGCAGAAGCATTTAAATGTCAGGCGAATGAATAATGTGGCCATTAAATGGAGATAAATGTCGATGCGATGGTTTATGTCTTAGATGACATTTGGCCATGGATTTTATGTTGAAGGTTGTGGTCGAAACTAATCAGTGTTTTTTTTTTATTGTTATTGACAGATATTTTTTTCAATTTTCTAAGTTATGGGCAGAGAACAAAAATAAATAAGTAAAAGGTTTTTTTTATGTTTAGTTGACTGTCAGACGAGCGCTTAAAGAAGGCTGTCAAATTATCCAAATTTGCTTTAAAACACATTCGATGATTTCTTGATTGTTCTCTAAAGTCAAACTTGTCGACAGGTTACTGTGCATCGCAAAAGTGTGTTCAACGATGAGGCTCATTTTTGACTTGACGGAATTTTTACTAAGCAAAATTGAGGCATATGGAGTATCAATCTACAAGAGATCCTTCAGACTATTTACACCTTGAAGACATCATCGAACTTTAGTAAATAAATATAAACTAATAAAAAAGGGGAGGAGTTCGTTCTACAGATCGCTACCGCCAGATTTTAAATGGTTCGTTTAAAAATATCGACAATGACAATAATCCAAACGAGAAACGAAATGGAACCTCTTACTAAAATCAGGCATTCATTTGTATGACCGAGAAAGAGTTATTGTGAATGTAGAATTCTTTTAAAGCTGCGTCGCATATATGTATTTCGCCTGTGCACACAAATTTGTGCGTATATCGTTCCATAGGATGCATTCGTACATGCGTTCGAATAACCTTCTTCTAATGTTCGCATTTTGTTCTTCCGCGTGACTTTCGCCACGACACGTGAAGCCATTGAACAATTTCACCACACGAAACGTGTATCGCAAATTTGTATATCCCTGTGCAGGAAACCATTATATATGCATTCTCATAACCTTCCTCTAATATTCGCATTTTGTTCTTCCGCGTGACTTTCGCGGAGCCATAGAAAAATTTCACCATACGAAGCATGTATCGCAAATTTGTATATTCCTGTCCAGGAAGTTTGCGAAACCTTTATATATGCATTTGCATAACCTTCCTCTAATGTTCGCATTTTGTTCTTCCGCGTGACTTTCGCCACTACGCGACTCGAAGCCATCGAACAATCTCACCACACGAAAAATATATCGCAAATTTGTATATTCCTGTCCAGGAAGTTTGCGAAACCTTTATATATGCATTCACATAACCTTCCTCTAGAATTTTAAATGTTCGCATTTTGTTCTTCCATGTGACATTCGTCAAGATGTCTTTCAACTTTTTCACAATACGAAAAGTGCATCGCAAATTTGTATATCCATGTCTAGGAAGTTTGCGTAACCTTTATATATGCATTTGCATAACCTTCCTCTAATGTTCGCATTTTGTTCTTCCGCGTGACTTTCGCCACTACGCGACTCGAAGCCATCGAACAATCTCACCACACGAAAAATATATCGCAAATTTGTATATTCCTGTCCAGGAAGTTGCGATACCTTTATGCATTCGCATAACCTTCCTCTAGAATTTTAAATGTTCGCATTTTGTTCTTCTATGTGACATTCGTCAAGATGTCTTTCAACTTTTTCACAATACGAAAAGTGCATCGCAAATTTGTATATCCCTGTCTAGGAAGTTTGCGTAACCTCAAACTCAAGGGGGAACTCAAGGCGAAGGAAATCCGAATCGTCCGCTTTGCTGGGATGCCACTTAAATAAAATGTGCGATGAAGGCAGTGAAAGCGGGTCTGTGGTTAGTGTGCAAGGGGTCTGAGCTTAAACCCTTGAAAATTGTTCCGACTGCGGGTAATTACTGAGAATAATTACACGGAGAAATCTTCCGTTCTGTTGACATGGGGTACGATGATGGAAGATGTCGTAAGTGGTGTACGCATTTCAGTCCCCTGTCTTTTCAATGTTCAATCGGAGGCAAGTTGGAAAATCAAACCGTTTTCCTAACAGAAGTGGCTATTTAGTTACAGGATTCCTTGGTTTTGAAACCACAACTCACGATCACTGGAAAGAAGAAAATAGGAATCGGGTCAAAAAACCTGCCAGTGGAATTGAGGAAGTCATTAATGTCGGAAGGGTCACCAGAGAACGGCTTGTCTAATGTGTGATTTCTAGGTTTAGGTAAAGCTGGAATCTGCAAAGATAACTATGTTTCAATCTCATTTGCGGCCCCGCAGCTTTAGCAATAGGTGTTGTGGAGATGTCAAGTTTAACCGTCAGTCTAGCGATTTTTGTAAATGTTCTAAAAATGAGGTTCGTTCTTCTAGTTCTAGTTGCAAGCTAGCCAAAAATTCCTGAAAATTACGCAATTCGTCAGATTCTTGAGGTAAAGTGTGTTCACGTTGAAAAGTAACGTAAATATACTTTTTAATATTTTGCAAAAGCCCTAGAAGTTACGGTGCACAGCAAGAGCAAGGCCCTATTTCATAAACATTAACAGGTGACAATTCTACAAATTTGTCGCAGTTGTCTGACAAATTTTCATTTCATAAAATAAATAAATTTTAAATCATACTTGTCACTTCGCTATCAATACTTGACCGAAATTTAAACGCCTGTCGGAATTGTCAATTACATACTGACAAAATTGTCAATTGTTAAATTTTATCTGTCCCATAAAAAAATTTTCAGTACAAATTTGTTAGAGAATGCATGACAATTCTCGAAAAATTCCTGACAATTCATTGTCATGACAATTTTTTTATGAAACCAAAATTTGACAGTTCATGGAGAATTTTCCGACAATTCTAAAAAATTGTCTAATTATTTATGAAACAGAAATTTGACAATTGTCGGATTGTCAGTTTACAAATTGTCACCTGTCACCTGTCTCAATTCTCAATTTTTTTTGTAACAAAAGTCCAGATGTAGTTTCCGGTGCCATGAAAACGTAGTTTTGGACTTTAATTGCACTTCTGAAATTGCAAAAAAAAGTCAAAAATTATGTTTTGGACCTTTCTGCATAAGACATTATTTCATGGCATCGTAGATTCCGCCTTAGACTCCTATTTTTGTGCAAAGTAAACAGTGGGTTACGTCATTAGTTTTTTTTTTTAATTAGATGATATTTCGCACTGACAGCTTTTCGCGTTCAAAAATCAGATAAACAGAATCATAGCCACGAGGTTAGAAATGGATCCCTTTATTTTTTAACTGCATTTCAAACATATTTCCAGTGTTGCCGAAACAATGGGAACGAATTTTGAAAATAGTTTTTGGTCAAAATAATGCACCAACTGCGCTTGTTGCGTTCAGTCCTAACGTAAAAAGCTAGGAAGCTGATATTTTGAAACAAATTTCCTTTTATAGCCAATGTGACCACGTTGGATCGATTTGGGGGAAATTCGAACTCCAAAAAGGGGTGAAGGGGGGTCAACATTTGTATGGGAAAAATTCTTATTTTCCATCCGATCGACTTCAAACTCGGTTTGTGTACTCTATATAAGAAATAAATAAAATCGGTTTCCCTGATTTTTGAAATTTTGCTGGGGTCCAAAATTTTAGCAAAGGGAAAAGGGGGATTAAGTTTGTATGGGAAAATTTGTTTTTCGTTCTATCGAACGCGTAGCAAAACATATTACCTACTTCTGTAAAGAAGGGTGCGAGAAGCAGCGGATAAATTGACCCCTAATCGCAACTTTATCGTAAGCGACATATTGCATTTGACAGGAGTCCTTCTTTTTTTTCTGCGTACATTATAAGGAATGAAGCCCGATTTCTGGCATTCAATCGCATGTAAAATGTCATATAAAAGGTCTTCAACTCTTCACGCTCAAATTTGTATGTGGCTCGATCGGTAGTAGTGTTATCTGTCGAATGCCAAACACGATTTTGGAAAAATTGCCGCTTACGAGTCGAGTCGTTAGTCTAAGTTACGACCTTAGGATAAACTGGCGGATAGGGCTCGAAATGCTTATGGTCCATTGATAGGTGTGTTACTTTAATCAATATAAAGAAATGGAGCAAATGGAAATGAAGATCATTCTTTTTCAAGACTTAAATTTCCTTAAATTTTATAAAGTTATCCATGAATTTGTAGACCAGTTGGGTACTATGTATATTTATTTTATAAAAAAAAAACTCATTTTTAAAAGGCAAATATCTGTTTCCGAAACCGCATTAAATAATTTCAAATTGCAGACAAGTACATACACTTTACTTCGTATCTAACTTACTGATAGCCCGCAGCAGTCTTATAATTTATATACAGATAAGATAACGCATAACGTTCTACTTCGATTTGAAGTACAAAACCGTTCACTCAATCTTATCTCTTAAAAAAAACAATAAATTACATAAATAAAACAGTTTCATAGAACACAAAAAAAAAACTCAACCCCTTTGCCAATTGTTTTCGTACAAGGCCCCCGAATGTCACTCCATCAAATTCTATACAATTAGCAATCTTTTTTTTTTGTGTTTTGTTCGAAAACCTGTCATCGGTTTTTGGTCGCCTGTATCAAATTAGCACCTCTCTATACACACACATCCAGACGAACGACCGACCGACGACGACGACGACGACAACAACGGCATTATATCAGTGAAAGTCTTTATAGTGGGCTTCAAATAATAATGACTAATGAGCAGGATGAAAACCAGCAAAATAAAGAACGCCCCACTTTGGAAAACTTGGAAACTTGGAAACACAATAAATTGGCTGGCAGAAAGGTGTGTGACTCTATTAATAACTTGTTTTTTTTTTTCACTCGGCGAAAATATTTAAACGATATGGCCAAACAAAATTTCCACCCGCCTATTCACATTCAGAACACGATACCTCTAATTAAAGTTGAAAATTCTTAGCTCACGCTATAGACGAGGGTATACTATACCCACACGCTTTCGAAATGTCGGGGGGTTTATTTTTGAGATCGATTACTGTATGCTCGGAAACACTACTTCATAGAAATGGATTCGATTCAATAATTCCCAACTTGGGGTGTAATCGGTTTTTATTTCTTGCTCCACACATTGTCGGCCACCCAGTTTGAGGTTGTAGATATTTTTTAATGTTACACGTATACGACAAGTGTAATTTTGTTGTTTACAGTGCGTGAGTTCAATGTTTGTGAGTCTTGTGTTTGTAATGTTGTACACAATGTTACGTTTAGAGATAACAACTTAATTGTCCAACTTACAAATATTGTGGAATGAAATGTTTATTTTTAAATTAACTTCGACGATTTCGATTAAATGAGAGAATTTAAATCGAGTGTCAAACCTTTTCGCAAAGAGCAGAGAGAGAGAGAGAGAGAGGGAATTTAATTGCAGTAGTGTTATGATATGAGCTCTATGGTCATAGTAACATTTCTAAAAACTATAAGGCCGTTGACATCTCCAAACATATCACAACCCTAACCCGATCTTTGTAAGGGTTGTGATAGGTTATGGACACTAGATGAGTCAATAAGAACACTGCAGGCCCCAACCAATTTTATCAATTTTGAATTAGAAAAATATAAAAAGGTTCAAAGCTTAGCTTGAACAATGCTGCCAAATTAACCAAATTTGCGGCACTTTTATATTTCTTTACAGAATTGAGTTCAGCTAGATATGGCTCATTTTTGCCTTTATGCGTTTGTTAATATGCCAAATTGGAGAGAGTCCAATACAGGGGAGGTCCCATCAAACTCCATAAAATCTAGCAAAATAAACCGTTGTAGCGAAAATTCATGACAATTCTCGGAAAATTCTTGACAATTTGGTAACAAAAAATTGCAATTTCGTGTAGGTAGTACGTTAGTTTCCGACAATTCTACAAATTATTTATTTATGAAATACAAATTTGACGTCCAGTTGTCACTTTACAAAAATTGTCACATGTCACCTGCCTCAATTGCAAATTTTTATGAAATAGGGCCCAGAAGACGACGCGACGCGACGTGAAAGAAAGCATTCAACAGCTCATTTCCAAGAGTTGGTTGAGGAAAACGAAAAGTCAGATGGAGGTCTGACAATGGTTTGACAAGTCAAAAGTTCCTTTTGTTGTTTTTTGCAATGCAACGGCCATTTACTCTGTACTTTTATTCTGTACAAATTTTGTTGATGGTGATGATGATGACCTTTCTAATTCACAGTTCTGTATTATATAAAAATTAAGTTTACCACTCACTGATCATCAACGCCCAGACCAAATCCTTCATTCATTCATTCATTCATTTTCAATGGTCCGCTTGTCCATTAAGTGGGTCGCGGGTGTAGGTTGCTCAAGTGGACCCTCCATAGCTCTCGATCCTCCGCCATCGACTCTAAATCATCAAGGGCAAGGAGAGTGGAGAGATTATTAATTTGATCTAACCATCTCATCCTGGGTCTACCTAGGGGACACCTGCCCGATGGTACGGATTCCATAGCACGTCGTAGCAAATCCTTTGCTCTAGAAAACTGAAATTTTGATGTATACAAGGAATAAAGCTACGATTACACGGCCATTTTTTTGAGTCATTTAAATTGCGCTGTGACGTCAGGAAAAAATGTCGCATTAGAGCGACCAATTAAGCTACGATTCGTCATTGAAAAAATGTCGATCACACGAAATGACTATCATAGTCATTTATGTCCCAAAATCATATGACGGTCACTGGGCGTCATTTAGAATTTTCCGTTGGGATGCCATTGTCCTAAGCGTCATTGAAGAGCGATCACACAGCCATTTTTTTCCGCCATTTAAATGGCACTTTTTTTATGTCATTTGATGCGCCATTTTCCAAGTCATTTAAATAACGATGCCAAAAATTGCGATCACACAGAGCGACATTTAAATGACTCATTGCTTTGTGACGGGATTTTTACGTCAGAGCGCCATTTAAATGACTCGAAAAAATGGCCGTGTAATCGTAGCTTAAGGAAGGATATTTCGAAATCCAACCCCTAAAGGGGGTCAAAGTTTGTGTGGAAAACTTGTTATTTTTCATCCGATTGACTTCAAATTCGGTTTGTGTACTCTCTATGAGAAATAAAGAAAACTAATTTCTCCGATTTTCGAAATTCAATCCTAAAAGGGGTAAAAGGGGGGTCAAAGTTTGTATGGGAAACTTGTTATTTTTTATCCGATCGACTTCAAAATCGGTTTGTGTACTCTATTATAAGAAATAAACATAATTAATTATTCCAATTTTGGAAATTTTGCTTGGGTCCAGAGTTATTGGCGATGACCCCTTTTAGAGGGGCACTTTTCTTAACTCGCGAACCGTTCGTCATATTAATTTGAAACTTTGTTATACGTCCCAAACTCTGTCGCGCCGTTGAATATGCTTATCGCTTCATCTAACTCCAGTGTACGTACTCCAATGATATTCAAGCGGAAGGGGCGTGGCACCGTTCATACAAAAAAAAACATTCAAAATCGTATATCTCGAAAACAACCAAATCGATTGAGGTCAAACTTACAGATATTCTTAGGTATTGGTCGTGGAGTGTTCCTGTGAAGATTGGTCAATGTGACAAAGGGGCGTGGAACCTTCCATACAAAACAAAAAGAAGCATTCAAAATATTCTACCTTCTATACAAAAAACATTTTCTATGGGGTGAAAATCGATGACGTTATATCTCGATCACCGATGGGCCGATTTTCATGATTCGTTTTTTGTTTTGTTCGTATTACTGTAGGTATTTTAGGCAGAAAGAAAATTTAAGCAAATCGATTTATTCTCATTTTACGAAAGAACATCATCATCTATGACCTAAGCAACACAAATACAATTTCTGTGCACGGGCAAAGCCTCAAAAATTTATATAAGGACAAAACAAAATACTTAAGACAATAAAAAAGAATCCCTAACTAAAAAGTTTTTAAGTAATTTTCATATAATAATAAAACAATTTAAACATACTTCACTTCAACAGCACAGTGTTGAAAACTAGCTACCGTTTCGATGTGAAACACATAGCTGGGTATAGCAATTCAATGAAACAAACGAAATTCCCTCTTCAATAGCAGCAGCTGCAGCAGCAGATATTCTCCTTGAATAATAATAATCCTTTATTCAATGCCATATATTCCCTTTGATGATGGTGTGTTGTATTGCACTTTTTCGCACTTGTCTTGAACCACTCGAAAAATACACAATAACCACTGTAAAATGTATCTATAGATACTTTTTTTTTAAAACTTTTTTCTTTAGCTATTCTTCTTTTTTTTTGCTTTCTTTAAATATTGTTTTCTAGTAAAACAAACTGCCGCAAATCAATAACACAGACACTAGGGAAGGAATTAATTAAAAAAAAAAAAAAAAACCATAACACACACGGAATAATTTGAATTAGAAATGCGCGCTCTAGATTTAACAACCGCACCGACGTTTTCAACATCAACAGTAACGAAATAATTCAACCGAGTAGCGGATACGATGCATATGTGTAACACACGTGAATTATGATTAATATCGCTCTGCAGGGAATTCTCATTTACGGTTACTCTCTCGGCTACTGTTTGCCTAAATTAAAAAAAAAAAAAAACTATCTATCCGCGAGAGGAAGTCATTTAAAATTCAACAAAAAAAAAAATTCTGATTAAGACAGCAAAAAAACAAATTTAGAATGTCTCCAGATGCAAATGCGAAGAAATGAGCAAACAACACCGAGATACATGAACCATGAGATACAATTTCAACGACGACAGCAGCAATATAGTTTTTTTCGGGTTTCTCCACAAAATTTCAAAAATTTTCACAGTATCTTTGGAGATAAAAAAAAATTAAAAAAAAAAAAAAAATACCGAGCGTACAGAACAGATATCTAATTTTCCGTCTTTTTGAACCCACCACCACACACAGCTGACTTTCTTCTTTCTTTTGATAGTAAATTGGCTTTGCTACCCAGGTGAAGAAGAAAAGATACTTCTGCCGAACTGCCGAGTGTATGTATCTTTCTGGTATATTGAAAGGTATTTTAACCAGTTTGAAAGGAAATAGCAACAACGATGAAGAAAACCGATTAAGATACAATAGGAAAACAGAGAAAAAAAACACAACACACAAAACAATGAAACTTGTAAGCAAAAAAAAAATAAAAAATTAAAAACCGTAAAGAACCGAAGAAACGGATAAAAGAAACTCCTTTATGAGGCTCTCGACGAGACAACTTGAAACGCGGAACCTCCGTCTAACTTCTTCTCCGGCAAGCGATCGAAAATAGACTAAAGTCCCACAAACAGTCCACAAACAGTCACACAGCTATTGCACTGGTGTTGGAGGAATTTGAATCTTTTTTCAATCGTGTTTAGATACTCAATACAGTTGCACTTAAAATATGAGTATAGTAGGTATAGTGTTGGTAATTTTTAAGTTGGTAGTGGTGGTTGCTTGTTTGTATGAACAAATGACAATGAACGTCAGCGAGCTCACAAAAAAAGTGCAGTGTTGCCGGTGGTAACTCAGGATAGAAACCAAACATTAAACAAATATCCAGAGCATCATACTTACAATGAGTCGATACAATGGCGCACTAGCTCTTAGATAACCGGAATTAAGCGGGACAGACTACATTTTTAATTGACGTTGTCATCGTATTTTCATTTCTATGTAATTTGAGCCCAAACACTTGCTCCCTTTAAATGACAATCAATGAATCATCATACATGTCCGACGATAGCTTGAGACGGATATCAATTATTGTGTGCAAACAAACTTCAAGCTGATTGCTGTTTTTATATAAGACACACATTTATCTCGGTGCGGATATGTATTTAAGAAAAAAAAAATATATCCCCCCTGATTACATTCATTAAACCTCGATCGTGCTGCCATCTGCATGAAGATCTTTGTTGCATAAGTGCAGTTGTGAACCACAAAGCTAATGTAATATGGCCACAGCCACTTTAAAATATATTGAAATGTCTAAACTTTAAGCCGCGAAAAAAGTCGACCTGTCAAAAATCTAAGCATAGCTATAACTTAAAAAGAGTCACTAACTGCCAAACGGACTGTCATTCTCAGTTAAACCTTTGACATTTATATTCACACATGAAAATGGACAACTCTATTAAACTGTCCACATTTGGTCAGAAAATCAATCGGCGATTCGATCAACTTATAAACCTATTTTATAAGCGATAAAGCTAATTTTTGACTGGACTGTGCTTAGCTTATTTAAAGCACAAAAGTGAAACCAATCCACAAAAGCTGCTACAGATTACAGAGAGCGATTAACTACCTACGAACTAATGAATATTCGCAAGTTTTGACAGTCCGTTCACATGAACATCTTTCACGGTTGCGGCAGTTCGTGAATTTCAGCCATCAGTTTCTACCAGAAATTTCTAATTTGAGGTTAATTTCGAACGAATGTTTTAGGCTCTAGTTATAGCTTTCATTCAAATGCATCAGTGAAAACTTTGATTTCTGATTTTAAGACGATTAATCAAACAATATTGGCTTTAATTGGTATTAAAATAAAGCTAATCAATTATGGATTTTTTTTTAAAGAAATTACTTAATTCTGATTAAAACTTTTCTTTGAATCCACTTTTATTATTTATTTCACTGATTGAAATCTGATTTCAATAAACAGCTGATTTTCGTTTCTCTAATTTGGAACCCAATCGTTTCACTGATGTGTTCGATTCTCTTTCTATTCTCATCTGTCAGTTTTGCTTTCAATGATCAACTCTAACCTCAAGACTTAGATTTGTTTTTTTCCAAGTCACTGACAGGTCCTTCCACTGACAGGAATTTTTCAATGATTGCTTTAATTGACTTGTCAAAAAAATGAAACCCCCATTCCACTGAGTTGTTCCAATAATAGCCATAACTAGCCCCTTATTCGCTAGTTTGTGGAACGCGGTTTAATGATGTGGATTGCGAATAAACTTTGACAAATAGCGCCGAGGGGGTTTTCGTTCGTGGCAAAAAGTTTGGAATTCAAAATTTCTTTTTTAAGCTTGTTTTCTTAATACATTTTGATGGGATAATTAATTATCGCGTTCTTGGAATAGTAAAATGTGCAATTTTCTGTTCATAAATATATTAAAAGTAGTTCGTTCGCTTTTATGTGAATGGTTCTTAAGGGGCATAATGTCATCTGACCTTCATCCTATCTCCTTAAATATGAGGCCAGAGTTCGCCTTTAAGCACAAAAAAAAAAATGGATGACAATAACATGAGTGAAACAAGAGTTGCAGTAAGATGGCGCTATGTGTCCATGGAAACCATGGACTGATGATGAGTTGGACCTTCCAGTTGGATACCAAGATCGTGCGATTCGACACATCTCGATTATTTCTTGTTGGACTACGTGAAGTTCCCATTATATACTGATAAACAAGATACAATTGACGTCTTGGATGACAATATTGTTTATGTTATTCGAGATCTATGGTCAGCAGTGCACGAAAAAAAGTGACCCAAATTGGACATCTCGAATACAGCATTGGCTCAAATCACTTTCGAAAGGTCATTGATTATACATAATGTATATAAAGGGTTTATTTATTTTATTGGGGATTTATGTATGAAAAAGCACATCGGATAAATGGCCGCCACGGCTTTGCTGGTTTTTTTATTGAAGTTTATTGAAATTTTCTATGACCGTTTCCCATAAATGTGGCTGAATTTCATTAATACAGCTCCCAAGTTCCTCTTTCAAGGCGTTGGTGATCGTGGGCTTGTTTGCATAGACCTATGCCTTAAAAAAAAAACCCTAAAGAAAGAAGTCCAGTGGCGTTAAATCGCTACATCTGGATGGCCAATTATTCTGATCGCAAAAACGGTTAATTACACGATTAGGAAATTACTCATGCAGTAATTGAATTGTTTCTCTGGCTGTATGGCATGTGGCGCCGTCTTTTTGAAACTACATGTTAAGATGAAAATGAGCTTCATCACTGAAGATGATTTTGATCGAAAAAACCCACTAATTGTTGTTGTTCCAAAATTCCATTCAACGAACTCTCTTCGCGCTGCATGGTCAGTAGGCTTCAGTTCTTGAGTCAATTGAACTTTGTACGCATGAAGTTTCAAGTCTTTCGTGAGAAGTCGCTGTAGAGCGCTTCTCGAAATGCCTAATTCTTGACAACGGTGCCGAATTGATGTTCCTGTACTGTCAGCAATACTCTCGCGAACTGCTTCGATGTTTTCTGTTGAACGACTTGTTACAGGACAGCCAGAGGGTTTAAGCTCACTAATTGATCCAGTCTCCCTGAATTTTTCAATTATTCTCTTCACAGATGATGGTTTTAAATCACTATGACGGCCATTTTGTTTGAAAACTGCGAACTGTAACTGACAAACCTTTATTATTTTTCAAATATTACTCAACAATGAAAAGGCGTTGTTCTTTCGTATAGTGCTCCATTTTTACTAACCACGAACTGTCAGCTGTCACATTGTTATTTTTTTCCATTGGCACCACTGTACTATTAAATTGCGCAAAATTCAAATTTCGCGTGAATCATGGGACACCATTTATAGGATCCGGAGGATGGGTGATCACAGAATCCGTCGTATTCGGAATTTTGCTACGAACCCCGAAAGAACTATCACAGAATCCGTTGTAGTGGACATTTCTTCATGGATTAAATTCGTACCAAAAATGTCCACTACGACGGATTCTGTGATAGTTCTTTCGGAGTTCGTAGCAAAATTCCGAATACGACGGATTCTGTGATCACCCAGATTGAAACGCAATTTTGAAGAATACACTCAAATGCAAATTTGTGAAATTCACTCAACATTTTAAGAACTCATTGCAAGAATAGTTAAACATGTTGAGTCGTAAAAAGTGTAGGAACTTTTGTGCCAATGCAATACAAGTTTTTGGGCATACTTCGTTGCTGTCACCTCATGACTACCCTGGACTAAACTGTTCGCGTGACCAGCGATTTCTTTTTGGTCGCCGGCGTATTGTGTATTGCTTATTTTAGGGTAGTATAGTTCGATTTCGCATTAAATAAAAAAAATAAATAGGCAACGCAACAGGCGATAGACACCCTAGACCTAGCTTCTCGCAACCATTCGTTTGTGTGAGTTTCTATTTTTGGGACGAATGGAAGGGACCTACACGTTTATGCCGAGTCCGAACGGCTGAATTGAGAAGATTTTTCAGGACAGTCTTACTCTCGGATGTTTGTCAGACGTTCGCGAGATGTGGCGCAGTAGAAAAAACCTTAAGATGTAATTTGTGTTTTCCGGGGATCGAACCTGGGAGTAGTCCAGCACACAAACCACTGCGCTACTGCGCCCATTATTATGATGACGAGTTATTTATTTAATAAAAACAAATTAAATGCATGACTTCATTAAAAAAATATGTCGACTTTATCTTAAAATTAGACAAAAAAAAAAAAAAAAAACTGGCAACACTCTGCGGCCAGAGAGAAATATAATGTCGCTCCCACACTACCAAACACTTAAAGAGACCATGAATAAAAAACAACACCACGACGACACTCAAACTCACATACGTTTAATGCATGTACGACATATACGATGAACGACAAATACAAGCACTGTAAAGTACTATCGTCGCCACCACCACCTTTTTATCGCACTTCTTGCTCACCACATCGTTCTCCGGCATATTAATGTCATTACACTTGGAGCTGGAATATTTCTTTAATTAAACACACACATTACATACACTTTGCAGCACCGCCGTGTATATATAATTAAATATAAATATAACTGCTGCTGGTATATAATAAATAGTTTCTTCCATCCATTCCATTGCCTTGCCAGTTGCACAGGTGTTAGAGTTAGAGAGACAGATAGAAGTGTAGAGCCGAGTAAGTAGAACTCTTTTTTTATACTTACAATCGAGTAGATTAGTAAACAAAAAATAAGAAACAAGACGGATTTTGTATGCGTAATCTTAAATAACCACAGGGACATATCTCTGATGGATGTGGCACTCTAATGCCCGGATGACATTGCAAAAGCAAATCCCGACAAACATCGGCCACACAACACAAATGTCTACATTCACATGCATAAATTGGAATTTTGAAGAAGAATCATATAAAAATTCGTATTATAAAGGAACGGACAAAATACGTGTACCACCGAGAGACACGGATACCGAACCCCCCCGAGTCGTACTCGTACCCGACCGTGTAAATAGCAGATAAATCTCAGTGTGAAAAGATATCGTGGTGGTGATGATGACGACTTTTTGTCCGACGCGATATATCACTTGAATCGTCATTGTGGTTGTAAATTGGACGTCACATTTATGTGAGCTGCACCATGTATGCATTTGGTTAGAAATAGTTTCACATGTCATCTGGATTTGAAGATTACCAAAAGGATACGAAAAACCAATGTACACTTTTACATTATGTATAAATAGTTTAGTTAGATTTACGAGTACGGAGAAATGTGGGGAAAAGGTTCAATTCAAATAGAATTGCATACTCGCTGTGACCCAAGGCAAACACGTTAACCATGACATTCTCTATTAAGCGAAGACATGAACCTTAGTTTTAGCAAATGCAATTAGGGGCACGTTTGAGTCACACCTTCCCAAAATCACCGTGGAAATCGACTATGGGAATCAATGTCATCGGTCATACTCGAACTTTTCCTCAGTGATCACATCATGATCCTATTTTCCTAGGCAAAATTTTTAATTGAATACAAAAAATTCAACCTTCTTTATTTGGGCATTTTTAAGCTTTGAAAATATGGAAAAAAAAAAAATAAAATCGAATTGACAGTCGACACCATTTCTAAAATTCTATGGCACTTTTCGATAGGGTGACACATTATAGTCCACCTTGTATGAGTCGGTGATTTGGTAGCACTGAAAAGGTCATCAAGTTGCAAATTCTGTTGGCTGCACACCCTTTAGAATCTATGATAGCGCTAAATATCTGGGATTTATATCTACTAGATGAAAAACTAAACTGGAAATTGAACACCAATGAAAGAATCAAAAAAAAGCCACAATAGCCTTTTATTCCTGCAGCAGAATCTTCTGGAAAATTTGGTGAAATCTATGAAATGTCTGTGGGGCAATTTAGATTTCCTTCTTGTAAAAAGTTTTTCTTTTTCTCGATGTCTTTGCTAAAAAGGTCCCAATCAGTCCTTCTAAGGTTTCTATGTGACTGAGGAGGGCTGCAGCAATTTCCTACAAGAAATTCGATCAATCTGTGATCTGAGTAGGACTGCTCAATCAAGACGTTCCATTTTCAATAGTGAGGGTGCTGGAGCTGTTAAATAGCGTCTATAACCTCCTGCCCGTTCCTAGCAGTCTCGTAAGGCGTTAACAAATGTTCAGAGACTTGCGTGCATCGGCACCTCTAGTGCGATGAGGACAACTCCAACCGCAGGATTTGAGGCTATGCTCATGATCAAACTGCTCCCGCTAGACATTCTTATACACCAGGTATAACTTCCTAGTGAGTCACTTCTTCAACGACCTAGACGAACTTTCCAGCACATCAATAGACAAGATAATGAACTTTATCAAATCATAAGAATGGTTTGTATGTAGCAGTAAGAAATTTGAATATTATGGTTATAATGGTTAAGGTTAAGGGACAATCTCTTACCACTATGGGCATCACAATGGTTCAGTATTGTATTGACCTGAGTATAGCTCGGAGTACTCCTTGCCAGCTCACAAACCTAATCTACCATCGATTTTCTTAAGACGGTAGTGGCTAGTGTATTGAAAGATAACCATTAGGTCTTCCTTGATAAGCTCATGTTACCTTTAGCCTTTGCTACGACCTGGGCTTATAAATGTTTTAACCTGCCTTTGAATTTATTCTTGTCTAAGTAGAACCTCTCTTTGGTGTCGTCGTCTTTCTCCTCCGTGGTAGCATGCGCGCATATTAGGCTAATGTTGGCGAATTTTGCCTTGATGTGGATTGTTATGAGGCGCTCGTTCACATAGCTGAAATTTAAGACTTCTTGTCCAAGTCTGCCGCCAAGGGCGAATCCACATCCAAATAAGCTCTGTTTTTGTTGCCGATAGCAGTCGCCATAATAAATATCGCAGTTTTTCATCCTCTTTTTGCCCGGTCCACTTCTTGGATGGCGGTTAGGCACGCGGCCTGTTAAGGGACCTAACATTCCACGTACAGATACGAAATTCGTTGTCTTTGTTTAGTTTGCCAGGTTCGTCAACAGTAAAATCATCCGTATCCGAGGCTTGTTGTTGCTTTGCAACTACTATATACGTTTTACACAGTCGGGCAGTTACAGCGGCGTACAGCCCCCAACCTGGAGGGCCAGGCCCTTTGTTGGACCCCTTGGACGAAAGGGGCCGGATCTTTCGGTGTCAGTAATTCACTTCGGGGATGTGAGAGCTGCCGTTTACCCATAAAGGTTTCATCCACCATCATTTCTGTTTTAGGACTAGACTGTAGGGAGTATAAAATTGGTGATGTTAGTGATTCATTCTCCAAGTTTGACGGTCACATATGACTAGATATATTAAATTTTTTGGCAAATCGATTTTTTTAAGTGTCTAATATTTTAATCACGGGATTATGTTGGAACTTTTACAACCTGAAATATCCTCTGAAGTTGTCTACTTTGACGTTTGATATATGCTTTGGGTCGCCTGGAACCGGAAAGCTGAGTCTTGCTCTTTGGACTGCTGTTGGATATGCTCTTATTGCCCCTATCCTATTGTTGCCAAGCTATATAGCTTGCTAAGTTTGTTTTGGGGAGAATTTTGATCGGTTTTTGGCCACCATGCAATCAATAGATAATTTTTGGTTTTAAGTCGCGAGTTTCCCGATAGATTAGCTTGCACATCTACGCTTCTTATTCTGGAGTTAATTCTGAAATTTAAATTGCACGCAATCTTGTCCGTTCCTAGAAAATGTAGTAAAAACAAATGTATTCGAGTTCTGAGGAGACCTGAAAATCTTGACTCAAAAGTATACAAAAATTTACCTACTTCCGCAAACAGGCGATACCAATATGTAATTGGTACTGAAATTTTGTTAAATCTTACCCAAGGATGTAGCACACCTTTACCGATAAAAAAATATCTATTGACATATGTATCTACTTTGTTCCGTTTTCTCACGATAAGAATAGTAATTTTTGAACTCACCTGAAAAAGAAGAGAAAATTTAAATTAATACATAAATAAGTACTGTAAGTAGAGAGGATAATAGGATAGAAAAGAAAATCTAGGATAGTTACGGCAAAGGATCCTTGAATTCAAATACTTCTTGAGTTATAACAATTTGTTTCATTTTTTGGAAGAATTGCCTGCGATTCGCCAAAATGCACGCGAGAGAATTAAATGCGAATATAAAAAAAAAAACCCTATGTAAAGACTCACAGAAAGATTATGTATAAAGGGTTAGCCATCTAGTGATTTCTTTTTAATTCATAGGTTATTTTGACACTGACAGCTGTTTCCCGCTCGAAATCTTGACAGAAAGTCAGTATCAAACCTCCGCGAAATGAGTCGCTTTACGCTTGAACAACGTTGGGAAATATTGAAAACTTATTTACAAAGTGATTTCTGTGTAGCCCAAATAGAGCGTTTTTTGAAAAGAAGTTTTGGCCGAAATGAAGCACCCACCGCGCCTGCTGTACGCAAGTTTGTGCAAGTTCGTGGGACTGGTATGCTAGTGGTTACGATACGTAACTATCGGGTGATTCATTTAGATTTCATTTTTCCAATAGGTTTTTTTTTGACAGATCACGCGTGAGGCGTGACTGACATCATGATGTCGTATTATTTGACAAATCATCGTGGAGAGACTCACACCTCAACAACGTCTCAAAACTATTCAGCAGTATTACGAAAATTACGTATTACGGTCTACGGCATATACAGTGCCATAAACAATGGCTTTATTGAAATAAATTTTTTTGACAGCTAATTATTCGTTTCGGACCGGTCAACTGGCCACCTACATCGTGTGATATCTCACCTATAGATTTTTTTCTTTGGGGTTATGTGAAGTCAAAAGTCTTAGACGTTAAGCCAGCTACGATCCTGAAATTAAATAAATAAATAAATAGGTGGCGCAACAGGCGGGTAGACACCCTAGGCCTAGTTTCTCGCAACCATTCGTTTGTGTGAGTTTCTATTTTTGGGACGAATGGAAGGGATCTACATGTTTATGCCGAGTCCGAACGGCTAAATTGAGAAGCGAGAGGTGGCGCAGTAGAAAAAACCTTAAGATGTAATTGTGTTTTTCCGGGGATCGAACTAACCCCTGCGCTACTGCGCCCATATCCCACGATCCCGAAATTGGAAACCATTATTACTCGCGTAATTGAGCAAATACTGGTGGCAACGCTGGAAACAACAACGGTCCAAAATTGGATCTTCAGAATGGACCATGTACTGTACGGTCATCAGTTAGTATTTTTATTAACACTATTTTGATAGTCATGGCAACACTTTTTTAACAAACCACGGGGGTTATTCCCAAATGCGCGGCGGATCGTATTAAAAGCGATACTTCGATTTCGAACGTCTTCGCTTTTGCTTATTCTCAAATGCGAACTGTGCTTTCCAGTTGTTTCCAATTAGACTTCCAATTTTCCATTTATTTTCCCAAAAGTTTGACAGCTTTTTCCCGTCAAAAGAATTTAGTTTATTTTTTATTCGCAATAAATCCGCCAGCAATCCGACAACTAAATAGCTATCGCTGTTGATTGGATCGTATCGCTTTTGGAAATACAAAAATACAAATCCGCCGTGAAAAGCGATCCGCCGCGCATTTGGGAATAACCCCCACGTTTATAGAATACTTACGTCGCTAATGAAAGTAACATTAGAAATAAATGTTGCACTTAACGATTTTCGAACAACAAAATTTATACAGAGCGAAGAAAGGTTTCTGTGGTTCAACCCCCGAAAAAAGCTAATTACATTTCAAGATTTTTCCCACTCAGCCACCTCTCACAAATGTCTGAGAAAAATCCGAGAATGTAACTGACCTGAGAAAGCTTCTCAGTTTAGACGTTCGGATTCGACATGAAATTGTGGGTCCTTTCCATTTGTCAAAAAAAAAAACCTCACACAAACAAATGTTTTTGAAAAGCTATCCATGGATTCCACATAATCAAATATCGATTATTAAGGTAAACATTAATTACAATCTGACACCAAAACAAACTTAACAAATGAAGTGTCAAAAGAAAGGGAAGCCCCGAATAATTGCACTTTTACTTTTTACTTAGATAATGACTTGCAAGGAAAAAAAAACCGTGACTTTTCACACAATCCCGCTAATTTGAATGTTCTAATGACAAATGATTTTTGTGGAATAATTTTGTATTTCAATTTTTGGTCATTAATTTTCCAAATTCCTTGAGTCCTGAATTAAAGTTTATAATTCCAATCCATCGATATCATCCTTAACAACCTAAGAAGATGTCTTGGTGGAAAACAAATGCCACACACCAACCACGAACGCCTCTCTGAAATTATTTGACGTTTTAATGACTCTCCAGCACCATTACTCTTGATTTGCCAATCAACCGACAAATGGGCAAATATTTTGTTCAACTTGTGTCAGTTTCATTAAATTTATGCCTCATAAAATGTTAAAAATGTGCATGGGAACTTTGTTATTCCGAAAATGTTTTGACTGTGCCTACGTTCCGACTTATGTCACTTTATGGCCATTTCATAAGCTGCAACGTTTTTCATTATGATCGTCGTCGGTCGTCTCGCGTCGGCTTTGTGTGATGCGGTAACAGATATTAGCGGATATGACGACAGAAATGTGTTAATTTTATGAGTCAAACAGAATTCGCTTGTCAATCAAATTTGACAGACGTCACTATACAAATTATTCATAGATGATGTTTGATTTATATTCAAAATGAAACGATTTTTTTTAGTTTAGAATCCTAACCCCCAAAAAACTGCTGTTGCAATTGGTAATTTTCAAAGAAAACTGGTCAAAGGCCATTGAACTTGTGTGCGCCATGCCAAGAGGCATGTAACTGGTTTGATTCTCTCTATTGGCAGATTGCGGTGTGGAAAAACTGTTAATTGTTGTTAGCCAAAGGTTTGAAGGAATAATTTACAAGAACACACCACACAAAGTTATGCGCACGCAATGTGTATGTAAAAATAGTCCTTTGTTCGATTTATGTAATACATACAGAGATTTGCGTGTGTACATCATTTGCTGTAACCTATTTTTGAAATGAAACAGAAAATATATACGACATTCAAGACGTTTACGACACAGCGGCTCATAAATCTTTTCAAAAAAAAGAGGAAACGCTCGATGTTTCTTCGCTTATTGTACTTATTAAAGTGTCATTAGACAGAAAATTGATTAGCAATATTTACCACGCACTCGAGTGACGTTCGGATTTATAATTAGACTTGCATTGAACCGCCCGCCGGCGTACAGAGCGAGAACGATATACATTTATATAAATGTAGATAGTGCTTATCGCTTTAATTGAACTTAAAGTGTTTGGTCATTTCATTATATATCAATGGGCGAACATTTAAAGTAGTGAAATATGAGGAAACAATTCCACATTCATAGTGTAAAAATAAAATAAAAATCAAGTTCTTTGTGTTGACTTTTCTATAGTTGTCGTTGTCAACGATGGGAAAGAAGTTTTCTACACACGTCACACGTCACTGTGCGAAGTGCGAGTAGATGAGTCAAAAATTAAAGAGAAGAAGCAGCTGACAATCTGGAAGCAAGCTCGCCTTGCTGCAAAGGTCAGACGACAAAGTCGGTTTATGTTTCGGCTTCAGTGAGCACGTGCGTTGGGAAAAAAGTCCAATCAATTCCTACACACACATTTCGATTAGGAAAAATCGTTGACTTTTGTGACGTCATTATTCAAATGTGACTGCCAAGTTGCGTGGGCTTGGTTTTCTTCGATGAGGTTATAATTATACAATATCTGCGTATAGGACTCCATTAAGATGGCGTTTTGTGAGTGAACAAATTTATCGATTAAATTAAATTCACTTTTATTTATTGGTTGTTGATAGTGTTAAGATAAGAGTTGTGTATATATACCAGCTGAAGGATGTTGGGCAACCATTTAGGGTATCTTTGAAACTGTAAAAAAAATATCGTTTCGTAGCTTTGTAGAGAAAGAAAGAGATGAATGCGATAGGTTCTCAAATATGCAAGTGGACGATTGTAAAAAGTTTTCTCTAAGTGTCAAAGTGACAGTTCGACGGTTAAATTCGAAAATTATTCGCTGATTTTTGGTCAGATCTTGGCTTAGAACAACATTGTGTCGTTAAGAGGTCAACCCTTTAAGGAAAAAGCGATCCTCACGACAATTGTCGATTGATTTTAGCTATACGTACGCAAACAATTTATTCACTTCCAAGAGAAAGCATCGACCAGACATTTGTAATCGACTACTAGCGACAGTCAAATCGACAAATATCAATCACAATCGACAATCACAGTTGTCGATCGACAACAGTTGTCGCTCAACGATCAGCTATCGACACTCACAATAGGGGCCATGGTTTTTGTGCAAATGAAAATATTTTTCAGACAGACGGACAGGTTTGGTTTTGTCCCTATGGGAACGGAACCTTAAAAACGAAGAGATCTCCAGATCGATCCACATAACCTATTTATATAAATGCTAGCTTTTACCCCCGGCCTTACTCGCGCAGCCCTCCAGGATTTAGTACACAGTTAGTTTCCTCTGCTACGCTAAAGGCGCTAGAGTTTTTTATCATAAAATCTGAATCAGGATCTGCCTCGCAATGCTAAGAGTATTATGCCCACAGAACCATCAGATTGTGTTGGGTACCCGAACGCTGTAATATCGAGGGCAATGAAAGGTCCGACGTTCTGGCCAAAAACAGAGCTCAGCTTCCACAAAATGAAACTATTAAGGGCATAAGACCACCATAGGCCATAGCCAAGAGAATCGTTCTCAAGAAAACTACAAATAGGGAACACCTAAACTTACTAACTTACACCTAAGATTGTCTTATATAGAAGGCCGCAGGGTCTCAAAAGTCATATGGCCTAAGTTAGATCAAAAAAAAAACTGCACAATTAATAAAACTCAGCAGATCAAAGCTACAAATGGCAATAAGGATACTCTCAGGGGACTGTCAGAGAATATTACTCATCTTATCTGTAAATGTCAAGCTATTGCTCGGTGAGGAGAAAACACCTTGGGAGGTACTTCTTCAACAATTTGAAAGAGGATGGCCTAATTGAAAGGTTGGGAAAGGAAAGTGTTCGTGAGACCCCCCCCCCCCCCCCCCCCTTACTCCTCGCGACCCTTTTACTCCTTAGCAATTCTAACATACTCTACGGCCTAAGTTGGCACACATCTACAAATCAGAAATAAAATTATAAAAATCGGACGAATGGTTTTCGAGGTATGGAGAAACGGCTGAGAATATTTTTTTTTAAATTTTACTTGTCTCTTGTTAAAATCTCGTTTTGGCGTTTACCCAGCAAACAATGTGATTCTCATTTCGTTTGCTTCTAATTCCCCTTAAGTAGAATTTCATTCGCGGTCGAGTTCATCTGAGAACCCAAGGCGATACACGTCTGGTGGAATGCGTTTGGAAGAATCGGATGCGATTCGTCAAAACCCTCGCGGAAGAACAAAATGCGAATATCCAGGCGAATTCTATGCGAATGCATACAAGAAGATAATGGAACTATCCGAGGGAACAATGTGCAAATTTATGGGATTCGATTATGCGAGTAGGAGAATATGCATTACTGCCTTCAAGAATCGGACCTGATGTACAATGTAGTAAACAATTTTTTCTTAGAACTGGCTTCTTTGCCAAATATATGTTTTTACGATTTAACGCTTCTTTTTTTTTTTTTTAATTGCTGAATTAAGATCTAAAACAGGGGTTCCCAATCTTTTTCATACTGCAACTCCATAGAGAGGTTGAATTTTTCAACGACGCCCTTCTAAAAGCACAGATATGTGAATAGAATCTGATCTTGCTGGAGATTCACTAAAGGGTTTTTCAATAAGAACGGGTCGACGAAAATATTGTCGCCCCCATATTTATGGCAATTTTGTGCATTCATTTAAAAATGCAAGATGATTTTTCGGTAAAAATTAGGGGCCTCTTTCAAACTCTCCGAAGCCAAGTTAGCGAACAAACGTCTTTGTCTATGATCATTAACGTTGAGCTCCTGGATTAGGTGGATATTCTTAGGGGCGTTAGCCTGACGTCCTTAGGAAAGCGCCACGATGCCCCAGGTCGTCGCGACGCACAATTACGGAACCCCTGAACATTCCAGCGTACTTTTTAATCAGATAACTGAATAGGACAATGAGCCTCAAAATTTGATGAGTTCCTGGTCACTAGGCCATATCAGAAAATTGTGCAGAGGACAAAATTGTTAGAATAGGCTCGTTTGGCGTTTGTACAAATTTGTATTAGAATTAAAAGAGGAGCAGCTGGATTGTCAATTGAAAAAAGCGCTTAAGACGTACATGCACGAGGAAGTTTCGTCCGACCCAGTTAGGTTAGGTTCACGGTTTGGTAGAGCGCGTGAACCCTACTATACCACATTCAGGTCCTTGTGGACTCATTGTGATGGCCGTTTATGCAACTTTTTTGAAGTTAGCAATCTAAGTTCATATTTGTGAAAGCATTAGACATTAGTACTTCTTCTCTTACTTCACAACTAAATATACAATTGTAAAAATGAACGTTATTAATTATATGCACCACCAACTACTGTGTATATAAACAATACTGCACAAGTCTGCCAAAAGGTCAATGAAATCTCAAAAGCAAAACAAAAAAAACTACACACGTCCATAAGTACGAATAATGTACATACGTATATGTACAATAAAATAGCATAACAACGTCTGGTGATGGTGAAATATAATTTTCTCTTGTTTACAGAAAAAAAAAACAAAAGAAAATACAAAAATCTATGCATCTGGGTTTTATTTTTTTAATGTATTGTTTTCTAGAGTTTTTAAAATAAACGCTTTCGGTCACTAAGTGGGTGCTTATCTAAAATACTAATTACACACATAAAATTAAAATGTTTACGTACATTTTGCAATCACGTGAATTTTCATGTGAGAGATGGGCTGTGAGTTGTGATTGGAGGTTTTTTTTTTTCTTATCAGGGATGGCTTTAAAAATTGCATTACACATGAGATCAACTATAATGACTAAATGACCTTTCAGTCATTTCACCTTCAAAGAGTGGGTTGTTGTCCGAGCTACCGCAGATGATTCCTAAACCCTTCTTTTACATTCTATCGGTTGAATTTGTTATCCTTTCTTAAAACTGTTGCTTTAAAAATTATTTCCATTAATCATGGTTGCTAAAAAAAAGATGTCATAAAAATTGACATTTACAGGTCTAATCTTTTTTGTGACGGTAATTTTATTGCAAAAACTTCAGAGTTGATAAGTTGTGTTAACAACTTTTGGAAAAATAGTGAGTATTCTGTATATTTTTAGATTTTTTTTATTACTTCCCGTTGCAATTCTTTAATGGAAAATTGCGTTTCTTGAATTAATTTATAATCGGATCTAAGATATGCTAACATGGTTATTCGATAAGATAAACTACTTATGTATACGTATGTGTGTTACAAAAGTTTAGATGGATACCGTTGATTGCAGTCACTGTGAGATTCCCAAATTTGATATAAAAGTGACTTTTCATTATGAACGTGCACGACAAGCAAAGGCCAAAGCAATGCAACAACTCAACTTCGAGAAGAATGTCAGTGAACAGGCCAAAGGCTGAAAATATGTCTCTTAAAATTAGTAAAGCTACTGTGAAATTCTTATTGACAACTGTGACGAACGAAACGTCAAAATTTTTTTTGTGAAAATAAGATGACTGACCCTGTAGTGCAACGGTAGACATTAAACGACTTGAGAGACATCGACTCTTTTAAGTCGAATAGGTTACGTGGATTTCTTTGTCCAGCTTAGAAGTTACTCGGTACAAATGTGTTGATCTATGCATGGTTTGATTTTTATACTGAACTAGCTGAACCCCCGCCAGCTTCGCTAAACCTTTTTTAATTTTTTTTTTTAATTATTATTTTATTTTATTTATTCGCCTACGAGCGACAAATTTTTTATTTTTTTTGTATTGGAGGTGCTACGCCCCTTTGTCCAACTTTGTTTGTCGATCAAATTGTGTTTCCAGCCTAACGAAAATGTTTCCTTCCGAACGACCTTTGTAATTTATAGCTTGCCATCTCTTTCTTTATCCGCTTTAATAAATTGACTTGCTTAGTCGATGTTATAATCGAAGCGACATGTTTTTTCTGTATAACCAATTTATCGTATTAATTTTGGGAAAATTTAGAGCCAGGAAATGAGGTTAAGTAGCGTTGATATAACCGGCAAATACGCGTACAAACTTTAACCAATCTTTACAGGAGCACTCCACGGCCAATACGCAAGATTGAAAGATTTTGGAATATACAGATTTAACACCAGCAATAGCATTAAATTTGTTCAATTAATGATTGTAATGTTGAAAAACATATTTATTTTAACATTTACGGCCGTATTATTCACTCCGTTTAAATGCGAGGTTAAAACGCCTTTAAACCAAGAAAATAAACCTGACTAAACCATCCGTCCTACGTAATATTCACTCGATTTACTTGGTTTAAGCTTTTAGTTTATTTTAAGTACTAAAAAATATTTTAAACCTCGCGTTTGACAGTTCGGGCAAAGTATGCGTGTTAATATTCAAATGTGATGTGTGATTTGTAAAGAGCGTAGAGAATATTCTGAAGCGTTTTAATTCATTTTAGTTGTGGTTTTCATTTCGTTTATAGTAACAATTTATACAAATTATAAAATGCTACGCTTAAGGCAATTAAAGTGAATAAGGCACCCGTGAACATGAAGCCAGAAAAAATAACGAAAGCGGATGATATAAATTCGGTGAAAAAACGAAGTGCCGAGTTCTCACAACGTGAGACAGATTTGTTGTGTTCATTGGTGGTTTTAAGCGAATAAATTAAATACAAATTTCACAAACAAATTGACCATAGTGGCTATAGCAGGGGTTCCCAATCTTTTTCATACTGCGACTCCCTAGAGAGATTAAAATATTTTTGCGACTCCCTTCTAAAAGCACAGATATGTGAATAGAAGCTGTCTTACTGAAGATTCACTAAATTGTTTTTCAATAAGGCCGGCTCGACGTTGAAATATCGTCGTTCCATATTTATGGTAATTTTGCTTGTTAACGTACACGCATTCATCTAAAAATGCGCCTTAACCTTAAATATGATTTTTCGGCCAAAATCGGGGTCTTCTTCCAAACACTCCGAAGCCAAGTCATCGAACAAACGGCTTTGTCTATGTTCATAGACTTTGAGCTCCTGGATTAGTTGGATCTTGTACGAGCGTAAGCCCAAGTCCTATGCAAAATTTGCCCAGTTGGAATCTGCGAAAAGACGATTTCTTATGCACGGCGAGCAATTGACTGCCTCGGGTTCTACTGTATACTGTAATGTTCTTTTCAAGTATCGACCAGTCAATTTTCTAAAGGAGTGTTCTTACAGCAACCGAAAGGATTTAAAGAAATTGGCAGCATACACGTTGGCTTGCTCGTTAGCAACACGTGGCGGTCATCTACCACCGAAGATTCCTCCGAAAGTTTCGTTTGAGTTGTCGGATTCAGTAAAAGCATACTCAGAAAGCTGCAAATGAAATTGTCGGCATGCAGCGACTCTGCACTATCACAGTCCAGCGTTATAATCCAATCGTATGCTGCAATGTCAATGGCAAAATTACCAGTACAAGAGATTCAAGAACCACAACATGGTACCACACATCAGCAAACTCTACCCACTACATCTGTTTCAACCACTGAACCTTCGATGTGGTGGGGTTAGCATCATCGCCGAAATTGACTACGCCGAAGAGGATATTCAAGTCGAAATGTTATGACTCATTTATCATCACCTCTAGATGCAAAAACAGAAACATCCATATAGTATAATTAATAGTTGCATTTCATTGAATGAATAAATAATTTGTATTAACTTGTCATTGCTTTAATTTATTATCGGCCCCGATTTCTGGCCAATCGTTTAGCGAAAACTTGAACTATTGCAGAGCGATCGAGCAGTTGTTGGCGGTGGTAATATCGGCGCTGATACAGGCGGTGCTGTTTCCACAGAGTATTGGTCAACCGAGTTTGCTGGCAAAGGCAAATCGTCTACGTTGGCTGGGAGGGAAGTACCAATATAATCGTCTGCGTTTTTTTCAATGTTACCGCAGGCCAGCATATGTAAAACATTCACCCCTATTCCCGTTGGCGTTTGTCGTAAACGCCTAATATTTCATTTCGGTTTTAAGTCAGAGTTTGTAACTTTTTTGAGACAAGTGATTTGAAAATACAGTGAACACATAGAAAAAGAAGCAAAATCGTTAACAAAAGTTTGAAAAAAATCTGAATATAGTTTTTATAACGTCACGACAAAAGAGTCGTATATGACAAACGCCAACGGGAATAAGGGTGATTATTAAACACATACCGACGCATATCGCCTTCGATGCTGTCGCAAACCATGACGTGCAAACGCCAAAACGCTTCTTTCTGGGAGCCGGAAGTATTTACGGAAATCGACGTCGTCGAAATCGTCGACTTTAGCACGTCTGTAGATGCGGTAAGGGCGTCGAACCGCACGTTCCACCTGACGCACATCTTCCTCTTCTGATGATGACATCATCATTTCTTCAACTTCCAGACAAAAAATCCATTACTATTTAGGCAGTGTACTATTGCAAAACAGACAAAAACCAAAAACAGAAGCACTTGCACTTAAAAGTCAATGAATTTCGCTTTAACGAAGCGCACTCTCTACAGTACAAACCTTCAGAAAAACTACGTAAACCGGTCGTCGGAGTGCGGTTTGAAATCCAAGTGGTTTATCTGATAAAACGTTTAAAAAATGACGTTTATGAGGTTTAAATCGAGTGAATAATATGGAATTTATTTGGTTTAGGTTTATTTATATGGTTTAGACAAAATCTAAACCACGGTCTAAATTAAACCACTTTTTAAACCGAGTGAATAATACGGCCGTTACTAGTGCTGCACAGTGCACAAGTCAATAATTCACAAAAAATATGATTTCACCCTGAAATCTTGCCCTGATTGAACAGGGCTAACCCAATGCCCACTAGTGCATGAATGTTGCTTCAAAATGAATCAGTTTTATATCACACTCCGTTGCTGTTTTATCTAATTAGTTTTATCGTTGTTATCTGGTCACCCTATAGATGTTTAATATTTGACATCAAAATCGATCGTACTTCCAGTGGGAACTAATTGAATTTAAATGGCGAAAACCTATACGTTTCCTCGAAAAGCAACAGAAAATGTTTTAAAGTCGTGTAACCCCCAGTTTCAAAGTTTAAACTTAAGTTCAACAATTAGTTCGGTTTCACAGTTTCGTTTAAACCTTAAACAGTGTTCATTCTGTAGTTTAAGCTAAAGGACAGTACTCTGACGTTTAAAAGTCAGATCACTTCACACAGTGACATTTCAATTTCAAACAAAGCGTGTTTTGTGTGTTCTTTGAAAGAAATGACAAGGAACGATTTTTCGCAAAAAAATATGCACTAATGTATTTGAGTATGACATAGGTATGACTGCAAACGTCTCATCATATTGCCTTATTTAATTTAAGCTTTCAATCCACATTATGGCTTAGTATGTATGTATTTGTATAGGTGTTAAAAAACAATACACTCTTCATTGTGGGAACAGGCTTTAATAAAGTGCCGTTATAAGCATTTATGCACTTATACGCAAACCTGAAGAAGCACGCGGAATTGTGTGACAAAACAGACGTACATGTGAGAAATTCCGCGCGTTTTTTTTTTTTTATTTTTCAATATAATGTAGGTATCAATGATTGATGTACCTACCTAAGGTAGGCAGGCACCTATCTATCTATCTAAATAACACATTCTGATTCTCACATGCTAAACTTTGTGCGCCAAATAACACAATGATGTTATAGCAACAAATTATTGAGGTCATCAATGCAATATATATTTCTATTACTGATAACAAATTTAAGAATAAAACAAAGAAAATTGTATTTACCAGCAAATATCCCATTGAACAGAAAATTCTTCCAACATCACAAAATAAAACAACACATACAATTTACACCCGAATTGTTAAACAACACATCGAACCAAATCATCAAGCCGCACAAAACTGGATAAAATTAAATTAATTATATAATTAAAAATGACAATACGTCATTTTGTTTGAATGTTAAAGCACAGCATTCTTGTTAGTAAATTGATTTTAGTCTGTTCGCCAAAAACAAGTAACAACTAAACTATACAATCCTAAATGGAATATAATCTCCTAGCCTATAATTTATACAAATATACTGCGACAATGAATGTACATATTTGGTTTTGCTTTTTTATTTTATGGTGTGAAATGGATTTATTTAGATTTTCACAATCACAATAAAAAAAATATATATCACTGTAAACCGTACAAATGCCAACTCGTGAATAGCGACTTGTTACTGCCATCTGTGAATGGATACTATTAGAACATTTTGCAGCATCTCTGTTCGTTGTATGTATATGAATCGCAACTAACTTCAAGAGTGAGCATTTTGTTTTTTAAGATTAAGAGTGGTGAGTGGTGACTGGTGAGTGACCACATTTATTTTCTTAAATCTGCTAGAATCCAGCATTTAGCATATTTCAAAACCTGTTAGAGAAAGTGCTAATCATTTTTTGGCTTTTGGATTCTGCTTCACAGACGACTTGGAGTTAAAGCTGACAGAAAAGGGATTTTTTTGTTATTAGGTCTGTTCCTTTACTTTTGTAGTAAAAATTTAAAAGACTGTCAAAGTGGCAGTGGTGGGGATGAATTCTATCTCCCAAAAAGAGAAACACTTACAAAAACGTTAGGAAACGCTTTTGTAGTTACAAAAAACTTCCGCCCAAAT
Source organism: Cheilosia soror (assembly GCA_949372485.1). NCBI lineage: Eukaryota > Metazoa > Arthropoda > Insecta > Diptera > Syrphidae > Cheilosia > Cheilosia soror. The sequence continues at coordinate 16,216,404 of OX443562.1, read as the reverse complement.
TGGTTTAATATATTGAAAATAATAATTCCAAGCAGCTCCATGTTGCTTCATGTAATTCAGTCAATTCATATTCTTTATTCAAAAGTTCTTTTAAATACAATTTCAATCAAATCGCATTGATTAACTGTTGGCCAGCCTTTCGCTTTTTCACACAAAAATTTCTGTCTGTTTTAAACTGTTTTTCCCTTCTATTCTCCCTTCTATTCCCGCGTACACGTACAAAGCGGGAGGTTTGCCGACACGTTAGGTGGACGCCACATACAATTGACAATAAGAGAAACATAGGAATTAAAGATTGAAGCCTTTCTGCCAATAACAACGATTTTCTCAAAAGTTGAGCTCAATCGGTTTCGTGGTTTTCGAGATATACAGAGATATAAAGGTGCCACGCCCCTTTGTCCAAATTTTACCAAACTTTGCAAAAATACTCCCGGGCGAATACCTAAGATGGTCTGAAAATGTTAGCTCAATTGGTTCGGTTGTTTTCGAGATATACGTTTTGTAGGTTTTTTGTATGGGAGGTGCCACGGCCCTTGGGTCAATACGAATCTATCAAGCCCAAAATCGTGAAAATCTAAGGATCCGTTCTCGAGTAATGCATGCACACATGGACGGCAGTCTCTTTTATATCCATACGAGAAACATTCGCCCAATTTAATGATTTTTTCGTGCGTTTATAGATGATTGGCCAAATTACCTGTAGATTGGGTGAGAATTGTTGAGGAGTAAAGGCGGTCTTGGGGAGTAAGGGGGGTCTCATGAACCGTTAGCCGTATGAACATGAAAGTTTGTATGTATGATAGAGAGGTCAAAATTATTACATTCATCATTCATCGTTTTTCAAAATTTGTCCTATAAGGGCTGAAAAACTTTTCTATTTCGACCTTACTACGCTCAAATTGCCATTATACTCATAAATCTATGTATGCCAATGCCAATTCAAGAAATGCTTATAATTGTTAGGCAATACTTCACCCAGTATTTTGAGCTAACATTAATATTTCTGGTCCATCCAGAGGATGAGATAGATATAATAAATTGAAAATAGATCTTTTTTGCCTAAGCTAATCAACAGTTTTCATGAACTGCTACGTGGTATCTATAACTGACTTCCTCTTATAATACAGGGTGACTAAATTTTGCGCCATAGTTTTTGTAAAGCATTACACATTCGAGTCGGGACGCACATGAATGAATCCATATAGGAACTATTTTATAGTACGACCGAAAATAGGGTTAAGGCAGGGTAAACTGATGGGCATTTCTAATCCCTAGCACGGAGAGTATAGCGGTTGAAAATGTTTAAGGTGCGGAATGCAGCTGGAGATTTCGTTTGAGCGCTGATTTTCAAAAAAAAAAAACTTTAAGAACAGTGAGAGACCTTATACATTTCTGCGAGTTTACACAGTTGTCGATATTTATGTCCCTGATTAGCTTTAAGGCACGATTTTGAACCGATTTTTCGACACACTAGTCCATATACATATTAGACTTGTTCTCAAAGTTAAAGTTAAGACGAATGAACACCTTAATACAAGGTGAAGTGAAACGAAGGTTGTCATCCGATGTTATTTTGTTTATGCATGGAAAACGTTGGTCCTGCTTTTGGACTATGTTATTTTTATGTCTTTTTTATTTCATTAAGTTGAGAAAATTCAGCCGCAGCTGCGATATTCAACAGCTGGTCCGGGGCCGGTCAGACCTGGCAGCATCTCGAGTTGTTTCATACTTTTCTAGACGAGCGGCTAACGCGACCTGGAAATCTTCACCGAAATTCTCACTGCGTCAACAAAGTGAAACAATATTATTCCGCCATTTGCAAAAATTATAGCACCTTTCGATAGAGGGTGGTGACTGACGACTTTCCAACGAAGATTAACATGAGGACACGTACCTATCGAGAATGGAAAACATTTCGGTTTCGGTAGAGGTTAAGGTTGCTGTCAGCAGCAGTCATCGACGAAGGAATAGATTGGACTAGAAGTTGTTGACAAGAGGAGATAACTTATAAAATTTAGAAAGAATTACAAATTCTGTCAAATGCATTTGGAATATCAACCGGAAGAATATTCTAGATCTGTTGCCATGAAAACCATAAAAACTGACGATTTGTCAGCGTTTCTATAGCCTTTGTTCAGACTGGACGTACAGTGGCGGTCAAAACTACATCGCGAAATGTTAAAGCTTTGAAAAAAGCTACTGAAAATTTACATTGCACGTATTTGGTCAATTTTATCGTTTAGTTAAATCTAGGCTTTTTGACAGCTGAAATTTACATTTTCCTCCAAAAACCAACACACACAAAAAATAATTTTCATAATCTCCCCAGCAGATAGCTCTGCAAGTCAACTATTTTGAGGAAACATACCTTGCATTTGATGTTTTGTCATTTTTCGCTACAAAAGCTTTGTTTCGAACGTCAAAAAAACGTTTACGTATTTAAATTTTCAACAAAATCAATCCATACTAGTCGTGTTTTTGCAGCCATCAGCTGGATTGTTCTGTGATTGTTGCGGCATATTTGCCTCGATCTTGGCCTCACCGAAGATGATGTTTGTGTTACTGTGGTGATTCTTGTAGGTACACATCGGGGTTGTTTATGACGAAAATATTGTTCTTCGACTTGCGACGAACACGGTTGATGCCTTGGATTTGCTTCAAATCCAATTTCAGCATGATTTTGCGTGCCTTCTTTTCGCCGCGTGACTGCTTGGCCTTTGAAACTAAATCAATTGGCTTGTTGTACCGTCACCCAATTGAGTTGCTCCAGCAGTTGCGTCCTCCAACTCGGGGATAGGGTCATTCAGAGAGTCTTTTTCCACTTTTGACCAACATTTGACACATATGACAAGTACAAAAAATGAAGCCTGCCATATTTCTTGACATCTTTCAAGTGCCAAGAAAGAGCTTTTATCGCTTTTGCGATAGATGTCGCATAAATATGCGTGTGTTTTTTAATTTTTTTCACTTTTCTAACTTTTTTAACATTTGTCTGAATGTGATTGGGCCTTAAATGTTTATTACGCGCTTGAAATTATTAAACCACACTTCGTTTGTGTGGATAACGGTTACCTACTTGAAGGTCTAAAAATTGTGGCAATGGTGCCAAGTCGAGGAGGTTGTCAAATCAAAATTGGTCCAGCCTCGGGTTAAAGCTTTTCTTTCTATTAGTGTTCTATCCATCTTAGACGCTAGAGAAATCTTTTCGTTGCTTACAGCCTAAAGGCCGAGCTTACTGCAAAGGCTTGTTGTTTGAGGACCAGCCTCGGGACCAGCCTCGGGACCAGCCTCAATTTAGAAAAACATTTGGCACGAACTATAACTAACTTGAAATTAGTCCTCAAAAAAACCAAAAAGAACGTCAACTCTGTTCACAAAAATATTTCTTATAAATTTTGTAAATTTAAAAATAAATTTCAAACTTACCTTGGCTGTCGATCACGTGCTTCTCGTCGCTGCATTATTATTATTGGCTAGAAATTCTCTACAAATCTTTGGAATTTTGATGCAACAACCAAAGTAATAAATGCGCGAACACACCCGCGACGGAGGAATATTTTTCGCGTCAATTTTTTAACTTGTTTTTTATCGGTTTTTCTTATTTTTTTTTTTTTTACAAAAAACCAAATTGCAATTCTATTACCGGTTTAGAGGTGAGTTTCGTCAAAAATTTCCCCACCACCACTCGAATCGAATTCGGATCAAAAAATGTTGTCTGACAAACCGACGCGGCGTTTTTTGCACATATTTTCGATATTTTTTTGACAAGAATTTTTGTTGTTGATTAATTTTGTTTCGATTTTTCGAATAGTACGAGTATAGCTGCTTTGATTGATTTTGATTGTTCGAAACGACATTTAAAAAGTTTTCCACATGCGTATTTTGAAATGTTGAGATGTAGGTAGGTACAAAGAAAAAAAAAACAAGAACAAAAACAAAGAAGAAATAACAGAAAAGACAAAAGGAAACAAATTGCGATTTGTATTTGTTTAAATGTTGGGTCGTGTGTGTTTAATGCTTGTCGATTTCTCAATAATTATTATATAACATTGAGCAGGTGACAACTTACATTTTGATGCTTGTTTTCGTGTTTTGTTTCTTATTTTGTAAATATTTATCGATCACTGCACTCGGATTAAATCATTTTGGCATGCGTTACATTGGTTAGCGCTACACGTGGCGATTTTTTTTATAGATAGAGATGATGAACTCTTTCGTAAATTGATTGCAGACAGAGAATCACTTCGGAGAATTATTTTAATCGGCGTACTTGTTCGGTAGCTCGTCTTTTTTTTTTGTTTTTGTTTTGTTTCGATATCTTTGTAGGTAAGATGTCTGAAATTAGAAATGCATAATTTAATATCAATTGGTTTAGATTTAGATATTTTGAAACTTAATTTTTTGTTAATCGAATGCGATGAAAGCAGATCGAATTTGAGATAAATGTAGGTATAGGTAAAAAATTGACAGCTAGCACAGTATGTCAGTTTTTTTTTTAGATATAGTTTGATATACAGTGTTGGCCAAAACAAATGCAACCAAAATGTATTTTTAGCCAAATATTATGTAAAAGTTTTTTGAAAACAAATTTAGGTAATTTTTTGTTTAAATTTAATACTTTATTGCTTTAATAATAAAAAAAAAGAATCTACTCAATAGAGATTTAAATATAAAATGAAAAAAAAAAACATAAAACTACTATTCATTCACATTTTACAGAGGCCAAAACATATGCAACTAACAAAATCGAGCGCAGTGGAATGCAATATTTTGTAGCAAATCCGTTGTTGGCGATTACAGCCTGGCATCTTCGAGACATTGATGCGATAAGATTTTCAATTACGTTTATTGAGATTAATTTCCAAGCATCTTCCAGGCGCCGAAACAAAATATCAGAATTTGTACAATTTTCTCGAGCAATTTTTTGGTCTACGATTTCCCAGAGGTTTTCGATGGGGTTTAAATCTGGCGATTGTGGTGGCCATTCCATTACCGTAACTCTATTCTCTGCAAACCGCGATTTAACCACTTTCGATGAGTGTTTGGGGTCGTTATCTTGTTGAAAGACCCACCGCAATGGCATATCATACTCTGCGTATGGAAGCATTAGCATTACACTTTGTAAGATGTCTTTATACATAAATCTGTCCCTAATGCCACAGCCCCACACCATTACACTTCCTCCTCCATGCTTGACCGTTTTTTTTTTTTGCAGTAACGTGCTTCGAGCCGTTTTCCAACTGGTCGTCTTACGTAACACATGCCATCGCTACCAATAATATTAAACTTTGACTCGTCACTAAATAGCACAGACCTCCATTTACTTTCTGGCCAATTTAAATAATCTTTAGCAAACTGCAAACGCTTTTTCTGATTACGTTTTGATATCAGCGGTATTTTCGCTGGGCGTCTTGCTCTTAGAGAGGCTTGTAAAAGACGTCTGCGAATTGTTCGAGCAGAAACTTGTACTTGCAATTTTTCAATTATTCCGGAGGAAGAAATAAATGGGTCTTTTTTGACGTGTCTGACTATTAAATTGTCCGTCCGATCACTGGTCTTGCGCGGGCGTCCACCTCGGTGTACCACTGAAACTTGTGAAGTCTTTTTGTAATTACTAATACTGCGCGATATTGAGCTTTTATGAACTTTATATTTTTCGGCAATGTCTTTCTGTGATAATCCAGAAGAATAATCAGTCACAATTCGTTTTCTGAGCTCAAATATGAATTTATCGCGTGTCATTTTAGAACGAACTCTATTTTAGCTCCAACAGAAACAAAAACACGATTTAACAATGAATATGTCGACAAGTCTATTTTCGTTGTTTCTCTAATTAGTTATATGAATAACAATAGAACAAAAGAAATCGCATAAATGCCGTTATTTAAAACAAATTTGCACAGTTGCATATGTTTTGTCCACACCGGATTTAATATTTATTTATAAAAATGGCGATAACACAGAGATGTAAACAACATTTACATTACATGATCATTATTTGAGATTTTAGTGACGTATTGATATTTATTGACGTATCATTGTGTTTTTTGTGGTAACAATTTACAAACTTACAGAGCCTGTTAAAGGCAAGTAATTTTAGTTGCATATGTTTTGGCCAACACTGTAAATTTGACATGCCGATTGTCATCTAGCGGGCAGTTTAGTTTGTCATCTATTGGGTTGGCTAATATTTAGCGTTCGACAACTGATCGGGTTAACCTCGAAACGGCTACGACCTTGCCATCAATGGTCTGACCAACCATTATGGGGGCGGTTAGCGGGTAGATGTGATAAGCAGTAATAGGTACAGAAGTGGACTAATGATTTCTCGACAACAGCATGGATTTAGTATAAGTTGGACCAGGAGTTGAAGCTTGTTGAACAGGCTGTTAAATATCGACTATAGTTGGGGTCTATTCAACAAAGTCCATTGATTTTGAAAATCCCCCGTGGTTCACCAACCAAATACGCGTCTTAAATGAGGCAACGTGATCAAGCATACAATTCGTGGAAAATATATCGTCTTCCCGAGTACCAGTATCAATCTCTTCGCAATAAAGTTGTAAAGGAAATTCGCGCTGCGAAGACTCGTATATATTCGAGCAAACTCAGTACTTCATTAAATGATCGACAGTTGTGGAATAACTTACGTAGCCCCGGGCTTGGTAAGCCCAAATATAATCTCATTGAGAATTTTGACTCATTAAACAGAAAGTTTGTTTCCCTACCACAGCAGCCTTCTATAAGTATTGCAGAGGCTTCCTCGAATTTCTTTGAACTCGGGTCTCAACATTCCATTTTTGGTTTTATATCGGTTCGCTGTCGAAATCATACTTTCGGTTAAGTCTTGGGCCATCGGGCTCGATGAAATGCACCCTGAAATTGATTATTTCGGTAGTTCTTCCATATATTACTCACATATTTAATACCATTTTAACTACTGGAGAATTTTCTGATGGACATTAACAAAAATTTTGCCCATATCTAAAAATGCTAAGTGCGATGATTTTAGACCAATTTCTATTTCACATTTTCTTTCGAGGGTATTTGAACGAATTTAAAAAAAAAACAAATGAGCGGTTTTATTGAGGCGTATAACCTTTTATCAATTAAAAAGAGCGACTTTCGCGAAAAACACAGCTGTGTTACTGCTTTGTTAAATGTCATAGAGGATCTTTGTTAAGCACTCGACGAGGACAAAGTAAGCTTTCTGGTTCGACTTGATTTCTCCAAAGCATTTAACACTTTGGTTCATTCCAAACTAGCAGATAAACTTCGTCGGTCTTACAACTTCTCGCCTGATGCTGTAAAGCTTATCTCATCCTATCTATCGAATAGAATGCAACCTGTTAAGGTTGTTGACAGCCTATCACACTTTCTTCCAACCAGCAGTGGTGTGTCCCACAGGGTTCCATACTCGGACCTTTACTGTTCCCTCTATATGTTAATGAAATTCCTTCGATCATCAAAAATTGTTCGTCACATATGTATGCAGATGTACTACTGTTGGGATCTTGGTCTCATCGAACATGGTGCTAGTTGCGTGAATGAGGATCTTGAGAAAGTAGAATACTGGGCTCAACTTAATGGTCTTGCTATAAACCCGTTTAAGTCCAAGTGCTTGGTTATATCAAAAAAAAAAAACCTCGACTTATCGTTTTGAACAACACATTTATTGATTATGTCGAATCGGCTAAGGACTTAGGAGTTATTTTCAACATTACGGTTACTGTTGGGAAGGCATATGGAGTGCTACGCACACTTTGGGTCTCCTTGCGGTATACTACATTAAAAACGCAGCGTACTATGCTCGGGAAGTCCTTAATTTTACCGATATTGGCCTGTGGATGTGAAATTTTTTTGCAGTTGTAATTATGTGTGCAAGAAAAAACTTTATGTTGTTTTCAAAAGTACCACTCGATATATTTTTGGGCTCCGGGTAGCTACCTATACATGTTTTCTACAATTGACTCCTCAATATGCCGCTTGAGAGCTCCTTTCAGCTTCGTACAATATCTTTACTTTTTGGCATATCCCCCCAAGATCTAATAAGTCATATGTTGAGGTCAGAAGATGACTGGCTGGAAGTATGCTCCTTTATAACGAGTGCACACGAAAAATTAAGGAGACTTGAAAGATTTAGAAGAGCCCAAATGGTGGACCCAGAGAATTTAGCATGAGTTGCGAATGCTAACCAACCCCGCGAAGTAATACCTAACAGCAGCAGATGAAAGGTAATAAAAATGATTGCTCCCATTAGTGTCTTGGATGGCGTTACAGATCTGTGGTCCAGTCACGGTTGGGGGATGAGCAGTGCGGCAGTTTGCTTAAGGTAAAACGCAGAAGCCCAACTGGCCAGTTATTAACTCTTAGAATAGTACATACTTTCTTGGGTGTGGTCTACCTACACATGTTTTCTAAAATTGAGTCCCTAGGGTCTAGAGTGTACTTCTAAAGTATGGAACCTGAAAGTTCTCGACTCGTTCTCTTACTTTATACGAACTGCTTTTTTAGATGTGAAAAAACCGCGTTAAATCGACAAGATGAGTTCGTCATCTTTTAGAATAGGGTGGCAAATGCTCCTCAGTTATATGTAAAGATTTTTGTCTGTTGGACAATAGCAGAGAAATGTTCCACTGCATCGTTGCTTTCTTCGAGTGATTTTAAAATTCCTGATTTGCTTAAGCCAAGCGCCTTTAAGTACACATAACATACCGAAGACGTTGCATTGCTATTATCTAGAATGTCGAAACCATTTCCAATAACATCCAACAAGGCTAGAACCTTATGAGGCTATTTTAGATGGCAACTGCGCCTAAGAGTGACTACAAATACTGATAACCTAGGGTGGCTACTTGAATGAACTTCAAAATTCTATGACGTAAAACATTCATCGCACAATAATCAATTCAACTCCGCAATTCAGAGTAGGCACCTAGTTAGTAAAATTTAATACAAAAACAGCCTACAAGGGAATGACTACTAACAAACGTAATTTTTGCTAAACAAATCCACTGAATCAACGTAACTAAACCATCATCCACCTTGTTACTAAGCTCTCGATACAAACACATCTCTACGCATGATAAAGTTTGGATACCCATGTGTCAGTACAACTCCCTTCAGTGCGTGATGGTCCCCATCGATTTTACCAGAACTCTGAAAACAACACAAGATGATGCAAATGCTCTGCTGTTAACCGCCCTTTTCCAATACAAAACCCAATGCTATATGTTTTAGTTTTTATTCCACTTGAACATTGCTTCAAATAAAACCACATGCCACTGACACTTCACTTGCTCAACGAGTGTGCTCCTGGAGCGCTATCATCACCAAATCATCTCCTCCTTCACCCAAATCGTAATAGCGGCGTCAAGTCCACCTAATCTACTGATTAGATTACTCCAGCAGTGGTGAGCGTGAGAGCGGTGGTGATAAAACTACCCAAAATATCTGAACACATTCGGGGTACATAGTATAATCGTTTCCACCTCAACACAAATCTATAGTTAGACCGCGTAGTCGTTGTCATATATTTTCTTTATGGATTCATCAACCTGTCTTTATGGCTATTTTAAAACAACCGAAACAAATTCGAATCGAATGCAAATGGGAATCATAGCGCAACTGCAAACTTATTGTACAATGTGGTAAGTTTTATGTGGCTGTGTGGTGGTTTTTTCCCTTTTGACTGACACAAAGTGGGTGTGTTGTACGTCGTTCCTCGTTCATGTCTTGAATTTGTAAGTTTTGCTGTTAGTTCTTGTATAGTAAAGGAATTTCCTCCATTCCTGTTGAGTACCTTCACCTTTTTTATGGTTTTTTTTTCTTCGAGTGCCAACGGAACCTTAAGGCCCCCCGAAAAAAAAATCCTAATATTACACTGACAGGTCCAACCAGAAAGCAATCAAGAGCGAGCGAGAATGCTTTCAAGCAAATCCAATGCGCTAAAAGGAGAAAAGCATTCACGACGCACACCTGACATCGATTTTATGCCACTCTATCTGGACTTGTCCTTCTTTTGCAAACACACTAGGCAACTTTAATTCTTGCTTGCCGACGTCGTCGAGCACACGAGAAAAAAAGGGGGTGGCGGTGGGGCCACAAAATTTTCCCCACTATAACGAAAAATTCACGAAATGAAATAAAAAAAAAAAAAAAGTCGAAATAAAGTTCGTCATTCAGAGTTATTTACCTTTTTTGGGTATATAATGCACAGAAGGCTACATTTTTACATATATCTCGCCACAAACTTGTCACTTTTCGTTATATACATGATACATCACATCACACAGACGGGATGGGCAAATATGGAGCAAAGGATAATTTTCACTGGTGAGGTGCGATAGGAAAAAGGCTGACGACACGCGATAACGACGACGACAGACGGCCAGGCCAGTTGGGTGAAAATAATTCCGAAAAACCAAGAGGTGGTTCACTTTTCTGCACACAAGATAAAATCTTAACGAAATCACAGCACAATATATATTTTTTTAAGGAATTTCTATCTACACACGAATTGCATTTTGTTCGGCAACACTCTAGGAATTTTCACCCATTTTTGTCAGGGCAATTCTTGAATAATCGCAATTATTTGTTACCGGTGAACGAAACTACGTCCAAACCAATTGCTCGCCATTATTTTTCTCCTTGGGTTTTCACGAATTTTTTTGTGTTCCTTTTTTTTGAAGACAAGAGACAAATTGATATGATGTGTGTGTAAAAGGGAGACAAAAGGAGGGTTTCCTTTTCTGCTAAAAATCGTCAGAAAAAAAAACAAGACGTATTGGGAAATTTGTGTATGTACACACAGTCCAGTATCATATATCTGATTTTTTCAGTTGCACGATGATTTTCACTTCAATCTCGCTTACTCACATTGCGCCAGGCTGGCCTGGCAGCTACGTAGTTTGTTTCGCACTCTTCAGCTAAATGAGGCCGGTGGATGGCCGAGAAATGTCATTTCCGCGAAAGAGAGCACTGTAACTTTGCAAGTTGATTGGTATGATAGTGTGGAACGGTTCTTTCACACCAGATTTGGCACAAAGAAAAATTCACTGTGAATCAAAAAAAATTTTTTTCCTTCACATTTCTGTGAAGATTTAAGTTTTTTTTGTTTCAAATAAATCAAAATCACCTTCGGATTTTTACACTTTGGGTCTTTTTGGACGCCTCCGGGGGTATGGTGTCCCTTGTTGTGATGAGTTTTATAAATAAAATTAACAAAAAAATTAAACAAAACCAACTACGAGAAGAGCGCTGCAGCTGGGCACGACAAAACCGAATTTACCCACGGCACGACCAATACCAACGAAAAGTGAGATGGCTGGTGAAAATGAGACCGAGACCGAGACTGAGACTGAGACCTCCGCCTTTTTGCACAGAAGTACAGGGTGTTCAGTGTTCGGAAAGGGGTTATATTTTGGCGGGCTTGTTCGCAAATGGTTATAAGAATTTTTTTTATACCTACATTATATTGAGGTACCTAGGCGTTTTTCTTTTTTAGTTCAGAGCGAGCCTGAACTGTCAAAAAAAAGTTCGTGTTTCTTTTTTAGCTCAGAGACATCAGAGCTTAGATTTTGTGTTTCTTTTTTCGATAAGAGAATGTTCAGAGCAGGTTCAGAGCGCGCTCTATGAGCTCTGAAAATGTTGACTGAGCAGGTTGAGTAAAAAGCTGATTACGCACGCACAGTCACATTTGACAGAAAAAAACGGGAAAACAAAATATGTAGTTTAAATGGCGCACGAGCACGACTATTGACTCAAGTTTAGTACACTGCTCGAGCTAAATTTTAGCTCCCATACAAAATTCTCTCCAAAAATTAGCTGAGCTAAATTTAAGCGAATTCATACGCTAAAAAATCAAATTTTCATTTCAGACTGCACTGCATGTATCTGTCACAATTTAGCGCACCATCCATTCATGGTTCGTGTAGTATCCTAGCAAATAATAGTGTGAAACGTCAGACAAATAAATAATAAAAATAAAATAAAAATTCTGACTCGATCGGCAGAGAGAGCAGCGGCGGCATAGGACAGGGCCCAGATCACGTAAAATGAAACCGATCGAACGACGTCGTTTCGATACTAGCAGTCTCTGTCTATGAGGAAGTGATAAATTTGAGATCAAGCAGTAGCAAACAAGGAAGAAAGAAAGTGAAGAAAGAATTCTTGAAGGAAGTTATTATCAGAGCAACAGCTGTTTGCTCTGACACTTATTTCCACAGCATACTCTATGTCAAAATTTAGCTAGGGATTTAGCTAATGTTTGGAGGAAAAAAAATTGGAGAGCAGCTAAAATTTAATTTCACTCGAGCAGCTCCAATGTCCTAGCGAGGTATTGTTCGGAACGGAAAACTCTCATATTTCTCATGAATGGGAGGATTTTTCCTTCGAAATTTTTTTGACATTTATGTAACGCACACTGACCGGCGTTTTGCTTTACACAGTGCGTTTTTGACTGATATTTTTGACAGATTCATATGAATTTTATTCCAATATGCTAGTCCTAGGACAGAAATTGGTTGCGGAATTTGTTTACGATTTGCAATGAAGTGTTAATAAATGTAATCAATAAAAATATGTTCAGCAAAGTCATATTTTACATAATTGCTTAAATTTGTGTTTCCAAAGCAAAAGCGAACGAAAAAACAATCACAGAATCAATGGTAGTCGCATTTTAATTATTCTTTCCGAAGACAGAATACCTCGAACGTAATTTAAGCCTCAGATGGACAATCTGTTTCGGAGAATTTTTCTTTCCGAAGGATAATAAAATTTTAAGAAGAAAAAGACAGACAGATAGTTAAACCATTCCAAAGCAAAACAGCTCAACCATAGATGACGAAGAATATGCCACGTCAAATACTTTTTTAATTTTCCTCTTTCGTTAATAGTCCATTTGCTCTTTGTCATATTTTTACTAAAAGACATTTATGTGGTTTTCGTTGGGGACATGCATTTATTTTGCTCAATCGTATTGCATGGAAGGCTTATTTTTATCTTTCTATAATGGGTATCAATGTGTATGATATACTTTTGACGTTTATGAAATTATTTTATGTCAGTGGGTTCGTCTTCAGACTCCATTTTATAAAACCTGCAGAAGATATAAATTTGTATGCATACTGCTATATGTCTAATGACTGTTTGTAATGGCACAGTCGACATTTGCTATGTTTTTTAAACATCTGGCTAAAATTAAAAGAATTACATTTGAAAGAGGAATGTCAGTTTAACTACAATTATTGAAGAAGTTAATAAAATGCTAGCTTCCTGCGTTTTTGTAGCATATCAAAATTAGCTACAATTATGTATTTTCAAGTATAACGTACCATTAAAATCATGCATTACAAAACTTCGCCACTAGAGATCGCCCAAATCATTCAAAAGATATCTGATTTTGACGTTTCAAGTTTTTTTTGTGAAAATATTTTTGTTTACATTCCGCAATAGAGAGAACATTTTTCAACTTTCTTTAATTAATTTAAATAGAAAAACATTTTTATAAAAGAATTTATCTATAAGAAATACCCTGCAATGGACAACAATACCGAATATAGTATATTTTTACACATTATTGAAGGTAGAGTCCCTCCAAACAGCTAATTTCGAAGTTAAATACAACCTTTCTTTGTCAAGGAATCGGATTCAATGAGAAAAACGACGAAATCACTTTAAGTGCAACTTTGAATGGTGTAAAATTCGAAATACAAGGTCACAACTTAGAGACTACAACGATCTTCAACAGTAATTGCATATGGGAGTGCATGTATGATGATTTAAAGAGGTGAGTTCAGCAGTGTCCATATTTCCTAGTTCCATCAACATAATCGCTTTCACTAGGATGAGAACAGACAATCGTCCAATTAAGATCGAGTGCTTCCACAAAACCGCACTGAAGAACGACAAAGATGTGAAGAAGCCAGTAGGATTTGTACTTTTGCCATTGCGTACTGTGCAGATGGTGAAGACGTTGAGGAATCTACAGGTTGGTTAAACAAATTTGCATAAATGTGACCCTGGCCTACATTATAATTTATTTCTAGATTAAACTCCACTGGCATAGACTCTGTGGCCTGGCAGCTGAATGGCGCCAGATTAAGCCTGAATTGTACCTCTCGGTGATAATTACTACTAAAGAGCTCATGGAAAGTGGACAGTTGGAGGAGTTTCTTGAGCCAGTAAGTTTTTATTCACTTCACAGCTTTGATTTGCTTATTGCACTTGAATCAAGATAGACGATGTTGCTATTTGAAGCCCCTAACTACAACAGCATTTTTTCCAGAAGCCTGTTGACAGCTCTGGATCGATACACATTCGACCCTCGGAAACGTCGCTAATGTTACAGCCTCAGCAGGGTATCTATGTAAAACTTCTCGAAGACGAATGCCTCCTGCAAGTTGGAAGTGACCCAAAAGACAGTGATACTTTTGTTGTTACACTGACACTAAAGAATGCCAAGCATCTGGATCAGTTGTCAGTCGGTTCTGGGAAGAATTCAATGTTTCGGCTTCATTACGAATTCCTCGGCTGCCCTTCGAATGTGGTTCTCGTTGGAAACAGTGATGGGGTGTACAATATTCACGAGAAGATTTCGGTTAGTTTCAAGTCATCGCTAAACAGCTTAAAGGACTACTTCAAGAGAGTGTTCTACATACCCATCGACTTGTTCTACAACGACAGCATCATAGGTAAGCCATTGAAGCTTGTGCTCTCACATCAGTTAACTATATCGTGAATCCAATAGGAAACTACAAGTTCACGTGGCAAGACTTGCTACCTGCTTCTCTGGATGTCTTAAGCGATGATAGCCAGTGGCAGGTGACAGATTCCTTCGTGTTGCAGACGCTCTTCGAGATCCTTGAGTCACCCGACCGACCCAGCGTAGAATACATTTTCAATTTGAGTTACATTCCCTCTGAGAATCCAGTCGCCTCGCCGACCTATATTGACAAGAAAGCACGCGGTGACATGGCGGACGTGACATCTTTTATTGAGCTGCCGCCCACAACCTACCCCGTTGAAGAAAAAACCGAACTCGAAGTCCACAGTGCAAAAAACGATCGAGAGAAAGAGAAAGTTGTAAAATTCTGCCGCTCGGATCCTTTAGTTAGTTCCAGGAAACCCCTAGAACCATCACCACCAGATGACCTAGCTTATCAGGTAATCGCCGAGTTGGAAGATTGGAAGTGCCAGCAAATGGAGGACTTTTTGAACGAGTTGAAGCGCAAAGAGGTCTTCCATCTGCGTCAGCTTTCTGCTGAGTGGGAGCGGCAAAAGGTAGAAATGACAAAGAAACTACAGGAAAAACTGGATGAATGCAGCCGCTTGACAGAGTCACTGGAAGAGGCTCAAGCCGCAGTGCATGCAAAGGCCTTAAAGCAGTTCGAAGAAGAGCGAGCTTTTGAAAAAACCAAGCATGAATTGGACAAGCGCTATACGGTACGGTTTATGGAAATTGAAGAAAAGGCACGACGAATCAAGGATGATATGGAGTACGAGCTGAAGCTGCAGGAGCTGCGGTTCAAGGAACAGCAAATGGAGAAAAATCGTGACGCTATGGAGAATGCGAAATTACGAGAGAAAATTGCCGACCTGGAGGCGGAGTTGGACGAAACGAGGAAGAATTCGCTGCCAAAGGAACAGCTGGCTGGGTTGCTTGAAGATTTGGTAAGTTGAGCAGTGACAGTGTAGTGCTAGAGATTTGATGTCGATTTACTTTTTTTTCTTGCAGCGAGAGCAGTCAGAACGCTATTCTGAAATGGAGAAGTCAAAAAGATTCTACAAGCAAGAATGGACGAAACTCGTGAAAGAGGTGCACACGCTGAAGCTGCAGTCGCTGAAAGTTCAGGAAGAGAAACTCAAGCAGAGCAATTGTTTTGGGTAAGTAAAAGTGCAGGTCACGTGACGCGTGCTCTAAATGGCAGAAAGATCCACATGTGTTTTGAGACAACAAGATGTCTACGGTAAGTATAGGTGAACAATCGGATACGGTATGCACGTGGACTATCGGACGTATTACCTTTCCGGTGACCTTAGGCCAAGTACTGTTCTACGAAACAGTACAGTGATGCAACCATTTGCAGCGACTGCTACTCTCCTCATCCGCTTGCCCCTTTTTTCGTTCAAACCTTTCAAAATGACCAGAATGTTATAGCTAACACTTTTACAGAAAATGTAAATGCTGGCGCGACTGGAAGCGGGCTAAACTTAAACCTATACCCAAAAAGTCATGCAACTACAATTCTGTCAAAGAATAGCGTCCAATCTCACTAAAATTCTTAACGTTATTTCCAAGATTTTTAAGAAAATCGGTCCAAGACAACATAGGCATTCGCCGAAATCATCAAAAATAACACATTAGCGATCATCCTGTTAGCGAGGCAGCTGCAACTATGGAAAATTCCATCTTCGAGTAGCGGTTGTTGCGACCGACAACCAGCGCTGTCCCGATGAATAGAACCTCAGCATTGTTTGCCTGATCCTCAAGAAAGGAGACCATTCCAACTATAACCATAACCATTTTCTTGGGGCAATAAAGGAAAATTGGAAGAGTTTCGAAAATTTCGTGCAGCATTCGATAATTACGAGATTGCTATTTACCACCTCAAAGTTATATCTGTCTATAGTGACATTCTGTCTAAGACGTCGGTGTTGGGTGTACTTTCTTGATGATAGCAACTTTGCCTTGCCCTCATTGACCGCCAAACCTATATTCGCCGCCTCCGTCTCAGCTCACAAACGCGTCAGTGACATCACGCTGCATTGTGAACTTACTCTTTCAAATATGTAGTTCCATTCGAACAGAGATCCCTGCTTTCAGCAAGCACATGCATCGCTCTCAATTTGGAACGGACTACAACCAATAGTTAAAATTGAGCATGGGAACTAAGACATGTCCTCATACGTAAGCGAGCTATTGAAAAAATATAGCGACGTGTTTGAAGGCGATGGAAAACTGCCCGGTAAGGTAAAGTTGAATGTAGACAAATAAGTAAAGCCAATACAACAAAGCTCAAGACGAATTCCTGCACTTCTAAAAAAAAGACCTACCTAGACTTAGAAAATCGCGGTATTATAGAAAGGGTGAAAGAACCACCAGAGTGGATCTCAAACATACGCATATGTCTAAATCCGCATCACCTCAATTGGCATTAACGCGGGAACATTACCAACCAAACCAGACTACCACAGTAGATGAAATTTTACCTAAATGAAACCTGGATAAGAATGCCATTTATTATTTCACCTGAACCTTATTGATGAACGGATGAATCCACAGGGTTACGCGGAAATATACCAAAAACGACAGCAGCAAGTGTTACACGGCTTAAAAGGCACAGAAGTGATAGGTAACGATATACTGGTATATGGTTGTGGAGAATCTCCGAAAGAAGTTGAAATATACCACGATAAAAATTTGAAAAATTTGCTCCAGTGTTGCAAAGTCTAAATAAAACTGAATAGCGATCCTTTCTATGGATATATAAAAATTCTTCCGGCGCTCTTTAAATACGATGGTGATTTTTGGTAGGGAGCATGCTACGAATCATCAACCAAGTGTGGGTGGAAGAAAACATGCCCTATGACTGGACTATCAGCTCTATATGCCCTATCTGCAAAAAAGGCGATCATATGTCTTGCAAGAACTATCCTGCTTAATATCGAATACAAGATCCAATCCAACGTACTGTGTTAACGCCTTAAACCGTTCTGCAACACACTAATCGGCATGTACCAGTGTGGCTTCTGGCCCGGAAGATCGACAATAGACCAAATTTTCACACTGTGGCAACATGGAAGGCACCTTCCTCAGCAGGTCCGTCCAGTTGCTATAAATAAATAAATAAATAAATAAACAAGCGAAATTCATTGGTCTTGAAGTAAATGAGGACAGGAATAAGTAATAAGTATGTACATATGCTATCAACAAACAAACAGGCATCTGTGCACCGCCTAGGACAAAATGTCACTATTGATAGCAACAACTTCGAGGTAGTTAAGGAGTAATAATGAATTCCACGAATGACACCCTAGTAGAGATCCGGCGAAGAATTACCCTAGGAAACCGTTGCTACTTCGGTTTGAAAAAACAACTGGGAAAACTCGAAGGACGAAATGTGTGCTCTACAAAACCCTTATCCTGCCAATTTTGCTTCTTCAACGATAAGCAAGAAGGGAGAGCTGATACTGGGCGCCTTCGTAAGAAAAATACTTCCCGATTTCTGGTCCTGTGTGCGAGGAGGGCAAATGGGGGAGAAGATACAACCGCTAACTCTATGAGCTGTACCAAGATGTGGATGTAATCCAAAAAGCCAAAACACTTCGACTAAATTGGCTCGGCCATCGAACGGATGGACAATAATGCTGCAGCTAAGAGAATCTTCGAATCCCAGCCTCCAGGTTCGAGAAGACAAGGAACATCGAACCTCCATTTCAAAGACCATGCCATCACGGATGCCAGAGCGCTTGGTCTGGACAACTGGAAGCAGCGTTCCCGGAATCGTAGAGGATGGAAGGCTGCAGACTCTTCACGGGTCGGGAGCTCGATAAGTAAGAAAATTGCGGGCGCACACAAGTGGAAGGGGACTTTACCCAACTTAGCGTGCGAAACTGGCGACAGCCTAATTATTGTGCTGGCTGGAATTGCTTGTTGGTTGAGGCCCAGTTCCACCCCAGACTGTACCTTAAATAAGGCCTCCCCCCTTTAGAAAAAAAAATTCTGTTTCCCTACCTTAATAGTGTAACTGTTTACTAAGTTTTAGCAAAAGCAGCTCACAATTAGAGCTATATTATTAGGTAGGAACTCCGGTTGCACCCCCAAGTAAAGCCCGACAGAAATTTGAAATTAAACCATTAATACTCTTCCTCCAGCAATACAAGTCTTCTATTGGTTTCGAAATTTTTCTTACAGGATTGACAACATAATGAACCTACGAAATATGATATTTGAGGAGCGTTCAGCATTACTTACCGACCGCAGTGAATTGAAAACGATCAAAGAAGCCCTTACTTCGGAAAGTGACGAATCCATTAAGACTAACTGCTCTTAGAAGTGATGCCAAGGCAAACAAATTAACTGTGATATTTTTTTTATTTCCTAAAAACTTAATTTCATTTATTTTGTATATTATGCTCTTTTATAATTATGAATATAAATGTTTAAATTTTACAAACAAATATACAAGTTCGTTAATTCTAATCTTGTCGCACAAAATATGGTAAAACATCAAGCGGTGCTGGGTAATCCATTAACCAACGAGGTCCTTGATATATCACTCCAGTGTTGCCATCTTTCCATGAACCCTTCGGTAAGTATACATCTCGTTGTCTAGCTTGATCTTCTATAACTGGGGCAGCGATTATTTTATCGCCAAGAAGGAATTCTGTAAAAAGAACGATATTGTGTGTAGGTACTTTAAATTAACTGAAGTAGAAATGGGTGTGTTCGTTAACACCTACAAATTAGAATCAAATGAAGAACTTAAGACGTCAAAATCAAATCGATTCACAAGATATCACAATGGCGGGCTAAGAGTCATTCAATTCATTTAAAAAAAAAAACAAATAGTTTCCACTTACCATCGAAGATTCCCTGCGCCACTTTATCTTCGGGATCCACCCACCAAAGTGGCGGATTTACGGGCTCTCCAGTCTGAACAGCCAACTTGAACCGTTCCATGATCATCGGTGTATACAGACTGTGCAGGCTGGTAAATTTTCTACTTATCTGAATAGTCTCTGCATCGAATGTCCACGGGACGAAGGAGAATTGCAAACTCGGCATAAACACATTCGCTTGCAACCACCGGATGAAGAGCTCCTTTGTTGGTGGTTTATTGTCGTATCCATTGCCACCAATCATGTCTGGCAAAACAAACGGATAACCGTTCATATTCAACTGCAGCAGGGTTGTTATCAAAGTCACAAGTCCGTTCTTCCAATTCCATTCGGAGTCTTTGTCAATCATTCGCACGAAAATCGGCAAATTCTGTGTGCCCTGCCCGGATCGTACCTCAACCAATGGGCCAAATTGGGCGACTGCCTTCACATAGTCTCGCGTAATGGTACTTGGATGGAAGTCAGCTGGGCCCTGTAAAACCGGATCGGACGGCACCCAACTACTCTCTCCGGCATCGAATTTAAAGCTGTCAATGCCATCTTCAGTTTGCAACCGTTTCAGCCGCTTCACATACCATTCGACTGCGGCTGGCTTGCTAAAGTCTACATACGCAGCCTCGTTGGCTTTGCTATTCCACCATTGGGTGTCTGGATTATTGTTGTGATCCAGCACAAGATAGCCGTTTGCTTTGGCCTCCGCATAGGTGGCGGTGCAGTTCTTATTGATGAACGGATGAATCCACAGGGTTACGCGGAAACCCTGTGCCTTCAGATGATCGGTCAGCTGCTTGATGTTTGGAAATTTGCTCTTTCGGAATGTCAGAGCACCGTAGCAGTCTTCCCAGTCGTCATCGATCTCCAATTGGCTGTTGTTAAATTTATTCGTCATAATTGCGTTTCCGAAGTCCCTTACGATTTGATCGTTGATATTGGTCTTGTAGATCGCCCAAGTCGACCAAATCGGATGCTCGATCATTCGCTGATCCGGATGGTCGGTAGGTTTGCCCAGAATATTTGCAACCGCGTACATATGGGCATCCTTTGCGTTCTTACCAATTCCAATTTGATAGCGGAATGTTGCAGATGTCACATCTCGGCTATATGGCAACTCCAACCGAGCGCTAAAACAGAGTTGGTTCTCGTGGCCTACGGAATTCTGATCGATAAACAAGGGCGTTTGATCCTCAACGTAGAAAAAAACGCCTCGAGAGTTTAGCCAATAGCGTTCGGCAACACCAGCATTGTGGTCCTCTTTCGTGAGGTAGGAATACTTGGTGAAGTTCAAGCGTTCCACTGGCCAATATTGGTGACGATCTTGTGGACCGCCATACCAATGCAGTTGACCGATACCTAAATCGATACAGTCCATCGGTTGAGCAGTGCGCGCCACAAAGTTTCGCGACACTCGGAGGTGTGTGACTTGACTGGACTTTTGAATCAGCTCAAAGAGTACCGACGAATCTTTCGATTGGAGCGTATAACTTCCATTGGTGTTTCGGATAAAGTTGCTGTTTGTATTGAAGTTGTCAAAAGTGACAGTTTGCAGCGTTTCACTACCTAAAAGTGGACAGAGTTTGAGTGGTTCGTGTCTTGAGTAGTTGTTTCTCCCGGCTCGACTTACCCTTCATAATGGAATACTTCAACTTTGCCGAACGCAACAGTCTGATGTAGACATCAGAATTGTCAAATTTAAAACGTTGTTCGATAGTCTCGCACGACCAAGTGGGTGACAGCTGGATCGCGCACACAAGTAATGACAGCCATAGTGCTGTCCTTTCACGCATTTTGATTGAATGACCGTAGGGTACTAAAAGTCTTTCACCCAGGTAAACTACATTTATAATCTTTTGCCGGCAAGGATGAGTTTGAGCTTGAGTGTCCCCTGCGATGAACGAAGAAGTCATCGATAACAAACGACTTTATTTATTCCACTTGAACGTGAGAGAGCTGTGCATTGATAGCTGTCGTAGGTGATAACTATATGAAGGTCTCTTATTTAGGTACTTCTCAATTGAACTGAGTGTTTGGCTGACAGAGGAACTTTTAAGGAATGGCTGACTGTCGAACATAAGGATTACAATATGGGACTATCTGGTAAGTGACAATCATCGATGGAAATCGTGATACATTTTGAAAAAAACTTGAAAGCGTAAGCACGAGACAGTAATTCATTCAATGCAGGGATGTTAATGATGAAGGTGGGGTGTGGGGACTATTTACAGAACTGTATAACTGCAATATAAGTGTACAAAGTTGTTGTAACAGTAGAAATTAAAGAATACTGTCAGATAGAGGGCTGACAGTGACTTTTCTGACAATATTGTAAGTTCAAAGGATTGTAAGACATTTGGGACATATTTTTCATTGACAGATCTGACATTGTACGATCTGAAAATTGTCTGTACTTTGCTTATGTCGTTTTCGGTTGGTCGTCCAGAACCGTCCGGAAGAACTCTCTCTCTCCGCGATTCTGAATTTAAATCCAGAAGCAAATTTCTCTTCTTTTCAGTTAAAGAACTGAAAGTTGAGTGCCAATCGAACGCTTTCAGAAGAGTTCGGATTGCTTCCAGATGGTTCTGGATGACCAACCGAAAACGACATTAATGTTTATTCTGGCAATATGTGCGGCATTTCGTCTTATTGACCGCATTCAAGAATCTAGTCAAGGTAAGACGACTTGAATTATCTGGCTTCAAATTGACCTGAATGCGAAAAACTAACTTAATTGTCGGTATGTCATGTATTGACAATTGCATTTTTTTTTCATGATATCCGATTTTTTGATTGGTGCTCTACATGTCAGGCAACCAAAATATCAACCTTCTTTCTCCCATACTCTCCGATGATCTCCAATAACCCAATATAAATGTTAAAACTGGGTTCTCCAAACACATGTTGAAACAAACGTCATCTTAGTAGTAAGTGGCGAAATTCTCGACTTGATTCGTCGGTGTTGCGTTTCCTGACATAGACGTCAACTGAGAAAACTGTTCACGTGACAAGTTTTGCCAAATGAAAACTCAGCAACATGAATTTTTAGAGCTGTCAGACTTACTAGATTTTTGAATGCGGCCATTCTGACTCATCTCAGTGACTGACAGTTATAGGTAAGACCTGCAACGTAATTCCCTCATCGTTGGTGAATATTTGACAGCCAACATTATAGTCGCACCTTGCAAGATGTGATATATATGATCTTATGTTCAATATTCTAATCATCGGACAGTACCTATAGAGAAGATGGGACTCAGCAGTTGTCCCTCTATTCTTGAAGCAGGTCCGATGTCATCGGTACGTCGATTCATAACCATAACAGGATTAGTGGTCTATTTCAAATCAAATATTAAACTAAACTTGAGTGGACCAATTTGTAACGCGAGCTTGATTCTAAGACCCCTCACAAACTATTGCTCTCCTCCCATTTTCACACTAGATGGTGCTGTCTACACGTTATGGCTACATGCCTTTTCTTCATTACTTTCTGATACGTGCGCATTTGTTAACCCTCGATGAAGACAAACTCCAGCAGATACGTTAAACGTAAACAACCCTACACACAAAAATGCCAAAGTGCAGCGAAGTGTCCGGTAAATATTTGTGATTGTTGAGCCCACTATGGGCATTCATTTCGATCATGACATTGCACGGTAAATAGTCGTGAAATCCGTTTATTCGATAAATGGTTTGATAAAGATCGGTTGTGTGCACTTATCTTGTGTAAATTTTAAAATGGTAGCGATTGTCAAGGCAAGAGGGATTCACTCGGATAAAGGTGACTTTATACTTCAGATATTTTCGAGTGGTTACAAAATTACATAGTAAATGTTTATTGTAAACAAATTAATTGTATAGGCTCTTTTGGAGTGGTAAGCACTTTAGAGACAGGCATTGATTTAAATGAATTTTTTTTTAGGAACAGCAATAGCGTTTGTCATACTCATAAACAAAGCTGTTGAGAAAACTTTAATGAGTAACGCTGTGGAAGCGCATGCTAATTTAAAAATTCTTCGTCCAAACTGAACTTTTAATGGCCGCGTTCCATATTGACCGCTAGATGACTAGCAGCATGACAAACTCTAAAAAGAACTTACATTTCAGCATCAGCATTTGCGATAGAGCTCTAGCACATTAAAATATCCTCATTTCAATTCATTTTCAAATGGTCCGCTTGTCCATTAAGTTGGTCGCGGGTGTAGGTTGCTTAAGTGGACGGTGGACCCTCGATAGCTCTCGATCCTCCGCCATCGACTCCAAATCATCAAGGGCAATCCCCATACGGGTAGAGGAGAGATTATGGACTTGATCTAACCATCTCATCCGGGATCTACTTAGAGGACGTCTGCCCGAACAGGTGTAGCATACTCGCAAGCCTTCTCAAGCACCACTCTGAGAGTGAATAACTGGTCGGTTGTACTTCTTCAGGGACGAAATCCGCACTGTTCACCTAATCGTGACTCGATCACAGCTCAGCAACGCGTTTCCAGCACCTTGGCTAAGACTTTCCCGGCGAGACTTAGGACCGTTTGCTGATACGACTCATAAATATTTAAGTTCCACATAAACTCTTATATGCCATACAAAAAGTACCCCATACGAATTTAAGTAGAGCTGGTAGAACTTAAATCGTTATGAGTCGTATTAGCAAATGGCCCTTAAAAGGTTAAACGGCTGTAATTGGAGCAATCTCTTTTATCCCATTTCTTGAAAAGGGACACAATCACCCCAATCTGCGGGGTTTCGCGGCATTCTCAGGCCACTTTAATGACACGAGGGAGTCTTGAGGGAGTTACTCTTCATCTAAGGCCTTGAGCATTTCTGGCCGGATTTCATCCACTCCTGCAGATTTTCCAGCTTTTAGCGATTTGATTGCAAAAGTGACTTCCTCTACAGTGGGACTATTTTCCGCCCTGCGTAATGCGAAGGATCTGTCATCCTCTATGCCCTGGAATGGATTGAGCAATTCGGAAAAGTTCTCACTCTATGCGCAAGATGTCCATTCTCATATTAGAAAGAAGTGTAGCATCTTTGGTTTTGACTCCTTCAACAATGTTCCACTTCCTTCCACATTCCACTCCGGATATTGTAATGCATGACTCTATTTACAAAGGCTATACTAGCTTAACTGACCGCCGCCATATTGTGAATTCCAATTTGAGTTCTATTTACGTCATTTCCATGAGTCTTCAGAACTTTCAGCGATAGGCTCTCCACTTATATTTACGAATGTCAGAGTTTTTGGCTTGCTCACATAAAGCAGCGACTTAAAATAATTCCTTAGAAAGAAGACTAGGCGGTCAAACGGTCCAAACAAAGCACAATATCAGACGAACTACTTGCCTTAAAATGTAACTTGAGAGGACCTAAGGCAAATAGGCGACAACTTGTCATGACAGTCATGCAGTTGCAGTCTATTCTTCTGTACTGATGTACACTGTACAGGCAAAATATAGGATGTAACTGACAGAGGTGCATGGAAGAGGAGCTAAGCACTCTCCTGGTGACGACCTCCAGCTCATATCTAACAGTAGCAAGAGAAAGAATATATCATATGAAAGAAAAGATGAGATTTGAAGGAAAAAGGAATACCGGAAGCTTAAGGAATAACCAGATAATGCTGGCAAGAACGCTGCCGCGGGAGCAAAGGGATTGGGCGAAGATGGACTCCAATACTGATCTCAAACATCGTACGTGAAATACCCGATTCCTTAGAAAGAATCGTCCGTTCGATGTCTACGACATCTTCAGCCATGGCAGCTATGTATATTCTCTGACGAACGAGAAGAACGAAGCTTTCGGTCGCGTGTTGTTCCACTCTCTTGGAATGGAAGCCGGTGGGTCAGTAAAACGGACATTGACGAATTATTGATCAAAAACATCTTGACGATTATTCCGCGTTCTTCAGGAGTATATAGCTTCCATTTGCTTTACAAATGTCACAATTAACTTGACGTTCGACGCCATTTGCATTACAAATGTCACAACTGAATTGACATTCGACGCCATTTGTAAAATCCATCGCTCTCTCTGATAGGGTTATACCTTTCGAGTGTGGTATGTTAGTTGCTCGATAGCGTTGGCAGATTTTAAGAGCAAAGTGTGCTCTGGAGTTAGCGCCCGTCAAATTGTTCGAGGTTTGAAGTTAAATGGTTTCATATTGATAGAGACCACACGGTCTCTTCATCCAGATGACCAAAATATACGACCCCAATCTAATTTATCTGATACTCGGCACATCATCACAGCTCTTACAAGCTTTATCTATACATCTACTGTAAGAATAAGGTACCTATTCCGGTAGTCATCAATCTGAAATTGACCTATTAAATAACAACCAACTTTACACACCTACATATGTACACATGTTCATAGCACATAAATTAAATATGAGGTTTATTTTTTAAAGCACACATCCTTTACTCCTCCGTTAATTCCAATTGGGAATAAACGATCCAAACCATAGCCAAACGAGAAACGAAATAATCACCTTTCCACTGGGGGTTTTTTTTTATCGAGTTTCGTGGTCGGCTGCTATCCTAATGCTTGGATATCTAATGGCACATATCCTTCTCGCACCACCCATAAAAACAATAAAGAAGAGAGGAAACCTCATTCACACAGAGAGGAGATGTACTACGGGAACCGAACGAAAGTCCGTCAATCACATTCCTATAATTAAAACAGTTTATCTTCCTTCATTCCGTTGCTTTGCTTGCTCGCACACGGCACAGGTCCGCATAGACACAGACAAATGAGGTTTAGGTCAACAACAGCAGCACCATACCAGCAACCAGCGGCATCATCAGCAACTGAATCCAAAACAGGAGCAAGGGGTTATTCCCATAGTCGAACGGTGCATTTTGGTCAATTGTTAGGTTTTGTGTTTTGGTTTTGCTCTGATTTCGTTTGTTGCGATTGCAAATTCTCATTAACCGCTGACCGGGGATCCGTATAACCAGTTAGAACGTATACCAGTTATTGACAATCATCAAGCCATGATTGTGTCTATGTCTATGTCTACTAAATGCGCGCAATTTTTTTGTTGCCCCGTTTCATTAAAATGTTTTGGAATAAGGATATCCAGTTAGTATCCACGGGTTGTCGATTTTGGTGTTTAATTAAACCTTTGATCATATTGCCAACTAGTCAAATAAAAAAAATAATAGCCAATAATTCGTTAAAAATGTTAAATAAAATCGAAACAAAATTAAATGAACAGCGGACGAAGGCTTTTAGTTAAATTGAACGGCTGCTGGGAAAATGTATAATAAACGAATTCAGGACCTTAGAGTGATAGATACATTGGATAAGATATATACCTACCTCATCGCATCAATCGAAGTATTTATAGGAAACGAATTTCATTTCGGCTCATCAGATTTGGTAGGTACTTACGATTTTATAACTTTTCAATCTTTTATAAGTAAATTATGACGCCTCTAGGTCCCGATGATCCGATTCGATTTCTCTTCATCGAAAAGCGATTAAATCACTTTCACTTCAGATTGAGGAAATTTTATGAGTTTATCAGTGAAAAATTAAATTCTTTAAGCGGTGGCCATGGTGTAGTAGTGGCTGATGTATGCCGTTTTTGATTGGTCATCCGGAACCGTGCGGAAGAACTCTCCGGTTTGGGATGCCAATCGAACAAACAAACAGATTTTTTTGAGTTTGCTTTGAAGTCTATGTGTCGCTGTATTTGTGAAATTCAAGCGCAATTGCATCGCTTTCAGGAGAGTTTGGATTTCTTCCGGATGGTTCCGGACGACTAATCGAAAACGACAGTAGTTTTTACTTGTCATGGAGTAAAGGACACTGAAAGAGGAGTTTAGAACCTGAAATAGTCAATAATGAAAAGAAAAAGAAAGTCAGTAGAGAAATGTTTGTATCGGGGCCAATATCAAATAGCTAGTCTGCAAAAAAATAACCAGTTTTGACAGAAACGTCACAGTGACGTTGGGTCTGTTCCACAATTTATTTTTGGTAAAATTCTTAAAATATCAAATTTGGAAAAGTATGGGCGATAATTTTCTCTTCAAAAAATACTAAAAACTGCGGGAACAGTTTAAACTGCAATTTCGCGAAATTTTCAGCTGTCAAAGCGGTAATATATAAACGCGATTTGACACATTTCATGGGTACCTACTTTCAATTTCAATTCAAAAATGACTATAGTTTCACATAATTGTCTTAGAATTAGTTTATCAATCATAAACTTAGGGCTGGGTCACACTTGCGTTCCCATGAAAATCGTGTCGGGCGATAGACTGATTGATTTTAAGAAAGTAGAAAAGAGACGGCATTTTTGGTGTCATAATTAATCAACACCTCTTTTCTGAGCTAACCTGAAAAATCGACCTGTCTCCCCCGACACGACTTTCATGGGAAGGCATGTGTGGCGCTGCCCTTAGCATGGCTGCTAGATTAAAAACGTAAAGCTAGTATTCGTGAAATGTTTTTGTTTGCGGCACCTGCCTGGGACTTATACTAGACAAAAAACTTAACTGGAAATTGAACACCAATGAAAGAATCAAAAAAGCCATAATAGCCTATTATTCCTGCAGCAGAATCTTCGGGAAAACCTGGAACCATCCCCCAAAATTAAGCTCTGGATGTACACGGCTATAGTAAGACCTATACTGACCTGCGGCAGTCTCGTATGGTGGCCGGTAACCGATAAAGCCACCTACCTCTAGAAGCGTTAACGAAGGTTTAAAGACTAGCGTGCATCGGCACCACTAGTGTGATGAGAACAACTCGGACCGCAGGACTTGAGGCTATCCTTAACCTGCTTCCGCTAGACATTCACATACAACTATCGGCCGCAATTAGTGCAATGAGAATCAGCCAATCAGTATCTAAACTCTAAATTGAATGAAACGGGTCATTTGATGATCCTACAGAAATATTTTGGCCGTGTACCTCTCACGGACTACATTATGCCTTACCTAGAGTTTACAAAACCCTTCTCTAGCGCCTATCCCAGCAGGGGAGAATGGAGAGACGGACTCGTACCTAACAGACAGACCATAGCCGTATTTACAGACAGATCTAAAATGAACATTGGGATAGGGTCAGGCGTCTTCTCAAAATCGATACGCCTCCTTGTACATAGCAGCGTCTTCCAAGCAGAGGTCCTATGGAAGTGACAACAGCAGCCCGTGAGTCTGTGGTAAGAGCACTACCACCTGGAGGTTTTACCTTCTTTATCGACAGCCAGGCAGCAATAAAAGTCATAACTGCACCAGAAATAAAATCGAAGCTTGTGAAGTGCTGCCGCGAAGAATTCAAGGCTCTTGATACACCAGCACAAGGTATCGCTCTGCTGGGTTCCGGGACATAAAGGTATGCCAGGAAATGAGAAAGCAGACAATTGGCAAGACAAAGTTCGACAGCTGTTTCAGAACAAGTTGATCCCTCTGTGAATATCCCGCCTTGCACACTTAAGCTTTAAGCAGGGAGAAAACCCACAAGAGAGGCGAACGCTAGATGGGCCACCTTTAACACAAGAACGCTATGGCCGTCCTTCCACGAAACCAAAACCGAGAATATAATACGGAAGGATAGGAAATCCCTGTCCACTCTCGTAGGTATCACGGGGCACAACACTCTGCGGTACCAAATGAAGAAAATTGGCCTAACGGAAGAAGAACTCTACAGAGGCTGCGGTGATAAGGGAGCCCTTGAGGATACAACCCACTTCCTATGTAACAGCCCAGGTCTCCAACACATCAGGTATAAATTCCTAGGGAGTAGCTTCTTCAACATCTTAAGATGACATGGAAGAGTTTAATTATAACCTCTTTATACGAAGAATTTGTAATAAATCTAGATACTGTCAGTTTAAGACGTTTAAGAACTAATCATATTAAATAAGAATAGCGTGAAATGGCGACCATAAATAAAGCGGTTCCATTCAGCTAAAAGTCCCCATAAAATCTTCGCCTTCCAAGTTGTCCTCGTTGTTAAACAAATTAACAAAAGTCACCCGAATTCGTCAGATGAGGGAAGAAATAAATTCAAAATCCACGAATGAATGAACGCGAAAACTAACTTGAATTGTCGCTGTGGCGTGTCACTTAATGACAATTGTATTTTTTTTCTTCAACGTTCCGAGTTTCTGATTGGCGCACGTCAGGGCTCGAAATGTTAAATTATGCTCTCCCATAGTCTCCGATAACCCAATAAAAATGTCGAAACTGAGTTCTTCAGACACACCATGTTGACACAAATAGACGTCAACTTATGTCGTTTTCGATTGGTCGTCAAGAACCGTCCGAAAGCAATACGAACGCTTCTGAAAGCAGTCAAACTCAACTGACAGTGTTCTTCTCCTGAAAAGTTGTAAATTTGCTTCTGGATTTGGTTTGAATTCAGAATCGCGGAGAGTTCTTCCGGTCGGTTCTGAACGACCAACCGAAAACAACATTAGTAGTAAGTCAATAAATTCTTGACTTGATTTGTTGGTGTTTGCGGACATAAACGTCAACTGAGAAAACTGTTTACATGACCAGTTCGGCCCAATGAAAAGTCAGCAACATGAAGTTAAAGAGCTGTCAGACCAGTCAGACTTATGTCGTTTTCGGTTGGTCGTCCAGAAACGTCCGGAAGCAACCAGAACGCTTCTGAAAGCGTTCGATTTGTACTCAACTGACAGTTCTTCTACTGAAAAGAAGAGAAATTTGATTCTGAATTTGAATTTAGAATCGCGGAGAGTTCTTCCAGACGGTTCTGGACGACCAAAAACGACATTATTAAACTAGATTCTTGAACGCCCTCAATTTAAGTTGTGTTACTTTTTTTCGGTGTTCACAAATACTACCTGTACTGACATCTGGCTGCCATATAAAAAATTGACACTAGAATGCACAAATGACACTACATATAGACAAATTTGAAAAGGGGTAGATAAAGAAAGATATTCGCAGCAAACACGTGTTCCAACTAAGTTCCCAAAATCCTTCATTTAACTAGTCGCAACCTCGAAATTATGGCCCAGTTGTACTACATTTGTCACACACGTCAGTGCAACTTTATGAAATTAAGCGCCAAATTTTGCTTGCCGTCAGATGTAGTCAAAAAGCCTGCTGTCAAATATTTAACGAGAAAATAAGCGTCAAATTTTGCTTGCGTCAGACGCAGTCAAAAAGCCCATAGCCTACTGTTAACTATAGTTAACAAATTATTATTAAACATTTAAGTGGCCTCAACTCCAAATGCGTTTCGCCCCGATGTGGTGTTAACATGAAAATATGTGTATCAAACAGTTTGACATCACGTGCTAATGGAAAGTGTCAACTATTTGACTTATAGTCTTAGTTGGTGCAAATATATGTCAAATGTGCCTACGTTCACAATTTAATCACTTTAATACACTGCACCTCATTCCATTTAACCCCCTCAAACCTAATTCAAACACATTGCATTCGAAACACCAAAAAGCAATCATTCCTCGTTGTCCAGAAAATCGATTGTGCCCCACAGCCAACTATGGCCACAACAAGAATTCCAATATCTGTCATTCAAGTTTGCACACAATTCCTTCCAATTACCGGTAATAAATATTGACCTGACCTCTCTGTTCCTCATAAAACTTTCTACTGGCGGGGTATCTGTACGAAAGGTGAAGAAGTTCCAATTCAAAAAATGGTCTGTTCAACAATCCAATTCAGGTATGGAAAAGGAATGGGCGATGTGTGCCCCAGCTCCAGCTCCATATAACAATCGCAACCAACCCGCATAACTTTAGAGTTGACTTCTCGAACTCCATTTGCAATTCAGATAAGCGGGACCAAAGTGACACCATTTAGTACCAGGAAATGGGCTATATTTCCGGTGTCACAACCCTTCCTTAAACTCCTACCAAAAAGTAACAACCGTCCACATGAGTGCGACGACAACCAGCAGCGTCCAGCAGTAACCTCAAGTCACACTCGCTCGATATTATGTGTGCCCGTTTTGTTCAGCTGTCGGAACAACTTTCGAATGACAATATGTCATTTAACTGACAGCCCCACAAGCAATATGGCGGTAATTAATTCGAAACACTGAACATTCCCGCTAGCTACTGTCGCTTGCAATTGCAATTGTGTCCTTCGGGCGAATACGGGAATATTATTGCTCGCCAGCTGTGGCCCTCCTTCCCCACAGTGTCCAGAGTAAACAAAACCGCATCCGGTCCTGCGTCAGGGGAGTAACATGAACCAAATAAAACGCCATTTCATAATCAAATCAGTAAAGTGTATTCCACTTCACACTAAGTGGTTGGAAAATACCGACCAACACACAGGCACGAGTGACGACGTCCGATAGAGGGTTCTAATTCTAAAGCGCCAAAGGATCTATGACTCCGTTTATACACAAAACCGAACGAAGCAGTGTACCCGCTGGGACAGAAGCATAGAAGCATTCATTGCGGTGTTGGAACAACGGTTGGAATGGTGGAAATGGTCAGAAGGTTATTACTCTTTGTATCCTCGTCGTGAGGGAAATTAAATGCATAAGGATCATTTTTACTTAGCAAATATACGTGCAGAAGCTGCTCTCTCTATATTATATTGTATTTTGTATCCTTTTTATTTTATTTTTCGGATTGAGTGGAAACTGGAAACACACCGAAGGATAGAACTTTTAGTGATTTCAATTCTCTGTGCATACAGATGAGAGCCAAATGCTTGGCCACACTATAATCCCTGCAACACATTCATCAGTCGGAAATGGCCTTTGAGTTGAATAAATAATTGGGTCGAGTGGGTGGTCTACAATGGACATTGGGCATTGGACTTGGACTGGACAGCCCGCATGCAAGGATGCAGTAGTGGCGTTCAGTTTTTTTCTTTTTTTGGTGAATATTAGCTGGAAAATAATTTTTAACGCAAAAAGAGTCAGTGGCCTCTGAGGGAACGAAAAAAATAAACATAAGTTTGTCAGGATAATGCTGTTTGCTGCTGGACGGGTGGATCGTGGATGTATATGTAAGTTAATTTGTTTCTGTATATTATTCTGCGGTGAGTGCATCTGTTTGTATCACTCCTCCTTGGGGAGTAGGGGGACACTTGAAATGTACTAAACTAATCCGCTTACGAGTGTATGTATGTGGACGGTCATTTCTGGAGACC
The DNA here is from genome assembly GCA_949372485.1 of Cheilosia soror. Classification (NCBI taxonomy): domain Eukaryota; kingdom Metazoa; phylum Arthropoda; class Insecta; order Diptera; family Syrphidae; genus Cheilosia; species Cheilosia soror. The sequence goes on along the minus strand of OX443562.1, from coordinate 16,183,666 downwards.
AGTGTTGTTTGTTTATGTATTTTGATAGAGTGGTCCTTGGATCCTTATCCTTGGATATATAATATGTAAATTGCAGAGAGAAGGACGAACTATAATTAAAATATTATTCAAACATCGTAAACATATAAAGTGTTTTGGGTAGAGTATGTATACAGAGATTGGGAGTGCATTAAATAAGCCTGGTGTGGAGTTTCCTTTAAAATTATCTAAAATATATATTTTATAACACTTCAGTGATTCCTAGGAAGGACAATAGAACTTTATGTATGGATGCGGTAAAGTTCGCTTGAGTAAGGATTTTCTGGTGCAATAATGTGGTGATGGGATGTTGCCAAGAATGGGTATTATTTGGAATTCACTTATATAGCTATGCTCAGATCAGTACTGTAACTGTAACAAAACAGGTACTGTGCAATGTGCATCCTTCGCACACCTTTTTCTTTAAATGGACTTTGCTAAATTGATAAGCTCGATCAATATGAAGAAAAAGAGAAAAAAAGGAAAACTATAACGCTCTATCGAAAAAAAACCGGCTGAATGGGGTTCATGAGTCTTACTACCTCCAAAATGCGGGGGAATACATTAACTACATCAACGCTATACTCAAATTTCCGAAATAGGTAGGTACCACCGAAATATCTGGCTGACTGTCCTATTATAGGCTCACAGTAAAAGCAAGGTATGTGGTGTTGGTACAATTTCCCGACCAGCTAAACAAATCTAGTAATGAGATACGAGGAGCGTTATAATGCCGTATGAGCTCATAATTGTCAGCTCTTCTTATTTGCTTATCGTCCAGTACTCGCCGCCATAAAACAGAACTGGCAAGATAAGGATTTTGTGGAGCATACACTTCGCTATTCGAGCTAGGAGTTTTGAACCCAATTGTTTTGGATTATCTTAGGAGCGACGAGTCTTAATAACCAAGAGGAGTAGGTAGAATTTGGTTGAATTTGTCAAACAATGACAAATAACCCGATGACGAAAAGCGAATACCCAAGAAAATCGTGCAATCTTACACCAGCGACAGCGACAAGACAAAGGCAGCGAGAATTTCATGCAAAATTAACAAAATGATCTTTATTTAACGTTTACCAAGAGATGTTGTCGTGTCGACGATCCAAAAGCAAAGAGAACGAGTAACAATTGCATTAACATGACAAGTAGAAAAAATAGCGGGAATAATAACATTAACATAAGTAACAAACAAGTATATATCAAAAGCTGAGAGAACAAATAATAGATTTACGTTAGGTAATCCGCATAGTTGGAAAAAGGCTTACTATTGTACTGTATTCAGTACAATTTGACTTTCCCGAGTACGCAAGTACCACTGCTCAATTATCAGTACTATTTTTAAGTTTTGAAAGTTTATTTTTATATCTTTCAAATCAGACATATATAAGGATTAAACAAAAATAAGCTGAACGCATTCATTACTCACCGTACTACGTTAATAATAAAGTTTTGAAATTTGCTGCATTTCTCGAAGATGTGGAAAAACGATTTCATTTCGGAGACATTTTTTTGAACTCATTACAACATTTTTCACAAACTGCCATTTGGACGATCAAGTAAATTCAATCGTCCAAATTTGTCTTAAGGTTTTTTTCCTGGTGAACAAAAAAGTATTGAAATTATCAATCATGAATATAGAGCTCTATCTGACTACGATAGAAATAGGTACCTACTTCTATTTCTGAGTTTTGGGCTGAAATAGGCCTTAGGCAAAATGAATGCAACGAGTTCATATTTTCAAATCCTACACCGCATTGTCCAGGGTGCTTTTTGTATTTCTTCTTATTCTTCCGCAAACGTTTAAAGAATGTGTTCTTATCAAAATAGCTATTATCAAAAAAAAAAAAAAAAACTAAAAAATCTAATGCAGGCGTAATGTCTGCACTATTAGAACCCAAACATCTTATTAAAAATTAAGGCTCCCACAGCTCTATGAATAAAACAGATCTTTACAAAATAAACTTGAAAATGAAGAACTTGTATAGTAGATTGTTATCTGAATGTGGTACAGTCGTATTCAAATCACTTGGACAATGGTAGATTTTCTGTACAAAGTCGACCGTTTACTCAATCGACCGTTGGACAAGTGATTTTGAACACGACTATACAAAGATTAGCCTTAATCTGTTTATATGTATGTACATGGACTAAAGTTCCTATCCGGCGTCTATAAGACTTATATTACCTTGAGCTTGGTACGCTGCTCGTGCTAAATTTTAGCTCACATACAAAATTGTCTCCAAAATTTAGCTAAGCTAAATTTAAGCGAATCCATTTAGCCGAGCGGTGTGCTGCTGCAGCTAAAAAAATAAATTTTCATTTCAGACTGCACTGCATGTATACATATGTCACAATTTACCGCGCCCATTAATGGTTCGGCACATTTTTTCTAGCTAAATTTTTACAGATAGGTACATAATGTTTTTTTTTTTCTTCTGTTCTTTTGTGTTGCGGAAAAGTAAATAAGTATACCTAAGGTTTTTCAATGAATACCTTCCTCCTACCTACCTACCTTCTTTCAAAGTGATAAATTTGATATCAAAGAATAGCAAAAAAAGAAAGTGCAACGAAAATATATGTAACACATTTTCGCGTCGATGAATTTTTGAAGGAAGTTATTTTCAACGAACAGCTGTTTTCTGTGACACTTATATTGACAGCGTACTCTATGTGAAAATTTAGCATGGATTTTAGCTAATGATTGGAGAGAAAAATTGGAGAGCAGCTAAAATGTATTTTCGCTCGAGCAGCGTACTAAGCTTTAGATTCAATTAAATGCGCCTTTATAAAACCCTCCACTGGAAAGTATGTATAAGTATTCACTTACATTTCTAACACCAAGAAGAAGTCACCCTATACCCTATAACAAGCCATAAATATTCTGAATCAGGATGCAATTCTGAAACGATTTAGCCATGTACGCGTATCCGCCCGTCGGTCTACCTGTCTTTTAAAAACACAACAGAGTTCAACCAAACGAATCGACCTAGGCGAATGAAATTTTGTGAAAGGACTTCTTTGTTTCGGTACCCCCTGCACGCACAAAATCATTATAATAATTCCTTATCATTTTGCAAGACTTGAATGCTGTTGTGAATGTTTTCCTTTGGTTTTATAAATTTAAGAAACTTGAGTACTATTCAGTACAATTTTGTTTCAGTTTTCAGTACAATTGAGAAAAGTCGATTTTCATCACTAGGTATATAATTACATAAATATTGTTTAGAAAATGGGCACATTTGAGAGTCAAAGAGAGCTGACCAATTAATAGCGTATGTCGCGTGTGTTTGGCAACTAAGAATCATTCCAAAACACCAATTGTCTTGCAGACATTTTTCCTATAGGGTAAGTCTTCGCCGGATCTCCACTAGGTTGTCATTCGTTGAGTTCATGTTTACTATCGATACTTTTTTACCGGAGTATTCTAGGCGCGCATCAAAGCTAAGTCTACGGGTGGGCCATCTAATTGTTTCTTTTTAAATTATAGGTTATGTTAATTTCGCTATTTATAAAGTAGTCGAAATTCTTCGAAGAATTGTTGCAATTTGCAATTAATGAAAAATACGTCTTCTCTAGCTCGTGGCTCAGTAACAAGTGAAGTATAATTTATTTTACCGCAAGAGAATACATAAGAGACAATGGCAAGTGTCAAAAACACTAGAGATGTGCATATAGAAACCGATAATACAAATTATGAACTAGTTAAATGATAGTAAGTAATAGATTAAATTGATAATGAATAATGAGAAATAACAATATTAGAAACAAATGTATTGGGACTTAACAGGTTATTTTGACACTGACAGCTGCTTTCCGGTCGAAATCTTGACAGAAAGTCAGTATCATACTCATCGCGCAACGAAATGTGTCGCTTTACGCTTGAACAACGTTGGGAAATATTGAAAACTTATTTGCAAAGTGAGTGCTTTGTAGCCCAAACAGTGCGTTTTTTGAAAATAAGGCCGAATTAAAGCACCCACCGCGCGCCTGCTGTACGGAAGTTTGTGCAAAAAGTCGTCATAAGGTGCGCACAGACGAGTATGTGGCTGCTGTAGCCGAAAGTGTGATACTCAATTCACGAACACCAACTCGCCACCGATCTCAACAGCTCAACATTTCACGCATTAGCTTGAAGAGAATTCAGCACAAAGATTTCGTATTATTCGCTAACAAGGTCCAATTGACCCAGCAATTGAAGGCGCACGACCATCCGCTTCGTTATCGCTTCGCAGTTTTGGGCTTTAGAGCAGCTTGAATTGGACAACGATTTTGGGCGAAAAATCGTCTTTACTGACGAGGCGCATTTTCATTTCGCTCGGCGGCTACGTTAACAAACAAAATTGCTGTATCCGGGGCTCGGAAAACCCGCACGTTATTGTCGAGAAGACATTGCATCCACAGGGAGTGACAGTTTGGTGCGGATTGTCGGTTGTTCATCATTGGACCATTTTTCTTTGAAAATGAGGCTGGCAACAATGTTTCGGTAAACGGTGGGCGTTAGAGAGCCATTTTAACCCATTTTTTTTTTTACTGAAATTGAAGACATGGATTTGGACGAATTCTGGTTCATGCAGTATGGCGCCCCATGCCACACAGCCCATGCCACAATCGATATTTTGCGCACGAAATTCTCAAATCGTATTATTAGGTATCTTGGAATTGGCCGCCTCGGAGCTGCGATTTGACCCCTTTCGATTTTTTTTGTTGGTAACCATGAAGGACCGATGTTATGCCAACAATACGGAAACGATTCAAGCGCTTAAGGCCAATATCATCTAAAGCAATCCGTGAGCTACAGCCCGAAACCATCAAAAAGGTCTTGAAAAATTGGAGTGACAGAATGTTCAGTCGAGGCAGCCACTTGAATGACGTTGTATGCCATAATTAATGGTAATGCTTGCTCTTACTAATAAAGCCATAATACGTGGAAAACTGTAATTTTGTTCATTTTATTGCATTTTGAAAAATAAACTTGTATTTGGCCCACCCTTTATATTGTCGCACAATACACCACCAAAAACGCTCATGGTTATATGATCGAAAGGCTTGGCTTCCTACGCATGCTTGCATCTACAGTTTGCTACTAGAAATGCTGGAGTTTTTTTTTCTTCTATTAAAGATCAAGGCCAGCCATCTCCAGCCGGGCTTTGATTACCAGAGATCGCCGGGCTTGCTTTCTTTTTAGTTTTCATTTACTCTATGAAATACTCTATTGTATTGATGACTTTATCGCTCGTCACCTCACCAGTACTTAGGGGAGCAGCATTAACTCCTTTCAAAAATAACACCCCGATATGGTCGCTGTAAGTATAATCCTCCATCATTCTGTTCTTCTTGTCAGGGAGCTGCTTGCAAAAGTGACATGAAGCTATAATATTCCTTGTACCATGGATGACCCTACATAAGACTGCCGCCTCCGACAAGGTGGTTAAGCCTCTGCACCTGCACCGTATGAAAATAAAATAATACCAAGGTGCTAGGTCTGCTTTAAGTTGGTTAATTAGAATCGGCATTATACTGTCGCCCTTTGTAAATGTATTAGGAACTCACAGACTTTTGGAAAATTGTGCGCATGTGGCTTGCAAGTTTCGCACAAATGTCTAAATCCTTTTTTGACATCAAAGGTCTCGGTACGATTGTTTCAGACCTTTATGGAGCAGCGAGGGTTCTCCATCGTCATTCTGCACAATCTGACAAGTTTGGCAGGGATGCCAAAACTCGACATGGCTCTGTATAGCTCGTCTCTATAAATGTTGTCATATGCGGCCTTAAAATCGATAAATAGATGGTAAGTATCGATTTCCACTTCTTGGATTCTAAAGAATCTACCGTAGTGACGTGTGGTGTATATCAGCATAGATAAAGTATCTTCCAGTCAGACCTAATGCAGATAAGATTTATATACATTACTCAAATCACTGAAATATACAAACACCAATTCTCAGATAGTCAGAATAATGTTATGCAGTCTAGTGATATAGACTTTCTCTTCAACCTAACCTAACTTAGTGCCTTAATTCATTCTCAATAATCCACCTCAACTTCTGACATCAATTCAATATAAAACTGCAAAGTATCGTCTCCACGGGGTTTTAATTCGGTCAAAGTTTATGGCTCTTTTTCCACAACGCGACCATTAATAAAATACAGTCCTCAGCAGTACAATCCCATCACTGATGTTTTGTTTTTTTTTAATGAAATAGAAATAATAAAACCGTACCCAACAATTTATCTGTTATTGCTTTCGCAAACCCCTTTTATTACCCAAATGATGTATTTCCGTGGGAAGCGATAAACTTTTATTATATCCCACTCTGACAGTATGGAGTACATTATTCCGACATGTCACCATGGCATAACCCCATCACACCAAAATGACAGCACTGTGAAATATGTCATTTCAGTTTTTGATCCCCCAAACAAATACACACACACTAGTTTCGCCAAAAAGCAATGGATCATAAATATAAGTTTCCGCAACACAGCAAAATTTTAATGACAACAAAAGTGAAAAAGTTAAATTTTCCAATATCGCAAATGTATGACAAATTACGTACGGTTTCTGGTCGTGCGCTGACCCAATTATCGGTAAACGTCATCACGGGATTTCCATTTAAATTTCAAACAAATTACGGAAATGAAATAGCCGCACGAACGAAATAGCCAAATCAGTGCAATCGTGACGTGACCACCAAAATAGGGGGGAAACTTCAATATTTCATGTGATCCGTTCGGTATTAAATCAACCCGCTGACGTTTAAATTGCATATTAATTACCGCTACGAAATTCTGTCTAAACATATTCGAATTAAGGGTGCGTTCAACTGTGAACGACTGTATGAATACGAACTGCCACCGCACCTTTGACAGTAGAGTAGAAAAGTTTTCGTTAGAATTATACTACAGAATTGATGCTGTTAACAGTGTTCGTTTTGATGGTTTACTGTTTGCGGGTTAACTTCTGAATTTAAGTTTGAGAATTCAATTAAAAGTATTACACGCAGTTTGTTCATATATGTATATGTGAGAACAAAGTTTCCCCAGATTCTTTATGCAGTATAGTTTCTGTTTTTGCATGTGAACGTGAAGAAGAATCGCAGTCGACGATGAACAAAGAGGTAACATGACTGCGCGATTGCTATAGTGAACGCTGAACGCGTTCCATGGAACAGACATTTTGTAATAATTTGTTTGCTTTTGCAGATTGTGTTCAGTGGAACGTGAATTCGCGTTTTGAGTGTAACAATGAAAAAGGGGATGCGATGACTTTAAGTCAAAAGCGTTTTGCGTTTTGATTGAAAACCGAATGGAATTTTGAATTGAATAACTGAGTCTCGGGGGAATTAATACACTTTGGCATTAGAGAGTTTTAACTTAGTTTTTGGAGAGCAGCATTGATGTGGATTCTGTGTAGTTAAATTGCAATGAAATTACTTTACGTCAGAATTTATACTAAAGTGTTTACCATGTGCGATTGCCCGTCTTGCGGATTGACATGACTTTTTGTGTCAGACAAAAATGACCAATTTGAATGAGTGTATGATCGGTTTTCAATGCTGTTGGGACTGATTGAACGACTTGTTTTTGAAAGCATGTCGATATTACCAATTCACAATCTATTTATCGATTTTAGGGCAGCATATGACAGAATTTATAGAGACGAGCTATACAGAGCCATGTCTAGTTTTGGGATCGCTGTCAAACTTGTCAGATTGTGCAGAATGACAATGGAAAACGCTTGCTGCTTCATAAAGATTGAAAACAATGGCCGGGGTCGCATTCAAGAGTTTAGTCATCGTAAGTCGACTTCAATTGTCTGGATTAACATTTTCCTGAACGCGAAAGCTAACTTGAATTGTCGGTATGTCACTTATTGATAATTGTATTTTTTTCTCTTGGGCTCCGAGTTTCTGATTGGTGCTCTACACATCGTCAGAGCAATCGAAATATCAAACTGCGCTCTCCTGTGCTCTTCGATAACCCAGTAGAAATGTCAAAGCTGAGTTCTCTAGGCACATGTTGACACAAATAGACGTCAACTTAGTAGTAAGTCGAGAAATTCTTGACTTTATTTGTCGATATTGCGGCCATAGACGTCAACTGAGAAAATTGTTCACATGACCAGTCTAGCCCAATGAAAACTCAGTAACATGAAGATATAGAGCTGTCAGACTAACTAAATTAGATTCTTGAACGCCCTTCACGCCGAGACTTTTGATGACAAAAAAAAAAAAGATTTAAAAAACGTGATGATGAAGAAAATTGTGCGAAACTCGCAAGCCAACACCAGGCGCACAATTTTCCAAAAGTCTGTGCTAACTTGAATAAGCTGACGACAGTGACATCATTGGCAGAACACAGCGAGCTGTCATTTGTGTGTTTGCGAGTATTAGCACAGAAGCGTAAAAAATAGGCAGAAATCAAACGAAGAGTTACACTTGCCAACCGCTGTTTTTTTTAGCCTATGAAGCCAATTGACTTTTAAGGACTTGTCAAGAAACACAAAGGTGATTCTATGTAAGACCCTCATGATCCCAGTTCTGTTCTAAGGCGCAGAAGTATGGACCTTAGCAGAAGCGATTATTGATCTTGGTCGTTTCGAACCCACAATTCTTCGAGTGATTTTCGATCCTGTTTGCGTTGATGCGCTTTGGAGGAGGAGATTTAACAGCGAACTCTACGAGGTGTATAGTGATTGACATGGTCAGAAAAGTACGTATCACTCGACTAAGATAGTTAGGATATGTAGAGCGACACCAACGCTCCGGCCCGAAGAGTCTTCGATTCCAAACATTGAGGAACAATGAAGTAGAGAAGGAACTTAGGTAGCGCACACAAGTAGAAGAGGATCTCAATCAGCTTGAAATGCATAACTGGATGCGGTTAGCAAAAGATCGGGCTAACTGGAGAGGGGTGTTGGTTGAGCTCCAGGTCCACTCCGGACTCTAGCGCCAACTAAGTAGGTAAGTAAGTACATTATAAGTGTTTCCGTTTTATAATGTGCAAAAGTTGCAAGCCCGCGTTAGCTAGCCATGTGCTTACAGTTGTAACTTCAGTGCAGTTCAATATCTTCTATCGCTTTTGCCACAACCAATCTGCTGGTATTTGAGGCTTTCCTTGAAATTGTTAGGTAATCGCTGAATTTAGTCATTCATAACTTTTAAAAGCTATAGGAGACTAGTACCGTACCTTGTGTCACACCGTCAATTATGTTATACTCTCTTATTCCGTCGCGTTGTTCGAATCATTCTGGAGGAGGGCTATAGACGAAGCAATTCGCTATCATTTTCAGAAGATATCCTGGTACTTCAATCTGGTAAGGACAGCTTATAAGAGGTTCTTAGTTCGTGATTTTTATTGTCCTACCTTCTTTAAAGCGGCCGCAGCAGATTGCCATTTGTTTTCTCTTGATTACGTGTACGGTAGATGGTGAACAAAGAAAATTCTATTTAAGGCTTTCTACCGTTGCAGTTTCTAGCTGGAGCCTATTGTGAATTATCGGCTTAAGCATTTTACTAGTCCGTGTCTACTTATATTGGAAGGTTCATTGGATTCCTCTTTTATTTCGACAGTCCGGGATATGTTCTTTGATGCTTCCAAGCCTATGAGAAAATGCACTTCTGAAGCCACGCGGTAAACAACGTCATAATGGAAAAGTTTTGCTCAACATTGGTCGGACCGGCCGCCCGGCGAGCCACAAGAAAAAAAACTCCCTAAAGCGGATGTAGAAAACTCTTGCGCTCAAGCCCCTATGCTTTATTTCTGCTTGAAAAAATATTTTTATTACAACCATTATCAGATATATTAACATGGCGCGGTAGCGGTATTAACACCACTGAGCAAATATTATTTTAAGCTTCAAGTTGTGTGAATTAAATTTTTCCCACTGCTCCTTTTCGTCGTGTGCAAACAGTACTGCCAAATGCATGATGCTTATGCACATATACACCCATAAGGCTTTTGGTTTCCTGGAAAATATTTCTCCCAACGAAACCTCGTTGTATGACCGCAGAAAATTCTCTTCAAGCTGAATTACATACATCCCCAGCCACATTCACCCACACACAGGCTGCAATAGGGATTTCTTTTCCACCCAGCTACTGCATCGTTGTCCAAGTCGGTACGGTAGGTCGGTAGGTGTGTATATGGTACACTCGCACTTTTGCCAGTCTAGTTCACCCACATTTTCCTTGCGAAAAACTTATTTTGCAAAATGAATGCTAATAAACGTTATGTCGTCGGCAAAAGGCCTATACGCTCGACAAAGCCCACTTGCCTAGAGCCACCACCGACCGTAATGGGATAATTACAACAATGGTGCACTTAAGGGTGGTAATTATATGTGCAATTGCAAATGTTTAAGTGGTGGGCAATTATTTAATTAAGGACGCAATTTAGGTACAATATTTTCAGCCGCATCTTCGTTTGACTGCGACCACGGGTGTAATTAAATTCCAAAGCTACGCTAATTCAATTGTTTTCCATCAGTTGTTTGATGGACCTTTTATTAACTGATCACTGATGCACTTGATGGTGGCGATGGGGTAGTGTTCAATTGAATTTTCGTTTTATTGATAAAAATTGTGAAATTGAATAAATAAGGGTTAATTGGTAGCCTAACGTTTTGTGCGGTGTAAAAAGTATATTCTGTCTGAGTGTCTGTATACGGTCATTGATTGTCAAATAGTGGAGTGAAAAATGGTCGGCCATGTGGACGTAATGTTGGGTCGTTGGATGTCGTTGAGTAAGGCCGAAAAAATTGCTGTACATTTTAACCAAATCGACCCTATTTGGTTGACAGTCACAGTCGGACTCCTCTATAACGGAGACGTTGTTGGGACAGGCGATACGTTTGGCTACAGAGGAGTCCCACTGTCCCTATACCTTACAGTTTTATCCTGACAGAAGTGAATTTCAACCATTCAGAGGCAGATTTAGATTTGAACCTCTGTCAAGTATTCTAATAGAAAATCTTCATTTAAAAGCTGTCCTAAGAAGACAACGAAGTTACTGTCTATGGTCTATACCGACGCAACGGTTTAAAGACGGATATTGCGGTACCTACTCGCGCGGCATTCCTTCCCACATACATCTCTTGCACAGAAGATTGTAAGTTAGACGAATCTCTAGCAACGAATTCTGTAGAAGCTATGCATGGACGAGGAGGAGGAAGATCGAATTACGATCAATCATATTATAATATATCATGGAAACTAATTATGATAGGAAGGCGAAGGATGATGAGGATGAGGTTGAGGAAGTTCTAGATAGGTCTACCAAAAGGAAGTTTAGAGAGAGTGAACAAATTTTTTGTTAGCAAGGGTGATTCATTGTCTGTGATGAAATTAGAATTAGTTTGGAGATTTTCGAGTCTTATTCCAACTTACTTACTTACTTATTGGGCTCCCGACCCCTGACGAGTTTCTGCCTGATTCACTGCAGCCTTCCATCCTCTACGATACCGGGCACGCTGCTTCCAGTTGTCGGGATCAAGCGCTCTGATATCCGCAATGGCTTGGTTTTTGAAACGGGTGTTCGGTGTCCCTGTCTTCTCGAGCCTGGAGGCTGGGATTGGAAGCTAGAGCATTATTGTTCATTCGCTCAATGGGGCGGAGCCAATGTAGTCGACGTGTTTTGGCTTTTTAAACTACATCTACATCTTGGTACAGCCCATAGAGTTCGCGGTTGTATCTTCTGCTCCTCCATTCGCCCTCTTCTCACACAGGACCAAAAATCCGCCAAAGTATTCTTCTTTCGAAGGAGCCCAGTATCAGCCTTCCCTTCTTGCTTATCGTCCAGCACTCGGCGCCATAAGAAGACTAGCAGGATGAGGGTTTTGTAGGGTCGTATTTCAAACAAGCGCTGAATGTTGAAAAAAGCATTGAACGGTTTGTTATAAAGGAAGAGAAGACAACTTATGATGCATTTAAAAGTGAAGTGAATTTCTTGTGAATTAGTCACATCATTTTGAGGTTTCAATCATTTTTCAGATTGCATGCTCCCTATTACGTAAGTCATCACCCGTTGCTTTGGAAAGCTGCACTTAAGCAGTCTTGTTGGACTTAAGTCTGAATAAAACTATTATCATTTCATATTGGTCGAATGGACCAATTTGACCATCATCGTCATAGTTGAACGGATCATTTCTATTCAGTCTGAAAGTGCACAGTTGGCTGTCATGGATAAGTCTTCTTCGCCAGCAGTCAACACGGTCTGTGAATCTACTCTGCAGACTTCTGTTCGAGCCTTCGATCGTTCGATCGTTTTTCTCTTTGGTAGAACTTTCAAAAATTGCCTCTGCAGTAACACCTCTGAACAGATTCGAGCGCCCGCTTCCTATGCTTTGCCTTTTCCATCTGATAAGTGCGGGTATACAATACATACCTTCTATCCGCAGGGCTGGTTGGCAGCTCTTCAGCAGCTCTTGTCTTGGTCGATATCTGTAGCATTGATTGGTCCCGAGCCTCATTATTGAAAAAGGAATCTACTAGTAAAATCCCACAAATTCGTGGCCGCCACAGCACATCTAATGGCACGCTGGGGAATATTGCTAACTGATCCTCTGCACGATGTGCATGCTAAGATGTTGAGGAAGGAGCGGTGGACAAAAGTTCAGGCAGTCTCCTGCGATAGTAGCTTGTAACATCAAATCTTCCTACAATCACCTTCATTGTCGTCGTCGTCCACGACTCTAAAAAAGAACGACGCGACTGTTTGGTATTGGCGATGAAAAATAAACGACTTCTATCGCGGGTTGTCACCAGTTGTTTTTGACAGACACTAAACGAGCATTTTAATTGTATATAAAATCGACTTTCATTCTAGCATCAATCGCAACTTGATCAATTTGATAGGCGGTTCGTTGATCTGGAGACCGCATAGTTCGAGGGTATGTTTTGCTTGAGTCTGCTTAAGGAAGTTCTCTGCGATCGTCAACATTTGGATCACTCATAACCGAGGCTTGTGGTTGGTTGTACACCTTTACCCACCACTATTGTGGTATTCTTGGACGCAAGGGGCCGGGAACTGAGCATGCAAAAGGTGTTTTTCTTTTTTAGTTTAGAGTCCAGAGTTTTAAGCCTGCTCTGAACCGATCGTTTTCAGATCGTTCTGATTTGTTTCCAAATCACAAATTCCGAAGTTTGATATATCTGAGCTAAAAAAAGACACACGGAACGAACTTGTTTTTGACAGTCCAAGGCCAGGCTGTGCTCTGAACTTAAAAAAGAAAAACTCCTAAAAAAAATTTAAGGATCTCTTGGGGATTGGTCATTCTCTCAAATTTTTGCTCATTTCCAAACCTGACAATATAGTTTAAATGAAAAGTAATATCTGCAAAAAAAACCCAAAGTCGTCTATAAGTTACGCTAATCGACGACTTCTTCTAATTAAATTTGGATAGATTGGCCGAGCTTTTCCAGCGTGATCCTATTATAGACAAACAGCCGCTTATCAGTTAACCCTTTTCTTACCTATTGCATCTTTTTCAGGGACATCTACCCTATATGCAGCGTAAACTACATTATTTCTTTGACAACATTAAAGCTTACCTTCAATTTTTTCATTTTCAATGTTCTGCTATCTATTACAAGGGTTGCGGATGTAGTAGACTTAAGTGGACTCTCCATAGCTTTCGATCATCCGCCAACCAACATGTACTCCATCATCTACATACCTTTTTTTGAAATATTTAATTCCTCTCCAGATGGCGCCACATATTGTTGACTATTTCCCATTTATACTCTACTCACCGATTAAATTAATCTGCAAGCAACTAAAACACCTTTTTATTGTCTTCTAAAAAAAATGCACTTTATTTTCTCTTAAATGCTAATTTAAAAAATAACATAAAATTGTAAATACAAGAATTTTAAAAATAAAAATTAAAACAAAATTAAATATATATATATATAAAATTTGTGTTATATAGTACCTAAGCTTGTTCCTTGTGACATTTTCCTCTAATATAACATGTTCAACACATTTCAATAAATTACAACCAAACAGTTTATTTTAACATTTTGTTTTTGTTTTATTTTGTTTATCTTATGGAATTTTTATTTTTTATTTTTTGAATGGAATCCACTTTCCTATAAGTCTTATGAAAATATGTCAATCTCGGAGTCGGACGACTCACTGTCAATAATTAAACTACGATATGGAATAGGCTGTTCGCGATTCGGTAAAAATAGCTGCTCACTTTGCATACGAAGATTTGGGTCTACTTCGTCGGGATCGGCTTCTTCTTCCGCTGTTAATGCGCGGGTTTCTTCATTGCTCGGGCTGAAGTTCACTGCCACTCTGTCGTATGAGTAATCTTTTTTTAATCCCATTCGCTTACCGGTAACCTTTGCAACCACTACAATCACAATAACCAATATTGATGGTACAAAAATCGCCACAAATATCACAGGTAAGCTTCTCCAACTGGGCGTTGTGTCAGATCCTTCATCTTGATTGTTGCCGGAACTCCTTTCGGCAAACAGATAACAATGGGATTCGTGTTCGCTGATTATTCTTAGCTGACTGCCGGGGTAACAGGCAGTACAGTGTGACGTACTCGGTCCACTGCAGCGAAGACAAGTTTTGTCACAGAGTGCACAGGTTTTTTGCGCACCCCCGTCAGTAGATGGCTCGTCGGGCGTTGAACGGGCGCTCATTAGACGTTGCACTTCTTCCAAATCGGTAAAGGCCAATGACGAATCATGTTCGGTGGTTTGTTCATCGATTAGGGGGTACGTTTGATCGGGGCACTCATCATAGCATCGACCGTCGAAAAGGTAGGTGGGTTCACCGCATGCTGTTGGAAAGAAGTTGACAATTAATCTTTTTGAAATATTAAGTGGGTGTAGTAAGTTTTTTTCGGGTATACGTATGTAGTTAGTCTGCGGGGTCAGTATTTACAAAAGTTACTTCGCTAATGAGATGTAATCGATAAAAAAATGCACAAGCTTTCAGCTAAGGCTGCGGATGTCATGCGATCTTACGAAATGGGTAAAGGATGTCGCGAACCTAGTTATGATCTTGTTCGAAAACGCCAATTACGGAGCTTTTTCTGTTTAGAGGGGAACACCTGAAAAAGAATGATTCGACGGAAGGTTTTTTCAAATAATTTCGACAGTCAAAACGCAGCAGACTTGTGGTATTTAGGCAGCTTTAAATACGTATTTCTTAAATGACTTCTGCAGGCACTAAAAGAAAATTGAACTTGTAAAACATCTCTTACACTGCGCAGGCCACTAAGAAACGCGCTTCTTCTATTGATGGGAGCACGGTTTTTCGATGTTTTTGACGATCTAGGAAAGATGTCGCTAGCAGATTTAAGATCATTTATTAACACAGCCGAATGGTATTCTAATCACAATGGTTCTCCATGGTTTAACGTTACTTATCGCAAGTCTTACAATATTATTGAAGTGACAAGTCTTAGAATTACCTTTTCGTGTTCGACATGAAACCAAATTTCTAGGGTTTCCTTGGGTTTTTGCCAGCCACGAAAGAGGATTGACATTTTGAACAATCTTTTTTAATCAAATTGATAGATAATTTTCAAGATCACTACCAAACTATCAAAGCTAGATGGCACCACAATAGATCACGCATTTGAGGCGAAATATTTCAGCGTCATTCTAGAATCTAGACTCTTAAGTTATGTTGGAAAAGACATTTTAAAGAACTGACTAGAAAATAAATGGTTCCCTGTAAGTGGGCCTTTAGAAGAAGATGGCTATTGGAACCACACATCATTCACTGGATGCAGAGGGCAGTGATCAGACCGATCACCTCGTGTGGACCATTTGCATGCTGGACAACAACTTGGACAAAGAGCTGTATTAACGAGCTTTACAAAGTGCAGTGGCCAGCGGTATAAAATGAAGTGGAGAAGAATGCATAGACGGCTCTTTTACGAATAATCCCACGCCACTCTGAATTTGACCGATAAGCTGCTTGCACCCTTGTAGTCAAAATCGAGAATGGCATCGTTCAGTGCCCCATTATTTACTATAGGAAAAAGTCTAGGGTGCTTACAAGCAGGGCTGGACATGCTTTTTTATACCTACACAAGCTTTAAAAAAGCTGTAATATGCTTAGAAGACAGTCAGCTTTATCCGTCCAGTCAGCTTTATCCGTTGAGGCAACAAGTGACAAAGAACAGAAACAGAAACAGATTTAGGAGCAGCATTTCTTTTCAGCAACAGAATTTAGTGACAGAAAAATGGCTCTTTGACGACTGAACGTAAACAAGTCTATATTGATTGTTTCACTTGCTGCCAGGGACAGAAATGCCAATATTTATCGGGGGAAGGAGGTTTGCATTTTTCTGCAACTGTCATCTTGCTGCCTGCTTTAAGTAGTTTGAGTTGAAAATTCGACTACTAAGAGAAAAAAATGTTTTTATTGGACATAATTTCATGATAAGCTTTTGACAGAATAGACGGTAGCCATGTTTTTCTGGATCTGTTTCAGTTTTGTCATTTGTGTAGCTGAGCGAGCAACGTAAACAGAACCAGAATTTACTACAGAACGAAAAGGCTTTCTGTTCTGTTTCAGTTTCTGTTCCTTGCCACTTGGGTCCTTTGGGGGGGAAAAACACTCGTGTGCAACAAGAATCAGCGTTCTGTCCCATTACCCATTTCGTAATATCATGCGATTTAATCTACTACAATACTACTGCTAGAAATAAATCGCAAGCGTTATAATATTTAAAACTAATACTAGAAATCTTTATACACAAAAAATTAATTTATAAAAATAATAAATCAATACAACCAGCCACAAACAGTTTTTTTTTTTTAGTATCTGATGCATGCGTAGAGATAAAATGTGTTTACAAATCTACCAATTACAATGGAGATTTTCCGTTTTTTTTTTTTGTTTCAATTGTACATACAAACAAATTATAAAGAAAATAACATTAAAATATAACAATAAAACAAAATGTAATTTTCGCTACTAAAAAATGGAAAAGACAACAAAAAAAATTGTAACACAACTTACAAGGAAAAAAAAAACAGACGTCAAAATTAACAAGGTTTTTAATTTTTGTTAAAAGATTAGGACAAAAAAAAATTATATATTTTTGGTAGATTTTGCAAACATGCTCCAAAGGAATATTAGAATTAGATTATAATCAATTTCTATAGTTTCTTTAGTTAGGTAGGAAGATCGGTGTGAATAAAAGAAATTGGGGCAAGTTGCTATTGACATTCAACAATGACGTTTGAGTGGAAATAGAAATGTCAATGCCAGGTCAATGTATTTGAAGCTTTCATTGTTTGTATTTTTGGCCGCATTTGTAAATCGAGACAAAATGATTACAAATGCAAACAAAATTTTGTGTTATACATTATTGATGACAATTTTGTGAAACCTGGTCTTCAGAAGATTGTATAAATATTGAAATAAGCGCCAAAAACTTGTGTGTTTACTGCTTAAATGTTTCAAACTTCAAATAGTCGTCTGAAGCAGTTTTCAAATTCTTGTCAATTGACATAAAAGTCAAATAGTGGTCAAAAAATTGTGATATGATAATAAAATGTAGCCGTATATTACATTTCATGGAAATTGTAGCATAAATTATCTCGACTTGTCCCGTTTACATATTTTTGTAGTCAACCGACAAAAATGCCGATTGTAGAACTCTTCGATTTTGATTTATCCATTTTAGTGACCGGCAATAATATCGTCAATAACGAAAGCGTGTTTTGAGCGATTAATACACTAAATAGTAAAATTTTAAATTAGTTCAATGAATGACAAAAGTTATGTTTCAGGTTCAACTTCACGAAGATGGTTAGAATTCTGAACGCATCCATTTTATTTGACAGTGTGAAAGAGTATTCGCATGAGAGCGACCTACGAACGAACGAATATTCGCAAGTTCTGACAGTCCATTCAAATGAACAATTTTCTTTATCGCAACAGCTCGCGAATTTCAGCCATCAGTGTCTATTGAAAATTTCCAATTTGAGGTTAAATTCGAACGAATGTTTTGTTCGCTAGTTTGTGGAACGCGTTTTAATGTTGTTGATCGCGAATAAACTTTGACAATTCACGCTGAGGGAGTTTTCGTTCGCAAAAAGCTTGGAATTCGATGTTTTGTTATTAAAACTGTTTAAACTTGTTTTCTAAATACTTTTTGATGAGATAAATAATTATCTTACTCTTGGAATAGTAAAATGTGTAAATTTCTTTTCATAAATGCATCAGAAGTGGCTTGTTCGCATTTCATCTATTCGTTCGTTCGTTCTCATGTGAATGGTTCTTAATTCAGACTACAGTAGTGGCAGCCTTTTTAGCGCCTGTCTAACCGAAGTTTATACTACTTGTTGAGAAAATGAGTTTGAAAAATTTGATATTTCGTCAGTATAGAGAGGTAGGACAGTGGGTTAAATGACCCTTTCAAAATCGTTAATAGTTAGAATGAAGAGAAGGGGGGCTAAATCACTACCTTGAGGAAGACCAAAGGTGGCATAAAAAGGGGTCGATAAAATGGACCTGAAACATACACTGTAAAAACAGTTTTCCAGGTAAGATGATGTCCATTTTAGCAGAATGGCTGAATTCCAAAACGCAGTACTTCTGCATTACTGCTTAATCAAGCGTTCCAAAACAAACGGGCTACTATGATGCAATGCATACTTTTCTAAAACGCATGGTGAACGCATCAACTGCGCAAACAAAAGCAAACAGAGCATCATGAATTATTATTATGCAATTGACACTTAATTTTAAACCGCCAATTAAAATGGATTCATCGCTGGAGTCGTAGTAGAATAATATATTTTGTAATAATTTGCCAATTTTACTTTGATTTGCAGTAATAAAAAGTGGACGAATGAGTCCATTAAATTATTATTGGTGAGTACTACCCGAATTGAATCTGAACCCGATTTTTGAAACAAAAGAAGGAAGAAAAAGGTGCTGTGGAGAGTAGTTTTGGGGGAGATCAAAAAAATGAATTAATTGGTGTTTGAGACCTTTTATGATAGTTCGCATCAAAGTAGTTCCAAAACGTCAAAAATTGCAAAGCACAACAAATGCAAAGCAGCGCAAAAGCATTCATGACCTTGCATCAGAAAAGCAGTGTGCATTCACAATGCGCATTTTTTTGACGTTTTGGAATTCAGCCAATGTATTCAAGACCGATGGCAGATAATTTGAAAAGGGATTAATTTATGGGACATCATATCAAAAGTCTTACTGAAATTAAGGTCGGTAGCACCTTTGGTGGTGACCATATGGGCGCGATATAAGCGCGTAATATCAACCCACAGCATTCGAACCTAAAGAGATACGAGCACATTGAGACATTTCTCACCTCTGGCAGCACTAAGCTGTTTAGTCGAAACGTATAAATGATTCTACTTCTAGAAGCTGTTTAACTGTAAGCTTAAAAAAAAGTAATAGCAACTGGATGATTTTAATGCAGAATCCCCCAAAATCTATTATCTCGGACTGTGTTCCTAAAGAAGCCACTCGAACCGTAAATCCTGTTACAGATTAGAAAACGGCTGCAGTCAGTGTTGCTGTACAGCTCAATGGGTTCTCAATTTAATCTTCTCTTTGAAAGGCTTTCAATCCAAGTAAAGTGCGTTTTAGTCACTTAAAATGTCTAGTGGAGCAAATGAACTCCAAGACGTCGCTGGCCCGGAAGAGTCTTCAGTGATTTACTTAGATGGCAAGCATAATTTCGCGGTCACACCTTAATCAAGTTAAAGAGCGTAGCTCGACGCAGTTAGCCAAAGACCGCTGTTGATAGTAGGGGTACCATATTATGGTTCAGGCAAACTGTTGACTGTAGCGCCATCTAAATGAGAAAGGTAGACCGATGGTTGCAAACTTTGCTAATCGTTAGAATCTATTCTTATTTTCGTTGCTACCTCATCAACTTTTGTTTACATCAGATTTACTTGGACTTTTTATACAGATCCTTGGAAAAATACAAAGACGACAGAAAGGACTTTTTAATAAACAGAATATTCCAATATTCCAAATTCCAAGAATATCAGGCTTAACTTTATGGGACAGGCAAAGGTATGAAAATGCTCTTATTAAATTATGCAAACCAATTTTATTTTCTTTCTTCTTATAATCGACAACTTGGGACTTTTTTTCGCCTCTATTTGATGAATGTGATCATTTTGTAAATATATTTCTTAGCCTTGTGTAGGGCCGTCGACTGTAAGGCAAAATAAATTGGATAAAATGTCTATATACATCTATCGATGTGGGTTGACACAGTCGTTTCAAAAACTCGCAATATTTTAGAAAATGTTTTACAGTATTTTACGTCTTTTATGAAATAGCGGTGACAACAACCTTCTATGTTAAGCCCTATTCGATTGCCTACTCATAATGGAAACAAATTTTCGGTCGAACATCCAATCGCACTTTCTTTCAAACAAGCAGGCTTGTACTTCTTAATGTGACTGGTATCACTAACTCCCCCCCATAAGACGCTCCCCTTTGTTGTCATTAAGCTGGGACAACCACCTCACCTAACAAAAGTCAGAAACTATAGAATTGATTTGCTTAATGAATTTTTCCACAACCATAATATAAATGTGTGCAAGTTGGCTTAGCAAAATTTATATTTAAGCGTGAAAATTGTGAAGATGAGAAATTATTTTCGAGTTTTATTTTTATAATTTAAACAATGGAACGTTAAATTAGTCCCGCCGCCATAGTGCATTTGTTAATATTATTATAATAACCAAAATATGAAATTAATAAACATCCATTAAATCAATAAAAAAAAGTTGTAATAATTTAAACAATTAATTTCGAAACTCACCAGTTTTTCTAGATTATTTTCTAAAAAAAATGTTTTTTTTTTTTTGTTAATGAAAGAGAAGAGAAATATTTTTGTTTTCTTCAAATTAAAAAAAAAATATTTTTTTAAAATTGGGCGGGATCAGAGAAGATTGCCTACAAAATCTCTTGAATATTGAATAATATCTTCAGCGTTGTTTTAAAATCTCCTCATTTTTTAGTAGCGATCACATATATTAAAATTTTGTATTTTTTTTTAATAAAACAATTAAAATTTTTCTTGTTTTTTTTTTTATTTTGTGAAAACATTATTATTTTTTTTATATCGTACCTAGGTATATATTCTTTCACATATTTTACGAATTAAAATTTAATTTTTACATGATATTCACTCTTATTTTATTTCATTTTTATATTATAATTTTGAGTTTAGGTTTTAATTTTTTTTTCGTTTTATATATTAAATATTTAATTGTTACGTTCATAATAACATACTTAGAAAACTAAATACGATTTGTTTTTTTTTTATATATTAAACATTCATTTTTATTTACTTATTTAGTTTTATGTGGTAGGAAAAGTTTTTTTTTGTTGTTTTCGTAAAAAAAATTTCTTTAAGATACAATATTTAATTTTTCTTCTTTTAACATTTCCTATGATTGATATTTCGAGTTTGTTGTTTTTTTTTTATTTATATTTGGTGCCTTCGTTTAGTTTTTAATTCACCATTTTCTTCCCGAAATGCTTATGTTTAAAATGTATAGTTTTTTTCAATTTATTGTTAAGATTATGCTATTTTTTTTTAATGTAGGTATATTTAACTATTGATTTTTTTTTTTGTGTTTATAGTTGGTTTTTGGCATTGAATATATTTTTTTTATGGTTTTGTTTTTACAACATTTTTTTTAACTTGTGTGTTTGAAAAAAAAGTACCATTGCCCTAAACAATAAATGGAATAAACTATAGAAATACACTTAAATGCAAAAAAAACTATATAGTGTTGTGTAAGTGCACGGGAATTGTAAAATATATAAACAAAAGAAAAATTAAAAAAAAAAATTAGGCAAATTGAGGACGGCAAGATTGTTATTGCTTTAGAGAGAGCAAAAAAAAAATGCGATTTGGCAACTGAGAAGTAATAAAGGGTAAACGTTGAGAGAGACTGAAACAACACAAGTGACTTGGTCATATTTAGAGAAGTCCGCTTTTTAACAGTAAATGAGCATATTTTAAGCGAGTGACTGTTGTATACACTTATATGTTCGAAAATTCGACAGCTTAAATTGAGTATGGCTTAAAAATCGGCCTTGCCTTTAGAACTTTTTGTTTGACATTTTTCTTTAAACAATAAACAAAATAAACAGAGCGGTTTGGCGAAGGGACATACCGCCGTGCTCTATGACATTCACAAAGTGGCACAAAATGAATCACCCTATTGGAAGATGTTATAATTTTTGCAAATGGCGTCGTACGTCAATCATATTTGACATTTGTGAACTAGACAGCTGCAAAATACAAACAGACAGTCAATGGAATAATTGTTACGATTGTTGTTTTACCAATAATCGGTCGGTGGCGTAAATTTCGACGTCGTATTTTTACGCCAAAAATTGGCAAGTGAAAATAGCGAAAAATTGCTTGTCAATGAATTGGCAAACAGCGTTCGACAATAACTGTCAAAGAATTTGATTGACAAGTGGAAATAGCTGAATTGTCAAACAAAATGTCATTTTGTCAATAAATGGCCGTGAAAATTAATTGGCATCAAGTTCAATAATTTATTAATAACTTTACACAAAGAATTTAAAACTTTATTAAATATCCAAATCAAAAAGGTACAACTATTATTTTTATTTCATTATTTTCATTTGTCAATCAACTGACAAACGATTTTTTGCCAATAATCGACATAAGTGGAAATGAACTGACGTTAGTGTCGTTCAATGACATAAACGCGAGATCTGTCAGACTTTGCCAATCAACCGACATGTGGAAACCCACCTTAACACATGTTCCCGTACAAAGTGCAAACAATGCATCAGTTAATGCCTGCTGACCGTCAGTTGCGTGTGAATTACTGTCGAGTCATCCTCAATCTCAACAACGAAGAGGACGATTTTGTGTCGAAAATCATCATGAGCGACGAGGTGCCTTTTTTACTTAAGCGGTTACGTCAATAAGCAAAATCTTCGTTTCTGGGGCACTGAAAATCCGCATGTGATGCACGAAGAGCTCCATTACATCCACTCAAAGGCACTGTGTATTGCGGCGTTCACCCGGGGGGAGTGATTGGGTCGTATTTTTTTGAGGACGCCATCTGCAATGCGGTCACTGTTACTCACGAACGCTACAGGGCCATGATAAACGACTTCCTACTGACGGAATTGGATGAGCGGGACTTGGTGAACATGTGGCTTAAACAAGACTGTGCAACCGCCCACACAGCACGACCTACAATGGGTATTGTGAATAAAGGGATTTCCTATTCGCGTAATCCCCCGTTTTGGCGATTTGGCATGGCCCTCAAGATCGCATGATTTAACCATCCAAGACTTCTTTCTTAAAGATCGCTACTTGAACTCGCGGGCTTATGCAAACAAGCCTCAGACAATCGCAGCCTTTAAGGAGAATATTGGACAGGAATGCGAACAGTTATCAGCGGAAATTTAGCGGAAAATCATGGAAAATGCGATAAAATGGGCACAGATGTGTATCAACGCTGGCGGCAGCCATTTGACGGATATCATCCCAACGGAAAATTCTAAATGACTCGCAGTGTCCGTCATTTGATTTTGGGACACAGATGACGATGATAGTCATTTCGTGTGATCGACATTTTTTCAATGACAAATCGTAGCTTAGATGTCGCTCTAATGCGACATTTTTTCCTGACGTCACAGCGCCATTTAAATGACTAAAAAAAAAAAAAAATGGCCGTGTAATCGTAGCTTAACATGCTCTTGTAGAGTTTTTCGAGCTTGACGAGCAAACTTAAGCGAACTTATGGACAATGTCGCTCGAATTTTTACTGTATGCTTATAAAACTTCCCGTGCTCTTTGAAATGGCCGCAGATGACAGAACACAGTTCTGTGTTCTTATAATGCCGACTCTGCACCGCAATATACATCCATTATATATAGATAGTGACCGAACTTATAGACAATGTCTTTTGCTTTTTCTTCTAAATAGAGGGTGATTTTTTGCTGTTTGGTTTTCCAGCCTGATTTTTGAGACAGTTCACGAGTGATTCGTGACACGTGTCAGAGTTAGAAATGCTCAGTTAGCTTTGCCATTTAACCATGGATAGATTTACGCCCGAACAACGTTTGCAAATTATTGAATTTTATTATCAAAAATTGTGCTCAGTGTTTAGAGCATTTCGTCCATTTTATGGTCGTTGTAATCGTCCTACTGAGCAGGCTATTCAAGCCATTGTGACCAAATTTCGCACCAATTTCACTTTATTGGACATTACACCACCGACTCGTTTGAGTAGAATGCGTACAGAGGAGACTATTGCTGCCGTATTAACCAGTTTTAGTGAAGACCGTGAAATGTCTATCCAGCGCCGTTCGACGCAATTGGGCAGGACAATTTTACGCAAGGATTATGGTCAAAAACCATACAAAATACAGCTGGAGTAGGAACTGAAGCCAGGCGACCTGCCACAATGTCGAACATTTGATGAATGGGCCTTAGAAATGCTCAATAAAGAACTGCTTTTTTCGAAGAATTCATCTCACGTTTTGGTCCTGTGAATTAGCCGCCTAGATCGTGCAATTTGACGCCGTTGGACTAGGGATATGTAGGGAAGTTTCTACGGATAAGCCAGCAACTATTGCCGCCTTGGAAGACAACATAACTCGTGTTATTGGTGAGATACCAGTCGATATGTTAGAAAAAGTATGCCAAAATTGAGCATTCCGGATGGACAACTTGAGGCGTAGTTGCGGTCAACATTTACACGAAATAATATTGCAAAAGTTAATGGCAAGAATTGATTTAAAAATTTCACTTAACTTTGCAAATTTTCGTTGTTTTCTTTCAATTTTAAAAACCAAACGTTTAAAAAATCACCCTTTACTTGCAGAGCTTTCCGTGCTCTTTGACATGGCTACAAATTACTCTAGTTTTAAAGGCAGTAAAAATTGCGTAGGAAGCTCAACTATTGTCATTACTTAAGTTTAGGGAATGACCTCATTTCGACGATCATAGTATGTACATGCGACAAGTTTCCTTAAAATGACAAAAAGACAACAAGCTAGTCTTAAGGAATAGAAAGTCAAAAATAGCTTGGCAAGGCATTGGATATTCTACAATTGTTGAGTGTTCGCAGATGCATTCATTATCAAGGCTTAGGAAGTACATTTGACATTCTCATACTTTCATGCTTCGTAGCTCAACCGCTAAAAAGGAATGATTCTACGTCTAAATGACCAATCAATTGACCACCTTTTAGAGGGAGAACTTCAAATATATGCAACTCGAATTATATTTGGATAATTGCTATACAAACGCGAACATAAAGAACATTCCCAGTCACCTCCAACCATCCAGCATCGAGAATATTTAAAATTTGTCAACAAATGCAAATCGAATCACATTAATTCGATTTATTACTTAAAAACATTGCAAAGTAAAAAATTAAATAAAAATTCCCTTTAAATCGTGTTATGTTTCAAAAACTCAATCCTCAAGTGTACCCTTTAATAAGAAACGAATATTTGTCAACGGAAAAAAAATGCAAATCTTATAACAAATCTATTTAAACTATTGTTTATGTTACAGTAATTATGTATACCGTTTACAGGGTGATTCCCATATTTATACAACTGCTTTAAAATCAACCGCGTTAATGATTAACTACAGTAAGTTGAACGACTGTACAAAATTTAAAATCAAAAACGCATTTAATTACTTTATGACCACCCTGTATGTGTAAGCTTAAAAATTGTATTCTCAATGGAATTATAAATAATATAGATAATATTTATTATAATACAACAAATAAAAATTGAACTAAGAGATTTCTATGTATGTATATAGATATTTATAGGTATAATAGTAATAAAAAATAAAAACCTATTTTCGTCTAATAAATCAACAACATAAAAACAGGGTGTGCAAGAATGCAACTAGATACACCGTTACCTAAGGCGAATTTGTCAATAGAAATTCGAAACAAAAAAATAAACAAAACATCAAAATTGGTAAATATTTCTATGGGAATTATATAACAAATATAAAAAATGTACAATTAAATTATGTATTTGTATAACGATAGTTTGATTAAATTTTATCAATTTGACAGCACAGGGTGGGTCGAACTAGCTGTGATTTCAACTAAAGGGGATATAACTTAATTTTGGTAGCGATTTTGAAATGCACAGTAAAATATACAACTACTAGCTGACCCGGCAAAGATTTGGTCTGCCATTTTCGTAAATTTATTCACCCCAGCGCCAACTATCGGGTCCACACTTTTTCCTTTGAGGATTGCTGACAATCATGTTTATCACAGAATCCGTCGTAGTAGAAATTTTTGCTACGAATTTCGAAGAATAATACTAAAGGTACGATTACACGGCCATTTTTTTGAGTCATTTAAATGGCGCTGTGACGGCAGGAAAAAATGTCGCAGTAGAGCGACATTTAAGCTACGATTCGTCATTAGAAAACTATCATCGTCATTTGTGTCCCAAAATCGAATAACGGACACTGCGAGTCATTTAGAATTTTTCGTTGGGATGCCATTTAAATGACGCAACAGCCAACAAATTTAGTCATTTGTCCTAGGCGTCATTGAAGAACGATTTTGTTACGAACCCCGTAAGAACTATCGCAGAAACCGTCGTAGTAGAAATTTTTTCGAAATTCGTATTCGTATTAAGCTACGATTACACGGCCATTTTTTCCGCCATTTAAATGGCACTAAATACATGTCATTTGGTCCGAAATTTTCCTAGTCATTTAAATGACGCCGAAAATGTGATCCCAAAAATAGCGATCACTCAGAACGACATTTAAATGACTGCTTTGTGACGCGATTTTTACGCCAGAGCGCCATTTAAATGACTCGAAAAAATGGCCGTGTAATCGTAGCTTAATACGAATACGAATTTCGAAATTCGTAGCAAAAATTTCTACTACGACGGTTTCTGTGATAGTTCTTTCGGGGTTCGTAACAAAATTCCGAATACGACGGATTCAGTGATAAACATGAATATCTAGTATCACTCTTGTTAGAGACCCTTGAATATTCCAAGACACCAGGGACAAAATCGAGTATCGTAGATCGTTGAAAATTAAAGCAAACGCCGAAACCAACTAAAGTGGCCATAAGTATGGAGTACCGAGTAGATTACAAGACAGTGCAGCGCTGTGTAAGGCGCGACAGGAGAAAAAGAATGGACGAACTTGCGGAGAATGCAAAAAGAGGAGATACGAGAGAGCTGTACAAAATCGTCAAAGATATTGTTGGCCGTAAAAGCAACACCAATCACCCTGTTTTGGATGTGGACGGCATACTATTGGTAACAATCGAAGATCAACTGCGAAGATGGAGGGACCATTTTTGTGCCCTGCTAAATGAGGAATCAGATGAGCTGAGTCCAATGATGAGCTCCCAACTGCTAGAAATGCAGCGATCTTACAGGGGAACTGACAATGGACCTTCAATAGCTGCAGAAATGCAAACTGCGATCAACCTCTTAAAAGTCAAGAAAGCAGCTGGACTTGATGGCATATCAGTAGAGTTCCAGAAAGCCGATCCTGACACAACGGCCTGTATACTGCTACCACTAATACAGGCTATATGGGAAGACGAAAAATACCCCAGGGACTGGAAGGGAGTTATTGTTAAGATACCAAATAAGGGAAACCTTAAGAGCTGCAATAACTGGCGTGGCATTACCGTTTTGTCTGTTTTCCCGAAAATAATGGCAACTACCATTCTCGAACGGACAAAGGACAGGATCGAAAATACGCTTAAGAGGCATCAAGCTGTCTTTCGTAGTTGTCAGTCCTGTGTCGATAACATCAACACCCTGCGTATAATACTCGAAAAGTCAACCGAGTTTACGTCACCGCTCTACCTTATGTTCGTAGACTTTGAAAGGGCCTTTGACCGAATCAACCGCGAATGGACCTGGAAATCTTTAGATAGGAGAGGGATTCCCCCGAAGATTGTTGCTGTTGTTGTTGATTGGAATCCTATCACGCCGCAAGATGCTTCGTTCTATATAATGGACAGCTTTCCGACTCTTTCGAAGTGCGACAGGGATTACGATTTTTACTGGCGATAAATGATGTACTGACTGCCACCGTAGGTCCAACTGAGAGACTTGGTATTCAATGGAGACCGTTTGAGAGGCTAAGCCACCTGGATTATGCCGACGATATCTGTTTCCTGGCAAGCAGCAACATCGGGATAAACGAGATGTGCCAATCACTGTAAGTGAATGGAGAGATGGCTGGTCTTAACATCAATTGCAACAAGACCAAAATCATGCACACTGCCCGCTCAGCACATCAGCCAAATATTCTGAGACACTCTGAGAAAGTCTCTACCTCCAAACGGCTCAATTAAAATGTTTTCTTAGGATAAGGCACCTGAAGCTACCATCAAATGAGTTTCGAGTCACAAATGAAAGAAAGGCCGATCATAAGCTGACTCTATGGGTAAAAATATCTTTCAGGTCAAAGTGTCCAGTGTCCTCTGAAATGTGTCAAATCAGACTCAATTAAAAAAAAATCTATGCCACCGAGGCCAAATTTATCGCTCAACACAAAAAACCCTTTAAATTGATTTCAGTGAGAGGTGATGCATACTGACCACAATTACTATCCATTTAACCTTCCCATTAACTCCCGTCATAATAAAATAACAGCCGTTTCATAAAAAAAATTTAAATAAAATATTTACATAGTCATATCCACTCATTATTACCCCCCACCCTGTATATACTGTGCAATTATTTTTAAACTGCTACTTATTGTGCTGCGCGTGATTTGCTAATGGAAATACAAATTTTTAAATTTAAATGGGCTTCTTTTGTTCTTAAAAAAAAAAAACAATTAACAAAAGATTATATACAAACTTGAATAAATATATGGTTTGTTTACGCAATACTTTAATGCTAATTTATTTCATTGCATTCTCTGCCTTTAAATATTATTTTCAATTAATTTCTGTTATTGATATTTACGAACATAAAAAAAAAAACAATAAAATAAAACAATCACAAATTGTATGGAAGAGAAAGGTATTATATCATTATCATCGTCGCACTATTTGCTATAATATTATGTATATGAAATAATTTATTATTATAATTAATAGAAAATAATAAAGTATTATTTTTAACACATAAATGCAATATAATTTAATTTGTTCTTCATTTAAAATTGCTTACTTAGATTTAATTAAACACAAAAACAACACAGTTAATATATTTATATTTTGGGAGATTTGTTGTTTCACTTTTGATATGGAAATAAATTTAATTATTATTCTTTCTTCTTTTTTTAACAACAAACACAACAAAAAAGATTTTATGCATATAACGAAGAAAAAAAGTAAAAATATGGTTAACATCAAATTTAGGATTAAAGATATGCACGAATTCATAGAGTCTACAGTGTGCGAGTTATACTGTAAATATAATTATATTTATTTATTGACATTTAAACGATATGAAATTAGAAAGTGTACATATTTTTTTTTTTTAGTTTTAAATATGTTAATTAAATGAAATTGCAACACGCGCGCGGTCAGTTGAATTGGTTTGTCATTTTTTTTTTACTCGATTTTGTGCGTTTCCAGGAACTTTATAAATATTTATATACGACACGTTATAATATTTTGTGTGATTATCCATTCCAATTAAATTTTTGTTAAGATTAGATTCATTGTTATTATGATTTTTTTACTTTCTTTTACATTTTAAATTTAATATTTTCAGACACAATTTTTTTTTAACACTAGTTTATGTAATTTAATTATTATTTTTCTTGTTAAATTTAAATGTATAAACAGTCTTAATTGGCGACTTTACAGTTAAACGTTTAAATTGTTAAAAATTATTATTTTTTTTGTTGCTTTCAATTTTGCGATGAAAAATTACGTAAG
Organism: Cheilosia soror; assembly: GCA_949372485.1. Classification (NCBI taxonomy): domain Eukaryota; kingdom Metazoa; phylum Arthropoda; class Insecta; order Diptera; family Syrphidae; genus Cheilosia; species Cheilosia soror. Next base: position 16,153,741 of record OX443562.1, on the reverse strand, counting down.
TTTTTTTTAAAGTTTTTTTTTGTTGGGGCTCAAAGGAAACAATTTTCCTTTGTATGACAAAAAATTGAGAACAAAATATTGCTTACAATGCGCGAGTAGGATTTTATGTTCATTTTCTAATGACAGAGGAAAATATCGGACTCTTTGGATGGATGATGAATTGATGGTATTTTCGAAAATGTTGGCTAGGGAGAGTTCAGGACTGTGAAATTCAGAGGAGCGTAGAAGTCTGCATTACACAAGGAATGTTTCAAAAATACCGATAAGCTTGGGTTTCCGACAACTGAATAGAATCAAAAATTACAGGAGATATGTATCCCTGAGATTTGTCAAAATTTTGTACAATAAATTTAGGTAACAAATTTGTTTAAATTATTTTAACTATAGCCTAAACAGCTTCGTTGGCGACAAAAAAAGAAAAGTTTTTGTAACGTTTTCATGTTCATAACACTTCAAATTTACTGAACCGCGCCCCTAGCGCGAGGGGCGGTCACCTTGTCGTTGTGTCAAATTGACGTTGGGGCGCAGGCTTAAGTTGCAATGATTCAACAGGCTATTCTGTTGGAGGCGGTAGTCGGCTGAAGGGTCACCCATGACAGACAGGCTGCTTTGAAGAGTAACGAGCTAAGAACTGTCTAACGCCCCTAATTCAGGGTGTTATGCGTCACCGTGTCCATTGGACGATTTGCAGCCAGGGGGTATTATCAGCTGTATTCTAACGGGTGGCGCCTCCCTGAAACCAGGCCGCATCAGGGTGGAAGTAGTGGCCTTACCATGTTATGCGGAGCTCTGGCATGGTGGGCGGTTCTTTCCCTAGCTACTTGTGTGACCACAATTAGAAACAAAAATGACACCAACAAAAAAAAATAACAAGCATACAACATCTTCGGGAAGTACTTCCCAGGCAGAAACTGACAGGACTAGACAAACAAAAACGGACAAAGTTTGGATGAGGAGGATGCGAATCGTCAACCAACGGCGCTCTGACTCTTCTCTCTCTCTCTCTTACTGATGATACCAAAGGTAGCGCGTCAAATGCTCCAGCGATGCTGGAGATGTCAAAACTGGGAGAAGGTGGAGACGAAGATAAATCTTTATCTACTCTCTCAGTGCAAGACTGATCATCCCCCACCCCCAAACCAATGCCGTCGTATAGGGATAGGGGCTGGCATCATGGAGGCTATTGGCTGATTGCCTGTGACGACGAAAATGCGGTTACTTTCATCAAGGCCGCAATCGTGAACGTGTTACAATATGTGTACCGCTTACGTGTTCACAGTCTGTACTTTAAAAACTTTTTCATATTGCTACTCGCTAGAGAGGTTGAAATATTTTTGCGACTCCCCTCTAAAAGGACAGATGTGTGAATAGAAGCTGACCGAATCGGGTGTACACTCTAATGGACCCGATAATGCTCCCGACGAATCTGGCTGGCAACGGACCCGTACCAATTGAAAAACCCACGAAGCGAGTCTGACTGGAAATGCGGGGAACATAAACGCTTAATCTTCGACTGCAGTGTAACTATTGGGTTTCACTTCGACCTTGCTCTTGGTATTCGTAAAGGGAAACGTAATGCAGGATAGGGAACCCTAGACTATAGTGGGAGATCCTCATTAGCATCGAGTCTACAGCCAGCTGGGGTACAGAATACTAGTTGCTGACCTATGCCTATTTTACAGGTACTACCATGACAGACGTTCCTAACATTCATGTTACAAAGTGTTACAGAAAATGTAACATCTTCGAGTGCCTAATATTTCAAAGCTACTGAATCGATAAGTTTTTAAATCGTTATTATTTTGTCGTTCCAGTGTTCCATACTCCGACTTTAAAGACTTAATCGTTTCGACATTTTACAGAGTGCAAGAACCACAGTCCTCTAAATAGTTAAAGACTAGGCTGGACTAAGTCGAATCGATTGACTCAATTTAGTTTCAAGCTCCCTTGAACCTCTTTGTTAACGGAAGCTTTTGAAGTAACAATGTGGTTGGTTAAAAATCACTTTAAACTAAGGAAACAAGCTTTCTGTTAAAGTGAAACATATTTATTATAGTTGGCGAGAAAGATCAAGCTTTGCGAAAACGGGTTTGAGTGTACATTTTCGTGAGTCGGGGGGTCCATGTAGTGCCCTGTTATAAGATAATCTTTCCGACAGCCGATTTTGAAAACTTATTAAGGTAGGATTTGTATATCCACACAAAGTTGCTACGGAGCAGACAAGAGCAATTTTTAAGTGAAACCTCCCTTAACAATATTGAAGGTAGAGAACATCATTTAGTGACAGACCCGGCCAAGGGATGGTACTGCGAGTATAGGGAGGAAAATAGGACTAATGAAAGCTATACATAGACCTGAAAATGGATTTAATTGATCGGAGGGATTACGAAATATTGAGAACAATTATAGACAGACGCCAGCTACCCCATTAATCCCTCGACGACGTTATACGTACCCTGACTCCTCAAATGCGTATCAGACCGGGTGAGCAAGACCTTGCAGCGATCCTCAGACAGAACATAAAAGATAAAGAGGCGACTAGACGAAAAATAAGTAAGGTAGTTGAAGATAAGGAGGAATGTAAGGATATGGAGGCGGATAATAAAGACGAAGACTTAGGCCCCTATTGTGAGCGTCGATAGTTGATCGTTGATCGTTGATCGACGACTATGATTGTCGATTGCGATTGATATTTGTCGATTTGACAGTCGCTTGTAGTCGATTACAAATATCTGGTCGATGCTTTCTATTGGATGTGAAAACATTTTGAGCGTACGAATAGCTAAAGTCAATCGACGCAATCGAAAATTGTCGTAACGATCACTGATCTACAATCACAAGAAGGGCCTTAGAGTTAGCTGCACTATTACACAAGCGGCTAAATAGACCATCCAATCACTCCAATGAGGAAAGACAAACGTGCATAAATAATCGAGAGAACAGGCAACAAGTTAGGCCTCGAGACACAGCGCGCGCTCAGCAAAAACGTCAGTCCACCTTCCACACATTAACGTGTTTCAGTTGTGGCCATGGTAGTCAAGCGTTTAACTGCGCTAAGTGCTAGGGAAACCTCAAGGCACGGTGCAACCGAGAACAACCAGTTGATGACTTATCCATTCCCGGGGACATCGATAGACTGCGTCCAGTCCGAATTCTAAAAATGGACCCAAACCTAGAGAATCCCACCTCATCGAAAAAGGTCGCACCAAAAAAGAGCTTACTCCAACGACTGCAAGAGTACGACGAAGCTATAGACTTTTCTTTTGCTTTATAGCGCGAGTTTTTTTTTTTTTTTTTTTGTGAGGATCAGGTGGCTGGTGTGGCGGGCGCAGTAGCACAAGGGTTAGTATGCTGGACTTCTGTGCGAGGGATCCCAGGTTCGATCCCCGGAAAAACACAATTTACATCTTAAGATTTTTTCTACTGCGCCACCTCTCGCGAACCTCTGGCAAACATCCGAGAGTATGACTGTCCTGAAAAAGCATCTCAATTCAGCTGTTCGGACTCGACATAAAGGTGGCTGGTATCAGAGGGGATAAGAACTACCCTATCGAACGAGTTAAGTAGTGTAACCTCGAGCGTGGGACCGTCCAGCAACGTCTTCATCGTAACCTCAAGTTACGACAGTAACGTATCGCTCTTAGGTATATCCCTGCTTAAAGACTGTTTCTTAGAAGAATTTATAAGCAAAGAAAATTTATGAGAATAGTTAGGTTAGGTTAGGATAAAGCCAAATATTTAGTGTAAGAATTTACCTGATGACAACCACGTGGCGCATAAAAGTTCCTCGCAGTAATCAAGTCCTATAAAGGACTATTGACTATTAAAAAATGTTTATGGAACGGACTGTCAAAACTCGCGATTATTCGTTCGTTCGAAAAGGTAGTTGGTCGCTCTTATGTGAGTAGTCCTTAAGACCTATGTATTTTGAAATAATTGAAGTGAATTAAGAGGATCTCCCCACCGCATACGATGGCGTGCCTGTGTTTTTGGCAGACTTTACAAATGAGTAAGGTCTATAAAAAGACTCGCTCCTAATTCCAATATTTAGAAAATTCCTTTACGTTCGTAAAAGTTTCCCAACAAGAACGTTATTTTTAAAATTTCTTGCAACCATCTTCAACTTCAGACTTCTTCCTTCCAATGACTTATCGTTACGTTTACTAAAAGCCAGTGACCCTAATTTGCGAGTATTGTCGCTCAGTTTGTTTTCAAATGAGAAACTCTACATTTCAATTTGAAGAATGATGTTAATGTCCCTCGGGGTAAATTTCACCACCCCACTAGTAGGTACTCGTGTCTTTATTAACTCATTCAGAAAAAAAGGGAAAATATGTTGCTAAAGTTAGTGGAGAAGTTTTAGCACTCGTTCCAACTTAGTCGCATGACTAATTGTCTCCGATTATTGAAAGCCAAAGTGAACAAAAAAAAAAAAACCCAAAGCGCCAGAGGCAGTACAAATGAAGAAGAACCGTCGTCGTGGAAAACTTTTTCTCTCCCTACAACTATACACCACTATCACTGACTACTGCGATGACGAACATGACGACAACGACGACATCCATGACGATGATAATGGTGATGCTGACGAACGCCATCATCAACTATCCGCTCTAATGGCAAAAGTCCATTTTGTGTTATCCATCCTTTTTCTGTGTTTTTTTTATGTGTGCACTCAAACTCCGATTTTAATTCGCTACACCGCCCTCTAACGGGGGGAATATATTCCACAAAAAGATGACAAAAAGGAAATAAAAAAAAAAATTATAAAAGCTATATGCAGGACAGCTTATTGTAGTCGCGAACAATTTACTACCAAACGACAGATGCATGACAGGGAATTATTCCACCCAGTATCCAGAAATAGGACCAGGACTATGTTGAATTTTGCAGGCGCAAAAAAAGCACCGAAGCAACTTCCATCGCGAATAATTTGCACGTTATGTACCTTAAATGGGAGGTAAAAAAAAATAACCAGGATCCACTTTCTTTTTTACTCAAGTTTCGGCGGCTTTCCTTTTTTTTTTTTGCCTTCTCGCTGTCCCAGTTTTGTTCTTTTACAGGAACGTAAGGAAAAAAAATCCCTAAATGAAATGAACACACCAACGGAATGGCGTTCTATAGATATGCTGACAGATGGTCATGTTAGAGCAGTGTCCTTTTCATATCCACTTTTGGGTTAGAAGTTATGTGATTATGTGTACTTTTTGGCATCGTTATTTTGCATTTGTATAAGGACGACTGCTGGGAGACATTTTTTTTCTTTTGTTGAAATAAAATAAAGTAGGGGAAAGTAGATAATGGTTAGAATTTATGTGCAAGTAGAGGAACGTTGGTTTGGTATTCAGTTGGTGGTGATAAAACTTTAATTTCTTGAGGAAGATAGTTGATTTATCTACTCGTAGATTTTATCTAATACACCAACCAACTGAGTTTTTGCATTGTTTGGTGAACCTGATGGTTTAGTGAATATCAAAACCGACTAGCAGTTGTCGTTCCGTATGCGTTTTTTTGAGGTTAGTTCAAATTTTCCTTACCAGTTGTAAGGAATCTTGGATACAGTGGTGGAGTAGTTACGTTGAGCGGCTCTATTGCCACAAATTTTAGACCGGAAATGCGGGTAGAAGCCCCACATACTACTTTTTTTTAAGAAGCTCGTGAATGCCTTGATGAGGGGCTACAAATGTGACAAGAAAACGGATTAAAAGTCAACCGAAATTGATCCTCCGAGTGTTATTAAAAAACTAAAGGGCGTCCAATAATTCACGAAAAAAATTAATTTTGCGTCATTTAATAGTACAGTGATGCCAACGGAAAAAAAGACAGCAATGTGACAGCTGACATTTCGCATTTTCATTGTTGAGCACTATTTAAAAATAAATGAAGTTTTGTCAACTACAGTCCGCAATTTCCGTCAAAATATGACCGTCATAGTGATGTAAACTCATCAACTGTGAAGAGAATAATTATTGTAAAATTCAGGAAGACTGAATCAATTAGTGATCTTAAACACTCTGGGTGTCCTGTCACAAGTCATTCAACAGAAAACATCGAAACAGTTCGCGAGAGTATTGCTGACAGTTCAGGAACATCAAATCGTCACCGTAGTCAAGAATTGGGCATTTTGAGAAGCTCTTTACAGCGAATTCTCCGCGAAAGACTTGAAACTTCATGCTACACTCAAGAACTGAAGACTACTGACTGACCAGACTATGTAGTGCGAAGAGAGTTCGTTGAATGGATTTTAGAACAACAACAACAAGTGGATGCTGATTTTTAGAACAAAATCATCTTCAGTGATGAAGCTCATTTTCATCTTCGTTAGTTGTCAAAATTGTCGCATTTGGGGTTCAGAAAACCCACGAGTAATTGTTAAGAAACAAATTCATCCACAACGCGTGACTGTTTGGTGGGGATTTTGGGCTGGGGGCATTGTCGGACGATTGGTCTTCGAAAATGCTGCTAGTCTGGCAGTATCGTTATCGTGACATGATAACCCAGTTTTTAGTGAATAAATTACAAGTTATGGATCTGACCAGTATGTAGTTTCAAAAAGACGGTGCCACATGCCATACAGCCAGAGAAACAATTCAATTACTGCATAAGTCATTTCCTAATCGTGTAATCGGCCGTTTTTGTGATCAGAATTGGCCATCCAGATCTTGCGATTAATTGGACTTTTTTCTTTGGTGTTTTTTTGAAGTCAAAGGTCTATGCAAAAAAGCCCACGACCACCAACGCCGTGAAAGAGGAAATTCAGAGGTGTATTAATGAAATTCTGCCACATTTACGACCGAAACGGTCATAAAGAGTTCAATAAAAGAGTACGTACTTGCCAGGAAAGCCATGGCGGCCATTTATTCGACGTGCTATTCCATACATAACCTCAATCTCTATAAAAAATGTAAGCTTTCTAATTAAAAATCTGTATTTTCTATCAAAATTTTAATTGTGGGACACCCTATAGTTGGATGATTTCAGTTTCTATGTTAGAAGAAAGATTTGAGCCGTTGATTCGGAAGATAATTCTGAACTTTTGATAGAGAAGGAATCCGAAATAAGAAAATGAACCAACAAAATCTACGAAAATTTACGAAATATGACCGAAAAGGTCGCTAGCTAAAAGGTCGCTTCATATAAGGTCTAAGTCTACGATTGTTTGTTTTTTTTTTCGTTCTGACAACCTGCTTCAGTAAGAGTGTCAATGAATTCATTTGTGATACGCGAGCAATATGACACATTTGATTTTATTTCTCGAATTGTTTTTTCTTGTTTTTTTTTTTCACATTTTACTTAATCGCGTGCCGTTATCATACCGAGAATGTATAAGTAATTGCACTTAATTAGTTATCTTTTGATGACGTACTGCACCTTATATACGATTTTTTTGTTGTTTGTTTTAATTTCCGTTTTGTTGTTGTTTTTTTATCTAATCCGATATCTTAAGTTTAAATATTTAGTTTTTTTTTTGTTTTTTATAATTTAATTCCTAAAATTTACCCTCAACCCTAACTGCTTGTTGTTGTTTTATTTTTTTATTTTTTATGTTTTAGATTTTTTTTTCATCTTACAAAAAGTGTTGTTGGCACAGTGTTTTGTGTTAATTTTTTTATTTAAATTCTTACATCGATATCTAAGTTATGCTATGCTTAAACTTTTTACACATTTTTTTTACATTTCTTGCTTTTTAGTAGCTGCATCTATTTTTTTTATATTTTTCTTAAAATGCTTGTCAAGTATATTATTTTTTTTTGTACAAATAAAACATTGAGTGTTAAGTATAAAACATAAAAATAAAAAAAGAAATTTACATATCACCTATTTTTGTTTAAATGTATAAAGAGAAAATTTAACTAAAATATTATTTAAAATAGAACATATAGTAGAGATAGAAAATTATTGAAGGTATTTTTTTTGTTTTTATTTTATTTTACACTTAGAACGTAGTAGTTTTTTTTTTTTTAATGTGTGTGTCTGTAGAGAATCCGGTTAAAAACAAATACACGAGGGATTTGGTTTTTTTTAGTTATTAATGTGTTGGGGGGTTTGTTTTTGTTTTTGTTTTTTGTTGCGTTCTATGTTTTTTTCGCAGTAGTTACGAGAAATTTGTTGGTATTAGTAATTGTCTATTGCTTGGAATAATATTTCTACTAAATTTTCGATTAGTTAATTTCGATTGAACGCATCTTCTTGTTGATATTGTTAAATAAAGTTGTGATAGAACGTAAAGAATAAAACACAAACCTATGCATCGTTGATCAAGTGTTACCCGTAGACATGCACTGCTGGTACGATCGTGCGCATGTTGGACATCGGCTAGGGATTCGCCAATCTGTAAAGAGAGAAATGGAGTTTGATTTAAAGAGTGGACAACAAAAGTTAGGGAATTAGAAAAAGTTAAGGCGAACTTTTTAGGTTGCGAATTTTTGATGATTTTGGAAAATTTTAAACTCAGAAAGCTCTATTGTTTTTCATGGCGAAGATAAACAGCTAAAATGTATCTCAATATGAACTGTGCGATATGTTGATCTGCAGACTTTAAGGAAAAATTGCAAAGAGCTAAATGAAATTTATAAAGTCACGTTTTCGATTATGACAAGATTTGGTCAGAGGAAAGTATGCCTGATGAATGCAACCTCAGCATCGTTTGCACGATCCACAAGAAAGGAGAACCTCTAAACTGGGCCAACTATAGAGGAATCAGTTCTTTCCTTAACTTTGCTTACAAGATCCTGTCTGTCGTAATGTGTGAATGCCTGAAACCATTTGTCAACGAACTAATTGGACCCTATCAGTGTGGTTTTAAGTTTAAGTCCACAAACGAACAAATATTTACATGTGCGTACGAATAGCTAAAATCAATCGAAGAAATCGACAATTGATGTGACGATCACTGATCGACAATCACAATAAGGGCCTTAGACTCACTGAGTTTCTTGCAGTTTTACGGAATTTAAGAAAAAGTGTTTTTATAAAAAATTAGGGGAGCTAAGAAGCGGGTTTATTCAAAGCGTTTTAATAAAATTCTACCAGCAAAAAACCTTGTGGAAAAATATACGAATGGACCGACAAAATGTGACAATCCCTGAGAATATAAATCATGACTTTTTAAATTCGGAATTCACCAAAATCTAAACTACCTTGCTTGATGTTGGCGAAACCAGTACCTACGGTTGATTTTGATTCTATTCTTAACCTTGAAGGAATTAATTGCTTGCAGTTTACTAGGGTAGATGATAGCAACCTACTGTGCGCCCTCCTACAGATAAAGTCTAAGGCCATGAGCCTTGATGAAATACATTTATACTTTACTAGCTGAACCCCGCCAACTTCGCCAGGCCTTTTGTTGCTTTTTTAATTTTTTTTTTATTTTTTATTTTTTTTTTATTTATTTTCGGGCGACAATGTTTTAATTTTTTTGTATTGGAGGTGCCACGCCCCTTTATCCAACTTTGACAAATCTTCACAGAAGCACTCTAGGGCCAATGCCTAAGATTATCTGTAAGTTTGATCTCAATCTATTCGGTGGTTTTCGAAATATACGATTTCGAGTGTTTTTTTATGAACGGTGCCACGCCCCTTTGTCTGATTTTGACCAATCTTTACAGGAGCACTCTACGGCAAATATCTAAGATTATCCGTAAGTTTGATCTCAATTGGGAGGTGCCACGCCCCTTTGTCCAATTGTGACCAATCTTCACAGGAGCACTCCACGGCCAATACCTAAGATTATCTGTAAGTTTGAGCTCAATCGATTCTGTGGTTTTCGAGATATAAGATTTTGAATGTTTTTTTTTATATAGGCGGTGCCACGCCCCTTTGTCCGATTTTGAATTTGTTTAGCCTATCACCCAATCACCGTAAATACCGACAGATATGATAGAGACAGAGGTTTAGTGAAAACGAAAGAGTTTTTCGTTTCGTATTTTACAGAGTCCCACCCCAGGCTTCAGGGAAAACCATTGCTGTCTCTCTGCTGTTCTGAAAGGTCTGCTATGGATCACGACCTGATATCATTTCTTGGACTCCTAGACTTCTCAAAGGCATATTCGATACTGTTAATCATGGAAAACTTTTTTCAAAATTGAAATGAAATTTTCAGTTCAGCACCTCTGCAGCTAACTTAATTCTCTCGTATCTAAGTGGAAGAAGTCAAGCCGTATCGGTTGGGAAAGAAACCTCTCGACACTTAGAGCTAAAATCGGGAGTACCGCAAGGCTCAATTCTTGGACCATTACTTTTTGTAATGTTCATTAATGATCTTCCACAAGTAGTCTGACACTCCACAATGCATTTATTATACTGATGATGTTCAGATACAGTTGAGCTGCAAGCTGGGAATGTTAGAAGATGGACTGGACAAATTTAATAGCGATCTAAATCCGGCTAAGTCAAAGTGCTTGATAGTCTACAAAAACAATCTTGACAGCAGTTATTTCCCGGCTTTATATTTAACACCATTCTAGAACATGTTGAAAAAGCGAAAAACCCAGGTATTTGGTTCAATTCTACGCTTACATGGGTCCAACATGGTTAAGTTAGGTAAGAGTGGCAGGCCGCATTGATTGCAGCCTCACTTAGGCCAGAGGAGGCCCATTGTGTTACCACAGGATCTAATGATCTCACAACTACCCGTTGAACCAAGAAGAGCTGAGAATGAAGCGTTGGAGGCAACTTATGCTTGTATTAGCGAGTTCGCCAAGATTGTCGAAGAAGTATTCTCCGAGATAAACTTTTCTACGAACTGAAAGAGCTGGGCACGTGCCCAGGTGAAGAATTGTCTCTTCTTCCTCCTCGTCCATGCAGATTCTACAGAAACCATTGGTAGGGAGGCCCAGCTTGAGAGCATGTCTCCCAATAATGCAGTGTCCCGTGATGACACCTACTAATGTGCTTATATTGGATCTTTTTTGCTTTACAAGATCGCTGGAGCGCTTAAGATCCAACATGGGCCAGATCTGTTTTGTGATGGAGCACGTGGTGCAATTTGACCACCTTTTCGATTAGTGGCGCTTATCGCATTCTGTTTAATAAAAAAAGTTTACACGTAGCGAGAGGCATATAGAGATTCTCCTTTTCGGGTAGAATCGACAAGGTTGTGCCATGCCTAGCGAATTCGTCGGCCTTGCAATCCCCTAGAATGTTCCTATGACCGGCCACCCATATAGACATATAAGGTGAATGTTGAATTGTTTCGCCATCTCATTAAGAGATAAGCGGCAATTGAGAGCAGTTTTGGACTTGAAGATGACCGAATCCAGGGATTTAATCGCGGCTTCACTATCGGTAAACATTACGATATCCGTAGCGGATATGACATTATACCGTAGCCACGACAGGGCCTCCTTAATCGCCATGATTTCCGCCTGGAACACGCTACAGTGATTAGAAAGACGGAATGAGATCATACAATCTAAATCTTGGGAGAAAACACCCCCAACCCCTACTCCTGTTTCCGTTTTGGACCCATCTGTATAAAAGCAGACGGATCTCTTGTGAGACACTACATCACTCTCCCAGTCAGTCCTGGAGGGTATGCAGGCTTCCAAATTCTTACTGAATTGGAACTGGGGGAGGGTATAATCAGTATCTTTTGGGATGTATTCTATTTTATCTAGAATAGACGAGTGACCAGTTTGTCGACTTGTCCACAGACGGATTGCTTACATACGGACGGCTGCATTAGCTGCCACTTGTATGCAATAGAGGTCTAGCGGTATCAGGTGGAATAGTATGTCCATCGCCGCTATTGGAGTGGTTCTAAGCGCTCCACTGATGCACACACACGTCGTTCTTTGTACACGACTAAGTTGCTTACAGTGAATAGCCTTTTCAAGCGCAGTCCAACAAACGACGACGCCATTGGCGAGTATAGGTCTAATATAATCTAATGGGTCCAGCATATTCAAATAGTTATTGGCAAAATATACAGATGTTTATGGACCTTTTCATTAACAAAGCACTTCCTCAGCATATAAGCAAAAAGCTTAATATTGCCAATTTCAACAACATTACGCGGTACGTTTATAATCTAAAACATTTTGATCGTATTTCGGTATACACTATACCGCTCTCGCTGTGGCCTGCACACCTATTTCAAGTTGTATGCCCTAAAAACACAAAAGGATTTGCAAGGAACCTAATTATCTGTTCGAAAGACTTCAGTTCCCAACTTCATCTCGTTCAATATCCTGTTTATGTTGTCTGAGAATGGTACAGTCTTCCTTGGATATCAGAAAACTTCGCGGAACTAAGTCGTTTGATAATTTTATTTAGATATCTGACCCTAGGCATCTAAATGAATTTTTGTATCTTTTCCTTTTCTATTATTTTTCTTTTCGTGTTTAGATTCTTTTTATTTTTTCTTCATTGTTAATTTTAATACTGGACATTTTTTTTTAAGGGCCAGTTTCAAAGGTTCCGAATAAAGTTTCGGATAGTTAGCCGACACATAACGCTTTCCACCAGATAAAAGCTGCTGATATTTTCTTTCTGTTTTATCGTCGAAGTCTCGGATAAACTGACTTACGGAAAAATTTATCAGCCGCTAAGTTTGTTTCGAGACACATGTCATTTGTTTTGTATTTATTTTGTTTCGTATTTTCTAATATTTTTTGTTGTTTTAGGTAAACCAAAAGAAAAAAGACCTTGGAAAATTTAACGGAAGAAAAAATTGAAGCTCCAAAAATAACAGAGGAGCTGAAGCAGGTATCCGATTACTCCGTTTGTGGCTGAGCTATTACTGGGCCACCAACCAGGCTGATTATCAGCACGGGTCGTATGACACCTTCGGCCAGCACAGCGGAAAGGGGTATACATAGGTTAGGATAAGAAATAGAGAGAATGGTGATTTGAGGATAAAAGGGGGAAGTAGATAAGCTCTCCAGTCTTATCGAGTACTCTAACTAAGAGCTTTTGGGTAGTTCTTAGTTCGTTATTTATCAAAACAGCCTGTCTGTTATGGGTAAGCCTACTGGGGACTAAAGCCGCCGACAGCCACCTTCACATCACCAACGTCCAGAAAGGACGCAACGGCAAGGTAACCGCCCCTTCGTGGTAGAAAGGTTTAGGAAAAAAGAGGATACAATTTTCCTTTTAAAGTCGCTTTGGGCCTTGGGCGATATACTCTGTTCCTACGGGATAATCTACGCTCGTCAACGAAAAAATGCTCTGAAACTATATTTTTTCCACCCACTTCAAATAAATATTTTGTTTATCTTCTGGATATAGGATTTAACAGCCACTTAAACCGGCTGATACTCTATCCGAGACTATATCTGTCACATATCACTATCCGAAACCTTTGAAACCAAAAGTTGAAGTTTAGCCGACAGATAAGTTCCGGATAATCTATCCGAGACTTTATCAGCTAGTCTTGAAACTGGCCCTAAATCTCTTCGCTAATATTTTCTATGATTTTTTTGAATGGGATGATCTCAGAAAAATTTTGTATGAAAAGGAGGAAAAAGTAGCTAAAATAGTAATTTTTAGCAATTTTCAAAAAATCACAAAAACCATTAGCGAAGAGATTTTTGAAAAAAATTGTTTGCAGTCATTATTAGAATTTTTTGAAAAAACTTTTTGCATCAAAACATTTTTTTTGAGACCGAGGAAAAAAGTCAAAAAGGTAGATTTTTACAAAAGTTCTAAATTTTCAATCGGTACTTAATTGGTTAAGCGCAGGGGTTCCCAATCTTTTTCATACTGCGACTTCCTAGAGAGGTTGAAAAAAGTTTGCGACGCCCTTCTAAAAGCACGGATATGTGAATAGAAGCTGATCTTACTGAATCGACGCGACGCGACGCTCCGACGCACGTTCAAATATCGTCGTTCCATATTTATAGCAATTTTGTGTGTTAACATACCCGCATTTATCTAAAAATGCGCCTCGTCGCTAAACATAATTTTTCGGTTGGTCCTCTTCCTAACTCTCCGGCGCCAAGTCAGCGAACAAACGGCTTTGTCTATGGTCATTAACATTGAACTCCTGGTTTAGTTAGATATTACAGAGGCGTAAGCCCAAGTCCCGATGCAGAATTCGCCAAGTTGGAATCTGCGAAATGCCGATCTCTTGTGCACGGCGAGGAATTGACTGCCTCGGGTTTTCCTGTACACTCTCGCGGAACGCAGTAATCCTCCGGACCAATCTGGCTGGGAGCGACCCGTGCCAATTAAAAACCCTTTATTTAATTTTGAGTGGCAGCCACGAAGTAAGTCTGACTGGAAATGCGTTAAAAACAAACTCGCTACTGCAATGTAACTATTGGATTTCGCTTCGACCTTGCTCTTGGTATTCGTAAGAAAATTGTAACGTTTTTCTTTTGTTCAGAGTCTGTGAAAAAATAAAACTTGCGACGCCCTTAGGATAGCGCCACGACGCCCCAGGGCGTCGCGATCCTGGGTTAAGGAAAGTTTTGTATCATTCAAACGGAATTTAGATGACCTTTCCATTGATGCCAAAATTTACATGAATTAAGTTCAAATTTATGAGTAGAATTAACTTTACTTTTGTACAAATAATTATGTCGACGATTGTACGTCAAAATGCTAAAACATATTAATTCTTTGACAATCGTGGTTGGCATCCAGACGTCCAACGCTATAGACTAACGAACTTGTTGCCACCTCAATACTTTGCATCACTTAAATTGCAGCAGCATTTCTAAAACACAAAAGACTGCCCGCAAATGTATGACAGAAGCAATATGGGCATGTCAAGCCAAAAAATGCATCCAGTTTCGAGAGAGGTATAGGCAGACTGACAGCTTCACTACCACTACCTGTCAGCGAACCCGCAAATAATGTCATTTCAACAGGAATACTAGTTCAGTAACTATATATAGTCTTCACCGTATATTGGTTTGGTAGTGAGAAAGTCGATGGCCAATGAACACAATTAAAGGGTGATTTTTTAAGAGGTTTAGAATTTAAAAAAAAAAAAAACACAAAAAATTCGAAAAAATGAATGAAATATTTATTTGAATCGAGTTTGAACCTTGCAATTTAATGTTTAAAGATAATTTCATGCAAATGTTGACCGCGGCTGCGTCTCAGGTAGCCCATCCGCTGAGTCCAATTTTGGCATACTCTTTCACACATATCGGCCGGTATCTCACGAATGAATGCATGGATGTTGGCTTCCAGTGCGTCAATCGAAGCGGGCTTGTCCCTATACACATTAGCCTTGACATACCCCCACAAAAAAAATTCTAATGGTGTCAAATCGCACGATCTAGGCGGCCAATTGACCGGCCCGAAACGTGAAATTAACTGTTCACCAAACTCGCCTCGCAATTGCGCCATTGTTTCGCGTGCTGTGTGGCATGTGGCACCGTCTTGTTGAAACCACATATCATGCAAGTCAAGAACTTCCATTTCGGGCAAAAAAAAGTTAGTTATCATCGCTGTAACAAAGGCCTAACTGCTGGGAACGGCGCCGAATCGACATTTCGCGGTCTTCTGTCACACTAGCTGATACGGCCGCAATATTTTCTTCACTACGCACAGTACGTAAACGTTTTGGTGGTTTAATGTCCAACAAAGTAAATTTGGTGCGAAATTTGGTCACAATCTTCCGAATAGACTGCTCAGGAGGTCGAGAATGCCGATCATAAAATGTAAGCAGCGCGCGATGAACATTTCGAACCGAGCACGAATTTTGATAGTAAAATTCAATAATTTGCAAGCGTTGTTCATTTGTAAGACGATCCATGGTTAAATTGCAAACCAAACTGAAGCTGTTTGACAGTGACACAAGGTACTAAACACACGTCAGCTGTCAAAACCAGTGTTGCCAAAACCAAACCAGCTAAAAAATCACCCTTTAGAACGTCCTCCAAATCATTACCTTCGAAATAAAGGAAGCATTTCGAAATCGACAAGTACAACAGAAATTTCGATAAAAGCCCACAATGCCGCACACAACTTGCACTCAATACGTATATACATCTAGTTCACTCAACCAATCCAATCCATTTCATTGGAAAAGATAACAATCTGATTTTTTTTTTCAAAAGCACTCCGTCATATAACTTTCGTCACTAAGCATTAACGATGACAGAACATTCATTAAAATTAAAATGAAACTGCCATCCTACGTGCGCGCAACGACATTAAGTGAAGCATTGCACAGGATCGAGGATAATTTCATACAAAATTCACTGTGCCAAGGCCATTCAACTTTACTAGAGTGCACTGCCTCTCTTTTCCCATCTCAATCGCCTGCCAGTTCGCTAGCTCTGTATCCATTTCGAGTCTTTTTGTGTGACTTTAACACCGAAAATCAACTCGGAAAACAACAAATATATAAATTTATGGAAAAGCATTTATATCCCAGAGATGTATCAATTTTTTTTCTTTGCATTTACCACTACTACTGTGAACACACACACAGATAGATAACAATTGAAAAGTTCTTCAAACTAATGGCAGTACTGTGTCCCTCCCCCCTACCCCCTATACCATCAGAGTGTTTAAAATTCCTGGCACAATGCCCATTGGCATCCTATGGCACATGAACAGGCACATTGCTGCTGTTATATCGGAGAGTTGACTCCTGAAGAAGATAATTTCAAAAATTCCACACAACAGAAAGAGATAGCTATAGACAAAAAAAAAAATCCGCTTTCACAGCAGAAAAACTTCTACCCATGCAAATTTATTCCCACTATTCTCTGTCAAAGTGTGACCCACTGGCAGCGGTAGGTACATCACGATTGATTATTAATAAAAAACGAAAACCCCCACGAGAACAAATAAATTTAAATTGAAAAAAAAATTTAGCACAAGATGCATTAAGGATTAAGGATATTCTACAATCAAAGCACATACCTGCTGCACATTTCTCCATTGACCACTGGCCGTATCCGGGTCATATTCAAGAAGATTGTGCTCCATATCGCCGTCGCTGCCGAAGGACGACCCAAATTGACCGGGGCTGATTTGAACGGGATCATCTGGTTGGGCGGGTGCCTCGGTTCCATAGAAAATCAAGTCCCATTGTGTGATTTGCGCTGTTGTTTGTAGTTAGGACGGTCACAGGACATAGCATAGTAGTAGGAAACATGAAAGAGAGACGGAACAAAATATATACGTATGCAAAATAGGATCATCAAATTTGTGTTTATATTTTTGGATTAAATTTTGATGAAATAAAAAAAAACAAAATACAGAAAACTCAATGAAAAGAAAATGAAATGACATAAAAAAAAAATTATTTTAAAAGACTGTGGGAGGGTGTCCTCTCGTTGACCTCCATTTATTTTACAATCGACTGGGTATAGCTGAAAATGTAATTGACATGAATACATGACCCTAAATAAGCATTATTGACAGCGATGAAAAATGATTTTGTCGTTTATTGGCTGCAGCTAATGAGCGGTTGACAATTTGTTATAAGGTACTTACACTAACTTTGATTGTCCGCCTTATGATGGTCACCATTTGAGTACAACAATTTGCATCTGTCATTGACAATTGGAATTCAATGTCGTAATATTTGGTGAATCTGACTTACTAAAAAAAAAAAATTCACAAACGACAACAGTCTTTGGTAATGAGACCTAGTTTCTCACAGGCAATTGTGTGTGTTTGTCAAATACTTTTTTGAGACTTAACCTGTTGATAGAATTATCACTGACACTGACACTAAAACATGTTGGACGCCTAAAATATCGCAGACAGATTGAAAGGAATGCCCTTAAGGGTATGCGCGCAACGGTTTACACGATGAAAAGCTCTGTGAAGCTTAAAAGTGTTACATGTCATTATGGTCATTATATACATATGTGATTAAAATGTTAATAACATCTTTTGGAGCGGCGCTACTTCTTTTAGACTAGAGCAATGCATGCGCTGAAAAGCAGAGCCATAGGGGTAGGGGCTCTAGATTTATAGTCTATTTGGTGCACCCTTTTTTGCATCCAGACTAGACCTGCAAAACTTATAACCGAGAGTGTTGTACACAAAGAAAGTAGCAACACGAACATTGACTGACTGAAAGAGTATCAAATTTTTGATAGAAGCCCCTCAGAAGGGGGGCCGGACGTAAGGCGCATAAATCCACGGTCAGATGTCAAGAATCAAGATGTCAGATACCTTACGTGAGCTAAGCAGAAAAAAAGGATAACGACCTGCATGTGGAATGGTTGGAACCTGAATAGACGAGAAATTAGCGGAGGTAAGTAATAGAGGCATTGTGGAAGCGCAGTGGGAGGGTCCAGGCCGGGCAGAAAAATATGAAAAACTGAAGCAGTACAGAGAAAATTTGTAGTTTTAGGTGCGAATTTGTTATAAGCGGTCAGTCAGACTTAGACAAGAGGTGTTGGGGGCTGAGCATGTCAGTAGAGGCCCTATAAGGAGTACTATTCGAGTGCTATTCTTCAAGTGCCAAAGACCAGTAGAATCGGTGCGAGGAATCCATCGGAAACGTCAGAACTGATATTCTCAAGAAAATCCTTGGTTTTATGAGTGGTTGCCAGCAACCACATGCAGCAAAGCCTATACAAAGTGACGCTTTCCCTAAGGACGAGAGTAGCTCATAAACTTTCGGAGCAAACGAGTAGAGGGAGAATGAGAATGAGTATGAATTTCTCTGGCCTAAGTAAGGCTGCACTTGTTGTGCCCTGGCACCCTAACTTTGAGGCGGCATATGTCAGCTTTAATTGAGACGAGCCATGTCTAGTTTTGGCATACAATGAAGAACACTTGCTACTCCATTAAAGTCTGAAACAATCTCACCGATACCTTTGATGTCAGAGAAGTATTTAGACAAGGTAATGGACTGTCATGCAACTCCTTTAACATCATTCATTAATTTTCAAAAGCCCGCTTAGGTTGCCCAAGTGGATTCTCCCGATAGCTCCCAATTTTCCGCCATCTATCAAGGGCAATTCCCCCCATACGGATATAGAGGAGAGATTATGGACTTGATCTAATTATCTCATCGTAGGTCTAACTCAAGGACGGATGCCTGATGGTACGGACTCCATAGCAAGTCTTGGGATCCTAGTTGGGGGCGTGTGTTTAACATGACCAAACCAACGAAGCATGGACATGGTAGCTGCTCGGCATTGAGTCCCTCACGTATTCTGGTGTTTTTTATACGATCACTACCGGCCTTCTGTAACACCATATGTACTTGCGAAAATTGTGCGAAACTCACAAGGCACAATTTTGCAAGAGTCTGACATTTTTTTTGAAACGCGGAAGACATTGACAGAACTCAGTGAGTTGTCACTGGTGCTTTTGCAAATATTGCGACAGAAGCGGCAATCAATGGGTCATAAAATAGCGAATAGGTCGCCTTAGATGGTTAGGACATGACATAGAGCGAATGAAGCAGCAGATTCTCATCAGTTTCACAGCAATGTAAAGATCTCGTCTTAAGTCGCGCGAAGCGAACCTGAGAAAATCCGTTTTCATAGACCAACTTAGAGTGCACAACTAGGGTTCGTTGAAAAAGGACATAGTTCCCTGATCCGCTGAGTTCCCTGATCCGCGGACTATAGCGCCAGCTAAGGAATTGTGTAAGTAGTTCTAAGTTTGGAAGTTTTCATAGAAACTTTGCGTTTCACTAGACGACATTTTTGGCGTAGAAGTAGAAGTACCTAGAGAAAAGGCATGTTCAAAAAGTTGTGTAAATTCTGTATAAGATGAGATTTTATTTATAATGTCTGTATCACTGATGACAGTTATTTTGGTCATTGGCAAAATTATTGTCAGCAAGCGCGCTTTCTCTACAAATAATTTAACCGCCACACAAAAAGCAGCCGCTCGGATACGGCATGGAATTGTAGATCCTTTCCACTTAAGCCGTCACAAATAAGTTTCACAATAATATTACTTAGTTGTAAAATTAAAACCTAGAGCAGTGAAAACTAAGTTTAAAATGTTGTTTCAGTATTTAAGTGGATTTAATTTTCATAATGACGTAGGGCGCAGTGGTTAGTGTGCTGGACTACTGTGCGAGGGATCCCAGGTTCGATCCCCGGAAAAAAACACAAATTGCATCTTAAGGTTTTTTCGACTGCGCCACCTCTCGCGAACGTCTGACAAACATCCGAGAGTATGACTGTCATGAAAAAGCTTCTCAATTCAGCCGTTCGGACTCGGCATAATATTGTTGGTCCCTTCCATTCGTCCCAAAAATAGAAACTCACACAAAACGAATGGTTGCGAGAAGCTAGGCCTAGGGTGTCTACCCGCCAGTTGCGCCACTTATAAAAAAAAATGACGTAGGGCGTATACGTAACATTTTTTTTTAAATTTTTTTTTCGTTTTCTTTTTTGTAACAAGTTTTAACTGGGAACAAAATTAGTTATTTACAGTAGACTTAAGAGATTGTTTGCTTTCAAGAAGAAGCAGAAGCTCCCTGGTCACAAATCACATTCGGCACAACCCACTTGTGGGGACCAATCAATAAATCATTTTGAATGTCAAAATGTTTATACTTCGCACGTCTGCATTTTTTGTCCATTTTCTACAAGAAGGATTATCTTAGATAAAATTTGGAAATCCCTGCCTGGACATTTCCGAGACAAAATAAGCCTCATCCATGCATCTTTTGGCGAGCGCCCTACCAGGTTGCTATGGTTTCCGCCCACACTCTGCATCTCACATACTATTTCAAGCATTTTCATGTATTTCCGTATACAAATTAATTCAGTCATTAAAACCACTCGCCATGAGTACGATTATGTGTAAAGTTTAGATTATTTTCGTACAACTCATCCACTGCCATCTCATACCCATCTAAACAACTCATCTATGAGACAACTGAACTAAAAGGTAACTCATCCATCGGACATTTTTGGGGTGGGTGACTGAAAAAGTTTTAAACTATACTATGCCATGTTTGAACATCATCCTGTACGATTGGGACCCTAATTTTAAGATACCCCCGTGTTAATTAAATGTGGATCAAATGTCCATGGATGAGTTGTCCTAAAGTTAAGTTAGCTTATATATTGAGTTGAATGGGTATGAAATGTTCATGGGTGAGCTGGCTGTTTGCACCTATTGGTGGACTTCTTTTTTCCCGCTTTTCCTTCTGTCCAATTGGAGCTGGCTATGTTCTGGGGTTAGACACAATGTAAGGAAATGCAAGATATTAAAAACAGATGTTGTTACAGTGACCATTATTCTTGATATTTTCCTAAAATAATTTTTGGAGCACCGGAAGATTCATTAAAAATACAGTCTTTCCATATTTGCAGCTGGGTCACCTATCAATCCCGTGGTGGAATTTGTTTTTTACCAAAATTACACAGTACTTCAGAAACAGTCGAAGATATTATGATTGAGAAAAGTTCGAAGGCCGAATAATATCAAAAAATGGTTGTCCAGGTCTGGTTATTACAAGAATAAACCCTAGCCACTTGCATCAATTCCTAAATATTTGTCACAAACTTGGGCAAACAAAAAATTGATGAAAATTTGTACTACAAAAATTCAAATTCTTTTTGAGTATGCTACTTTCAAGGGTAGTGGCTGAAATAAGTATCTCTGGCAATTGGGAGGCCGTTCAGTAACTAAGTGTTGGCTGAAAAAACAGCAGCTGCAAAAATACTTTTAAATGCGATGGAATGATGGATTTTTAGGAACTACCTAGCAGCAAGTTAATTGATACCTTAAAATATTTCAGAAACTTTTTTCGCCCTTAAGTATTTTTTTTTATTGATTATTACGAATTTTTTAAGTAATGGCATTTTAAAGGCAGTAACGTCAGAAAAAAATACATTTTGGTCCAAAACGCCCCAAAAAAATAGGCGTGGCAACGTATGACATAGCCTATAACCTTCTCGTAGTCTTAAGAAACATTTCAAAAGAAGTTTTATAAAAATCTCTTGAGTAGTTTGCACGTCAACCGGTAACATACACCAGTAGACAAAAAGGTATTTACTTGACACATAACAATTACATAAAAAAAAATTATAAATGAAAACATAAAAATTGTGTTTTTGTTTTGCATAGAAATCAAATAATAAAAAAATTTATTTAAAATAAAAACTTAAATCTTATAGCGAACAATTGTTATTAAAATTATTTACAAAAATCACATAAATGACACAGTTGCATGAAATTTTATTTAAAAGGAACATTTCAAGAAATATGAATAACCAATAACCAAAATGATTTAAAAACAAAGAAAGGAACATGCTTGTGGAAAAAAATACGAAAAATAAATTTTAAAAAATTCAACAAATCGACAAAAAAAGGAGAAAAATTAATTCTCTCCTTGGAAAATATTCTCTGTACCATTAGTGCTTTTCCGATTCGGTATATAAATCTTTTCACCCGGTCTTTGTGTGGCTGTTCGTGGTGGTGATGGTGGTGGCGGTCTTGCCAGTGGCTGCTGTTGTTGCGACGACAGCTGTTTCTGAGTTAGTTGCTGTTGTTGTAGTTGATATCCGCTCGGTGGAGAGGATTTTTTCGAGTTCTCTCTAGATGGTTTTGGATTTGTGACAATACCACTGCCACCTCTGCCATTAGCCGCCACACTGGAGGAGAACAACGACGACGATGATGATGATGATGATGATGACGGTCGGGATGACGATGAGGACGAGCTCCCACTACCGCCACCTAAACCAGCACCGACTGATGGATCATAGAATTGAAATTGCTTCCGATTAGGTCCCTGCCTAGTTGAAGATGACAAGGACGATGACGATGACGACGACGACGAGGAGGAGGAGGCGGACGAGACCGATGGTACTCCTGAAGAGGATGATGATGGCAATGATGATGTTGCATCTTTCTGCTGTTGTCCGGATGGGAGGACCAGACCTCCACCACCATTGGCAGCGCCCATATAAGGATGGAATTCTGGGAAAATTTGCTGAATTTTTTCATAATGTTCGAAAAGTTTCGGTATCCGGTGATTTGTCTTCTCTGCCATCGACGAGGAGGACAATGATGATGATGATGATGCGGATGCGGATGCTGCACTACCAGATGCCGATACTGTGGCTATTTTTGTCGTTGCTATGGACCCAACTACACTGCCCCCATTGTAGGCGTTGTTATCCTTCACTTGTTTGGGTGCCTTGATTGGTAGTTTACCAGCTGTCATCGTTTGTCCGACACTCTGACCGGACTTATCGGATGCGGACTTACTAGAAGAGCCTAAATTCGAATTGTAATTCGCTTGTTGGGACATTTTGGGTCGCTGCGTTGAACCAGTCGCCGACTGCTGTGACTGTTGTTGTTGTTGCTGCTGCTGTTGTTTTGCGGATGCGAATGCGGATTTACCACTCGAACTCGGAATACGATAAAAGTTATTTTTCGATGGCGCTGACGGCTGTGATGACTGTTGTTGTGAGTTACCAGGACGATTTGATGACTTTGAACCTTTATTCTTCCCTCCGCCACCGCCACCACCCCCCGAATTGCCATTCTTTCCGTTTTTCGATTTGTTTTTGGCAGAGCCAAGGATTACCCCATAAGTTGCCGACACTTGATGGTATTGCTGCTGCTGCTGTTGTTGTTGTTGTTGTAGATGCTTCTTACTGCCATTCAATATCGCCGAGCCATTCAGCCCCTTCAAAGCGGCAATCTTTGCGTTTAGTTTGTTTTGTGTGGCGAATGTATTGAAATTGGATGGTTGCAATCGGGGATACTGTGGCGAGTAGATTTGATGGAGATTTGTCGACGACGACGACGGTGATGAGGAGGACGCCGATGTGGTTGTGTCTTCGGACGAATTTGTGCGAATCGATACCGGATCGTTGGGATCGATTGTCAGTGTTGTACCATAAAATATAAGCGACCACTCTCGCAGTAAGGCATGACCTACTTATTGTTTAAATGTTATTTACAAGAGAATTATATATGGATACAGGGTGACAGTTAAATTGTTACCGCCACCAGTGGAATTATATTTATCCAGAGAAAAGCAGCATGAAAACATTAAAAATGGTTAGTTAGGAACAATATTTCTTTTGACAGTTCAATGTGCAAAGTTAGAAGAAGTATATATGAGGGGATAGGGACACCTGGATTGGAACTTACCCATGTAACGTCCTTCGTTGTGAATCTCTAGCTGCCAATTGCCGTGCGGTGATTCACCCCACGTGTGAACGGACATAAATGGCCACTGATTGAAGCCGGAGCGGGAGACGTCATGAATTCTGAAATTTCAAAGGGAGAAAAGTTAGTTAACATTTCGTCTCGACTTATAGGACTCACTATAAATGGAGAATTTTAGGCCTCTATCGTTAAAACGTTCCCCAAAAGAAATGAAAACACAACGACTGAAAAATTTTTAAACCCTTAGAGAGGACCTACAGCTTGCAGAAAGCTAGTTGAAGAAACAGATTCAAAGGGGCAAATTTACAAAAAATCGGCTAAGATTCTTATCAAGTGATTGTAAAGATTAAAGGTCCTATCACAGACTCTAACCATTAGTTCAAGTAAATGTATGGATGAGAAACACCACCCACACCGTGAGAGATTTAGCTACAAAAGTTTAGAATCCGCAAACTGGTGTTGCCTGAATGCATTATAAAGTACCAACAAACACGGAACAAAACTTGTAATCCTGACAGGTCCACAATTAAAAAATATTTTGACAAGTTGTAGCATCATTACCTAGCAATAATAACTAAAGGGTTATTTTTTTGCTGTTTGGTTTTTTAGCCTGAATTTTTTGACAGTTCACGAGTGATTCGTGACACGTGTCAGAGTAAAAAATGCTCAGTTAGTATTGCCATTTGACCATGGATAGATTTACGCCCGAACAACGTTTCCAAATTATTGAATTTTATTACCAAAAATTGTGCTCAGTAAAAATTGTGTTTAGAGCACTTTGTCCATTTTATGGTCGTCGTAATCGTCCTACTGAGCAGGCTATTCAAGCCATTGTGACCAAATTTCGCACCAATTTCACTTTATTGGACATTACAGCACCGCACCGACTCGTTTGCGTAGTATGCGTATAGAGGAGAATATTGCTGCTGTATTAACCAGTTTTAATGAAGACCGTGAAATGTCTATCTAAAGCTTATTTGACCACGTGAAAAATTTTACGCAAGGATCTTGGTCTAAAACCATACAAAATACAGCTGGTGTAGGAACTGAAGACAGACGACCTGCCACAGCGTCAAACATTTGATGAATGGGCCTTAGAAATGCTCAATAAAGAACCGCTTTTTTTCGAAAAATTCATCTCACGTTTTGGACCTGTGAATTAGCCGCCTAGATCGTGCGATTTGACGCCGATGGACTAGGGATATGTAGGGAAGTCTCTACGGATAAGCCAGCAACTATTGCCGCCTTGGAAGACAACATAACTCGTGTTATTGGTGAGATACCAGTCGATATGTTGGAAAAAGTATGCCAAAATTGGACATTCCGGATGGACCACTTGAGGCGTAGTCACAGTCAACATTTACACGAAATAATATTCCAAAAGTAAATGGCAAGAATTGATTTATCGATCCTAATAAAAATTTCACTCAATTTTGCAAATTTTTGTTGTTTTGTTGGATATTAAAAACCAAACGCATACAAAATCACCTTTTTTGTACTATGACAATATTAGGGCCCAGTGTTGTTAAATCGTGGGAAATATGTATGTTGATAAATACGTCAACGTTCATGTGAACGAAAAGTCAAAAATCCATCGCTTGCTGCACCGAATATTTAGTACAAAATAATTCCGCAGACCATCCGCAAATAGTATGTTTTGTCATAAGAAGCACTGCGACAAATATTTTCTGTAGAGTGGATTTAATGGATTTAATGGAAAGTTTGTATTTTAAATTGTTTAAACAAAAGTGGAAGAAGTTCACGAAGTTGTGCGACGTTTGCACCCGAACGTTTCTCGCACCACTGTGCGCGTAGCTTTAGGTTCGCTCGGGTAGTCGTCTACCAACGTTAAAAAATTATTAAAACTGAGCTTTATTTTTATTTTATTTTTTTTTTTTTGTTATTTTCAATTTACAAAAGGATCTACCCTTTAAAAAGGAGGTAGGTCAAATATTTAACATTTTCCATTTAGCAATTTATGCATCCTTTGTATCCCTAATATCAATGAACGATAACTCTCAACAGACATACCTAACCGAGAAAGAAGAAGAAAGCAAATCAACTAGCTATCTGTCATTATTTCATTAACATTGACAGGTGACAATTCTACAAATTTGTCGCACTTGTCTGACAAATTTTTTTTCAGATTCTTCATCACTTCCGATTGAATAAATATGAAATAATATTGAGCCTTTTAACTTATACTTGTCACTTCACTATCAATGAATGGCCGCGTTGCATTGACCGCTAGACATCTAGCTAAAGATCTAGCGGCAGCGTGACATTAGAACAAGTTTGGAAACGACTGTCGGAATTGGGCATACTGACAAAATTGTCATTTGTAAAATTTTGTCTGTCACATAAAAAAATTGTCAGTACAAATTTGTCAGAAAATTTATGCCAATACTCGGAAAATTTCTGATAAATTCACTGTCATGACGTCAATTTTTTTGAATGAAACCAAAATTTGACAAATGTCGGTTATTTTCCGACAATTCTACTGAATTGTCTACCTAATTATTTATGAAACAGAAATTTGGCAATTATCCAGTTGTCAGTTTACAAATTGTCACCTATTTTTAGGGTCAAAAACGTCATCTCACATATAAAGTCGCCAAAAACGCTGCGAAATGTCTAGGTTTTTTAAATCGATGTAAGAAGTGCTTTACACCCTCCGACTTAGCTTCAATATACAATGCTTTATTCGGCCCTCAGCTTGAGTACAACGCTCATATCTGGTCAGGTGCACCAGAAACGCGCGATAAAACTTATGGGTGATTGAAATATAGCGGAGTCTATCGACCCCCTCGAACATCGCAGAAATGTTTCTTGCCTTTCCTTATTTTATCGATATTTTCACCACCGATGCTCTGATGAAATAGCTAACCGCATTCCGCCCCTTCAACAATTCTCTCGCAACACCCGTCACACATCGAATGCGCATCAGTTCACCCTTAAGCCTACCTTCGGACGTACTGTAAAATAAAGAGATTCTTTTGTAAGTCGAACAACACGCATGTAGTGTGGAATGTATTGCCTCACACGGTTTTCCCCTCTCATTACAATCCACAATCAATTGGCGGTTTAAAATTAAATGTCAAAAGTTTTGCACCATAATCATTCATGATGCTCTGTTTGCTTTTGTTTGCGCAGTTGATGCGTTCACAATTCAGTATTGCTCCTTTCATCACTCGTAAATTCGTCTCTTTTAAAAATATATCGCGCACCTGTTCGGTTCTACGATAGCGACGACGCCGTCCGCCGCAATTTCCGAGTTATAAGAAAATTATGACCATCCAATCCATCCCAAGGACTCAATGCACCTTCTAGGAGTCACAGTCAATTCAGGAATTACATTGCAGGACCTATATCGCAAAATCGGCGACCACTAAGTTGAGCTACCTATTTAGAGCAAAGAGGTACTTTAGCCCCAAGCAACTTCTCCTTCTCTACAAATCACAGATTAGACCAGGCCTGGAATATTGTACGGAGCACGACCCTAGAACATTCACTTAACCTACTTGACAGCATACAGAGACGATCAGTTCGACTTATTGGAGACGCTACACTCACATCAAATCTACAACCGTTGGTGCACAGAAGACAAGTCGCTGACCTTTGCTTGTTCTATAGATATGTACTTCAATGGTAGATGTTCCGAGGAGCTGAAAGATATTATCCCTCGAAATGCAACTTTTTGGCGCCCCACAAGACAAGCAGCTAATGCTCATGACCACACGGTACACTTGACAACCGCGAGTACATCAATTTTCCAGAACTCCTTCTGTTGCAGAACAAGCGAACTTTGGAACTCGCTTCCTGGGGATATATTTCCAGAAAACTACGATTTACAGCAATTTAAGTGCAGAACTAACATATATCTGCAAGCATCTCGAGGGCGCTGTTGAAGCGTTATAGGTTCGCCTTTCCCGGGAGAAGTATTAAAAAAATACATCACGCGCAAAAGAAGACTTTGCGAAAGGATAGGATACATAATAGAAAATAGTATTTAATGTGCGAACTCAATTCGTACGACCAGGGGCCTCTACCACGAAACAACAAGTATTGTGCAATGGGAGCATTTCAACATATTGCTATGATAAATTGCTACTGTTTAACAATACTTGTTGTTTCGTGGTACTGGCCCCAGCTTTCATATGTGACTAGGCCCTAAAGGTGAAATAGTTTAGGTTAGGTTAGGCCTCAATTATCCGTTTGTTACATACGGAGTAAATTACTTAGACCAAATAAGGTCCATTGGGTTGTGATGTGGTACCAACAAGCAAAGTTGGTTATTTCCGCTACTCATGGAACGATTTCGAATTTTGGACAAATTTTCGTATTTTGCTGATATCCGTTTCGGCAATATCAGCAAGCTTCTCGAAAGTCTCCTAGAGTTTGCTTTCTAATCGAGGATATCGCCGGGCAGTTACATAGTATGTGGAAGGGTGTTTCCTGCTCCTCCTCATCATGTAACTGCGACAAAATTCATTTGCGGTGACTCAACCCTTGCGCGATGTCTTCTTAGTACATAGTGGCCTGTTAGTATTAGTTCTCCGACAAGAGTTGCGATGTGTGTTCTACTGACGTTTAACAGGATCTTTGTCCTGCGCCGATTTATCCGTGGCCAGGTCTGTTTTTGATGAACAAATACTGAAAAGTTAAAGTTTCTACAGAGACAAAATTAAACACACCCAACTGGGGGAAAAGAAAATGGAGGAACGTTTATTTAAAAAAAGCATACTATAATAATTTATGGTGAGGCCACAAGGTAATTGTAAGGTATGGTTCTTATGATAAACTAAACAACAATTTCAATAGTTTTGCACGGTTACAGGCATAAAGATCTCGTCATCTCTCGTTAGCCTGTTGCAGCGCTAGTGTGGAAATCTTACAGTTTCAATTGGCACATGGGGCTCTCCTTTATCAGTAGAGATTGACTGTCGGTGTAGATGACGATGTCTCAATTCGTTACCGATCTCAGCTTCAGCAGTTCAACGGCTTCGCGAATAGCTATTACTTCTGATGCCTGAAAGACACTATACAGTCTAAAAAAAAAGACTCGATTTATGGAGAATGGAAATGAGAAGATCCCGGCTCCTATTCTGTCATCCGTCTTAGACCCATCTGTGTATATTTCTAGCATGTATTACCATATTCTATTCCCAGGTTCCCAGGTTCGACCCCTGGAAAAAGCTTCTCAATTCAGCCGTTCGGACTCGGCATAAAGTTGTAGGTCCCTTCCATTCGTCCCAAAAATAGAAACTCACACAAAACGAATGGTTGCGAGAAGCTAGGCCTTGGGTGTCACCCGCCTGTTGCACCACCTCTCACCACGTCTGACAAACATACGACAGTAGGAGTTCATTAAAGTGGTCCTCCTGACGAAGCTCTTCATTCAGACGTTCGGACACAAACCACTTGATTTCTCTGTAGTTTGTGGGTTCGGATATAAAATTGCTGGTCACTTTCATTCGTCCCACAAATAAATACTCACGCAAACAAACGGTTGCGATAACAGCTAGACATAGCGCCTAGGTCCTAAATGCGGACATCTTGTGCCCTTTATTTATTTAGTTTGGTAGTAAAGTAGTCATAAATTAATTTTTGAAATTTAATAACAAAAGTCAAATTTCAGAATCCGTGAATACCCAAAACAATATAATGATTCTATTACTTTTTCCACTTTTCTATTACCTTCTCTATAACCTTACCTCGAAGGCTAGTCGAAAATGAATGCGGCCATACTATGTATATTGAGAAATGGAGGGTGTACCCTAGCGGCTATAATTTGAACCCTACTAGACAGACATACAAATTTGACAGATCAGCGAAAAAATATACGGAAAAGAAGCTAAGCGACATTAAATAATTAAATATTGTAAAAAATAAATACATTGTTTGAGTAAAAACAAAAAAAATAAATTCTTAACCAGTTTACACTAATGGAAAAAGTATTGGATCGAGCGTATCATTGTGGTGTACACCCCAATGCAACTCATACAGACAAAATGTTTAACCATGAACAAAATTCATAGTTTGATTTCGTGGGGTTTTGAAGTCATCGAGGATGTATTTATGACCAGACCAGTTACCTTACTGCTTGCTGAATCTGGTATCACGCCTATATCATAGACCCAACCAGCCTTGACGAGCTTATCGAGGTCATCGACAAAGTCTGAGATAAATCTCGGTTAGTTGGGTCCGCCATTGGTATTTCGCATAATGATCTGATTTTGATGAAATTCTTTTGACAAAAATTGAACACTCCGTTCTTGAAATTTTGGTACTACCTACCTACTACTTTAGGGGCCTGCCACTCCCAAACGGTAAGAGAGAGCCAAATGTTTTTTTTTTTAGATTAGTGTTTAAGGCACTGCAATCAATTGGACTGTGCAAAAAAAACTCATTATATTCGAATAGGCAGTTAAGTAAAATCTTGCCGATTCCTGTATGTCTGATAGGGTTCTTTTCTTCGCCACCAGGGGCCTGTACCACGAAGCAACAAGTATTGTACAATATTTAAACATATTGCTCCCATAAATTGCAACTGTTGTACAATACTTATTCTTTCGTTGTACTGGCCCCAGATATCGCAGGCCAACTTGTACATTTGTCAATAATGGACTGCTAGTGAAATGTCAGTTTCTTACAATCCCTGGCCAGAAAATGGCGCCAACGTAATTAGCGAAAAATAAGTGAAACAAAATGACAACCATCTTGGATTTCACTAAAGAACGCTAGAGACACCTATTGGACGTGAGAGAATTTGCTAAGTAAAAACGGTTGAAATTCAAATTGTTGTGTCAATATTTGCGCAATAGATGTCGTTTGGAAAAAGTTTCCAATTTATTCCACTCTGAATCAAGAGATACAGCGCTTATGTTGGAACCAACGCGAAGTTGTCTACTAGCATCACTATAATATTACTGTCAATGGATGCGATTCATTTTATGAATTGATGCGATATATATTTTTATTGTTTTATTTTTTTTTTCACATAGTATTTGCAATAAGCCCCGGTGCACACTTGCGATTTTTGACGCGCGGTGCCGCAGCGTTACCGCTTTTGCGTCTTAAACAATAACAAACAATGTACTGAAAGCGATCTCGCGGGAACCTGCAAGACTTTTTACTCGCAGCGTTACCGCACGTGTGTGTGCACCACTCAATTTATTTGTGAGTACTACAAGACGCAAATGCGGTGACGCTGCGGTATTGCGCGTTAAAATGACGCATGTGAGTACCGTGCTAAAAGTCATTTAAAACAGAATGCTATTCAAAGTGAATGGTATCCTTAAAACAAGGCAGAACAAACAAAATTCCAGAAAATATAATTGGCCTTAAAACCAGTCGACTGATTCTCAAACCATACATAAATTCTCGGATTAAAATTAAGCTGAACAAACGCATCCGATTATTTCCAACCAGAAAACCCATTAAATTAAGAAGAACACACCGGTCCTTAAACGTTTTTAACATTTTTTTTTATGGTTTTCCAAATGACTTTGCCGGCATCAACGAAAATGCATTTTTTAACACCAACCGAACAGCTCAAAGTTTACCGTCTGATACAGTTCGCATCTCAGTTGCAAATAAAAACCACTAGTATTTCAAATCACAACCTTTAATATCAACAAAACTCCTTTCAATAAATAAATCCCAATAAAAAAATACACTTTCATAAAAAAAAAGACAAAATACTACGTACTACGAAAAAAATAAGTTACATATAAAAAAAAAAAAAAATCCCTGAAATCCTAAAATCTCTATAAAAATATTCGAAAAGTACTGGCAAAGCTTAACATGCGATTGCACAAAGGACACCGTGCCGACCGTTGGATTATCGTATAGATACACGTTCTGCAGAACACATGTCCACAAATTGTCACCACCGGCACATTGTTCAAGTATGGCTCCAAGCAAATGGCACACATATGGTTACTGCTCCTCTGACCATTGTCCCCTTCCCTTGATGTCGATGTTGAGAATGTATTCCCGTTCACCTTGCGCCTCGTCATCGTCGTCGTCATCGCCGCCGCACCCAGATTAGGATGGGAATCACATGCTCGGTGGTGGACCATTTCGTTTAAATTCTGCCTTGTGACCAAAACTCGGGAATTTACATTGGAATCTTGATGTTGTGTTCGTGAAATTTCGGATGTTCTCGCATTCCGTTGTTGGTATGGATTCCATCGGCGATTTATGGTATCCCTTTGTCGGGAGGTGGTAGCGGTAGCGGTGGCGATTGTGTTGGTGGTGGCAGCACCAGCAGATGGACTATTCCTTTCAGTTTTGATAACCGTCATAATTTCCTCTGCGATTTTCAATAGTTTCTGTAGTGTTTTCAGTCTGTTGTCGTTCTCTGTGGCCATAATGTTAATTGCATTCGTGTGTCCTTATTGATTCAGGAGATTTAAAAATATAAGCTGGTTTATCTTTCAAGTTTTTCTCAACAAATAAATTGTGAATTTGTTTTGTATTGTTTTTTTCTAGGCACATTTGATGAGCGAACAATTTCAGGCATGTATTTTTGTTAAGTCAAGTGTGATGGAAAGTGTTTTTGAGTTTTTTGAGTTTGACGCGGAAGAGGAAGATTTGGAAAGGTATGTTCCAAGGTGGCAAGGTTAAAAGCAACTAACCTATAAGGTTTTGTTAGTTTTCCGCCATACTAGGTGAAATGGAAACACACCGTTGAAATCGTTTACCCATTGAAACAAATCAGGCGACGACAGGAGCGGCCGAGTTTTGAGGTTTAAGGCGGTCTACAGGCTTTTTGTTTCCACCAGGACTTGGTCAATTGGTCTAGTGCGGTGCAAGATCAACCTTGATAGGCTTCTGTCAGAAATGTTGATGACTGCATTTCACTTAAACGTTAAACCCTAAGCTCATCATCAGCATCAATTGGACTGGAACTGTGTTAATGCTACCAACTTGACAATATATAAGTGTTGCCACTGTATAGGGGACCACATCAAAGCTTCAGAAGATTCGACCATAAAATCCACCGAATTATAGCGGCGTTGACCTGAAAAGCACGCGCCGCAACGTGCAGTTTGGAAGTTGTAGCTCCTCCGAGTTATTTCAAACATGCACCGGATTTCGGCAAGGAGAAACGCTATCATGCGACTTCTTCAATCTCGTACTGGAACAGATAGTGTGCAGGGCAGGTGTCAACAGGCACTATCTTTAACAGGTCCGTTCAGCTGCCTGGGTATGCGGACGATATTGATATCATTGGTCCTTCTCAGCGTGCCGTGATAGAAACATTTACGGCGATTGAAGAACAGGCGAAATCCGTTAGCCTTGAAGTAAATGAGGACAAGACTAAGTACATACATGCTATCAACAAACAAACAAGCATCTGTCCATCGCCTAGGACAAAACGTCACTATTGATAGCTACAATTTTGGAGTAGTTAAGGAGCTCATCTACCTCGAAATAAACATGAGCTCCACGAAGAATTACCCTAGGAAACCGTTTCTACTTTGGCTTGACAAAACAATTGGGTTCAAAACTCCTAACTCGAAGGACGAAATGTGTGCTCTACAAAACCCTTATCCTGTCAGTTCTGCTTTATGGCGCCTAGTGCTGGAAGATGAGCAAGAAGGGAGAGCTGATGCTGGGCTCCTTCGAAAGGAAAAAAGAGGAGAATGGAGGAGAAGATACAACCGCGAACTCTATGAGCTGTACCAAGATGTGGATGTAGTCCAAAAAGCCAAAAAAAGGTCGACTAAATGGGGTCAGCCACATCGAGCGAATGGACAATAATGCTCCAGCTAAGAGGATCTTCTATTCCTAGACCCCAGGTTCGAGAATACAAGAAAGACCGAACCTCCGTTTCAAAGACCAAGCCATCGCGGATGCCAAAGCGCTTGGTCTTGGCAACTGCAAGCAGCATCGGAATCGTAGAGTATGAAAGGCTGCAATGTTTTCAGGCAGCCACTCTTCACAAGCCACATCACAATAGACTTCAATTGAAACTAAAGTAAGAGTATCGGTTTATTTCACTGGATTCCAGGCTCCAGCCCATAGGGGCTTTACTGGCAAGGGAACAACTTACTCAATGCCTAAAGTTGGCGCGACTATACATACCATTTAACATGCGTTGAACACTTCTGCGGTGACAGTAAAAAAAACATTTCAGTAACTATATCCAGAACTTGTCTTAAACTGAATCAAATGAAGTCTGGCTTAAAACACTTGGGGAGAACTGCACCAGACAATTCTTCGAAAAATTCTCCCCCAGGGAATACCCCCTCTCTAATTATTCTGGACAAACATAACCGACGAATTCTGACAGGTATAATCAGTGGTCATGATGGCCTCATGAAAAAACATCTTCACCGGATTGACGTCTCTGCGGACACTACATGTAGACTCTATCTTGTGAGTGACGAATTCTATCTTCACATACTCTCAGAAAGAATATCCTTGGCGGGGAAATCGTTACTTTAGCAAATCTTGCTGACAGAAGATTCTTGTCTTCCTAACTATCTCCGGAGTAAAAAAATGGCTCTAGGATCTCACCATAGAAGACACAATAGGCCGCGATGCCAGAGACCCATGAAAGCTCTCTGGACTCATAATCTTATCTAATCGGTATGATTATGGTCTTCAAAAGTCAAGGTCTACAGTAGACCCGACCTACGCTAGACGTCATTAACACGGTATAGTAGCGAGAGTCTGTGAGGCTACAGACCGTAGGCAACAAAATATTGCACTAATATAACTAATATAACCCCATGGCCTTGAGGGGAAGATCTTTAAAGGAAGACCAGGGAAATGAGGGTTCTCTGTTCAAAGTCTTCTAGGAAGTGAAAGAGAAGAACCAACTTTTGCCCAAGTGCGATAATATTATGCTCACGTACATTCGAGAGATTTGAACGCAATCTGACACACGGACTAAATGTTACCATGTGACCGGTTGAACGATTCAATCCTTTTGAGGTACGAGTAGGTGTCCCTGATTCGACCAAATATGGCGGATCTAGAGGGAAGTAACTCGAAAAAATCCTAGTGTTGAGCAACTCGGTCTATGAGATGAATGCAACTACTTAAGTTAGCCTTCTATCGCTAAAAGTCGGATAGAAGGCGATCTCTTTCTTTAGGGCATGAAGCCGTTTTTTCTGCATTTCCCAAGGCACACATGGTAACAAGAAATACGAAATGAAGACCTTTCAAAGTACAATCAAAGTTTACTTAGGACCTTACAGTAATTATAGCTACATGGTCCCACCATAGAGCTTGAATCTCTTCTGTTATCTGACACCATGTCGAATGAAGAGAACCCGGCCATCACGATTCTCATATGGATGCCATTTCGGCGGAGGACGAATTAGCTCTCAAACTTAGCGATTTGGCAAGGTCAAGCTATCGTTACAAGAAGCACTAAAGTCTTCAAAATCTTCAATAGATTCCCATGGACATAGTTGCTAATGAAATGGGTATAAATGGCTGAGAAAGTCCTTAAGAATGTGGTCCAACAATAGGCGCCTAGCCTCATTCACTTCCCATAAGCAGTCCTATTAGGGCCATGGTCAAAGATACTTCTTAGTTTGAAAATTCCTTCTTCGACATATCGGTGTGAAACAATCCCAAGGAGGATCTTCTTCTTTTTTTTTAAGGATTCATCTCTTTGAAAAAGTCTCTCTTTTGTTTCTTCTTTTGTTTGGGTTCATCTGCGTTAATTAAAGAAACTTTTTGCGTGTGCTGGTGCTGATGCTGATGCTGATGCTGATGCATCTTAAAGTTGCTTCCTCTCACTCTTAATAGAAATCGAATAAAAGAAAGTCGAAACGAAACCCATCCTTGGTTCATTGAGCAGGTCTTTGTGGCATAAAAAGAATCCCTTTAGTCAGACGGAGAGTTTCTTCCAAGTTGGGGGTTGTTTTTTTTTTTCTTCTTAATTTTTTCTAAAGAAATTCACAGAAAAACCAAAAAAGGATGCAGAACCGACAAATAATGGAAATGACTTCAAGTGTAAAGAAGAATAAGGCAATCGCAACCCAATGGTGGATATTTATAGCAGAGTAGAGTAGAGTAGAGTATAGAGTACCGCGCAGCCATCATTTTGTGGCGTATAGCCATTGGCAAAGGACAAACGGGACAACCATTGCCACTTTAAGAAACCATTGGCATTGGGCGATTAGGGGTATCGTCTACGTCGAATACACTTTTAAAAGTGTCAGCAAATTAATAAGTCGTAAAAAAAAAAGTTTCGTTTCGCCTCCTTTGTCGTGCTGCAACAATTGGAGGAGCCCGGGCATCATGGTATAAATTTCAATTGAAGGTGGAATAATCAAATCGGGGATATAGTAAAAACTTTTTCCAACGTAAACCACCGGGACACTTGGGAAGTATAGGGCGAGGGAGTTCATTATTTAAAGATTTAGATTCTGTGTCAGCTGGGTACAATGGCGCGGTGTACTCGGTATAATGTCCCTGCGGAGGATATAAATTCAGACTATGTACGTGTGTGTGTGTTTGTCTGTGGGAGAAAGCGCAAAAGAGAAGAAGTCTATAAAAACATCACTTTAGGTTGATATATTGGAAATTTATTGTGTATACTTGCAACATCCGAGGCGACTATGAAATCCTCTTTAAGCTTCAAGTATTATAAGCTGTTCCACTGGGATGGACGTTATTAACAGAATTATGTCTGGAATTACGAGTTTAGAAGGTCGGGAAGGAAGGCAGGAAGTAAAAGTTGATTAATGTAGATTTGGACGCAGAATGTCCCAGACTCCGTAATAATAAAAAAATACTGTGAATAGATTTAATCCTGAACGCCAGCAATCGTAGCCAGAGCCATTGCCGATCGCATAACTCGAAGAATATGGGGAAGTCCTATTCCTATATGAACCCAGCATCAACTGCCGTGACGTGACATCGATGCCAAAATATTTGAAACGTTACAATTGATGTTCCCTCATGAAACCTTCGATAAAGAGAGCCACCAAGCGCATGAAGGGAGATAAGCCGCCTATACAAGCGGCACGAGAGAGGCTCGTGAGTTCTACGACCAAAGGAG
The DNA here is from genome assembly GCA_949372485.1 of Cheilosia soror. Classification (NCBI taxonomy): domain Eukaryota; kingdom Metazoa; phylum Arthropoda; class Insecta; order Diptera; family Syrphidae; genus Cheilosia; species Cheilosia soror. Next base: position 16,116,678 of record OX443562.1, on the reverse strand, counting down.
AGTTGAAGAACTTACGCTTCTCGAGAGGAAATAGAAAGATCATGAGAATCGCCTGACCGGGGAAATAGAGAGGTTCCAATCCAGTAGCAATGTTCGGAAAGGTGGGTCAAGGCAACAACAGGGATCTGCAGAGATTAGCAGGAAAACCTTTTTGAAGGATCAAGTCGGTATTGCGGATATAGAAAGACCACTTCTGCAGACTGTTAAATGGCGAAGACGATCGTAATTTCGCTATGAGCCAAAACGAACTATTCAATCTGGACGACGAAAGTCATGACCACCGTTTACCTGACATAAATGAAGTGAACTCAAATCCAACAAGGAGCTATTGGCGGGAGTCGACTTTGTAAAGAGCATCCACCAACTATCTCCAAGATTTGATTGGAAGAAAGTATGCATGATGATCCTCATCATCGTTTGTCCGATCCACAAGAAAGACACCCCTTAAACTGCAACTATAGAGGCAGCAGTCTCCTTAACATCGCATACTAGATCCTGTCTGCCGTATACTCTGTGTATCTTTGACAACATTTCAAAACAAAACAAAACGATCCCTTTCTCGTTGACGGGCTTTGGAGAGGGAGTTTTAACAGCGAACTCTACCGGCAACTCAAGGACATTGTTGACCTAGGCAGAAAAAAAGGGCCAATCAATTGTCTGAGATGGCCTGAACACGTAGTGGGAAAGCTACGCTTCGGCCCGACGAGTCTTTGATTTTAAAACAGACGGGCAAGGAACCCCTTGCCTTCTAAGACCTTTAATCAACTTTTGCACAACAGAGGTAGATAGCCAAAGACCATGCTAATTGAAGAGATATATTTTTTGAGTCTCACCCCAGACTGTAGCCCCACTTAAGTAAGCTCGCTCTACAATAGACGCTGTAGGGAGGGTAACTGGAATCCCAGAAGAAACAATTCAGGGAACGAGATGGAGAGGAGGAGCAAAGAAATATGGCGCCGTACTAACATTGGGCGTCAAAAACGCATTCAACTCTGCAAACTGGGAGAATATAGTACACTCACTTAGGTCAATGAGGCCGCCAGGGTTTTTAAGTAATTCTAGTAAGCAGTCTATTAAGCAGTCGCAGGAAAAGGGAGACAATCACCATCAGGGTAGGCGATCACAATATAATATCAAAACCGGCAATCAGATACCTAGGCGTTATGATCGACGCGAGGCTCGCTTATAAAGAACACATTGAAAGCTGCTCGGGTGAGTGGTGCTTTGTCCAAAATAATCACGAATATTGGAGGACCAAGGCAGCAAAGGCGGCTAATTCTGTCAAGGGTGGTGCAATCCATCTTAATTAAGTCCTATGCAAAAAGGATAAACATCGTCAATCGACTATGTGCACTGAAAGTATGCTGTGCTTATCGAACGGTGTCAGATGATGCTATATGTATCATCGCGGGAATGTTACCAGCGAAAACTCAGGACCCCCAAATCCAATCAAAGATATCAGGCGGGAAGAAAGACAGCGAAGCATTAGAACTTGGCAGGTGAGATGAAACCAATTTGCAAAAAGAATATGGGCGCATCGTCTTATTCCGGAAATTCAAAAATGAATGGACCGGCCGGCGGCACGGAGAAGTAGACTTCCACCTTAGCCAGCTTCTGACCGGACACAGATGCTTCCGAGCATATCTAAACAGATTTAGGCTCGATGAATCTCCCACCTACCTTAACTGTGGAGATGCCAAGGAAGATGTGCAGCACGTATTTTTTGAGTGTCCACGTTTTTGTGTAGAACGTAGAGAAATAATTGGAGAAGTACCAACCCCCGAGAACGTTGTACACCATATCTTAACATCGAGAGCAATATGGGACGCGGTACCTAAAGCATGTTACTGCGATAATTCTAAAGGAACTTTGTCAACTGGAAAGTGTTAGGGAGAGCTACCAAGCCCAAGTATCTCGCAGGAATAAAAGAACGGCAAATACGGAAAGAAGAACATAAATCGCTAATTGTTTGAAGTGGGTATCAGCAAACATGTCTGAGCTAAAACCATCTCCCGCGATGGAATGCTTGGCAGCAGTACCGCGGGGTATGGGGCGGCTGTTGGAGGGCGGTTTAGTGGGTTAAAAATAAAATCCCACACTGTTACACAGTGCGTGCTGAGTTTCGTCTTTAAAAGAACAGCCCTCCCAACGGGGGAAATACTTTAACCATGTCTGGAAATATTATCTGCCCTTTCATTGTCAACATCATATCCACTGCATTCTGACTCCGAAATTAAGTGAATAATGCTGACAAGTAACATAAGTAAATTGAGCCGTCCTAGACTGAGTTGTATCATTTCAAAACCGTTGATAGCAAGCAGAAGCACTTTGCTGTCAGAAGGATGGTCAATTTGCAATATCCCGGATATCCATTACAAACACCACCCCATTTCTGTCTATCTTGCACCACCCACTCCCCCAAATCGTCATGCGCAATGCTGCCACATTTACCCACATAAAAGTAGGTAGCTACCTCCTGCAATCAAATTCAAATTAAATTATTAAAATTTACATTAGTGGTCTATTTTCGTCCTAGAAAATACCCATAACCCACCACAACGAGGAGAACGTGGCCAGTGCCCTACGCACGTAATAAATCAAAAATTAAATCCCACAATCTGTACACTCAACTTCAGTGATTCTAGATGGCACGTTCCAAACACACCGAATCCAAGAAATCTCTCCAGCAAAGCACCCTCTCAACTTAAAGGACTTACCTCGATGTGAGAAGTGTCACTTTGGTGCCGGCTGGTGACTTTAAATAAAGTTGTATATCTCCACGCCGGTGGGAGGTTAGCGTGATTTTCGCTTGTACATGTTCTAAATAATTCACGGATAAGCAATGCTTAACCGTTAGCTGCAATGTGATGTAACCCCTCGCTGGAATGATCCTAAAATTGAGAAAATTTTTATTAGCTAGGTCATAGGGAATTTAACACCAAAAGCCCCAACTTACGTGTCAACATGTGGCGCATTGATTTCACATCTCTGCTGCTCTGGTACAGTCTTCCAATTACGTGCCAATTGTACCATAGCGGCGGCATCCATCAGACCATAGCCAAACGAATGGCTAATGCGACGACCGACTCCGTTCTTGGACCATGTCGAGTCTTTTAGATTGGCGGGCTTCGCTGTTCGCACGACAATATGCTGAAGGTCACGCCACGTGAGGTTTTGATTGGATTCTAAAACTAAAGCGGCTATGCCGGCTGCTAGCGGCGCCGATGCTGATGTTCCCGTATGCGAAACGGTACAGGAATGATGTAAGTCTGTTGTCACAACCTGTTTTTCACTCTGACCGCCACTACTGTAGGTCGTAGCGAGAGTGGAGCTGCACTTCTCCGAATACCACGGTACATGGCCTTCCTCTGTGGCGCTGGATATCGATAGCGTCCATATGGAGTTCGTGTATCCATCACAATTGCAGTTGTCTAGTTCGCGACCGCCATTGCCCGAAGCCCAAATGAAGATGCTACCTTTGCCGCTGCGTCCCTTTGTCACGCCTTCGATGAAGGCTCTTGACGCTAGCTCACCGGGACCATCGACGGTTTTACCATCATCGTCTGGTCCCCACGAGGCACTGTAAATGTCAATGTGCTGCGGGTTCAAACTCAGCGAGCGAGCTTCAACGGCATCGGTCACATCACCATCCAACATGCGAACTCCACCGACACTAGCGCCATAGGCAATGCCAACTGCACATATGGAGTTGTTCGCCGTGGCGGCCACTTCGCCAGCACAACGGGTACCGTGGCGATTCGAGTCTGTCATGTCGTAGTGTGGCATTGGATCTGGATCGTGCCCGTTTACATCGTATGAAGCTTTAGGGTCCTAGTGAAAAAAAAAATTAAAATTAATGAATGGGTAGTTTTTAAGTTTTTATATGTGAAACTTACATAATTCGCTTCAATATCGGGATGATCGGATTCCAGTCCGTCGTCGAGTATCGTCACAACCACACCTTTGCCTGTGATGCCCTCCTTCCATGCTGGTATCACATTCATGTCCAGACCACCGCCACGATTCTGTAAGGCAGAGGCGGTTAAAAAACCGATTCCAGACAAGAGGTTTTGGATGATTACTTACCAAGTACCACATTTGTTCCCATTTCGGATCGCTGAATTTCATGCTATCTACCAGCGATGGGGATCGCGGTGACGTTCTTGAAGGCCGCATTCGAATGAAGTCTCGTTTTTGTCGTCGTTTGGCTGTCTGCTGCTTTGCCCAATGCACTCGATCGTCATCTTCGAGGCGTTGTTGATGATGATCCGCTGGCTGGAGCGAACGCTTCGACACTCTACTATGCGCGAAGTGATAATGATCGTCGAAGATCTGCAATGACAAAAGACATAGAGACACATGAGTACAGTATGAAATAAGGGCAGACAAAAAGAGAAGGGAATTCGCAATGGATTGCAATTTGAGAAGACTGTAATAAGACGACGTCCGCGGAAGTACTGAGGCTAAAATTTGAGACCGAAAGGTAGAGGACAGAGTAAATCAAAATTTCAAGTTGCTGATATTTCGCGATCATTTTGCACACTGCTGAAAATGCACACAGATGGCGCCAATTTTCGCTAAGCCTGTAATAAGACTGCAAAAGTACTGGAGAGCGTCGCAGATGAAAGGAATCAGTGGACTTCAGCTCAAGTCAGACAGATAAAGAATAGACTTCAAGTTATTGATACATATTTCCAATGATTTCGCAAACTGCTTAAAATACACACAGATGGCGTTATTTTATTCTACGTATCTGGGCGCAAGTTGCAATAATCCATCATCGTGCGATAAGTAATTAGTCCAGTTGCTTCAGTTTATAACGTTGGCTCTTATTGATTGCCATACTTAGAACTTAAGAAAAAATTCAACTAGATGGCGCTGTAGAAAATCATGGCGTCAACCTGTTATTTAAGAAGCAGTAGCAATATTTATCCCTATATTTAAATGATTTCTGTTTCACTCACAGTTGCTGTATAGATTTCTCGTCATTTACCGAACTTTAAATAATTGATACAGATGGCGCTGCATTTTCAAAGTAAATCCCAACTTTAACAAATAACTAAGAACAATATTTTCTGATTTTTACAGAACCTTCACTTGAAAAATTCTGACACTTTTGAATGGAGAACTATGAACAATTTACATCAATTGACTGATGATTCGTACATCAGTTTGGTGCTAATCTAGACTAAATTTAGAAATACACGGCAATCTGTTTGTCTGTAAAATTTCATATCACATCCTGATCGTTCTGTAAATTCTTGCCATTCGCCCATCTAGAATATATTCACAACGATTGACTTTACATTTTTATAACTCAATGTGAGTATATACACTTTAACGATGATTACAACTGATATTCTCGGCTTTTGTCGAGTTACAGAAAATGCATCTAGATGGCGTTAGAGTGGAATGTTATTTAGGTCTTCATTTAAAAATCACTAGGAATTTGATGGCAAAGAATAAAGAGAATAAAGAGCCAAGATCATGTCTAAATGATCCCAATCTAGCATTCAAATGTTTTGAGAACTATTACTGTTTCTTGAGTCATTGTGGTTCATATAGATGGCGCTGTAACGCAAATAAAATCAAAGTTTTAACCAACAATCAACAATAATCTGTAAAATTTGTATTTAAATGCTTTTACTTTACATCCGGATCTGTTTGATATTTTTCACCAGACATTGAGAGATATGTATTTATTAACTAGGGATACTCATAGATGGCGCTACAATTCTTACTTGATTTGCACTATTAACCCACCTGCAGTCTGTTGGATCCTAGAGACTCTGGATTTGTTACAGTTTTTACGACATGAAGCCTGATCTATCTTAGCAAAGTAAAGCAAAGCAAAACTAGCGTCATGAAGCAATTACAACAACTACATAGAGTCTCGAAAGTATTAAGCAGAGTGTAGTTATTGTAATTGCGAGAATGCGTGATGAAGGTTGTACTTTGCTTTACTTTGCTGAGAGAGATGTTTAATAAAACACGCCTATGGAAGGTAAGAGGCGACAATTAACTAAGATTTTCATAGATGTCGATACAATTCGCAATTGTAATTCAGCTAGATGGCGCTGTAGTATATTTAGAGTTTCTCGAGTCCTCAGCAACAACTAATAAAGTATCAGTAGGCAACACAAATAGTAAATTAATGACTCCACAAACATTTCTAAGGTTGCACCTGAATTTATTTACTTAAGGCGTCAAATGACAAAGAAAAAAACATGGCTCCCGTCTATGCTGTCATTATGTCAAACGCTATCATAAAATTATGTCCATTAAACATTTTTTTTTTATGTAGTAGTTGATTATGCATTAGTTCAAAGTACGTAAAGCAGGCAGCCAGATGACAGATGCTGAAAAATTTAATTAAAAAAAAACATGCCTCCTACAATAAATTGACTTGTTTACGTTCTCTCGCCAAACAGCCATTTTCTGTCGCTAAATTCTGTTGCTAAAAAAAATAATTGTCTGTTCCGAATTCTGTTTCTGTTGCAAATTTATGAGATTCTATTTCTGTTTCTGTTTCTGTTCTTTGTCACTTTAAAAGAATTCATGCAGATGGCGCAATAGTCAAACCTTGAATTTCTCTAGTCTTTGAGATCTTTTGAAAAAGACATCTGCTATTCAGATTTTGACAAAAAAGTAGGCAGCTGCAACTTAAGCATCGAAGAATGAGAGCACGGACCGAAACTCTTTGTAAGATATTCGGCTTCATTTGCATTGACGGGCACTCGGACGACTCGTAAAGTATAGTCCTGTAGAACTGAAGGAGTTATACTGCAACATGGTCAAAAAACGTCTCGTCTGACTACAGTATGAAGATCGAAAGCTTTTGGCTAGTGGCGTGTAGTTTGAAAATCACAACTGAAGTAAGTCAGCTTAGGACGGGTCTAACTGGACGGGGTTGTTAGTTAGCCCTACTTATTCACCATACATTTTTTGATCTAACCCTTACACAAAAAGACTCCTTAAATGCTGTTTGACGATAACCTTGCTTTGCCGATTTAAGTCATGATATCTTTCTAGCCGCTTTTTTCTTAAACCTAAATCAGTCTTCTAAACTTGGATACTATTGTGTGGCGCCAGCGCCACTAAAGTTGCCATTCAAGTGACGATGACGCCAGTCACTTTTTGAAACAAAAAAGGTCGCTAAATCACGTGTATAATTTTTGTGCCTTCAATTCACGCGAAGCTCTAGAGACTCCCTTAAAGTGTTTGCTTTTCAACTGTCGAGATATTAAAGGTTTGTGTTGCATCACCAGGGAATAGATACCCTTAAATTTGACCTGATATCAAAAGGTGGGCCTTTGCCAATTATCTCATCCCTTTGTGTGTGTCACAGACATACCCATGGATTAAGCTAGTTTAGCTATTCTCCCCACGCTTACTAAACACACGTACATATCCACAGCTATCATGGCAATTGGTTATGCTTAACCAGTCAAGCATACTCTCTCTTGTAGCTTGCTTAAAACATTCATACATACATGTAGGTACGCCTTACGAAGGCTGAATATCAATGCGCGTCCTCTTTTCGCAAAACATAAGCCCCATGTATCTCAATCCATACCTAGTCAAGTCGAATATTAAATTTTATCAGCTCCATCCTCCGTCCCTGTGCCAAGGGGTTGTCCTTTTTTTTTTTTTGCTCTTTCACCTCTTGTATACGGATGAGCTGCTGCTCATCGATGAAGACAATCTTGTAAAATTGTATTAACCTGCCTTGTACACGTATAATTACGAATGCCTAAGGATGAGCCCTGTTTTACTAGGTCAGTAGGTGTGCCCTGGAATGCCTTCGGCACGTATAACCAGTTGAAGGTGAAACCCATCGATTAATTGCGAAATCCGATGGCATTTTCTTACACATGAAATTATAACCTTTTGGCGAAATGTGTGCGTGCAGATGCTTAGAGAAGGTGCATTTTTTGTTCACCCTCTTGAAAAACGCCTTTCAAGAGCTTTTCCTTTGAGCAGAGACGTCATGATGATGCTTTTGCCGGTGCATGCAATTAATATGCACTTTCACCCTCGTGTAGGTATAAAAGATCCTTTTTTCCATGTTTTCCCCCTCGATGCAAGGAATTGAGTTGTGAATTATTTTGCTGGCTTTATTGTGTGTGCGTTTCCTTCAGGGAAATTAAAAAAAATCTGCACGATGACGCTCATATAGGAGGTACTTAACATATGTGTGCGATGGGCGCCACATCCGACACACACAGAGAATGGTTGAGGAAATCTATTATCCTTTGGTTACAAGATGGGGTGTGTGTTTTGCAAAACACTTTTTGAATGGAAATGTTGTTTGGCGATAATTGCTTCCGCAGTTGAGTTGGATTTTTAAACCCTCCGACAAAAGATGCTGGGGTGGGCCAAGTGCCGGATAAATTGAGTAAACATTTAGATGGAAGTTGGCATTAATTTTGTAGATTGACAGTTGTCAAAGTTCCCTTATAGGTTATGGAATGAGAAATGGAATTTCAATGGAAATGATTGAGCGAGCTAAATTATTGAGGCGAAGGATCATCGGCGTTTTCTTGATGGGTATACGAAAACGGTCATTTCGAAATTGTATACTTAGTCCGTCTGTGATTTGTTTGCAAAAGGGATCACCGCTTTTCCAACAACCAGGGTGTACCTTTTTCACAACAAGACTCGAGCAGACACCTGTAGAGACGAACAAGAAAGAGAACCTTGTAGCGGGGTCACAATCGGTGCTGAGGACAAGGAAAAACCATTTCTGCAGACTGTTAAACGGCGCAGACGACACAAATACCCCTGTCAGGCAGAATGGACCATTCAACCTGGGCGATAAAAACCAAGACCACCTGACCAAAATGAAGTGAGGATGGCAATATCCAAGCTGAAGTCTAACAAGACTGCTGGACTGGACGGCTTAACTGCCGAGTTTTTCAAGGCAGCGGGAGATGGCTTGGTAGAAAGCATACACCAACTCGTCTCCAAGATTGGGTCAGAAGAAAGTATGCCTGATGAATGGAGCCTCAGCATTGTTTGCCCGATCCATAAGAAAGGAGGCATCATAGAGGCATCAGTCTCCTTAGCATCGCTTACAAGATCTTGTCTGCCGGATACTGAACGCTTGAAACCATTTGACAACGAACTGATTGAACCCTATCAGCGCGGTTTTAGGCCCGGTAAGTCCACAACCGACCAAATCTTCACACTGCGGCAGATCCTGGAGAAAACTCAAGAAGTCCAAATCGATACCCACTACCTGTTTATTGAATTTAAGGCCACTTAAGGGGTTTAGTGGTGAATGAGGGCAAAACAAAACACACAACATCGAAGAATCGGAGAGAATGTCACGATAGTTAGGAACTCGTCCTATATCGGCTCCGCTATAAGCTCTAAAAATGACAGCACAGCAGAAATCAAGCGAAGAATTACACTTGCCAATCTCTGTTACTTCGGCCTAAGAAGGCTACTGACTAGTAAGGCTTTGTCAAGGAACAGTAAGGAGACTCTATATAAGGCCCTCATTAACCCAGCCCTGCTTTATGGCGCAGAATCATGGAGGTTATCAAAGACGATCTCCCTGGTCGTTTCGAACGCCAAATTGTTGCAGTGATTTTCGGTCCCGTTTGCGTTGACCTCAACCAACTTTAAGTGCGCAACTGGAGACAATTAGCCAAAGATCGCGCTAACTGGAGAGGCGTACTGGTTGAGGCCGGGTCCACCCCTAGGATACACTGCATACAAGTCGTAAGAATAGACTTTGATGAGAAATATTATTGCAAACAAAAGGTATATCTAGGGTCAAACTATCTGTGCATAGGTCTCATTCAATCCCTTAACCACCTTCAAGATAGTTTTCCGATTGAAGACTGAACTTCTACCTTTAATTTAAATTCCACGGAAGTTTCTGCGACGTTTCACTTATCCCAAATGGTCCATTGTACTTTAGCAAAGCTGGTCGTTCGCCAATCGATAGCGATTACTAATAGAAAACGGAACGTGGAAAACGAAGATTAATAGCGAGCTGGCGATGTTCATCTTTATGAAGCAAGAGTTTGGCAGGGATAGGCATTCTGGTTCTGTCAAAAGCCGGACTTTTACAGATAAAGTGCGACGCCGCCGTTTCATAGTCTTCCACACACTACTCGCAGAAGTTCGACTTCATACTTCTGGTGGTCTTAAAACGCCAGGTGAAGAGACTGAAGCCAGAAACTGGCCTAAAGTCACTTACATTTAGGCAACTAAGTTTAGGACCGTTGGCAAGCTTTTTGGAATAAGTTTAGATCATAAAAATATTCAGTATACAGTTGACGGAAGTTATCAGGTTTTTTTAGGCTTGTTAACAGACGAGTTAGAGCTAGAGGCTGAATATAACGAGCTCTCCACTCCTTCATTGCCATTGATATCTCTGTGAGGACGAACCCAGCCTTCCACTCCTTCATTATCATCGATACCTATTTCACCACAAATCCAGATGTGGTCGTCACAGAATATCAATCGACTAACCCCTGATTTATTTGAACCGTGACTATATCGTCTTTAGGGCACCCATCTTCTATCTACCTACCCAAAGACTTTCACCATCTCATCCTAGTCAGCTTAACGGCTACAGTGCTTAAAATGTTTGAGACAATCACAAAAGGCTCTTGAAAAAGGCTTGGTTATATGTACAGATATGTACTCACTCCACCTGAAGCCAATTCACCCCTCACTGTCCTAACCCAGGCGATCAAAACGGAGGACTCGTAGGCTTCTCTCAGAAACACATTTTAAGTGCAAATGATGGACAGTTTTGTCATCTAGAAGTACTCTGAATTCAGACCCTTCCAGTATGGCTTCGCCAAAATTTGTGTGCAGAGTTCAAATATCAAACACAGAGCTTTCTGGCTTCAGAACAGTCGCGGAGGTATAGGCAGGGTTGAACTTCTATAGTCAAAGTAGGAGTTCCTTTTATGGAACCTGTTATGTATAAAGCATGCAAGATATAGCAGCATAGTCGGAAGACTCCTAAGGATGCCACCAAATAGTGGCACCATACGTAGGCTATGGTCCAACGATGCACGTATATCCGGTGAACCAATATTGGAACTGAGTAGCTGCAAGATCCGCTGAACATACTTTGTCACTGTCAAAGAATATGTTGTTTTCAAAACACTAGTCTAGAGCTTGACAAAGTAAGCTGATTACCCAAAAAGCCGGGTCATCCACTAAAAAATATCCGCCCTTTCGTTTAGAGCAGACCATCTTAGAATTTAGTTGGATTCACTGACAGAGTTTGCTTGCAGCACCAGCCCTCATCACAAAGAGTTGGCAAGTCTCTTCCGCTGACAATGATGAGCCTTAAGAGTCCTTTTCTATTTTAGGTCTTCTCAGAAAGCAATCGATTAAAACGTTCCACAAAGCTATGGAAGCTCGTTTCGATTCAGCAGACTACTGCCAGCTCTACATTCTCTGGACCCATTCCGACTTACTACCTTCAAAAGTCAAGCAAGTCTGCAAAGGGACTTTGGCTTAAGTGGATCTCATCGATGAGCAGTACTTCAAACCGACACAACTTGGAACTGAACATAACAAACCGGAGGCGCAGTATAAAATTAAGATACACAAAAATAAGTTTGCAATGAGGAGCCAGCAGCCAGGACAGGACGTCCTGGGACGTCACCTACTGACTATTACCATTTGAGTGTCCATTACCAAACTTGGAAACACAAATTACCCAAAAAAAATCTTAATCGCTACTTCCACTCCTTCTCTTTCTCCCTCTCACACCCCACCCAACGAGATCTCCTTCCCACTTGGCCAGGCCAACAAAATCAATTAGAAGCTGCCCACCGTTGTAACCCTTTTCGCCATTTGTTACATTTTATTGGTCACTCTTTTTCTGGACTTTGAGTACAGCAACTACTCCATCAAACTGTCAACTTAAAAATGTCCTTTGTCATGTCACTACATACACTTCACTAACGTACGTACATATACTAATCCCCGATGGTCCAATTCAATTAATCCATCTACCTTCGAGTTGATTAATTAGCGTTTCTCTACTTTGCGCGTCCCTTTTGCTTTTTTGCTTTAGCTCTTATGTCCTTGTTTGGGTTTTTGTGTCTGTGTCCAGGATTAGAGAATTAATTGCCAGAGTTGTGATAATTGGCTACTTGATGAGGATGTAATTACCATCGAGGGACAGGACAGCAACAAAGGATAATGAGGATGGCTATATCGTATTATTCTATTTGAATTTTATTAATGACAAACACACACACACACATGCACACTATTCACAATTAACGGTCAATCTCCCCGAAAACAATGTCCAATGAACCAAGAATCGACGGGATATCAGCGAGATAATGATTTGGTGCAATGGACGTCAGCAACGCCAAATGGGGGTAGCTAGCGGCACGAATCTTGCATCGGTAGGGACGTGTAGTGCCATTCGATACCAAGTACACCCCGAACTCACCCTTGGGCGACTCAATAGCTGTGTACGTCTGTCCCGGTGACACTGGAAATCCCCCACTGAAGTACTTGAAGTGATGAATCAGATCTTCCATTGAGCTCTTCATTTCGGCACGTTTCGGTGGACATACCTTGTGGTCATCGGTTTTGATTTCACCTGAAGGCATTCCATTCAGACACTGGTGGATAATTCGTACTGATTGACGCATTTCTTCGACGCGGCATAGGTACCGGTCGTAGCAGTCGCCCTTTGAGCCGACAGGTATGTCAAACTCGACTCTGTCGTAGGCGTCATACGGCTGTGTCTTGCGGAGATCCCATTTGACACCGGTGGCGCGCAGAACAACACCCGAACAGCCATAGTTCGTGGCATCCTGAGCTGAAATCCGTCCAATGTCGACGGTCCTCGCCAGAAATATTCGGTTCGAGGTGATTAGATCCTCGAGCTCGTCCAGCCTCTCCGGGTATTTAACACAAAACTCATAGAGATCGTCCAAGAGACCTATGGGAATGTCAAATGCCACTCCGCCAGGGCGTATGTAAGCACTGTGCATTCGACCGCCCGACACTCGCTCACAGAACTCGTAGAGCTTTTCGCGCTCTTCGAACTGCCAGAAAAGTGGAGTTATGCCGCCACAATCGAGCACCTGTGACGATACAGCTACAATGTGATTGGTCAGCCGCATTACCTCACCGAACATCGTCCTGATGTACTTGGCCCGCAGGGGCACTTCGATGTTGAGCAGCTTTTCAACAGCCAGCGAGTAACAGTTCTCGCACGACATGCACGAAGTGTAGTCCAGTCGATCGAAGTAGGGCAGCGCCTGTAGATAGGTCTTGTGCTCGATGAGCTTCTCCGTGCCACGATGTAAGAGTCCGATGTGCGGATCGGCGCTTATTACTTGTTCGCCTTCGAGTTCCAGTACTAATCTCAAGACGCCATGTGCGGCCGGATGGGTTGGACCGAAGTTTATGAAACTGTTGCGGACGGTTCTATCGATTTTGATTGGCATTTTTCCGGTGTAAGGAGTCCGATTAAGGTTTTTGTTGTTTTTGTCAGGATAGAATACAGCGCCGGCACTCTGTGACATGAACTCTGGGTCCGGATACCAACCTTTGCTTGTGGCTTTGGGGAGATGGGGCTTATCTGGCTTGTCAGTTTTTGGTGTGACTTCTGGAAACGGTGGTAGATATTTATGCAAGTTGGAATGCTGAATAGGTACTTACGTTTCCATCGATGGAACAGTGTTTGGATGGCTATTTGAGCCAAGGATGCTTTTACGTTTGTCACCTGTTGGTTGTAGAAACTGCCAAAGGCTTTTTTAAGCGCTGCTGTGATGAGTGACATTTTCTTTTATAATTTTTGAATTTGATTTGGAATTTAATTTCGAACGTCAAATGACCAGACGACGTTGTCGATTGCCATGGAGATAGGTGACTGTGATTAGGTATTTTTTGAAAGAGTTGGGTAGAACTTTTGTGTGATTGTATGCTGGTCTTTATTTTTAAGGTTCCGTTCGCATAGGGACAAAATGGAAGCTTATTGTTTTCGCTACGGGGTCTGTCCGAACCGAACCCACTAAGCCAATTTTGTACCTAAGTTTATCAAATCGAACGTTTTCAAGACACCAACTCTGGACAACTATTAAACCTTCGGTGCGTGAGTGATACACGTACCTGGCGTTTTTTTTAATGGCTTTGCTAGTTCGAAGAACTTTACTGAATTTCGAGCTTGATCTACTGGCTGATTGTGAAAAAATTGTGGAGCCTCTATAGTTGCTGCCTTCAGATTTTGACACCTACGGATTGCAATCAGACTTTTGGTCTTAATTATGTGGCGCAACTGTCCGGGATACCCGTGGCTATATCAGCCTTATTGTAACTTGACGTCTAAGCTTACAAGTTTTTTTCATACGAAGGCGGATAGAGTTCGTTGGCTTAGTTCAATTTGGATAGTTTCCATTTAGAACTTAGTTCGTAGGACTGTATTGACTGCATGTAAAGTGACAAAGGTCCCAATATTCAACTTTCACAGATATGAACAAACGTCTTTGTCGTTATATCGCTTGTCAATAACGTCGACAATTTGGCACGTCATAGGTGATACTTGATGTTGCTTGGAAGTATAGTATAGTATATACAAACGGAAAGACAAACGGTTTTAAGCTCATCTTCTTCGGTAGTCCAATAAGGTATATGAGCTGTCTTCTTCATTAGGGACAACGATTGACGGTGATGGCTATTATGTGGTAGCACTTCCATAGTCAATGCGAGAGGGATCTTCTGTGGAACTAAGACAAACTTATCATTGGGTTAAAACTAAGGGCCAATGCAGACGGAAAAAAACTGATCAGAGATGCGTATTGGCAACTAGTTTGTTTGAGTCATAAACTGTGTAATCAAATGGAACGAGGCATACGACACTACTAAATATTGAAAAACATGACGACACTAAACGAACTACAGATTTTGATTGGTGATAAGTTTCCTCGTGTGTGGAGTCAAGTCACCGCTGAGTCCGTAACTGGTCTGTAACCCGAGTTGCCAACTGATTTAGTTATTTTCCAGTTGCTCAAGGCGATATAGATTTGCTAGTCTGACTGCTGAAAACCAGAATGCGAAACAGCATATTAGGTATCAGGAACCTTCGCATAAGTTCGTTGAGGACAATTTTATTTTGGTGAAGTTGCTTACATTTTGGACGTCCAGAAGGCTGAACAATATTGACCGCTTCACATCATAACCTACTTCAGAAAATGAACTAATTTGTTCATGACACCGCAAGACTCCATTTTCCTTCAAGTAGGGTTAAAGTTTGTAAAGAGGGATTTTGCTATGTCTTTTGTGAAAAAGGTTATATAGCGCATAATGCATATTGCCGTGGGAAGAATCAACGCAGGTCCTGAGAAAACATCGTCTGAGCTCTGCTTAGCTAGATCATCGGAGATCTCATTTGCAGAAGTCTCATTGTGACCTAAGATCAAAACTAAAGTCAAAGGGTTCAGTCTTGCGACTGAATTAGAAGAGTTATTGGACTTTCGAACTATTTTGGAACGGACTACAAGGTTCAATAAGCTTGACTGTCGCTACAGACGCATATACAACGAACCCGCTACCAATTCGTAACCATTAGTCGACAGCCATTAGGATACCAATAATCCCTCATTTTTGAAAAATAAAAAAAAAACAGGAACATGCTTTGCTAACGATTACTAAGGTATTGATCTGTTGCTCTCCACGAAGACACCAGCTTACCAGCACCGGAGCCTTGACTAGTTTCAAAAGCATCCTTGAGCTTTCAACTTCCTCAAGGAAAGTCCACTTTAAATTTGCACAGCGGATGAAGTTCCAGTGTCATTACGATACCATTAGATGGCATATCCAAACTAACTATAGACGTAGGTTAAGTGTCGTGCATGGTCATCGATTGGAGAGCAATTTTTTGCCTAGAACGCTGTAGAGGTCTACAGTCTGTCAATGTAAATGGGACGGAACATTTTACGAAGAGTCTTTTTCTCGAACCCACCGAGGATATCTTTATCCCAGCTTCGGTGTCAGCTTCAATGCTGGAACAGATGGAATTATCAAGGTCTTTTACAGAGTTTGGTAGTACATGTAGGTACAGCCCATGCTTCCATGCAGCCGAGAACGGCCGTTGCCTAAGGCATTCACATACACACGTGAAAGCCCTCTCCATTATAAAACTATACCGAAGCATAAGACAGAAAAGGTCTTATTACAACTTGTCGGTTCAATATTTTGCCAAAATCATCCCTAAACTGCCCGAAAACTGAAAACGTATTGGTCTTGTATGTCTTCGATTTGACATGCTTTCCCAAAAATGTTTCTTTTCTATGATCACTTCCAGAAAAATCTGTATAGTGTAGCCGTTTAGGGTTGATCGGTCAAAATTCTCCGTTTTCTAAAGAGAACAACCTCATTCTTCAATTGATTTATCGACCACGCCTTAGGCTATCTGCTGCACCTTAGCACAGACACTCTGTAGGCATAAACCGACAGAAATTATGGCAACATCTTTTACGTATGTATCAGCGTAGACGTTTGAGTTATTGAAAGTACGGTGTCAACTACGGGCAGCCCTTGTTTTCTGTTAACATCTGCCATAACATGGCGGCCACAGTCGGCTTCTACAACCAAAGTTATATCGGCTCCGGGAAATTACCTACGCCAGTTTTTTTTTCTTTGGAAAAAATGCCAGAAAATATTTTTGCTTTCGAATTTGGAAAAAATATCAGAAATATGCCAGAAATTAGGAAATTATGCCATACAGATGTGTAAAAAGCACCAGAAAGTAAAATGGAAATTAAGCGCGACAATAAACATAGGTAACTCGTATTCTGGCCTAATTTCCAAACTAATTTTGGAAAAAAGGTCAGAAAATGTTATTTATTTGAAATTTATCGAAAGTAATTTCCGGGAGCCATATTCATCATTCAATTCGCCGATCCATAGTGGATCTATGTCTCATCTACTACGTTTCACATGTACGAAGTCAAAAGTCACATTGTCATACGTTACAGGAACAGTAACTGTAATTAAGCCTCATGTTTCCCTTGGCTTTTCCAAGGACTAGTAGGTACATCAAGAGCCTATATACCACACACAAGACTAGCACGTAAATCAAAAATTTGTCTGCAAGTGGTGATAAGTCAATCCCCTTGGTCTTGTAACTCCGTGTTACAGAGATGAGTAACACTTTTGGAAATCCAATTCTCCTACAATTACTTGTGGTATCATGTTATAGACTCCGACTAATTATATATTTTTAGAATAACAATCACGTCCGTCAATATAAGTAGCACAAAACTTGCCATGGAGATGGTGCTCATACCTAGGACACCACTTCCTTCCCGATTTTGCCTCCAAAAAGAGGCGACTTCATAAGTTATCCCCCCTCTAAACAAAAAACGACAACTGATACTCATCTGACAGCCAACATTTATTACGCCTTTTTCCTTTAGGCAGCCTTCCGCTTGTCGGTTTATTACAAACAGAAAAAAAAAATCACTTCATCTGGTCTGTATGGCAACTCATTGCAAGGATGAGCAGGAAGGCAACGAGACAAAATAAAAAGGAAAACCAAACAAAATAAAAAATATATATATATAATCCAGTTAGATGGTGAGGAAAACCATTTAACAGAATCTCCGTTACTCGACAATAGTCGTTTATTTTGTAAGCGCTTAAGAAAAACTAACGCCACATATTCAAGGACTTTCTGTTTCTCGCGTCTGTTTTCTTTTTCCTATTCCAGCAGAAAGACAACGACAGAAAGGAAAAACGAAAGAAGAACTTGACACGGTTGTTAAGTATGTAGGTCATAAAGTACGTGAAAGATTATTCTCTTGGATTGGATGTATTCTGTGTTCTATTTGGCTGGTAAAAAAAAGTACTAGAACGAAAACTCAAACACCGTAACAAACACATCGCAGTGTAGTGCGGGTGCCTGATGGCATAAAGTTTAAGCAAACGGCAAACGGTTGTTCAACTCAAAGATGAAATTTTTGTTGGTAGGGGTTGGGGCTATGTAAATGTCCTAGTTTTTTGTGACATTGCCATCTTAAATGAATGTAATCGTTTGAACTTGTATCTCGGGTGCATGGTATAGGAATGGAAGCGGATTGTCGTTGAAAATTTCGTTTGCAGATAGACAGGCGGGGGGGGTTTTTTTTTCGACAGAGAGGGAGAGATAAAAATCTGTTTCACGAGCTTATAACAATGAGATGAATATTTTTAGATGTGGAATTTTTGGCTTTTATGAGGGGACCGCGCCTTTCACTTAACATGGATACCGCATGTGATAGGCGAAATTATTTATGAATAAAGGCATTTTTTTTTGCAAATTTAGGACTTGGGGAGGGGCTTTTTATAGTGGGTTGCGTTGACGACCCATCACCTCGTTGAGGATTTTTTTTCCCCATATCGAAGGAGGAAGACGTGTACATGGCTTTAGGATTTTCTATTTAACACAAATTTCGAGAGAAGTTAATATTTCTTTTGTTTATTTAAAAATATGTCACTGCCCGCTTTAAAAAAATACGCCATAGGTATCCCTGGCTGATAAATTATTGTATTTTTATTTATACCCCTAGGCCAGTGAGGAGTTTCGCACAGATTCCGAACTCACATGAAACGATAGAGCGACAGGTTAAAGTGGAACTTCTTCTCGTTTCATTTTTGTGAAACGAAAAAGCAAGCGGTTGAAGTGGGACTTTTAATGGCTCGTTGGTTAGTACTTCCAAACTTCAATGAAACGAAACACTGACAGGTTGCAGTGGAACTTCTTATAGCTTATTGGATTGTCATTTCTGTGAAACGAAAGAGCGACAGGTTAAAGCGAAACTCCTAATGACCCGTTAGATAGTAATTCCAAACTCCGATGAAACAAAAGAGCGACAGGTTGATGTGTAACTCCTTATGGCCCTTTGGACATAATTTCGAACTCATGTGAAACGATAGAGGGACAGGTTAAAGTGGAACTTCTAATGGCCTGTTGGGAGGTAGTTCTGAACTCGTTGAGTAGTAGTTTCTAATTTCGATCAAACTAAAGAGCGATTGGTTGAAGTGAAACCTCTTATGGCTCGTTGATTAGTAATTTCAAACTTCAATGAAACGAAACACGGACAGGTTGAAGTGGAACTTCGTCTGGCCCGTAGGCAGTAATTTGGAACAAAAAAGAAAAAGGTTGAAGTGAAAATTCTTAGAGCTCGTTGGATAGTAATTTCGGACTCTTGTGAAACGATAGAGCGACAGGAAGCGAAGTGGAACTTCTTTTGGCTCGTTGGGCAGTAATTCCGAACTTCGGTGAAACGAAAGAGCGACAGGTTTAAGAGAAACTTGTTATAGTCTGTGAAACGATAGAGCGACAGGTTAAATTGGATCTTTTTCTTGGCTGTTTAGCCGTATTTTGAACTCCATTGAAACAAAAAAGTGATAGTTTGAGCGGTACGGGTGGGAATGGTGGGTGACAAATTATAGACTCGAGCATATAGACACATCGATTCATGGTAAGCTTCGTATGAGTAGGTATGGCGAGTTTTCATGTGAATTTATAGATAGGAATTAGCTATGTGGTCTCTCTGGATTCGTAGATTCATAAAGGTGCTGTAACAGCTAAGGAGGCATTATGTATGTAGTAACTATGTTTCAAAAGGCTATGGCTGCTTCTAATAAGAGATCTCCAGATCTCTGAAGTCATTCTACAAGCTAAGTATACATAAAAATCTCTCAAGAGACTATGATAGCCTTAAAGGTGGGTTCTCGCTATCTCTGAAAAGGTTCTGTATATGATCAATACAAATCTTTTGAGAGACTATGAAAGCCTTCGATGTGGGCTCATTAGCTGTCTTAAAAGTGGTTATGACAGCCACAAAATTAGCATTAACTAAGGCTTCGATGGTTTTCGCCGTTTAAGAGTCGTAGAAGTGGTTTTTCCATATTCGCAACATCGACTTTTGACTCTACTACAAGTTTTCCTTCCTTCCTCAGCTCTACAACTACAAGTCACTGTTTGGTTCGTATTGTTCTGATCACTGTTTGTACCTTTTGGTAAATCGTCTTGCTCCTGGAGCAATACCTAACTATTTCCTCGAGGATCGAGCGCGCGCTTCTCGAGCTCTTTCCACCTCTTTTCTTCTCTCATAGAGCTTATGAGCCACTCTCGTAATTTTCTACAGGGCACGTCGGCTTCGGTTTGGAGTCGAGTTGTTTTGCTGCTTGACGGCACTCTTCATCAAACCCAGGGTTGTATTGCTTAGACAGAGTTAGACGTTTGCTTTGGACTTCAAAATGCCACTGTCAACACGACAAAAAAAAAAACAAGATGGTAGACAGATAAAGCTAAAGACCCTATAGCTAGTTAGACAGAAGCCGCATTCAAAGCTAGTGCTAAAGTGTTAAAGTGCTTCTCCAGTTTTGAAGATTAAATACCTCGCTTCGCCTTGTTACATATAGCCAAAGAAATGTCAAGGAAATCCCTTAGACAAAGTTCATTACCCATTCTATTATTAGGAGGACTGAACTTATGGTGTCAAAGCTAAGTTGTCAGTATTTAATTCGGTGTTTGTTCCGACTCTTGAAGACGTGCTATGAAATCCGTACCATCAGGCAGGCCTCCTCTAGGTAGACCCAGGATGATATGGTTATACCAAGATCATAATCTCTCCTCTACCCGTATGTGGACTACCCTTGATGATTTAGAGTCAATGGCAGAGAATCGAGAACTGTGGAGGGTCCTCTTGAGCGGCCTACACCCGTAACCTTCTTAAAAGATAAGCGGGCAAATGAAAATGAATGAATGAATGAAGGAAGTTCATTAACAATGATCACGGCCAGCATTTCATGTGGATGGCGAAAATAACATTACCTACACAGTATTCTGTAGAATTTCTAAAGCGAACAGTTTCTTCTGGAGACATACATTCCAAGAGCTGAAGTACTATCCGTAGACACAGCTACAACAGTCACCGACGCCTTCTTCCAGCACTAGGTTGCGCGTTTTAGCTGCCCACTCCGCCTGAATACGGACCAGGGAAGGCAGTTCGAGTCCACACTGTTTCAGAGGTTGTCCCAGCTTCTGGGATGTCACCGCATTCATACTACCGCTTACCAGCCACAGGCAAATGCAATAGTCGAGCGATGGCAACTTACATTGAAGACATCACTAACCACTCACTTACCCGAGAACTGGCTTCAGGCACTGCCAGCAGTGCTGCTAGGACTCCGTTCAATGGTGAACGAGTCAGGTACTTCACCCGCGCAATTGATTTATGCTGCTGAACTTCGACTTCCAGGAGACTTTTTGGAGGCGCCTAACAACATTCAAGAGCCCATTGCCTTTCTTCAAGAACTGAGGGAGGCACTTCAGCGAACATCGCCTACTTTCGCCACACGACAGTCGAAGGCACTCTATGTACCTATAGGGATCTCGGTACTGCCTCGCATGTGTATGTGCGTAATGACAGTAGCCATCGACCGTTGCAGCCTGAATACACCGCCGGACCATATCCAGTCCTAGATCGGCACGGCCAGTTTGTAAGCTAAGAGTAAGAAAGCATATATTTCTGTTCAACGCTTGAAACCAGCTTATCAACTTTCTGACCAAGAAACATCACCAGCACCACCGTCGCCGACTGCGCCGGTGCCTCAGACAAGCAGTTTGGATGCCCCGTTGGTTTTCTGAACGAAGCCATCAAGATGAAAATGAGCTTCATCACTAAAGATGATTTTGTTCGAAAATTCAGCATCCACATGTTGTTCTAAAATCCATTCAACGTACTCTCTTCGCGCTGAATGGCCAGTACTTCAGTAGTCTTCAGTTATTGAGTCAATTGATCTTTGTAAGCATGAAGTTTCAAGTCTTTCTCTCGAAATGCCCAATTCTTGACTTCGGTGACGATTTGATGTTCCTAGACTGTCAGCAATACTCTCACAAACTGCTTCGATGTTTTCTATTGAACGACTTGTGACAGGACACCCAGAGTGTAAGATAACTAATTGATCCAGTTTCCCAGAATTTTTCAATTATTCTCTTCATAGTTGATAGTTTTAAATCAATATGACGGCCATATTTTGTTCGAAAATTGCGGACTGTAGCCGACAAACCTTAATTATTTTTAAAATATTGCTCAACAATGAAAATGCGTTGTTCTTTCATATAGCGCTCCATTTTTACTAACCCCGAACTGTCAGCTGTCACATTGTTATCGTTTCTTTCCGTTGGCATCACTGTAAAGCTACGATTACACGGCCATTTTTTGAGTCATTTAAATGGCGCTGTGACAGCAGGAAAAAATGTCGCATTAGAGCATTTAAGCTACGATTCGTCATTGAAAAAATGGCGATCTCACGAAATGACTATCATTGTCATTTGTGTCCCAAAATCAAATGACGGACACTGCGAGTCATTTCATTTTTTTCCGCCATTTAAATGGCACTTAATTCATGTCATTTGGTGCACCATTTTCCTAGTCATTTAAAAGACGCTGCCAAAAATGGCGATCACACAGAGCGACATTTAAATGACTGCTTTGTGACGGGATTTTTACGTCAGAGCGCCATTTAAATGACTCGAAAAAATGGCCGTGTAATCGTAGCTTAAGTTCCTACTATTAAATGCCGCAAAAATCAAATTTCGCGTGAATTATGGAACACCCTTTACAAAGTAAAAGGTGATACGTTCTTGTTCAGATGCAGATTGCTACTTGGCATTTGCATACATTTCCTTTTCCCAAAACTATGTTACAGACAAGGACACTCAGCCTTTTGTAACCTTTTACCTCGCTTCACTGTCAGATGTAGATTTATAAATAAAACGACATTCGATAAGTTTAAGAGATGATTCACAATTTCAGAATTTCAGACCTTCCACAAGATGTTGCAATCTGTTGTTGCAACTTTTACTATAACCGCAGGACACATCAAATTCATACCGTACTAATAAATAATTGCTCTCTCTCCTGTTAACCATATATTTCAGATGGCATGCTCCATATGTATCGTCACTTCCAGTCTTCCAGACTTTCTCAGAAAATGTCTTGTGCATCAGTATCCCCCTTCAAGGATATTGAATTCAGTTTAAAATTAATCAGAGTTATTTCAATTAATTAGAGCCAAATCATGTTCAGGCAGTAAATTGGAATTTCCTCGAAACAAGTCCTTCAGGTGAACTAAAACTAAATTTGAATTTCTCGCTCCGAGTTTGATTTGATGCCGCCTCTGGTTGCGGACATTTTAATTGTCCTTTCGTAACCGCACACATAAGAACACACCAAATGACATCCTCTTCGATCAAGGCGTACAATAAGTCGTTCCACTCTATGCTCATAATCAATTTGCAATATCCCACTTTAGAACTTCATCTTGCCTGTTTTGTGTGTGAGTGAGAATTCTTGTTGGCCCCACGCCCACACTAACTGTGCACAGTGTAACATATTGGAAATGCATTTGTGGATTTATGCCCTTAGCAGTCGCATCACATATTAACCACACCGAACCGAACCTGAACTCGAATCAAAATTGAACAGAGCTGCGGTAAATTCTCCAAAGTATTTATCGTTTTATGAATTGTTTTCGGTATCGCAAATGTATCTCTCTCTCTGGATAAATCCGGATTCCGTTCGGATCTAAACACACACGTAGGTATACGAGTCAGCTCCTCCAGCTGTGCACGATGACAGGTTGCTGTCAATTTGGTTGTGTATCTCCGACAGGATAGATGAACGGAACATGGTTGGCTGTACGTCTGCACAACTCTACATCCATTATATATGTTGAGTTGTGCTTTTAAACGCATCCTTGACTTGATTGTGTACTCCTTCTTAAGTGGCACATTCAACATGTGGTGCTGCATGGTATATCGGATGCGGTAATGTTTTTGTAAAAGCCAAACTATATGCGATACTAACTTGGCCGAGTATGGCGCATATCCTGTACCAGATACTCCTAGTCTCGTACTTCCGAAAGAAGATTAAAACTCAAATTATGTACTAAATTGGTTGCCTTTATTAATTCATTTTCGTTGCGGTATATGGCGCGTGGATTATGTGAAGGATTTGCTGGGATCTCTGACAACGATGCAGAGTGGAAGTGGAAGTCATTAAGGGCGAAAGGAGCTACCTAAAGTTTAATTTGTTGATAAAGTAATTTTAGACCAGGATTTTCTCTGCAGCTCTCCTTGTTACATTATTTTTTTTTCTTCCTTTTATGGATGAAGTGCAGTGAAGTGTAGAAGTGAGACACATGTAGGACGTAGGAGTCATGTGGTTTAATTTTAATCATTCAACTAGAAGTTTATAGAAACTTGTACAGCACGAGAGCGAGAGGTGTGGTTAAAGCTGTCAAAGTATACTGTATTGTTGCATCATGTTTATGAGCTTGGAAAATTACTGCCATTAATGTTGGATTTATTTAAAAAAAAAAAATAAAAAATTAGAAAAAGTTTAGGAAAGGATGCTTGTAATGTTACAGAGTGGATGTGGTTAATGGCTCTAAGAAGGACCTTGTCTCTCACACTTTCAACTTTCTACGGCATTGTTCGTCAAACTAGAGGTTTCGTGGTCGGATTTTTGGAAGGACTCGTCGTCAGATATCGAGTTATTAGATCAGAGAAGAAACTGGTAGTCTCCTCTTGCGATTGCAGCTTTTCGGACGGACGTCAAACTTTCTCATAGCAGCTGTGATTGAATATCGCCGGATGTACATTGAAAATGGATTTCTCTCAAGAACCAAGGTCTACTGTAGTTAAATGAAATATTTTGGGACTTCTGCTGATGTCCTTTGGCTACAGAAAAGTAGTGGTCAGAGTCAATGTTGTCCTTTCCGAAGGCAGACCTTTTGTCGAAAGGTAGGTAGGTGAACAGGTGCTCTTTTGGCCGTTGCCACAGCTTCACATAAACCGTCAGTTAGGACCCTAACACTCTGTTTCTTTTGTCGATCGAAATGTGAGCTTGTAGACCCGACAACAGTCATCTCCCCTTATAAAGGCTCAGTTGTGGAAACCTTTACTTTATGAAGCGACAATTCCCCCCGCAGCAAAAGTGATTTACCTTAAGTCCGTTACCAGACGTTGTGTTTTGTAGGAGTCCAACTGTCCTACAAACGATTCTAACCTATTTCCGCGTTTAAATTGTCAAATACAATAATTGTAAGGATATGCTTTGTAAGTCTGGTGGAAGAGGTCAAAAAAATCCTCTTTGGCAGCTATAATTTTGGTGCCACGAAGTAAAGTCTTATGCAAAAAGGTCCAAAACGTAATTTTGGACTTTATTTCATTTTTGAATGTGCAATAAAGCCATTGGTCATTATTGCACTCAGCTATTTAAAAGAAAGACGAGCAGGGGAGTTGCAGGGGGGCAGCATGCCCCCCCATACGTATTCTACTGTTTATGCATTGTGCTAGTTTTGCATAAGACTTTATTTCATGGCAGCTATAATTTTGGCGAATTCAGCTTTGAGGCGAACTGTCAAAAAACGATCACTAACCGGCTGAAAGCTCGCAACTTTTCGGGAAAATCTGGAGCGTTGCTTCTGTAATTTATAGCAAAGCAACCTCCGAAATATGTATAGAAGTCAGTTATTGATCCTCTTTTTGCCCAACTCATACCTGTCATCGATCGCAAAAAGAGGTTATGTCTGATTTATAGCAGCAGCCTTAAGCCTCGCCTCTGGTAATTGTTTAACGTGGCCAGTTTAGTGTACAAACTTTTCAAATGCTGTTCCAAAAGTCGTTCTCCTTATGTCGTTTTTGCAATCGATCCGTCCTTGAAGTTGTTTAAAGGGTAATTTTTGTCATAGAAAAGTTACCTCAGGATAAGAGGCCAGGTTGCCAAGACTATAGTAACCCACTTCGAGATTTAAGTGCTATCATTGGCCCTTTAAGAATTTACCCGCCTTTAACTCTTTTCATTAGTATTAAAGACTCCTGTAGACCTAAGATCCGAATGTGCCGAAGTAAATCTTGTATAGGAAGCCCGAAGCTGTTACAATAAGAACTCCTTGGCCGTTCAAACGAAGATGTTAAGACGTTCAAACACCAAGGGGTAATTTTTCAAAGCAATTCAAAACTGAAGAAATGCCTTCGAGAAAAATTACCAAAGTCGAAGACTTGGTAACAACTGTCAACATTACTGTCCGCGTCTTTGATTTGTATGTACTACGGACTAACTTAGGTTACACAACAGTCCGGGGTTGACCAGGCACTCAATGCTGCTTTCTTAAAGTCTTTTCGAGGCTTTTTCGAAATTCAACATGAGTTTCGTCATACCAATGGATTTTTAGCGATCCGAGAACAGGAAATAGTCGAAATATGCAGTAACATTGAGGATACGGCTGTCAAAATCCTGGGAACGTATCATATGCAACAGGCTGGAGGCGGCAATCAAACAAACGGACCTTTAGAAAATCTTAAAAAAGAATCGCTCAACAAGTGACGAAATTAGTGTGGTAGTTGAAGTGACACAAGAGCCTGTACAAGGAGAAAGATGGAGAGGCGGTTTCAAAAATGGCTAGTCTTATCGTATCATAACCCTCGATGTAAAAAAAACGTTTTTAATTGAACAAAATGGGCTCAAATCCTATACGAACGCTTAACAATTAGGTACTTAAACATCTTGTAAAAATGATGGTCAACATTTTTAGGAGCACGATCTTGGGAGTACCTACATTGACAATGACCATAAAGGTGCTAGTACACGGCATGCAGCAATCCACATACGTATGTAGTCAACATAGAGTGCACAAAGAGAGCTTGTACACGGCATGTACCCAATTGGGACCATTCGCTGACGTAAAAATTACGTCAGTGCTACATACGTATGTGGCTTGCTGCATGCCGTGCTTTACTGTTTTACTGCCTACCCACCGGACACTCTTATTTTATAAAAGACTTGGGAATGTAAGCGACCAATCTCAAGTCAATGACAAAACTGCAGGGTCCCTGGACACAATGACAAAGCCGTCGATGGGAGGGCTGACGAACTGGCGAGAAAGAGGTCTGCAATGGATCGAGCTAGAGCACTACAGTCGATCAAGACTCCACTCTGTAATCTCAGAAAACGGTTGGAGAAGAAGATTCGTTTGAAAACCAATAGCAGATGGAAAGAACTAACGACCTGTCACGGATACTTTGGCCAGAATATGACAGAGGGCTAACGATCAACCTTCTACAATTTGACAGGTCAACGCTGTCTAAGCTGGAAGGGGCTCTGACGGGTTATAACTTTATTACTTTCAAGACTAACACGAGCTTTCTGATGTCTAACTTTCTGTCTCTACAGGTTTTTGAGGATGGCGGCGTTGGGTTGTCGAGGAACATAAAGCTTACCATCTCTAACACCAACGGTTAACAGGCCATAAAAGGCCTCACAATGGATCCACAAGGACCTAAGTGTGGTACAGTAGGGTTCACCCCGCTCTACCAACCCGTAAACCTAACCTAACCAAGGATGGCTTCTTCGGAAAGGTCTGATCAATGAAATCAGCTTCGCGCCAGTTTTTCATCAAAAGCTAATCATCTGTAAAAGAATTAGAAAGCCAGCTCTTCACTGCGCACTGACAGATGAACCCCCTAGCTGTTTAATAAGGCAAATGTTTGTGTCTTTGTGAGACCTGCAATGTGCCAAAACCAAGAACCTCAACGATGATTAGTTATGGGTTGTTAGAGGTAAGCATACAACTTACAAGCTGTATGTCAAGCCAGTGTTAACAGAACACTGAAGATAGTACTTCCATGACCTAGAGCAACTATGTCTATGATGTCTCAATTTAGAGTATTTTCAAATACTCATTAGACATCACAAGGGCCTAAGTGTGATGAAGTGAAGCTATCTTGCCCTCAACGCAACCACCTATACCTTACCTTCCTATGGCATATCGGTGGAATGCTGTCAACCCACCAAACTATACAAAGGATCTACGATACCAAATTTTAGGAATCCTCAACTTCAGTCAAAGATATCAAAATGGAAAAATGACAGGACAGCGAAGCCCACTAACTTGGCAGGTGGAAGAAAGACAGAACAAAGGAGAAATGTAATCAGTCTGCTAAGGCAAGATGTATCGTCTTATTTCGGAAATTCAGAAATGAATGGACCAGGCATGACTGATTCGGAGCCCATCTGGACAGGTTTGGGTTCAATTAATCTTCTCGTCCGTCTGTGCAGGATAACGATGGCGAATGCACGCTACTCCATCAAGGTCGGTAAAGAACTCACCGAGACCTTCGATGTCAAAAAAGAATTTAGACAAAGCAATGCGCTTTCATGTGACTTCTTTAACATCGTTCTGAAAATAATAGTTCAAAACTCAAACCCTAACACCAGAGGCACTATCTTTCAAAAGTATAGGGACGCTACAAAAGTAGAGCAACAGGGACAGCAAATGACGCCGAATTTCTTGCCGCTCTTTTGACATTTCTCTTCAGTAAGGTTTGCCATTTCATGATGGAAAGATATACGAGCCAACAACGAGTCGAAATTATTAAAATTTACTACCGAAATTCGGAGTCAGTGGCCTCAACGTTAAGAGCGCTACGTCCAATTTATGGTCGTCAGAATCGTCCTAGCAGATCAACAATTGAGCGTCTAGTGGAAAAATTTGAATCCACAGGCACAGTACAAAATGTTCCCGTGCCAGTGAGACAAAGAAGTGCCCGTAGTGTCGAGGATATTGCTGCCGCTGAGGCTTCAGTTGAAGAAAGCCCAAATGTGTCTCTCACATCCTTACAAGATTAAATTGACGCAAGAACTGAAGCCGCTTGACCACCAGAAGCGTCGTATGTTCGTGAATTCGGCTGAGCAACAACTTGAAAATGATTCGGATTTTCATCGAAAAATCATCTTCAGCGATGAGGCGCATTTCTGGCTGAATGGCTTCGTCAATAAAGAAAATATGCGGTATTGGTCAGGCAGCAATCCACACGTACTCCATGAGTCATCATTGCATCCCGAAAAAATTACGGTTTGGTGTGGTTTATGGGCCGGCGGGCGGCGTCATTGGGCCGTACTTCTTCCGTGATGATCAAGACCGGCACGTTACTGTGAATGGGAATCGCTACAGTTCAATGATAACCGAATATTTTCGGCCCCAATTGGATGATATGGACTTGGAAGACATGTGGTTCCAACAGGACGGCACCACAAGCCACACAGCGAATGTCACAATCAATTTATTGGAAACCAAGTTTGGAGAACGTGTTATCTCACGAAATAGTCCAGTCGCTTGGCCGCCTCGGTCGTGCGATTTGACGCCGTTAGACTTTTTCCTGTGGGGCTAAGTCAAGTCTCTGGTCTATGCCAACAAGCCAGCGACGATTGATGAACTTCGTACGAATATTGAACGTGAAATTGCAGCAGTATCGTCCGATTTTTGTTTGAAAACCGTCGAAAATTGGGTTCAGCGTCTGGACTTCTGCAAGCGTGCCCGTGGTGGCCATGCAAAAGAAATCGAGTTCCATACATAATGGCATCGAACGTACTTTCACAGGAATAAAGAATTTCATTGATATTCAAAACCGTTTTTGTTTTATTTAAAAAGACTTTTGTAGCGCTCTTATTGAAAAACCCGTTATATGCTGTCATTAAGAAAGGACATCCAACATCGACGCACGTCTCGGATCGAATGTTACTATAGACAGATATAACTTTCAGGGGGTTAAGGACTTTGTCTACCCACACTATGCTATGAACTCACGCAATGACGAAGAATAACTGGGCTAAGAAATCAACTGAGTAGCAAAGCAACTAAGGTCGCGCTTTATAAGACCCTAATCATCACAGACCTCCTCTATGGTATCGATTCTATCAAAAGCGGATGAGGTTAGTTACCCTTGATTATTTTAAAAGGAACATTTTTCAGGTAATTTTCCGGCGACTCGGGTGGCACACGCAAATGGAAGGCGACCTTAACCAACTTAGATTTTCTCTCTGTCTAAATTGCGAGCACGTGTTTCAAAAAAGATGAGTTTTCGTCATTAAAAATCTGACAAAACTGTCAGTATCTTTGCAGGATTTCCGCTACGACTATGTCAAAATATTTGACGGCACTTTAAGAGCATAGCTTAGACCTACATTCCACTACTTTTCATATTCGCCTACAGCCAAGATATAGGTCAAAATTTCCTCCCCATCCACAAAATACCCTTCCTATACTTTACATTTTGCTGACAACTCAATCACAAGATAGCATCCTTCAATTATATCCTCAAACCGCACAAACCATTCACCACCATGAGTCTGCCTCTGTCATCATATCATGTAAATGACATTGGAAACATTATCCTTTTTTTTTTTTTACTCCCACAAAAATAATTTCCCCGGAACGGCATTAGTGTCAATAAATTTCCCACTCCATTTGTTATCCATACGACCGACCATACATATATCCCACCCGTACCATAACACACCCGTCGCTGTTCCATCGTAAAAAAAAACCGACAAACTCTGTCGAACAAGCATAAAAAAAATCCCAGATACATGCCGATGATCTATGCCAGAGGCTGCATCTATTCCCTGCCGCTGCTAACTCATTCTCTGCATTTCAAGGACATTTATCAATTTCCGGATTTGCAATTTTGTAAAAAAAAAAATAAATATTTTTATAGATTTTTGGCCTCTTGCCCATGCATCCCGAGGAACATACATCTGCAAAGTCCATAAAGACCGCACTATCCTTTATTTCAGGTCAACACATAAAAGGATATTTGCTTAGGTAAAGAAGATGTTTTGTTATCCTTTCGAATGTAGGGGAAACAAGAATATTGCTTCCAGCTGTTGGTCTTTGGATTCTGGGTCTAGTATCTGGATTCTGGGTTTCTGGAGGAGGAGTTTGTCATTAAAAAGTTTTCATTTCATAAAATGAATTATGTGAAGAGGACATCCTTATATACACTAATACTAAGTCCATTCGTGATGTTAAAATTTTTATTATCCTTGTTTGAAAAACGTTCTCAAACTCATGCAAAAGATTAAACATTTTACACGACAGAGAGTGAGTAGAGTCGTGTCGTCTCCGCATTGTCTGTAGTGTGTCTGTTGTTCGCAAATCTCCATGTAATACCTATAAGAGCGGGACAGTCTACTGAGTCCAACACGATGGTCAATTGTGAGACGATAGGAATGACACAGCATGAATTGCATGTGAATGTGTGCACAAAAGGGACATGCAATTCCATCGTCAGTTAGTTGAGTGCTTTCGATATTTTTTTTTTTTGCTGTATAGGGAAAGGGAACTGCTGTATGTCCTGGAGGTGTAGTCAGTAATTCGCTTCACAATCGAAGTACATTTTTATATGGAGATAAAAAAAAAAATACCCAAAGTACCTTTATACAGAGAGGGTAGAACTGTGGGCACAAGAAAAAAAAAATTGGTAAAACAATTCCTTCACACTTTGTAGATGGAATTTGTTGGAAGCTTGTGTTATGCTTTCATCGGAAGGTAGTTTAATAGTTCCTCGAGGACATGTGTGTTGTAAATCCCTTGGGGAGGGATGAACCATTGTTTTTTTTTTCATGAATACCAGAGATGCCCTCAACTCAACTCAGGCGTGGTCGTTTTTACGATACAAGCTGGATATCCTGGAATTGAATAATAGAACGTGATTACCACCCCAAGGAAGGTAATAGTGTTGCTGAATAAGCCACAGACCAGCATGGAATTAGAACGGTCCGGTTGGTGGTTTTAATAGAAAATCCTTACACAGTTGCGGGTTTGGGGGTAAAAAAAACTTGTATCCAAACGAAGGTATGCTATAAGCCGAGACCTAATCACTGATGGTTGTGTTTCGTGTGATTATTCTTGCATGGAACTATCTGTGCAAAAAAAAAAACCAATATACCCCCTGGTCAAGGAAATTAGCACGTAGGATTATTATAGCCTTAAAGTTCAATTTCAGAAACCTTTTCTAATTCAAGACCGTATTAGTTTTGGATGGTATCACAATTTACTTGAGGAGAAGGCGTTGCAACGATTGCGCATGTCATGAATGGTGTCATTTCGGGACATCATGACGTCAAAATTTTTAATAAAGTGGTCATTTTACGACACGACTTGAATGTGACTATCAAATGACGTATTTAAATGACTTTGTGATCGCCTTGTCAATGCTATTTCGACTGAATGAGGATCTTGACATCATGTCACAGATTGACAGCTACAACTTTGAGGTGGTTAGGGACTTTATCTACCTTGGGTCCGCTATAAACTCTGATGATAATGACACCACAGCAGCAGGAAGAGTTAAACTGGCCAACCGTTGTTTCTTTGGGCTAAGAAGGCAACTGATTTGCAAGGCCTTGTGAAAAAACACAAAGGAGACTCTATTAGAGACCCTCTTCATTCCGGTCCAGCTCTATGGCCCAGAAGTTCATGGTGGATGAAGTTCTTCTTGGTCCTTTTGAATGCAAAATTCTTAAGAGTGATTTTCGGTACCGTTTGCGTTGACGGGCTTTGGAGGAGGAGATTTAACAACGGACTCTACGAGCTTTACAGCGACATCGACCTGTCAAAAAAGTACGTATCAGTCGACTAATATGGTTAGGACATGTAGAGCGAAGGGACACTAACGCTCCAGGCCGAAAAGTCTTCGATTCCAAACACGGAGCGACAACGCAGTAGAGGGAGATCTCGCCTTTGGTTGTGCACACAAGTGGAAGGGGACCTCAACCAACTTGGAGTGAGAGATGGGTTGGTTGAGGCCCAGGTCCACCCCGCACTGTAGCGCGATCTAAGTATGCAAAAACAGATTGACAATTTCCCACGTCTGACACTGCACGATGTTCTACAGTGCCATACACGTCGCTATTGACACGGTTTCTCCCTGTTGATGTTGTTGGTGCGAAGCGATAGGGCTAAGGGTACATCAGACAAACTTCTGTATAAATACGTATGCTGCACGTCAACGTACCTTTAAATTAGAATCTTGTCAATCTTGTCAGTGGTATCAAAGTGCGACGGTCACTCGTCTTTGTCATTTAGTTCTGTATTCGTGTCAATCGTATAAGAGTGTCACGCGGTATAGCCGACTTTTATGCGACTGCCACTCGCCTAATGCATTTAGTTCTGTCTTGTCAGTTGTGGCAATCGTATCAAAGTGCGACGGTCATTCGGCTTTGTCATTTAGTTCTGTATTGTCATTCGTGTCAATCGTATAACAGTGCCACGCTGTGTAGTCGCCTTTCAAGCCTCGGTCAATCGCCTCTGTCATTTAGTTCTGTCTTCTCAGTCGTGTTAATCATATCACAGTGCGACAGCCACTCGCTTCTGTCATTTAATTCTGCCTTGTCATTCGTGTCAATCGTATAACAGTTGTAGTCGCCTTTCAAGCCTCGGTCAATCGCCTCTGTCATTTAGTTCTGTCTTGTCAGTCGTGTTAATCATATCACAGTGCGACAGCCACTCGCTTCTGTCATTTAATTCTGCCTTGTCATTCGTGTCAATCGTATAACAGTTGTAGTCGCCTTTCAAGCCTCGGTCAATCGCCTCTGTCATTTAGTTCTGTCTTCTCAGTCGTGTTAATCATATCACAGTGCGACAACCACTCGCTTCTGTCATTAAATTCTGCCTTGTCATTCATGTCAATCGTATAACAGTTGTAGTCGCCTTTCAACCCTCGGTCAATCGCCTCTGTCATTTAGTTCTGTCTCCTCAGTCGTGTTAATCATATCGCAGTGCGACAGCCACTCGCTTCTGTCATTTAATTCTGCCTTGTCTGTCGTGTCAATCGAACCACACCGCGTCGCGCAGTGTAGTCGCCTTTCATGGGACGGTCAATCGCCTCTATCATTTAATTTGCCTTGTCTGTCGTGTTAATCGTATCACAGTCTCACGCTGTATAGCCACCTTTTATGCGACATCACTCGCCTCTGTAATTTAGCTCTGTCAGAGCATGACGTAGCGAGCATGTCATGGAATTGAGGACATTAAGATACGCGTTTGACAGCGCGATTGACATTGTGTGATCGGGTATTGATACGCTCACGAATGATACGTACATGCGACACCTGATGAGTCAATTTTGGTGGCATCATCTTATTAAGAATACACATGTCATGAGCGTGACTTGTGTTGAGTAATCGCAGCTTTAGTATATAGAGAATGTAGGCCACGAAACTTCAATTCAAGGCAAGATTCAAGAGGTATATCTCCCCACGCAAAAAAAAAGGAACAAAGCAGAAAGAAAAGCTGCTCACAAGTTAAAAAGGAGTTTACAAAATTGGCATCAACACCTTCTATAAAGTATTTTATGCTGTCGAAATGAAATATGTTTTGTTACTGTCCTTTTGTTGTCAAACTTTTTACAGATTGTTGTTTTTTTTTTAGACATGTTTCAAGACAAGAGGTGATCATTCACTTTTGACGCTCACTGTACATTATACGTGGCCTTATCTACATGAAGCTGTCTTACTGAAGTGATTTTGTACCAATCTTGTGTAGTAGATAAGACTTCTCGTATAGCTATTAATTTCGGACAATTTCCTCAATATTTTTGCGGCTAAATTCCTTTTGGGATATTGACTTTAATTCAGCAACGTCACCAGATTGTTATCCTCCGCTTTCAGTCACCCTGATTCAGGAACCACATTTTGTGGTAGGCCTTTCACAAAAATACATACGTGGGCTGCTTTCTATCACCCTGCCATGACCCAGGAACCACGTTTTGTCGTAAGGCTTTCTCGGAAATGCGTTGTGTCGATCTCGAGTGGTTATTAAGCTACCCAATTGAATTAAGGACTTTTTGAATTGAGAATCACGTGCGCTTCCTCCACATTTGTTCAATATACATTTAATATAAGACCTCGTCATTAATTTAATATTCATTTCTTAAGAGAGCATCGACAAGGACACCAACGCAACGGCGAGGACTCCCACTAATTAATCTCCATAATGCTCCTAGGCAATTGAACGAAGATAACACGCCTAAAATCCAACTAGACGTCCAATCATTAGAATCATGTCCAAGGACAATACTCTAAATCGATTTCGATTTGCTAAGCATTTTTTTGCAGCTACCACCCACCACCCTTAACCACGTAGAAATAAAATAAACAAACCTAAGACGTACAAAAAAAAAAACAAATGCGAACAGGATGAGATGAAAACAAGAACATTCCACTTCCACCCCCACGGACGACAGATAGAACAAACAATCTCACCTCACCATCACAATCACCACCACTGAAAGTCACTTAAGAGTTATCCACTAGCGCAGCGAGAGGGATGTAAAACGCTGCCTGCCTACGTGACTTTCTTTCTTTCCTAAGGATATTGTTTTTTTTTCTCTCGATTTCCTATTCTATTTTATACAAGGTCTATTAGGGTTGTATAGGACATTTTAATCGTGCAATTTCACCCAAAAAAAAAATAAAAAAATTGTGCGTTCCTCCTTAAAAGCCGACGCTTTTCATCCTTTGATTTGAAAAACATAAAGAAAATTGAAATCCCAAAGACAGGATATCAGGATATCCACGAAAGGACCCACCCGAATAAAAGAGAAAATTAAATCACAATCATAACGCATATTGCTGATTTATTTTATTTCTCTGGTGGTGTCTGTTTGTCTGTGTGTATGTTATTCTTTCTCTGATATAGAAGGATGGAAAAAAGGATATTATAGAAAAAATTCTCGGTGCCTTTGAATTTCTATATAACTTGACATACGGGGGCAATCGGCATTCGACATCGGCAATCCTCGTATATCTATAGAGAAAGGAAAACGAACGAAAATATTATAGAATTTCCAGTTAATAGTAACGCAAGGACATTGCCAGTGGATGTGGATGAAGAAGTGAACGAGTTTTATTTTTTTTTTTAAATAAAGAACTGCTACTGACAGGACAGATAAGGGTGATGTCGTTCCGAGTCGGAAGAAGAATACACGAAAAGGAAGAGAGAGAAAAAAAAAAATAATACGCCAGTTAGGTTTTGGCCAAAAAATCGAGAGAAAAGGATAAGGATGTTCTCTCCTTCGAACATCCGCATTATGATTAAAAAAAAAAAAAAAAAAACAAAACTTGACAAAAAATGTAGAATATATCCTTGCGGAAGCTCGGACTTGTTATTTGAGATAAGAAATCTCTACTTACGTTAAATTTAAAAATCTTATCCTGTTCCAGTGATGCGCAACGATGATTTTTAATGCGAAAGTAGTAGAGCAACAGCAAAGACAGAGGATTATTGTTTTTTATATTGAGAAATTGTTTCGAGGCAGCAAGCCATGACAAATGAAATTAATTTTAAATTGTATAAGGTTTGACTTTGGCAGAAATCAGGGATCAGGGACGAGGTAGCCACCTTTGGGCACTTTGTGGCTTATGAATGAAATGACAATTTTCCCCTTGGGGTTCGATAGAGATTTTTAAAAGTTATTTGAGGGGAAAATTCGATTATAGGTTGATTTTCTAAAAGCAGGGAGATGATCCTGTAATGGTAAGGGAGGTGAGTGCCAAAATTGATTTTCATATGAAGACACCTACAGGGTAGTAGGCAATGGATGGAACCCCAGGCGAGTTGTTGCCAATAAGGCTATGAAACAGGACAGGAGCTGGTTGCCTCATTCAATTTGTTTCTTTTCTTAAAACTGAGAACTACTCTCTTGACGTATTGACAAACAAAACTCATTTGTAGACAATTTCCACTTCGACCCCTTTTAGGGGGGCACTCTATAAAAGACGAAACAAGGCACTTGTTGACCTGTCAAACTTGTTGATAAGTTCTTAAAAACTAGAAATAGTCAGCAGCAGAATAACCACTGAACCCAATCCATATCACTTGTAAGTTAGTTACAACTATTTTGATTTAGTTTCTGGAAAGCCCCCCTGAAAGGGGGTTCAAATGAAGAAATTGTGGGCCTTGAATTTGTGCGTGAATTGCTTAAAGGTACAGAGGCAGATAAATAGAAAACATGTTTCCTGAGAAATCTACTTAGAATTTGGTTTATTTCGACAGGACACTAGGGTCGGCCATGGTACTAGAATAACCGACAAAATTAAAAATGTCTCAGTTGACTTTGATGAAAATGTTTATCCAAGGTATTAATATAGGCTTTCTAAGTGGGATAACGTACTAACTACAAAAAAGTACACGACTGGGTCGCACGAAACTTTCATATTTATTCCAAGTTCGTCATCAATCAAAAACCAATCTTTATCACTTTTCTTTACAATTCTCGCTCGGCAAACGTATTCCCGTCAAATCCAATAAACAAGTCCTTTTTGCCAATTCTACTCTGACCTTTAAAAGTTGAACTCTAGGTTGGAGTATCCAATAGACTCGTGATAGAATCATATTTCGAAATTGATGGACGACTGTAGACTTGGTAAAAAAGTGGACGAATAGACAACAACGTACCGGGCCTGGCGGTCTGAGGAGTCTTTAATTCTGACTCGGAGGCACAACGCAGTCGCGGAAGAACTTGCTTTAGGTGGAGCGCAGAAACAAGTAGAAGGGGACCACCTCGACCGAATTGGAGTGCGCAACTGGACAAGTTAGGGGCCAACAATAATAGGGCTTAGCTAGTGTCAAAAATGGAAAAAAATCTGCATTAAGATCATCGGATTAATGGTCAATCAGTTCTATAGTGGTCTCGTCATTTGACACATTGACTTAAGCTGGAATACGCAATACTAAAGGGTGTTTTTTTAGAGGTTTATTTTTCGAGCGTCGAGCAGCTACTTTTCCAAACGGAGCGGTCCAACGCTTCAGTGGTTTGGTCATGTTAAACGCATGTTCCCAACCAGGATTCCACGATGTGCTATGGAATCCGTACCAACAGGCAGGCGTCCTCTAAGGTAGATCCAGGATGAGGATGTTTAGATCAAGTTCATAGTCTCTCTTCTAATCGTATGGGGATTGCCCTTGATGATTTAGAGTCGATGGCGGAGAATCCAGAGCTTTGGAGGGTCCACTTGAGCAACCTACACCTGCGACCCGCTTAATGGATAAGCGCGGGTCATCGAAAATGAATGAATGAATGAATGAATATTTTTCGAATTGACAATACGTTTCCCAGCAGCAACCAATTAGACCAGTTGATAGCTAATTTCTTGCTATTTTAGTCTGTCATTTCAACAAGAGTGTAAACTAACGATATACGGCCTCAGATTGTCCTTTTTCTCATCCAGCTTTAGAGAGAATGATTGACAGATGACAGGTTCCCAAAGAAAAGAAATCGTATACAGAGTGCTAAAAATGGACAAGAATCTGCTACAGCTAAGAGAGTAACGAAAATTACATATAGGACCGCTGCCTTAAACGTTTAGATTACGGAGACGATGGCCGCTAACAGTCTTACAGAATAATGTATCTCTATATGACAACAGACCTACAGTGGCAGCTAGACTTAGTACGGCTACAAATTAACGCGACAAATGGTTTTGGGCCACGACGATGGTACTGAACGAGATATTTCTAACCGAATTGGTAATGTAAAGTCTGCGTTTTGATGGCTATCTCAAAAATGACGAAACAACGCTGGAACACAATTTGTTCCGTTTCAACTTGTATCCGTGCGGTTATTTGGTTCCAGCACCGGGAAACTGCCCATAAATATCACGTCAAAGCTGAAGACGTTTATAAACATAGGTGCTTCCGAAACATTTGAAGCTTTTTCTGGACAAATTATTGTTTCTCAAACGGCCAACTTTACCTTTACGAACGGGCCAGAAACCAATAGGCACAAACATCCAACGGCGATTGTGGCAGTAGATTGGTCAGGTACCTCCAAAAGGCGACCTACAGTTCTATTGCTATCTAGGCAATGTGCGGGTCGACCAAGAAAAACATGGCGCAGAAAAATCTAGACAACTGGAGAAGAACTTAAGCAGGTATAGTTGAAAGCTATCGTTAGAAAAACTCATGCGATGACGCGCATTCTTTGTCGTATATTCTCCAAAACTTCCCTTTTAAAGCTTTGGACACCATCGACTTCTAGAAAGAGTTTTGCTGTGTCTTTAGATTTACTTCCTCCTGCCAAAGATTTTGCATCATGGCTTCTTCGTCTTCCTTTTATAACTTTCTTAGTTTACTTACTTACTTAGATAGGCTGCTCTACAGTTCGGGTGTACCTAGGCCTCAACTAACAAGCCTTTCCGGTTAGCCCGGTCCTTTGCTTAGTTTAACAATTTTGAAATAATCTATAAATTTTTTTGAACTTAAAGAAATGCTTTACTTTTGAATCTCCAAGAGACCTTAGGAACTATAAGATAAATTTATAAGGTCGTAAATTCAGCTAAAGGAAACCTAGAATGGGCCGTCTAGAAGCACGGTTGGTTTTTTCTTACGGTCTGTTGGCAGTTTTTGTTTTTTCGATTTAGACAAGTTTTTTGACGTTGACAGAAATCTGTAGCTTGCTAAAGGAAGCCTAGAATGGGCCTTCTAGAAGCATGGTTGGTTTTTTTTACGGTCTGTTGGCAGTTTTTGTTTTTTCGATTTAGACAAGTTTGTTGACGTTGACAGAAATCTGTAGCTTGCTAAAGGAAACCAAGAATGGGCCGTCTCGAAGCACAATTGGTTTTTTTACGGTCTGTTGGCAATTTTTGCTTTTTTTCAATTCAGACAAGTTTGTTGACGTTGACAGAAATCTGTAGCTTGCTAAAGGAAACCAAGAATGGGCCGTCTCGAAGCACAATTGGTTTTTTTACGGTCTGTTGGCAGTTTTTGTTTTTTCGATTTAGACAAGTTTGTTGACGTTGCAAAATGTTCGGTAGCTTGCTAAAGGAAGCCTAGAATGGGCCTTCTAGAAGCATGGTTGGTTTTTTTTACGGTCTGTTGGGAGTTTTTGTTTTTTTCGATTCAGACAAGTTTGTTGACGTTGACAAAATTTTCTGTAGCTTGCTAAAGGAAGCCTAGAATGGGCCTTCTAGAAGCATGGTTGGTTTTTTTTACGGTCTGTTGGCAGTTTTTGTTTTTTCGATTTAGACAAGTTTGTTGACGTTGACAGAAATCTGTAGCTTGCTAAAGGAAACCAAGAATGGGCCGTCTCGAAGCACAATTGGTTTTTTTACGGTCTGTTGGCAATTTTTGCTTTTTTTCAATTCAGACAAGTTTGTTGACGTTGACAGAAATCTGTAGCTTGCTAAAGGAAACCAAGAATGGGCCGTCTCGAAGCACAATTGGTTTTTTTACGGTCTGTTGGCAG